>JAKWJA010002491.1:9748964-11157794 GCA_027704765.1 Solanum habrochaites
CCTTTTTTCTGTGTTTTAAAGAGCTCCAATGTGAAAAAGACTGAATTTACTTTTTTGCGTGATTTTTGGCGATATATTATCTCAACTTATGTTTAGGATTTTTTTGAACGTTTGTTACAACCTTATTAATGGATTCATTTGGTCCTAAGGGGTAAAAAACACATTTTCAAGTTAGAGAGATCCCTAATACAGGAAAGGACGAATTTACCACATTTTTTGTGCTATAGTCTATGAATTTATGATAATACGTGACCCTGAATTAATTTGGCAAAACTTGTACAGATGTTCGTTATGACCTTATTAGTGTATTCAAATGGCCGCGGTGGGCAAACAAGAGTGTTTTCATGATCAAAATATCTCAGTACAAGAAAGACTTTCAAATACGATATTCTATTGAATTTAGGTGACACATTTTCAAGTTCAAAAGAGACGTACTGTGGGAAGGACTGAATTTACCCTTTTTGTGTGTTATAGTCCATGGATTTTGATGGTCTATGATTCAGGCTTGTTTTCAGCCAAAATTTTGGTAGATGTCTATTGTGGACTTATTAATGTAGTTAGTTGGCTTCATGGGAAAACAAACACATTTTCAAGTTCAAAAGATCCCCAATGCGGAAAAAACTGAATTACCATTTTTCCTGTGCTATAGTCCATTGATATTTGGTGATATGTGTTCCCAACTTATTTTTTTGATGAATTTTGTTATCCCTTTACGACCTTATTAATAGAGTAAGTTGATGTCTAGATGAAAAAAGATGCATTTCAAATCAAAAGAGCCAGTACAGGAAAGATCAATTTACCATTTTCTGTGTGCTGTAGTTTCATGGATTTTTGGTAATACATTATCCTAACATTTTTAGCCAATTTTTTTGTGGACGTCTATTACAACCTTGTTAGTGAATACAGTTGGTCCCGAGGGGAAAATAAACACATTTTTATGTTCCAAAGAGTTCCAGTGTGGATGAAAGGGTTGATCTCGTAGTTCTTGGTTTGTGAAGATGCGTTCTTAGGTGCTCCATTTTATTTTTCCATTGAGGCCGAACCTAAACCCGTGTTTGAGAGATAGATGTACATACCGAATGTACCATTTTTGTGTGTTATAGTCCATGGGTTTTTGATGGTATGTGATCCACACTTGGTTTTGGATGATTTTTTTTATTCTGTTACGACCTTATTAATGTAGTTAGTTTGTTTCAAAGGGCTAAAAAACTCACTTTTAAGTCCAAAATCCCTAATACGGGAAAGACCAAATTTACCATTTTTCATATGCTATAGTCCATGGAATTCTGGTGATACGTGATTCCGACTAGTTTGTGGCAAATTTTTTATACAGACGGGCTTTAAGAATCATTTTTTGTGATATGTGAGTCAAGAAGCATTTTTATGTTCAAAAGAGCCTTAATATGACATATCATTTGGATGATTATTCAAACTTTGGTGAGACCTACTTGCTTTCGGAGGGATTTCATTTATTTTGAGAAGTTAATTGTCGAAGATTTATTTTCAGAATATCTTACACGTTCATCTGTTAAAAAGCTTTCACATTAATAAGTATAGAGAAATATAATATGCCATACTAAGGGTTTGCTCATATCAACAATAGTTTTGAGTGTCAGCCACGTCCAAGATGTAGACATGAGTCGTGGCAATGGAGAATTACTAAACAAGTTGTAACAGTTCAAACTCCTATCACTTTTAAGTTTCGGGTCAACTTCAAACGACCATAAATTTTTGCACATAATGATTTTTGTGGCCCATTAGGCATAAAAATCAAAGGTCATTGGGTCCACTTTTCAACGAAGGTAAGTTTGCTAAATTACAAGTTCCGAATAAATAGTTATGACTATTTGGATGAAGCCTCTCTAGCTAAGACTTTCCATATGTTTAGGAAAAAAAGGGTATTTAGGTCTTCTCGTTACACACTTAGCCTAAAAATTTTGTCAACCCCAAGTTAAGGGTTTAATATGAATTAGACCAATTTTTTATATTCCAAAACCCCATTTCAAGTGTTCTTTAAAGAACTAAAAATTTCCCCTATAAAGGTGTTTTTACTAGGTATGTAAGCTTCTCATAGTGTTGGATTTGTTCCTCCTCATTCCTATCATGTAATTTATATCGTGAATTCGTCCCTGAGATTTGTATATTGAGATTTTGGAGAAGTTCTTGAGTTTTAACCCCATTGTTTAACAATGGAGGTTTTGAATTCTTCAGGTGAGGGTCTTGTGAATGATTATTGTTTCTTGGGTGATTTTATGTGTCTTGTCGATATCTTTGTGTTGGGTTTTTTAATCAGAAGATTTTTGGAGGCAATCATTCGATTCTAGATGACTTGAGACTCAAAAAAACAAAGAAAAATTCATCTGAATTCAAGGCATGGGTGTGGTGCGGTGCACTACCATTTCGCTAGAACTACTACAAGTAGTTTGGTGCCTGGTACAATGTGGAACTGAGTACTGCCCAAACACGGTTCAGTAGTTCGGGTATAGATCCTCATGGCACTTCGTGATAGGGTCACGAGATCCTTACCCCTTAGTCCTTCTTCTCGTGTGTGATCCCTCGAATCTTTCCTATGTTCTATTCTTGATATTCACTCTGAAAGTTTTCATTAATATATGAGAGATCATTCATATCCTAATCACATTTGGTAATTTATATTTTAAAATTAAATTAAATTTAAGAGAAAAGTTCAAAAGGACCTTTTCAGTCAAAGTTGAGAAGCCTTTTGAAATTAACTAAAGCCTTGAAGTAAGTCTTGAGTAAACAAGTATGAGAACGAAGAAAGTTGAGTCTAATGTTTCAAAATGAGTACAAGGAACTAAGTATTCCCAAATATGAATTATTTTTGTATGTTAAAAGAGAGAGACAACAATTTTAAATGAGTTTACAAGTTAAGAGGATATTTTTAATAATTACCTTAAATTGAGAAAAAGTTATATTTTATATATTTGAGGATGAGTGATATATTATTTGGAGTAGTATTGAGGACCGATACAGGGATGACATCTGACAACTCAAAATCCTCGTAAAACATGTATGCCATGCTGGGTAAAAGATCATATTTTTTAGATGATTCCTTATTGATTAAAACATAGCTTAGTGAATCCACTAAGTTGAGGTGTTCTATACCCCAACAAGGTGTAGAAAAAATCTATATCGTGGCTGGGATGTTGTATAATCAGGTTGATCATAGTGATAGTTGATAGTTAGAGAATCTCCAAAATAAGAGTAAGAGTATGTTATTGTATTTTTATACATTATCAAATATATCTCCTATTTTATAATGTTTCAAATATTGTATCTATCATTTTTCCTTTATATTGAGATGAGTTAAGGTATGTAGTCCTTCCATCCTTGTCAGTTAGTTAGATATTGCTTTCAATTTTCCCTTTAAATTCTCGTACATTCAATGTGCTAACATCATTCGACCTGCATCTTTTTATGATGCATATACAATTGCTTATGGTCATCAACAAGCCCTTTGTTGATACCATTTGCATTCCAGTTAGATTTTGTGAGCCTCCTTGTTTTGAATATGATTCCTCTTTATTCTTTATCTTTGTTAACATGGTGTGGGTCTTTTCCCGACATATATCATAGCGTTTGGAGACTTCATAGACTGTAGTAGTTGAATGTTTTTTCCATTTCCTTGTTAATATTATTAGGCTTGAGTTAACTTCTTATGCCTATTTGAGTATTTCAAGACATTTGTAATTTTATCTATTATATTCAATTGAGTTAATCTTTGCATTTGAAGTTCTTGTTGTTGAGTAATATCTTTCGTTGAATACTAAGATAGGCCAAGGGTATTTGCAGACCAGCCATGGTTTTCTAGTGCCGACCATGTCCAGGGTGTAGACTTGAGGCATGAAAAACTTGTTATCATAACATAGAGTTCAATAGTTCTAGGGTGTCTGAGTCGTGTTTATAGAGTCCTTGTTACTGGTGTGAAACACGCCACATCTATATATAATTGGGAGTCTACGACGTTTAGGAAACATTTAATTTTTTTATAGGAATCTATGACGATCTTATGAATGAGTTAGTTGGTCCAGAGTGGAAACATGCACATTTTGAAGTTCAAAATATCCCTAGTGTGGGAAAGACCGAATTTACCCTTTTTATATGCATAGTCCATGAATTTTTGGTGGTATGTGATCCCAGTATTTCTTTTTTGCCCGAAAATTTATGGACATCTGTTATGACCTTATTAATGTAGTCAGTTGATTCCTAGGGGAAAACATATGAATTTTCAAGCCAAGAAAGCCCTGATGAGAGAAAGACTGAATTTACAATTTTTCATGTGCTATAGTCTATGGACTTTTGGTGATAGGTGATCCTAACTAGTTTTTGTCCAAATGTTTTTATAGATGTTTGTTATGACCTTATTAATCGAGTTAGTTTGTCCCAAGGGGCAAACATACACATTTTCAAGTTCAAAAGAGCCCAATATGATATATCATTAAGATCGATTTTCAAATCTTGCTGATACCTACTAGCTTTCGGAAGCATTCTATTTTTATGAGAAGTTAATTGTAAGTATATGTCATTTTTAGAATAATGAGATACTTAGAGTCTTTTGATGATAATTTATCTTCAATATGTTAGTGTGTGTGTATTTGTGTATGTGTATTGAGATTTTTAGATCTCTAAATGAAGTTTTTGAGATTTTTTTCCTTAATTTTTTGCACGTTTATCTATTAAAAGCATTCACATTAATCAGTAGAGATAAATATATATAATATACCATACTAACAGTCTACTCAGGTCAACAATAGTTTCAAGTGTTGGCCACGTCATGGATGTAGACAAGAGTTGTGACAATGGAGAATGAACAAAAAAGTCGTAACACCTTAGACTTTCTATCTGTTTTTAGTTTTGGGTCAACTTTAAATGATGATAAGCTTTAGAGTATAAAGATTTAGGGTCCTCATGAGATATCGAATCAAAGGGTCTGGGAGTCATCTTCTCAATGCAACCAAATTTGTTTAATTTTAAGCTCTGAGTAAATAATTATGACTATTTGAATGAAGTCACTCTAGCTAAGACTTTCCATCTGTTTAAGAAAGGGGTATTTAGGTCTTTTCATTACCCCACTAAGCCTAAAACTTTTTTCAACCCCAATTTAAGGGTCTAATATAAATTATAACTTATTTTGATATTCCAAAAGGCTAAGAGATTTAGAAAAAAAGTTCAAGAGGAGAAAAGAGAAGGGTTTCAAGCATTATTTCATGAACTAAAATTTTTTCTAGTAACAAGTGTTCTTACAAGGTATGTAAGCTTCTCGTAGTGTTGATTTTGTTCACCCTTACTCCTATCATGTAATTTAAATCATGAATTCATCCTTTGGGATTGTTTATAATGAGATCGTTGAGAATTTCATGAGTTTTGACCTCATTCTTTAACTATAGAGGTTTTGAGTCCTTGAGGTAAGGGTTTTGTGATGAGTGTCATTTCTTGGTTGATTTTGTTTGGGTTTTCGATAATTTTTTTGTTGGTTTTGTTAATTAGAAAATGTTTGTCACGACCGGAATCTAGATCCAAGACGAAACCGGCGTTGTTGACCTTTCAGAGGTCGGAGACAAGCCTACATACCTCATTCTTACTTTATCTAGGTTAATTTTAGCGGAAAATTTGAACTTTTTGTTTTCTTATTTCATGCTAAACATTTTAAACTCAACATCATAGGCGTTCACAAATAAACCATCTAATATAGCTATTCATCAAATGAAAGAAAAAATTTATAATTGCATTAAACATATTTTTTCCAAAACAACACCAATAAAAAGTCTAAAATGAAAGTGAAAATAAACACTAGTGGAACATTCTCCATAAGCTAAAGTCTACATCTAAGCTAAATAATAACGGTAGACATCCTCTAACGCATGACGGCCTACCAAGTCTGGATGAAAGCTCCACGTCCGGATAGCTGAAACGTCAACCTGTAAGCTCTAGCGTCCACCTGCGCCTGCACCTAAAAATATAGAGATGTATGGGAATAGTACACACATGTACTAAGTATTGGTATATGCAAGAACACACCAAACACATGCATGAGTAAGAATACTCTTTCCTAACAACATGATTTATGGTAAGTCAAGTCAGTAGACTTGCCGAATTTGGATTACGAAAGTTAGTGGACCTGCCAAATTTTGATTTGGAAAGTCAGTGTACTTGGCAAATTGGATTAGGAAAGTCATTCCATGAGAGTACCATGCATCACCATACATATCATATTGCACACATCACATAATATCTTACACATATCACATGATATATTGCATATAGGACATAGAATCTTTCATATAATTCATTCATATGCCATGAGACCTTCCAATCATTGACTTAACATTAAGACTTCCCAAAAATAAGGGCTTAGCATATGGGACCTCAATTGGGGAGCCTTCTTTAGCAAACACAAAGTCGTCTTCATTTATTCATACGTACTTCATTTCATTCATACATAAGCTAGTGTAAACACAAGCTATACCTAAAAAGTAGTTTAAGACTTTCATAGGGTTCGCTGTGCAATGATCAAGAATGACCTAGTGTCATTACTTAAGTCTATCTCACCTCTTGATTATCCTATCCAAATACCTTTGGTATCTTTGATATCATTATACGCATAATTTGAGGCTGACCTCATTAATTCATTTGGAAATTTAACTTTAACCGACATTGATCATGTGAGCATCATGAAATCCAGTGTCTCCCCCACGCCGAAAAGTTGTGGAATCATCGGCAAAAGTGACCGAAAACATGCTAGTGTACATGGGAGTTGAACCCCGCCAGATCCCTATATTGGCAGTATATGTTCGAAGGCTAGGAGATATAAGGAGACCCATACCGCGCATGCCGGACAGTGTCATCTCATAAGAGTTGCCTGAACCTCCACCCTTCCCGAAAGAAGGCATCACTACTCATAACTAGCCTATCGGTGCTTAGTATAATATTTCATTACATTCAACTCATAAATCATGGAAGCTGGCTTCTAGTATGAGGACATCATTACTCAATAGATGATTTATCATCTCATCTTTAATATTAAGTATACATTATTCTCAATACTTTCATTGGAGTGTTCATAGAGACTGATCTCTTCATTAGCTTTACACTCTCATAGGTGAGTACGTTTTGGTAACATTTACTTAGGCTCATTTGAGATTTCTCTCATCTTTCACATTTGCCTCTTATCATGTTGTCACCACGATCATTAACATGAGAACATTTTCTCTTCATAATTACTCACCCCTTTTTACATGAATGTTCATTTCATCATATGCCATTGCACTTCGACATTTGTGAGTTTCACACTCTTACTTAACCCTTCTAGAGTTTCATCATTTCATTACATAATATTCATTTCATCGTATGCCAATGCACTTGGCCATTTAGTGTGTTTTACACTCGTACTTAACCTTCTTCTAGGGTTACATCATTTCATTAAATACATCTTAGGTTTATTTATTTTTAAATGTATCAGGCTTCATTCATAGTTCATTTATGTGATTCATATCTTCTTAATATTATATGGTACAAGACTTATGCATCTAGTTTGTATGCCAAGATCTTGATTTCGATCTAAGTATGCAGCATTATTCTTGAACATTTAATTCACGTATAACTTATGTATCAATACGGAATTTGGGCAAGGGAATCCGGTTTCTAATCCTTGGACAACACTTACGTTTTTCATTTATTTTATTTTGGTCCACACAGCTTGGGGACCCAAGATTAAGCCCAACGCCTTCATTTCCTTTTAATTTCTTTTCTTTAAATTTTCTCTTTCTTGGCCGAGGGGTTGTGGGATCGAACCCCCACAACCCCTTTTATTTTATTTTCTTTTTTTTCCTTAACTCTTTCGAGTTAACCATGAGGGTGTGCGTTCGAATCCCCACAACCTCACTTTATTTTTCTTTTTAATCCCTAAATCAGCCTAGAGGTCGTGGGTTCGATTTTGATTTCCTTAAGTATGTCTGAGAGATTGTGTGTTCGAATCCCACTCCTCTCATTTCCTATTTTCATGATTTCATTTTCCAGCCAAGACCACGGTTTGAATCCCCCTCACCACAATACTTTGAACTCACTTGTTTTCATTATTTTTAACATAGTGAGGTCACGGGTTCGACCCTCAGAGGCCTCACTTATTTTTCTTCATTTTTGATAAAATTTTAACTTGACTGAAATTCATCAACTTATGGCTTGAAATTTTGTAATTTTCAGCATCTTTTTCATCAAGTTACACATTAGTTCTTAGGGAAATTTCATGGATCATTTATAATGTTTTAGGTGCATTTTCATGGATTCATTTAGCCAAGAGTTTCTCACTCAATTCAGCCACATTACACTTCATATGAACACCATGATTTAAATAAACATTTCTACATAAAATACAAAGAACTAACATGCCATTTCAGGTCCTAATCTGTCACCTATAGTCATGACAATACACCCAAACGCACGTTAGTCATATATTTGGAAAACATAGATTGTCATTCATACGATTCCAAAAACACATTCATGAACATATTCATCACGAAAACACATTACATGCGTAATATTTACTAGAAAACATACCCAACCTACGAATAAACGGGAGCTAGTGACAGGGACATGCAATGGTGAACAATCTTAGTTTTCAGATTAGAATATACTAAACCTTAAGGGGACTTTTGGGAAAGGGACCAAGAGATAAGAGAACCCATACCTTTTATGACGTTCAAACCTTGAAGTTTCTGCCAAAACCTTCTCCAACACTCACGTCCAAAACCAAGTTTCGAGACCAAACTTTCAACGGAAAATCCTCCCTTTGCCTAACATACTTTGCTTAGCGTTTCATTTTATTTTTCGTTGTGAGTTCTTTAAGTGTGAAGAACTTTGGTAAATTTTCTGTTCTTGTAAGTTATTTTGGCAGAGAGAATGTAAAAGAGAATGATAAAGACGTGAGAGAGAGATGAGCGTGAAAGATCAGAGTTTTCTTAGGCTTAGGAGTCTAGTTTAGGAATTATTCAAATAAGGTTTTATTAAATGGTAAAAATATGATTTCCCTTTTATTTTAAATCAGCCAATAAAAAATAAATATTAATTAATTACATTAATTTACAAACTTAAAGAAAAAACAATTTAAATTGTTACTTCCACCTAGGTTCGAACAAGGGTGGAGCAAGACTTCACTCTAAGAGTCAATTTTAGGCCCTCTCTCCCCAAAACTCCCCTCCAACTTTTTAATTAAATAATTAATTATATATTTAGGGTAATTACGATACTACCCTTATCCTTGAAAAAGACCATTTTACCCCTAGCCCCTCCAAAACTAAGATTTTCCATTTTTAAGTCAAGTAAAGACTCGTTTGAGTAAATATTCATCTTCGAGAGTCCTACATTGATGGAAACAACCTTTTGTAGATAAATTAACTCCCAAGTTAGGGCTTGGCTGTAGCAAGGGTTCAGAGGTCTGAATCTACGTGCATCAATCTGTGGGAACCTGGTCTAATTGTAGGCATTCTATACACATTAAGCATTATTTAGCATAGCCATGTTTAAGGTTGTTACAATGTTTGCAGGACATTATTTGATTCGTTATTAGTTGATACTCAAAAAGTTAAAGAAAAAATTGTTATATTTTTGGAATAGGTCTGCGGCGCGCTACCATTGCGCCAGAACTACTGCCAAGTAGTTTGGGGCCTCGCGCGGTGTGCCACTAAATGCACCCCAAACACTGTTAAGTAGTTTAGTGTCTGGATCCCTGTGCCACTTCCTCCGCTAGGGTGTCTAGATCCCTTACCCTTTCGTCCTTCTTTCAATGTGTTCTCTTGATTATTTCTTGTGTTCTCTTCTTGATATTCTCTCTTAAAGTCTTCATTAATCCTTTAGAGATCATGACTCTCTTAATAACATGTTTTAATTTATATCTTGAAATTAAAGTAAATTTAAGCGAAAATCTCAAAAGGACCTTTTGAGTCAAAGTTTAAATGCCTTTTGAAACTTACTACATATTTGAACTAAGTCTTCAGTAAACGAGTATGAGGAAGAGGAAGAGGATATTTTGACTAATTACTTAAATTGAGAAGGAGTTATGTTTTAAACATTTGAGAATGAGTTATATATTATCGGGAGTAGTATTGAGTAG
Source organism: Solanum habrochaites (assembly GCA_027704765.1). NCBI lineage: Eukaryota > Viridiplantae > Streptophyta > Magnoliopsida > Solanales > Solanaceae > Solanum > Solanum habrochaites. The sequence continues at coordinate 9,759,091 of JAKWJA010002491.1, forward strand.
TGATATGGGATGATTTCTAACAGCTAAAAATCCTCATGAACTGTGTATGCCAACATGGGTAAAGGATCATACTTTTTAGATGATTACTTATTGATTTTAAACATAAATTAGTGAATCTATTTTAGTTGAGGTGTTCAACAGCCCGACAAGGGGTAGGAAAGATCTTGAAGAATGGACGAGATGTTGTATCATCACTTTGCTCATATTGATGGTTGACGGTTACAAAATCTCCCAAACAAGAGTAAAAAGAGTATGTAAAATCTGTTTGATACATTATCAAATATATATCTAAATTTAGTTTGACACATTATCAAATATATCTCTTGTTTTAATTTGTTCTATATATTGCATCTATCATTGTTGCTTTATATTGGGTTGAGATTAGTTGAGTATTTCTTCTTGCCTTGTAAGTTTTATTGAATAATTCTTTCAATTTTACCTTTAAATGCTCATACATTCAATATATTGATGTCATTCTACTTGCATATTTTTATGATGCATATACACTTGTTTAGGGTCATCAACACCCCTCTGTTGATACAATGTGTATTCTAGTTAGCTTTGGTGAGCTTCTTCTTTTGTAGATGATTCCACATCATTCTTTAGTTTGATTAAAATGTCGTGGGTCTTGCCGCAATATTTATAATAGTATTTAGAGTATTCATAGGCAGTAGTAGTGGAAGAGGATTTTCCCATTTCCCTGTTAGTATGTTCACACTTAAGTTGCCTTTCTTTTGCTATTTGAGTATTTCCAGACGTTTTTAAAATTATCTATAATTGAGACGACTGAGTAAATCTTTAAATTTGAAATTTTTGTTGTTTTAAAATTTCTTTTGCTGAGTAGTAAAACATGCCAGGGTTCTGTTGTGGACCATTAATGGTATTATAGTGTTAACCACATCATGGGTGTAGTCCCGGGGAATGACAAACTTGCTATCGGAGCATAGAATTTGATAGTCCTACGGTGTCTATGAAACCATGTTTGTAGAGTCTTTTTATTGGTGTGAAGCACACCATATCAATAATTAGAAGGCTAAAACATTTAGGACATATTTGACTTCTTTCTTCAAAAGATACGTGTTGCTCCCCAATATACACGCACGTGTAAGTGGTCGCACAAGTAATGTAGATTTTTAAAGAAACGTGTTACCGTTCCCTAGGTACTTATGATCAATTTATATTTAGCACATTACTCTACAACTAAAAGTAAAAGTAACTATTCAAAAGTTGATGATTGATTGTTAACTAAAACTAATTATAAACTAAATAAATTTAACTTAATGTGAACGACATAGAGATAATGTTTCAACCAAGTAAAAGACAATTCTAGGATTGTAGAATGTATTTAAGCTCATGTATTATATAAGAGGCTAAGAACTAATTTTAGTTGTCAAGTTACTAGTTACAGGGTTAAAAATATGATTCTGGCTACACACCTCTCATTGCCTACCCCAATTATCTATATAAGTACATCGTTGAGGGGGAATAAATAGACTAACTTGAAGGAATTTCACTATCCTGTTTTGTAACCAAGCAAGGTGTTCGTCTAGGCGTCACTCTTGAATACTAATCACCTTAATCTAATGAATGGACCAAACTCTCTATACTCTATAATATATTTAATCCCCCTCTACCAATATTAAGATTAGACACTATGTTTATCATATTGGTATCAAAAAATAAAATAGTGAAACAAGAATATAGAAGTAACTTGTATTGACAACGAAAATCAATTTATAGGACAATAATATTAAACAGACGATTTGTACCTACAACCATACAACTATATCATTCAACCACTCATACTATTAGAAAACCAAAAAATACAATTTTTCATGCGATTTCAAGAATATAGAAGAGTTAAAATATTGAAACCTATTACAAACGGTAATACTTGCTCTTGCACAGCAAATAAAAAGTTGATCCCTAATAATGGGAACCTAAGGGCCTATGTATAAGAGTTGGAAAAGATTGGAATCAATCCCACTATAATTAGGAATCCTACTTAATGAGTTTTAATTTAGAAAAGTTGGCATCCCCATGGCGTGTCGCACCTGGTATCGCTGTAGGAAATTTTACTTTGGCGCACCGTGCCAAGCAGAATGCATAAGAATCAACTCCAAACTTCAAGGGATGGCCTGTCGCGCATAGCAGTCTGACCTTAAAGTGTTTCTGAACTCCAGGCCCTGGCACAGCGTGAGTCATAGCGCACCCCAAAAGTCGTGTCCGGCGTGCCTAGCATTGCGCCTGCCAGTGTGCCATTTTCCTTTGTCAATTTCTCGCACATTTTCCCCCTTCTTCTTTTATTTCAACTCCAATTTCTTTGAGAGCTCCCAAAACAAGTAATAATGTTTGTGAGTGTACAATCATAACAATTTACACCAACACTTGATCTACTTAGTAAGATATCTTTCTTTAATATAATAAATTTATGAGCAAATATTGACAGCTTAGGCATATAAAAATTCCTAAGATCACAATCCCACACTTAGACTTTTGTTTGTCCTCAAACAATCTCTAAATATTAAATTTTTTTCACAACCATTGGACTTATCACCCTACCTTAAAATCAGTCAAACATGTTTAATTATAATCATTTAGTTCACAAGGGATGAAAAATTTCACAACATTTACACCATGTATAACACATGCTCAAACAATGATGCTTTTAATATTTTTTCAGGAAAATGCAAACTCATACAACACATCAATTAGATAATCCTACACATGGAATGAATGACTTCACTTGTTCATATTTGGTAAAACCCTTAACTGGAGAAATTTTAATATCAACAAGGCCTATTTTTCGAACAATCAAGTCCTTCTCACTAAAGAAATTCCTACTTTTGTCAACATACCATAAACTTGTAAATAATTATTCTTACTTTCACATTGTACTTCTCAAGGAATAAAGAGGATTTCCATTTGGTTGTAATGTCTGCTTATGGTGCCAACGACAACATCTACAGAGTTCTCTTTCTCTTGTCGGCTGGTGATTGCATAGAGGCGGTTTACCCTTGCGCTAGTACCAGAAGTGGCTTCTCTAGGTGTAGCCTTGTATGGTGGAGAAATTTAGGAAGAGTGGGCTTTATGCCTTAATTTCCACCACCATGCCTTTTCTTAAAACACTCTGTGATGAAGTGAACCTCTTGACAACACTTGAAACAACATGTCTGGCCATCACGACATTTACCTTGTGGTTGTACCACACTTAGAACATGCAGGAGCCCAACTACCTCCATGTGCCATACTTCCTCGAGACTGTACTATCCTAGATCTGAAGTTCTGCAAATTCTAGCCATGATACTTACCTTTGTTTTTGGGTGCAGGAGCACTACCAGATACTGGTGCATCCCTTTTTTCTTTCTAAAACTATTACCGATTTAAACCACCTTTCTGCTGTCCAGAATCATTCATAGTCTTATCTTTCTTGCTTCTGTACTCTTTTATGTCCCTCATCTTCTCCTCTTCAACTTGATTCACATAACCATAAATCGTTATACGTCCATATCGCCTATCAACATTGCAACTGTGCCCTCTTTGCTTGATATATAACCCAAGCCAGCGATAAACAAGATCATTTTTCTTCTGATGTCTTTAAATATTTCAGGAGCATAGCAGGACAATTGGGTGAACGTCAACCCATACTGATGAACTCTCAAGGAGTCCTATTTCACTGTAAGAGACTCTCGTACCTTTGCCTCTCTCAACTTTCAGGGAATGAAACGCTCCTAGAAAGTCTATTCAAAATAGGACCAACTGAGATGTGGTAAATACTATTTGGTGCCCTCCTTCCTCAGGTCGAACCAAGTCATTGACACACTCTGTATTTGATATGTAGCTTGCTCAACCCTCTCAGCATCAACAATATATATCATTTCAAAAACTTTCTTTAACTACACCACAATATATTCCGGGTCCTCGATAGTGCTCGAACTGGTGAAACTAGGAGGATTCATTCTCAGAAATTCACAAATAATCGATGTGTCAGCCTCTTCTTGTTGAGATCCTCTCTGTTGCCTAAATTTGTTACTCACCGCTTGGCTTCACATTTGGATATCCTCTAAGTTGAACATTGGTGACTTCTCCTTGAGGTTGCACGTTTGGTGCATTAGATACCTATGTCTCCTCAATACCCCTCCTAGATAGATGACCTCTTGCTTGTCTTCGTGGAGGCATGATGATCTGAAACACACGCAAGCACAAATTAGAGGAAAAGTTTTAGAGACAAACTCTAACGCATGAAAAGGAATATGAAAGAAGTGAGAAGTTCCTAAATGTTGGAGCCTTCTAATTATAGTTGTGGAGCATTTCACACCGATAACTAGGAAACTACAGATATATCTTCATAGAATCCCTAGAATTCTTAAACTATGTGCTGAGATACAAAGTTTATCACGCCCAGAGCCCACATCGGAGACATATCCGGCACCCAATGACCATTTCTGTCCTTGAGACGAACCCTTGGCCAAGCTTATTTGACTCACTGGAATACTTAAATGAATATAAATAAAAAAAAATCTCACATACTGTAACGATTCAAGAGTACCCACTAGGCATTACACGGTGCACTCGACCTCTCAGAGGTCTTGTACAAGCCACTTAGCTTTCATTCATTACATAGGTCTGAAAAGTAGAGTGCAATTAAAACTTTTCACAACATACTAATAAGAAAACTCTTTCATAAAATGAAAGGAACGAAGTCTCATCACCACAAGCCAACTTAAACACGTCTTAACGTCATAGGATCACGACCCTTTACATTGAAATAAACATACTAAGTCTTTAAAAGAAAGAACCTAAAAGAACGTAGATCATGTAAACATATGAAGACTTACCAAATCTTGTAAGAAACCAACTTCCCAATCTTCACCTTCTAAGAAAATTCAGTTGCTTTCCACCTGTCTTATAGAAACATAGAAGAATATTGAGTTAGTACATACATTGTACCAAGTATGACAATATGCAAAAACATGCATAAAGGGAAATTTTAGTTGAAACATAATTTTCATACTATTCTGGCAAAACCTTCATGAATCAAGTTTAAAAATATTATACCAGTCATCATTTGACATACAAGGTAAATTTTCTATGAACTTTAAATTTTAGTCACATTCATCAAATAATTCTTTATCACTTAGACCTTTCTATCCAAAGCTATCCTAAGACTCACCTAGGTAAGACATGAAGATACCGCCCATACAAACTCTTCAATACACACCTAAGTGATCCCTAAGACTAGTAAAGATAAGCAAATTTCATTCCAACTCAACAAGTCAATATCCTTACTAAAGACACTACAGGAACGATGAATGCATTTAAGAACTTTACATAAAGACCATCCTCTAAGACAACCCCCAAATTACACTAGTGCAATGTGAAAGTAGCATCCCATACTACTTCTCCTACCTTATTGCTCCTTAGGAATCACCCTAGACTAGGAACATCATATTCAATCATTTACATATCTTTCATCCCATTACACATAAGATAAAATGCTTCTTTAACATTAGACATTAAGTCAACTTACTTCATTAACATCATATAGTAACTCATTCATACATTTTCATACAAGGACACACCAAGATTCCCTCCAAATATCTACTTGTGCAATGGATAGATATTTTCCCATTCCAACACCTACCCTAAGTAGTACACCATTAAGAAGACTTAATTCATTTACATTAATTTGTGGAGTATAGATTTAACCGACATAGATCATGAGATCTAGACATGTAATCCCAGTATTAACCCCTAGCGGATGAGGGATCTCGTCTTGCCTAAGGGAGGGTCATTCTCTTTTAGCCTTTACATGGATGTCTAATAGCTAGACCTATGTGGGCACATAGTTAAGGCATAAGAAGATTTCTTGTAAGTAACTCATCTCTACTAACGAAGGGCACTCATATCAAGAGGTATATTGGAAACAACATATATACTCACGAATAGTATCCACCCCTTCTTCAAATCCTCTCGATGCGAAGCACAACTTCCCCACGGATTCTTAGACATCCACTACATTCATTAGATATAGTTTAAGAGATTACTAACTAAGTACTACATCTCAACTAACTAATTGTACTCATCTCTCTTTCGTATCTGTGAATACTACATCCCAACTGATGAAGAGTATCCAACCTCCAACCATTCTTTGGGAATAGTGAGGTTGCTACTAAACACTTCATATCAACTCACAAAGAGGGTCCATACCAAAATCCCCTTTTTAATAAACAAAAATTCTTAGGAATAGTAGGGTTGGTAGTAGAATCTTCATCTCTACTCACGATTAGTGTCTACCCTAAAATCCCCCATTTTCATTCATTAACTTCATCCATTGATTTATTATGTACAGAGTATATGTGACAAAACGTTTCACATAACTACCATCATTCATAACATAGACTTCTAAACATTATCATAGTACATTTATCATAATACACACACTATCATGCTTAACATTCTCATTATACTTCACTTAGACATAGTATCTTCAAGATACACATTCTTAACTTCATAAGACATCACATGCACATACATCATAACATCACTTTAATTCACATTTAATGCCTTTAAGGCCATAGTCACAATTTACATAAATATTCATCTTCATCATGTACACACCAACACCATAAGTGGACCATACCACTCAAGATAAGTTTAATATGAACTAGACAATATAGATCAACTTACGCTTCATCTAAGTTTTAACCACCTTTTCTCAATTCTACAATAAAATCATTTAATAAAGCATAAATACAATTAGGTAAAACCATCACTTTACATTGAAAACATTATAATTCATCCATTAAAACCTTTTCATGCAAGTACCCATACACAGAATTCAAAATAGAAGAACTTAGGTATTTGAAAGCTTTTTGAAAAGCCTTTGGATTGGCTCTTTTAATGAGGGAATAATCAAGGATGAACAAACATACCTTATTTGAAGAAAATACACGAGATTTGTTGATGAAACCACCCAAAAAAATCAATCTTATCTATACCTAAAGTTCATGTTTCAATGGAGTCTTGAGATAGTTTTTCTTGGGTGAGGGGTTTTGATTTTAAAAATTTAAGTCTTACTTAGGTATTAGGGATATAAACTAACTTAAAATACTTAAAATCACCTAAAATAACCGTCCATTAGTTAATTGGGACGTAGGGTGAATTTTCCCAATTCACCCCTTAGTTTGGCAAATTGTAGGAACAACTGCCGGTCTAAACAATGAAAAACCATTCACGAGGCATCACTTAAACAATGGACCATCTTACTGGTCCGTGGTGTAACGAGTGAGGAGAAACCCCCAGAGGTTATTGGCGTAGTCGACTTCTCATAAGTTTTGGACAAGTCTTTTAGCATTCATTCATTACATAGACATAAAATTAGCGGAAAATTTAAAACTTTTAATGGAATAACATAATGCTAGAACAATACTTCATTTTAAAAAATCATAAGTACATAGTTTAGATACTAAGTCTCTTTTGTCATCTTAGACTTGACATCAATACAATAGATTAGGGACACGACCCTTAACAACATAAAACAATAATTTAGACAATGACATAAACTTAATTAACCTCTTGAAATGAAGATCCTTGAATCATAAGGACCCTCTTGAACTTGGGGAATATCTATTCCAAGCTTCTGAGTTTAGGAAAGATCTTCTAGTCACACTACCTACACTTTGTGTAAAAAGATGAAGAAGAATGGAACTAGTACAAGAATGCAGTAAGTATGTAACCATGCAAAAACATGAGTTAAAGAGGATATTTAGTTAGATATCATGCATCACATCTATATGGTAAAACTTCATGAACATTCCTACAATAAGCAAAATATATCTCACATACATCATATAGACATGGATGTCACTCATAAAAACACTTAAAGCCATTTCATCACAGTTAATGAACATTTATTTAGCTCAATCTACACCTAGGAACCACAACCTAAGACAACCTCCAAATCTCACTAGTTCAATGTACAAGTAACATCCCATAATACTATTCCCACCAAGCGATCCTAGGAAGTCACCCTATACTTAGTCACATCTCATTGAATAACATACCACACATGTATTTTACCTTAGACATTAGAACAACTACTTCATTAATGTTTACATAAGAACTCTTTCATTTACTACATCTTAGTAATATATCATTCAATTCATATCATAGGGAAACCACCCTCACAACCCCTTCACAAGCTTACTTGTGCAATGTACACATGGATTCCCATATCCCTATATATACCAATAAAACCCATTTAGAAGCCATAAGTCTAGCTCACATGCACAATCATAATTAATATATTTATCTAAGTACCGTAAATCTTGACAAACATTCATATTTACATACATAAACGATAATACTTATTTCATAAAGAAACCTCACATTGCTTCCCTTACATTCCACTTGTGGAATGTATAAGTAGTTTCCGTAGTCCTACCTACATTAAGTAGTCTTTCAAGGAACCATGAAAATTATTCATACCCTTATATTAGTTTATTTTCTTATCTTTAGGGATTCTTACCCATAACCCACATAGACCATGTGAGCTACATGAAATTCGGTGTCATAAAATCTCATACCAAAAGAAGGTGTTATACTTGGCAAGGTAGAACCATATATAATAGTTATCTAGGTGGATCAACTATATATAACCTATGGTGGTGGGTAGTTAAGGGATAGTGAGATTTATTCTATAAACTTGACTATTTCTTTAGCGGAGAGGCTTCATCTCATGAGTATCACTTCAATGAACAAACCTATTGCATTAGCGGAGGGGTCTTTTCCTTATTGTACATATCCACTTGGTTCTAAACTTAAACTCGCTCTTTAATATCTTTAAGCCTCTATTAATCATTAGTTTATAAGGTTAGGCTTTAGGTAGTTGCTCCCTCATACATCATATAGCTGAAAGGTTTCTAAAATGAGAATAGACTTTCTTCATATAACAAATATTATGTGAGAATGTCCTTTCACATAATTATATCATTCATACATTCATGTGTGTTTGCATATGTATGTGGGAAATACTTTCACATAAAACCTTTAAACAATACATGGTCATAATCCATTATTCATAAACATCACATGCATTATGTGAGATAAAGGTGCATGTGAGAACTACCCTTTTAATTGACACCATAAACATATCATACTCATAGATAGGCATGGAGTTTGTGTATGTGTGTGTTCATATAGGTCAGGATGATTACATAAGAGCAACAACTTAGTTACTTAGGAAACCACCCTTGAAGGGATCACAACACATACACACGTATCCGTCAATTCATGAACAACTTACGTATAGGACATTTAGGGAATTTAGACCACACACCCACATTATATCATAGGAGAAAAACTCATATTTAAAATTAGAATAGAAGACTCCTAATATGTATAAACTCACTTACTCATATACGGCTGATATATGTTTGGTTAATTCTACAATAGTATTTATCACAACTAAGCATCTAGACCATACCTAATGTTAACATGATCATACATATACATAACATCATTTACACACCTAAATCATGATTCAAGAATGTAAGGTTACACAAGACCTTCATACTTGTGATAATGATAACCACAATTCACATTACATCTATTTCCTTCAAGGCCGTAATCACAAAATATACAAATAGAAAAGAATGTAAACACCACCACCATAAGTTGACCATACCATGAAATGTTGACTCCAATACTATAATTGTGAATTGAGGTCAACTTACCAATTCTCCAAGTTATAATAACCATTGATCAGTTCTCAACAATTCATAATCAGTTGACATAGATAGAATTAGGACTAATCAATACAGTGAAACCTAATAACAATTAAATCATCGTCTAATAAAGATCAGAGACCCATATTATAGGCTAAATTTAGTGATTAAGGAGAACATAGGTTCTTCATTGAATTGTATTGGAAATCATTCTTAAACAATTTCTCAATCATAAAAACATCAATACAATGACTTTGAAAACAATTTGACAATAAACCCATGGCTAGACTGAGAGATAGCAATTTTGATCTTAGAATCATATTGGAAAACCTTTGAAACAACTCTTTACATGAAAGCTTAAGTAAGCATAAAGGGTTACCATACCTTAATATAATAAAATCCCACACATTTGGAGAAGAAATCACTTCATGATGAATCTTCTAGCTTGAGATTGAGTTTTGCCTCCAATGGAGGTTTTAGTGAAATTTGGAAGAGAAAAGAGTTTTGGATTTTTGATTTTGTAATTGGATATTTGGGTTTTGACTAGGGAAATGGGTTAAATATAACCTAATAAAAGTTATCAACAGACTCAAAATTTTCAAAAATACTCCAATACTTTGTTGGACTATTAGACATGTAAAACTTGACATTAAAACTAGGCAACCAAACTTTGGGACGTGGTTGGGCATCGCGGAGGCAGCTTCCAGTTCTACCTTACGAAATATTTGAGGCAGTGAGCCTTGTGCTAGTTGCGCGACGCGAAGTCAAACTGAGTGCCAGTCGCGCGATGTGGACTGGGCTCCAGATCTTTCCTCTATTTGTCAAACGTTTGGGTTTTTCTCGAGGACCCTTAGGATAGTCCTTAGGGAGTCGTACCCGAATATTTTTACCATAAACATGTTTATTATGTCATTGGGTTCACTTCCACTATCTTTTGACTCCAAATAACACATAAAAATAACGAAAAACTACAAGGACACACACACAAAAACGACTATTTTCCGAGCGTCTTTGTCTTCCTTTGACGTTTGACCTCAAACATCATCAAATAAACTATTACATGTTCTTTATAACCTTCTTGACAAGTTAATAACTCATAAAAAATCTCATGTGAGGCTCTAGTTCAATGTAGTTCATTTTGAGGGTCGCTACAATATTCCCCACTTGGAAAAACATCATTCTCGAATGACACTAAAACCCTTCCAAGTACTTAAAGACCCTAATAGCATCCCACAATATAGAACATCATAGTTAATGCACCATACATACAAGTACCATCAACTTCATATCATTATGCACTCAATACAAAACAAGTATGTAGAAAATATCTCCACAACTCATAGTGTACACATGCTTCATCATACTCATTGCCATTTTGAGGAACTACCTTCTCCAACATTTAGGCAAGATCATCATTTCATCATAAGGTTAAGCATACAATGGATTTAAAATGCACACATGGTCATGATCCACACTTAAATTCATGAAAAATTTAAGCAACTCATACTAGATACATATTCATCATAAAAAATATAGACCAACTACAATATTATAATCTAAACATAATACCATCAAGGACATATATGACATTACATGTATAATTTTGTCCATGGAGGAACTACCTTCTCCTAGTCACAACATACAATATACACATATGTCATCATAAAGCTTATATGCAAACAATTTCCATGTAAATTCATGTAAGGAGAATATCTGAACTTTTAACCAAGGCACGCTCATATGCATATTCTTCATGCTAAGATGCACAACAACATGAGGAACATGCACTTTATCAAAATACCTTTTTCATGAAATAGTGATTTTTCATAACATGCATAACATAGTGTCATTTAAGACATGCATAACATATGGAGAACATGCAACTTATACTGATATGCAAGACCCCATAATATGAACAAGCTACTAGGAACTCTTTGATTTCAAGCTTGAGTAAGAATAGACGAAAAAAATAAGGATATCAAAACCTTTACTACTCAAATCATCATCCCCCACTTAGAGTAAACCAAATTCATCTCATCCAAGATAACTTGGACTTACCAATCTTTCTTAGTCAATCAAAACATCCCCCTCTTCGGATTTAAGCGTTAGGAAAACTCTTTGTTAACATCACCTCATTACCTTCTAAGAAGGAACAATTTCTTAATAAAATTTTCACTCACACTCCACTAGGTGAGAATTCAAGAGATCCAAATGAGTATCTAAATTACTCCACTTCTTATCCATCACCCAATGTGATTCTTAACATAGGGATGTTCAAGAGATCTCAAATTAGGATCATTACGAGCATTCATGATCTTACCATCTAGGCATATTATTCCCCACTTGGGGTAATCCTAATCACTTATTCATCACATCTTTCCCTTATCCACCAAGGTTAAGGAAAGTAAAGACCAAACCTACATATTCTTCACATAAGAAGTTTTGGAAACATTGAGGATTCCACTCCTAATCTCGTATAAAGGAGCTTACGAACCCAAACATAAAGAGGTACTCTTCAAGCACCATTATTCCTCTAAGTTTATCACCTAAAAGAAATCATAACAATCACGTTAGGTCATACTACACAACCACATGAGGTGTAACTACACTATTAATACCAAGGGTATCTTCATAAGTTAATCACATCATACAACCAAGTCCAAGCAAGAAAAGTAGTTCCAGATTTGAGCCTACAAGGGTCATTACCTCAGGTAATTCATCTATAGCCTTTAGATAATTCTACTTCAAACTTAGGACTAAGGAAATCCCAAATGCTAAATAATCACAAAACACATGTTGGGACTCTTAAGATACGATACCACATTTTTAGAGACTTAGGATAGCCATCCACTCTAGATAAAATCTTAGGGGAAACATAGAAGAGATTTGGCCATAGAGGCCTCTTCCTTTTCTTCCATAATTAGGGCAAGGTAGCTTTCAGGTCATTTTTACCCACATCATCACCTTTGGTGGAAACTCCAAACCAATCATGCCTAGGTACAATCTATGCACTTTCTTTAGATGACCATACATAAGATCAAACTTAAAATACAACTAACCACTTTAAGGTAGGTCAACATCTATTATCTTCTTCTCCCTATGAGTTAAGGGGTATATACATCCGTCTAAGTCAACCTTAGGGCAAAGCACAAACCCAACTTTTTGAATAAAACCCCTTCTTCACTGTTAGGGTAGGTTCATACAGGGACTAACCAACTAGTCGTATTAGTTCTCCCACTAACTAGTGAACTTCACAATCACCTTACAATGTAAGTACACTACATTCCCTAATTAGGAGCAATCCTATAGAAAAGACTCCAATCCATACGAGGACAACTATGAAGCATTACTCGTATAAAAAGGCAACATCCATCTTTCACTATTTACTACTTTTCTCCAAAACCTTTCAAGCCTATACCATAACATTATGCTATCATTATACACAACAATAAGGTATATCATTATTCCAAAGAGGACTATATTCAACCATAGAAACTCTTATTAAACACATAACTACATCATAACATAACTTCTTAACATATAACATCAATCTCTTGGGTCACATATAGCCATAAATGGCATCACATCAAAATATACAAAATTCACCTTTACATATACTCCTCAAGTAACTAAACCATAATAAGTGTAAAAACTCACCTTTTCTCCCTCAAGCCTTGAGACATCATCCCTTCCAAGAAATCACATCTAAAAGAACACCGGACATGGAAATATAAGAGAGAGATTATATGAAGTTAAGCTCTATGGCAGGACACAAGAGTAGTGAAGAAAGTGAAACTTCAATCTTCCAATAGTCTCTCGCTCACAGATGTGTCGTGACTCACACCGATGTACAAGAATCTACTACACATGGAATTACTAGACTTTAAAAACTAAGGTATAATCCCAAGACCTTATGATCTAATACCAAGTATATAACACCCCAGGGATCACCCACTAGAAATTACCAGCGTCGTCGACCTATCATAGGTCTTAGATCTTTTAGAATTCACTCATCACATATCCATAAAATTAGCAGAAAATTTAAAAAAATTCATAGTAAAATATAATACTATAACATCCTTTCATTTTATAAAATCATAAGTACATAGTTTACACACTATGTCTCATTTGCCATGTTAGACTTGACAGTAATACATAAACTTACTTAACCTCTTACCATGAAGATCCTTCAATCATAAAGACCCTCTTGAAGTTGGGGAATATATATTTCAAGCTCCTCGCTTTAGGAAATATCTTCTAGTCATAACCACCTACACTTTGTGTAAAAATATAATGAAGAATGATATTAGTATAACTATGCACTAAGTATGATAACCATGGAAAAACATGAGTTAAGTGGACATTTAGTTAGAAATCATGCACAATGTATTAATAGTAAAACTTCATGAACACTCCTACAATAAGCAAAATATTATTCACATACATCACATAGACATGGATTTTCATGCATAACAACACTCAAAACCATTTCATCAAATTTAAGGCACATTTATTTAGTAAGAATCTACACATATGAACCATCACCTAAGGCAACCTCCAAATCACACTAATGAAATGTACAAGAAGCGTTCCATAATACTACTCCTACCAATCGATCCTAGGAAGTCACCCTTGACTTAGGCACATCTCATTCAATAACATACCAAACCTCTATTTAACCTTAGACATAAGTCCAACATAATTCATTAATGGTCACATAGGAACTGTTTCTTTCACTACATCTTAGTCATATATCATTCAATTCATATCACAGGGAAACCACCCTCACAACCCCTTCACAAGCTTACTTGTGCAATGTACACATGTAATCCCATACCCCAACACATACAAAGTAAACCAATTTAGAATCCATAAGTGTAATTCACATGGATAATCATAATTCATGTCTGCACCTAAGTAAAGTAAACTTTGACATACATTCATATTTACATACATGAACCATAAGCATTATTTCATAAAAGAACCTCATCATCTCTTCCATTAGATTCCACTTGTGCAATGTATAAGTAGGGTCCATAGTCCTACCTATAGTAAGTAGTCTTTCAAGGAATCATCACAATTATTTATAATTTTATCTTAGTTCATTTTCTTAACTGTACGGATGCTTAGCTATAACCGGCATAGACCATGTGAGATATATGGAATCTAGAGTCATATAACCCCAGACTGATAGAGGTGTTCTACTTTCCAAGGTAGAACTATACATAATAGATATCTAGGTGAATCCACTAGTTATAACCTACGGGGGCACATAGTTAAGGGATAGTGAGATTGCTTCTAGGAACCCGACCCATTGCATTAGCAGAGAGGCTTCCATCTCATGACTATCACTTCAATGACCAAACCTATTACATTAGCGGACGAGTCTTTTTCTCATTGTACTTATCCACTTGGTAGTAATATTAAACTCACTAATTAATATCTTTAAGCGTTTAGTAATCATTAGTTCATAATATTAGGATTTAGGAACTTTCTCCCTCATAAATCATACTGCTTAAATGTATCTAATATGAGAATGTGCTTTCATCATAGTACCTGTATAATGTGACAATGTCCTTTCACATAATTCTATCTTTCATACATTCATGTGTGTGTGCATACATATGTGAGAAATAATTTCACATAACGCATGTAAACAACACATGAGCATACTCCATTATTCATATACATCACATGAATTATATGAGATAAAGGTGCAGATGAGAACTACACTTTCAATTGATACAATCAATATATGATACTCATAGTTATTCATGGAGTGTGTGTGTTCTTATTGATTATCATGATCACATAAGAGAAACAACTTAGTTACTTAGGAAATCACCCTTCAAAGGATCACAAAACATACACAATTTATTCCTTAAGTCATGAACAACTCATATATAAAACATTTAGGAAATTTAGACCATACACCCACATTATATCATATGATACAAGATCATATTCATCATTAAAATAGAAGAATACTAACATGCATAAGATAACATATTCATATAGGGTTCATATATGTCGGGCTTCATTTTACAAGACTATTCATCATAAATAAACATGCAGACCATACGTAACCCTAGCATGATCATTGCCTATACATAACATCATTAACACACCTAGATCATGATAATAGAATGGAAGGTTACACAAGACCTTCATACTTATGATCATCATAACCACAATTCACATTACATCTATTTCCTTGAAGGACATGAAAACATTATAAAGATATAGACAAGAATGTAAACACTGCAACAAAAAATGGACCATACCACGCCATGTGAACTCCAATACTATAATTAGCAATTTAGGTTAACTTACCTATTCTCAAAGTTATGATGACCATTGATCAATTATCAACAATTCATAGTCAATTTACATATATAAAATTATGACGAATAAATACACAACAACCTAATCACAATTGAATCATCATCTAATCAAGATCACAAGCCCCACATTATAGGCTAACTTGAGAGATGACGGAGATCGTGAGTTCTTCATTGAATTGTATTGGAAATCATGTTAATCGATTGATTAATCATAGATACATCATTAGAATGACTTTGAAAATAATTTGACAATGAACCCATGGCTAGATTGAAAGATATCAATTTTGACCTTAGAATCATATTGGAAAACCTCTGAAAAAATTCCTCAGATGAAAGGTTAACTAAGGATCAAGGGTTACCATACCTTATTAGAGGAAAATCCCACACATTTGGAGAATAAAGAACTTCAAGATTCATATTCTAGCTTGAACTTGACTTTTGCCTATAACGGAGGTTTGAGAGAATTTGTAGAAGAAGAAAGTTTTGGATTTTTAATTTTTTATTGGGTACTGGGGTTTTGACATGTAAAAGGGGTTAAATATGACCTAAAAACAGTTATCAACTGACTCCTAAAGTTCCAAAAATACCCTCATACTTATTCGGATTTCTAGACATGTAAAACTTGACTTTAGAATGATGCAACCGAATCTTAGACGTGGTTGTGCATTAAGTAGTCACTTCCTAATTCTGCCTCACGGAATATGTGAGGCTCTGAGACTCGTGTGAGTAGCACGACATGGAGGCAGACTAAGTACCAGACGCGCGAAACGGATTGGGCTTTATATTTTGCCTCTACATGTTGCCTTTGAAAGCTTATTTGTCGAACGTTTGGGTCCTCTTCAAGGACACTTAGGGTGATCCTCGGGGAGTTATACCCAAATGTTTTGACCCTAAACACGTTTATTAAGTCACTAGGGTCACCTTCACTGTTTTTAGACTCCAAACAATACAGAAAAACAAGGGAAACCTACAAGGATACACACAAACACAAAAATGACTAGTTTTCGGACGTGTTGGTATTCCTTTGACGTTTGACCTCAAACATCATCAAACAAACTATTAAAAGAAGTTTCTAACCTAACGTGAGTCTCTAGTTTAATCTAATTCATTTTGAGGTTCGTTAAATATGGTTTGTGATAGAGGGTCAACTTTGGAGGCTAAACTCCCATAGATAAGTGTTGAGCCACGCCCTCCAAACGACGGTGCATCAAGCAGGATACAGGCCATTGCTATGGGTCATGGTTTTAAGCTTCTTGTGGCAATTTCTTTCAATGTCTTGGGTTCTTCTCAAGGACCCTTAAGGTGGTCCTTGGGCAGTTGTACCCGGGCGTTGTGACCCTAAACATGAATAAATAGGTGCTAAGGTCTGTCCTAATAAATTTGAACACCAAATAACACATAAAACATGTAAAGTCATAGTAGTACATACAAGACTAGTTTCCAAACATCTTCATCGTTCTTTGAAGTTTAACTTCCAAGCTATCAATAACTAACCTCTAGTTTTAATTCATAAAACACATTCAAAACTCTATTCTTCGTCATTTCAGTACATTGTTAATTCATAAAACACATTCAAAACTCTAGTTTTACCTAGTTCATTTCGAGGGTCGTTACAATGTCCCGCACATAGAAAAATATTCGTCCTCAAATTACACTAAATACCTTCAAGGACCAATAGAATAAACTAGCAGCTCATAACACACATCATCATGGACACAACATTCAAATTTAATACACCAAACTTACAAGGAACACTAACTTCACATCGTCTTGCACTCTAAGCAATACAATCAAATTCCAACTATTTCCACAATTCAAAGTGCACACATACTTCATCATTTTCATTGCATTTGTGGAGGAAGTATCTTCTCCAACATTATACATGCTGATCATGTCATTATTAGGATCAACATGTAACAACTTTCAAATTACACATCGACATATAAACATAACAACTCATGAGGCAATTAAGCAAATATCATTAGATATACATTGACATGAGAAATATAAATAAACTACCAATCTACTAATGTAACCATGATATCATCAAGATAATGAAAAACATCATATCATCCATGGCACTTATAACATGAGGAGGTCATGCAACTCATACTCATATGCAAGACTCCCAAACATAACCAAACTACTAAGAATTTGGTCTCAAGCTTGAGTAAGAATAGAAGGAAAAGATAAGGATATCAACCACCTTACTACTCAACTCATTCTCCCCTACTAAGGGTGAACTCATCTATGAACAAATAAAAAAATAACCATAAGGAACTACTTACCGGGGTCTTCATTCTGGATAAGATCCTTTGTTAGTTTACAACATATAGAAATTGTTCTTCATTTCAGTATTGTCATCCGAACCATCTTAAATGAGCTTGGTAAGTCTCCTTCCCATTTGCCTTGAGGACCGGGCAACATCCAAAAAATACATCCGTACTAGTAAGACAGTTAACTAAGTGTTTCTACCCATATGTAGTACACGTAAATATCTCATATGTATAGCCACATCCACTCCTTGCTTGAGAACATTGGTTGGGAACCCTATCCATGTTCCTTATGGAATAATCTTGATTATAAAACCTTATCTTAGACTTAGGTTGAGTTTGTTCATCCGACCTAGCCATCTCCCCATCTCTATTCATCTTCCGAAGCATGGACTCCTCAATTTGTTAAGCATACACCATGAGTCTAGAGATATACATATCATGATGGAGCATTGTTGTACGAAATTCTTCTTCAACCATACTTGACACCCCCATCAAGAAGTTATTCATTCTATCCCTAGAGTTGGCTACCAAGGTTGAGGCTTACATAGAGAGTTGGGTGAACTTTAAAGAATACTCCTTCACACTCATTCCTCCTTGAAGAAGGTTCATGAATTCTATTAAATTTTTCTCCCTTAATTCTATAGGAAAAAACCTATCAAGAAAGGTCGTCTTAAACACTCCGCAATCTACTGGGTCTTCCCTTACATATCCTTCATCACTTCATTGCTCTAAGCACACTTGTGCCACATTCTTTTGTTGGTACGCAACTAGTTCTGCTTTCTCCCTAGGAGTCACTCCCATAGCATCTATTACCTTGAATACCTCATTTATGAAGCCTTGTGGATCTTATCCACCTTAGAACATGAAATGTAGGATGATTCATCCTCATGAAATCCCAAATTGTAGAACCGGGAGTACTTGCATTAGGGTTCCCTTGAGGTCCAACTCCTGGTTAGCTTGGGAAACCACATGATTAGTGAAGACTTGAGCATTAATCATCTTGAGTTGGGTCAAAGCTCTAAAAGTAGCTCTTATCTCTACATTAGACATATTTCCTTCAACATTGGGGGCTTAAAGACGTTGTGGCACTTGAGGGGGAACTGCCTCGTTTACATTCTCTTAGTTAGCTATAAGGACTTGATCACCCCGGGGAAGAATGCACCATACAAGAGTACTGAAGAAAATCAAACTTCTATAGTCCTATAGCCTCTTGCTAAAAAATGTGTAGCGAATCACACTGATGAATAAGACATTACTTGATGTGGCTTATCAGAGTTTGGAACCTAAACTATTTCCGAAAACCTTGCTCCTGATACAATGTATATAACGACCCAAGAGAACCCCTAGGCATTACATGGCGTACTCGATCTCTCGGAGGTCTTGTACAAGACCCTTAGCTTTCATTCATTACATAGGTAAGAAAAGTAGTGCGGATTTAAAAGTTTTCACAACATACTACTAATAAAACTCTTTTATAAAATGAAAGGAGCGAAGTCTCATAATGACAACCAACATAGACACGTCTTAAAATCATAGGGTCACGACCCTTTTCATTGAAATAAACAGACTAAGTATTGTACAAGTCTTTAAAAGGAAGAAACAAAAATAAACATAGATCATCTCCTCAATTATATGAGGACATACAAACTTTTGAGAGAAATCAATTGTAACACTCAGAAAGTCCATGACTCAGCCTAGAGCCTCACATGTCCAACTAACAGTTGTAACACTATTTATAACCTAAAATAATGTATTTATACTAAGTGGGAAGTGTTAGAGTCAAAACGTCAAGAAATGTCCATGACATCCAGAGACTAGCGAAATAGAGGTTAGTGTGCTTTGAAATATTTCATTGGGTTTTAAGTGTCAAAATTTAATGAAAATATGTAGAAAAATGTTTAAAAACTATTAGAGTGTATTTAGGGGAAAATCGTTCAGGTACGACTCCCAAAAGACCACCCTAAGGGTCCTTGGAGAGGACCCTTGCATTTGACCAAAAACTGTCAAACTTGACAATGCACATCTACAAGAGAAATGACGATCCGTCGATGGCTTCGTAGGTTGAAACTTATAAAATTCTCCAAAGTGTTCCAAAAACCACTCTCTCATCAAATCAACACCTTTCCAGTATGGGCCTTTGATGGACATATGGATCGTAGGTCGAGGTGTCATAGGTAGGGTTCTGTGTTGACTGTCCAAATTAAGAAGTGAATTAATTAGTTAGTTTGTTAGGTGGTTAATTAAGGGTTAGGGGGTGTTTAATTTAATTAATGAAGAAACTATAAAACACCTAACCCTCATTAAACTAACCCAACACCCCTTATTTCCCCAAACCCACCTAGCTCTAACTTCTCCCTACTTCCTCTCTCCCCAAACATCAACCTCCATTGAATAACACTAGGGCTCCAAGTCAAGGACGAATTTACCAAGGATTTTCAAACCAAATTCGTGGAAATATCCTCACTAAGGTAGGTTTCTTTCACTCTTGGGAATCCTTTCCCCAATAGGCTCCTTCATCTATGGGTTACAAAACTTCCAAGACTAGGTTTAAAATCTAGACATGAGTTCTTCTTTAAAAATGAAATTGTTATTCAATTATGATGATTTATGGTATTTTATCATTCTTTAATTAAGTATTTATGGTCAATTATTGGTAATTACTAGATATTTCCCTGTGAACCCTTGATTTTCCCCAAACCCCTCTGTGTCTTGAATTCCTGTGGTAATTATGGAAGATTATGAATATATAAATATGTAGAATGATAATAGCTATGTTTTACTTCTTAAATTTACCTTGTTTATGAAATGGTTGTGTATTCCTTGATAATTAAAGCACGGAGGCAATGAAAGGGAAAGAAGGTATGTATATTGATTCTCCTTGACTCAATTATGAAATATCAGATGATTAGATAGTAATACTCTTATGACTAATGTGTGGTTTCGATATTGATGAAAAATCTGCCTCATTATTAACCTAGACAATTGAATTAGCAATGAAGTATGTGTACATGTTATGATATGATTATTATATAATTGAATGTAGATTCTCATTATTATAATGAAGTGTTAAGTGAAAGGTGTACTCACTTGATTAGTGGTTTCCAATGTGAAAGGATCGTTCTCACTTCTAATGACCTATGAGATAACTAGAAGAGACTAATTTTAACTTGTATAATTAAATAATATGGTTACTAAATGGAATAAATACTTAGAATCGAAAGGTCATGTAAATGAGATAGAGGTCTCATGTCTAGTAAGTCCAACCTCATTAATGGATTTCTTCATGTCTAGTAAGTCCGAATTCCCAATATATGTGTTGTATCATGAGATGGAAACCTCTACCTCTAGCAATTCGAGGTTTCTAGTAGCAATCTCTTTGACCCTTTACTATGTGCCCTCATAGGTTTATAGCTTAGTGTATCAACTTAGATAGTTATGTATGATTGGTTACACCTTAGGCAAGTGTTGACCCTCTCTTTTCGGTGTGGGAGGAGAACACCAGATTTCATGTAGATCAAATTGTCTAATGTTGGTTATATTACTTATTTCCCTAAAGTAAAAGTAAATGAATAAGTTAAGTGTGTGAACTATTATTAGGGTTATCTTATATTTTACGATATAGTGCGAGGGAGGATATGAGATTTCTCTTGTACATTGCATATTTGGGATCCTAAGGGATAATCTTAATAGTGTACTTGTATGTTTAAGTTTATTATATGATATGTATATGTCAAGCAATAAATGATCGTATGAACTAAGCATGTTGTGATGAAATATGAAGTTATGATATATGTATGAAGTAGGTGGCTCAATGTGATTCTTAGCTTTGGATAGGATTATGTGGTCCTATTCTTGGTATTGCACATGTATTTTCTTGACTTACTTATACGTTGGATTGAATTATGATGTTCCGTATATGTGTGTATCGAGTTAATTAACTCTAAGAATGGTTTTGACTAAATTGTGACTTTTCTCATGCGTTTATGATTTTATGCATGGGAACCATACTTAGTACATTTGGTTTGTACTAACCCATTTCTTCCCTTTCCCAAAAATAGTAGGTTCGTGACATTGAATTGTCTTGAGGCTCAAGCAATAAGGCTTGGACTAGTTTCTTCTAGTAATGTTTGAGGATGTTAACATTTCACTATTTTTACTATGTTGTTGTTATGTCTAAGAGACTATTTCATTCCTTTATCGTTTAAGACTATTGATGTAAAACTATAATGGCATATAGAAGTTGTAATGGCTATGACTAATGTTGTTCTCTTCCATATGGTTTAGTGTGAGACAATTTTATTCAAGTGTATCTTATGTATTTGTTATATTGTCTAATCGAGAAATATATGTATTCTTCACTAAGAGAGGAGTCTATGTAAACTCTATATGTGATTCATGAGATATATATCCATGTAAACCTCACTATGTAAAGTTTTAAATATTTCTGGATTTTCGACCTATGATATGTTATGACGAACGCTAAGGGCTTTTCTAACTCCTCATTAAGAATGAAGACGCCTATTACAACTAGGGGTGCTCCTCGATCGGTTCATACTTGGATCAGAGCATGAGCTTTAAGTAATCTAGGATTGATATCTCAGTAAACCACGTCTACATAGAGTCTTGTTCATGGGTGTGGAGCGCACCACACCTGTGAATGAGAGGCTATGTGATAATTAGCAAATTCTCAACTTCTTGATAATTTTACGACGTGCCTCAAGAGTCTAAGATCTATGTGTCCTTTCTATTAATCTCTCTCTCTTGTGTTTATAGGCAAAGAATACATGAACGAACAACTCTCGAAGGGCTGAGGAGGAGAATGCGAATGAGGCGGTTCACCCTAAAGCTCCTACAGAAGAATGGGCTATGTCTAATGTGGAGATAAGGGAGGCCATTCAAAGGTTGTCTCAAGTGATGGCTACTTATGATTCAAGTTAAAATAGGGTTCAAGTGAACCCCAATGATAGAACCACTGTGTCAAGGATAAGGGATTTCACAAGGATGAATCCTCCTACATTCTTTGATTTATAGGTAGAAGAAGACCCACAAGGGTTCATAGATGATGTTTTCAAAGTGGTGGATGCCATGGGTGTGATTTCTCAAGAAAAGGCGAATACAAGACCGAAATGGACAAAATAATAGAAATTTCCGAATACAAGACCGAAATGGACAAAACAAAAGAAAAAAGCACATGCATTCTGATAGGGGTGTGGTTTGATTGTGATGGACGTCGCTTTTTCTGCTCGCATCCTAAGAGTTTGAAATTCCTCTTTGGACTATGTCCCAAATCACTGCTAAGAAAAAGTTCCACGTTGTGCTGCATCCCTTTTGATGTCGTCTGTACATGTGGTTTGTTTTTTTTGAGAATTCATCCTTTCGGATGCTCCCAATAAAGACTGAGATAAAACTCATCAGCATAAAAATGCAATTTAAATGGGAGACAGTGTCTTTTGCCGTGTCAACACTTAATCTTCCTCCTCGACATTTGACGTAAACTCAATTGGTTTAACGTAAATCAAATAAAGCTTATGTCTTGTGTTTGCAACATAATTTTCAATTCACTCTTCATTGGATGTTAGATTAAATAAAGTTGATGCAATGCTGATATTATCATCGTTGCTCTCGATGATTCGCTTGGCATTCACTTTTGCAAAATAAAGATGCAGTTGATGTTGAGGGGTAAATGTTTCCCTTGAGATGAACGATTCCTCCGCTGACAGTGCATGATTTCTTGCGGGGCATGAATATCTTCCCCAGATGTGTGATTTTTGTGGGGTATGAATATTTTCCCGCTATTTATAAATTTCTGCGAGGTATGAATATCACTCGCGATGCATAATTTCTGCGAGGTATGAAATCTTCTCGCGAAGCACAAATTTAAATGAGGCATGGAATCTTCTTGTAATGCATGAATATTGACTTGGAATGCATGAATATTGACTCGCGATGCATGGTCTTCTGCAATGCATAAGTATTTACTCACGATGCATGATCTTCCGCGGTGCATAAATATTGATTCGCGATGCATGGATATTGACTCGCGATGCAAGATCTTGTACGATGCATGAATATTGACTCGTGATACATGCATATTAACTCTTGATGTCATCCTTGATACTAAATAAAGATAGTGCTTCAATCGAGCAACATAGTGATCTTCTGGGTGCTTTCTGGATGATCATATCGTCTCTAATGATAATAAAGGTAAAACGACTTCCAAATAATATATATGGTGTTGATGTACAATAAAAAAAACTGACCCCTTCGAGTTATGCATAATTCATATCTGATGCTATGATGCAAATGACGTCCTTTACAGAAACCATAAACTCTTCCTTGAAATTTTCACTTGATTCACCTTCTAATCTAGCTGGACGTTCTTTATAAATTTTAAGGTTGTCTGAAATTGATTGAAATAAAAAATTTATATTCCGAAGTATCTGATATATGCGATATAAAATGACTTCCAAATAATATATCGTGTTGATAGATAATAAAATAATTGACCCCTACGGGTAATGCATAATATCATATCTTATGCTATGATGCAAATGACGTCCTTTACTGAAACATAAACTCTTCCTTGAAATTTTCACTTGATTCACCTTCGAATCTAGCTGGACATTCTTTATAAATTTTAAGTTTGTCAGAAATTTATTGAAACAAACAATTCATATCCCCAAGTCTCTGATATAAGCGGTATAAAATGATTCTTGCTTCTTGGAAAACTATTGATTATGGGAAAGTTTTCTCCTCCTTTGACTTCTCCATATTCATCTATCAGAAGAATTTGCTGATTACAGAGCAAAGCTATAAACCTGCGTCCAAAGAAAATTTTTTAGTTTTAAAAACAAACTGATCTGTGTCGATTTCTTCAATTGTCGTCTCCTTGTCCTGCTATCTCTTGTTGATTTCCGGATCTCCTGACTCTTGATAGATTTGAAAAAAAAATTATGCCAAAAAAAATGAAATGTAAAGGGAAAAAACTTAAGACAAATAAATTTTTGAGAAATAGTATCTGAAAAAAAGGTCATGCAAAGTCATGCCATATCAAGCTTAACATATTTCTTTGAGTCTGATTCTTGGAGGTTTATCTGATTATTCGCTGGGGAGTTTCAAGAGTCACTACGGACTTGTAGATGAACCCAAGTTGAAAATTTGAGACCATCCTAAAAAATTCTGTTCCAGTTAACTGTCTTACCTATCTTTCCACTGTAACTGAGTAGATTGCAGAATTTTCGAGGTCTTCTCAAAAATTTAGTCCCCGTTGCAAATCTCGAAGTACCTTTAGTCTTGACTTGCTGAGAAAGAGTCTTCTTCTCGAGAATTTTTGAGTCCCTCTCTAAAATTCTGTCCTAGTTTCTATTGTAAAGAAGAATAGAAATTTTACGGGAGATATGACTAACCCTTGTGGCCCCTACGTATCCCATTAAGGCAGGAATCAGGTCAAATGTAGTTCCCCTCCTCAAAGGTTGACAAAATAAGAAAACTTACAAAGAAACCGATCGAGGTCGCCTACGTATCTCATTATTGAGAATTCAAGTCGAACGTAGTTCATACAAAGAAATATTTAAAAGGGATAAATGGGGTGACCGAGGACATCACAGGCCGCCTACGTATCTCATTCTTGAGAATTTAGGTGAGACGTAGTTCATTAAAAGAGGGATAAGAATTGAAGCAAAACAAATACAAGAAAATAGAATGTTTACAAGTAAATAACAGAAATGCAAACCGAAGCTTCACACGTAGTATCTCTTGACAACATCTAAGTTGATCGGTTTCGGCCATATTGTGCCATCTATCTCTGACAGGACCAAAGCACCTCCAGATAATACTTCACGAACCATGTAAGGACCTTGCCAGTTTGAGGTAAACTTTACTTTGTACTCTTCTTGATGAGGAAAAATATGCTTAAGAACTAACTGACCTACTTTGGAAATTCTGGCTCTTACTCTCTTGTGAAAGGCACGAACCATTCTCTGCCTATATAATTGACCATGAAAGATGACAATAATTCTCTTCTCATAAATCAAAGTTAGTTGATCAATTCACTTGCTGACCCATTCATCATTACTTAACTCAGCTTCTTGGATGATTCTCAAAGACGGTATCTCGACTTCAGCAGGTATGACTGCTTTTGTCCCACACACTAGAAAATATGGAGTGGCTCCAATTAATGTTCTGACAGTCGTGCGGTAACCCAATAAAGCATATGTCCACATCTCATGCAAACCTCGGTGATTGTCAATCAACTTCCTCAGAATCTTCATGATATTCTTATTGGCGGCCTCTACAACTCGATTTATTTGGGGATGGTAAGCAGTTGAATTCAGATGAGTGACCTTAAATTGTTCACAAATTTCTCTCATCAGAAGACTGTTGAGGTTTGCACCATTATCAGTAATGATGGATTTTGGTACTCTAAACCTGAATATCAAATTGTTGCGAACAAAATCAACCACAACTTTCTTCGTTACTGACTTATAAGAAGTTGCTTCCACCCACTTAATGAAATAATCAATAGCAACCATAATGAATGTGTGCCCATCTGAAGCGGCTGGCTCTATCGGACCGATGACATCAATACTCCAAGCTACAAATGGCCAAGGTGAACTCATAACATTAAGTTCGTGAGGTGGGACTCGGATCAAATCACCGTGCACTTGACATTTATGGAATATTGCACAAACTTACAACAATCATTCCCCATGGTAATCAAGAAATATCCGGCTCGAAGGACTTTTCTTGCCAAAGTGAGACCATTCATATAAGTGCCACAAACTCTTGCATGTATTTGTTCAATAAGCTTCAACAACATAAACACGCCTTAGAAGGCCCAAATTTGGAGTCCTCCAATAAAGAACTTCTCTACTTAGAAATAAATTGATAATCAATACGACGTATAAAATTCTTCTGATTGGACATAACATCTTCGGGATATGTTCCAGACTCCAAGTACTTCTTTATATCAAAATACCAAGGAAAACCGTCTGATTCTGCTTCAACATAGGAACAATGGACTGGATGCTCTTTCAACTCTATACCCAAAGGATCAATATAATTTGTATCCGGATGCTTAATGATCAAAGTGATGGTGACAAGAGCATTGGACAATTCATTCTGTAATCTGGGAGTATGTCTGAACTAAATCTTATGAAATCTTTTGCTCAAATTTTGTACATACTGTATATAAGGTATAATCTTCGGGTTCTTCACAGCCCATTCTTCTTGAACTTTATGATTAAAAAGGTCTGAATCTCCAATAACCAACAATTCGTAGACACTCATGTCGATTGCCATTTTCAAACCAAGAATACACGCTTTGTATACGGTCATGTTGTTCGTGCAATTAAATTGTAGCTTAGCCTCCATGGGATAGTGCTGACCAGATTCTGACACGAAGACTGCTCCAATACCTTTACCTTGATGATTTGTTGATCCATGAAAGAATAATATCCAACCTGGATATGCCTCAGCAATATTCTCACCTACAAATGACACTTCTTCATCGTGGAAATAAGTCTTAAGTGGTACATACTCTTCATCAACGGGATTTTCTGTTAGATGGTCAGCCAAAGCTTGTGCCTTTATTACCTTCTGAGTCACACAATATCAAACTCTCTCAACAGCATTTGCCATTTGGCTTACTTTCCGGTCGGCATGGCTTTCTGGAAAATATACTTCAATGGATCCATTCTTGAAATAAGATATGTAGTATACGAAGACAAATAGTGTTTGGGCAAGCCACGTCAATGCACAATACGTTCTCTCCAACAAAGTGTAACGAGACTCGTATGGAGTAAACTTCTTATTATATAATAGATAGCTCTTTCCTTCTTTCCCGTCTTGTCGTGTTTACCAAGTACGCATTCGAATGCACTATCTAAAACAGACAAGTATACCAACAAAGGACTCCTTCCCCGCAGAGGAACCAATACCAGTGGATTTTACAAGAAGTTCTTGATAGCATCAAAAGAAGTCTGAAACTCCTCAGTCCACTTTGTCGGGCCGTCTTTCTTCAACAACTTGAAAATAGGCTAACATAGCACGGTTGGTTGAGCTATGAATCGACTGAGGTAGTTTAATCTCCCTAAGAAACTCATCACCTCTTTTCTCGTCTTCGACGGAGGTAACTCTTGAATTGCTTTAATCTTAGAAGGGTCGAGCTCAATACCAATTCTGCTGACTGTAAATCCCAACAACTTTCTGGCTAGAACTCCAAAGGTGCATTTGATGGGATTTAACTTCAAGTTGTAACGACGAAAACGATCAAAGAATTTCCTTAATTTTGCCAAGTGATGCAAACTCTCGAGGGATTTAATTATTTCATCCATATACACTTCAATATCCTTATGAATCATGTTGTATAATATGGTCTTCATAGCTGTCATGTAGGTGGCACTAGCATTCTTGAGGCCAAACGGCATCACTCTATAATGATATACACCCCACGGTGTAATGAAAGCCGTTTTTTCTTCATCTTTCTCATCCATCAGAATTTTGTGATAGCCTGTGTAACAATTCACAAATGACTGCATTTCATGCTTAACACAATTTTCAATCAAAATATGAATACAACTACGGAAAATTATCCTTCGGGCTAGCTTTGTTGATATCTCAATAGTTGACACAAATCCTTATTTTCTCGTCTTTCTTAGAAATCGGAACAACGTTGGCTAACCAAGTTGGGTGTTCAGTCATTTCCACCAATCGGGACTCTATCTGCTTGGTGATATCTTCCTTAATCTTTAAACTTAGTTTTGTCTTGAATTTCCGAGTATTTTGTTTCACCGGGTAAAACCCCGGGTTAATTGGCATCTTATGAGATATGATATCGGTAGTCAACCCTTGCATGTCACGGACTTTCGAAACGAACACTTCAATATATTCAGCAAGAAAATTAATTAGGCCCTCTTTTTGAGCTTCATTTAGGTGGATCCTCATCTCAACTCCTTTAACACACTCCGAATCTCCCAAATTTACTGTTTCTGTTTCCTCTAGATTTGGTTTATGCTGATTCTCAAACTACCGAAATTCCTCGGCGACATAATCTGGTTTCTCATTTTCTTCTTCATAATCGTCAACCTTATCATTATCAATCTAATTTTGTTCATTTAGCTCGTGACATGACCTGACATTGGCAAGTCTAGAAATCATGTTACTGAAATCATAAACAGGCAAAGTTAGGAAAGTAAAGTATAACAAACGACTAAATAAATAAAGTTTAAAAAAAAGAGGCTTTCATTCAAAATTAAATCAATGCAAACTTTGGCAATGGAATAGGGCCATGTTACCTTCTTTGAACATCACAATAAAAAGTCAAAAATTCGAGCAGTTAAGAATTTGCAAAATTGTGGGTCTCGGGCCTCTTCCGGACTACCATCAATTTTAATGTGCATAAAATGATGACTTTCTACCGAAGAGTTTGGTGTATCAGGATTGGCGTGGAGGTCCAGTCCGTAGAACCTCCCCTTTCTCAGCATCGCGGATACCAACTAGCTCGACCTCTTCCTCAACAACAACATTGATCTCCTCGAAGAGGTCAAGATTCCTTCCCTAAGGTCTTCATGCTCGGCATACTCCCGGATTGGAAAGGATTGATACAGATGTGGTATCGTCTTAGCCAATGCTTGACCATTTTTATTCTTCATCTTGATGTCATAATTTGTGGGGATGTACCTTAAACCGTATCTAGATTCCCTAACGAGGACCGGAATAGGCTCAATTATTCAGGGGGAATCACTTCCCAATCCAAAACCTGGCTCAAAAACATTTAGTAGCATCACAGTGGCTATCATCTTGTACACTGCAGGCATGGGGGTCTTTGGGGCCAAGTCGTCACCGGTGGCATTCACCAGCTCCACCATGTAGAAGTCTGTACCTCGTGATATCTCATCAATGATCAACGTCTTTCCGCCAGAGTCGCTCCCCTCTCCATGAATAAAGAGCTCTTCATTCTCCCACACGAGCTTCACCATCTGATCGAGAGTAGAGGGGACGGGTTCATCAATATGGATGAATGTCCTTCCCATAAAAAGGTTGTAACTACTATCGATATCCAATAATTGGTTTTGCTCCAGTTTCCAATGGTCAAACCTTAGCTGCCTCAACGTCGACAACGGACAGATATTTAGACGAGATCCATCATATACTAAGACGCGGTTGACAACCTTTTCGCGACATACCACA
Source organism: Solanum habrochaites (assembly GCA_027704765.1). Lineage (NCBI taxonomy): Eukaryota > Viridiplantae > Streptophyta > Magnoliopsida > Solanales > Solanaceae > Solanum > Solanum habrochaites. Next base: position 9,789,628 of record JAKWJA010002491.1, read on the forward strand.
GTGATGTGCAACGCCTTGTTGTGTGATCTCTCTTCAACAGGCAGCTCATTATCACAAAAGCTGGTTCGGTGCCCTTGAATAACCTGGTGAATCATAGCGGCCACGTTATCGCTGCTTGTGCTCACGGGCACATACATATAAACGAGAGCTTTCATTAAATCTTGATTGTGGGATTGAGAGCTCATCAGCAGGGCCCATACGAAGATCTGAGCTGGAGTCTTCTCCAAATGCTTGACGATATAATAATCTTTTGGTGGCATTCTCTTCTAGAATTCTTTCGCTTATCGGCCTTTTAGCCTGATCCTTCTTCTATCCTTCGAGATCAAGCTTGTCAGGAGTGTAACATCTTCCAGTCATGCCTTGAGCAATATCAATTTCAATAAAAAACATAGGCTTGACGAGAATTTCTGACGGCACCAAAGCAACAAACTTTGCAGGTGTCAAAGTAACGAACTCTCTCTTCTCTTTGACGCTTAAAGAAGCAATAATCTTTTCCTAATTATCGTGAACTATAGGACTAATCATTTTGGTTCCATACCAGTCTTCTTCTGTCTCGATCATATTGATATTACCGCCCCCATGATTTAGCAATGGGTTGGTGTTGACATTCGGCGCCGCATGTTGAAGAGAGACTACCTCTTGATCAATCCAATCCTGAAGTTTGTGTTTGAGGTTTATACAATCTTCAGTATCATGCCCAACACTGTTGGAATGATAAGCACATCTCTTATTGCGTCTGTAGAACTTTGAATTGACATCCACGGTCTTAGGCCCCACAAGGTGGATGTATCCAACCACAACCAAACGCTCGTACAACTTTGTTCGGCTTTCAGCAAGTGTAGTAAAGTTCCTTGAAGTCTTCTTCTCGAATTTGGGTCGGTGAGGGTCATAACTGCCTAGTTGAGGAGGAGGCACCTGTTGATAACTTCTGGTATTTTGACGGGGAGCTTAAGTTCTAGGATAAAAATTTATTTGGTAGTTTGGCGATGGATCTTTGTAATTTGGAGGGGAATTTTGGTATAGTGGATCTTGGACTTGATAAATAGGAGGGGGTGCTCGGTGGCTCAACTGTACGTTAGCATAGTTGGGAGCAACTCCCTGGTAGGGAGATGAAATTTGGTAGGGTGGAGGATGATTTGGGTAAATGGGAGATGGATTTTTATAATTTGAAGGTGGACTTTGATATAGTTGAGCTTGGACGTTCGGATAAGTGGTTGTAACATTCATATAAACTAAAGGATTATTGGGATGACTAGCTTGCGCATAGCAAGCTTTGTAAGACTTTTGGAATGGCCGGGAACGACCTTGGGAATATGACGAGCTTCTGGGCGGTTTCCTTCCCCCATATGAAACAACAGCAATTTCCTCTCTTTTATTTTCAACAACCCTGAATATCAAGGCGAAGCTGCTACACGGGCTATCTTTCCTAATTTTAAACCATCCTCGATAGTCTCACCGATCTTGACTATCTCGACAAACTTTGTTCCAACGAGCAACATAATTCTATCATAATATTAAGGCTCTTGCACGCGCACGAATACTTCAACGATTTCTTTCTCAGATATGGGTGGTCTCACCCTTGCCACTTCTATTCTCCACCTAAAGGCGAACTCCCTATGTCTCTCAGTTGATTTTTTCTTCATCTTCTCCAAAGAGTATCGGTCTGCAACAATTTCAATGTTGTAAGCAAATCGATCGATAAAATCTTTGGCCAATGCATTCCAGCTGGGCCATTTCCTTGTTTCATGCATTGTGAACCATTCAAGAGCTTCTCCGCACATGCTTCGGCTGAAGTGCCGCATCAGTAAAGCTTATCCAACTCCAGCGAGCTGGTCGCAGTAGGCTCTAAGATAAGTCATAGGGTTTCCCACTCCTCCGATGGTGTCAAACTTCTTGATCTTGAACCCTTATGGAAGATTCAAATTTGGATGAATACATAAGTCTTGATAACTAAGCTCGGATATATCACGGACACATTGAAGCTCTTTCATGTCTTTCTTGATCTCTTCATTTATCTCGACCTTTACCTCTTCTATTGCCCTCCACTCTTTTTCCTGTTCCTCATAATGGTCCTGCTCAGAACCATGCACATCGTGCTTGGCAGGGACGGGAATTTGGAAAATGGCTCTTTTTGGTAAGGGTGGAGCTATAGAGGGACTCTGAGCATTTTGAGCGGTTTGATAATTCTTTGGGTACATCTGGGGATTGGTATTCTTATTTAAGCGGTGGTGGGGTATTTGGGGATTGAAAGTATTTTGGTTTTGATTTTGTGGTGGTGGAGCGGTTTGAAGATGTGTATTTTGAGAATGGGATGGCATTTAGGGGTTGTTTTTTTGTAGAGGAGGTGGAGTTTGGTAGGACGCAGAAGCATATTGGGGATTTTGTGTAGTCAGATCTATAACCGACAGATTCTGAACAAGTGTAGATGGCTAATTCTGAGTTGGATTCATATTTGAGTAAGGAAAGTAGATTGGAGGCCTCCCATAAACAGCGTTAGCAGCAAATCCTAGTGGAGGCAGATCCGGTCTCCTTTGAATTTCTACCCTCATCTTTGCAATCTGTTGCATCAGCTGTAGAATCAACTGATTCTTGTTCTCTACGGTGGGTTGAGCAACCACAACATCAGTAAGTCTCACTTCTTTGTTATTATCTCCCATGAAAACCTTTCCTTTGTCAGAGCTTTGTTTATGGAAGAAATTTGCGGGACCTTTTGATCTTGTGAAATAAGGATGATCTGCTAGCTTTTAATCGAGACTAATTAGTTTCGAAGTAATTGAGAATAAAAATAACTTAAAGGCAGATTTGTTAGTGCACATTCAAAATACAATATGCATAATATCATACAAAGAGCAGATAAACACACAAGTTACTTGTTTGAGGATATCTTTGACCCACCAGTGAAAACGAAAACACAATTTTTTGTTAATAAGCAGGAGTTTTCTTGTTTCAGTTTTGGACGTTGTCTCAGAAAGGCTAAATAATGTTAAGCTATGGTCTTCTTGCGGTTTCTCATTGACGTCAGTTGATCTAATCTTAGTATTTTCTCGAAACACGAAGGGGAGAATGAAAATGTTTTAATGATAAGGGCCGGGACTGGGGATGATGCCTACGTATCTCACAAGGAGAATTCAGGACCTACGTAGTTCGAGTACAAGATAAATCATTTTAATTCGTTCGTTCATTACAATACAAGGAAACTGACAGGCAACAATAGAGCTTTTAAAAGATGAAATGATGATGACATGTTAGTCATTTCCTTTCTTGTTTCAACATTAGTCTCTTCCTTTCATACGACCTAGGTATGGAGGTTCGTAGACGATTTCCTCGTCATCTTCTTCCTTAGTCGCTTCAGGGCGAGCGTTGTCAGGACCACTAGCGTCTCCTTGCTCTTAGCGGGGTACTTTTTGCCCATTTTCCGAATTTTATCAATCATGTTCTTATGGAAGGCTTTGTTCTTCTTCCTCAGTGAAACCATCCTTTCTCTCGTGGATGCGAATTCTTCGATTTCCATTGTCAGCTTCTCATCAAGTGACATGCTTTTAGCTAACAGAGCAGCTGTCTCCGATTCTATCCTCTCCTCTCTCGCTTCTCTCGCTTCTCTTTCTTTCACTTTCAACCGAAGCATGTCTACCTTCTCTCACAAGTCCTCCGTCTCCATTTAAACATCTTTATTTCTCTTCATCTGTGATCCCATATAATCATCCAGGGTCACGGTTGAAGTTTTATAGATGGGGGTCGCCATGTCGACTCTGAACCCTTCCTCCATGGCTTCTTAAATTTCCCGAGTGATCTGTTTGATCTTTTTGTGTTTTTTTTCTTCAGTGAGTTCCATCTGGATATTCTTACTTTTGTCGATAGCATTGATTTTTCCTTTCCTGAGAAGGTAGAGTAACATTTTAGGATTTGTGGTATAAGAGGTGGTCTTTTGAGTGAGAAACTTGACACTTGGAAATTTTGGTCAGACATTTTGTAATTGTGGTTGGTGTATATTCTTTGGAAATTTCTAGATAGGAGTGGGTTTACGATATCCTCATTAATAGAAACATAAAACATAAGCAGTTAAAAACACATGTATCGTGTCCTAAAACATAGAGGGGGACCCTTTTGTGCCAAGGTTAGGCCTAGTGTATTTGAATGTTGTACGTGTGAATTTAAAGCAAATAAACAATTTCCCCCAAAATAAATTTTACTAGTGAATAATAATGTTCACAATGGGAAAATAGAGTATAAAATATTAAAGACAAGCCCATGCAAGGGGCCATTTGAATGTGCAACAAAGGCAAGCCCACGAAGGGGTGAAGTCCACTATGCCTCTCCAGATGATACTGCTCCGTCACCGTCTCCCTCAGTCTTGTATTGCTGAAAAATATATCTCAACATCAACAAGCATCCTTCACCCAGGCACCCTTTGTCTTCAAATCTCTTGTATCCCATCCTCTCAATTTTTTCCTTCATTCAGGAATAAAAATCATCATAACCACGTCTCAGCCTTTCCGCCTCTTGAGTCACCCTCTCAAGAGTATCTTGGTTCTAGAAAAATTTAGTGTACACTTCTTTGTCCCGTTCCTTTAAATCTTGTAGCTCGACCACTACGTTAAATTCATTGTTCGTTACGCTGTGAATGCTACGCGGGGTTTGAAAGGAGATGTTTTGTTTGTTCTTTTTCAATATTTCTTTGTAACCCTTGTCATACCCAACATTAAATTGGTCAGAAGCGATGGTGTCTTTATCCATACGCTTGGGGTTTTTCCATTCTCTGAACATTTCAGACGCGTTGTGCACTCTATCATTCCAAATATTGTATACATAAGAGCCATAGTACGCTTCTTTAGGTACAGTTTGTCTCCTCTAAAACTTTCGCAATACTCGAAAGGGTGAATTCCCCGAATACTTGGGATAGGAAGCACAATCTGTCTGTGGCTTTCCATGATGATTTCTTTGGAGATAAAACGGTCAAGCATCCATTGGATATTCTGTTCTCAAAATTCGGAGAAAATTTGAGCCCATCTCCCCCTTGTTCTCTGATTGTTCATATTTGCCCAGTAAAATAGGTCATTCAATTCCTTGAGGGTATTCTTGTTGTCAAGAGTATGAAGCTTCCAATTTCCAGCACCCTTTGCTAAATGGATGAGGATCCACCATTGAAGGAGGACATTGCATCCTTCGTAGTATCGATTTCCCTCTTTACACTTACCCAAGGCTAGCTCGATACATGTCGGACAAGATGACTGGAGCTATAGGGTAGTACTTTGTTATCCTTTGGTTCTCATACCCTTGGAAAAAAGTATGCACGAGTGTTATAACTCGGATATTGATGCTCAGACTTGGGCCATGAGGGAAGACCATTTTTCCTAATAATGCAACAACAAATGCTAGAGTACGAATCTTGTTCCATTCTCTATAAGAGATCTTGAACTCTTGGTTGTTTGTGGCGTAGAAACTTGCATGTCCAAATCGAATATAAAGATCTCTGAGTGCTACATGGAATTCTTGGCACCAGTAGGCAAAGTATTTTCCCAACCCGAATCAGTCAGCAATATTTTCTACGGAAGGCTTATTAGGGATGAAGATGTCTTCTTGTTTTATCGCTATCCTTTCTATGCCATTACCTACCGTGTCTATACAATATCTGATCTCATCTAAAGTCGAGGTAATTTTGGTGGTTCCGAATTGAAACACCATTCTTTGGCTATCCTCATATCCCGTAAAGACATCAACCAATTCTGGCTAACCGTTCATGTTGATCTATTGTGTTAATGCTCCCACATATTTGTTGAGGGTTCTTCTATGATCCCCATCCAAATTATCATACCACATCGTGAGTTGAGGTGGCGCTGAGATGACCTTGTCGAACTTTGGAAAATGGTACATATCTGCAAAAAAGAAACTAGTTAGGTTTACCCACCCCAAATTGGTTTTCACACGTACATCATTCAAATGTCACATAAAATGTTGTGTCGTGAGGTTGAAGACCTTAGACACGATTTTGGCAGTTTTCTATGAAATGGACTTAATACACCTTGGGTATTAAGCCGTCTTAGGCTAAATCTTAATTTTTTGTTTTGGTTTCTCTCTAACCTAGGCTTACTAGAATAGTTTTCAAATTGATGGTTACCTGAGTCGGACAAACATCGGGGTGAAGCTACTAAATAACGTCAGATGACCGCATTTCAACTGTGTATTTGATACTATTAAATAAATTTTTGTGTATTTGTGAAGAAATCCATGTAACTTTCGTTTTCCTAATGCATACTGCTTGCCGTTTGATGGAAGAATGTTATGGAAATCCAACAATTTATAAATGAAGGTAAACTAAACAAGCAACTAATTTATAACAAATAACCAAATAATGTTAGTTTTAAGGTTCGAATCCTCCAAATCCCCAGTAGAGTCGCCATTTTTGTGTTAATCGAAAAAGGAAAAAGACATTTGTTTTTTAATAGTTTTCGACTTTTTAAAGAGTCGCCACTTAATTTTAAAGAAAATTAAGAAAAACTGTTGTTTTTAAATGAATTAATAGATAAAATCGTTTGAAAACAATTTGAAGGTTTTGCGGATTCAAATTTATGTTTTAGGAAGGTGTTAAGCACCTAAAATATCCGCTTAATGGGGTTTTCCAACAACTAACTTAGTTGTCAAAATGTTATGTCTAACTTTACTTTTTGCGTTTTCAGAATTTATTAGAAACTGTTTGAAATGGATTTTAGTTTTCATCTTAAATGAAACATCTAGATGAAAATTATTATCTTAAACTCGTTTAAACCTTACCCAACTTTAAATTGCTAAAATACTACGGCGCTTTACGGAGATACTAATAGCACATAAATATAAGCAAGTAGATGATATGGCAAAGAGAGAGAGGGAGAGAGAGAGAGAGAGAGAGAGAGGGAGATAGAGAGAGATTGGGTCCAAGTCCAGGTTTTCGGTACAACTTGACCAGATTTTGGACCCACTTGTTTGCGGGTTTTAGGCCCACTTTGTTTTGGATTTTCAACCCATTTCCTTTTGTACCTGACCTAGTCCAAACAAATGATAATACAAAGTAAATGTAGAAAAGTAAAAAATGACAATGCTTAGGACTACTACAAACAAAAATTGCAAAACCGTAAAATAAAATATTGAATCAAAATCTCCCGCTCCCTGCTTTGCTTCAAAATTTCAAACTCCCCAATCCGCTCGTCGGTTTTATGAGTTAACTAGATGTAGGAATTAGAGAATTTAAAGCTCTCTTGGAAAATGAAGAAAGGGAGAGAGTTCATGACCTAGGAGGGCTATCACATGCAACAAACAATGATAATGATTAGCATATAAGAAACGGAGCAGACGAGGTATAACTTGGATAAAATGGCTTTTAATTAATGTTAGGGACATTTAAGCAATTCGAATTGAGAGATGCATGCGGATAGGGAAAACTGAGTGAACCAAACAAAAGATATAGAGTCAAAAGGGCAAATCACGATATTTGGTGGTACCGCCACATGCACACATATACACCTGATGACTGAATTGCCTTCCAAGAAAATTCAACCAATAACGAAGAAGAAAAGGAAGTGCATGTTTAGCAGGCAATAAACCCATTGTTAGTCTCACCGGCCTTATTTAACACAATCCAAGGATGCTATTCTATCATGCTAAAAGAAATAGCACCAAGAACCGTTGTAGAACACTTTTTAAAGTAAAGGTAGACACCTCAGAAGTTGGTTAAATCGATTTAATAGGAAATAAAATAAGTATGGATAGTCAAATTCTAGCAAGCCTATTTTCGAGCTAATATATTGCACACAAAAAAAACACGCATAAAGAAGGTAATGTCGAGAGGATGACCAGGTTAGACAGAGATATCATGCCAAGTAAAGTGGAACCATCTTATGGGAAATGCCTTATAAATGCAAGAGGATTATTTAGTATTCACCTCAAACTCATAGGGCTACACGTAATCAGCCTAGGGATATACCTTTAAGACGAAAATGATTATTGATTTTAAATGTAAGACGAAAAAATTGAAACCTTTATTAAACAATTTGTATCATCAAGCACTACCTTTAACTAAAGAATAAACCTAACTTAAATGAGGGAACTGATAACACAATATCGACCGTCTTTCACAGTTTCCTTAATACGATATGGCCACAAATTTTAAAAAAAATGATGAAACAAACCAGACGAACAAATTCCAATATTCAAAATATGAATATTATGGACTAAAATGACAACCAATGACAATAAAGACATGTTGATAACGTTACTTAACAATGGAAAATGAAATCTGAACACTAACAAATTAGTGAAATCAAGGCCAATGAAACCAAAGAAATCATATATGAAGTTCGAGCTTGTCAAACAGGAAATCACATGGTGAATATAGTTTTGGTAACCCTGCTACTAATTTGTATGTGTTCAAATAGGCTAGTCTCAAACTCATACTTATAACTTACGAAAGCATAGAACATTGAATCAGCCACGCAGAAGATTATACTTTGCAAAAATAAATTATCGAAAAGGAAACAATCCTCATAACATTATATAAAATATCCAAGGAAAATGCAACAAACAATAACATAAAGGGTAATCTAAATCAATGAGTACAAAGGAGAGCGATTTTACAAGCTCTCCTTCGACAAAAACAAAGATATTAAGCCGAATGAGTCCCTACTAGCATATCTGTGAACTAATGACTTAATCAACAAGATAACCGCGACAAATAAACTACTGCCAGTACCGAATGATATCACTCTCTTTGAACAAAGGGAAAACACCGACAAAACATCATAACGGAGAGAGTACTACCTTTTCAGGGGCTGCGAACGAGGACAAACGAGTTGAGGAGCAATCCTTCACCACCAAAACCACCAACAAAACGTGACCCTGAATCTGGACATCCCAAACAAGGACCTGGCAGAAAATTTAATTCCCCTACTTAAATCTAATAGCCACTATTCTTGTCGGTGAATTTAGTGTATATTTACAGTATATTTTTTTTCTCGAACCTTTGTATATCTTTGAGCTAAAAAAAAGAAAAAGGAGCTCCGTCTAAACAATCAGTTAATGATAATATATAGGATTGAAAATTAGGGTTGATTCGGGAGGTAGGGGAATGGAGGTCAAAATCGTCTACGAGCCCTAAACGAATTTGAATTCTTCGATCTTATCTTCAAAAAAAATTCGCCTTTTCCCACTTCTCACCAGATACCACATGGGAGAGGAAGAGTTGGACGGTTGATTCATCTCTATTGTCTTTGAAACGCTATGCATCTCAATCTTAAGGTTGCTAGGACGAAAGCAGGTGCTTTCTGTTTTTGAGAGTCGTATTATTCTTGTCTTTTTCCTCAACTATATTTGAATGAAGGATGAATGAGATGCGAGATCGAGACACCTGGTTCTTCGTACGAATAAGGGAGAAGGAGGAGTCACGCGATTTGAGCTCGAATCAATTTTGGGATTTTGATTGAGGTTCAGGGTTTTTCGCACAAATTTCTCTCTTAGGGCGGTTCAATTCTTAGGGGAAAAGGTTGAAGGAAAATTTGGGGTGGGAGAGGGAAAAAGAGAATTTGGGCTAGGAGAGGGAATATGAAAAAAAAAAGTGGGCCATCTAGCATGTTGCGCGCATTGGGAAAGGCTTCCTGCGGTGGGCTGGGAATTAGAATATTGGAATGAATATGGGGTGAAAGAATTGGGCTAAAAATGATTAATTTGGCGAAGGGAAACAACTAAAAAAATTCCAAAATCAGTTTGTTCAAAAGTATTAAAATTAATCGGTAACTAGATAAAGTGAATTACTACAAATTAATTAAATAAGATTCTTAATCTTAAGGAAATAAATAATCGGGTAGGCAGATCGTACAATTCAGACCTTCGAGGATATGTTGAGAGCTTGTGTGATCGATTTCAAAGGTAGTTGGGATGATAACCTTCATCCTATTGAGTTTGCCTACATTAATAGATACCATTCCAGCATTCAGCTGATCACTTATGAGGCTTTATATGGGCGTAGATCTGGATCTCCTGCTGGTTGGTTTGAAGTAGGTGAAGCATCTTTGATAGGTCAAGATTAAGTCCTTTATTCTATGGAGAACGTGCAACTCATTAGAGATAGACTTAAGACAATCCAAAGTGGTTAGAAATCTTATGCAGATTGGGTTTTTCTAAAGGTCTCACCAATGAAGGGGGTGATGTGATTTGGAAAGAAATGGAAGAACATTCCTAGATATGTAGGCCCTTACAAGATATTCAAAAGGATTTTCAAGGTGGCATGAATAAGAGTTTCAAGTAGAATTAGTAGCAGTGCGTCCGGTCCTCCACATATCACTCTTGAAGAAGTATATGGGTGATCCAGCCTCTGTAGTTTCATTAGAGAGTGTGGCGGTGAAAGATAGTCTTTCTTATGAGGATGTACCAGTCGAGATTATTGACTGTTAGGTTAGAAGGTTGAGAAACAAAGAAGTCTCTTCCGTCAAGGTTTTGTGGAGGAGTCAGTCCGTAGAGGGAGCTACTTGGGAAACAGAAGTAGCCATGAAAGCCAAGTCTCCTTACCTTTTTCCTTCTGATTCGACTCCAGCTTAAGGTAATAGTTCCTCTTCAATTTTCCAGTCAGTCATGCGTAAATTGAGTTTTAGAATCATGTTCCCTTAGTTTGTACTTTCATTTTTAGCGTAATCATATGTACTCGGAACTTAATTTAGTCAAGAACTCAGTTCTCAATGTTTAGTAGTAGGGTTTGCAGCTCTTTCCCTTTATTTTATCTAGTTTAGTCTTTATTCGAGGATGAATGTTCCCAAGGGGGAGATAATGTAACACCCCGTAGCCAAAAAAGACTAAAAACCAGCTTTACAGGAAAAAAAAAATCTGCAGGTACAACCAACGGTGGCATCGACGGACCATAGCCTGACCCACGGTCTATCCTGAAAAATCATCGATGGGATAAAAACTCCCAAAAATTTAAGCCCACAAAATTGGTTAAGTCTTGGACGACGGACGAACTTACTGTCCATAAGTTAGACAACGGTCTATAGTCTGTGACCGTCGATTGACACCCTAGTTCAACCACTCTCTGATAAGACCTACGGATTACCAACACGGTCCATAGGTAGACATATGGACCGTAGGTGGAAAATTTGCCGATAGTTAAGGGGAAATTCAGTTGGGTGAACTTTAAATGGTCATAAATCTTAGCACAAAATGAATTAGGTGTCCCATTATTAACCTTGAGACAGATAATTGAATTATCTTTTCATAGACACCGACCTTGCTAAATCAGACCTTCAAGTAAAATGTTATGTCTATTTTAGTAAAGGTTTGTCGAAAAGGACCATTCGACGGACCCAACGACGGGGCATCGGTCAGACGACCTATTGTCAATTCAGGTGGTCGTTTGGTCCGACATCAACATTTTTAGGGGTCTTTTTGACCTTTTCCACTTTGTTTGAACCTTAAGATATGTCGTCTTGACCCTCAATCATCATATTTTAGTCAATTTAAGCCTGGAAACATAATTAAAATATATCTAAGTCAAATCATTAAATCAAAACTTTGACAATTAGAAGAAAAAAAGGAGAAAAAGCTCAAGAACCCTAGTTCAAGAACGCCACAAGCTCCAGCAGTTCCAGCCCAAAAACATAAGTATTTTTCCGTGGATTTCATCACCAGGTATGTAGGATTTCACTAGTGGGTTCCTTTTACCATTGGGTCCCTAGTTTTAAGTAAAATTATTGATTCCTATATACTTATTTGATCTATAGTTACTAGAACTTCATGAACTTATTAGTTAGATGTTCCATATCAGATTATCATGTTATTATTCATTTTAATGCATGAATTTCAGAACCGTAGCTATGTATTTCTTTAGTTCTTTAATTACAAATGCTAGGTCAGATATTTCAGATATACATGCCTCAGTTATAAATACATAATTACAAGATTAAGAGTTGCATTCTCAGTTTGCATGTTCAGTTTCAATCTATCAAGTTATTGATACAAAACTTTGACCCTCCTCGGTATATAGTCAACATTTGAGCTTCCTCGATCTCAAACAATCTAAGGTAATTAGTTTTATAAGATTTTGAAAAAATACAAAGCTTGTAACTTATTCTAAATATTTTTAGTCTTTTTCTATTTTTTTATACAATATATATGTTTTTTTATAGTTCTGTACATAATTATTTATTTTATAAATATTTCCAAAAAACAATCTCTAAAATTTTTAATTTCTAGTAAGTATTTTGGCAAAATTAGTTCTGTAAATTATGGTTACATTATTTGAACAACCGTTTATAATTAAATTAAATACTTTATTTCATTAAGGTTGAGACGCTCCTAAATTGATTATATTAGTTTGTTTTGTTTAGCCATTTGAAAGACGCTCCTAACTCGATTTGGACAATTTAATAATTCATTTTATCCTTTTGAAAGACCAATTTTGGGCTATTGTACCTCATCTCTTTTATTTGAAATTCCCAGCGCATTTTTACAGAGCCCAGCCTGTCACTTTATGCAATTCAAGACCACTTCTTTCTTAGATTCACCATCTAAGGCCAAAACATAAGAGACCTACCCAGGATACCGTCCCAAACCTTTTTCCAGCCTATTCTCCTTTTCAATAGAAGAACTCACTGGCAGTGCGTGAACGACGATGGGCAAGCAACCCTATGCGCACGTGCGCGATGGTCTAACGTCTCCGAGTCATAAGACGCGTCCCTCTCCTCAGGCCCGTACGAACTTGTACAACTTTTATTCATATCTGTCTGCCGTGTCCGTCTTTCATGCTGCGAAATCGTCCTTGCAATTGTAGGATTACGCCACGACGACCTTCAAGGATCAAAAATTAATCCCAATTGTTCGCATCAATTTTGCTTTTGTTGAAATATTGGCTTTCGGGTACAATGAACAGTTATTGTGTTCTGGAAGAAATTTTGAATTCATAGGGTAATTTTGTTTTTTCCTTTGTTCTGTTCCTCCTCTTTTCCTCTTCACTTTTGACCTAATTTTAAATATATATATATATATATATACACACACTTTCTCCTATTCACTTCAAAAAGAGGGGAAGAAAAAAAAATTAAGGAATGATAAATTTTTGGAGTTAAGGTGAAGAGAACAATATAGCAAAAAGTAGGAAGAAAACTTAGAGACTACAGTGTTAAGGAAATTTGAAAAAGGAAAACAGAGGAAAGCTTGTTTCAAGGAAAAATTATCTATTCGTTTCAGAGTTTCGTTGTAATTTTTATTAAGCTGAATTATGGTTGCCGATTTGTTTTACTCGAGTTTCTTGTTGTGAAAGTTTATGCGTGTCATGCTCGTTTCCGTCTCAATCTCGCTGCACCGGAGAAGGTGTCATTCTTTTTGTTAACTTCGCTATTCTCTTCCTCATCTATTAGTCCGATGGTATTAGAGAACCGTTTTAGTATCGATTGTTGGATGTTTAGTTAGTGCATGTTTGGAATTTAAGAAGCAGTTAGTCTTAGTTGTGTTAGTCATTGTATTGAGTTAAAACTTCACGTATTAAGTGGTGTTATCTATTTAATCCTTTGCTAAAAAATTTCTATGTTGTTCTTCGGTTTAAATATGTTATGTAATATCGCACGCTTCATTCTTTCACCGCGTGTGAAGGAATAAATCAAAACGGCAACATTATTGATCATATACTGTATTTGTTACCGTTTGGAGTCCATGAATTTTCTTTTAATTTTTCTGTTGTTGGTTTGTGTTGCCAACTTGGTTGTGAGTGAAGAATATGATAGAGGTAATTGGTCGCAACATTAGAATTGTTTGAATTCTATCGAGGTAGGAGTTTTTTTTCCGAAATATGGTGTTTGTTTTGCTTTAGTATTTTAGAGTCAATGCATATGTAGTAAGAGTCTACTTGGTTGGATTCTTTTTTATTTTTTGTATCCTTGGTGCATTTGGTGCGGTTTAGCATTTGGTCACAAGTAAGCATTATTCATTTGAAATGCAAAGTGGGCAACCAATTTGTGTTATATATATATATATATATATATATTATTTATTTGTTTTTTTTGAAGTATTAGCATGAGTAGTCTATTTTAAATCATCAACATGGTTGTTTTTACTTTAAGAGTTCGTGCTCTTTTCTTTGAAACACCATGGGTGAATTTATTGTGTTTATTTGACATGCATCGGTTTAGAGCTTGCAAAATTAATTTAAATTTTGCTATTATAATATGCCATGTAGCTATGACTATTCATATCATTTCATAAATTAACCCTTCCATCTTATTGTGTAAACTTAAATTATTTATCTAGAGTATAATTTTGTTTTGCTTAGACTACTCATTTGTTTAGTGCTATAGATCAGTAATGTTAACATCTGTGAATATTTTTTTTATCTACTTGTGATAGGCACATTAAGTCAATCGTGATAATGTTCTTTTCCCTTCTTCGAGATAATCTGTCTTGCTACTGTGTTTTAATTTACTGTCTTATTGTCATATGACATTATCAGGGAGTTTAGTTTTGCTTTTAACGAGACATATTTATTTATCGATAGTGTGGCATGCTCTCTTTCTTTTGATTGTCCCTTCAAACGTTCCTTTTCCCCCTCCCTAATTTTTGTGTTCAAGTATGTATGCTTGTTACTGTTAGTAATTCCTATTAGAATCCATTTGGAGAAACATTGAATTGTTTCGATAAGTTGACGTCAAAATTAAGCCGATATTGATTTTTTTTACAGTCGCATGTTAAATTTGCCCAAGTCGTCACAGACTCTACCTAGCATTTTCGAAGGGGACACGAAGGCTCAAAATCCTTTCATCGAGTCAACCATCTGTGAAATTGACGAACAAGTTTCAAAGTTAAAGAATCTGAATCAAGTCGGAATAGTTGAAGAGATTGGGGCAATTAGCACAAATTTATTTTACTTGTCGTATTATTTTTATTTTGGGCCTAAGCCCTTGTTGTATTTCCTTTTCGAATTTATTTTTTTTTGTAATTATTTTAGGACAGGTGGAAACGGGTCAAAAACCCAAAATAGGTGGATACAAATACCGGTCCAGGCGGATAGAAAAACCCGAATTTGGACCCATTTCTCTCTCTTTATCTCTCTCTTATATTTTTTTTTGTATTTATTTGTCGGTAGTTTTAAGGTTAAGAAATCTATATCCCTGCAAAAGTCGTAAATATTTTATCTACTTTAATATATATTTCAAAACCATTCTAAAAGAGTGAATAAATTTGCAATTTAATTTAAAGTTAATTAATTTGTTTCAAACAATTCTAAACAATATTTTATCTCAAAATAAATTGAAGTTTTAGCCAAATAAGTTAGTTGTTGGATAACTGCAATTAAGAGAACGTCATAGGTGCTTTCCAAACCTTCCTAAGACGTTAATAAGAATCTCCGGACCGCGTTTCATTTATTTTCAAAATGATTTTTTCTGTTTAAGTCTTTTGAAAATAAAAGTTTTCTTAATTTTTCTCAAAAATTAAGTGGAGACTCTTAAAAGGCAAAAACCTAAATCATATAAAAAAAAATTCCGATAAAACAGAATTGGTGACTCTACTGGGGACTAGGAGGATTCTAACTTTAAAACTAACTTTATTTGGATATTTGTAATATTTGCTTACTTGTTTAATTTACGTTAATTTTATAATTATTGCATTTTTCATGGCATATTTCCGCCAAATGGAAAACAGATGCATTAGGAAAACAAAAGTTTCGTGGTTTTCCACGGCTTTCTTAAGAAATACAAAAAATTCATTTCGATGTATTAAACAAATAGTTGGAATGCGGTCATCTGACGTTGTTGGTAGCTTCGCCCCGACGTTTGTCTGAATCGGGTAACCCTCAACTTGAAACCTATTCTAGTAAGCCTAAGCTAGTGAAAAATAAAAACAAAAAATTAAGCATTAGACTAAAACGGCTTAATACCCAAGGTGTATTAAGTTCATTTATTTGAAAACCGCCAAAACCATTTCGAAGGTCTTCGACCTCACGACACATCATTTTATATGACATTTGAATGATGTACGTGTCAAAACAAGTTTGGGTTGAGTAAACCTAACTAGCTTCGGTTTTGTAGATATGGATCGTTTCCCAAAGTTTGACATGTCATAGCCGTGCCACCTGAACTCACAATGTGGTGTAGTAATCTCGACAGGGATTATAGAAGCACTTTCAATAAATACGTGGGTTCATTGAAAGAATTGATCAACATTAACGGTTGACCAGAGCTGGTTGAGGTCCTCACTGGATATTGGGATATCCAAAGAATGGTGTTCTAATTTAGAACGGCCAAAATTACTCTGACTTTGGAGTAAATCCGAGACATTATAGATACGGTAGGAACTGAGATAGAAAGGAAAGCAAGAAAACAAGAAGACATCTTTAAACCTATTAAGCCTTCTGTAGAAAATATTGCTGACTTGTTCGGGTTGGGAGAAGGCTTTTCCTACTGGTGCCAAGAGTCCCATGAAGCATTCAAAAATCTTCATATTCGATTTGCACATGCATGCTTCTAGGCCACTTACGACCGAAAGTTCAAGATCTCCTACATAGAATTGAATGAAATGCGTCCTTTAGCATTTGCTATAGCGTTATTGGGAACAATGGTATTCCCACATGGTCCAAGTCTGAGTATCACTACCCGAGTTATAACACTCGTACATACTCTGTTCAAAGGGTATGAGAACCAAGGAACAACAAAGTACTATCCTATTGCTCCGGTCATCCCATCCGATATATATCGAGCCCTGGGAAAATGCAAAGAGGGGTATCGATATTTCCAAGGATTCAACTAGCTTCTTCAGTGGTGGATCCTCGGCCATATAGCGAAGGGTGCTGGGACTCGGGATTTTCATACTCTTACAACAAGAACACCCTTAAAGATTTTAATGACATGTCATACTGGGCGAATATGGACAATCGGAGACAAGGGGGAGATGGGCTCATATTTTCTCCGAATTAAGAGAAGAAGATCTCTAATGGATGCTGGACCGTTTCATCTCAAAGGAAGTCGTCGTGGAGAGTCGCAGACAGATTGTTCTTCCTCTACCTGGTAATCGGGGAATTCTCTCTTATACACCTTTTCGAGTTTTGTGACAGTTCAAGAGGAGACAAAATGTGCCCAAAGAGGCTTATATGGCTCTTATGTATACAATATCGGCGATTATAGAGTGTATCACGCGTCAAAAATGTTCAGAGAACGGAAAAGGGCTAAGCATATGGATAAACACATCATCGCCCCTGACCGATTCAGTGTTGGATATGACAAAGGTTACAAATAATGGTTGAAGAAGGACATACAAAACATTTCCTCCCAAAACCCGCGCACCTTTCACAGTGCAACGGACAGTGAAACTGAAGCAGTAGCCGAGCTACAAGAGTAAAAAAAGAGGACCAAGAGGTGTACGCTAAGTTTGTTGAGAACCAAGATACTCTTGAGAAGGCGAATCAAGAGGTGAAAAGACTAAGGCATGGTTATGATGATTTCGATACTTGGGTCAAGGATAAAATCGAGATATTATGACACGAAATCTTGGAACATAAAGGATGCCTTGGTGAAGGATTCTTGCTTAAGCTAAGATATATCTTTCTGCAATACAAGACTCAGGGGGACGGTGCCGGAGCAGGACCATCAGGCACAACACAGTGAACTTTGACCCTGTGTGGGTTTTTATATGTATTAGTGTTGTTTTTAGCCCCTCTGTGGGCCTGCCTTTATTCACTTTCATATGGCCACTGCGTTAGTTTGTCTTTAATATTTTATCATTTATTTTTGCCTTTGTGAACGCTGTTATTCACAATTGAAATTTATTTTGGGGGAATTGTTTTTTTGGTTCATATTCACACGTACATCATTCAAATGCGCTAGGCCTACCCTTAGCACAAAAGGGTCCCTCTGTATGTCCGACCAAAGTTTCAAAGTCTTAATTTTCTCGTTCAAAATACCTCGTCCTATACCACAAATCCTAAAACACTATTTTACCTTCTCAGGAAAGGAAACATCACTTCTATGGACAAGGGTAAGAACATCCAGATGGAACTAACTCGAGAAGAAATACAAAAAAAATTCGAGCAGATCACTCGGGAAATTTAAGAAGGCAAGGAGGAAGGGCTCAAAGTAAACATGGCCACCGCAATCTATAAAGCTGCAACCGTGACGCTGGATGAGGATCTGGCGTCATAGATGAAGATGAATAATGATGTTTAGATGGATACAGAGGACTTGCGAGAGAATTTTGACATGCTTCGATTGAAAGTGAAGGAAAGAGAAGCAAGAATGGCGAGGATAGAATCGGAGACTTACGCTCTGTTATCTAAAAGCATGTCACTTGATGAATAGATGACAGTGAAAATGTAAGAATTTTCCTCCATGAGAGAAAGGATGGCCACACTGAGGAAGATAAACAGAGCCTTCCATATCAACATGATTGATAAACTTCATAAAATGCGCAACAAATACCCCGTCTATGAGCAAAGAGCTAATAGTGGTCCCAATAACGCCCATCCTGAAGTGACTGGGGAAGACGACAATGAGGAAATTGTCTACAAAACTCCATTCCTAGGCCGTATGAAAGGAGGAGACTAATGCCGTAACAAGAAGGGAAATGACTAACGTGTCGTCATTCTTTTATCTTTTAAAAGCTCTATTCTTGCATTTAAATTTCCTTGTAAACTTGAACTACGTTGGGCTTGAATTCTCCTTATGAGATACGTAGGCATCCTTCCCATGCCCGGCCCCTATCTTAAAAATTTTCATCCTCCCCCTTCATGTTACCAGAAGATATGAAGGCCAGTTCAAAGGACGTCAAAGAGCAGCTGCAAGAAGACCTTAGCTCGACGTGATTTAGCCTTTTTGAAATAATTTCAAAACTAAAACAATCAAACTCCTAATTGTTAAAAAATGTGTTGCGTCCTTACTCGTGAGTTGGATATATCCTCAAACAAAGCAACTTATGTGTTTATCTTCTCTCTTTGTGATATTATGCATTTTGTATTCTGAATCAGCCCTTACAAATCATCCTTTGAATTGTCTTCCTTCTTAGGTATTTTGAAATTGATTTGTGTCAATCAAAAGCTTTAAGATCATCCCTATTTCACAATATCAAAATGTCCCGCAGATTTCTTCCCTATACAAAGCTCAGACAAAGAAAAGACGGTTATGGGGGACAATTATGAAGAAGTAAGTCTTACTGATGTTGTGGTGACTCAACAAACCATAGAGGACCAAAATGAGTTTATTCTGTAGCTGATGAAACAAATGGCATAGATGAGGGTGGAAATGCAAAGGAGACAGGATCTTCCTTCTCGGGTTTTATCCGCTAACGCTGCTGATAGGAGACCTCCAATCTACTTACCTTCCTCAAATATGGATACGGATAAGCACTAACCATCTACGCCTGCTCAAAATCGTCGGTTATAGATCTGACTACCCAAAATCCCTAATATGTTTTCGCATCCTTAAAAACTCCACTTCCTCCTCAAAACAACCACCCCCAAATGACCTCTCATCCTCAAAATACCCAACGTCAAACCGATCCACCATAGAAAAACCAAAATCAAAATAAAAATCAAAATACTTTTAATCCACAAACATCCCACCATCACTTAAATAAGATTACCAATCCGCAGACCTACCCGTAGAATTATCAAACCTCTCAAAATGCCCAGAGTCCCTCTGTAGCTCGACCCATACCCAAAAGGACCACTTTCAAAATTCCCGTCCCTGTCGAACATGATGTGCACGGTTCTGAGCTAGACAATTATGAGGAACATTAAAGGGAGTGGAGGAAAAAGAAAGACGCAAAGGTTGACATAAAAGAAGAGATCAAGAAAGCCATGAAAGAGCTCCAATGCATCCCTGATCTCGCCGGGCTTAGTTAGAATAGATTTTTTCAATGATGCCGAGTTTGCACAATTTCAATATCGTATGAATGAGTTATGCCTTTTGGAAGTTGGGTTGAGGAAAGTTCCAATCCGGAATTACAGAACGGCAAACTAGTCTTTTCACCAATTAATTTCTTATTCATTTTAGGGGTTTATTGGGTAAAAACTAAGTTTAGTTCAGTTTTAGAAAATGAAAATCACTCTTAGGGATTGGAAAAGAGAGAAAAAAAAGAAAGAAAGGGCGAAAAGTCAGAATTCGCCAAGGACGCCAAGGTTTTGCAAGTGGAATTCATCGGGGGTGATACCTATCAAGGTATATGAGATATTTTTTTGTTGGCTTATTTCATCCAAACACCAACTTGTTTAAATTTATCGATTTTAAGTTGGTTGAAAAATAGAAAGTGAAGTTCTTGAAGAACATTATTGAATTCTTGTAGGTTGAGTTGTTGCATGCCTAGAGTTGATTTGATTCGTGTTTCTGGATTGTTTTTTTAGTAAAATCTATTGGTTATTCTGGGTACTAATTATCCTAAGTGTTTGGGGAAAGAACGGTGGAAGTTTAGAGGGTTTACAGATAAAAAACGAAGGATAAAAGTAAAAGAATTTCTGGGCAAGGGCTTGGGTGCCGCGCCTGCCAGAGTGCCACAAAAGTTCTTCTGAACTTTTCACGCTAGCGCGTTCCTCCGCTCAAAGCGCTGGGGATGCAAGTTCTCCCCATTCTTCCCCCACCTTTTCTTACTAATTACTAAGTGATGTACCTACGACTCTAATTTATTATAACACTCTAAGGTACTTCTATACATAATGAAATCATCCATAAAAAGGATATCATGAACCTTGATCTATAATCCAATTCAAGGAAAGTTAAGATCGAAGTCAAAGAAGCTAAGAGTTAAGTCTATAAGTTAAGAAGTAAGTCAAAGCAAAGTTTCGTAAAGTTTCAAGAGTCTTTATAAAACTTTTTTAAATTCATTTTACTACTCAAGTTTCAAGTTAATCATACATTAAAGAGCCGAAGTTCTTCCTCCAAAGAAATATAAGGGAAATAAGTATTCCCTGAAAGTTGATTTATGACTCAAGTTTCAAGCTAAGTAAAGAGTAAAGAGTTTGAGTTGATTTCTCAAAACTTATAAGGGAACTAAGTATTTCCTAAGAGTTATATATGTTTTCATGCTTAAGTTAAGAGGAATTTAAGATTTCCAAAAGAGTTTTGAGCAAGAAAGGGGAACATTGATTGAAAGAGAGATTTTTTAAAGATAAGTATTGAGCAATTATATCAACCCAAAGAAGGAAGTTGTTTTTAAAAATCATGAGCTAAAGTATATTTGGAGAATAGTATTGAGCACTGATGTGGGGATGAGAGTTCATATTAACTCAAGTCTCCATGAAAACCATGTTACCATCATGAGTATTAATAGGTCATAATTTGTAGATGATCACATAAGTTAATCTAGTGGATGCACTAAGTTAAGTAGTCCCATGTGATGGAAAAGTATAGAAAAACTCTTGTAGCGTGGGCAAGACGTTTTATGACTACTTAGGCTCATACTGGTTGTTATCGGTTAGAGAATCTCCCACAGAAACTATATTACCTTATATATAGGTAAACTTGATTTTGTTAATATATTTTCTGTAACTAACTAAGTGTTTTCATTTTTTACAATCTTTTATATATTGCATTTGTCTTGTTGCTTCATATTACGTCATGTTATTCATGAATTGACCAGAAGCAAAGGTAATTATTCCTTTTTACTCTTTTTCAAGCTTACATTATTGTTAGCACTCCAACTCACATAATCGTACATTTAATGTAATGCTTCCAGTTGTCCTGCATCTTATCATAATACCGACGTAGATAACTAGGATCAGCACTATTCAATGCCTCATTGATCCAACTAAGTAGTCAGAGTCAGTGGTGAGCCTCCACGCATTCTGGAGGACGCATTTATTTATTTTATGTATTTCTTTTTATATGATGTATGGGATCTATTCCAACATCCATATTAGTATTATAGAGGCTTCTTAGATAGTCATACCGGTTAGTTTTGAGTCTTTTCTTTGTGTTGCACATATCTTTCTATGAGACTTAGGTGCCATGTTGGCAAAGTTATGTAGTTTAAGGTATAGTATGAGATTGTCTTCTTTTATTGATTTAGGTCTTCCCCTTTTTTAAGTAAGCCAATCCAAGAGTCCTCTCTTGGTCATCAATGGTCATTGAGTGCCAAAAATATTCAGGGTGTAGGCTCGGGGCGTGATAGGTCCGGGTACATGTGTATAATTTACTAATCCTTATGTTTACCTCATATTATATATTATATCGATGTATGACGTAGTTTTTACCCTCACAACAATCAACATCTATTAGATAATATCACTAAATATATGTTGATAATTATTTTTCTTATTGACTACCTCGTTGATCTGGCAATTAAAAAAAAGGTGAGTTCTAAGGCCTGCACTCGTTAATACGACTTCTAGATGAAAGAATTATCAATGCATGCAATAGCACTATTCAGGAATTGCAAATTACTATTCATACTTTGTTAATCACTGGTGGTTCCTACAACCCTAGTTGTGGATTTAGTTACCCATAGAAGCAAGAACACAATTCATATTTTTATATAAGGGAAACATGAACCTACAAAATAAGAAGAATAAACACATAATTTCGACTTGAATTACGAAGTAAAAATCTTCAAAACGTGCTTTCGAAATAAATAATTGCCAAAATTACAAATTAATCTCAACAGTGAAGAAATAAAAAAGAATAATAATGTCTAACCCCATAAAAATGAGGTTTCCATGACCTACATATTGTGAAAAAAGTCCTAACTCAATAGAATATGATAGAAGGAAACAGAGTTTTATGACACATCTTCAATCTATGACACTGACGTATGGTCCATAGGTCCCTTCCGTGGCTATTAAGCAAATTTTTAGTCTTCAAAAAACCATCTTTTCTGATCAAATATACGAACCAACAGTACAAACCTTAGATCGATTTAAGGTTTGTAGATCACCATCGTTGCACCACACTTAAAATTTCTCGCTATCAGGTACTTGGACAAAATTTCTGATCAAATCTACGACGTGACATTAAGATCCGTAGATCAATCTATGGTCTGTCGATCACTTCCGTGGTTCCCATTTAATAAAAAATTCCTTGATATTCAGCCATTCCTTGACAGCCCATCTACGTCCATCATCTATGGGGCTTCATTTGACCTACAGTCTGTAGAATTCCTCCATTCATGCCCTTTTTCTGCACTTCTTTCATTTCTGTCTCTGGTTCTCCATGTCTAAACTTATTTCCTACAAACATAACAAAATCACATAAACTTTAATACAGAAATCTCCCTAGACACACACAAATCTTTAGTGATATGTATTAAATATTATAAACTCACGGTACATCAACACACTCAACTTAAAATCGACTCTCTTTTTCTGTGAAAATCTTTTCTCATGAACTCAATAAGAAAATCTGTGCGGATAACAATATGACAAAGATCTACCACTCTACACATAACATACACTCTTTTACTATCACAAAGGTACCAATTTTCCGACAATGTCACCACTGCCTTTACTTCAAACGAAATCCCTGTTGCACACAGTAAATATAATTTTGTGTACATGGGTTCATTCAGCACTCACACTCATAAGTAATTTCAAGTAACAATAAGTGCTCAATACCATAGGTTTGCCCTTATTTTCGCTGCTTAGACTCCCCAAATTAGGTTCTACTATCACTATAGGACATTCTTGGCTTGTAACATAGGCTTAGAGTAAGATGTGACTTTCAATTTTGTAACTCTTTCAATTTTCACTTTTTCTTGTTTTACTTTCATTTCTTCTTTAATTTTTTTTTCACACAAATTCATATCCTCTATTTTTTTTTCAATACTAAAATCTTTTCATACAAATTTTTCTTTAATATCCCCTTTCATAGCCACCCTCAAATTATGGATTTTTCACTTGATTGAAGTACACAATATTTTATGTTGGATCAGGGCCAAGGTTGAGGTTACTTTGGTATTACACAATCTTAATTTAGGATTTTAACCAAAATTCAGGTTCACGTTTCCAAGGAGGGAATGAGGAGAATACAATAGATTATAGTAAAGTGAGTTACGGGTTTAAAAAATTGATCTCACTAAAGCTCAAAGTAATTGGATCAACAAGAACATTCATTTCATTTGGTTGAATTCTTTTAGGAATTTAGTAGACCTTTTAGAATAAGAGCCTATGAGTACTTCCTATATTATAGAGTTTATTGTGTTTGCAGGACTAATTAGGAAAGTTCAAGATTGACACAAAAATTGTTGAACAATGAATTAATATCGCACACTCTTGCAAATGATTTCATTATTAGTTTATCAGATTACCCAGTTCAAGTTTGAGATTAATTCATGAAATCAAGTTGGTTTGTTATCATGTCATACTCAAACCATCACATTAAAATCATTATAATCTATAGATTTTAGCACATATCTCAAATTATTTTCGATGGGTGTATTTTTTGGATGGTATCCTTTTTATTTTCAACTCAACTTATGCATCATGCTTCATTCTTTCTACACATACAATCCTGACAGATGTCAATTCAACAGGACTAATGCAGTCTCTAGGGGGAAAGGAACACATGCAAGAAATGTGAGTTGGGTTACTCAGAATTCACCCTATCACTCACAATCCATTTAACCTACCCCCAATAAAAATAGGTGAATTGTCCCCAATGAACACAAAAACAGTAAAATGTAATGGATTGAGGTGAAGCAAACCTATGGCGCATAGCGCTGAAGAGCCATCAAAAAGCGGGTGGTTTCAATTTCCTAGACTTTTATCCAGCAATAGTGAGGCCACCCTCAATAGCGGCCGCATATTTAATCAAAACACCCTTAGTAGTGTTATATATAGATCTTACTACATGGTTAGTAGTGCTCACATCATCCGTACAATATGAAGAACTTGAGTTACGGTCTATAACTCGATGCACTAATAACCAACTCACGGACCCTCTATTGCTCATCTGCGTCTCATTCGACGATCAGACTGACAGACCATCGAGGCCACGACTAACCGTCGAGGCCTACCGTCGTTCTACAATTAGAATTTTTTTTTAGCTGCTTTCTTCTCAAACTCACTGTTACCAGCGACGGACCAGGATGACGGTTTGTTTAGTGCACGACGGTCCGTCGATGGCTTCCATTTCTCCACACTTAGAATCATTTCAAGACGGGTACTTCAGCTACTTTGTTATTAATGACGGATGTGCAGAATGGTCCGTCGTGAAGATGAAGGTCCGTCGATAGCTTCCATAGTCACACACTTGGTCAAAATTCCCTGATCATCCTTCAGCAACATTTTCTTTAGACGACGGTTGCCACCTACGGACCGTCGATGGCTCCGTAGGTCATCACTTCTGCAATTTCAGCACAATTCTTCTGCGTTTTCATTCTGGACAGTTTTCCAACAAACGAAGAAAAAAAATACATTATGATTAGTACAAAAAGGCCTTAGACACACACTAAACTTAAGGAAAAAGCATTGAAAGTACCATTTCTAGAGATCCGATGCCCCAAGAATATACCTTATTTTAGCATAAAGTGACACTTCTCCCAATTTAGCGCCCAATTATAGTCTTCACATATTTTCAATACCTCAGCCAAATTATCCAAACACCGATCGAAAGAGTCACCTTCCACTGACATATCATCGACTAACACCTCAATATTGTCCTCCACCATATCAGATAAAATTTACATCATACAACTCTAACAGTCTCAGATCATTTCACAACCCAAATGGCATGCATTTGAAGGCAAAGGTCTCATAGAGACAAGTGAAGTTGGTATTCTATTGGTCTTTCAGAGCTTTAGAGATTTTATTACAACTCGAATAACTATCATTAAAGCTATACCAAACCTTAGCTGCAAGTCTATCCAACATATGGACCATGAATGGGATAGGAAAATAGTCCTTCTCTATCAAAGCGTTCAACTTTTAGTAGTCCATACAAACACTCAGTCCAATCACAAGACGCACGGAGCAAGCTCATTTCTATTATTAGTTACCAACACTAATACCATCTTTTTTAGGAATGCACTGAACATGACACACCCTACTACGTTAGATAACTCCAGCATCAAACAACTTGATAATATCCATTTAACTTCCTCTTTCATATGCATATTTTATTTTCTCTAGTGGTTAATACTAGGCTTGTGATTAGATGTGAGTTGAATTTTGTAAGAATAAATGCAAGGAGGGATCCCAATAATGTCCGCGATAGTCAACCCAATAGCTCCCCTGAAACTCTTCGATACCAATACCAAACACTTTATTTGTTGCCCATTACGACCTGCCCCAGTAATGACCGGAAGAGTCTCATCTGTGCCTAAGAATACATACCTCAAATGTGAT
Organism: Solanum habrochaites; assembly: GCA_027704765.1. Lineage (NCBI taxonomy): Eukaryota > Viridiplantae > Streptophyta > Magnoliopsida > Solanales > Solanaceae > Solanum > Solanum habrochaites. Next base: position 9,815,891 of record JAKWJA010002491.1, read on the forward strand.
GGTAGAGACTTGAGCTCCCATTTAGGTGACTCTTCAATCGACGGTCTCGTTGGTGGAGAATCACGATGTTTAATAGCTAACTCTAATTTTGAATGATATTCAAACCTATCCAGTGCACCAACCAACTCATCATACTCTTAATGCAATCACCTTAAATTTCATCATAATTGTTGTGAATGAGTCAACACCCTGTATCTCTTTAATATGCACCTCAGACCCGCTCTAAACTCTATATTTTATAGAAATAATGATTGGAGATCACCACCTGCTTCATGGACCTACAAATATTTAAAGTTGCTTTTTCATTATAAAGATTGAACTTCATCTTATTTTTCTCCATATAAACCAAAGCATTCCCAATAGCAAGGAATGTTCTCCCAAGATTCATAGGAACCTCAAAGTCAACCTCACTATCAAGAATAAAAAAAATTGCCAGAAAAATGAATGACTAGACATTCACTAACATAACATGGAGTACACAAATTTGTCTCTTTAAAGTTCTATCGGCCATAAGAAAATGCATCTTAGTTGGCATTGAATCTCCCAATCCTAACTTCTTATAAATGGACAAATACATTAGATTCAGATAACATTGGTCATAAAAGTGCAATAACCCAATGGTACATGGGATAATGAACGCATCAGGATCCTCTTTCTTATACACAAGGGATGTTGTAGAAATAGCACTACAATGTTGTAACCTATCATCATCTTCAAAACTCATGGACCTATTTTTTTTCACCACATCCTTCATAAACTTAGAATACCAAGCCATTTGCTCCAAATATTCTATCAATGGAACATTGATGGAAATGTTCTTCAACATAGTGAGAAACATGTGGATTTTTCCTTCTTTGGTCTTCTTCACCAACCTCTATGGGAAAAGAGCCGAAGGACTAGGTATCTGAACAACTTTATAAGTTACCATAACCTCTTTCTCTGTTGTATTTTTTTACATCCACTCACCTCAACCACATCATCATGTCTACTAGTCTCAATTTCCACCATAGACGACATAGGTGGATCTATAGTTTGCTTACCCTCGCAAGTAGTGATTTTCATACAATGCCCATCATTCTTTGGATTCTGGATGGTGTTGCCTTGAAGAGTGCCAACTTTGTATGGGCTCACTTTCATAGACATTGATTCATCTTCTGCTCAAGATGCTTTATTGACACTGTGTGGGCATCAAATTTTTGACCAATACTAGATAATTCATTCCACATCTCCTTCACTTTTTCGTTAGTCGCATCGAACCTTCTCATCATCTTTTGCAACATTTTTTTAAAATAAATGACGTATCACCTCTAGCTTTTCTAGGACCAGACTCCCAATTTTGGGGAGGATCGTAAGGTCTAACCTGGTCGTTTCTATTCCCGTAGTTCATTCGGTTGTATTTATTATAGTGGTTGTATCTCCTATGTCGGACATATTGACCCACTCAGTTATAGTTGAAATATTTTGGACCTTGGTTTCCTTGACCTCGACGGAAATTATCCATGTTAGAACCTTGGGCGTTCGGTCAGAAACCCTCTATTTGATCATTCAGTGCGTAAGCATCCTCTTTATATTAACACTTCTTAGTCAGTGGCGGAGCTCTAGTGATATACCGTGGTTTCACGGTATAATTAATACTTTTTCCTTAATTTTAGTGTGTCCGAAATGCCTTTTTGTGCTAATTTTTATATAAGTTTCTCTTTGTTTTACAGGAAATCTGTCCAAAGTTGAATGCGCAGATTTTTGAGTGAAGAAATGCAGAAGAGACCACCTACGGAGCTTATGACGGTCCGTCGTGCTTGTGACTGTCTGTAGGTGGCAGCGTAGTGCAGCTGCTGAAGGAAGATGGGAAAGTCTGACTAAGTGTGGGATTAAAAAGTTTGTGACGATCCGTCGTGGCTACGACGGTCCATCCTGCAAGTTCGTCGTGAAGATCAGAGAAGTGATCCAAGTACTCAGATTCCAAGAGTTGAAATGTTTTGGAACGAAGACCCTCGACGGAACGTTGTGCGTATGAAGGTCCATCATACTTGCCGTCGAGGGGAATGAAGAGAGCAGAAGATATTGCACAAGTATGGGACGACGGAGTCCATTACGGTCCGTCATGACCACGACGGTCCATCGCGAGGTCCGTCGACCCAGCCGCGTTGTGGCAGATTTCCAGCAATTAGAATCCTTGTTTAATTAGGTTTTTGTTATTTTATAAATAGTTTGATAAACCTCATTTTTGTGGTTAGACACCAGAGAGTTAGAATCTTAGATTGTTAAACTCCGTATTGGTAACCATTGTATTGTGAGATTCTTGATAATCAATAGACTTTTTGTGAGATTATTGATTACTTTGAGAATTCTTGCAAGTGATTTTTGGTGATTAATCAAGCAAACTTTTGGATTTTATTCTTTCTCATTGAAGTAAGTACATGAACTCTTATTTAATATATTTGAATATTGTGTTTATGGCAATGAGTAACTAAACTCCATAACTAGGGGTGGGAACCATAGGCAAATAATGAGATAAACCCTAACTAAAATAAAAATTCTAGAATAGTGTCTTGCATATATTAATAATTCTTTCGCTTAGAAGTCTTTTTTAACGGATGGCCAACGTTAGAAGTCTCCTTAATGCTACTTGCCGGACCAAGGAGGTAGATAATAGGAAAAGAATTATTAACATAGATTTAGTGTATTCTATCTAATAGGCTAGTATTGATTGGTACGAAGTAATAACTTAGTCAAATATCGAATACGATGCTTAATATGAGGTAAGGATAAGGGTTAGGATAGCAACACACGTAGCCAGACCAAGGTGCGGAGTGAGATTTTCTATATGCCGGACCATGGATTTAAAAATACACAACTTATCACTTTGCATGCAAGATACTAGGAAAGAATTGTTATAGTAAGAATTATCAAGTTATGAACCTGTGGGGAACACGTAAACCCTAGTTACTTTGATTAATTGATTAAACTCCAACATTCAAAGATGTTAAGTGTCTATTTCAATTTCGTTAGTTATTTTCACTCATTTAGAATTAGAAACCCCCTTTTTATTGTTGTTACTTTCCAAGGAAGTCATTGACCAAACAATAGTAATAACAAGTTGAAGTTAAACTATTTTTCTCGTTGGAACGATCCCAACCTCACTAGTTGGGTTATTTACTTGACATAACCGCTTTACTTCTTATTTGAGAAGTAAGTTTGAGTGTATCAAATTTACTTGACACGACCACTGGTTTTGCCTCCTCTACCCACAGGCCACACTTTTGTGGTAACTAGTAGTCTGATGCAAATGCTCACTGCCAGAGGTTTGTTTTCAGGGCTACCTTCTGAGGATCCACATGCCCATATAGCTAAGGTAAGGGTAGTGTGTAAAAGTTGTGTAGGGAGGCCTGATTTGGATTTAGATGTAATAGGTCTTAGAGTGTTTCCTCTCTCACTGACGGGAGAGGCTGCTATGTGGTTCACAGAGCTCCTATACAACTCAATCTTCACTTGGAACAAACTAAGGGATGTTTCTTAGCACGCTACTATCCGGTCTCCAAGAAACTAAACCACAAAGACAGAGTGAATAACTTTGTGGCACTACCAGGAGAGTCAGTTAGTAGTTTTTGGGATAGATTCACCTCATTCTTGAGAAGTGTTCCAAATCACCGTATAGATTATGAGTCACTGAAGGAATACTTCTATCGGGGATAGGATAATAACAATAAAGTGGTGTTGGACACCATAGCAGGTGGATCTTATGGGGAGTGTCCTTATGCTGAGATTTCTGAAAAATTAGAAAAAATATCCCGGAATAACAAAGCTTGGAGAACTAGGAAGTCTGATACAGGGAGAAACACCATCGCAGTGCAGTCCACTCACAACCCAGCCACAGATGAGATTCATGAAGAAATGTCTCAAATGAGAACTGAGCTTGGGTTGGTACTAAAACATGTCACTGGGTGCAGAAAAGATAAATGCAGTCAACTACTTGTCGAAACCACCGCCACAAAATGATGAGTGTTATTATGAGGAGGATTCCTATGAAGTAAATGCACAGATGGGGGGTTTTCGACCAAGTGCCCAAGGCTCTAATCAAGAGAATTGGCGCCAAGGTCAAAGGAACCAAGGTCGGAACTATGGTAACTACAATCGTGATGGTCATTATGTCCGAGATGGAAAATACAATCGCGACAACAACTTCAACAGGGGTAACTATGGTAATAGAAACGACAGGATTGGACCCTATGTTCCTCCTCAAAATGTTGAAGTTACTCCTAGGGATGGTGGAGGTAGTATGTCGCGAGTTGAGGATATGTTGCATAAAATGATGAGGAGGTTCGATGCTAGTGATGAGCACAATAAAGAGTTGAGGAATGATTTAGCCGGTATTGGGCAAAAAGTTGATACCCATGCAATATCGATTAAGCAACTTGAGTTACAATTGGCCCAATTATCTGCAACTGTGAACCCACGGCAATCGGGCACTCTTCCTAGCAACACTGTCCAAAATCTGAAAAATGATGAACATTGTATGGCAATTACTACTCGCGGTGGCAAGCAAACCATTGACCCACCTATGACATCTAATGAGAAAAAGGTGACAAAAGAATCTGATAAAGTGGTAGAAGTTGATGCTGAATTAGAGGAGAACATTGCAAAAGATGCTGAAGTGCCTAAAAAGGTAACTCCTATGCCTAGGCCACCACCCCCATTTCCTCAAAGATTATTGAAAAAGACTGAGGATGGAAAATATCGGCATTTTATAACAATGTTGAAGCAACTTTCTATGAATGTCCCTTTGGTAGAAGCTTTAGAACAAATGCCCGGTTACGCCAAGTTTATGAAAGATCTGGTCACAAATAAAATATCGGTCACTTTTGAGGATGATGATAGAATGCAACATTGTAGTGCTATTGCTACAAGATCTCTGGTCCAAAAGAAAGAAGATACGGGTGCGTTCACTATTCCTTTTACAATCGGGCTATTACATTTTGCGAAAGAATTATGTGATCTAGGGGCAAGCATAAAACTCATGCCCCTCTAGATTTACAAGAAGTTGTGTTTGGATGAACCAAAGCCCACTACGATGTGGCTACTGATGGCTGATCGAATAGTAAAACGTCCTATAGGGATACTCCACGATGTACTAGTAAAAGTGGAGTCATTCATATTTCCAGCAGATTTTGTTATTCTTGATTGCAAAGTCGATTTTCAAGTGCCCATTATTCTTGGGAGGCCATTCCTTGCTACGGGAAGAGCCTTAGTAGACATTGAAAAGGGGAAGATGAAATTTCGGTTGAACAATGAGGACGTGACCTTCAATATTTGTAGGTCCATAAGGCTGAGTGGTGAGCTCCAATCGGCATCTGCTATATCCTACAACATGGGTGAGACATATGAGACAGAAATAGAAGAACGTCTAAGTGTAGAAGCATTAGCGGCAATAATAATTAACTTTGATAGCGATTGCATTGAAGAGTATGAGTCATTAGTTTCGGCTCTTGACCGATGTGATGTTCGGTTTATACCGAAGAAATTTGAGCTCGATATGAAGAATCGCGAGTCCCCACCCGCGAAACCATCTATAGAGGAGGCTCCAAAATTAGAACTAAAAGCTCTCCAACCTCATCTCAAGTATGAATTCTTAGGAAATGGTGACACTTTGCCGGTAATCATTGCATCAGACCTGGATGCACAACAAGTTCAGATTTTGGTGAAGGTACTAAAAAGGTCCAAAAGAGCTATTGGGTGGACTATTGCGGACATTATTGGGATCCCTCCTGGTATTTGCTCTCATAAAATCCAACTCATGCCTGATCATAAGCCGAGTATTGAGCACCAGAGACGCTTAAATCCTCCTATGCAAGAGGTCGTGAAGAAGGAAATCATTAAGTGGTTGGATGCAGGAGTAATCTACCCAATCGCCAATAGTAGTTGGGTATGCCCGGTTCAGTGTGTACCTAAGAAAGAGGGAATGACTGTGGTCCCCAACTAAAAAAATGAACTTGTTCCAATGAGACCGGTTACTGGATGGAGGGTGTGTATGGATTATCGTAAACTAAATTCATGGACTGAAAAAGACCATTTTCCTATGCCCTTCATGGATCAGATGTTGGATAGACTTGCCGGAAAAGGGTGGTACTATTTTCTTGATGGATATTCGGGGTATAATCAGATTTCTATTGCACCAGAAGATCAAAAGAAAACCACTTTCACTTGTCCTTATGGGACCTTTGCGTTCAGAAGAATGTCGTTTGGGTTGTGCAATGCACACACAAACTTTCAGAGATGTATGATGTCGATATTTTCTGACATGGTGGAGGATACTATAGAAGTCCTTATGGATGATTTTTCTGTGGTTGGTGATTCATTCGAGCGGTGTTTGACCAATTTATATGAGGTCCTTAAGATATGTGAAGACTCCAATTTAGTACTAAACTGGGAAAAATGTCATTACATGGTGAAAGAGGGTATTGTGTTGGGTCATCGCATTTCAGAAAAGGGCATAGAGGTTGATCAAGCTAAAGTTGAGGTAATAGAGAGACTTCCCCCACCAATCTCTGTGAAAGGTCTGAGAAGCTTTCTTGGGCATGCAGGTTTTTACCGGAGATTCATCAAAGACTTTTCAAAGATTGCACACCCATTGTGCAAACTGCTGGAGAAATATTGTAAATTTTGTTTTGATGAATCCTGTCTTAAGGCATTCGGTGAGATAAAAGAAAAATTGGTGTCTGCGCCTATCATTATTTCTCCGGATTGGAACAGTCCATTTGAGGTGATGTGCGATGCTAGTGGGGTGGCTCTTGGTGTAGTACTGGGAAAGAGGAAAACTAAAATCCTTCACCCCATTTACTATGCTAGTAAAGCCCTAAATGAAGCTCAGAAAAACTACACAGTGACTGAGCAAGAACTCCTTGCAGAAGTTTTTTTCGCACCTATTTGCTAGGTTCTAGAGTTATAGTGCATACTGACCACTCAGCATTGAGATATTTGATGGCAAAGAAGGATGCGAAACCTAGACTGATTCGTTGGGTATTACTCCTACAAGAATTTGACTTTGAAGTGATGGATAGAAAAGGAACTGAAAATCAAGTTGCAAATCACTTGTCTCGTCTAGAGGATGAATCTATGAGAGAGTTAGGGGATAAGACTGACATTGATGATACTTTCACCGATGAACATGTATTGGCTGCTTCACAAGACTTGATCCCATGGTTCGCATATTTTGCGAACTATTTGGCTAGTGATATTGTTCCACCAGACTTGTCCTTTAATGAAAATAAAAAGTTCATGTACGATGTGAAGAAGTTATTTTGGGATGAACCATACTTGTATAGGAGTTGTGCCGACATGATTATTCGTCGTTGTGTGCTAGAATGTGAGATGTTGAGTGTGTTGGAAGCATTCCATTCCTCACCCGTTGGTGGAATCACACTGGTATCCGAACCGCTCATAAGATATTATAATGTGGTTACTATTGGCCAACTATTCATCAAGATGCTCACGGGTTTGCTAAAGCATGTGACAGATGCCAACGAGATGGCGGTATTTCAAGAAAGCAAGAGATCCCTCTAAACCCCATTCTTGTGATTGAGTTATCTGATGTTTGGGGTATTGACTTTATGGGCCCTTTAGTGAGTTCTCATGGAATGAATTACATTCTAGTAGTAGTTTATTATGTATCTAAATGGGTAGAAGCCATAGCCCTCGCAAACAATGAAGGGAAGAGTGTCACTGCATTCTTGAAAAAGAATATATTCTCTCGTTTAGGCTCCCCAAAGGCCATTATTAATGATGGGGGCTCCCACTTCTGCAACAGATTGTTCAAGGGGTTATTGAAGAACTACGGGGTTCTCCATAATGTGGCCACTCCTTACCACCCTCAAACTAGTGGGCAAGTTGAAGTGTCGAATCGGGAGATCAAACAGATATTGTCCAAAACAGTGAACGCTTGTAGAACGGATTGGTCAAGGAGGCTTGATGATGCTCTTTTGGACTATCGGATAGCGTATAAGACTCCCATAGGTATGTTTCCATACCAAGTTGTATATGGGAAAGCTTGTCATCTTCCGGTTGAGTTAGAGCATAAAGCCATGTATCTATGAAGAAGGTAAAAATGGATTGGAGCGAAGCTGCAGAGCAACGGTTAAATGGGTTGGATGAACTTGATGAATTTCGCCTGAAAGCCTATGAAAGCTCAGCCCTATACAAAGAAAAGATGAAGAAGTACCATGACAACAAAATTGAAAAACGAGAGTTTAGGTCGGGGATTTGGTGCTTTTATTCAATTCCAGGTTGCGCTTGTTTGAAGGCATGCTCAAGTCCAAATGGACTGGTCCTTACTTGGTTACCCAACTATTCCCTAATGGAGCAGTTGAGTTGGAAACTAAGGAGGGTGTGCGGTTCAAGGTGAATGGACAACGCATAAAATTCTATTTCGGGCATGCTGAATCGGCGAATGAAGTGATCGAGGCATACCATCTTGATGAAGTCTGAGTAATCAAGTGTCCCCAGTCATGCCGCGACATTAAATCAGGCGCTTGTTGGGAGGCAACCCAATTCTTTTAGTCTCTTTAGTAATGGTAGCATTTTTCTATTAATGGGTTTTTAATTTTACAGCACATTACAAGGAAATTCTGTAGAAAATTAGTCTGCATCAGCCACTGACGGATATATCGACGGACCGTTGTGCCTGCGACGGACTGACGGATATATCGACGGACCGTTGCGCCTGCGACGGACCGTCGTATGCCTCCGTCATACCAGGTACGTTTTTTCTGTTAAGTTTCAAACTAGGGCACACACGACGGAACCAATGACGGGTCGTCATAACTGCGATGGACCATCGTCGGGGAATCATCGCGTGAATAATGAGGCATACCCGACCCGACCTGGTTGGAGTTTAATATAAACATTCTATCATTTAAACTCCCCAACCCCTCATTTCACCCCGATTATTTCATTATTGCTCCCACTTCCCCCTCTTTTCAACTTCCACATTCCCTCCCACCGATCATTTCCCCCTAAAATTCTCCAACGCCATAGAGTTATCATCTACTAGTCGGAGCTGCTGCTGTCGGTGTCTACTTTGCCAACTGAGTAATTGTCCATTTGCTTTTTTCCCATTTCTAAGGTACGTGTCTCTAAATTTATACTCATATATCTTGCGTTTTTGTTTACTAGTTAGTATTTAGCTTAGTTCTTCGTCGTTATGTTGTTTCCTTTATATGATTATGTCTATACCTAGGTTCAAAATGTTCGAATTTCCCATGTTGACAACCCTCGACATAGGTGCTTTTGCATTGCTAGTTTCCTACGTAGTTGGGATAGACAAATGTAGGTCCAAAACACTACAAGACCATGTGGGTTAATCGGGGATGCATGGGGTACCCCCAGTTCTCTCACTGTTATTCAGAACGAGACCCCGATAACGGACCGTCGTACCCACATCGGACCGTCGTAGGGTCCATTCCAAAAGCCCTAGCACCCTGTCCCAACGGACACATGTGACGGACTGTCGTCTTCACGACGATCCGTCCTGTACAACCGTTCCGGTTGTCAGAGACCCCGTTTCTAAGGGTGTCTGATTTTTTCCCAAGTGTTTCCCAACGGACACATGTGACGGAGCATCATCTTCACGACGGTCCGTCCTGCACAACTGTTCTGGTTGTCAGAGACCCTGTGTTCTAAGGGTCTCTCACTTTTTATAAATGTTCTTCAACGGACACATGTGATGGACCCTCATACCCACGACGGTCCATCCTGCACGACCGTCATGACGGTCAGAGACCCCTCTACTAAGGATCTCCATATTTTTTTTATGTGTCCTACGACGGACACCTACGACGGACCGTCGTACTTGTGACGGTTCGTCCTGCATATACCGTCATGCTAGTAAGAGACTCTCCTTCAGGGTTCTCTATATATACATAGTCTAAGTAAAACACGACGGACCTCATGACGGTCCGTCATAGTCACGATGAGCCATCACCAGGCCCGTCGTGTGCCACTGTTTCTATAGCAATTACCTACTATTTTCAGTGTTTTTGTTAAGTATGGTTTTGCTTGTCTTGTTTGCCACTACTCGTATTAATATTGATCTTTTACAGGTACTATTTACTATGGCACCCAAGCAAGACCGCATCTACGCACGCGGGCGATCGAAGTCTGTCGCCCCGTCTACCCGCATGGTCATCGGCTTTGGCGATGAGCGTGACCCTAAGTACGTGCCACCAGGAACTTCCGTCCCTTCCCATGCTGCGCGTGCTCCCAGATCCACACCCAAAAAGGTGGCGTCCGGCGTAGTCACTGCCTTCCAGTTTGATGAGGAGCGCACACTGACCGGAACACCCTATAGGCTAGCTACAAATGAGGAAGGAGCTTCTGGCTCCTTAGGAGTATCATGGTCCGAGGAAGCCTTTGGCTCTGCCGTGGTTCCCGCACCCGCCACTGCTGCAGCGTCGTCCTCGTCTGATGAGGCTGACAATTCAGACTCTACATCTGGCACACCAGTTCCAGTACCCACCCCAGCCACTGACCAGCCCAACCGGTGGTGTGTCGACGGGCAATTTCAAGTCTACTCTGACGCCCAGTTTCTGACTGATAAAGGAGTGATGACTCGAACACTCACCTTGGAGCGTAGGGTCCTCATAGGGAGCCTCCCAACGATGTAAGAGATCCACAATCTCTTCACCATTCATCGCTTGGAGTGGACAGCACGTCCATTGGGACGATACAACAAAGAAATTGTCTGAGAGTTCTACACATCCTACCTAGCGACTCTCCGATCAAAGATCGATAAGAGGGCTGCCCCTGCTAAACAGGCCCCACTGGAGCAGGTCTGAGTCTGGGGTGTACATGTTGACACTTCCCTGCCAGCCATCCACCGATTTCTATACTACGAGAGTATTGATGCTTCTCGGACCTCCCTCACTGCCGAGTTCGACTATCGCTGGCAGATAGTTAAGGATGGATAGTTCTTGCGCGAGCCATCACTTAGAGAGACAACCAAGAGGTATATGGCCCTGCACCTGTCAGTAGATGGAGAGGATGCCGATTGGGTGACAGAGCCGAAGGGGGCCATCAAGTAGGCCAACCTCACGTTCACAACAAAGTTCTTGTGGCTGCTTTTCCGTCACTGCCTCTCCCCCACAGCTGCTCACAACATCGTTACTTGGGATCGAGCGTTTTGATGGCGGCGATGATAGCCGGATTCGAGGTGGACTTCACATGGCTGCTCCAGGCAGTCATGCACGAGAGGGCATTTAAGGTCACTACAACCTACCCCTTCCTGTGCATGATCTTTGCCCTCTACAAGTCCGCAGCTGTGCCCATATGGCACGTAGATCAGCTTAAGACCCTGCAGGGCACCGTTGATGTCGGCCATATCAGAGACGAGGCCAATGAGTTGGACCCACGCAGAGGGCCCCTTCCAGAGCTGCCCCCACTTGATGATCTTGCTGATACGGTAACCCCTGGCCCGCACAGCTAAACAGCCATCCACTGACACTACCCCGGTCGAGTCTATCTCGAGTAGTAGCACAACCCCGAGCTCCTCTCGCACAACCCCTCTATGTCTTAAATTCGAACTAGGTGTCTGACAATCGGGTATAGTTATGAGATGTCAAGTGAGTGTGAGGAAAATTTTAATAGTCCACTATTGGTACTGAGCTAGAACTTTCCTGGTTAGTCCTACTAAAAGTGAGCTGTAATGGACAATTAGGAAAGGACCATAGGCCCTTATTCAATATAGCCCATTTCTAGGCTAAATAAAAGAAACAAAATGAAATTTATCCTTCTTTGATCCAAATATTCTGAGCTTAAAATTAGACCTTTATTTTTCACCCCAACTGATCTTTTCTAGGAACAATGTGTTGGCCCTAGTCCCTCCTTGGACATATGCACCTCAACTTATGCCAAAAACATAAGTTGAGGGTGGCTAATGCATGAACAACCTTCGTTATGGCCCTGACCCAATTTTGAGTATTGTGTACCTTGTCTCATGGAAAAGCCATAAGTCGAGGGTGGCTATAAGGAGGAATGCTCTGGAAAGTGGGGTTGAAAGAACAAAGAGAGAGAAAGAATAAAAGTAAAGTGACTCAAGAATTAGTTGAAATAAAAGTAAAGAAAATAAATATATACAAGAAATACAAGCAATAAAAGAAGAGAGTCACTTACAGGAATGAAAAAAGAAGAGAAAATAGCAAGGTGAAAGAATATGAGAAACTGGGCGAGATAAAACGACAGAAAGAGGGAAGGTTTAGCCGATATTTCAAGGAGGGCAAAAAGTCACTAAAGTATACCTAAATATACCCTACCTGACACTGAGCCTATGTTACAAGCTAAGAGAATCCTATCGTGATCCCAAGGGTTGTATAGCGAACTTAAGGCAGTGAAAATAAGGTCAAGCTTATGGAAATAGGTATGAATGAGTGTGACTTTGTTCTGAGAGCGAGTGTTGAAAAGTAATCCTTATACTCAAACTGAATTCATTGTGTGAAAAATGAGGATTTTTTTCTAAAGTGAGGACACTAGTTGCATTATCGGAATTGTTAGCACCTCGGTGAGAAATTGAAGAGGACAGGTGTTAATGCATGGTGAGTCTTTTTCATGTTCTGATCCCACGAAATTCAAGCCTAATAGTGATAGCATGCCTAGATTTGATGAGATTAATCCGGATTGATAGCCAAATGATTGCAAAAGACAAAACACGGATACTATTGTACAAAGATTGTGTAGTGAGTCATAGTGCGTCGCTTGAGGACAAACAACGAATTTAAGTTGAGGGTGTTGATATACCGTGGTTTTATGGTATAATTAATACTTTTTCCTTAAGTTTAGTGTGTCGGAAAAGCCTTTTTGTGCTAATTTTTATATAAGTTTCTCTTTGTTTTGCAGGAAATCTGTCCAAAGCTGAATGCGGAGATTTTTCAACGAAGAAATGCAGAAGAGACCACCTACGGAGCTTATGACGGTCCGTCGTGCTTGTGACGGTCCATAGGTGGCAGCATAGTGCAGCTGCTGAAGGAAGATGGGGAAGTGTGACCAAGTGTGGGATTATGAAGCTTGTGACGGTCCGTCGTGGCTACGACAGTCCGTCCTGCAGGTTCGTCGTGAAGATCAGAGAAGTGATCCTAGTACCCAAATTCAAAGAGTTGAAGTGTTTTGGAAGGAAGACCCTCGACGGACCGTTGTGCCTATGACGGTCCGTCATACTTGCCGTCGAGGGGAATGAAGAGAGCAGTAGAAGAAATTGCACAAGTATGGGACGACGGAGTCCATGACGGTCCGTCATGACCACGACGGTCCGTCGCGAGGTCCGTCGATCGAGCAGCGTTTTGGAAGATTTCCAGCAATTAGAATCCTTGTTTAATTAGGTTTTTGTTATTTTATAAATAGTTCAAAAAACCGCGTTTTAAGGTTAGACACCATATAGTTAGACTCTTAGATTGTTAAACTCTGTATTGGTAAACATTGTATTTTGAGATTCTTGATAATCATTAGACTTTTTGTGAGATTATTGATTACTTCGAGAATTCTTGCAAGTGATTTTTGGTGATTAATCAAGAAAACTTTTGGATTTTATTCTTTCTCATTGAAGTAATTCCATGAACTCTTATTTAATATATTTGAATATTGTGTTTATGGCCATGAGTAACTAAACTCCTTAACTAGGGTTGTGGGAACCATAGGCAAATAATGAGATAAAACCTAACTAAAATAACAATTATAGAATAGTGTCTTGCATTTATTAATAATTCTTTCTCTTAGAAGTCTTTTTTAACGGATGGCCAATGTTAAGTATAGACTATTTTCCTCGTGGGAACGATCCCAACCTCACTAGTTGGGTTATTTACTTGAGACGACCGCTTTACTTCTTATTTGAGAAGTAAGTTTGAGCGTATCATCTAGTCAAATAGTTTATTGCATTTATTTCTCAGCCCCACTTCTCACATGATTCACTACTAACCCCAATTCAATTCTCATATGTTCCATCTCCTCACGAATATCATCTGTGGATTGGTTAGCTATGTCATGGACTGAAATTTTGTTTCTCCCTATATCGACTTTCTACTGCTCCAAGCTTTATTTTTCATGGTAGAAATATTCTCAAAAGTGAATTCACCATACGAACCTTCATCGATAGTATCAATTATTGCCGTACATTGTCATCCCTCCATCGGTAGAAATATTCTTTTAGCGACTCATCATAAATGCGGTGAATCAAAAAACTTGTGATAAACACGTTGAATCGGTCCCATTAACTACTCACAGAATGTCCAGGTATTTCCATGATGTTTTTGGCTTATTCTTTTTTTTCTACTTCTTTGACACTAGAAAGATATTTTCTAAGAACACATCCATCAATTGCTCCCACTATATAGATTTATTTGTAAGGGATTTCGTTAAACCAAGTCACCGTATTGCTAGTCAATGATATAGAGAATACTTGCAATCTGATAACATCTGTGTCCTAGTCCAATCGACCTAAACAACATTTGTAAACTACCCTATTCTTTGATATGCTGCAAAGAAGCCTCTCGCTGTGAGCGTCTATATCAAGCAATTAGTCACCACAAAGGTATGACCTGGTGGTAGAGGGGGTAGGAAAAAAGGTCCATCTTAATCATCAATATTAAAGTTGACCCTGTAGTTGTTATGTGGTTGTGGCTCTAGTGGATTCTGCATCCTCAATGCATCTCCCAGTTGATTTTGAAATGGAGCCTAATTATTTTTATTAATAACCCTCGGAGGTTTAACCCACCACCATCATCTAATTGTCCATCGATAGGGTTAATTGGTGCTCTCTGGTTATTCATTCTCCGCATGTTCAGTTTAACTATGAATAATAGGGATTAAGTAATCTCCTTGACTGCGTGTACTTGACATACACTAAAGTTTGAATCTAAGAGAGACAAAATGAAAAAAAACTAAAATTCGGAAATATTTAACTAAAGTTCAATAATATAGTCAAACTTAATCTAAAATTTGAATTCCCCAGCAGTGGTATTATTCTTGATAATATTTAAATATACTTCTTGAAATGAAATATAAATGATCGTATGTTACATATATACCCAACTACGAGTTGAGATCGATCTCGCAGAGAATATTGAATAATATTGTCAATAGCAAATATCATTGAACTAAATATTTTTTATATTGAGATTGTCAAAAATAACAAGGAATGTGTTCCCCATAAGCTCATAATGTGGTAATCTTTATAATAGTAATATTGTTGTAGTGTATAACATGCATAGTTGAAAGTTATTTATCTCTAGGTCCGATAAATAGGGAATTTCACCCTCCACCTTGGTGAGGTTACGCGTGTATAATTTAGTAACTCATATCTTTACCTCATATTAGAGATCACATCAATGTATGACTGCGTCTTCACTCTCGCACCAATTTACATTAGACTATTAGATTGTATCACACTACATCTATGTTAATAATTCTTTTGTTATTAACTACATCCTTGGTCCGAAAAGTAGAAACCAGGCATGTTCTAATGCATTAATTTGTTAATAGTACTTCTAAAAAAATATCAACTTATGGGAAGGTGATTTAGAGGTTTAGAAAGAATTGGTCTAATTAAGAGCCTGTTTGGCTCAGCTTAAAAGCTGGTCAAACTGACTTAAAAGCTGATTTTTGACTTATTTAGCTATTTGGCAATACTCAAAATAACTTATTTTAAGTTAAAAAAAAAACTTATTTTAAGCCAAAAGCTAAAAGCTGGGGTAGGGGTACTTTTTTTTTTTAGCTTATAAGTTGTTTTAAGTTGACCACATTTTTATCTTTTTGCCCTTAATATTTTTATACAATCTCCAAATTACCAACATTACCCTAACATCTCTTTCTTCCATTTTTCCCTTTTCACGTTTGGCATAGCAACTTCAGCAATTTTATCCAAACACATAACTGCTTATTTTAAAAAGAAGTTTAAGCACTTTCAAAAGTACTTTTTTAAAGCTGCTTTTATTAAGCACATCCAAACGGGCCCTAAGGCTCAAAGACTTTGGATCAATGGGAAAATTTATGTCATTTGGTTTTATTCTTTAAGAAATTTGGTGGAATTTTTCGAACATGGTCCTATGATAAATTTCTAGACTCTAAGGTAGATAATCTTCACATGACTAACTGGGCAAAATCAAGATTGGCACAAAAACTGTTTGAGTAATCGATTAATCTGACACACTTTTCGAACATGGTTCCATTATCAAATTATCACATTACCCAAATCAAGTTAGAGCTTATGTCATGAAATAATTTTGGTTAGTTATCATGTCATACTTAGAAAAAACACATTTAACTCATTCTATTGTACAAATTTTAGCACATATCTCAATATTTTTTGGGCGAGTATTATCTTTTATGATGGGTATCATTTTTATTTTCAACTAAACTGATGTCGTCATGCTTTATTATTTCTCATGCTTCTTAACATAAAATCCTAACACATGTTGGTTAACAAAAATTAAGCAGTCTCTTGGGTAAAAAGCACAAAGGCAAGAACTCCAAAAGAGGATTACAAGTTGGGTCACTCTAAATTCACCCTATCACTCACAATCAATTCACCCCGCCCCTAAAAATAATAGTTGAAATTTTCCCCAATGCACACAAAATCAGTAAAAAGTAATGGATTCGGCCGAAGCAAACATGTGGCACATAATGTTGATGAGTATTAACAAGTAGGTGGGTCCGGTTACCCAAACTATACTACAACAAAAGCAAATCAACCCCCTCAGTAGTGCTATTATCTTTATTCACAACACCCTCAGTAGTGCTATATGTAAGTCTCACCACACCCTCAAGTAGTGCTCACATCATGCGCCACAATAGGAAAAACCTCAATCAATGCCTCCGTAGATGCCCTTTTTGCACTTCTTGAAATTGTGTCTCTAGTTCTCTATGTCTGAACTAATTTCCTGCAAACACAAGAAAAATAAATAAAAACCAATACAAAAAAACCTATACACAAAAAACTCTTAAGTGATATGTATCAAAAGTATCATAAACTCACGGTACATCAAAATGTAGAAGGTGATTGAGGTTATGCGTGTTGGCGATTTTGAGTTTGTCGATTTAACAACATTCTAAAGGGTGTTATTAGGATTCGGTACTACTAATGGTAGAAAATCATGGCTGAAGGGGAATCACTAGTGAGCTTGGTTGTTTTTCAAAGTGCCTTATTAGGGCGCTTTTTTTCCTATGAGCTAAAGGAAGCAAATGTGAGGGAATTTTTCAATTTGAAACAAGAGACCATGAGTGTGCATGAGTGAAGAATCAATGTCACCTAGTTTTGCCTCTATGCTCCAGAGATGGTTTCAAATATGAGGAGCATGATGAATATGTTCGTGTCTCGTTTGTCCTGGTTGTCAAGTAAAGAGGTAATGTGTCTAGTTTATAAGATACATGTACATAGCCATGTTTATGATCCATGTCCAGCACGTTGAAGAAGATAAATTAAAGGGAAAGAAAGAGTTCCACAATAAGAGGTCTAAGACAACAGTTCATAATTCTGGATAGCAAAAGACTAAAAATATGAACCGGTCATCTTTTTCTGCAAAGGCCAATTAGACTTTCTCCATTATCAACCAGTGAACCTGAGTAAAGTACACTTGTGATATCATGAACCAGAACTCCCAAAATTTCATAGGTGGACCTACTCATTCTAAGTTTATTGTGGCTCAGTCAGCAATTTGTACTCCTACATTTTCTAAATGTTGTAGAAACTACCCACAAATGTGTCTCGATGGGTCCTGTGTATTTTTCAAGTGTTGTCAGACAGTTCATTTGATGAGAGAGTGCCCTAATAAACAGCAGAGTAATAAGGGCATTAAATCCCAATCTTCTTAGGTGGCTCTGGTATGTAGAGCTTCTCTAAGAGGGGCTACTTCAAGGCATGAGAAGGTGCAAACCGTCCATATGCTATAACTAGTTGCCAACAACATGAGAATTCACCAGATGTTATCATTGGTTTGATCAAAGACTCTATTACTAGTGCAAGTCTATATTTTATAACTATGTATTGTGCTATAAGGTACGATATTCTTTCTGAATGAATCCTTGAGATCTTCAGTGTTTCCAAACATATTGTGAGTTGATGAGTCAGTGATTTTGACTCATTTAGATATTCAAAGTTTTTAGTGTCTTCTTGAGCCCTTCATTGTTTGTAGTCCTGGTGTTGAAATGCTAATTTGAAGTAAGGAAGGAAAAATAGAAAGTCAATTAAATTACATTTGAAAAAAGAACAAAAAGCTAAAAAAACTGAAGAGAAGAAAGGATATTATTCACCAAAACCACTCGGAGATACCGAGTGGACCTTTTACCTGCCCAATTTTTCAGCAGGAAAGCCCATGGATAATATCAACTTTGGTGATATTAAATGTAATTTGGCACAATGCCTAGTGGATAACTAATGGTAACTTTGATTGCCTAAAGTCGAAGAGACGTGGTAAAAGGCCAAGCAAAGAAGGCGATGGAAAGAAACATTCGGTGCGTTGCCGACCATGTTGGTGAGGCTGAACTTATTCTGTCGAATGACTCTAAAGTTAAAATTTTGGGAACGTATAAATTTAAATCTTAAGAGAATAAAAGAAGTTTCAACATTTTCCAGTTCTAAGTTTTGATCCTTGATATATCATGAGTTTATGGTACTTTTGATATGCTTCACTTAGATTTTCTGAGTGTCTTAGGATATTTTGTTATTAGAACTGCCATTTTATGTATATTTTTTTGTAGGAAATAGGCTTGGATGCGGATGATAAAGATGTGATCTAAAATTTACTAAATTAGACACCAACGTTGACATCCACATATTGTGGATAGGCAGTCATCGGTCTTTTCCTAGAAGATAAGTTTTAATAAATCAAACCATGGAATTTTAGAATGGACCATAGCCCAGTCCAAGGACTTTATCTTATGAATCATAGGTGGGAACATCAGGGAAATATGACAAGTATGGAACCACTATGAAAGACGACGGTGTAACACTTTCAAAGCCTAAGGCGTGTTCTAGAGCCTAATATAAGTGTCAAAAGTTTTTGTACACTATTTTAAGGTCAAATATAATGTATATAAGTCATTTAGGAAGTTTTGAAATCAAAACGTCAAAGAACGTCAATGACGTTTGAAAATTAATTTAATGAGGTACTAGTGTGCCTTACCCTATTTGACTGCTTTTAGGAGATAGAAATAGATGATTTTTTACGGAAAGGTGTCTAACATGTATTAGAGTTGATTCTTAGTCGAAAACTTTGGGAACGACTCCCCAAGGATCAACAAAAGGCCGTTGAGGAGGACCTTTGAATTTTGGGGTACAAGGCTGCCCAAGGCAGTATCCACCAATGGATCCAACCCACGGTCCATTGTCCAATCAACGGGGCGTAGACTTCTTCCGTCGATGGAAAATTAGCAAAATTTTGGGAAGCCTTCAAATGGAAAGTGTCTGAACTCATTGACGAGTGTACAACACAGAGAGGAACAGTGCATGTCAATAAATACGCGATCCGTCGATCGTGATCTCATCTGTGGAGCCACCATTTTTCTGCATGTTTTTAATTAATTCATTCAGTTAGTTTGATTAGTGAGGAGGTTAATTAGGGGCTAGGGGAGGTATATTTAAGTTAATTAAGAACCAATATAAATACACTAACCTTATTAGACTTCCCTAATGTCACGGACCTAAAGATTCTGACAAGACTCCGTGCGGCACTTGACGGTTTGCTCACGATTCTTTCAGGATCTCGCAAACTCAAGTCAGCCTTACACAATTTGGATCGCTAAGAAAATAAAAAGGAAGACTAATGGCAGATTTGGAAGAAAGAACTTGTATTGATAAATTGGCGGATGTCTTACAAATACAATGGCCTATCTATTTATACTACTCTAATGACTAAGAGTAATTAAATGTTACACAATACAAGTCCCTAAGTTCATGCACCCAAGGCATGACTACATTCTAAGAATGTCTATACTTCTTCCAAAAAGGACTCCTAGATTTCTCTAGTCTGCCCCAAGACTCTAGAATACTTCTAGAATCCTCCCCAAGCCTCTCCAATGCCCAAGGCTGCTGACCCTCCGTCTGCTGCACACCTGATCTGCACCTGCCCCTTAGTCTGCTGGACCTTTGGGCTGCCTGTGCTGCAGTCCGCCTGGACATGTGGGCTGTCTGCCCCCTTGCATGCGCTGCAAGCTGCATGGGCAGGTGGCGTTCTGCCTGATTAGATGGCGGGACGTCACACTCTCCCCCACCAAATGATGCGACGACCGCGTCGCATTGCAACAGTATCGGCGTTGAGTTCTGCCGGGCGACTATCAACTCGCGTACTCGTTCAATCCCTTCGAGCAGCTTCTTCATCGATGGCCCGACCTTTCTCGACCCGATCTTGCGAACTTCCTCCTTCAACGGAGGCAAGTGCCTCAGCGGCTTTTCCATCACGGCATAGTTCCTGCTTGGAACTCTCTTTGCTTGCGGAGGCAAGGATTTTTCAGCACCATTGTCTTCTTTCGAACTTGCAATGGTTGCTGCTAACGTCAACCTTTTTCTCACGTCGACCCTTTCGATCTTCATGGTTGTCAATCGAACCTGTCCCTCCGTGGCCTGCGCCTTTACCATGGGAACCGTAAATGTCCCTCCTTTCTCCATGATCTTCAATTGTTGGAGATAAGGGTCGATCACGGCATGGTATTGCTGGAAGAACTTCTGTCCAAGAATAATATCAAAAAGATCTAAAGGAGCAACAACAAATTTGGTTTTCCCTTGCCAACCGCCTATCGTGATGTTCACCCCGTGCGCAACTCCGATTATAGGAATTGTTGGGGCGTTGACAGTTCTGATTAGGGCGTTGCTTGAAGTATAACGCAACCCCAACCTCGTTGCTGCCTTTTTGGTCACAAAATTGGCCTCCGCATACGTGTCGACCAGCACACGAGCACTCTGCCCATTGACCGTGATGTCAATGCATTGAGCGCATGCCACAGACTTCACGAGCCCCGAATCTGCATGCTTCTGCTCCGTTTGCCTTGGCTTATCTTGCCTTGGCCTCGTCGATGGTTGTTCAATCACCACTCCGCATAGGCTTAACAAATCCAACTGCTTAGTCTCCGCGACTTCATCTTCCTCTTGGGATTTCTCTTCCTTCTGTTCACGAAGGATAGCACCAAGACTTTTCAGTTCAGGGCATCTTTTATAACCATGCGGCCCTTTGCATATGAAGCAACCACCCTTGGAATCCTTCACCGTGTTGCCAAGATCTCCGGATTTCTTGTCGTTAGACTTGTAGGTGTCACGCCTATGAGGTCGCTGCTCCTCGCCTCGCCTCTTGGGTTGTGGCCTTTGCTGCTCACCTTCGCCACTGTCTTCCCCACTGTCATCGTGACTGCCTACCTCGTCGTCCTCATCGACACTGAGAGACTCCTCTCGCCTGAAGTCTGTCAAGGCTTCGGCCTGCATAATGGCGTCATCTATAGTCCTGACTTGTCGCAGCTCCAACTCCGTTCTGGACCAATTTTGTAGCCCATCCATGAAGTAGAACAACGCGTCATCGTCCATGAGGTTGGGAATCTTAAATGTAAGGGTGGTGAACTCCCGCACATACGCACGTATGCTGCCCTTTTGTCTCAACTCCCTCAACTTGCGCTTTGCCTCATAGACAACGTTGCCGGGATAAAATTCTCTCTTGAACTCCACACGGAACTGCTCCCATGTGTTCAACGTGCATGACCCCTTTGCTATGTCAGACTCTTTACGCTTCCACCATAGTATGGCCGTCTCCGATAGATACAACACAACAATGTTGATCTTAGTCGCATCACTACGGACCCGCATACACTTGAAATAATTTTCTAAGTGCCAAAGGAAATTATCTACCTCTTGCGCGTCACGGACGCCTTTGAAGATAGATGGTTTGGGAGCCTCAACTCTGGCCTCCCTTTCCCGGTCATGTGATGTTGATCCACCAACATCTCTACTTTCCTCGAGGGTTTCTACCCTGTTATTCAGCGCCTCGATTTTCCCAAGGGCTTACAAGAACTTGAACTCCAAGGAAGTAATAGTTTCCTTCATCGCTGCCTCGGTCTGCTTGCGTGCCTCCAACTCCTCCCGGACGCTATTGACCTCTTCAAGGGCATGCTCCTCAAGGGTTTTGAAGTTTCTGTCTACCCCGTTCAAGCGCAGGCCTAAAATCTCAATGGCACGGTCAGCCAGTTCTACCCTTGCGACCCACTCCTCTCCGACAGTAACGTCCACGGCATCTTCAACGATGTCTTCGTCACTTCCTTCGACAATTGTGGGTGGTAGAGATATCAGCACCTCGCTTAGTGGGGGATCGGGCAGATTGCCTTCATTAACCTTCTGCGGCTTCTTCCCTTTCTTGTTTTTCTTTCCGCCTTCCAGGCGGACGTTGGGGTTATTGTTAGCACCGCTACCGTCTCCTTCGTTAGTCATTTCCTTACGATGAACCTGCTCTGATACCACTTGTCACGGACCTAAAGATTCTGACAAGAATCCGTGCGGCACTTGACGGTTTGCTCACGATTATTTCACGATCTCGCAAACTCAAGTCAGCCTTACACAATTTGGATCGCTAAGAAAATAAAAAGGAAGACTAATGGCAGATTTGGAAGAAAGAACTTGTATTGATAAATTGGCGGATGTCTTACAAATACAATGGCCTATCTATTTATACTACTCTAATGACTAAGAGTATTTAAATGTTACACTATACAAGTCCCTAAGTTCATGCACCCAAGGCATGACTACATTCTAAGAATGTCTATACTTCTTCCAAAAAGGACTCCTAGATTTCTCTAGTCTTCCCCAAGACTCTAGAAGACTTCTAGAATCCTCCCCAAGCCTCTCCAATGCCCAAGGCTGCTGACCCTCCGTCTGCTGCACACCTGATCTGCACCTGCCCCTTAGTCTGCTGGACCTTTGGGCTGCCTGTGCTGCAGTCCGCCTGGACATGTGGGCTGTCTGCCCCCTTGCATGCGCTGCAAGCTGCATGGGCAGGTGGCGTTCTGCCTGATTAGATGGCGGGACGTCACACTAAGCTCTCATAATTCACAAACACAAACTCTCTTCCTTCTTGCTTCTTTCTCTCTCCCAAGTTGAAGAACACCATAGAAGGTCAAATTAAAAGGGTTATAGGTATGAAATAACAAATATTTATCCTTAAATATTCATGAGATAATAAGGTATGCTATTCCTTTCACCTTTGGCACTTTTTCTCCAAAAGGTTCCACCAAATAGTTTTCAAAAGTCTGAAATTCAAGTGAGTCTTTTCCAATCTCTAAATTGATCTTTCCAATTGATTTGTTTATGTTTATTTGGATTGTGTTGATCAAAATATGATGAATTATGAATATATTACAGTACTTATTGATGTATTGGTCTACTTATATAAAACGACATGTTCCTCTTAACCGTAGGTTGTGAGCTTGATATGAATTATGTAATGTTGGTTCAATTAAATTTGTTATTGGTTGAATTACTACTAGATGATGTTACTGTATTAATAATGAAAATATTTGTTTGATTTATAGTCCTATCATTCTATTTCTTGATTAATTTTTCTAGATTATAACTTTGACCTAAGTCTCTTAATGATGTATTATGAAGGAGACTTGGTAAGTCTTGTAATACATAGTACGTACTTTAATTGTGCTAAATTGTGATTAAGTGATGATATTGCATTGAAGTATATCTTGTATTAGGATTGATAGGGTTGGTATAATGTTGAATTTAAATGTCCTTACTATGGTTTGTGAGGTGTTGGCTAGGATGTAAATGGTATAAAGATGGTTAAAACTTACCAATGTGCCTTATTATGATGTGATTATATAAATGTGCTAACCTCACTTATATTAATTGCAATAAAAGGACTAGTCAAACTTGATATGTTTGATTTTGATGTCATATTAGGTATGGATTGATTGCATGCTTGCTTTGTCTCTATAGAGAGTAGAACAAGGGAGGTGAACTTTAATTTTCCAAATGAACATGTTTTAGAGGGGAAGGGGGGAAATTCTATTCCTAGAGGTTGTATCATCTCTTGTTTTAGAGTGGAAGGGGGAAAATTCTATTCCTAGAGGTTGTATCATCTCTTTTTTAAAAGCATGCAAAATGATCTCTAAAAAGTGTTTATACCATATAGTAAGAGTCCAAGATTTAAACTCCAAAATTGCTCCCATTGAGTCGGTCCCCGTAGTGAGGGGATTTTTACAGGTCTTTCCTAATGATTTTCCTGGTATTCCATTCGAACGGGATATTGATTTTTGTATACACTTTTTACCGGATACAAATCCCATTTCAATTCCTCCTTATTGGATAGCTCCGGACGAATTGAAAGAGTTGAAGTCTCAACTCAAAAATCTACTAGATAAAGTATTCATAAGACCTAGTATTTCTCCATAGGGTTCTCTGGTTTTATTTGTAAAGAAGAAGGATGGTTCCCTTAGAATGTGCATCGTTTATCGCCAACTCAATAAAGTCACTATTAAGAACAAGTATCCTCTCCCTCATATTGGCGACTTTTTTTTATCAACTCCAAGAGGCAAGCTACTTTTCGAAGATTAACTTAAGATTAGGTATCACCAACTTAGGGTGAGAGGTGAGGATATACCAAAAATGGTATTTCAGACTAAATATGGTAATTATGATTTTTTGGTAATGTCCTTTGGTCTCACTAATTCCCCGACTGTATTTATGGATCTCATGAATAGGGTGTTTTAAAGTTACCTACATTTATTTGTCACTATCTTCATTGACGACATCTTGGTATATTCGAAAAATGAGGGTAAATAGATGGACTATTTGAGGGTAGTGTTACAAGCGCTTAAGGAGAACGAATTATTTACCAAGTACAGAAAATGTGTGTTTTGGTTGAGATCCGTGGTGTTTCTTGGTCATATCATGTTTAGTGAAGTAGGTGAGGTTGATCCGAGAAAAATCGAGGCGGTGAAAAATCATCCTAGACTGCTGACTCCAACACACATTAGGAGTTTCTTAAGTCTAGCGGGTTATTATCAGAGCTTTGTGGATATTTTTGCATCTATTGCATCTCCCTTGACTATTTTGACCTAAAAGAGTAAGAAATTTGAATGGTCGGAGGCATATGAGAGAATCTTCAAAATCTTGTAAGATTGGCTTATATCTGCTCCAGTGTTTAATTTATCGGAGGGTACAAAAGGCTTTGTTGTATATTGTGATGCATCCTAGTGGGTTTAGGGTGTGTTCTTATGCCACATGGGAAGGTAGTACCTATGCATTTATACAACCTAAGGTGCATGAGTGGAATCATCCACCTCATGATCTTGAGTTACCGTCCATGGTATTTGCCTTTAAAATATGGAGGCATTATTTGTATGGTGTTCATGTTATTGTTTATACCGAACACAACAATCTTTAATATGTGTTTACTCAAAAGGAGTTGAATCTCCGACAAACAAGGTGGTCGGAATTGTTGAAAGATTACGACACGAGTGTTCTCTATCACCCTGATAAGTCAAATATGGTTGCGGATACTCTATGTCTTATGACCTTGGGTAGTGTGTCTCATGTAGAGGAAGCCAAGAATGACCTAGTGAAAGATGTTCATAGGTTGGATAGATTGGGTGTCACAGTGAAATATTTTCTAAATGTTGGTTTTATCGTCCATAGTCATCTTTGGTGGTTGAGGTGAAAATAAAAAAACACCTTAACCGACCATTGATAAAGTTGAAGGAATCGGTTCTTGGCAATCTTAATGAGTCATTCTCCTTAGGATGGTATGGTTTCTTGAGGTGTCAAGGAAGGTTATGCCTTCGCAATGTAGATGGTTTGACGAAATAGATCCTTGAGCAAGCTCATGGCACCCTTTAATCTATTCATCCAGGTTCGACGAAGATGTACCATGACATTAGAGAACTGTTTTGGTTGGAAGGCTTGAAGAACGACATAACGGAGTTTGTTGCAAAATGTCCAAATTGCCAAGAAGTGAAAGCCGAACATCAAAATTTGGGTGATTTGCCTCAAGAAATCCAAGTTCCTATTTTGAATTTGGAAGATCTCAATATGGATTTTGTGGTAGGTTTGCCTTGAAAACAAAAGCAATATAACTCTATATGGGTGGTTGTGGATAAGTTGACCAAATTCGCTCATTTTATTCGCATCAAGTCTACTTATTTAGCGGAGGATTATGCAAAGATCTTCATAGACGAGATTGTGTGTCGCCCTGATATTCCGTTATCCATTATATTGGATAGGGGTGCACAACTCACATCTATGTTTTTTTGGATTGGGTACCAAGGTTGAGTTAAGCATCGCTTTTCATCCCAAAACGGATGGTCAAGCGAAGCGTACTATTCAAACCCTTAAGGATATGCTTTGGGCTTGTATAATTGATTTCAACAGAAATTGGGATAAGCATTTGTCGTTGCTGGAGTTCTCTTATAATAATAGTTTTCATTCATCCATATCCATGGATCCTTATGAAACCTTGTATGGTATGAGGTGTAGGTCTCCTATTGGGTGGTTTGAAGTTGGTGAGTCTTCACTTTTCAGTCCCAATTTAATTTATAAAACTTTGGAGAAGGTTCATATCATAAGTAACCAGTTGCAAATAGCCTATAGTCGGCAAAAGTCATATGTCAATAATAGGAGAAGGGATTTAGAGCTTGAAGAACGGGATAAGGTGTACTTGAAAATTTCGCCTTTGAAAGGGGTGGTTAGATTTGGCATGAAAGGAAAGTTGACTAATTTTTATGTGGGTCCCTATTAAATCTTCCAAAATATTGGTAAGGTTGCTTATGAGTTAAAGTTTTCTAGTGAATTGGCTTCGCTCCATCCGATTTTCCATGTTTCTATGCGTAAGAAGTGTATCGATGATCCCGAGTTTGTTCTTCCCTATGAGGTTCTTCGTGTGGAGGATAAACTCTCCTATGACGAGGTTCCAATTCAAATCCTTGATAGTCAAGTAAGGGATTTGAGATACGAAGAGGTGGCTTCCGTAAAGGTGTTATGGAAGAATCACCTAGTTGAGGGTGTAAATTGCAGACCGAGACAGACATGAAATCCTGTTACCCTATCTATATAATAACTATGGTTAGTTTTTCTTACTTATAATGAATATAATAACTAAAAATTGAATTTTCTATGATTTTTGGTGAAGTTTTACAAAAAGGTACATTTTTGGTGTCATTACATTGAAGTTACAGTGAAGTTCTTCATATTCACTCGAATATTTGCAATTCTTCTTGTTTTGAGTTATGTTGTGCATTTTAATATGGTGAGTTTTTATGGAATGATTTCGATCATGTTGGTAAGTTGAGTTTTGGCATAATTGACTCATATATGGTATGTTGTGCTCATGTTGTTGTAAGAAAGAAATTCCTTATGATGTGATGTTGAGTCTTATAAGTGGTAATTGAAGTTTTTGAATTGCCTTGTGTAAATGTTATGATTGATGTCTTAACTTATGTTTGCATGTATAGCTGATTGGTTGGGATGCTAGTCTTGAGTCTATCCCTTCCTTAAAAAGATTTTAATGTCATTCGAAGATGAATGTTCCTAAGTCACTTCCAAAATCTAAGATGTGCTCTAGAGAGTAACATAAGTGTAAAAAGTTTTTTAGACACTGTTTTAAGGTCAATTTTAATGTGTATAATTCATTAAGGAAGTTTAGAAATCAAAATTTCAAAGAACGTCCATGATATTCGGAGATTAGTTCAATGAGGTACTAGCATGCCTTAGCCTATTTGACTACATTTTAGATGTCAGAAATTGATGAATTTTGGTGGAAGGCTTTCTATCACGTATTAGAGTTAATTCTTAGTCGAAAAGTCTAGGAACAACTCCCCATGGACCAACAAAGGTCCCTTGAGGAGTACCCTTGCATTTTGGGGTCCAAGGCTGTCCAAGTCAGTGTCCACCAACGGATACAACCGACTATCCGTTATCCAATCGATGGGGCATGGACTTCTTCTTTCAATGGACACTTATAAAAGTTTTTGGAATCCTACAAATGGACAGTCTCTGAACTCATCGACAAGTGTGCAACATGGAGAAAAACAGTACCCGTTGATGGACATACGATCCGCCGATCCTGGTCTCTTCTATGGAGCCACTGTTTTGATGCATGTTTTTAAATTAATTAATTTAATTAGTTTTGCTATTTAGGAGTTTAATTACGGGTTAGGAGAGGTATATTTAGTTTAATTAACAACGTATATAAAGACCCTATCTTAATTAGACTAACCTAAGCTCTCATAATTCACAAACCCAAACTCTCATCCTTCTCACTTCTTTCTCTCTCGCAAGTTGAAGAACAACATAGAAATTCAAATTCAAAGAGTTCTAGTGCTGAAATTAACAATATTTCTCCATAAATATTCATCAACAAATAAGTTATGGGATTGCTTTCATATTTGGGACTTCTTTTCCCAAAGGGTTCCATCAAATTGATTTCAAAAGTATGAAATTCAACTAGGTCTTTTCTAATCTCGAAATTGTAATTTCAAATTGATTTGTTTATTATTATTTGGATTGTATTGACAAAATTATGATGAATTATGACTATATTAGACTATATATTGATGGATTAGTC
Source organism: Solanum habrochaites (assembly GCA_027704765.1). Lineage (NCBI taxonomy): Eukaryota > Viridiplantae > Streptophyta > Magnoliopsida > Solanales > Solanaceae > Solanum > Solanum habrochaites. The sequence continues at coordinate 9,844,459 of JAKWJA010002491.1, forward strand.
TAGTTGTAGAAGATGGCTTATGAACCTTAACCTTAGGTTGTGATCTTGTTATGAACTGTGTAATGTTGGTTCAATTGAATTTGTTATTGATTGAATTACAACTAGATGATGTTATTGTATTAATTATGAAAAGATTTGGATGAATCATAGTGTCATCATGCTAGTTCTTGAGTAATTTATCTAGATTATGACTTTGACCTATGTGTCTTACCTTAAGTTTTGAACTAGTGATGGATTGTTTTGTATTTGTTCAATTGAATTTGTTATAATTATGGGTTATTGTTGTATGATTGTATTACACCCTAATTGGGTTGATACTAGTGTTTATGGTAAGACCTTGATGATTGAATATAAAGGAGACTTGATAAGTCTTGTAATCCCTATTCCTTACTTCAATTGTGGTAAATTGTGTTAGTGATGATATTGCATTGAAGTATATCTTGTATTATGATTTATAGGTTTGGTATGATGTTGAATTGAATTATATTGACTATGGTTTGTGATGTGTTGTCTATGATGTAAATGATATAAGGATAGTAATAACTTACCAATGTCACTTATTATGATGTGATTATGTAAGTGTGCTAACTTCAAATATATAAATTGTAATTAAAAGACTATACTCATGCAATTCTTATTGAGATATGATGATGATGCATATACAAGGGATAAACCCTATGACCTATATTTATATATGATGATTAATGAAGACATTAAAGACATTTCAAAAGGGACTCTAGCTTAGCACCGAGTGAACTACAATGAGGAGTGTCCCTTCCCACATATTAAAGGTAGGATCACTAATGTACTCTTGAGATTGGATATTATGATGCATGTAGCATAAAGAGGGTCAAAACTATATATCCTAGTGATAGAATTATGTTTTCGCATAGGAATAGTAGCTAGTGGATCCACGTAATTGATACGTTCATGTTTTGGTACTATCTTGGCAAGTAGTCCTCCTTGTTTAGGTGTAGGTTTCCATGACACCAGATTCCACATTAGCTCATGTGGCCTACGTCGGTTAAGGAACAATATTCCCAAAAGGTGAAATGATCTAAAGGAATGAACTCTAACTAGGATAACCTATAGGGTTTATCTTAGTCTAGGTAGTGGTACGAGACTGTACTGAACATTGCACTCGTTATCCTTGAAGAAAGTCTTAGGAGGATGTTCTTATATATGTATATGCTTATGATGGTACATAATATGTATATGATTATCTTGCATATTGTTGATACTATATGATGATTGGTTTCACTTATGAGTATCAATTTGTTGTCATTGTTAAAGTATGATGATATATACCCTTAATGATATGCTATGAGAAGTTCGATGTTGGTCATAATCTTATTAGATTACTAGATTGAGTAAGGTTATGGGGCATTGCTTGGTCATTGCACTTGTTGACTCACTAGGGGTTCATGGGTAATTGTCTTACTTTGGTTATGTTGTAATGAACTCTTAATCATTCTCGTGGCTACTATAACTTAATGATAGAGTTGGTTTGACTTTGTTTTCAATTATATTACATGCATGTTAACTTAACTACACTTAGTATTGTTGGTCTTGTGATGTACATGCTTTATATTTAATGAATATGTCTTATTAATTGGTATGGTGTTCTTTAAGGTGCATAAGGCTTTCTAAATGTAAAAAAAACATGTTTTTAAATGAAATGTCCCTTTTTATCATGATTTCATGATATGTGTGCATATGGTCTCATACTTAGTACAAGTGATATACTAACCACATTTTCTCCTTTTTCTCCAACATTTTAGGTTCCGGTCGTTGAAGGCTTTGAGACGGCTTTGAAGAAAAACTTGGAATTCTCAATCATCCAAGTTAGGCAGCTCCTCACTTCAGAGTTCAATGTCACTATCAAGCATATGAAGTTGTTCTAGTTTTAAAACGCTTATGTTTTTTCCTTTTTATTTGATTACTAAACATTGTATATCCTATATGTGGTATTATTACATTGATGTATGGGATACTCTCAAATTTGTATACTCTTGTTAGATGGTTATGAGATGATACATTCATTCGAGACTATGTTATATTTTATATATCTATCTCCAATAAAAGTAAAAGACTATGTAATCTTCCTATTCAAAGGGTGTATGTATACTCAATATGAAAATACTATGTGTATGTAGAGACCTATGTAAACCTCAATGTAGTAGTAATGAAAACTTTAAAATTTTCCATATTTTTGGCGTATGAATGTTATGATGTAAGTTAACACTCTAGTCTTAGTCCTCAAAAAAGGATACCGTCACCGCTTACGTCTATGGGCTGCTCCCCGGATGTAACAAATGGACCTTAGGTCAACCCAAAATATGTGCTACAACTCTGTCATTGATGATCTAAGAGTGAAGGTTCTAGTACCTAGTTAAAATTTTATAAGTGGTAAACCACATAGGGTGACGTATGCATCATAGGTCGACAGGCGGTTTGTAGGTCGTGTCGTCGGCAGAAGTTGCATCTTGACACTTTATTTCCTTCTTTTCCCCTTTTATTTAGGAATTATTTACCATACATAAGATTTATAACCTCGTGTTTGGAGGTTATAAATTATTATAAACTCTTAGTTTTGGTGTTTTTGTTAATTAACACGTAAACTATATAAATTTTATTTCTGAATTTCATTTTATAATATTTTAACTTTTCAACTCAGTTAATGATTCATGGTTTCATTATTTTAATTATAAGTTCATGAATTCATTATTATTAAGCATTATTTGTGAACTTTGAAGCATGAGTAGCTAAGTCCACAACTAGGGTTGTGGGAATCATGAGAAATTAACAAAGGTTAATAATTATTAATTAATTCTTGAAAGTAATTATTCATGTATTGCAAATTATTTTTCTTCAAAGTCTTTAATGGTGGCCAACATTAGATCCCGTCTCGTAGATACTTGGTGAATCAAGGATGCAATTAATGAGAAAACAATTAACAACAATGATTTAGTGGATGGTATTTAATAGTTTGATGTCATTTGGTGCAAGGATGAAAACTAAGTTTGATATTCATGTGATGTATAATCTAGGGTAATGGTAATGGTTAGTAAAACATACATCCAAAGCTGGACGAAGGTGCGAGGTAAAATTCCTTACTTGGAGGACCAATCATCTAGGGATACCAAACTTACAAGCTTTTAATGTGAAACACTAGGAAAGGATTACTATTACTAGGATTACTGCATTAATATCTTGTGGGGAAAAAATATACGCTAGTTTTTCTCTCAAATTGATGACTCAAAGATTAAATCTTCCTTACCTTTTACTGAATCAATAATTTGTTTCTTAATTACAACCCCCCCCCTTTTATTTACTTGTCTCGGAAATACTTTGATTAAATAGATATAATAGTGAGTTAAGTTCAAGTCTGAACCATATTCTTCGTGGGATCAATCTAAAAATTGGGTTCTTTACTTGACAATGATCGCTTACACTTCTATAGGAATGTATAATTTGAGCATATCAAATTTTGGCACTGCAGCCAGGGAATACTAATTTTGTATTAATTTTAACTATCTTACTTAATTTTCGTCAAGTATTCCTTAATTTTATATTATCTTTTTTTTTTGGTTTTCTCCGAGTTTCTACTCTAGTGTATGCCAAGTAAGCAGAGTAGGGGGTGAACCATTGACCCCCTTTGATCCGTAATAGAGAAAAACTTTGAGAAAAATCAATAATAAAAGGGTTCAAATAAATCTAATCCATCATAATCTAGGTGATAGATTTGAACTAGAGCCACCTAGATTTTTGATGTGTAAGATCAAGTTCTTGGTGGTAATCTAATTTGAGATGCAAAAAGACTACAGAATCTGTCAGCACCGTGGTTGCGTGATAACTACAATGTTAACTTCAATATTATTGAATAAAAAAAGACCATTGTTCTGCCTCATCAACCTCCTTGAAACATTTGTGCCAACCTACAGTTTGATACAAGAGCTTTTTACACGAGGGTTGTTTTCTAGTCTAGCACCAGAAGATCCTCATGGTCACATGGCTAAATTGAGAAATGTCTACAATAGTTCTGTGGGACGACCAGAATTTGATATAGATGTCATAGGTTTGAGATTTTTCCCTCTGTCGTTGTGGTGGTACTGGGGTACGATTTGCAAAGTTTCTATATAATTAAATTCATATATTGGAGCAATTTCATTGAATGTTCATGTAAAATTATTTCCCAGTGTCTAAGGGGCTAGGCAACAAGGACAAGTGAACAATTTTGTGTTACTACCTAGAGAGTCTGTGAGTAGTTAATGGGATAGGTTCACTGCATCCATTAAAAGTGTTCTGAATCACCTTATTAATGATTATTCATTGGAAGAATATTTCAACAAATGGAAGGATGTCAACAAAAAGGTTGTGCTAGATACTATTGTTGGAGGATCATTTCGTGAGCACATTTTTTAGAAGATTTCTTAAAAATTGGAAAAGATTTACCAGAATAATAAGGCATGCATCTCAAGAAAGGCTAATACCGGAAGAAGAACGTTAATAGTTCAAGATGAACCAGATCAATATAATGATGATATGCATGAGGAGATAGCTCAGATGAAGAGAAAACTTAGGTTATATTGAAGCATGTGAGTGGAAATGTAGAAATAGTGAATGTAGTCAATTATCTAACTAGAACTTTACCACCACAAGTTGAGGAATGCTACTATGAGGAGAATTTATATTTTGTAATGGATTAGACAATGGGATTCTGAGCCAACGCCCAAGGATTCAACAAAGATAATTGGTGCCAAGGTCAAGGAAACCAAGGCCGGAACTATGAAAACTATAATTGATAGGGAAATTAAAGTATGTCAAGGATGGGAAATATAATTATAACAATAAACATAATAATATATAAGCTAGGGGTAGTATGTCACGCATTGAGGACATGATGCAAAAGATGATGAATAAGTTTGTGAGAATTTGAAAGAAATGTAAAATGACTTGTTTGGAATTGCTCAAAAAGTTGATGCCCATACAATATAGATCAAGTAACTTGAGCAATAGTTTAGTCTGTGGTCCGCTATTGTGAACTCACATCAGCCTGACAAAATTCCTAGAAACATCATCAAGAAACCGAAGAATGATGGGTATTGTATGGTAGTCACTATTTGAGGAGTAAACATACCATTTATCCCACGTTACCTTTTGAGGTTGAAATTGTGGTAGAAAGAGATGTGGATGAAATAGATATTAGTGGATACTCTAAAAATGCTACAGCGAATAAAGTGGAGGAGACCCAAAAAGTTGTTCCATGCCTGGACCTCAACCTCCATTCCCACAAAGATTGGTGAAGAAGATAGAAGAAGGAAAATACCACATTTTCATAATTACGTTGAAATAGTTTTCCATTAATGTTCTGTTGATGGAATTTTTGGAGAAAATGTTTGGGTATGCAAATTATTAAAGATTTGGTAATCAAGAAGACGACTATCGGTTTTGATAATGACGAGAGGTTGCAACATTGCAGTGTCATTTCTACTAGGTCACTTCTCCAAAAGAAAAAGGATCGTGGAGCTTTTAATATTCTAGGTACCATCATGATTTTGTACTTTCCGAAACCTTTGCGTGATTGGGTGCTAGCATCAACTTGATGCCTTTGTACATTTATAAGAAGTTTGGTTTAGGGGATCCAAAATTGACATGGATGTGTCTACTCATTGCGGATAGAATTGTGAAAAAGCCCATTATTATTCTCCAAGATGTCCTTGTGAAAGTGGAGTTGTTCATTTTTATGAAAAATTTTGTGATACTAGATTGTAAGGTTAATTTTGAGGTTCCCATACCTAAGAGAAACCATTTCATGCTACTTTGCGTAATTTTGTTGACATGGAAAGAGGAAAGATGAAGTTTTCGTTGAATAATGAGGAGGTACCTTTTAATATCTTTAGGTCTATGAAGCAGGAAAGCAATCTGAAGTCAGTATCAGTGGTGAATCATATTGTTGAGTGAGGTTTGAAGTGCCTATTGAAGAGAGGTTGGGTGTTGATGCACTGGCGATGCTAATGATGAATTTTGATGGTGATGATATTGAAGACTATGGTGAATTAGTTTCCGAACTTGATAGGTTTGAATTCTTTTAAAACCAAAAAATATTGGACCTAGATATAAAAATCGCAACTCTCTGTGCACAAAATTATCTGAGAAAGAGAATATAAAAATTTAGCTCAAGGATCTACTATATAATTTTAGGTATGTCTTCTTGGGGAAATATGTCCCTTTACCTGTAATCATTGTTGTAGATCTTAGTGGGAACAAGTAGAGGAATTGTTGTATGTGTTGAAGAGGTTTAAACAAGGTATTGGCTGGACTATTGCAGACATTATTGGTATTTTTCCTGGCATTAGTTCTCATATAATCCAATCCATTCCGGACAACAAGGCAAGTATTGAGAACTAAATGAGACCTAATCCACCTACACAAGAGGTAATCAAAAGGAAATCATCAAATGGTTGCATGTCTGAGACATATACCCCATTTCAAATAGTAGTTGGGCTTTTCGTGATAAGTGTATCTAAGAAATGTGGGATTACTATGGTTCCTAATGCGAAAAACGATCTAGTCCCAATGAGGTCAATGACTATATTGAGGGTATCTATTGACTATCGCAAGCTAAATTCCTAGAAAGAAAAATCATCTTTCGATGTCGTTGATGAACAAAATGTTGGATTGTCTCGCTGGTAAGGTTGGTATCGCTTTCTAGATGGGTATTCTGGCTAAAATCAAATCTTCACAGCTCCGTAAGATCAAGATGAAACCACCTTCACCTTTCCATATAGGACTTTTGCGTTTAAAAAATTGTCATTTGAGTTTTGTACTTCTCTAGCGACACTTTAAATGTATGATGTTGATATTTTTCTGAAATGATGGAGGAGACGATTGGGGTATTTATGGATTATTTTCTGTGGTAGGTTAATACTTTGATGGTTGTATGATGCATTTGGACGAGGTAATAAAATAATGTGAACAGTGCAATCTTTTGCTCTAAAGGGAAAAGTGCCACTTCATGGAGAAAGAAGATATAGTTCTAGGTCATCAGATTTCCTAGAAGGGTATTAAGGTTGATAGAGCTAAATTTAAGGCAATAGAAAAGTTTCCACCACCAATCTTTATTAAAGGTTTTAAAAATTTTCATGGGCATGCATGGTTTCACCTGAGATTTATAAATGATTTCTATAAAATTTCACACCTATTGTGCAAACTACTCGAAAAAAATAGTGTAACATTGATTTTGATAAGCATTTGGAGAGTTGAAACAAGGTTAGTATCATTACGTATCAATATTTCACGTGATTGGGGTAAACCATTTGAAGTGATGTGTGATGAGAGAGGGGTGGATGTTTGTGTTGTATTGGTAAAGACATGAGAGAAAATCCTTCATCTAATTTAGTATGTGATCAATTCTCTGAATGTGACAAGAATAACTAAACTTTGACTGAACATGAACTCTTTATTGTGGTTTTTGTGATCGAGAAATTTCGGTCCTACTTTGTTCGTACTAAGGTCATAGTGCATACAAAACATTCTGCATTGAGGTACCTGATCCCTAAAAAGGGTTGCAAAACTGAGGTTTATTAGATGGGTATGGCACAACCATTGACCACCCCCTAGTCGTAATGACGTCTTCATCCTCTTAGAGGTCTTAGAAAATCCCTTTCCATACATTATCACATCATTGATAAAACAAAAATACGGAGAAATTAAAACTTTAAATTTGATGTTCTCTTAGACTTTTCATATATCGATAATAGACTATAATTGTCTCACAGAACCATCTGTCATAAAAATGCAAAAATTGGGACATAACCCTTACATCATTACAATATGTCTCATATAGAAATTACAATAAAGTCTTGGAAATAAGAAACATGAAAACTAGAGTTAAGCTTCTTCATCCTCAAACTTGATAACTCACGAACTTGGGTTATCAATCCAAGTTATTTAAAAAGGAGTGGAATGTCTTCAATGGCCCGAACCTACACTTTATGTATAAAATAGAAGAGAATATGGATTATTACAAACTACATGTACTAAGTATGGAAAATATGCAAGTAAATCATTGAAAATATTCACAAAGGGATATTCTATTCATAAACATGCCTAATTAACTTTAAAAGCTTTAATGCATATTCCAAGAACATAGACAAATCAATAACATAGAAACAATAAGAAAATTTAATGTTACTTGCCAAGGTATGACAAATACATCATAAAAGTGTCTACGTGGATCCAGTGGCTAAGTTTCGTGTGGGGGAACATAGTTAAGGAACTAGGAGATTTTTACTAGAAACTCTCTTTATGCTAATTTGCATTGCAGTTTAAACCTCATTAAACATTTGGTGAATCTGTCTTCCTATTTGGAAGGGACACCTTTCGTAAATTTCACTCGGTGCTAAGCTAAATTCCTTTTTTGAAGTATATTTAAGTATTCCTTAGCATTTGTGTATAATATAGGCCTTAGGAGTCTAGACCCTTATATTACATGATCACAACTCCTAGGTTCTAGGATGAAAAAGGTTCTTTTATCACAACCCGACATTATGTGAGAACATTACATCATAATATAAAAATAAGATACACATGAGAATCACTTCCAATCCCTCACAATAATACACATGTCATCATCTCTCATACATAGTGTTCATAGCTTAATAAAAAATTATAACTTAATCATTTATACTTCAATTGAACAACATTACCAAGAATAGACCAACATTAATACAATAAAGTGTTCATGAACTTGGAAGTCTTACCAATGGCTCACAAGAATCTCATCCAAGAACTCACCCCCAAATACATGATACTCACCCAACAATTCAATCATAATCATCATATAATGGTAAATTATACAAGAACACATTGAATTCTATCTCCCTCAATCATAATCCACCTAATTCACAAATTAGGGTAAGGAGAAAGACGTATTTATGGGTATTTACAGGGAATTAGGTCAAATCCTAAAGTAATACATCAATCCTCCCATAAAATTACATAAATAATCACTAATAATTGAATTAATACTAAGTAATTAAAGTTAGAAAGTAGACCTATGAAATTTGATGAAAACTAGGCTTTTCAAGAACATTGAAATCAAAATTTTAAAGAACCTCTCGGGAAAAGGAGTCCCAAGAGTGAATAGCCTCATAACTTAAAATTACTTGCATATTTGTGAGGGAAAGTCTTTATATTGAAGCCCTATATAAATATTGGACCTATTCTTCAATGGGGGTCTTTGGAGTAGTGAGAGAAACCAGAGAGACATGATATCTTTTTGGGTCTTGAGAGTTGTGAGGTTTTAGATTAGTTTGACTTAGGATACTTGAATAAACCTAAACTAAATAATTATAACCGCCCCTAAGCATTAATTAATTAATTAATTAATAACCCAACCTCCCCCACTTAAGTCCTGTGGAGGCAGTGGAGTTGGGGCCAATTGAGGAGACCCCGTCGACCAGACCACGGACCGTCCTAGTCAATATGGTTTGGGAAGTCCCTTTTGGGGTACTAAGGGGAAGGACTATAATTACAGAACCACGATCACCATCTATGGGGCGTGAGCCCATCAACAGCTTGTCATTCCTCTCATGGTTCCAAGCTTGGTTTTTTTTATAGTTTTTAGGGTCAATGGTTGGGTCCTTCCCAAGGATCCTTGGGGTGGTCCTTGAGAAGTCGTACCCAGAAGTTGTGACCCTAAACACACTCTAAGGTATACCTTATGTATTTTCACAATGTTTGATCTTCATACGATCCTTCAAACCCCATACAAGACCTAAAGACACACTAGATCACTTCCACTCATCTCCTGACGTTGTGGTTGTTTCTTGACCTTTTGGATCTAATACTTCCTAATCAATTTAATTACCTTTTTTTAGTCCTGTAAATAAAATTTTACGCATTGAGTCTAGGTGAGACTCTAGTCTAAGTACTTGGATTTCCGAGGTATAACAATATCCCTCCTTGGGGAACATTCGTCCTCAAATGACACTTTAAATATCTTTTTGGAACTATGACTCAAGACTAGCAGCCTAACCACCCTATGAGACACAAGGATAATTCAACAACAAAGGAGGAAACATTCGCCCGCTTCATAACAAAACAAAGCACCATTTATGAAATAGAAATTATGCCAACTACCAATTACGCAAAACTTTCGCAATTTTACATTTTGAAAGGAGGAATGTCCTTCTCTTTTCCTTATGTATCAACATTTTCAACAAGAAGCAATACATAAACTTCATAACTTCACACTTGGGAAATTTCACAAGAAATATCACATAACTCACTTTACTAAACGTGTAATCAAGTATTATCAAGTATGAAGAAATACAGTTCAAGACATGAATGAAACATAGATTTTTTCACAAGAACATACATAATGAGGGAAAATCATAGAAGTTTGTAAGCACACTTCAGCCTCTTCAAAACCAAACTAGGAGAAGTTACTAACCTAAACCTGGACAAGAAGAGGAAGGAAAAAGATAAGAATATCGGGACATCATAGCTGTCTCGAATTCTTCACTTGCCTGTCTAAGATCTCAACCGGGAACTCTTCATAGGAAAGGATAGTACAACTTCTAAACCTTCTACAAAAAGGATATGACATCACATTACTTATGCACTTTTTTTAGCATTGTCACGTGAATAAACGGATGAACCGGAGAAAATTCAATAGGTAATTTCAACTAATAGGAAAAAATTCAGATTGGTTTCACAATCTCATAAGGCCCCACATACCGAGGACTAAGTTTCCTTTTTTTACCAAACCTCATCACCCCTATCATGGACGATATCTTGAATAGACCAAGTCACCTACCATAAAGTCAAGTTCTTTCTTTCAATTGTCTTCATAAGATTTTTGCTGACTTTGGTCCATGTTCAATCTATCCCTTATGAGTCGTACTTTCTCCACAGCTTAATAGATTGCTTTGGAATCAATAAGAGAAAAATCACCTACCTCAAACCATTCATTTGGAGATCTATATCATCTCGAATAAAGGGTCTCAAAGGGTGCGATGGCAATGCATGAATGATAGCTATTATTTTATGCAATTTCAATAATGGTAGATGATCTACCAATTACCCTTGAAGTCGATGACTCATGCCCTCAACATATCTTATATGGTTTGGATAGTTCATTCCGCCAAACCATCGGCTAATGGATGATATGTGGATTAAGTTTTACCTTGGTACCTAGCCCATTCTGGAATTCCCTCCAAAATCTAGAAGTGAATTGGTGACCCGTATCTGAGTTGATAGAAAAGTGAACCCCATGCATACTCATAATCTCATTAATATACAACTTAGCATATTCCTCCATTTAATAGGTCGCTTTGACGGGAATAAATGGGCAGATTTTTGCAGCCTATGAACAATAACCCATATTTAATCATTTTTCCTTCGTGTACGAGGTAAACCCATAATGAAATCAATGTTAATATCTTCTTATTTCCCAATAGGGAAATTTATTTCTTGAGTTAACCCTCCTGGTCTGTGATTTTTGGCCTTGACTTGTTAACAGTTTGGACATTTAGCCACAAATTCAGTTATTTCCTTCTACAAATCATTCAACCAACAAAACTCTTGTAGATCATGATACATTTTTGTGTCACTTGGATGAATGGAATATCGGTAACCTTGAGCCTCTTCCATAAATGTCTCCTTAAGTCATCCACATCTGGTACACAACCTTCCTTACTACCTAAGCACATCATACCTCCGTTGAAAGAATGACTCATTGAGCTTAAGAAGAACCAATTCCTTTAACTACATCAATAGAGGATGAAGACGTTTCTTGGACTTCACCTCAACCACTTATGAGGACTCAGAGTTATAATGAATCATGAAACCCCTTTTGGAGAATCATCAGGGAGAATAACCAAACGACACAATATATGTATATTTTAACTAATTTGTTCTTATTAAATCAACATGGGCTACACTAACCATAGACATTCGACTCTGTGCATCCGCAACCACATTGGATTTTTAGGGTGGTAAAAGACAATCATATCATAGTCTTTTAAAAAATTCTAATCACCTTCTTTTTTGGAGGTTTATATTCTTTTTAGTGAACACATATTGGAGAATCTTATGGTCGGTGAACACATCCACATTCATCCCATGTAGATAGTGACTCCGTTCTTCAAAACAAAAACTACGGCCGCTAATTCAAGATTATGAGTTGGATAGTTCTTCACAAGCACCTTCAGTTGTCTAGAGGCATAAGCTATCACCTTAACATGTCACATGAGAAAACAACCCAAATCTACTCAAGAAGAGTCATAATACACAACATACCCTTAGGTATCCTCCAATAATGTCAAAACCTAAGAGGAGGTAAGATTATCATTCAACTTTTGAAAACTTATTTAACAAGCTTCTGTCTACTAAAAAATTAACTTTCTTTTGGGTTAAGGTTTTTGAAGGAAAAGTGATAGACGCGAACTTGTCAATAGATCTCCTATAATACCTGGCTAAACCCAAGAATCATCGAATGTCGGTGGGAGTTAAAGGTCTAACCCTTACCATTACGTCATATTAGACATTGCATCGATGTTTGTCTTAGTTTTTATCCTTGCACCAATCGACATTAGACTATTAGATAGTGTAACACCAAATCGATGTTGATAATTGTTTTCTTATTAAGTACCTCTTTATTTAGGCAAGTAGCAACAAGGCAAGTTCTAATGACTGCACTGGTTACAATGACTTCTAAACGAAAGTATCATCAATGCATGCAAAAGAACTATTCAATAATCACTTAATTACTAGTCATACTTGGTTAATCACCCATGATTCCCATAACCCTAGTTGTAGAATTATTTACCTATATTAGCAAGGACACAATTTATGTAGTTAGATGACGAAATCATGAATTACATAATAAGAATAGTAAACCCAAAAATTGCACTTGAAATGCAAACCAAAAGCTTCAGAATCAAATCCAGAAATCAATTGTTTGTTAAAATTTGCAAAAAATGATCTCCAAAACAAAAACTAGAACAATAGTAGTCATAGCTAACCCAAAAATTAGGTTTTATACCCTATTTATAGAAAAACTCATAATAAAAATGAACTAAAATAAGGAAAGTTTGTTCACAAATGCGTCTTTAATATACGAGATCAACTGACGGACCGTCAATGGATCGATGGTTCGTGATTCAATTCCGTCATCCGAAACATAGAAAATATTTCAGCCTTCAATGTGCATCTTCTCTGGATCAAATGATGGACCAACAACATGATATGTCAACCACTCTATGGTCCGTCAATGCTCCTCAGTAACTTCATACTTAGAATCTCCAATCATTATGTACTGGAACCCTCGCAGTATCATTCTACGATCTACCAGTATGGTCCATCAATATATCGGCTGATAACGTGGTCCCACACTTGGTCACAATTTCATTATTTGATAAAATTCCTGGGCTACTCAATCTTCATCTACGTACCATCATTCAATCAACGATCTATCGATTTCCTCCGTAGGTAATTTTTTCTACACTTTCTCATTTGTCTCCTTCATTTTATGTCTGATCATCTTTACTGTAAAACATTATACAAACTAATTAAAGAACCGATTCAAAAAGGATCTAGACACACACAACCCTTTAGTGAAATGCATTAGAAATACTGAAAACTTATGGTACATCAACACCCTCAACTTAAATTCGTTGTTAGTAAGCAATTTAAGCTTAAACAATCACATGGATATCTATCCCAAATCTTCCTTATTTGGGTGAAAGATTACGTCTCACACTTTACAAGCTAACTCATGCGGATCATATCATGACATGAAATTACCACTCAATAAACACCCTCACTGTTTTTTCCTATAACCAAGGTACCAGTTTTCCCATAATGTAACTAGGTCCCTCACTTCAAATTAAATCCTCACTTTACACCAAATGATTATGTGTTTTTGAGAACAGGGATTTATTCAACACTTACTCTAAGAAATAAGCTTAAGTACAATTAGTGCTCGACGCCATAGGCTTGTCGTTTTTTCGTTGCTTAGGTTCTCCAAACTAGACTCTAGGATCACTGTAGGACTTTTTTGGCTTGTAATATAGGCTCAGGGTCAGGTGTGGGACATTTGGGTACATTTAGCAACAATTTTGCCTCCTTGACATTACATCTAATCATTCTACCTCTTTTTGCTCTATTTTAAATTCCCTATATCTTTTTCTCTTCCCTTCTTTATTTCATTTCAATCCTAGATGTGACACACTTTTGTAGCTCTGTTTTTTATTTTGTTCACTTCCTCTCTCTATTTATCCCTTTCAATTTTTCTTTCCTTTCGCAAAGTCACATCTGTTAGGATCGAATCCATGCACACACACTTGATGAATGAAGAAAACGAGAACTTTAAAGGGAAAGAGATGAGAGATCTAGAGAGAGAAAGAGAGAAACCAATATTTTATGGTAACACCCCGTGAGTAAAATTCCACAGTGGTGGGGTATATATATTGATAAATCAGAGTATTTATGGTTACAGAGAATAAATGAAGAATCAATAGTACAACCTAACATTTAGGGTAAACCGCGGAAATAGTTATATATATTAATCAGGCTCCACAATATAACAATTCTCCCACTTGGATACTGATTCAGTCATCCAGAAAATACATTCTCAAAAAAAATATCTTCATCATCAACATCTTTACCACACCGCAACATTTGTAGAAACAACTACAAAAGAACAACCGAGGTTTTGCATAACCCAAGTTTCCCAACATCAACAAATTTCATCCACATATCTGTCGGGTTGTTTTCACCCTCTATCTTCTCCAAGCACATATCACCATCCTCTATTCCACAGCAATTGAAATGATACCGCCTTCTGATGTGCTTTTTCTTCGAATGATAGACTGGATTTTTCACCAACTGTATGGCACTCTAGCTATCATAGTAAAGAATTTTCTCTCTCTTCTTCTTGACCAATTCCTCCACATAATCTTTCAGCCATATCATCTCTTTCCCAGCTTCAGCTATTGCCACATACTCAGCTTCAGTAGATGAAAGAGAAACACAATTCTGAAGCCTGGACATTCAACTCACTGGTGTTCCACCTATAGTTTAAATGTACCTAGATGTACTCTTGCTCGAGTCCATATCCCCACCAAGATCAGCATCCACAAAACCCTGTAGAGTCACCTTGTCTTTTCAAAAACAAAGTGAAGTACTAGATGTACCTCTCAGATATCTCAGAAGCTACTTCACATCTTCCCAATGCTCTTTCCCCGGGCTCACCATGTACCTTCTAACAACTCCCACTGCATGTGCTATATCATGTCTAGTGAAGACCATCGCATACATAAAACTCCCAACTACTAGAGCATATGGAACAAGTGCCCTATGATCACGCTCTTCGACAGTCTTGGGTGACTGCTTCTTTTACAATTTAAATGGATTTGCCAATGGAGTAGTCCTAGTTTTAGCATCATTAAACCTGAATTTTCTTAGCACATTCTCAATTTACAACTCCTGAGATAGATTTAAAGTGCCAGAAGATCTAACCCGAGAAATCTTCATCCTCAAAATCTGCTTTGCAGGATCCAAATATTTCATCTCAAACGCTGCAGACAACCTTGTCTTCAGATTGTTAATCTCCCTCATACTAGATCCTGCAATCAACATATCATCCACATACAAGAGTATAAAGACAAATAAATCAGTGTATTTATTGAAGTAACAACAAGGATCCTTTTCAGCTTTGCAGAATCCACTCTTGGTCAAAAAGGAGTCAAACTTCTTGTACCACTGACTTGGTGCTTGCTTTAGTCTATACAGGCTCCTAGTGATCTTGCACACCATGTGTTCCTTGCTTGGAACCACAAATCCTTTCGGTTGCTGCATATAAATCTCTTTGTCCAGATCTCCGTGTAAAAATGTTGTTTTACATCCATTTTCTCTAGATGCAAATTCTCCTATGCAACAATACTCAACAGAATTCGAATAGAGCTTAACTTCCCAACAAGAGAAAATATTTTAGCAGAATCAATACCTTTCCTTTGTTAAAATCCTCTAACTACTAAACGAGCCTTGAACCTTTTTTTTTCCATCTGGTTCATTCTTAATTCTGAACACCCACTTGTTCAGAAAAGATCTCTTCCCTGCAGGTAACTCAATAAACACCCTTGTGTCGTTCTTCCCAAGTGACCTCATCTTATCATCCATGGCTTTCTTCCACTTGATCGAATCCTCCACCTGTAGGGCCTCATCAAAATACTTTGGCTCCCCCTCATCATTCAGCAATAGATAGTGTAATAAAGGTTCAAACCTATCTGATGCCCTGATGGTTCTCGATGATCTCCTTAACACCTGCTCAAGTGTGACTTGCTCCACTTCAGATTCTTCAGTAGGAGTTTGTTGAGTATCTACTTCGACATTTTTGGGGTTACTCTTCTCCGACTTAAACTCAACTCCCACTTGCTTTTTAATATCTAGAACCTTCTACTCTCTGTCCTTGTAGAGGACAGACTCATCAAATGTCACGACACAATGTCTCGGGATATTTCTGTTCTTGTCATCCAAAAACCTGTAACCAAACAAATCAGAACCATAGCCTATGAAGTAACACTTCACAGCATTGGCATCAAGCTTGTCTCTCTTTTCTGGATCAACATGAACATAAGCAGTGCAACCAAAACTCCTCAACTATTAGTACTTGAGTTATTTTCGTATCCACACCTCCTCTAGAATCTTGAACCCTAAAGGAGCTGATGGTCCCCTATTGATTAAGTATGTAGTTGTGCTCACAGCATCTGCCCAAAATTTTTTGGGCAGCCCACAGTGTATCCTCATACACCCTGCACGCTCATTCAATATTCTGTTCATCCTCTCAGCAATTCCATTTTTCTTGCCTTACCAGGAACTGTTCTCATCAATATGATTCCCTGAGCTGCACAGAATTCCTTGAACTCTGATTTGTCATACTCTCCACCATTGTCAGACCTTAGGCATTTGACTTTCAAACCGGTCTGATTTTCAACTTCATTTTTCCATTTCTTGAAAGTTGCAAACACATCTGACTTATGCTTCAAGAAGTAAACCCATACCTTCGTGCTGAAATCAACAATGAAGGTAACAAAGAATCTTGATCCTCCAAGTGATGATACTGGATATGGTCCCCAAACATCTGTATGGACCATTTCCAACCACACTTTATTTGGCTCTGTAGGAGTATTTGTGAAGCTTACTCTTTTCTGTTTGCCCATAACACAACTCTCGCAAAGACCCATATCAACAGACTTCAGATACTCTAATGCTCTTTTTGCAACAAACATATTCATTCCTTTAGCACTCATATGTCCATGTCTGTTGTGCCACAGAGATGAACCGGAAGCTCCTTCAGCAGCAATGGCCATGTTAATACACCCTGCAGTGGTGTACAAGGTTCAAGATTTGGTGCCATGATCTACTACCATAGCACCTTTCACAATCTTCCATGAACCGTTGCCAAACTCTGCTGCATATCCCGTGCTATTCAACTGACCAACAGAGATCAAATTTTTCTTGATGCAAGGAATATATATGACATCCTCCAATGTCCACTGGTTTCCCGAGGTGGTTTTTATGAAAACGTCCCCCTTTCTTTCAATCTCTAAGTCTTAATTGTCAGCAAGATACACCTTTCCAAATTTCCTAGATTTGATATTTTGGAACAACTTTTTGGTTGGAGACGAATGGAAAGATGCACCAGAATCCAAAATCTATGATTCAAACTGGCTATTTACACTAAGGATTAGAGCATCCCCAATGTCCTCTACCTAATTTACAGAATCATTGTCATCTCCAAATTTCTGATTCTGTTTCTTCTTTGGATTTGTACAGCTCGTCCTATAGTGCCCTTTTTCTCCACAATTCCAAAAAGTCACGTTTGATCTGTTTGGGGTTTTTCCACGATTCTTTAATTTTGATCTACCATGTTGATTTTGGCCTTTCATCTTACTTCTCCCCCTTCGTTCAACGCTCAGAGCACTACCTGATGAATCTCCCAATTCTCATTTTCGAATACTTTAGCTAAGAACAACATCACAGATTTAATAAAACTTCAGTTTATCAGATCCATGGGAACTGGTAATCGCAGCAACAAGAGTATCCCAGGACTCGGGCAGAGATGACATCAAAATCAACACCTTAATTTCATCTCCAAAATTTATATCCACAGAATTGAGTTGACTCACAATCATATTGAACTCATCTATATGATCAGAAACAGATCCATTCTCAGATATTTGTAAATTGAACAATCTACGCATCAAATATATCTTGTTCATCGCCGATGGTTTTTCAAACATGTTAGGCAGTGCCTTCAACATACCGGACATAGTCTTCTCCTTCACGATGTTGAATACCACATTTCTTGACGAAGTCAACTAGAACAACCCTAGCACCTGGCGATCCTTGAGTTTCCACTTCTCCTCCATCATGGATTCCGGCTTCACCCCATTCAACGGTTCGTGAAAATCTTTTTGGTACAGATAATATTCGATCTACATCTTCTAGAAACTAAAATCGGATCCATCAAACTTCTCGATTCCAAGCTTAGAACTATCCATCTTCAGTGATCGTGTTGAATCTCCTTAGCTCTGATACTAGTTGTTAGGATCGAATCCACGCACACACACTTGATGAATGAAGAACACAAGAACTTTCTAGAAAAAGAGATGCGAGATCTAGAGAGAGAAAGAGAGAAACAAATATTTTGTGGTAACACCCCGTGAGTAAACTTACACGGCGGTGGGGTATATATATATTTATAAATCGGAGTATTTATGGTTATAGAGAATAAATGGAGAATAAATAGTACAACCAAAAATTTAGGTTAAACCGCGTAAACAGTTATATATATTAATCTGGCTCCACAACCTAACAACATCCTCTTCTTTACTTATTCGTTTCTTTTTGTTACAAAACCCAACTTTTTTCCTTGAAGAAGGCCTCAATGACAGTATCTTCAACCAATTTTGTGGGTGCATGCTTCGGCCATGTCTCTCGTATCTCAAATATAACATCTATATAAGCTCGTAGAATAGCCAACTTTCTCTGAATAAAAGTGAGATATGTGCTGGGGGTTGTGTGTGCTAGAACTTGCAACTCAAATTTGTCTAGGAGTTTGTGAACTACAATGATATGCTGCTCCTTCTGCTTGGACACCCTTTTTTCAATGTGGTTCTCGGCCTGTAATATAGACTTTTTAAGGTTTTATTTGGTGGATAAATGTGGCCATCTAATACTATAGTTTATGGACTCTGGCAAGGGAATAATTGTTGCAACTGTAGGTGGTGTGGACCTAAACGAGTTGGGTGCCTGCTAGCGCCATGAGAAGAAGAGGTTGGGGCGTAGTCAGTGTACTCTAGTATGGAGGGGTAAGCACCTTGTGCGTGCTCCACCGTGTCTGCAAGGTTGTCACCCAATGGAGGAATCTTAACCCAAGACTCTATTAGAGGTGCCTACAGATTAGCCTCATCTTTGATGAGGCCTATATCTAACATCTCGGTCGCTCGAATGAGTTTACCATAGTGCCATATCGTCACTCTAGAGTCCCTACACATCTGAAATATTAAACACAAAAATGGGTAAGTAGTGGAGGTCTTGAATACCCTCTCGTGTAGATCCACAAACATTATCTCAGCAAAGTTAATCTCTAATCCTACTACTAGTGCGGCCACCATGATTACCGTATCTCACATGAGTTGGTTGTCAGCCTTTTGTTATAGATACTTTATTTCAGAACAACAACTAGACTAATTTGACCACTAAGTTCAGTGTGGCCTTCCTTTTGCCTCATCGTGATTTTGTGACCCATTCTACACGCTCACCATCTGCAACAATGTATTGTTCTAGGAACTTCTTCAGTTCCTCTCATTTTTTAGCACTCTGAAAATAATTACCCCGAACTATGCCCCATCTGTATTCAAACTCCCCGGTGTTAAGACTCCAATCTTAATCAGTAGTGGGGCCGTATAGAAATTGGTGAATGGTGGCCCATGAGATGTCTACCCGGCATCTCAAACCATTATATAAGTTAGAGGGTCCTGTTTTGTGGGTTTGGCCTAATTTTGGAGAGACCATCAGAGAATGGCAGGATAAGAAGCATAAAACTCTGACACAATTTTCTCGATGTATGTGCCTATTTTGTGTTCCATCCAATTGGACTTGTGGATGTTGAATAGCCATTGCACCTCTGGTATTGTATATAGGATCCCTGTGATGACTCGTCATTCCTCTGTAATTAGTCGGGCCGTCACCCTCCTCTCATTAATCCTCTTTGTATATTTAGTTATTTCCATTCTACACACCACCTGTTTGGTTCACTAGATACCGGAGAAGGATCATCCGTTATGTGTGCGGGTGCAACTTCTGACCTACTAGCCTTATCAGACGAGGCTCGTTGTTTATTTTCCCCGACCTAGTGTCCCCCTAAGAGTTGGAACTGGCTGTCTTGGACCCTGAAAATGGGACAGACCTAGAGCCTAATGCGATGGCAGACTCGGAGCAAGACATTAGGCCACCTTCTGAACTAATAACAGCCCCAGTTGGTGACCCAATTAGTGTGGGCTCCTTATAAGACAAGAGGGAGTGACTACATCGGATTTTACCTTCCAGGGGTTCCCCTAGTGCTTCGGGGTGTTTTTCAGTGATGTTCTTGTGCCTAGAGGAACGTTCATCGGGTCCTTATCAGAGTTGGTGTCTGCATCAATTAACCAAAGGGAAGGGGTGATGGACTTGTATTTTCCCTTTTTTGTGTTGAGCACTTGCTATTAGAGATCCATAATATTTGTTCAGGGATTGTTAATACCAATATAGTTTAACGAAACAATCAAAACAATTTTAGGATAAAAAGAAAATAAAAATAAAAATTACACTGGATGAAGTTTAGTTTAACAGGTAGGGTCGATGGTATGTAGATTGATCTACTGTTCATGATGCCCTTCCATGTATTATATGTGTTAAAACATGTTCGCTAATAAAAATGAAGGATGGACAGAACGAACTGTTGATTAATCAATTATATCTATTGTGTGTGTAAAACCACAAACCCGATTGACCGTCCATCGATTGAATGACGGTTTGTAGATAGGGTCTCGTGAAAGAGTTATGTGCAAAATTGCAGACCTCTTCAGTTCAATTTCGAAATTTAGTGACAGTTTCAATATTAACCTAGTCTACTTATGTATTTCAACATATGTTATGCTAGTTTGTTGTTCCTAGGGTTTTAATTTCATCAATTTGTTTATGACTATTTCGTATAAACTCTGGAACCCTAGTTCGAAAGTGACATCTTAGACTTAGACATTCATATTACGGGCAATAAAATGCTGCACAATTACTATCCATCATACCAAGGGTGATCATTATTTAACTTTTAGCATGCATTGTTAGTAGACTATGTCCCAAGGTCAAGATCCGACTCTCGACTTCCTTTATTCAACCTATGAATGCCAATTCAAGTTGAGGGGAAGTTGTATTACATTTTAAGCAATGAGAGCGGCGTGATTGTTTTCCTACTATTATGTGATACCCAAAAAACATATCTATGCTCGCCTAACCCAGTCACCATAATTGTGGGATTGAAAAAAGGGAGAATTTAGAAGAGAGATAATTGGGATTTTTAGGGGTGACTGGAAAAAGAATTAGTAGGTGTCTGTGAGTAATTACGAGAGTGATTTAGGGAGTAATTTAAGGAGACGGGACGGTTTTGGAAGAAAATTGGAAAGGGGAAAATTATTTGAATGGTGAGGTTTTTAAATAGTGGAGGCCAGGTCGGGTCATTTTGCTGGCAAGTTGGATACACGATATCCCATTGACGGTATGTGGATCGTTTGATGGCCCACCAATGTGAATCATCGATTACTCTTATACTTAGACAAATTTTGAGCCTTACCTAGTATGTATGGACACTATTCACAGTCCGTCGATTGATTAACGAACCGTCGATGGGGTTCTTAGACCTCTGCACCAGACAATTTTCTGTAGATGTTGATTTGGTCTCTGGCACATGCAACAACAATTAGGTCATTCTTTTTGTATTTTCTATACACCTTTTTAGACACAGGCCCTATGCAATATGCAGCCAACTTCAAAAAAATTGTAAATACTAACTAATCATGTATAATAAATTAACTTGACAAAGAAAAACTACTTGGCCGAACATTTAAACTTATGGTTTGCTACACTTTAAACCTTAGGTTACCTCCCAAGTAGCGATAGATTTAACATCGCAGCACGACGCCGACATCACGATTACTAAGACATCATCAAGATAAAGACATCAATCACTTGTTGCATATTCTCTGCATTTCCCAAATATATCTTGATCCTATGTCCGTTCACCTTGAACCTTATTCCATCAATATTCTCCAACTCCAACGCTCCATGCGGAAACACTTATTTCAATAGAAATTGTCCAGAACACATGGATTTGAGATTTTCCAGAAATAAGTGCAACCTATCTCCAACTACAAACTCGCACATTTCAATTTGTTGATCATGGTACTTTGTCATCTTCTCTTTATACATGGATGCACTTTCGTAAGCTTTTAGGGAAAACTAACCTTGCAAATTAATGGCTTTAACTCTTTCAATTTATATGTCACCCCAATCAAAGTTAAGTTTCTTCATTGCCCACCTAGCCTAATGCTTTAGCTTTACCAGCAAATGTCAAGATTTTCCATATACAAATTGGTATAGAGGCATACCTATGAGGGTCTTATATGTAGTAAGGTATGACCATAACACATAATTTAGCTTTATTAACCAATCCATTCTATTGGCATTCACAGTCTTCTCCAAGATTTTTTTTAATTCTCAGTTGGACACTTCGAGTTGCCCACTAGTATTTCGATGGTACAAAGATGATACGTTATGGTGGACACCATATTTCTCAAGCAATGTTTTAAACAAATTATTGCATAAAATGGGAACCTGCATCACTAATTATTTTCCTTAGGGTGCCAAATAGGGAAAAGATAGTCTTCTTCAGAGTAGAATTGCTTCCACCAACTTTTGTACATAGTGAAACGCAACCAGAATATACTTCATCCCATAAGAGGAAACAAATTCCCCCATAAAGTCAATGACCCATACATCAAATAATCGATTACCATGATTGGCTTCATAGAAAGCTCTTGCCTCCTTCAAATTCTATCTTCTCTCTAGCACCGTTCACAAGACTTGTCAAAAACATGGGAGTCTTGATGAATTATTGGCCAATAGTATCCACACTACAAAATTTGTGTGCAATTTTCACACAATTGTGATGCCCCCGACAGGCGATGAATGACACACTTCAAGACACTCAACATCTCTGCATGTGTGGTAGCGGTGCCAAAATTTGGTACGCTGAAATTACACCTCCCTATAGAAGTATAAGAGATCGTTATCAACTAAGAACTCAACTAGTAGGTTGAGGTCGATCCCATGTGGAATATGGTTAAGGCTTAACTTTAACCCATGATTATTTCTTTTTCTATCAACGTATTTTCGAAACAATTAACTAAAAGGGGGTTTGTGAAACAAATTCCTTCAATTATGTGAATGTAAAGTAAATACAAGTTGACTTTCATTGTTATTAAGATGATACAATAACTAGGGTGTGTGTTCCCCACAAGTTCATAACGCGGTATTCCTAGTAATAGCAATCCTTTCCTAGTGTATTACATGCAAACTGATAAGTTATTTATCTCTAAATCCTTTGTCCAACATCTAGATAATTTCACCCCACACCTTGGTCGGGCTACATGTATATAATTTACTAACTTGTACCATTACCTCATATTAGATATCGTATCGATGTATGGCTTTGTTTTCACGATCGAACCAATCCATATTAGACTATTATACAGTATCACACTAAGTCTATGTTGATAATTCTTTTCTTATTAACTACCTCCTTGGTCCGGAGAGTAGCAATAATATGACATCTAATACATCCACTCGTTAAAAAAACTTTTAAATGAAAGAATCATCAATGCATGCAAAAACAGTATTTGAGAATTATTTAGTTACTAGTCATACTTTGTTATTCAACCATGGTTCTCACACCCCTAGTTGTGGATTAAGTTACCCATATTAGCAAGGACTCAATTCATGTTGATATATAAATAAATCATGAACCTACATAGTAATAATAGTAAAACCAAAAATTGCATTTGAATTACAAACGAAAAGCTTCAAAACTAAAACCGGAAATCAATTATTTGCAAAAATTGTAAAAACTAATATCCAAAACTAAAACTAGAGCAATAGTAGTCGTAGCTAACCCCAAAGAGATGTTTTATACCATATTTAAAGAAAACAAAATCCTAATTATAAAGGAATTAAAATAAGGAAAGTTTTTTCAGGCATACGTGTTCGATCTACGAGACTAACTGACGGACCACCAATGGATCAATGATCCGTGATTCTATTGCGTCAACTGAGTCTTAAAAACATTTCAACCTTCAAAGTGCATCTTGTCCTAATGAAATTACGGACCAATAGCACTGTTTGTCAACCAATATACGGTCCGTCAATACTCCTCAGTGACTTTTACTTAGAATCTTAAAAAATCTTTTACTGGAACCCTCGTAGTATCATTATACAGTCAATAACGGTCTATCAATCTACCGAAGGACAGTCAATGCTCGTTGTGGTTGTACACTTCGACATAATTTCTTGATTTCATCTAATGCCTCGTCTACTTACTATGATACTCATCTACAAAGCATCATTCAATCGACTATCAGTCGATTTCATCCGTATGTACCTTTATTTATACTTTCTTAGTTATCTCCTTCATACATCTGATGTACGAATCGAGAACAAACCAGATGGTGGTTACATATACATGTATTCTTTCATATCACCATGGTGAAAAACATTTTTGACATCCATTTGATAAAAAAAACTAGTTTTGTGAAGTAGAAATGGCAATAATAGTTTGCACCTTTGCCATTTTTTCTACGAGTGAACAACTCTCCTCACTGTCCACCCCATACACTATCTATTACCAAAAACAACCAATCCAGCTTTGAACCGATCAAGAGTTCCATCCGAATTAAGTTTAATTAAATAAACCCATTTCAATCCAATAGGGAGGACATTTGAAGGACATGAAACAACGTCCCATATTTTATTTCCTTTTAGAGACAAAATTTCCTCCTCCGTTGTGTTTTGTCAACTTTTAAGCTTGAAGTCTTGTTAGTAACATATTGAAATAAAGATGTGGATAAAGTAGAAGAGAAACCATAAAACGTAGGAGTTTGAGATACTCTAGTAGATCGTCGAGAAGGCTAAAGAGGATAAAGTCTTGAAAAAAATCTCAAATTCTGGTTGTGGAGCAGCCTTAGGTGGCAAATCTATTTCAGGATAGGGTAAAGTTGGTCGACGTCGTTCATACACAAATACTAGTTTCAACTGCTTAGAAGACAATGAAAAATTCTTAAAACAAGGAAGAAGAGGAGAAACAGAAGATGGCACAATATGAGTAGGAAAGAAATCATCATTCTAAAAGAAAATAATATTCCTAAAAACACGAAAATTGTTAGAATTTCGATCATAACAAATAAATTATTTAGGCAAAATAATGTAGCCTGCAATCACTCATTTAGTTATACTGAACAAAGAGTTTATCGCATTGAGAAGGAGGCAAGTGCACAAAACAAACACAACCAAATGTTTGAAAACTATGATAGTTAGGATGCTTGTAAAAAACACTATAATATGGAGACTCAAGGTTCAATAGTTTAGATAGAAGCCTATTAATGAAACATATAGTAGAAAAATCTTCACCCCAATATTAACATGGAACAAAGGACTCAATCAGTAATGTACGGGTGACATCCAAAAGATGACCATTTTTACTCTAAGCAACTTCATTTTGTTGTGTCGTATATGGGCAAGAGTGTTGTGATACAATTCCTTTATCAAGCAACAAATTATTGAATTCATGATACATATATTCTCCGCTAGAATCAAATCTTAATATTTTTATGCATGTGGAAAATTGATTCTAGACGTAAGCCAAAAATTTCTTGAATATCAAAAATATTTCAGATTTATATCAATGAAAATACACCCATGTAAACTGACCATGGTTATCTATAAATGTGACAAAATAAATGAAGTGAGCATGCTAAATAATTGTTGAAATTCACTAAAAATCACTATGAAAGACATCAAAACACTTTGTAGCAGGACAACCAAAATTTAGAAAAGGGAAAGGTTTACTTTTGCCGAATTACAAGTAGAACAATCAAAGGCGTAACACTCCAGAAGTCCTGTGACTTAGAGTAGAGCCTTAATTACCTAAATATAATTCAAATGATGTGTCCAAACCTAGACTAACATAATAAAATGATGTAGAAATATTAGAGCCTAAATGTCAAAGAAAGACCTTGACGTCCGAAAACCAGCTAAAGCTAACTAGTAGACGTCCTTATGTTTTGTGAGGGTAAAAGTGTCATATGAACTATAAAACTTGTAAAAAGACTTTAAATAGGTAAAATATACTATATATGGTCAAAACTTCCACTGATTACTCCCCAAGGACCGCTTGAAAGGTCCTTGAGGAGGACTCTAACTTTGACGAGCAGGTTGCCAAAGTGGACTGCGTGCAACCAAGAATTGGAGGTTACCATGCGTCGCACAACCAACACTGGCTAGGAAAATTTTTCCTTGAGACGCGGATCCTTCAAAATTATATATTGTTTATAGGTCCTTTGTAGGTCATTTTCATTAACTCAATCAAATCCCCAATTAAAATTGAAAAGCTCTCATCTCTCTCTCCATTCATCCATTATTGATGAAGCAAAGAAGCATAAGGAAGAAGAAAAAGTCTTCAAGGTTTTCAATCAAATTTGGTGGATTAATTATCATTAAGGTATGGGTTATTCACTTTTGGTATTCCTTTCCCCAAAAGGTCCTTTCAAAGTTGATTCCTAAATCACCTAATTCATAGGGTTTTCTTCTACATATGGGTTCTTTTCTAAACTTTAAATTGATGATTCATTATTACTAACTTTGATTACATATGGCTAATTAAGTATAGATGGTTGAGTAATTGATGTTGATTTAATGGTAATTTCATTTGATTAATTTTCTTTCCCCAAATTCTCTAAATCTTAGGTCTTGCTTATACATTTATGGGAATTGATGAATATATTGATTGTTAGACTTGTTTTATCTATTCTAATTTGTTCATGTACTGCCTAATGTAATGTATTGTTGGGATTGGATCTATTTCTTGAATAATTAATTATGAACCCTTTCCCCCTAAGTCTAGGTTATAAACTGAACTTAATTTGGATAGTGATGATGCAATGACCTAGTTACCTTGGTGATGAAGTTCAATAGAAATATGTCTTGTGATTGGTTTAAGTAGGTGTTGGTATGAAAATGTAACTGAAATGTATTGATTATGTGTATTATGAGATTATGATTTAAGATTTAATGATATAAGGTTTGGTATGATGTACCTATGTGCCTTACTATGATATGATGATGTTAATGTGCTAATCTCACAGTTTAGGGTTGTATTGAAAGGATGTTCTCATGCAATTCCTATTTAGCTAATGATTGTGACTATACAAGGAGTTATTCTCATATGAACTAAATTAAGTTATGATTGTTGAAGAAAGACATTTCAAAAGGGACTCTAGCTTAGCATCGAGTGAACTAATAGTGAGGAGTGTCCCTTCTCAAATAGCGAAGAAAGGTTCACTAATGTACTGAACAGATCGAGATTTCATTGCCAAAGGCATAAAGAGGGTCTTAAATATGTCTCATAGTTCTTGAACTATGTTTCCCCTATAGGAATACTAGCTAGTAGATCTTCTTAGATGCTATGTTCATGTTTTAGTATTACCTTGGCAAGTAGTCCACCTTCTTTCAATGTGAGGTTTTCATACACTGGATTCAACATTAGTTCATGTGGTCTATTACAGTTAAGGCAAGTGTTTCGAAAAGTAAAATAAAGTAAGATATATGAGGTTTTACTTAATTTGGGTAGGGGTATGGGATTATACCTATACATTGCACTAGTTGGCCTTGAGTGAAAGCCTAGAAGGATGTCTATATGTTCTTATGCTCTTATAAAGTGATCGATATGCATGTGTTGACTTTACATATTGATGATACTATATGATTTTTGTTTCATGTATGAACATGTTATTAGTATATATTGATAAACATGATGATGACTACTATTGATGCTATGTTATGTGATTTGGCTCTGATTATGATCCTTTATTTGATTTACTAGATTCAGTAAGGTTATGCGGTTTACTTGTTCATTGCACTTGTAGACTTGATGGTGTGTTATAAGTAGGGGTCTTTTATATGTTTTAATGTTATGAACTCTTGAACATGCTTTTTTGTGATAGCATGATGGGAGTTTTTTTGTCTATAGTTCTAATACGCTATCCACATGTTACTTGACTTTATGTGATAATGTTGGTCTTATGTTGAATATGCTATTCTTAAAGATATATGATTATGGTCTTATATGTTTTCTTGATTGTTCATAAGGCTTTTCAAAGTAACTTGGCATGGTCTTGAACAAATGTCCCTTTTAGTATGATTTCTAAGTTGTGTGTGCATATTTTTCCATACTTAGTACAAGTGATGTACGAACACCTATTTCTCATTTTTTCCCCAATCATTTTAGGTTCCGGTCGTTGATGGGTTCCTGACCAATTTGCAAGGAAGGCTTGGATAATTTCTCCAAGTGTGGGTATGTACTCATGATCTGAGGATGATGCCTTTTCCCATTCTACCTATGTGACTTGCTATAATTTAATGAGATTTGTATCAGTCATATTGTTCCATACGTTGTTGTAAGCCATATGAGGTAATTATTCATTTATGTAAGGGCTATGCTCAGATTGTTCTATTCCATCTTTTATGGTTTTATATGAGACATCTCTATAAGACTTTATATTGTACATTGTATATGTGTGACATAAAAGTAGAAACCTATGTAAGATTCTAATGGGAGGAGTCTAAGTAAACTCCCTATGTATATGTTATTTGTAAGAGAGAGTCTATGTAAACCTCATGAAGTAGATGTAGATGAAAAGTTCTAATTTTCCACATTTTTAACCTATGAAATGTAATGACGAATACTAATAGTCTAGCCTTAGTCCTCTTCGAGGACGACGATTCCACTTATGTCTAGGGGTGCTCCCTGGGTGTGAAAAACTTGGTATCAGAGTATGAGGCTGCATATCTTTAGAATCTATGTATCGTTGAACCACGTTTATGTATATTCTTATTCATAATTGTGAAGCACACCACACATATGAACGAGACACTATGTGATGCTTAGGAAACTCTCATCTTCTTGTACTCCTATGTCGTTCCTCTAGAATATTTATTTATGTTCTTTCACCTAAACCTTTTATCGTGTTTATTGGTTTGACTACTTGAACAACTGCTGCTAGAAAGGCCGAAGAAGGGATTGCAAATGCGGTAGCACATGACAATCCAGCTCCTCCACAAGAAAACCAAGTGCCTCCACTTGAGCAAGCTCCTATAGGTGGTCATGTTTCGGTTGTTCCTCCACCTATGACGGCCCAAGTGAATGGGGAGGTTTGACATTGTATGCCTCCATATTCTAGCACTATGGCTTATCGTTTGAGAGATTTTATTCGGATTAATCCACCTATGTTCTTCAGGTCAAAAGCAGATGAAGAACATCAACACTTTCTTGGTGAGGTCTATAAGATCCTATATTCTATAGATATGACTCAGCAAGAGCAGGCCGAGTTTGAGGACTATCAGCTCAAAGATGCAGACCAAATTTGTTACACATTATAGAGGGATAAACTAGTGTGATAGGAGGTGGTCTGGTGACTTGGGAGATCTTCCAGACACCTTTCCTTGATAGGTTCTTTCCTAGAGAAATGAGGGAATCTAAGGTGGAAGAATTCATCAACCTTTTTCAAGATTTATGTGTGTACTTGACTATTCCTTGAAGTTTAATAAGTTTTCAAAGTATGATCTATCCTTGGTTTGTAACTCAAGGGATTAGATGAGTCATTTTCTTATGGGAGTGTCCGATGACTTGGTAGAAGAATGTTGTTCGGCTATGTTACATGATAACATGAATATCTATTGTCTCATGGTTCATGCTCAACACGCGGAAGAAAGTAGTCTAAGGAGTAAGAATAGAGAGGCCAAAAGGGTCAAGTCTTATGAAGGTGGTTCTTCAAAAGTAATATTGGAAATCCAAGACAAGCCTAGATTCAAGAAGAGGTTCTCCAATCAAGTTCCTTCAAAATTTTGCCAAGGCTCGTGATGATAAGGTTTCTAACCATAAGTATCAAAAGGGAAGAGGTACTTATTCAACAAGCAAGAAGCCAACTTGTGAATGTGTGGTAAGAAGCATTTTCGTGAGTGCCCTTTTGGGACGGACAATTCCTTTGGATGTGGTAAGAGTTGCCACAATGTTAAAGATTTCCCTAATATAAAGGGGAAAGACAAGAGTTGTGGGCAAGCACAATCAAGTGTTTCTAATATTGATGCTCCAAGAAAGAATCGATTTTCTGCTCGTCGCTCTAGGGTTGAACAAGCGAGTTCTCCTAATTTGGTGAATGGTATGTTACAAGTCTTCTCTATTGATTTTTATGTTTTTCTTAATCGGGTGCTACATTATCTTTTCTTACCCCCTTAGTAGCTAGAAAGTTTGATATTTTGCATGATATCTTAAATGAACCTTTTAGGTAACCACCCCGGTAGGTGATTCGGTGGTTGCAAAGAGGGTATATAGAAATTTTCATATAAAGTTTCTCAATTGAGTTACCCTGTTGAAATAGTATAACTTGATACGGTTGATTTTTATGTCATTTTGGGGATGGATTGGTTGCATGATTTCTTTTCTTCCATAGAATGTAGGACAAAAATTGTCAAGTTATATTATCCCAATGAACCCGTTTTAGAGTGGAAAGGGGTTAATTCTAATCCTAGAGGTTGTATAATTTCTTGTATAAAGGTTTGTAAGATTATTTTTAGAGGGTGCTTATACCACATTGTAAGAGTGAAAAAATTTTACTCCAAAAATCCTACCATTGAGTTAGTCCCTCTATTGAGGGAATTTTAGGAGGTCTTCCTTAATGATCATAGCGGAATCCCTCCCGAACAGGAAATTGATTTTGGTTTTGACTTATTACCGGATACCAACCCTACTTCAATTCCTCCTTATCAGATGGCACCAGCCGAATCGAAAGAGTTGAAGTCTCAACTCAAGGACGTACTAGACAAAGGCTTCATTAGACGTAGTATTTCTCCATGGGGTGCTCCGGTGTTGTTTGTGAAGAAGAAGGATGGGTCTATTTGAATGTGCATTGATTATTGCCAACAAAATAAAGTCACCATTAATAATAAGTATCCTCTCTCTCGAACTAACGACTTGTTTGATCAACTCCTAAGGGAAAGCTAATTTTATAAAATTTACGTGAGATCGGGGTATCACCAACTTACGGTGAGAGATGAGAATATACAAAAAATGGTCTTTCAAACTAGGTATGGTCATAATGAGTTCCTAGTAATGCCCTTTGGTCTCACTAACGCCTCAGCGTCTTTTATAAACCTCATGAATAGGGTGTTTCGAAGTTACCTAGATTCATTTGTCAATATCTTCATTGAGGACATCTTGGTATATTCAAAAAATAAGGCTGAACACATGGACCATTTGAGAGTGGTATTGCAAGGCCTTACGAAAAAACAACTATTTTCTAAGCATAGCATATGTGAGTTTTGAGTGAGGTCGGTAGCATTTCTTAGTCATATCATCTTTATTGAGGGAGTTGAGGTTGATCCAAGGAAAACCGAGGCGGTTATTCGCATATACAATTGACTCCAATCGACATTAGGAGTTTCTTGGGTCTAGCGCGATACTATAGGAGGTTTGTGGATTCTTTTGCGTCCATTGCTTCTCCTTTGACTACCTTGACCCAAAAGAGTGTGAAATTTGAGTCGTCAGAGGCATGTGAAAGAAGCTTCCAAATTTTGAAAGATAGGCTTACCT
Source organism: Solanum habrochaites (assembly GCA_027704765.1). Classification (NCBI taxonomy): domain Eukaryota; kingdom Viridiplantae; phylum Streptophyta; class Magnoliopsida; order Solanales; family Solanaceae; genus Solanum; species Solanum habrochaites. The sequence goes on from JAKWJA010002491.1 coordinate 9,876,485, forward strand.
CCGATCCATTGTTGACTTTACCGGAGGGTACCAAGGGCTTGGTTGTATATTTTCCTGCATCTCGAGTTGTCTTAGGGTGTTTCCTTATGTAACATCGGAAATTAGTAGCCTATGCCTCTAGACAACTTAAGCTGCGTGAGAAGAATTATCCAATCATGATCTTGAGTTAGCGGCCATGGTGTTTGCCTTGAAAATATGGAGTCATTATCTATATAGTTTTCATGTTGATGGGTATACCGACTACAAGAGTATTTAATAAGTGTTTATTCAAAAGGAGTTAAATCTCCGACAAAGAAGGTGGTTGGAATTGTTGAAAGCTTACAACATGAGTGTTCTTTACCAGCTTGGCAAAGCCAATATTACTGCGGATGCTCTATGTCGGATGACCATGGGTAGTATGTCTCATGTGGAAGAATCCAAAAAAGACCTAGTGAAAGTTGTTCATAGATTAGCTCGTTTGGGTGATAGATTGGCAGATTCTACAAATTTTGGTTTTATGGTCCATCATAACTCTAAACCGTCTTTGGTGGTTGAGGTGAAGTCTAAGCAACACCTTGATAAATCATTGATGGAGTTGAATGAATTGGTTCTTTGTAAGATTAATGAGTCATTCTCCTTGGGGGGATGGTGTTTTGAGGTATTAAGAAAGTTTGTGTGAGCCCAATGTTGATGACTTGAGAAACCGAATTCCTGAGAATCTCATGGTTCCCGTTATTCTATTAATTCGGGCTTTACTGTGATGTATCATGACCTTAGAGAAGTATTTTGGTGGAATGGTTTAAAAAGGGACATCGCGGAATTGTTGCAAAATGTCCAAATTGCAAACAAGTGAATGTCGAGCACCAAAAGCCGGTTGGCTTACTTCAAGAAATACAAGTTCCCACACGGAAGTGGGAAGAAATTAATATGGACTTCGTGGTAGGTTTTCCTCGAACACAAAGGAGAAAGGACTCTATACGGGTGGTGGTGGATAGGTTGACAAAGTTCGCTCATTTTATACCCATCAAGTCCAATGACTCGGCGGAGGATTATTCAAGTATCTTCATAGAAGATATTATATGTTTTAATGTTATTCCGTTATCCATCATATCAGATAAGGTTGCACAATGCACATCTAGGTTTTTGAGGTCATTCCAAAAAGGGTTGGGTACGAATTCATCCCCAAACGGATTGTCAAGCGTAGCGTTCCTATTTAAACCTTTGAGGATATGCTTAAAGATTGTGTAACTTATTTCAAGGAAATTGGGATGAACACTTGCCTTTGTTTGAATTCTCTTATAACAATAGTTACCATTCGACTATATCCATGACTCCTTTTGAGGCCTTGTATGGTAGGAGATGTAGATATCCAATTGGTTGGTTTGAAGTTGGTGAGTCTTCGCTCTTTGAGTCCTCGTTATGTCGGCCCCTATGAAAAATTTCAAAGGCTTGGCAAAGTTGCATACAAGTTGAGACTACCTAGTGAACTAGCTTTGGTTCATCCGGTGTTCCATATCTCCATGCTTAAGAAGTTCATCGTTGATACCGATTACATTCGTCCTATTGAGGGTCTAGATGTGGATGAGAACCTATCCTATGAAGAGGTTGCAGTGGAAATCCATGATCTTCAAGTTAAGAAATTAAGGAACAAAGAGGTGTCCTCCATAAAAATCCTATGGATGAACCACCTAGTTAAGGGGGAAACATAAGAGGCCGAGGCCGACATGGAGTCCCGTTATCCTCATCTCTTTGTTGATTAAGGTTAGTTTTACCTATTAATAATGAAAATAATTAATACATTTAATTTTTCTTGTTTTGCAAAGATGTGCATATTCATGATAATTACACATAACATATACATAGAGAGTTACTTAGACTCATCGCATAGGAATTTTACATAGGCTTCTTATTTTATGTTACACATATACAATATACAATATAGAGTCTAGTAGAGATGTCTCATGTAAAACCATCTAAGTCGAAATAAAACAATCCGGGTGAAACCCTTACACAAATGTATATTTGCCACTTAGGGCTTAAAACAATGTCTTCAACAATAAGAGTGAAATGAATGTAGTTAGACTATAGAAAGTCACATAGGTAAAATATGAAAAAGCATCATCCTCAGATCTTGATGACATATCCACACTTGGAGAAATGATCAAATCCTTGCTTGCAAATTGGTCACGAACCCTTCAAGGACCGAAATCTAAAATATTTAGGAAAAAGGGAGAAATAGGGGTTAGTACATCACTTGTACTATGTATGGAAACATATGCATAGAAAACTTAGAAATCATGCTAAAAGGGACATTTTTTCAAAACCATGCCAAGTTACTTTGAAAAGCCTTATGCACAATCAAGAACACATGTAAGACAATAATCATATATACTTTAAGATAATAACATATTCAACCCAAGACCAACATTATCAAGTAAAGTCAAGTAACATGTGTGTAGCATATTAGAACTATAGACAAAGCAACTCCAACATCATGTTATAAGAACAATGCATGTTCAAGAGTTCTTAACATTACAACATATACAAGATCCTTACTCATAACCCACAATCAAGTCTACAAGTTCAACGACCAATTAAAGCACCATAAGCTTACTGAATCTAGTAAACAAAATAAAGGATCATAAGCAATGCCCAAAATCACATAACATAGCATCAATAGTAGTCATCATAATGTTTAGCTATATAAACCAATAGCATGTTCATACATGAAACCAAAATCATATAGTAGCACCAACATGTAAAGTCAACACTTGCATATCGGTCACTTTGTAAGAGCATAAGAACATATAAACATCCTTCTAGGACTTCCCTCAAGCCCTACTAGTTTAATGTATACGTAGATTCCCATACCTTTACCTATACTATCAAACACCTTAAGTAATCTTACTTAGATTTCACTTTATTACTTTATTTTACTTTAGGAAACACTTGCGTTAACTGACATAGACCACATGAGCTAATGTGAAATCCGGTTCAATGGAACCCTACACCGAAAGAAGGTGGACTACTTGCCAAACAAGTACCAAGACATGAACAAAACATCTAGGTGGATCCACTAGCTAGTATTCCTATGGTAGCAACAAAGTTGAAGAACTAGGAGACATGTTTGAGAACCATTTTATGACTTAGGCACTTTAATCTCTATTTCTTGAGTACATTAGTGAAACTACCTTCCATATTTAGGAAGGGAAACTCCTTACTACTAGTTGACTCAGTGCTAAGCTAGAGTCTCTTTTTATATGTCTTTCTTTAACAATCATAACTTAGTTTTTGTCATAGGAGAATAAATCCTTGTAAGTTTTTGTCATAGGAGAATAAATCCTTGTATATTCATAGTCATTAGCTAAATAGGAATTTCATGATAACATCTTTTCAATACAACCCTTAACTATGAGATTAACACATTAACATTATCATATCATTGTAAGACACATAGGTACTTCATAACCAACCTAATATCATTACATATTGATAAATCATTAATGGAGTTGAAAGAATTGGTTCTTTGTAAGATTAATGAGTCATTCTCCTTGGGCTGATGGTGTTTTGAGGTATTAAGAAAGTTTGTGTGAGCCCAATGTTGATGACTTGAGAAACCGAATTCTTGAGAATCTCATGGTTTCCGTTATTCTATTAATTCGGGCTTTACTATGATATATCAGGACCTTAGAGATGTATTTTGGTGGAATGGTTTAAAAAGGGACATAGCGGAATTGTTGCAAAATGTCCAAATTTCCAACAAGTGAATGTCGAGCACCAAAAGCCGGTTGGCTTACTTCAAGAAATACAAGTTCCCACAAGGAAGTGGGAAGAAATTAATATAGATTTCGTGGTAGGTTTTCCTCGAACACAAAGTAGAAATGACTCTATACGGGTGGTGGTGGATAGGTTAACAAAGTTCGCTCATTTTATTCCCGTCAAGTCTAATGACTCGGTGGAGGATTATTCAAGGATCTTCATAGATGAGATTGTATGTCTTAATGTTATTCCGTTATCCATCATATCAGATAAGGTTGCACAATGCACATCTAGGTTTTTGAGGTCATTCCAAAAAGGGTTGGGTACGAATTCATCCCCAAACGGATTGTCAAGCAGAGCGTTTTATTTAAACCTTTGAGGATATGGTTAGATATTGTGTAACTGGTTTCAAGGGAAATTCGGATGAACACTTGCCTTTGTTTGAATTCTCTTATAAAAATAGTTGCCATTCGACTATATCCATGACTCCTTTTGAGGTCTTGTATGGTAGGAGATGTAGATATCCAATTGGTTAGTTTGAAGTTGGTGAGTCTTCGCTCTTTGAGTCATCGTTATGTCGGCCCCTATGAAAAATTTCAAAGGGTTGGCAAAGTTGCATACAAGTTGAGAGTGCCTAGCGAACTAGCTTTGGTTCATCCGGTGTTCCATATCTCATTGCTTAAGAAGTTCATCGGTGATACCGAGTACATTCGTCCTATTGATGGTCTAGATGTGGATGAGAACCTATCCTATGAAGAGGTTGCAGTGGAAATCCATGATCTTCAAGTGAAGAAATTAAGGAACAAAGTGGTGGCCTCCATAAAAATCCTATGGATGAACCACCTAGTTAAGGGGGAAACATAGGAGGCCGAGGCCGACATGGAGTCCCATTATCCTCATCTCTTTGTTGATTAAGGTTAGTTTTACCTATTAATAATGAAAATAATTAATACATTTAATTTTTCTTGTTTTGCAAAGATGTGCATATTCATGATAAAGGTTTTTGCTAAAATGAAGTTTTATATAAAAATGCTCTTTTGCTTGATTTGCACTTATTTGTGTACTTGGTATGTTGTTTCCTATATGATATGATATTGAGCATGATAATATGTTTTGAACGACACTTTGGAACAAGTCATTCTTTAATGCTATGTTGAACTCATGTTGTTCAGAAGGACATTCTTCATAATGTTTTATGGAATGTTAAGCTCTTACGTATTGTTATTTGAGTTGCTATGTGTAATGCCACATTATGTGTTGAATTGAGTAGTGAAGTACTCCTATGAGTTGTGACTCATCATATACATGTAATTGTTTGTGATGCAAGTATTGAGTCTTTCCTTTCCATACAAAAAGATTTTAGTGCCATACGGGAATGAATGTTCTTAAGGGGGGATAATGTAACACTCCGGAAGTCCCATGACTTATACAAGATCTTACTTACCTAAAAATAAAATCACGTTTCGAGTCCTACACTAACATAATAAAATTAATTTAGAAGTATGATATCCTAAATGTCTAAGAAAGACGATGACGTCCGGAAACTAGCGAAATTTAACTAGTAGACGTCCTTGTGTTTAGTGAAGTTTGGGAGTGTTATATGAAGTCTAAAACATGTAAAAATATTTTAAATAGGTAAAATATAGAATATAGGGTCCAAACATCCAGTCACGACTCCCCAAAGACTACCCGAACGTTCCATAAGGAGGACCCTAACTTTGGCGAGGAGGCTTCCAAAGCAGCAAACGTGCAGCCAAGAATTGAAGGTTGCCACGCGTCGCACAGACAACACTGGCTAGGAAAATTTTACCTTGCAATGTAGATACTTGATGGGGCTCCCTGCCTCGACCCGAATTTTAGAAAAAAGATGTGGAACTTCCCCGCGATGCGCAGCCACTTCCCTGATTTGTTCGCGTCGATTTTAAGTCAATTTGACTTCACAAAAAAACCCAATTAAGTGAGGGAACTTTCGGGTAATTTAGGGGACGATCATATATTGTTTTAGGTAAGTTTTAAGTAATTTTCACTCATTCAAATCAAATCCATAAATCAAAATCCGAAATCTCTCATCTCTCTCTCAATTCTTCCTCCATTGAAAAAGCAAAGAAGTTTGAAGAAGAAGACAAAGTCTCCAAGGTTCACTTGAATTTTTTGGATTAACCTTGATTAACATATGAGTTATTAACTCTCGGGGTTCCTTTAATCAAGAGGTCCTTTCAAAATTTATTTCAAAATCAACCAATTCTTAGGGTTTTCTTCTACAAATGGGTTTTCTTCTAAACTAGAAATCGATGATTTATAATGATTAATTGTTATTACCTATGGCTAATTAAGTGTAGATTGTTGATTATTTGAGGTTTAATAATGTTAATTTCATTTGATTCATGTCTTTTCCCCAATTTCCCCAAATCCTGGATCTTGCAAATAAATTGATGGGAATTATAATTTAAGATGTAATGATATTAGGTTGGTTATGAAGTACCTATGTGTCTTACTATGATATGATAATGTTAATGTGTTAATCTCATAGTTGAGGGTTGTATTGAAAGGATGTTATCATGAAATTCCTATTTGAATAATGACTATGAATATACAAGGATTTATTCTCCTATGACAAAAACTTACAAGGATTTATTCTCCTATGACAAAAACTAAGTTATGATTGTTAAAGAAAGACATTTCAAAAGAGACTCTAGCTTAGCACTAAGTCAACTAGTAGTAAGGATTATCCCTTCCCAAATATGGAAGGTACTTTCACTAATGTACTCAAGAAATAGAGATTACAGTGCCAAAGTCATAAAATGGGTCTCAAACATGTCTCCTGATTCTTCAACTTTGTTGCTACCATAGGAATACTAGCTAGTGGATCCACCTAGATGTTTTGTTCATGTCTTGGTACTTGTTTGGAAAGTAGTCCACCTTCTTTCGGTGTAGGGTTCCATTGAACCGGATTTCACATTATCTCATGTGGTCTATGTCAGTTAACGTAAGTGTTTCCTAAAGTAAAATAAAGTAATAAAGTGAAATCTAAGTAAGATTACTTAAGGTGTTTGATAGTATAGGTAAAGGTATGGGACTCTACGTATACCTTAAACGAGTAGGGCTTGAGGGAAGTCCTAGAAGGATGTTTATATGTTCTTATGCTCTTACAAAGTGACCTATATGCAAGTGTTGACTTTACATGTTGGTGCTACTATATGATTTTGGTTTCATGTATGAACATGCTATTTGTTTATATTGATAAACATTATGATGACTACTATTGATGCTATGTTATGTGATTTTGGGCATTGCTTATGATCCTTTATTTTGTTTACTAGATTCAGTAAGCTTATGGTGCTTTAATTGGTCATTGAACTTGTAGACTTGATTGTGCGTTATGAGTAAGGATCTTGTATATGTTGTAATGTTAAGAACTCTTGAACATGCATTGTTCTTATAAAATGATGTTGGAGTTGCTTTGTCTATAGTTCTAATATGCTACACACATGTTACTTGACTTTACTTGATAATGTTGGTCTTGGGTTGAATATGTTATTCTCTTAAAGTATATATGATTATTGTCTTACATGTGTTCTTGATTGTGCATAAGGCTTTTCAAAGTAACTTGGCATGGTTTTGAAAAAATGTCCCTTTTAGCATGATTTCTAAGTTTTCTATGCTTATGTTTCCATACATAGTACAAGTGATGTACTAACCCCTATTTCTCCCTTTTTCCTAAATATTTTAGATTTCGGTCCTTGAAGGGTTCGTGACCAATTTGCAAGGAAGGATTTGATCATTTCTCCAAGTGTGGATATGTCATCAAGATCTGAGGATGATGCTTTTTCATATTTTACCTATGTGACTTTCTATAGTCTTACTACATTTATTTCACTCTTATTGTTGAAGACATTGTTTTAAGCCCTAAGTGGCAAATATACATTTGTGTAAGGGTTTTACCCGGATTGTTCTATTTCGACTTAGATGGTTTTACATGAGTCGTCTCTATTAGACTCTATATTGTATATTGTATATGTGTAACATAAAAGAAGAATCCTATGTAAAATTCCTATGCGATGAGTCTAAGTAACTCTCTATGTATATGTTATGTGTAAGCAAGAGGTCTATGTAAAACCTCATGAAGTATATGTAGCTGAAAAGTCTTAATTCTCCGCATTTTAAATCTATGAAATGTAATGACGAATACTCAAATGCTAGTCTTAGTCCTCTACGAGGAGGACGACTTCCCCACTCTTACAAACATTTTGTCCATTTTAAACATGAAAGTTTTTGGATTGAATGAAATTGTGCCATGCCCCGAGCCTATAAACATGACTTAGCTGGCATTTGAAAACCATCGTTGATCTCCAAGTGAACCCTTGGCCTACCTTAATACTCCGTGGAAGACATAACTCAACAATAAGAACTTCTAATGCATTTATTTTTTTAATTGTCTCATTGATATATAAACTCAGAAATTTCTGGAAATATTCAAATAACCATAAAATGGAAACTCAAGTGTGAAAATATAAACAAGGAAATGGGAGAAGAATAACTACTACAACATTTGAAGCGTCCAAATACTACGATAGATGCTGGGTTTAGACCCACACTTTATTAATAAAGCTAAGTTACTCTATAATCCTCTTGAAAGCAATGAGGCTTACCAAAGATAACTAAAACGTAAATGGCATCAATAGAGCACATGTTGATGACACTGAACACCTATGTTTGCATCATAAAAATATGGAGGTGAAATAGCATCAACACATTAATGTACGAGCATCTAAGGAGAAAACTTAGAGCAATATCTAACTAAACTGACAAGGATGGAAGGAATACTCACCTCAATTCAACTCAATATAATGTAACAATGATGGACGCAATATTCAAAGTATTATAAAACATGAGGTAAATTCAATAATATATAAAATACAATAACATACTCTTTACTCTTAATTGGGAGATTCTCTAACTTATAAGAATAACTATGAGCAATATGATGATACAGTATTTCACTAATACCACTTATAACTGTCCTATATCTTGTCGGGGTATAGAACACCTCAACTAAATGCATCCAATATCATATGCGTAAAAGTAATAAAAAAATATGATCCTTTACCCACGTTGGAAAACATGGTTTACGTGGATTTTGTGTTGTCTGAACTCATCCACATATCGGTGCCGAGTTCTATTTTCAATAATATGGAACTTAAGCTCATATGCTCAAAACATAACTCTTTCTCACTTAAGGTAATTAATGGAAAAATCCTCTTCAAAGATATAATACTCTGAAACTCCTATAAACTTGTCAAAGAGTGTCCCACACGTCCTAAAAATTGTAGGGAAAAGGCTTGTGAATCTGAGATAAATGTTTCCACTACAGATAACTAATCTTCAATAGGACAAGTTCTTACGCCTGAAATGGTACAATAAATGAACTTGTCAACATTTTAAACGTTAGGAATACAAGGTAATGAGGTAATATCTAAATTTTTGTTTGTTGATTCTGGCGCTTCCAATCATATGACCCACTCAACTGATATACATCAAAACATCCGTGAATATAATGGTCCAACACAAATTCTGATTGCCAATGGTGGTAATTTACCTATTACAAAGGTTAGAGATATTATTGAAACTTTCGAGAATATTTTTATATCACCAAAGATCTCCAATAGTAGTATTTTAGTTCTCCAATTGGTAGATAACAATTGTAATGAGAATTTTTCTCATAATAGTTTCCTTGTGCATGATCAGGTGTGGAAGATGATAATTGCAAACGGACCTAAATTTCAAAGATTGTTTCCTATAGATTTTTGTATTCCTCTTGTTCTAGTTTTTTCTTCCATCACTGCTATGAATGTGGTTTGGCATAAACGTCTAGGACATCCAAATTCTATTGTGTTGTCTCATTTGTCCAATTTTGGTAGTAGGTTATATCTCCAAAAAATTAGACTGTAGAAGCCCTGTCATTTGTGTCTAACCATGCCATGCAAGTGATACCACTAGCTGCAAAACATGTTATGACTCAGACAAGAGCTCCAAATTATAATATTATGAATAGAGATTTTATTATTGAAATTGTAAATAAAATATTTTGTAAGTTGAACACTTCCAAACTCTTTTACTTATATTAGTACTAGTTAGAAATTACAAGTTGTTGAAAGTTGTTATTTTTGTCCATATGTTCTAAAATATGTCAATTCTCTGTGAGAAGGATGAATTGTAAGATAGTTGTTTGTCTAATGCTACTAAGGATGAAGAGATCTCTCCTAATCTATAAAGAATTGAAAATTGCAAAGTAAAAAAATGATAGATAACGTAGTTGGGATGATAAAGTGTCATGGGGTAAAATTTTCCCTCCCACATCGTTACCATACGCCCAGTGAATTCTGTTAAAGTTCAATGAGTCAGTTTTAGTTTAAGTTGAGGAATGGAGTGTGGGTGCGGTATCTCTTTAATGGGTCTAATTTTTTTGTGAACCTCTAATAATAGGCCATGTAGCAAAACTTTGATACGTTTGGAAATTAGGTAGAAGAAAAAAGTTTTTACAAAATCACTACTAAAAAGTAATTACATAAATGAACATGTTTTATAATAGCGATGACATAATTAAATGAGTCATGCTTTAAACGAATGACATAGATGATTCCTTTCTAATAGTTTGATGAATTATTTGAAAATTTTCCCTATTATTAATAGAAGTACACTAAGAGAATTGTTTTTAAGAAAACAAAATTACAATCTTGTGTATGTGATACACTTAAATTATAATTAACTGTTATTTTAATTTGATTTGTTTTAACCCATTAATTAATATTTGTTATTGAATTCTAAAATTACTAGTAATTACATTTAAATAACTTACTTGTATTCAAGATTCATCAAATCAAGTTGTATAAGGAAAGTCAAAGAAAAAGTTAAAATATAATTAAAAACAGCAATATAATCTTAAATATTTGAAACCAATATTTATTAGAAATATAATTATAGTGTGATATACCTTCAAAATTTAAAGTCAAAACATTCCTATAAATTCCTACTTTTTCCCCAACTTTGTAAATATTCATCAACCACATTTCTCTATAATTACGATTATGAAGATGACCACCCACTCTGCCCATGTTCAAGGCGACCAAAAGATTAAGAAGACTGTTACCAAGTTTGAGCAATCCACCAAGGTGCTAGTGCTACCATTTGCAATCGCTCTTGCATATGTTACTCGGCACTGACGATAACAACCACAAAAATTATGAAAAACACTTATGTTGTGAAGATGGAGCCATGTGAGGACTATACAATTTTTTGTGCGAATTTGTTTGAAAATAGTGAATTGAGCTATGGTGATGAGATTGAAATATATTGGGATTCAAATTCAAATAATATTAAATTAAATTTAATTAATTAGGATTTCTTGATTGTTATAATTATATTTGAAAAAAATTAATAATACTTCAATTTTATTATTTTTCTTTTCCTATTTTTTCAATGTCATATTACTTTTGCGTTTTATTTTATGTGTTCTGATATAACAAGATATGAAGAAAAACTAATGAAAATTATTGAATTGCTAAGTTATATGTGTATAATATATCAAAATGTCATTATTTTGTTTCAAGATCAACAAAGTCCTTTTCCCAATAGTTCCTCTATTCCTCTTTTATAATGCAATTAAGTAGTACTAAATATCCTAACTTTTCTCCTGTTATATAAATTATGTAGAAATTTCACGTAAGTATGGAAAATCAAGGATTGTACTGATAATTATAATGTTGAATTACAAGATCGTTGTAGAAGAGTCATATTCTAGGTATACTAGAATTCCTACTAGAACACAACAATTTACATTAGTAGTATTGTATTAAAAGTCATATACTTTATCCTAGTCAACTCCTGTAACATTTAGTAGCTTAGTCGTACACAACTTAACATTTAGTAAGCCTACTTTGATGGACATGTTCCATAAGTCTTCAAAGCTTCTTTCATCAATTCCCATCAAACTAGTTAGTGGAGAAATTGTAACTTCTATCTTGCTGCAAAAACAAGACAAAACCTATTTTGTTAAGGCTCTGGTATGAATATCAGCTAGATGATCCTTAGACTTCATTAATTAAGTATGAAGTTGTCCCTTGGCTATTTCCTCACGAACAAAATGATAGTCTATTTCAACATGTTTGGTTCTAGCATGCATAACTAGATTAACTATCATGCACAAGGCACTAATATTATCACAATACATTGTTGGAAAAGATCGAAGGAACACTCCTAGGTAATGATAAATATAAAAAATCCACGTCATTTCTGTGGCACTAGAGGATAGTGGTCTATACTCTGCTTCATGAATCGATCAGGATATTGAGATTTATTTCTTGGTGGTCCAAGAAATACAATTTGCTTCTAGTTAAATGCTATAGCATGTAGTTGAAGTCCCGAATCAGCATCTGAGTATTCATACAACCTACATGGTAATTGTGAAATAATTCTGAGTAAAAGTTTAGAGTACGTATGATGTACCTGAGAATTCTTTTTACCCCTTGAAAATGTTCAATGTTTGGGATATGCATAAAATGGATTGCTAAATTCCCAACATGAGTGATGTGAGGTCAAATATTTAAGGTCCTTACTATCATTTTTTACAAGGATTCATCCATAAGACATCCCACAACTTCAGTAAAGCATGCTTTGTATCCAAAGGAGTGACCACAGCCTTTCCCAAAGTCATCTCTGTCTTGGACAGTAGCTCAACAATATACTTTCTTTGATTTAAGTTAATTCTACCATAAAAATACTTCACCTAAACTCATAGAAAGATGTGTACATGGACAATATCTTTCATAGGAAACTACTTCCAAAGTTCTAGGACCAACTCTGAGACATGAGATGGAATACTTCATGTGACAATAGTATCATCCACATATAACAAGAGAAATATTTTGCCTTTGTGAGTTTGCAAAGTAAATAAGGAAGGGTTAGACTAACTTCAAATGAAACCAAGGTATAAGAGATACTTGTTAAACCTATCAAACAAGGCTATTGGTACTTGATTAACATCATACAATGACTTATTAAGTAGACACACATGTTGAGGATATTGAGAATAAATAAAACCATGAGGTCGACTCATGTACACATCCTCTTTTAGGAAGCCATGGAGAAATAAATTTTGACATCTAGTTGTCTTACTCCCCACTTTGAACTGACAACATTGGATAGAACCACCTAATAGTTGTGGCTTAAATCAGTTGAATTTCTTCAAAAATTTATCCCTTCAAGTTGTGAGAATCCCCTTGCCACATGTCTAGCATCATATCTACCTACTGTCGCATCAAGTTTTGATATTGTCTTGAACACCCATTTAGATCCAACCAAGTTTATAGAGGAGATTTAGGCAAAAAAAATACATGTCTTGTTTGTATGTAAATCATCAATTTATTCCTGCATTGTTGCAAGACAATGAGGTGATTTTAGTGCTTCTATAGTAGTATTTGCTTATCTCACAATTTATGTGCTGGTACGAGCAACAAGTGAAAAATGATGTTCATTTTCCTTGTGCCTAGTAATCATATGATGCCCTTGTAGTGCATGAAGTACCTCAACTGGTACATCAACCAAGTTACTTGACGGGAGTGTAGCATTTGTAGGTTGATGGTCAATTGGTACATCAAATAAAGTGGTTGTTTGATGATGCTCAATGGCTGGCCCAATAAGTGAAACAAGATCCTCACAGCTACTAGCAAATTCAAAATCTGCAAGTGTGGTTTCAATATTACTGTATGGATCACACCTTCAACCTATTCCTCAGTATCCGATCAGGTGCCTAAGAGGTTAATAGTAGTCTTACCATCAAGGTGTATATGACTTGTAGCAGCATTATCAATATTAATGTGTGTAGTAGCAACTTGTACTTCCCCTGAATTAGAATTATCATGTGCCTGCAGTTTAGAGAAAGATTCAACAAAGGTACCAAGATAAGGTGAGACATCAATGTTAGTCTAAGATTGCTTTGGTGACAAATAGGGTAATGTGTTTTCGTCAAACACAACATCTGTAGATGTGTAAACCCTTCTAGGTGATATGGACTGAACTTATTGCTACGATTGATATATGGAAAACACCTACACTCAATCACTTTTAACTATTTGTAATCAGGTTTTTCCCCATGCAACTTAATAAATGGAGTTACCATTTTTTAGGATAATGAAGGTAATCTATAGATGAGGAATACTACGCGAGGAAAGCCTTAATCTATAAGGTAGGTAAGAATGAAGTAGTAGAGTTAAGACAGTCTCCACAATATGTCTATGTTTTCTCTCTGCAACTCCATTTTTAAAGGTGTATTAGGTCATGATATATGTCTAACGGTGCCGTAATCTTCCTAACGCTTATTCAAATCTGATTGGATAAACTCACCACCTCCATCAAACTTAAAAATCTTAATCTCTTTAAAACATTCTTTTTCCACCATTTTCTGAAATTTTACAGATCGTAAAAAAGTAATATTTCTTTTTCAGTGGATAAGTTCATGTATATCTCGTGTCATCATCAACAAAAATAATATATATTTCATATGTTGCGGAAGATTCGATAGGACAAGTTCCCCATAAATCACAATACATTTTCAATAAAGGTTCTTTCTTAATTTTAATTCTCAAACCAAATGGAAGTTTACGACTCTTTCCAAACTGGAAACTAGAACAAACAATAGTCATTTTATTTCGACTACTAATATTGATGCAACTATTACTATTCAAATCTTTTAAATACTTCAAAATAAGATGTCCTAATATAGTAATACACATGTTCCATTTGTCTACAAGCTTCCTTCAACAAGTTACACATCAACTACACATAATAATGCTCTAGTCAAGTCGTTGTATTTACAATTTATTCAATCGTTCTAATTCATGTGAATTGGAATTCATTGGTTGAATGGGAATTATTGATGGAAGAAGGGCACATATAAAATGAATGGAAATATAAAAAAGTTGGAAAAAGAAATGGCTTTTCGGTTAGATGCATGAAATTGGGTAAGCATTTTATTCGAATAAATATAATGCCAAAATGGATAATTTTGTGTTTATTACTGGTTTTTCCTCATGAGTTTAGACTAATCATTAAGATACATGGGGGATAAAATAATTAGCTCAAATATTTATGAACTCTATAGAATAGTTATCTATCATAACAATATCCTTATTGATCTATAAACATCAAGTAGATCTGCGCCAAGTAGAGATGGTCATAGTAAATGCTAAAGTCATTTTTTGATGTGATTGAAATGCTAAAATTTAATAATACATGAGCTCTAATTTCTACAAGATATTTTGATTTTTATATGGTTTAATAGTCAATTGTTCTACAATAGCTTTAGAAGGTATGAGGAAGGATTTGAAATGAAATATTGATTCATATAGAAGAAATATTCATCTATGTTACCTAAGTAACCTCATATCCTCAGTAGCATTTGCAATCCTACTAATGAGATTGATGTAACTGGCAAATTCGAGCTTGGTATAATCTATTATAACCAATTAATTTTATATATAAGTTTTATATAGAATTACGGATACATTTTTAGTGACTTAAATGTTCAGTAGACGGTATCACCCATTTTAACTAGGTGAAAGAGTATACAACATGTTGGTGATTCCCAAATTAATAACTAACTTAAGAAGTCACCACCTAATTACAATGGTGAATTTGGGCATCATATTAACGTCAAGTCTAAAGTTAACTTCATTTAAGATCTACTAAACACAAGATTATATGTAACAGATCAACTAATCTAAAGGGAAGATCTTAAGCACCCTTTATGATTCAGCAAAAAAAGGTTATCTACCCGAACTTAATTAATTAGGCTAAGTGAAATAACTAAAACTAGCTCATTAAATAGTTGAATCTTGTTGATAATGCGTAAAGTACTTGTTTAATTTTGAAAAAAGAGAAAATCCTCATTTAAAAGTGGAAAACAATAAAAAAAAAAGTGTAATTGTAACTCCAAAGACCATTTTAAAATTGTTTCATATAATTCATATCACATTATTAAATTAAAGGTGTTTAAAAGTATTCTAATGTTGAAAAAACTTGAGTACATTATTATATTTTTTAGAAAAAAAAATAGACATCAGGTGAGTGAAGTATTTAAAAATATAAGTATCATATTATAAGTGAAAAGGTAGTTGTTGTTATATAGAAGATTGTCACTAAAGGTTTTTTATCATTAAAAAAATTAGGACTTTTGTATGGGTTGCTCCTTTGACAGTGCATGTCAGCTAACGTTCGCCATCCATAGAAAAGAAGGCTCGTTCTCCAACTCAGAAGGCAATAATGACTCAGGATGCTACTCAAGCTTTGTGTGGAAGGGGTACGATAAATTCAAAGAAAACTTAAAGTGACAATAGAGCGAGTTGTTGTTGTTACTAATAAAATACAGGTAGCGCCAAAACATACAATGAGTGGGAATTTACAGAGGGGAACTCATTCGGAGGTAACAAAGTCACCAGGGAGTAGTGCAAGTGAGGCAAATATCAGAGGTATGACAAATCTAAGGTAGATAAAATAATGACGAAGCTAGATGGAGCAACCTCAGATCTATCTCGCTTTGAGGAATATATACATCTAATAATGGAGAAACGAAGCACAAATTTTGGAATTGACAATGCCCAGAGTAAGCAAGTTGAGGATAAATAGAATGTGATACTTCAAGAAAATACAACTATCCCATCGACTAGTGGGATAAAGTTGTGGGCTGTGCCGTAGAACAGGAAGAGAAGAGGACTCAAGTGAGGAAGGCATCTGTTTGGGATGATTTAATCATATCTAAAGTTTCATATGCAGGATTAAAGCTATAATGTTGCCCTGACTTCCTATGATACCTCTACTAATATGTCGATAGAATTTCGAATACATTAGTTATGAGATTAATTATTGATGAGTTCCCAGATTGGACTCATTTAGAGCCATATTTTGATAGAATTAGTATCCTTAATTGCTTGTTTTGTCTAAATTACTAATAAAAACCATGAGTTTCAAGTACTTTGAATTTGAGGCAAAGCACGGACACTACTTGGAAAAAAAAATAGAAAAAATGATGAAAAGATTGAAGAAATGAAGGCTTGAAGATCGCCGAGTCAACTTGGCGACTCACCGATAGGTCTGAAGATTTCCTTTTGTTCCAATGTGATGAGACTTGAAGGTAAGGATCAAATCAACGCAAGAAAGGAGAATTAGGCGCATCGCTGAGAAGTTCTGCAAAGAAATGCCTTATCTCCGAGTAATAAAAAACACAGGGATTCTTTGACTACGTTCAAGACGATACTGAGGTGATCAAAGGGTGAACTGCTTATTTGTTTGGATATTTTGTTAAATGCCACCACGCATCCCGCTACTGCACTATTCTTTGAAAACTAAATATACTTGTTGAGAAAATCAATACCAGCTTCATCCATGGCTGATGCTCCTAAGAGTTCATTGAACCCACATGCACCTGAATATATCCCTATTACCACTCCGACTCTGCCACCACCAATGCCACATTCTACACATATTCTGCTTCAACGACGGGGTCAATCTCTCGCGCTGATGCTTCTAACGCATACAGCTTCACCTGCGCTTCCACCGCTTCTTCCTCTTCCTACCTTCGATTCTTGGCAAACTACTATCATGACGAAGAATATCCCATCTCACTACAACCGTGAAAAGTTGATTAAATTTCTAGACGATTACTGCTCACTGGATAATGAAAAAGCGAGAGATTTAAATGAAGAAAATCCTCATGTCTTCGCTTATGATTTCTCTTATTTGCCTACGAATTTAAAAACAACGAGCAACCCAGGCTATGTATTTGTGAATTTCACTGATCACCGAAATCTGCCAAATTTTTTTAAGTATTCTAATGAGAGAGCAATAACGTATCAAAATTATTCAAGGAACGTTTGGATGGATATTATGAATATCTAGGGAAAAAATGCTTTAGTGAACTGATACGAGAATACAAGATTTGTGAGAGAGTCTGAAGAGTGTCTCCCAGATGTGTTTAACCCTCAAAGAAATGGTTCTAGGGAAACAATGCAAGTGATTACTGTGGGCAAATTTCAAGCCATTCCAGATATTCCCATCGATCGATTTTAATAATTGAATAGCAGTCTGTTGTATTTTTCCTTTCCAAATAAACAAGTTGATCGAGGGGTTGTTACTCCTCTGACATGCTATAAGAAAAAAAAACATATACTTGTTGAGTGTTTTATCTTAGATATCGAACTATCATTGTAAGAATACATTATTATCATATTTTTCAAGTTTTTATATTAGTTTTTGAGATCTAAGTATTAGAGAGTTTTTAGGAGAAGAACTTGATGAAAAAAAGGGTTTCAACACTATAGGCGTAGACTGGTCTTCATGTGACAACTGGGTATCGAGAGGAACACATTTTAAATGGTGTAAGTTGCTAGAGAGAGAGATTATTCCCCTTAAAGTTTAGCCTAGTCACAATTATTCTATATATCCTCTATAGAAAACATGTACCCAACAATTTATATTAACCCGTATCCTATCACATCCCGATAATTCCCCCTCTAACTACTTATATTTCTCGTTAATTTTATTTATTCTTACTACTTGCGACAACCCCCATTGATAATTGACCCTTGCGGCACCCCCCACTTTGATTTAAAATATTTTTACTCGTTAATGTCTTTAGCTAGGACTAGTTAGAATGTAGTTTTAATTTTCTATTAATTCTCACTACCACTCTCTTGGGACACGAACCCAACCCTTGGTTGGGTTACTATACTATTGCATGATTATAGACCCTCGTACAAGAAGTTGTGTCTTGATTACGCAAACATCAAAATAATGACGTTATCGAGGATTGGGGTCACCTGAAGAGTAGTTACATAGAATTTGTATTTTTAATTAGTTGTAGCCTTACTAACTTTACTTTTAGTTTTGTTTACTGTTGAGTTGTCATTGTATGTTGGCACCCTGAGCATGACTGAGGGAAGTAGTGACAAGACAGATGAGACAAATCAAGAAGTCGAGGGAACTTCAAGTTATTTACACTAGTAACTCAGTTGAACGGCTTGGCCACCAAAATCTCAGAGGTGTAAATCTAGTGCATCATTTAAAGGGAGGTATATAATTCCTCATGAGCAGAATGAGTCTAGCGACAGCGAGAATAATCATGTAGCGAACGCGCGTCAAATCATTCTCCAAGACATCATCGATCAAGATAAAGTGTTGGAAGACATGGAAAATTTTGAAGAATTAAATCAACTGATTGGCTCTCATTCTAGATCCCTCTAGGTAATAGTGTTTTAGTTGTGAAGATTAAAGTGTAGAGAGTTTTTAAAATCTAATTTGGTGAAAGAAGGGTTCATTCAGCGAATCGCAAAACAAGTCATCATGCTCAATGCAATTTGTCGATTGGCTCAATATAAGTTTAATTTAAAATGTGTTATATTATGCGAAATTGGAAAGCCATTAGGCGGGTTGTTGATCTCAACTTAGATCGCCATTTTGAGCACCAAAGAGCTAAAGATTCTCTAAATAATGGTGAGATAAGTAACCACTCAGCGTGTCACCAAATAGGTTGGTGTATCTGAATATCTTCGCCAAATGGATGCGAACTGAATGGATTATAATGGCCAAATGTCACAAAACTTGAACTTTTTCATTCCCTCACAATTTGAAACTTCAAGAACGCTCACCAAGGTAATATTTTCAACACTTTTTGCTTTCAATATTTTAGTAGTTGATCGATGCTCAGAACAAGAATTTCTTAGCCGCCTAGAACTTCAATCATATTTCAATCGGCATTAAATACCTCACTAAACCCCAAGGTTATTTTTGTGAATTTCGGAATCATTTGCAATATTTTTGCCTATCTAACATTGATTCTCAATATCCCTTTTTTGTTGCGCGACTAATTAGACTTAATTGTGGGGTTGTGCATATTTCGTGCCTATAATGGTTAAGCGTTATGGGTCAGAGCTTAATTTTACTAAAGTGTAGTTTAATTTTGTTTTCAGGGTTTGCACTGTTGAAATTGAAATGATGAATTGAAAATGGGCCGTTAGGCAAGCTGGGTCCGGCTTGCTGAACAACTCAGTGGTTAGCGTGTTGTCTACATGTCACCCTTAATTTCATGTCAGACTTAAGGTTTGATTCTGCGACTTTTATCATGACGTCTTGGAGCGTTGAAAGTTATCAGCGACTCGCCAAAGAGACTCTTTATTGCCCTTTGTCTGCATCCCTGAACCCATTATCCACGAGTTTTGTACGTATTAACTTTTCCCTAATATTTTGGAGTCATGGACAAGAAGTCAACTCAAACAAACTAAAGAGTTATTGAAATCAATGAGGATACGACTCCATCCAGGGGCAAGACCAAAAAGTTTTTCACCATAGAAGGAGAAGTCTAGAGAAAAGATAAAATCCTGGAGTTATTAGATGCAAGCTACAACAGTACTGATGTTTATACGAATGATAATGACCCCACCACATATAACAATGATAGTATGGGAACAGAAGTTCTCAGTGTACCACTAAGACTTCTCAAGTTCCGGATCAGGCTATAATATTGGCACCTCTGGTACAAGGCCCCCCACATAAGTCAACAAATAGATTTAAGTATGAGGGGCAAAGGACGATCATTAAAGAAAAATGGTTGTTAATATGTAGGGTTATCTGTAAATCTCACAAATCTGGGTTAGCTAGGAATAAGCAAAGAAACTAAAAATATCCATTTTTGGGAATAAAAGGAAAAAAATTTGGAAAATTTCTTGATAAAAGAAAGTGAGTTTTGGTCATTTTCAGATAGAAATAACCTATAGCTCTGGATGAGTTAGAGGTAGTTATTGATACTGTTAAAAATCCCTTGGAGATATCTTACCAATGTCGCCTAGTTTGCGCATTTTTGATATCGTATGAGGGACTTATGCGCATCGGAAGTTGGGCTGTTGAAGTAAGGAAAATCCCAATTCGGGTTCAAGGAAGGGCACACTTGTCTTTTAACCAATTAGTTTCCTATTTCATTTTTAGATATTTATTTGTGGTAAAAACATGTTTTAGTTTAGATGAAAAATTTAAATCACGCTTAGCACTTGGAGAAGAGAAAAAAGAAGAAGAGAAATGATATCACTTAAGAATTCGCCAAGGTTTGCGAGTGGAATTCGTCGGGGGTGATTCCTACCAATATATGCGATAACTTTTAGTGTTGAGTCAGTTCACGCACACACAAATCTTTCATCAATCCTTTAAATTTTAATTGGTTGAATTAGAATAGTGAAGTTTTTGAAAGACATGGTTGAATTCTTGTTGATTGACTTGTTGAATGATTATTGTTGCTTTATTTCAAAATTTTGAGTTGTTTCTAGAATATGATCTATTGTGTATAGAAGTGAGTAATAATCCTAAAATTTTGGGAAAAGAACTATGGAGATTTAGACGATTTAGAATCAGAAAACAAGAGAGGAAAATCATCCAGTTCATGTGTGTAGCACCAGGAGAGCGCACCCCATCTGTGCCTGAGGGCCTGGGCGGCTCCCCTAGAGTGTGCGAGAAAGGTTCCTCAGACCAAATGGTTTGGCATGGTGTGCCCCGAACGCAACTAAATTCGCATTTTTTGGTCAGATTTTGTAATTTAGTATGATTAAGACCTTCTAAGGTGTTCTAACACTTTATAATGATTCTAACTACTCAAAATGACCTCTAATCATATAGAAATCATCTAGAAACACAAATTTACAACCTTGAATCTATAACTTCAAATTCAAGGGTAAATTAGAGACAAGTCAAGAAAACTCCTAAAGTCCTTTTATGAAGTCTTTTGCAAATATATTAAACTTTTTTGAAGACTTAAAGCTAAGTTTGATTAAGGACCAAATACAATAAAGAGAAGTTCATTTCAAGTTTTATAAGTCTTTCGAAAACATTTAAGTGTCATTTTAAGGCTAATGCTCGAGTTCAGTTGACAGTAAAGTGATGTATTCCTTCAAAGTAGTATATGGGAACTAAGTATCCCCAAAAGTACTTTTCATATTTAAAAAAAGGGAAATTGAGATTTGCAAAAACCCTTCGGGCTAGTTTTCAGTTAAAGAGAAATAGATTTCTAAATGAAGAAAGCTGAGAAATTGTTATTTCCTAATAGTGTTTGAGCTAGGATTTTTGAGCACATGGATGAAGTATTGAGCACTGTTATGAGGGAGAGTTCATACAACTCATAGCCCCCATAAATAATATAGCAACCATGGGTAGAAAGGTTATAATTTTTTGATAAACTTACAGTAGAATAGTGGATCCATTAGGCAGTTCAGGTTTTACACCTTTGGTTGTGTATAGGATACGCTGGCAGTGTGAGGAAAATCGTTGTATCATTACTATAGCTCTTAAGTGATGGTTGTAGATTAGAGAATTTACTTATATATATCAGTTCATTTGTATTTTTACATATATCTCACAGTTATCGTATCATTGTATTCATTGAGAGTTTAAATCATGTTTTTATACAATTTTCTTTATATTGCACTTGCTTTTAAATTTATTTATATTGAAATGAGTTAGTTATTCATAAGTAGAGTAGAGCCAAGATAACTGTAGCATTCCAACTCGCATACTCGTACACTCAATGTACTGATACCATTTGCATACATCATATCATGATGCAGACGCATCTAAGCAAGATCAACATCATCCAGCGCCTCGCTAATCCAGCTGAGAGGTCAGAATAAGTGGTGAGCCTCCTTTCATTCTAGACGATACATTTATTGATTTTCAGTCTTTTTTTTTATAGGATGTTATGGGGTCTATCCGAACATCCATCTTTGTAATATAGAGGTTTCATACACAGACAAACAGTTAGTATTGAGTCTCTTATCTTTGTAGTGGAGACAGTTTGCTATGAGACTTAAGTTTCATTTTGGTCAATTTATTTACTATAAGTTATTGAATGAGACTACCGTGTTGAGTTAAGTCTTCCGCTGAGTTAATTAAGTCAAGACATGGGTCTTCTCGAGGCAAGCAATGTTCATCGAGTGTCAACCACGTCCAGGGTGAGGCTCGATGCATGACATCATCTATAGATATCTAGATATAATGGAGTGCCTACAACATCACATATTTCAAATCTTCATAGAACCCCGTGGCTCTTATATACCAAGTAGGGTTAGAAATTTTTATAGTGTGTACAGTGCATTGGTACCGCAAATAAAAAGGATGGTATCGTATTTCAAAGCAGTTGACTACGTGGTTATCAGAGGAAGAAAGGTTGCTTGTGATAGTGAGGCTATAAACATAAACTTGGGGATGTCAAATAAGATCAAAGATTATTTCTAGTAACTGATCATACAAGATAAATTTGATAAAATGAAAAAGAGGTTAGATCCACTAATCTCAGATGATGATGCTCCGATGCGGTTAGTAGAGGAAGCATCAATTGAAAAAAAATAGATCTAAATGTGGTAGCAAGATACTGGTTTGGATTCATCATCACCACAATTATGCTTTCCCAAAATGAATGAACTATTCGCCTCGCTAAGGAAACTTATCTGGGGTGTATTATGAAGGAAATGAGGCTAAATCTGGGGGAAATCATTGCTGAAAAAATCCATATGCGTGCAAAGCAGAGTCGGGCCTATATCCCAATTCTATCTTTGATAACTGTATTATGTAAAAGAGCTAGTTTACCTAGAGATGCAAAGAAGGAGATGGGAGTAACTCCCACATCTTCCACTAATATCAGAAAGATCAAAGGTGAGTACCTAAAGGATCCAACAAAGAGGAAGAAAAAGGAAAATTAGATGGTCCCAGAACTTATACCTGCAGAGGCATCTTTGCCAATTCTGGCACCTAAAATTTTAGGTACACCTAGCGTCACTACTACTCTCACTGAAACTACAGGGTCTTCTATTCTTGCACTATCTCCTAGACCTACTATTGTTGTGGTTTCCCGGGATATGATCAATTGGGCATTTTTGATAAAGATGGGATAACATACTCAATTTGCTGATTGTTGGGCGGCCAACATAAAAACTCCATTCCAGGCATGGTTCAGGATGCCCTCGATGATATTGTGAGACGATTGAGTAATATTATTTACGCCCTAGAGTCCAAGATAGCAGTGTATGAGCGCGAACAAGGGGCCATAAAGGAGGTGATAACCTTAAATATCGTCATTGCTGAGCTAGGAAAAGATGTGGACTAACTGAATTTGAGTGAAATGTCCATGATCTTTTGAACATTTTTAATTCTCGATGAACCCGAGATGCCTCATACCACTACAGGACGTGGGGATGGAATGGATCAGACAACTTATCATGGGTCAGAAGTAGATATTGATGAAAAGATGCTTAAAGAGGCTAAGGGAGATACAGAGGAAGACTGGATTGAGAGTGGAGAAGTCATGATACATGTTTTAGTGTAGGATTCTTTTGAAATTGCACCACTTGATAAACCCAGTGAGGATGGTCCTACTAAGGAGACTTTGGGCACTAATACCCAAGTAAATATCCCCGACAAAGAGAGAGACTACATAGACATGACCATTTTTACCTCCCCCTCTATCTTATTATATTCTTACTTTTTGATACTTCTATTAACATTTGAGGACAAAAATTTTTTTGATTATGGAAGGTTGAGTCCCTCGCCTTTTATGTTGATATTTGTGTTTTTTGTGTTTATATTTCGGTCTTCTAATCTCAAATTGTTATTTCTCTACTTTTGTGGATGATTAATCTTATGTATCCCTTTTGGTTATAATTTAAAAATGATTTTGACCCTTATTAAAAATTTTAATTTTTCAAAAATTTTTGCCACTTCTTTTATGTACTTGAAGTTGCATAGGAAAAATATGTGAACCCTTTGCAACTTGTTCTGATTAGCCAATTTTCATATTGATTCTCTTTTGATGACCGCTGCACACTAGCAAAAGTGTGGAGTCTTGCTTAACTTTAGTGTTGAATCCTTGTTTGATAAGCTTACCTTGAACTATGCATGATAACACCTAGAATATTCCCCGAGGTTTTTGTAACGACCAGCAAGTACACCTTAGAAGTTAGGACATCCTTGTGTCGTCACACGGCAAATGAGACTTTAAGAAGTCTCATCTAAGCCTCTTGTATCGTTCATTAGATAATGAACATTCTAAAATGAATAAAAATTTAAAACTCTATTCACACATGAAGAACTCTTTCATAAACAATACGCAAGCGGAAGACTTTCATTTAAAACATTTAATTTTTACAACAATATACTTGAACTATCTATACTTTGGAGTTCACAACAGTTGGGAAAAATGCCATACAAGACATAAAATAAAGACTTAAGACATAAAGGAACATGTGGATATTGTCCTCGAATCGATGAGGACTCACCAATACTTCATCTTCAACCCTTAGAAACTTATCCATCTTTCATGGCACATCAAGATTTTATATCCCTACACTTTAGTCAAAAAGTAAAATAAGGGGTTCGCATATTAGATGTACTAAGTATGGAAGTCATGCAAAAACCATGAAAAAGGGATATTTAGTAATAAGCATGCTTTTCATAAATTTCATTTAAAACATCGTACTATAATTAAAAGAAAAACATTCAACAACTTAGAAACACATAAGAATACATTTAACAAAAAGTCACATTTTTAGAAAACACTTCATTGAAGTCACTTCACTATACAGTGAACTCAATTCACTGTTACAGTGAAGTTCCTTCACTTCACTTTAGACACCCTTTAGCATGTAATATTCTCACCCAAAGCTATCCTAAGATTCACTTAAGTCACACAAAGAGAGACCGCCCATACACCCTCTCTAGATGTGCTTAAACGACCCTCAAGATTACTCATAATGAGTCACATACACACTTAAGAGATATCAACATAAAGCATGAGATTTTCCTACCAAGGTGACTCTAAGGTTCACTTTAGTGAGTTGTAAAGCGACCGTCCATACAATACCTGTTACACACAATTAAGAGATCCTGTAGACTACCTAAGATAGAATCATTCTCATTTAACACATTAGCATATAGGTGATATGACATTCTCCTTCCAAAGGCTAACAAAAGACTTACTTAAGTAAATTAAGAAGATAATTTCCATAAAGACCTATTAAAGATTGCCTAAATAATCCTTATGATTACCCAAGGCTTAGATCATGTCCACATAATCAACCAACTTCTCTAACTAGAGTCATTCTTAAGACTTATCTAGGTAAAATAAGAAGTGACCATTCATATGCCCCCTTCATACATTAACTAGAAAACCCTTAATTATTCTAGATAAGAAATACTTAAACATACTTTCTTAACTTAAGTCATTACATTCACTAGTTCATTAAGAGACATTGAATACATAAAGGACATTTAAGTAATAGTCTTGAACAAGACCTAGGGACTCTCACTAAAATCTTCAAAGACTATTGTGCAAAGTCTAGATAGTTTCCCATAACACCACCTAAACTTTATAGAACTTCTCTAGTGCTAGTAAGTATCTCATATGATGAGAATAGGCATTAACCTACATAGACCATGTTAGCAACTCATTGAATCTGGATATCTAACCTACTCCGATGAGGGTGTTCTACTTGCCAAGGGTAGATTTAAGACAGATCTCATGTAGGCACATGGTTAAGGAATGTGAAGGATATGCTTTGTATTCTAGTCTCACACTTAACTAGAACTTCTTTCCTTTGCCACGCTCACTCAGTGCTAGTCTGCATTCTCATAGAGTAATTTACATTAAAAGTTCACATAAAAGGGTTCCATAACATGTTCAAAACCCAATCACATTTACCATACCACAGATGTCCTCTTAAGGCTACCTTCCAATAGCGACAAAAAGCTCATTATGACTTTCCTAAGGTTTGATATGATGTTGTTCCAGCCAATCAACCTTAAGTCCATCATCCTTTACTTTGAAGGATACTATTACGACTTTCGACTTCAATATACATAGCTTCAACACTAGGTTCAAGGTTTCACATAAAAGACCATCTTAACATCATTCAAGGTCACATATGTTTCATAGATTCAAGACTAAGAGACTTAAGCATCCTAATTCAATATATCATATATTCATATTTATACAAGCATCAAGTAAGGGACATAAGTCCATCAAGACAAGACACCACATACTTCACCTAAATACATATTACTAGTCATTCTATAAGCACATAAGAACAACCATTATCATATTTAAGTCATCATATACACTACCATATCATAATCAATATACCTATTATAGACTTATATAGCCAAGTAGGAACAACCATGCATTAACCCTAAGACTAAACATACACATAGTAATGGTTTACATGGTTTTTTCACATACATAACAAGACACGTACTTTCATATTCCTTCACATATAGATAGATATACCTCTTATTTCACATAAAACAACTATACAAAACAACATAGTACTTCAAGTAGTGCCGACAAGGCCATGATCATAATATTGCAGAAATTAAAGTTGACAAGACCACATCAATTGCAAGTAAAGCACATAACCTCCACCATAAGTGGACCATACTAATCACAACATAATTGAAATCTAATTAATATCAAAATAAATGAATTAGGGAAGCATGCCCCACTCCATCTTACCACTTGGATTTCAATGCTAAATCATCCAATTCGATATTACAAGGCCATTATCCAAGGCCATAATAAACAACTCAATACAAATATATTGATAATTCATGAAACTAGATCAATTCATTACATACTTATCAATCTAATGCAACCTACATACCAATTGAATATAATTATTGCATCATTAGAAAGCCCATAGGAAATTACATTAGAAAACATAAGCCTTAAGTCAATATCAATTCAATACGCTTTATATGCAATAGATCTAAGAGTATCCATTAATCAATTAATCAAATTTAAATAGCCTATACAACATACATACATAATCTATACATGAATGTAAAGCCCACAACAATCTACACATGAATTCATGATTATCAACGCATAATAAATTCGCCCATACTTTAGTCCAAATTGAAAAATTTGAGAAGATCAAGGGTTCATGGAGAAATTCATTGGAAAACATCAATTAAACATCAATAATAGCATGTAATAACATTTGAAAATGTTTCATGCAAGAATCCAAGACTTGGAGTAGAAAATTCACATTTCATCTTTTTGAAATCTTTTGTAAATCATATTTGAAATTGGATATATAGAATGTCTTAGATGGAGAACTCCCATACCTTATTTGAATAATCCAAAGATAATTGAAGAAGAAACCCCATTGAAGACCCGTCTTCAAGCTCCATCTCACTTTGAACTCACATGGAGGTTTTGGAGAAACTTTAGGAGGGAAAGTGTTTTAATTTAGGTGTTAGGGTTATAATAAGAGTTTAATGACTTATATACTCTTAAAATATCCATAAAAACCTAAAATAATCGTCCTATTATTTTTAAAAGTCTTGGGGTGAAATCCCAAGTTCACCCCTAACATTACTGAAAGCTGTAGTATACATGCACCTATCGACGTGACCATCGACGACCATTGTTCAGGCCACGTCCCTTCGATGGGGGTTTCGTTGATTGGTTCATAGAGTCCTCAACCTGCAGTAAAATTGTCTCCATCGACGAGACCCATTGACGGGCCGTCGACTGGTCGACCGGCCGTCGACTTGTCCGTTGTTTGGCCACTACCTTGCAGTGTTGGACTCTAAATTGGTGTCCTCCCTTAGGGACCCTTTTTGGGTCCTATGTGGAGTCGTACCCAGAAGTTTCCTCCCAAAATATGATCGTATACAAGTATAGGACCTACCACATGAGTTTCATCCAAAAACAACATGTAAAACTCGATGAAACATACATAGACACGCATGGTCGTTTCAAGGCAAGCCTTTCGAATGTCATGGACATTCTTGTACATTTGACCTCCAAACCTCATGAAACTTGACACACTGACTTTAAACACCATATAAACTCATTTAAGATCCATATAATCAATTTCATCACATATAAACACATAAAACCACATATGAGGCACTTAGGTGACTTAGTCGTCGAACATCTTATTCGTCTCTTTACGTTTGACTTCTAATGCACCTAAACTCTTAGCTACTGATATACCGTAGTTTCACGGTATAATTAATACTTTTTCCTTAAGTTTAGTGTGTCCGAAAGCCTTTTTGTGATAATTTTGATATAAGTTTTTCTTTGTTTTGCTGGAAATCTTTCCAAAGCTGAATGCGGAGATTTTGAGCGAAAAAATGCAGAAGAGACCACCTACGGAGCTTATGAAGGTCCTTCGTTCCTGTGACGGTCCGTAGGTGGCAGCATAGTGCAGCTGCTGATGGAAGATGGGAAGTCTGACCAAGTGTGGGATTACGAAGCTTGTGACGGTCCGTCATGGCTATGACGGTCCGTCCTACAGGTTCGTCGTGAAGATCAGAGAAGTGATCCCAGTACCCAGATTCCGAGAGTTGAAGTATTTTGGAATGAAGAACCTCGACGGACCGTTGTGCCTATTACGGTCCGTCATACTTTCCATTGAGGGGAATGAAGAAAGCAGCAGAAGAAATTGCACCATGTATGGGAACACGGAGTCCACGACGGTCCGTTGTGACCACGACGGTCCGTCGCGTGGTCCGTCGACCCAGCCGCGTTTTGGCAGATTTCCAGCAATTAGAATTCTTGTGTAATTAGGTTTTTGTTTTTATATAAATAGTTCGAAAAAACTCATTTTTGAGGTTAGACACCAGATAGTTAGACATCATATTATTAGATTCGTTGTATTAGTGTTAGACTTTCGGATTATCATTGATTGCAAGTATTTTTTGGTGATTAATCAAGCAACCTTTTGGATTTTATTCTTTCTCATTGAAGTAAGTACATGAATTCTTATTTAATATATTTGAATATTGTGTTTATGGCTATCACTAACTAAACTCCATAACTAGGGTTGGGGGAACCATAGTCAAATAATGAGATAAACCCTAGCTAAAATAACAATTCTAGAAAAGTGTCTTGCATGTATTAATAATTCTTTCGCTTAGAAGTCTTTTTAACGGCTGATCAACGTTAGAACTCGCCTTAATGCTACTTGCCAGACAAAGGAGGTAGATAATAGGAAAAGAATTATTAACATAGATTTAGTGTATACTATCTAATAGGATAGTATTGATTGGTACGAGGTAATAACTTAGTCAAATATCGAATACGATGCTTAATATGAGGTAAAGATAAGGGTTAGGAAAGCAACACACGTAGCCGGACCAAGGTGCGGAGTGAGATTTTCTAGATTCCGGACCAAGGATTTAGAAATACATAACTTATCACTTTGCATGCAAGATACTAGGAAAGAATTTTTATAGTTAGAATTATCAAGTTATGAACCTGTGGGGAACATGTAAACCCTAGTTACTTTGATTAATTGATTAAAATAAAACATTAAAAATTGCTAAGTGTCTCTTTCAAATTTGTTAAATTACTTTTACTCATTTAGAGATATAAACCCCCCTTTTTATGTTTTTACTTTCTAAGGAAGTCTTCAACCGAACAATAGTAATAACAAGTTGAAGTTAAGTCTAGATTATTTTCCTCGTGGGAACGATCCCAACCTCACTAGTTGGGTTATTTACTTGACACAACCGCTTTACTTCTTATTTAAGAAGTAAGTTTGAGCGTATCAAATTTTGGCGCCGCTGCCGGGGAATATAGCTTTTAGATTAACTTGAACTTATTACTATAGTTTAGTTGATATTTTATTGATTTTACTTTGTTTTATTGTTTTTGATTTCTTTTAAGAACTATCCTCCTTGTATGCCAAATACACGGAGATGAATAGAACCATTGTTTCCCTACGATCTTGAGTTAGAGCGTACACTGCGCAATATGAATCTAAATTTTGGAATAAATGAAGATGATCCAAAGCAGAACATCCCAGTTCCGGTTGACGTTCATGGTCAGATGTTACCCGATGCTCCGGGTGAACATCAACAGAGGGGACAAAATCCTTTTCCACGGCCCCAAGCATACTACAGAGGGTATGATAACATAGCAGACTCGGATGGGCCACTTGTCTTGCCCCCTCTACCGACAGGCCACACTTTTGTGGTAACTAGTAGCCTGATGCAAATGCTCACTGCCAGAGGTTTGTTTTCAGGGCTACCTTCTGAGGATCCTCATGCCCATATAGCTAAGGTAACGGCAGTGTGTAAAACTTATGTGGGAAGTCCTGATTTGGATTTAGATATAATAGGTCTCAGAGTGTTTCCTCTCTCACTGACGGGAGAGGATGCTATTTGGTTCACTGAGCTGCCATACAACTCCATCTTTACTTGGAATCAACTAAGGGATGTCTTCTTAGCACGCTACTATCCAGTCTCCAAGAAACTAAACCACAAAGACGGAGTGAATAACTTTGTGGCACTACCAGGAGAGTCAGTTAGTAGTTTTTGAGATAGATTCACCTCATTCTTGAGAAGTGTTTCAAATCACCGTATAGATGATGATTCACTGAAAGAATACTTCTATCGGGGTCTGGATGATAACAACAAAGCGGTGTTGGACACTATAGCAGGTGGATCTTATGGAGAATGCCCTTATGCTGAATCGCCAAAAAATTAGAGAAAATCTCTCGGAATAACAAAGCTTGTAGTACTAGGAAGTCTGATACAAGGAGAAACACCTTCGCAGTGCAGTCCACTCACAACCCAGCCAGAGATGAAATTCGGGATGAAATGGCTCAGATGAGAACTGAGCTTGGGTTGGTACTAAAACATGTCACTGGGGTGCACAAAAGATTAATGCAGTCAACTACTTACCAAAACCACCGCCACAGAATGATGAGTGTTATTATGAGGAGGATCACTATGCAGTAAATGAACAGATGGGGGGTTTCCGACCAAGTGCTCAAGGCTCTAATCAGGAGAATTGGCGACAAGGTCAAGGGAACCAAGGTCGGAACTATGGTAACTACAATCGTGAGGGTCATTATGTCCGAGATGGAAACTACAATCGCGACAACAACTTCAATAGGGGTAACTATGGTAATAGAAACGACAGGAATGGACCTTATGTTCCTCCTCAAAATCGTGAAGTTACTCCTAGGGATGGTGGAGGTAGTTTGTCGCGAGTTGAGGATATGTTGCATAAAATGATGAGGAGGTTCGATGCTAGTGATGAGCATAATAAATAGTTGAGAAATGATTTAGCAGGTATTGGGCAAAAAGTTGATACCCATGCAATATCGATTAAGCAACTTGAGTTACAATTGGCCCAATTATCTGTAACTGTGATCACACGGCAATCGGGCACTGTTCCTAGCAACACTGTCCAAAATCCGAAAAATGATGGACATTGTATGGCAATTACTACTCGCGGTGGCAAGCAAACCATTGACCCACCTATGCCATCTGATGAGAAAAAGGTGACAAAAGAATCTGATAAAGTGGTAGAAGTTGATGCTGAATTAGAGGAGAACTCTGCAAAAGATGATGAGGTGCCTAAAAATGTAACTCCTATGCCTAGGCCACCATCC
Organism: Solanum habrochaites; assembly: GCA_027704765.1. Lineage (NCBI taxonomy): Eukaryota > Viridiplantae > Streptophyta > Magnoliopsida > Solanales > Solanaceae > Solanum > Solanum habrochaites. Next base: position 9,908,713 of record JAKWJA010002491.1, read on the forward strand.
CCATTTCCTCAAAGATTATTAAAAAAAATACCGAGGATGGAAAATATCGGCGTTTTATAACAATATTGAAGCAACTTTCTATCAATGTCCCTTTGGTAGAAGCTTTAGAACAAATGCCCGGTTACGCCAAATTTATGAAAGATCTGGTCACAAAGAAAATATCGGTCACTTTTGAGGATGATGATAGAATGCAGCATTGTAGTGCTATTGCTACAAGATTTCTCGTCCAAAAGAAAGAAGATCCGGGTGCATTCACTATTCCTTGTACAATCGGGCTATTACATTTTGCGAAAGCATTATGTGATCTGGGGGCAAGCATAAATCTCATGCCCCTCTTGATTTACAAGAAGTTGGGTTCGGGTGACCCGAAGCCCACTGCAATGCGGCTACTGATGGCTGATCGAACAGTAAAACGGCCCATAGGGATACTTCATGATCTGCTAGTAAAAGTAGAGTCATTCATCCTTCCGGCTGATTTTGTCATTCTTGATTGTGAGGTTGATTTTGAAGTGCCAATTATCCTTGGAAGGACATTCCTAGCTACGGGAAGAGCCTTAGTAGACATGGAAAAGGGGCAGATGAAATTTCGGTTGAACAATGAGGAAGTGGCCTTTAATATTTGTAGGTCAATGAGGCATAATGGTGAGCTCCAATCGGCATCTGCTATATCCTACAACATGGGTGACACATCTGAGACACAAATGGAAGAACGTTTAGGTGTCTACGTATTAGCGGTAGTGATAATGAACTTTGATAGCGATTGCATTGAAGGGTATGAGTCATTAGTCGCGACTCTTGACCGAGGTGATGTTCGGTTTAAACCGAAGAAATTTGAGCTTGATATGAAAAATTGCGAGTCCCCACTCACGAAATCATCGATAGAAGAGGCTCCAAAAGTTGAATTAAAAGCTCTCCCACCTCATCTTAGGTATGAATTCTTAGGAATGGTGACACTTTGCCGGTAATCATTTCATCAGACCTGGATGAACAACAGGTTCAGAGTTTGGTGAAGGTACTAAAAAGGTTCAAAGGAGCTATTGGGTGGACCATTGCGGACATTATTGGGATCCCTCCTGGTATTTGCTCTCTTAAAATCCAACTTATGCCTGATCAAAAGCCGAGTATTAAGCACCAGATACGCTTGAATCCTCCGATGCAATAGGTTGTGAAGAAGGAAATCATCAAGTGGTTTGATGCCGGGGTAATCTATCCATTCGCCGATAGCAGTTGGGTATGCCCGGTTCAGTGTGTACCTAAAAAGGGGGAATGACTGTGGTCCCCAACGAAAAGAATGAACTTGTTCCAATGAGACCGGTTACTGGATGGAGGGTGTGTATGGATTACCGTAAACTGAACTCATGGACTGAGAAAGACTATTTTCCTATGCCCTTCATGGATCAGATTTTGGATAGACTTGCTGGAAAAGGGTGGTATTGTTTTCTTGATGGGTATTCAGGGTATAATCAGATTTCTATTGCACCAGAAGATCAAGAGAAAACCACCTTCACTTGTCCATATAGGACCTTTGCGTTCAGAAGAATGTCGTTTGGGTTGTGCAATGCACCTGTAACCTTTCAGAGATGTATGATGTCAATATTTTCTGACATGGTGGAGGATACTATAGACATTTTTATGGATGATTTTTCTGTGGTCGGTGATTCATTTGAGCGGTGTTTGACCAATTTATCTGAGGTTCTTAAGAGATGTGAAGACTGCAATTTAGTACTAAACTGGGAAAAGTGTCATTTCATGGTGAAAGAGGGTATTGTGTTGGGTCATCGCATTTCAGAAAAGGGCATAGAGTTTGATCGAGCTAAAGTCGAGGTAATAGAGAGACTGCCCCCACCAATCTCTGTGAAAGGTGTGAGAAGCTTTCATGGGCATGCAGGTTTTTACCGAAGATTCATCAAAGACTTTTCAAAGATTGCACACCCATTGTGCAAACGGCTGGAGAAAGATTATAAATTTTATTTTGATAAATCTTGTCTTAAGGCATTGGGTGAGCTAAAGGAAAAAATTGGTGTCTGCGCCTATCATTATTTCTCCGGATTGGAATATTCCATTTGAGGTGATGTGCGATGCTAGTGGGGTGGCTCTTGGGGTAGTACTGGGACAGAGGAAAAACAAAATCCTTCACCCCATCTACTATGCTAGTAAAGCCCTAAATGAAGCTCAGAAAAACTACACAGTGACTGAGAAAGAACTCCTTGCAGTAGTTTTTGCTTTTGAGAAATTTCTCTCCTATTTTCTAAGTACTAGAGTTATAGTTCATACTGACCACTCAGCATTGAGATATTTGATGTCAAAGAAGGATGCGAAACCTAGGCTTATTCGTTGGCTATTACTGCTACAAGAATTTGTCTTTGAAGTGATGGATAGAAAAGGAACTAAATATCAAGTTGCTGATCACTTGTCTCGTCTAGAGGATGAAGCTATGAGAGAGTTAGGGGATAAGACTGACATTGATGATACTTTTCCCGATGAACATGTATTGGCTGCTTCACAAGACTTGATCCCATGGTTGGCAGATTTTGCAAACTATCTGGCTAGTGATATTGTTCCACCAAACTTGTCCTTTGATCAAAGAAACAAGTTCATGTACGATGTGAAAAAGTTCTTTAGGGATGAACCACACATGTATAAGAGTTGTGCTGACGGTATTATTCGGCGTTGTGTGCCAGAATGTGAGATGTCGAGTGTGTTGGAGGCATGCCATTCCTTACCCGTTGGTGGACATCACAGTGGTATCCGAACCGCTCATAAGATATTACAATGTGGCTACTATTGGCGAACTCTTCATCAAGATGTTCATGGGTTTGCTAAAGCATGTGATAGATGCAAACGAGATGGCGGTATTTCAAGAAAGCAAGAGCTCCCTCTAAACCCCATTCTTGTGATTGAGTTATTTGATGTCTGGGGTATTGACTTTATGGGCCCTTTCGTGAGTTCTCATGGGATGAAGTACATTCTAGTAGCAGTTGATTATGTATCTAAATAGGTCGAAGCCATAGCCCTCGCAAACAATGAAGGGAAGAGTGTCACTGCATTTTTGAAAAAGAATATATTCTCTCGTTTTGGCACCCCAAGGGCCATTATTAGTGATGGGGGCTCCCACTTATTCAATAGATTGTTCAAGGGGTTATCGGAGAAATACGGGGTTCGCCATAATATGGCCACTCCTTACCACCCTCAAACTAGTGGGCAAGTTGAAGTGTCGAATCGGTAGATCAAACAGATATTGTCCAAAACAGTGAACGCTAGTAGAACGGATTGGTCAAGGAGGCTTGATGATGCATACCAACTTGTATATAGGAAAGCTTGTCATCTTCCGGTTGAGTTAGAGTATAAAGCCATGTGGGCTATATAGAAGTTAAAAATGGATTGGAGCGAAGCTACAGAGCAACGGTTAAATGGGTTGAATAAACTTGATGAATTTCGGCTGAAAGCCTATGAAAGCTCAGCCCTATACAAAGAAAAAATTAAGAAGTACCATGACAACAAAATTGAAAAATGAGAGTTTATGGTCGGGGATTTGGTGCTTTTATTCAATTCCAGATTGCGCTTGTTTCCAGGAAAACTCAAGTTCAAATGGACTGGTCCTTACACGGTTACCCAACTATTCCCTCATGGAGCAGTTGAGTTGGAAACTAAAGAGGGTGTGCGGTTCAAGGTGAATGGACAGCGCATAAAAATCTATTTCGGGCATGATGTATCGGCGAATGAAGTTATAGAGGCATACCATCTTGATGAAGTCTGAGTAATCAACTGTCCCCAGTCGTGCCGCGACATTAAATCAGGCGCTTGTTGAGAGGCAACCCAATTCTTATCGTTTTTTAGTAATGGTAGCATTTTTCTATTAATGGGTTTTGAATTTGCAGGCACATCACCAGGAAATTCTGCAGAAAATTACTCTGCAGCAGTCACTGACGGACACATCTACGAACCGTTGCGCCTGAGATGGACCATCCTATTCATCCGTCGCACCAGGTACGTTTTTCTGTCATTTTTGAAACTAGGGCACACTACGACGGAACCAACGACGGGCCGTCACAACTGCGACAGACCGTCGTCGGGGAACCGTCGCGTGATTAATGAATTATACCCGACCCGACCGGCTGGACCCTTTTCCAAAATCTGACTGTTTAAACACCCAAACCCCTCATTGTCACACCATTCATTCATTATTCCTCTCATCTCCCCTCTCTTTTCAACTTCCACATTTCCCCCTCACTGATCATTGCCCCCACAATCCTTTTAAGCCTTATAATTATCATCTACTAGTCGGTGCTGCTGCTGTAGGTGTCTACCTTTCCAACTGAGTCATTATCCATTTGTTTTTTCTCTATTTCCAAGGTTTGTGTCTCTAAATTTATACTCATTTATCTTGCATTTTTTTTAGTAGTTAGTATTATCTTAGTTCTTAGTCGTATGATGTTTCCTTTATTTGATTATGTCTAAACCTAGGCTTAAAATGTTCGAATTTGCCATGTTGACAACCCTAGACATAGGTGATTTTGCATTAGTAGTTTGCTAGGTAGTTGGGATAGACACATTTAGGTCCACAACACTACAAGACCATGTGGGTTCATCGGGGATTCATAGGGTACCCCCAGTTCTATCACTGCTATTCAGAACGAGACCCCTATGACGGACCGTCGCACACACGACGACCGTCGTAGGGTCCGTTCCAAAATCCCTAGCACCCTGTTTCAATGACACATGTGACGGACCGTTGTCTTCACGACGGTCCGTCCTGCACAACCGTTCTGGTTGTCAGAGACCCTGTTTCTAAGGGTCACTCACTTTTTCTGAGTGTCATTCCACGGAGACATATGACGGACCGTCATACCCACGACGGTCCGTCCTGCATAGTCGTCATTATGGTCAGATACCCCTCTGCTAAGGGTCTCCCAAAATTTTCTAAGTGTCCTACGACGGACCATCATACCCACGACGGTCCGTCCTGTACGACCGTCATGATGGTCAGAGACCCCTCTGCTAAGGGTCTCCTAACATTTTCTAAGTGTCCTACATCGGACACTTACGGCGGACCGTCGTACCCACGACGGTCCGTCCTACTTGACCGTCATGATGGTCAGAGACACCTCCTTCAGGGTTCTTTATATAAGCATAGACTAAGTACAACACGACGGACCTTGTGACGGTCTGTCATAGCCACGAAGAGCCGTAATCTGGCCCGTCGTGTGATACAGTTTCAATATCACTGATACACTATTTTCAATGTTTTATTTCGTATGGGCTTGCCTGTCTTGTTTTCCTCTACTCATACTAATATTGATCCTTTACAGGTACTATCTACTATGGCACCCAAGCAAGACCGCACCTACGCACGCGGGCGATCTAAGTTTGTCGCTCCGTCTGCCCGCATGGTCATCGGCTCTGATGATGAGCGTGACCCTGCGTACGTGCCCCTAGGCACTTCCGCCCTTTCCCGTGCTGCACGGGCCCCTAGAGCTATACCCAAGACGGTGGCGTCCGGCGTAGTCACTGCCTCCCAGTCTGATGAGGAGCGCACAATGACCGGCACACCCTCTAGGTCGGCCACAAATAAGGAAGGAGAATCTGGATCCTTAGGAGTATCATGGTCCGAGGAAGCTTCTGGCTCTGCAGAAGTTCCCGCACCCGCCACTGCTGCAGCGTCGGCCTCGTCTGATGAGGCTGACAGTTCAGACTCTATATCCAGCGCACTAGTTCAAATCCCCACCCCAGCCGCTGACCAGCCAAATCGGTGGTGTGTCGACGGCCAGTTTCAGGTTTACTCCGATGCCAAGTTCCTGACTGATAAAAGAGTAATGACTCGAACACTCACCTTGGAGCGGCGGGTACTTACAGGGAGTCTCCCCACGATGCCGGAGATCCATAACCTCTTCACGAGGCATCGCTTATAGTGGACAACATAGTCGTTGGGAAGATACAACGAGGAAATGGTCCGAGAGTTCTACGCATCCTACGTAGCGACTCTCCGATCACAGATCGACAGGTGGGCTGCTCCCGCTAAACACGCCCCATTGGTGCAGGTTCGAGTCCGGGGCGTGCAGGTTGACATTCCTTACCAGCCATCTGCCTGTTCCTATACGGCAAGAGTGCAAATTCTACTCGGACCCCCATCACTGCCGAGTTTGACTACCGCTGGCAGATAATAAAGGATGGACAGTTCTTGCGAGAGCCAGCACTGAGAGAGACACCAAGAGGTGGATGGCCCTGCACCTGTCAGTAGATGGATAGGGTGCCGATTGGGTCACCGGGCCGAAGGGGGCCATCAAGAAGGCCAACCTCGTGTTCGTAGCAAAGTTCTTATGGCTGCTCGTCTGTCACTGCCTTTCCCCCACAGCTGCTGATAACATAGTTACCTGGGATCGAGTAGTGTTGATGGCGGCGATGATAGCCGGCTTCGAGGTGGACTTCGCATGGCTTCTCCGGGCAGTCATGCACGAGAGGGCATTCAAGGTCACTACTACCTACCCCTTTCCGTTTATGATCTTTGCCCTTTGCAGGTCCGCAGAAGTGCCCATATAGCACGTAGATCCGCTTAAGACCCCGCAGGGCACTGTCGACATCGGCTGCATCAGAGACGAGGCCAATGAGTTGGCTGCACGCAAAGGGCCCCGCCCAGAGCTACCCCGACTTGCTGATTATCTTGAGGATACGGTAGCCCAGGCCCGCACAGCTACACAGGCTTCCACTGACACTACCCCGGTCGAGTCTATCCCGAGTAGTAGCACAGCCTCGAGCTACTCTCGTACAGCCCCTCTACCGTTACTGGTCCCGCTTGCTAGGGTCCAAAAACTAGAGGCACAAATGGCTACCCTTCTGCACCATATTCAGCCGTGGATGCAGAAGTCGATTATCGAGTCTGAAGCACGTCTAGAGAGGAAGATGCAACAGTTTAGAGTGCGGAAGATTGCTGAGGTCAACCAGTGTCTGGACGCCTTTGAATTGAGAGTGTTAGCCCGACCAGCCCCTCCGGTGGAGGTGTCGACTCTTCAAGCTGCAGTCGACAGTCTTCGTGCGGACATCAACACGATCCTAGAGGCAAGGGTGCCGGAGTCTGAGGCCCTTCATGTCGATCCTGCTGAGGACACGGTGTTGGCGGCCCTTTATGCTACTCCTGACATTCCACCACCTCCCCCTCGAGAGAGTGCCAAGAGGCGTAGGGGTCGAGTAGAGGATGAGGCACGAGCAAGGAAGAAGGAGCATCGAGAGATAGAGGCTGCGCGGAGAGCCTCACTTGCTGATGAGGTGGCGCACCAGATCAGAGCGTCAGAGTTAGCGACTGGGGCGTCTAGCTCGCGCACTGTAGATATCGCTGGCGGCACTACTGATGGTGCGGCTGTTGCTGAGGACATCACTGAGAGTGTCCAGATTGTAGAGGACGTGGGTTCTGGGGAACCAGACCCACCATCTTGTTGATCGAAGGCTCTTTGTGCCACAGGTTTGCTTTACCTACCACTCTAGTATTTACATTTTTATGCATAGGGGACAATTGAATGCTTTTTTGTTTGGGGTGGGGTAAATGGATAGTTAGTGTTAGGGTGAAGTCTGAGTAGCCCAATTCACTATCCTCTTTTGGGGTTTTCTTGCCCGTATTCTTTTTCCCCAAAAAGACTGATTACTTTTTCTGTTGAACCGGCATGTTTATATCTTCTGTAGATAGTTTAATTCTAGAGCATGATGGATAAGATGATATCCTGATAAACTGGAAAATAATGCATGACTAGGCATACTAACTGAGAATTGTGTGGCTCTAAGCATGAAATAGAGTTACATCATTGCATTACCCTAAGTCTTAAATTCAAACTATGTGTCTGACAATCTGTTATAGTTATGAGATGTCAAGTGAGTGTGAGGAGAATTTGAATAGTCCACTATTGGTACTTAGCTAGAACTTACCTGGTTAGTCCTGCTGAAAGTAAGCTGTAATAGACAATTAGGAAAGGATCATAGGCCCTTTTTCAACAAAGCCCATTTCTAGCCTAAATAAAAGAAACCAAATGAAAATTTATCCTTCTTTGATCCAAATAATCTGAGCTTAAATTAGACCTTTCTTTTTCACCCCAATTGATCTTTTCTGGGAACAAAGGGTTGGCCATGGTCCATCCTTGGACATGTGCACCTCGGCTTATGCCAAAAGCATAAGTTGAGGGTGGCTAATGCGTGAATAACCTTCGTTATGGCCCTGACCCAATTTTGGGTATTGTGTACCTTTACTCATGGCAAAGCCATGAGTTGAGGGTGGCTATTATGAGGAATGCTCTGCAAAGTGGGGTTGGAAGAACAAAAGAGAGAGAAAGAACAAAAGTAAAGTGACTCAAAATTAGTTGAAAGAAAAGTAAAGAAAAAGAAAAATATACAAGAATTAAAAACAAGAAAAGAAGAGAGTCACTTACCCAAATGAAGGAAGCAGAGAAAATTTAGCAAAGGGAAAGAATATGAGAAACTGAGCGAGATAAAATGATAGAAAAGGGAAGGTTTAGCCGATATGTGAAGGAGGGCAAAAAGTTACTAAAGTATAGCTAAAAATATACCCTACCTGACCCTGAGCCTATGTTACAAGCTAAAAAAAATCCTATCGTGATCCTAAGGGTTGTGTAGCGAACTTAAGGCAGTGAAAATAAGGGAAAGGTTATGGCAATAGGTATGAATGAGTGTGACTTTGTCCTGAGAGCGAGTGTTGAAATGTAATCCTTATACTCAAACTGAAATCATTGTGTGAAAAATGAGGATTTTGTTCTAAAGTTAGGACATTAGTTGCAATACCAGAATTGTTAGCACCTTGGTGAGAAATTGAAGAGGATAGGTGTTAATGCATGGTTGGTTAGTTTGTGTCGTGTTCTGATCCCACAAAAAAAATTCAAGCCTAATAGTGATATCATGCATAGATTTGACGAGATTAATCGGGATTGATAGCCAAATGATTGTAAAGGATAAAACATGGATACTATTGTACAGGGATTGTGTAGTTAGTCATAGTGTGTCGCTTGAGGACAAACAACGAATTGAAGTTGAGGGTGTTGATATACCGTGGTTTCACGGTATAATTAATACTTTTTCCTGAAGTTTAGTGTGTCCGAAAGCCTTTTTATTCTAATTTTGATACAAGTTTTTCTTTGTTTTGCAGGAAATCTGTCCAAAGCTGAATACGGAGATTTTGAGCGAAAAAATGCAGAAGAGACCACCTACAGAGCTTATGACGGTCCGTCGTGCCTGTGACGGTCTTTAGGTGGCAGCGTAGTGCAGCTGCTGAAGGAAGATGGGAAGTCTGACCAAGTGTGGGATTACGAAGCTTGTGACGGTCCGTCATGGCTATGAAGGTCCGTCCTGCAGGTTCGTCGTGAAGATCAGAGAAGTGATCCCAGTACCCAGATTCCGAGAGTTGAAGTATTTTGGAACGAAGACCCTCGACGGACCGTTATGCCTATGACGGTCCTTCATACTTGCCGTTGAGGGGAATGAAGAAAGCAGCAGAAGATATTGCACCAAGTATGAAACTACGGAGTCCACGACGGTCCGTTGTGACCACGACGGTCCGTCGCGTGGTCCCTCGACCCAGCCGCGTTTTGGCAGATTTCCAGCAATTAGAATTCTTGTGTAATTAGGTTTTCGTTTTTATATAAATAGTTCAAAAAACCTCGTTTTTGAGGTTAGACACCAAATAGTTAGACATCATATTATTAGATTCATTGTATTAGTGTTAGACATTAGGATTATCATTGATTGCAAGTAATTTTTGGCGATTAATCAAGCAGCCTTTTGGATTTTATTCTTTCCCATTGAAGTAAGTACATGAATTCTTATTTAATATATTTGAATATTGTGTTTATGGCTATCAGTAACTAAACTCCATAACTAGGGTTGGGGGAACCATAGTCAAATAATGAGAAAAACCCTAGCTAAAATAACAATTCTAGAATAGTGTCTTGCATGTATTAATAATTCTTTCGCTTAGAAGTCTTTTTAACGGCTGATCAACGTTAGAACTCGCCTTAATGCTACTTGCCGGACCAAAGGAGGTAGATAATAGGAAAATAATTATTAACATAGATTTAGTGTACACTATCTAATAGGCTAGTATTGATTGGAACAAGGTAATAACTTAGTCAAATATCGAATACGATGCTTAATATAAGGTAAAGATAAGGGTTAGGAAAGCAACACATGTAGCAGGACCAAGGTGCGGAGTGAGATTTTCTAGATGCCGGACCAAGGATTTAGAAATACATAACTTATCACTTTGCATGCATGATACCAAGAAAGAATTGTTATAGTTAGAATTTCAAGTTATGAACCTGTGGGGAAAATGTAAACCCTAGTTACTTTGATTAATTGATTAAAATCCAACTTTCAAAACTGCTAAGTGTCTCTTTCAAATTCGTTAAGTTACTTTTACTCATTTAGAGATATAAACCCCCCTTTTTAGATTTTTACTTTCTAAGGAAGTCTTCAACAGAACAATAGTAATAACAAGTTGAAGTTAAGTCTAGACTATTTTCCTCGTGGGAACGATCCCAACCTCACTAGTTGGATTATTTACTTGACACGACCGGTTTACTTCTTATTTAAGAAGTAAGTTTGAGCGTATCAGCTACTGACTCTACCCCACATCGTAAACAAAATTAGTACCTTAGATCACCATTACAACCACGTTAGGCTCTAATTTTACCTAAATCATTTTCGAGGTCTTAGAATCTCCTCCACTTGGACAACATTCGTACTCGAATGACACTAGCAACTCTCCTAACACTTCAAAGAGTAAGGATTCAATTAGAAACTCATAAAAATCCATGTAACACACAATAAATAAGAACACATCAATTTCTCATATTTAAGAGAATAACAACACAACAACAAAATAGAAAACATCTATAACTCATTATGCTATAAAACTGTCATGTTTCCTTCCAAATAGAAAAATCTCATTTTCTATTCAATATAATACTTATACTTACCAATTCACTGTGAATTGGTAATGTGCATTGCAGTTATTTGAGCAAATTTGTCAAAAATGCAATTTCTAGGCCATTCATGATATAAACATGCTAATAAGCAAGGTAGAATCATATAAACATCTTTTACAACATAACTTGGCTTCCTAAAATACATTATGCAAGAAGTTAATGAAATTAAGTTTCAACAAAACTTCAACAAAATATGCACATCATAAGGAGAAACTTAGGAACTCATCTTCCACAAAACACTCCTCTATAACCAAGTTACCAAGAAATCTTTGGTTTAGGCTTGAATAAACATATTATGAAAGGCTTATGGCACCTCACTCCAAACAAACATTACCCTTCACCATACTACCCTAATTAGGAGAAACGCATTCTAAGTTAAACAGAACATTTACTATAAGGAACTCCCTCAAGGCACCTTAAACCATTCTAACACTCTCTTTCCAAAGTCTACCTCATGGATAAAGACTCTCAAAGGTCTCACCATCTAACCACTACATCCCCCTTACTAGGAGAACTCACCTTTACTCCTTCAAATCCCATCACCTCTCTTCCTATGGTTGGGGTCTTAACAACATCAAACTATCTTAACAACCAGTCCTTCACATTGTCTAACAATATAACTTACCTTTTTCTGCAACTTAACTACCCTTCAAAAGGTAACCAACCCAATCTAAGGTAAAAACCACCTTCTACCACACCTCATCTCACAAGCCACATCTCATCTTTTCTCTCCCTCAACCCAAACTTCATAAAGTCACCCTCAAGGGACAAAAACATAAGGGAAATAATGGAAAGACACCATACACAAAACTCTTAGGCACGATTAGATTAATGAAGAAGTGAAACTTTTCCTAGCACCCAATAGCTTCCTATTGATAATGTGGTGCGCTTCACATTATAACAAAATCTACTAGATGTGGTTCATACGACAACTAAGACACTCTCTAAACCTTATGCTCTGATACCATCTCTGTCACTACCCGCAAGTACACCCTAGAAGCTAGGACATCCTTGTGTCATCAAAAGACAATTGAGACATCAAGAAGTGTCATATTAGCCTCTCGTATCATTCATTTCATAATAAACATTCTGAAATGAGTAAAAATTTAAAACTTTCTTCACACACGAAGAACTCTTTCATAATCAATATGTAAGCGAAAGACTTTCATTTAAAACATTAAATCTTAACAACAATCTACTTGAGCAATCTATACTTTTGAGTTTACAAGACTTGAGACTAATCCCATACAAGACATAAAATAAATACTTCAGACATAAAGGAACATGCGGATATTGTCCTCGAATTAATGAGGACTCACTAATACTTCACCTTCAACCCTTAGAAACCTATCAATCCTTGATGGCACATCAAGATTCCATATCCCTACACTTTAGCCAAAAAAGTAAAAGAAAGGGTTTGCACATTAGATGTACTAAGTATGGAAGCCATGGAAAACACATAAAAAAGGAACATTTATTAATAACTATGTTTTTCATTAATTTCGATCAAAAGAAAAATATTTAACAACTTGGAAACACATAAGAAATCAACTAACAAAAAGTCACATTTTTAGAAAACATTACAAAGTCAATTCGTTGTACAGTGAACTCAATTCACTGTTACAGTGAAGATCCTTCACTTCACTTTAGACACCCTTTAACACGTAATATTCTCACTCCAAGCTATCCTAATATTCACTTAAGTCACACAAAGAGAGACCGCCCATACACCCTAACTACATGTTCCTAACCATTCCTCAAGATGTCTTATAATTAGTCACATACACACTTAAGAGATATCAACATAAAGCATTAGATTTTTCAAACAAGGTAACTCTAGGGTTCACTTAGTGAGTTGTGAAGCGACCTCCCATACAATCTCTCTCACACACACTTAAGAGATCCTATAGACTACCTAACATAGAATATGTCTCATTTAACACATTAGCATATAAGTGATATGACATTTTCCTTCCAGAGGCTATCAAAAGACTTACTTAAGAAAGTTAAGATAATTTCCATAAAGACCTCTTCAAGAGTACCTAAATAATCCTTATGATTACCTAAGGCTTAGATCATGTTCACAGAATCAACCAACTTCCCTAAGTAGAGTAATTCTTAAGACTTATCTAGGTAAGATAAGAAGTGACCATTCCTACGCCCCCTTCACATCTTAACTAGACAACCCTTAATTACTCTAGATAAGTACTACTTCATTTTAACATACTTTGTTAACTTAAGCCATTACATTCACTAGTTCATTAAGAGACATTCAACACATAAAGGACATTCAAGTAATATTCTTGAACAAGACCTAGGGACTCTCACTAACATCTTCAAATTCTATCATGCAATGTCTAGATAGCGTCTCATACCTCCAGCTAAACTTCATAGAACTTCTCTAGTGCTAGTAAGTATATCAGATGACGATAATAGGCATTAGCCGACATAGACCATGTTAGCAACTCATATAATCCGGAGTTCTAACCTACTCCGATGAGGGTGTTCTATTTTCGAAGGGTAGAACTAGGACACATCTCATGTTGGCACATGGTTAAGGATTATGAAGGACATGCTTTGTAATCTAGTCTCATAATTAACTAGAACTATTTCCCCTTGCCATGCTCACTCGGTGCTAGACTTCGTTCTCATAGAGTAATACACATTGAATGTTCACAGAAAATGGTTCCATAACAAGTTCACAATCCAATCACATTTATCCTACCAAGGAGGTCCTCTTAGGGCTACCTTCCAATAGCGACAAGAAGTTTATTATGACTTTCCTAAGGTTTGATATGATGTTGTTCCAGAAAATCAACCTTAAGTCCATCATCCTTTACTTTGAATGATACCATTACGGCTTTCGAATGCAATATACATAACCTCAACACTAGGTTCAACGTTTCACATAAAAGACCATCTTAATATCATTCAAGGTCACATATATTTCATACATTAAAGACTAATGTTTCATACATTCAAGACTAAGAGACTTAATCATCCTAATTCAAGATATCATATATTCATATTTATACAATCTTAAGTAAGGGACATAAGTCCATCAAGACAAGACACCACATATTTCACCTTAACACATATTACTAGTCATTCTATAAGCACATAGGAACAACCATTATCATCTTTAAGTCAACCTACACACTACCATATCATCATCAATATAACTATCATAGACTTATATAGTCAAGTAGGAACAACCATGCATCAACCCTAAGAATACACATACACAACCATGGTTTACATGATTTCCTAACATACATAACAAGAACACATACTTTCATATTCCTTCACATATAGATATATATACTCATATTTAACATAACACAACTATACAAAAAATCATAGTACTTCAAGTAGTGTCGACAAGGCCATGATCATCATATTGCATAAAGTAACGCCGACAAGGTCACGTAAATTGCATGTAAAACACATAACACCGCCACCATAAGTGGACCATACAACTCACAACATATTTGAATTCTAATCAACATCAAAATAAAGGAGTTAGGGAAGCATAACCCACTCCATCTTACCACTTCGATTTCAAGGCTAAATCATCCAATTTGATATTACAAGGCCCTTACCCAAGGCCATAACCAACAACTCAATACAATTATATCGATAATCAATGAAACTAGGTCAATTTAATACATACTTATCAACCTAATACAACCTAGATATAGGTTGAATATAATTATTGCATCAATAGAAAGCCCATAGAAAATTACATTAGAGATCATAAGTCTTAAGTCAATATCAATTCAATAAGCTTAACATACAATAGATCTAAGATTATCCATTAGTCAATTAAAATAATTGAAACAGCCTACACACCATAATTTATATATGAATAAAAAGTCCATAAAAATCTACATGAATTCATGAATATCATAGCATAATCAATTCACCCATATTTTAGTCCAAATTGAGAGATTTTAGAAGAAAAGGGTTCATGGAGAATTTCATTAGAAATTATCAATTAAAAATGAATAATATCATATCTGAACATTTGAAAACGTTTCATGCAAGAACCCAAGACTTAGGGTAGAAATTGGACTTTTCATCTTTTTGAACTCCTATTAAATTCATCTTTGAAATTGCCTCTAAGGTTATTGAAAGACTTAGATGAAGAACTAACATATATTATTTGAAGAATCCAAAGCAAATTGAATAAGAAACTCTATTGAAGACCTATCGTCAAGCTCAAACTTCATTTTGAACTCACATGAAGGTTTTTAAAGAAACATTAGGAGGGAATTTTTTTGATTTAGGTGTTAGGGTTATAATGAGAGTTCAATGACTTAAATACTCTTAAAATACCCATAAAAACATAAAATAATTGTCCTCCTATTTTGGAAAGATTTGGGGAAAAATCCCAACTTCACCAATAACATTACAGAAAGCTGGCAGAAAATAGACACCCATCAACGGACCATTGGTCAGGCCACATCCCGTTGATGGGGGGTTCATTGGTTGGTTCAGATAGTCCTCAAACTTCAGTAAAGTTGTATCCATCGATAAGACCCATCAACAGGTCGTCGACTGGTCCATTGTTGTGCCACTGTCTGGCAGTGTTGGTCTCATAAATTGGGGTCCTCCCTTAGGGCCCCTTTTTGGGTCCTACGTGGAGTTGTACCCAAACGTTTCCACCTCAAATATGATCTTATACGATTTTAGGACCTAAAACATGAGTTTCATCGAAATGCATGGTCCTAAAACTCGACAAGACATACACCGACACGCATAGTCGTTTCAAGACAAGCCTTTCGAATGTCATGGACATTCTTGGACGTTTGACCTCCAAACTTCACGAAACATGAGACACTGACTTTAAAAACCATATAAACTCATTTAAGATCAATGTAATCAAATCTATCACACATAAACACATAAAACCATATATGAGGAACTTAGATGACTTAGTCGACAAACGTCTTGGTCGTCCCTTTACATTTGACTTCTAATTCACCTAAACTCTTAGATATTGACTCTAACCCAAAACATAAACGAAATTAGGACCTTAGATCACCATTACAGACACTTTAGGATATAGCTTTACTCAAATCATTATCGGGGTCTTACAATTTTATTGACTAAGTAATGTATTCTCTTGATATGATCTTAGGCAACTTTATAGAGTGAGACAATTTGATTATACAACTTTTGTGACCTACCTTGCGAGTGTGTTAGCCTCTCTTGAACACTCATCAATCCTCACCTTTCTTTTAATGAAACATGACATAAACATGACCTCTCTTAACTATTTACACATAATCCTCTAGAGTTGTGCTTAATATAATAGCCAACTTAGGCCAAAAGCCTAAGTTGAGGGTGTGATGGAAAGAGAAAGTAAGTCAAGAAAGTGCAAGAAAGATACTGTCTACCCATTGTTTTGAGAAAAATGTAACCCTCCATATATTAAAAAAATATGAAAAGAGAAAACAAAAAAAAAATGTTGTGAAATAAATTTGAAAATTACAAAAGGAAAAAACAAGTCCCCAACATATTAGGGGAAAGTGAACAAAGGGATGACTCGTAAGCACTTATGAATTTGATGAGAGGAGACGAAATGAAGTGTTTTGAGCACCACATCTATATGATAATCATAGTCACTAATCCTAAATTACCATACCTCTCACTCAACCACATTACAAGACTAAATCAACTTTTTGATCTTGAGAAAGCATAAGCAAGTATTGATAGCAAAAAAGGGCAAAACCTATTGGTGAAAGCATGCATTGTGTTCTTCTTTATGAGAGTGAGTATTGTATCTGATTCTCAAACCTTAAATGATTACGCATCATGTGTGTGAAATGGAATCATCAGGTGTGTGAGGGAATTAGAATTATTTTGTTGAGCTTGAACTTCTCTTTGAAGCAAGTATTGCGAGCTTGAGCATCTTAGGTATTCGTTTGTCATAACTTGAATCTTTGGGTACACAATTGATCCTTGCATAAGTAACTTTAGTTTTATTGTGTGCATTCTTAATTGCATGTTGTGTAGCACTGTTTGAGATATTATTTTTCAACTTCTGAACTTTAGTTTTACTTGAGGACAAGAAAAATTGTAAGTTGGGGTGTTGATGAGTCCCCTAATTGGACTTATTTAGGGATAAATTTTGATAGAAATAGTGTCCTTAGTTGTTTCTATTGCCTCAATCACTAATGAATAACCATGAGTTTTAGGTATTTTAAGTTTGAGGAAAAATAGGGATACTACTATGCAAAAATGATGAACAGAGCAAAGAAATGAAGGCTTGAAGATTGTCGAGTCAACTTGGCGACTCACCGATAGATCTAAAGATTGCCTTTTATTCAAGTGTGTTGAGCCCTGAAGGAAAGGATCAAATCAATAATATAAAGGAGAAATCGACGCATCAGTGAGAAATTCCGCAAAGCAATGCCTTATTGCCCAGTTATCCAAAACACGAATGTGCTTGGACTACGCAGACAGCGACAAAGTGGTCAAAGGATGAATTGTCTATTTGTTCGGCAATTCTGAATAATGTCACTGAGCATCCTGCTGCAGCACAAATTTATGAAAACCATAAATACATTTTGAGTGTTTTATCTTAGATATCAAACTATTACTGCAAGAATACACTATTATCATATTTTTCTAGCTTTATCTTAGTTTTTCAGCTCTAAGTTTGAGAGGGTTTTGGGAAAAGAACTTGAAGACCAAAATGGTTTTGACTCTAAGAATTTGACTTGTTTATTTTTATTTCTTCATCCTTTGTCTGTACCAACACTCGAATCTTCATGCCCACTTGAATGCAAGATCTCAATGCTAAGGAACGGTATAGTCCTGGTAAGGTTTGATAGTTAAATGGAGAAGGATGTTGCTATAGAGGGTGGTATATATTACTTTGACAACAAACCTTTCATCGTTAAGGCGTTGAATTCTTACATGGAGTTTACCAGAGAGGAACTCTTTATTGTCCCTATTTGGGTTATGTTTGGGGGGTTAGACTTCAAGTACCAGAGTCCAAGGTTTTTAAGTAAAATTGGCAACCTCGTGGGGAAACCACTTATTGTGGATCAATATGCTAAGAAGAAATTGGGCCTTAACTTTGCAAGATTATTAGTGGAGATGGATATGGACTCTAACTAGACAAAAACGGTGATTTTCATGAATAATAAAGGAGCTGTGATCAGTAAAAATGTGCAATATGATTGAAAGCCGAATATGGTCATTTGGATGAAGTGTGTAGGAAGAAACAGAAACCAAACCCCCCAATTGAGCAGGCTCCAAGGAAATTACTTAATTAAGGAAAATCACATACCAGGACACATTGAGGAAAGAAACCAAGCAGCATCTCTTGATAAGGCACATAAGAATGAACAAGATAAGGGATTTGACCAGGTTATCTCCACAGAGGAAAAGTAAAACATAAAAAGTGACTTCTCAACAGGTGAGATCCCAAACACCTTTGATATTTTGAAGGATATAGATATTGACCGGCCTGAGGTAATAAAGATTATTTCATAGCGTAAATGATACATATTATCCTTGTTGAGAATGGTTAATATCCTATGTTGGAATGTGAGAGTGACTAATGCCCCTAATAAACATCATGAGGTTAAGATCATGTTCAATAAATACAAAGATAGTTTGATTGGATTACTCGAATCAAAGGTAAAAAAGAATAGGGTGGATGAAATCACATACAATATTTTTTGATGTTGGAATATACTTACTAATCTGGATGCACATTATAATGGGAGAATTCTGCTCACATGGAGACCTAATTTGTATGAAGTAACTGTTGTTAGTGTAACAACTCAAGCAATAATGTGTGATTTTCTATAGACCTCTACATTTAAATTTCCAACTTATATTAGTGTATGCTTTCATTAAAAAAGAGAAAAGGATCATTAAGGATCACATTGGAAGGATTGAGTACTTGTGTTGGACCCTAATTGGTCCTTGGAGATTTTAATTATGTTCTTCACCAAGGGGATAAAAAATTGGAGGGAATCCAGTAGGTTGGGCTAAGATAGCAGATTTTCACATTTGTTTTGATACATATGGGTTGATTGAACATCCACATCAGGGGAAAAGTACACCTGGAATGATTAAGGGGAAAATCATAGAATTTATTCCAAAATAGACTGGATTTTCATTAACAATACATGGTTGACTACTATGCTTAATTGTAATTCTATGTTTCTACCAGAGGGAATAGTTTATTATTGTCCTGCTAAGTTCATGTTAGCGGTAAATAGAGCAATGGGAAGGAAGTCTTTTCCCTACTGTAATACTTGGGCACATCATCCTAAATTTTTGGAAATTGTCAAAGCAATATGGGAAACACATTTTCATGGTTGTTGAATGTTTCAAGTAGACAGAAAACTAAAGTTGTTAAAGGACCTGAAGGCCCTAAATAGCCAAGCTTATAGAAATATTTGAATTGAAGCCAATGAGGATAGAGAGGCTTTGGTCCAGGTGCAACAATTGCTACAGACGAGTCCCCAATGTAGTGTACTACAACAAGTTAACGAGAGATAGATCAAATTTAGACAAAGACGCTACGTTGTAGCGGATGCCATATTTCTCAAGCAATGTTTTAAACAAATCATTGCATAAAATGGAAACCTCCATCATTGAATATTTCCCTTAGGGTGCCAAATATGGAAAAGATAGTCTTCTTCAGAGTACAACTGTTTCCACCAACCTTGGTACATAGTCAAACGCACCAAGAATATATGCCATCCCATAAGGGCAAACAAATTCCCCCATAAAGTCTATGCCCCAGACATCAAATACTCGATTACCATGATTGGCTTCAGCGAAACTCTAGCCTCCTTCAAATTCTACCTTCTCTCTAGCACCGGTAACAAGACTTGTCAAACAAATAGGAGTCTTGATGAATGGTTGGGCAATAGTATCCACACTACAAAATTTGTGTGCAATTTTAATACCATTGTGATTCCCCCCGACAAGCGATGAATGACACACCTCAAGACACTAAACATCTCTGCATGTCTGGTAGCGGTGCCAAAATTTGATACTCTCAAATTGCACCTCCCTAAAGAATTATAAGCGATCGTTATCAAGTAAGAACTCAAATAGTAGGTTGAGGTCGGTTCCATGAGAAATATGGTTAAGGCTTAACTTTAACCCATCATTTTTTTTTCCTATCAATGTATTTTCGGAACAATTAACTAAAAGGGGGTTTGTGAAACAAATTCCTTCAATTATGTGAATATAAAGTAAACACAAGTTGACTTTCATTGTTATTAAGATGAGACAATAACTAAGGTGTGTGTTCCCCACAAGTTCATAACACGATATTCCTAGTAATAGCAATCCTTTCCTAGTGTAATACATGCAAAGTGATAAGTTATTTATATCTAGATCCTTGGTCCAACATCTAGATAATTTCACCCGTCACCTTGGTCCGGCTACATGTATATAATTTACTAACTCGTACCATTACCTCATATTAGATATCGCATCGATGTATGTCTTAGTTTTCACCATCGCACCAATCCACATTAGACTATTATTCAGTATCACACAAAGTCTATGTTGATAATTCTTTTCTTATTAACTACCTCCTTGGTCCGGATAGTAGCAATAATGCGAGTTCTAACACATGCCCTCGTTAAAAACACTTTTAAATGAAAGAATCATCAATGCATGCAAAAACACTATTTGAGAATTATTTAATTACTAGTCATACTTGGTTAATCACCCATGGTTCCCACACCCCTAGTTGTGGAATAAGTTACCCATTTTAGCAAGGACTCAATTCATGTTGATAGATGAATAAATCATGAACTTACATAATAAGAATAGTAAACCCAAAATTTGCAATTGAATTACAAACCAAAATCTTCAAAACCAAATCCGGAAATCAATTATTTGAAAAATTTGTAAAACCCAATATCCAAAACTAAAACTAAATCAATAGTAGTCGTAGCTAATCCCAAAAAGATGTTTTATACCCTATTTAAAGAAAACATAATCCTAATTAAAAAGGAATTAAAATAAGGAAATTTTTTTCAGGCATGCGTCTTCGATCTACGAGACCAACAGACGGACTATCGATGGATCAATAGTTAGTGATTCTATTGCGTCAACTGAGACTTAAAAAAGATTCAACCTTCAAAGTGCATCTTCACTTAATGAAATGACAAACCAATAGCACTGCCTTTCGACCAATATATGGTCCGTCAATACTCCTAAGCGACTTCATACTTATAATCTTAAAACATCATTTAGTGGAACCCTCGCAGTATAATTCTACAATCTACCACGGTCCATCAATCTATCGAAGGACAGTCTATAGTCGTTGTGCTTGTACACTTGGACAGAATTTCTTGAATTCATCCAATGCTTGGGCTACTCACTATGATACTCATCTACAAAGCATTATTCAATTCAATATCAATCGATTTCCTCCGTAGGTACCTTTATTTATACTTTCTCAGTTATCTCCTTCATTTTATGGCTGAACATCTTTCCTTCAAAACATGATATAAATCTTATTAAAACTGATACAGAAAGGCTCTAGACACACACAATCCATAAATGATATGCATTATAAATACCGTAAACTTATAGTACATCAAACA
Organism: Solanum habrochaites; assembly: GCA_027704765.1. Taxonomy (NCBI): domain Eukaryota; kingdom Viridiplantae; phylum Streptophyta; class Magnoliopsida; order Solanales; family Solanaceae; genus Solanum; species Solanum habrochaites. The sequence continues at coordinate 9,930,290 of JAKWJA010002491.1, forward strand.
CAAGTTGTAGATGTTTTTCGAAGAAACAAAAAATGAGTCATATTTTCTCTACTCAATAGAAAATTATTGAAAAGTAGACCGTAAATTATCGAACCAAGCTCTTGAACCCTATTTTAATCCATACAAAGACCGCTTCAACTTTGATACATCTGATAGTAGGCATTGAGAACAAACCAGATTGAGGTTTCATATACATGTCTTCTTTCACATCACCATCGTGAAAAGCATTTTGGACATCCATTTGATAAGAAAAACTAGTTTTGTGAAGTATAAATGGCAATAATATATTGAACCGTAGCCATTTTTTCTACGGGTGACCATGTCTTCTCACAGTCCACCCCATACACTATCTATTACCAAAAACAACCAATCGAGCTTTGTACCGATCAAGAGTTCCATTTTAATTAAGTTTAATTGAATAAACCAATTTTAATCCAATATGGAGGACATTTGAAGGACATGAAAAAATGTCCGATATGTTATTTCCTTTAAGAGACAAAATTTCCTCCTCCATTGCGTTTTGTCAACTTTTATGCTTGCAGGCTTGTGAGTAACCTATTGGAATAAAGATGTTGATAAAGTAGAAGAGAAACCATAAAACTTATGAGTTTGAGATACTCTAGTAGATCGCCGAGAAGGCTCAAGAGGATAAAGTCTTGAAAAAAATCTCAAATTCTGGTTGTGGAGCAGTCTCAGGTGGCGAATCTATTTCAGGATAGGGTAAAGTTGGCCTATGTCGTTCATACACAAATACTGGTTTCAACTGCTTAGAAGACAATGAAAAAATCTTTAAAAAAAGAAGAAGAGGAGAAACAGAATATGGCACAATATGAGTAGGAATGAAATCATGATTCTAAAAAAAACTAATATTTCTACAAACATAAATTTTTTTTAGAATTTGTATCATAAAAAATAAATCCTTTATGCGAAATAATGTAGCCTATAATCGCTCATTTAGTATACTGAACAGAGATTTTATTGCATTGAGAAGGAGGCAGGTGCACAAAACAAACACAACAAAATATATGAAAACTATGATAGTTAGGATGCTTGTGAAAAAGACTATAATATGGAGACTCAAGGCTCAACATTTTAGATGGAAGTCTATTAATGAAATAGATAGTAGACAAAGCTTCAACACAATATTTACATGGAACAAAGGACTCAATAAGTAATGTACGGGTGACATCCAAATGATGACCATTTTTACTCTAAGTAACTGCATTTTGTTGTGTCGTATATGGGCAAGAGTGTTGTGATACAATTCCTTTATCAAGCAACAAATTATTGAATTCATGATACATATATTCTACGGCAAAATCAAATCTTAATATTTTGATGAATGTGGAAAATTGATTCTAGACGTAAGCCAAAAATTTCTTGAATATCGAAAATACTTCAGATTTGTATCAAAGAAAATACAACCATGTAACCTGACTATGGATATCTATAAATTTCACAAAATAAATAAAAATAGCATGATAAATAATTGTTGAAATGAACCAAACATCACTATGAAAGACAACAAAACACCTTGTAGCAGACAACAATAATTTGGAAAAGGGAGTGGTTTACTTTTGCCGAATTACAAGTTGAACAATCAAAGGTGTAACACTCCAGAAATCCTGTGACTTAGACTAGATCCTTAATCACCAAACATTAATTCAAATGATGTTTCCAAACCTAGACTAACATAATAAAATTGATCTAGAACTATTAGAGCCTAAATGTCAAAGAAAGACCTTGAGGTCTGAAAACTAGCTAAATTTAACTAATAGACGTCCTTATGTTTTGTGAGGGTAGGAGTGTCATACGAACTGTAAAACATGTAAAAAGACTTTAAATAGGTAAAATATACTATATATGGTCCAATTTTTCAGTCATTAATCCCCAAGGACGATTTGAAAGTTCCTTGAGAAGGACCCTAACTTTGACGAGCAAGTTGCAAGAGCAGACTGCGTGCAGCCAAGAATTGGAGGTTGCCACGCGTCGCACAGCCAACACTGGCTAGGAAAATTTTTCATTGAGAAGCGGATCCTTCACAAGTATATATTGGTTATAGGTCATTTTTATGTCATTTTCATTCACACAATCAAATCCTAAATAAAAATTCAAAAGCTCTCATCTCTCTCCATTCATCCTCCATTGAAGAAGAAAAGAAGCATAAGGAAGAAGAAAAAGTCACCAAGGTTTTCACTCAAATTTTGTGGATTAAATGTCATTAAGGTATGGGTTATTCACTGTTGGGATTCCTTTCCCCAAGAGGTCCTTTCAAAGTTGATTTCTAAATCACCTAATTCATAGGGTTTTCTTCTACATATGGGTTTTCTTCTAAACTTTAAATTGATGATTTAAGATTTAATGATATAAGGTTGGTTATGAAGTACCGATGTGCCTTACTACGATATGATGATACTAATGTGCTAATCTCACAGTTGAGGGTTGTATTGATAGGATGTTCTCATGCAATTCCTATTTAGCTAATGACTGTGACTATACAAGGATTTAATGTCATATGAACTAAATTTAGTTATGATTGTTAAAGAAATACATTTCAAAAGGGATTCTAGCTTAGCATCGAGTGACCTAATAGTGAGGAGTGTCCCTTCTCAAATAGAGAAGGCAGGTTCACTAATGTACTCAACACATCGAGATTACATCGCCAAAGGCAAAAAGAGGGTCTCAAATATGTCTTCTATTTCTTGAACTATGTTTCCCCCACAGGAATACTAGCTAGTGGATCCACTTAGATACTATGTTCATGTTTTGGTATTACCTTGGCAAGTAGTCCACCTTCTTTCAATGTGGGGTTTCATGACACTGGATTCAACATTAGCTCATGTGGTCTATTTCACTATGACAAGTGTTTCGGAAAGTAAAATAAAGTAAGATGACTTATGTGGTTTTACTTAATTTGGGTAGGGGTATGGGACTCTACCTATACATTGCACTAGTGGCCTTGAGTGAAGTCCAAAAAGGATGTTTATATGTTCTTATGCTCATATAAAGTTATTGATATGCATGTGTTTACTTTACATATTGATGATACTATATGAATTTAGTTTCATGTATTAACATGTTATGAGTTTATATTGTTAAACATGATGATGACTACTATTAATGCTATGTTATGTGATTGGGCTATGAATATGATCCTTTATTTGGTTTACTAGATTCAGTAAGATTATGGTGTTTACTTGTTCATTGAACTTGTAGACTTGATGGTGTGTTATGAGTAGGGGTCTTTTATATGTTTTAATGTTATGAACACTTGAACATGCTTTGTTGTAATAACATGATGGGAGTTGCTTTGTGTATAGTTCTAATATGCTATACACATGTTACTTGACTTTATGTGATAATTTGGTCTTATGTTGAATATGCTATTTCTTTAAGATATATGATTATGGTCTTATATGTTTTCTTTTTTGTGCATAAGGCTTTTCAAAGTAACTTGGCATGGTTTTGAAAATATGTACCTTTTAGAATGATTTCTAAGTTGTGTGAGCATATGTTTCCATACTTAGTACAAGTGATATATTAACCCCTATTTCTTCTTTTTTGCCCAAACATTTTAGTTTCCGATCGTTGAAGGGTTCCTGACCAATTTGCAAGGAAGGCTTTGATCATTTCTCCAAGTGTGGGTATGTCCTCATGATCTGTGGATGATGCCTTATGCCATTCTACCTATGTGACTTGCTATAATCTAATGAGATTTGTTTCACTCATATTGTTCCATACATTGTTGTAAGCCCTAAGTGGTAATTATACATTTATGTAAGGTCAATGCTCAGATTATTCTATTCCAACCTGTATGGTTTTATATGAGACATCTCTAATAGACTTTATATTGTATATTGTATATGTGTGACATAAAAGTAGAAACCTATGTAAGCTTTCTATGTGAGGAGTCTAAGTAAACTCCCTATGCATATGTTATGTGTAAGAGATAGTCTATGTAAACCTCATGAAGTAGATGTAAATGCAAAGTTTTAATTTTCCACATTTTTAACCTATGAAATGTAATGATGAATACTAAGAGGCTAGTCTTAGTTCTCTTCGAGGACGACGATGCCAGTTACGTCTAGGGGGTGCTCCCCACGTGTGAAAAACATGGTATCAGAGTATGAGTCTAAATATCTTTAGAATTTATGTATCATTAAACAACGTCTATATAGATTTTTATTAATAATTGTGAAGCACACCGCACTTATGAATGAGAGACTATGTGATGCTTAGGAAACTCTCATCTTCTTATACTCCTTTGTTGTTCCTCTAGAATATTATATTATGTGCTTTCACCTAAACCTTTTATCGTGTTTATTGGTTTGACTACTAGAGCAACTGCTGCTATAAAGGACGAAGAAGGGATTGCAAATGCGGGAGCTCATGACAATCAAGCTCTTGCACAAGAAAACCAAGTTCCTGCACTTGGGAAAGCTTCTATAGGTGATCAAGTTTCAGTTGTTTCTCCCCCTATGACGAATAGGGAAATAAGTTCGGCTTTTGTCAACTTAGCCCAAGACATGACTTCTCAAACTAATGTCGTCACTTCTCAAGTCCAAGCTATAACGGCCCAAGTGAATGGGGAGGTTTTACCTTGTATGCCTCCACATTCTAGCACTATGGCTTCTCATTTGAGAGATATTATTTCGATTAATCCACCTCTGTTCTTCGGGTGAAAATCATATGAAGACCATCAAGACTTTCTCGATGAGGTCTATAAGATCCTATTTTCTATGGATATGACTCAGCAACAGAAGGCCGAGTTGGCGGCCTATCAGCTCAAAGATGCAGACCAAACTTGTTACACATTTTAGAGGAATAAAATAGTGTGCTAAGAGGTGGTCATGTGACTTGGGAGATCTTCAAGACACCTTTCCTTGATAGGTTCTTTCCTAGAGATATGAAGGAATCTAAGGTGGAAGAATTCATCAACCTTTTTCAAGGATTTATGAGTGTATATGACTATTTCTTGAATTTTAATAATTTTTACAAGTATGCTCCATCCTTGGTTTGTAACTCAAGAATTAGATGAGTCATTTTCTTACGGGAGTGTCCGATGACTTGGTGGAAGAATGTTGTTCAGCTATGTTACCTGATAACATGAATATATCTCGTTTCATGGTTCATGCTCAACAAGTGGAATAAAGTAGTCTAAGGAAGAAGAATAGAGAGGCCAAAAGGGTCATGTCTTAAGAAGGTGGTTGTTCAAAAGGAAGATTGGAAATCCAAGACAAGCCTAGATTCAAGAAGAGGTTCTCCAATCAATTTCCTTCCAAATTTTTCCCAAGGCTCCTGATGCTAGGGTTTCTAACCCTAACTCTCAAAAGGGAAGAGGTACTAATTCACCAAGAAAGAAGCCAACTTGTGAATGTGTGGTAAGAAGCATTTTCGTGAGTGCCTTGTTGGGACAGACAATTCCTTTGGATGTGGCAAGAGATGCCACAAGGTTAAAGATTTCCTAATATAAAGGGGAAACACAAGAGTAGTGGGCAAGCACAATCAAGTGTTTCTAATATTTATGCTCCAAGAAAGAATAGATTTTATGCTCTTCGCTCTAGGGTTGAACAAGCGACTTCTCCCGATTGGTTGAATGGTATGTTACAAGTCTTCTCTATTATTGTTTATGTTTTTCTTGATTCGGGTGCTACATTATCGTTTCTTACCCCCTTAGTAGCTAGAAGGTTTGATATTTTGCATGATATCTTAAATGAGCCTTTTATGGTAACCACCCCGGTACGTGATTTGGTGGTTGCAAAGAGGGTATGTAGAAATTGTCCTATAATGTTTCTCAATTGAGTTTCTCATGTTGAGAGATAAGGATATACCAAAGTATGTATGGTTTATATGAGTTCCTATTAATCCCCTTTGGTCTCACTAATGCCTCAGCGTGTTTTATAGTTCTCATGAATAGGGTGTTTCGAAGTTACTTAGAATTATTTGTAAATGTCTTCATTAAGGACATCTTTGTTTATTCAAAAAATAAGGGTGAACACATGGACCATTTGAGAGTTGTAATGCAAGTCCTTACGAAAAAACAACTATTTTCCAAGCATAGCAAATGTGAGTTTCGATTGAGGTCGGTAGCATTTCTTGGTAATATCATCTTTATTGAGGGAGTTGAGGTTGATCCAAGGAAAACCGAGGCGGTTTAAAATTGGCCTAGACCATTGACTCCAATCGACATTAGGAGTTTCTTAGGTCTAGCGCCATATACTATAGGAGGTTTGTGGATCGTTTGTGTCCATTACTTCTCCTTTGACTACCTTGACCCAAAAGAGTGTGAAATTTGAGTTGTAAGCGGCATGTGAAAGAAGCTTCCAAATTCTGAAAGATCGGCTTACCTCCGATCCGTTATTCACATTACCGGAGGGTACCAACTTCATTGTATATTTTCTTGCATCTCGAGTTGTTTTATGGTGTTTCCTTATGTAACATCGAAAATTAGTAGCCTATGCCTCTAGACAACATAAGGTGCGTGAGAAGAATTATCCAATCATGATGTTGAGTTAGCGGCCGTGGTGTTTGCTTTGAAAATATGGAGGCATTATATATATGGTGTTCATGTTGATGTGTATACCGACCACACGAGTATTCATTAAGTGTTTACTGAAAAGGAGTTAAATCTCCGACAAAGAAGGTGGTTGGAATTGTTTAAATCTTATGACATGAGTGTTCTTTACCACCCTGGCAAAGTCAATATGGTTGTGGATTATCTAAGTCGTATGACCGTGGGTAGTGTGTCTCATGTGGAAGAATCCAAGAAAGACCTAGTGAAAGATGTTCATAGGCTAGCTCGTTTGGGTGTTTGATTGGACGATTCTCCAAATTGTGGTTTTATGGTCCATCATAACTCTAAATCGTCTTTGCTGGTTGAGGTGAGGTCTAAGCAACACCTTGATAAATCATTGATAGAGTTGAAAGAATTGGTTCTTGGTAAGCTTAATGAGTCATTCTCCTTGGGGGGATGTGTTTTGAGGTATTAAAAAAGGTTGTGTGTGCCTAATGTTGATGACTTGAGAAACCAAATTCTTGAGAATATCATGGTTCCGGTATTCTATTAATTCGGGCTTTACGAAGATGTATAATGACGTTAGAGAAGTATGTTTGTGGAATGGATTAAAAAGGGACATAGCGAAATTTGTTGCAAAATGTCCAAATTGCCAACAAGTGAATGTTGAGCACCAAAAGCCGGTTGGCTTACTTCAAGAAATACAAGTTCCCACTTGGAAGTAGGAAGAAATTAATATGGAATTGCTGGTAGGTTATCCTCGGACAGAAAGAAGAAATGACTTTATACGGGGTTGTGGTGTATAGGTTGACAAAGTTCGCTCATTTTATTCCCGTCAAGTCCACTTACTCGGCGGAGGATTATTCAAGGATCTTTAAAGATTAGATTGTGTGTCTTAATGCTATTCCGTTATCCATCATAGAAGATAAGGATAAACAATTCACATCTAGGTTTTTGAGGTCATTCCAAAAAAGGTTGGGTACAAATTCATCCCCAAACGGATGTTCAAGCGAAGCGTTCTTTTCAAACCTTTGAGGATATGTTTAGAGATTGTGTAACTGATTTCAAGGGAAATTTTTATGAACACTTGCCTTTGGTTGAATTCTCTTATAACAATAGTTACCATTCGACTATATCCATGGCTCCTTTTGAGGCCTTGTATTGTAGGAGATGTAGATCTCCAATTGGGTTGTTTGAAGTTGGTGAGTCTTCGTCTTTGGTCCCAAATTGATCTATAAAACTTTTGATAAAGTTCATATGATAAGGAACCGATTGAAAATAGCCTATAGTTGGCAAAATTCTTATGCCGACAATAGGTGGAGGGACTTAGAATTTGAAAAGGGTGATAAGGTGTATTTGAAAATCTCGCCTATGAAAGGGGTGATAAGATTTAGCAAGAAAGGAAAGTTTAGTCCTCATTATGTGGGCCCCTATGAAAATTTTCAATGGGTTTGTAAAGTTGCACACAAGCTGATACTACCTAGTGAACTATCTTTGGTTCATCCGGTGTTCCATGTCTCCATGATTAAGAAGTTCATCGGTGATACCGAGTTCATTCTTCCTATTGAGGGTCTAGATGTGGATTAGAACCTATCCTATGAAGAGGTTCCAGTGGAAATCCATGATTGTCAAGTGAAGAAATAAGGAACAAAAAGGTGGACTCCATAAAAGTCATATGAATGAGCCACCCAGTTAAGGGGGAAACATAGGAGGCCAAGGCCGACATGGAGTCCCGTTATCCTCATCTCTTTGTTCATTAAGTTTATTTGTACCTATCAATAATGAAAATAATTAATAAATTTAATTTTGCTTGTGCATATTCATAATAAAGGTTTTTGCTAAAATGAAGTTTCATATAAAAATGCTCTTTTACTTGATTTGCACTTATTTGTGTATTTGGTATGTTGTTTCCTATATGAAATGACATTGACCATGATAATATGTTTTGAAAGAAACTTTGGCACAAGTCATTCCTTAACGCTATGTTGAACTCTTGTTGTTGAGAAGGAATTTTTTCATAATGTGTTATGAAATGTTGAGCTCTTATGTATTGTGATTTGAGTTGCTATGTGTAATGCCACATTATGTGTTGAATGGAGTTTTGAAGTACTCCTATGAGTTGTCACTCATCATATACACATAATTGTTTGTGATGCAAGTATTGAATCTTTCCTTTCCATTCAAAAATATTTTAGTGCCATACTGGAACGAATGTTCCTAAGGGGGGATAATGTAACACTCTGGAAGTCCCATGACATATACAAGATCTTACTTACCTAAAAAAATTAAAATCACGTTTCCAGGCCTACACTAACATATTAAAATTGATTTAAGAGTATAATATCCTAAATGTCAAAGAAAGACCTTGATGTCCAGAAACTAGCGAAATTTAACTAGTAGACATCCTTATGTTTAGTGAAGTTTGGGAGTGTTATATGAAGTCTAAAACATTTAAAAATATTTTAAATAGGTAAAATATAGTATATAGGGTCCAAACGTCAAGTCACGACTCCCCAAAGACCACCCGAACAGTCCATAAGGAGGATCCTAACTTTGTCGAGGAGGCTGCCAAAGCAGCCAACGTGCAGCCAACAATTGAAGGTTGCCAAGCGTTGCACAGACAACACTGGCTAGGAAAATTTTACCTTCCAATGCATGTACTTCATGGGGCTCTCTGCCTCGACCCGATTTTCCGAAAAAAGATGTGGAACTTCCCTACGACGCGCAGTTACTTCCCAGATTCGTTCGCGTCGATTTTAAGTCAATTTAACTTCACAAAAAGAACCAATTAAGTGAGGGGACTTTTGAGTAATTTAGGGCACGATCATATATTGTTTTTTGTAAGTTTAAGTCATTTTCACTCATTAAAATCAAATCCCCAAATAAAAATCCAAAATCTCTCATCTCTCTCTCCATTCATCCTCTTTTGAAAAGGCAATGAAGTTTGAGGAAGAAGATAGAGTCTCCAAGGTTCACTCGAATTTTGTGGACTAAACTTGAAATCGATGATTGATAATGACTAATTGTTATTACCTATGTCTAATTAAGTGTAGATTGTTGATTATTTGATTTTGAATAATTTTAATTTCATTTGATCATGTCCTTTCCCCAAGTTATTGTATTAATTACTATTGAATGATGTTATTACACCTATTATTGGTTAAACATGGTTTGTTGATGGTAAGACCAGTGATGATGGATTTTGAAGGAGATTGGGTAATATCAAACCTTTACTTCAATTATGATGGCCTGTACTCTGGGATGAAGTTCCTTTGAAGTATGTCTTGTGATTGGATTGAGTAGGTGTTGGTATGAAGATGTAATTGAAATATCTTGTTTATGTGGATTGTGAGATTATAATTTAAGATTTAATGATATAAGGTTAGTTATGAAGTACCTATGTGTCTTACTATGATATGATAATGTTAATGTGTTAATCTTACAGTTGAGGGTTGTTTTGAAAGGATGTTCTCATGCAATTCGTATTTAGATAATGACTATTAATAAACAAGGAGTTATTCTCCTATGACCAAAACTAAGTTATGATTGTTAAGTAAAGACATTTGAAAAGGGACTCTAACTTAGCACTGAGTGAACTAGTAGTGAGGAGTATCCCTTCCCAAATATTGAAGGTAGTTTCACTAATGTACTCAAGAGATAGAGATTACAATGTCAAAGTCATAAAATGGGTCTAAAACATGTCTCCTGGTTCTTGAACTTTGTTGCTCCCATAGGAATACTAGCTAGTGGATCCACCTAGATGTTATGTACATGTTTTGGTACTAGTTTGGCAAGTATTCTACCTTCTTTCGATGTAGGGTTTCATTGAACCGGATTCCACATTAGCTCATGTGGTCTATTTCAGTTAAGGCAAGTGTTTCCGAAAGTAAAATAAAGTAATAATGTGAAATCTAAGTAAGATGACTTAAGGTATTTGACTTAGTTTAGGTAGGGGTATGGGGCTCTACCTATACATTAAACTAGAAGGTCTGGAGGCAAGTCCTAGAAGGATGTTCATAAGTTCTAATGCTGTTACAAAGTGACCGATATGCAAGTGTATACTTTAAATGTTGGCGCTACTATATGATTTTGGTTTTATGTATGAACATGCTATTGGTTTTTATTGCTAAACATGATGATGACTATTATTGATGCTATGTTATTTGATTTTGGGCATTGCTTATGATCCTATATTTTGTTTACTAGATTCAGTAAGCTTATGGCTCTTTACATGGTCATTGAACTTGTAGACTTGATTGTGGGTTATGAGTAAGGATCTTGTATATGTTGTAATGTTATGAAATCTTGAACATGCATTGTTCTTATAACATAATGCTTGAGTTGCTTTGTTTATAGTTCTAATATGCTACACACATGTTACTTGACATTACTTGATAATGTTGGTCTTGGGTTGAATATGTTATTCTCTTAAAGTATATATGATTATTGTCTTACATGTGTTCTTGATTGTGCATAAGGCTTCTCAATGTAACTTGTCATGGTTTTGAACAAATGTCCCTTTTAGCATGATTTCTAAGTTGTATGTGCATATGTTTCCATACTTAGTACAAGTGATGTACTAACCCCTATTTCTCCTTTTTTCCTAAATATTTTAGGTTTCGGTCCTTGAAGGGTTCGTCACAAATTTGCAAGGAAGGATTGGATGATATATCCAAGTGTGGATATGTCCTCAAGATCCGAGGATGATGATTTTTAAAATTCTACCTATCTGACTTTCTAGAGTCTAATTACATTCATTTCACTCTTATTGTTGAAGACATATTTTTAAGCCCCAAGTGGCAAATATACATTTGTGTAAGGGTTTTACCCGGATTGTTCTATTTCGACTTAGATGGTTTCACATGAGACATTTCTATTAGACTTTATATTGTATATTGTATATGTATAACATAAAAGTAGAAGCCTATGTAAAAATCCTCTGCGATGAGTCTAAGTAACTCTTTATGTATATGTTATGTGTATGCAAGAGGTCTATGTAAAACCTCATGAAGTATATGTAGCTGAAAAGTCTTAATTCTCCGCATTTTGAACCTATGAAATGTAATGAAGAATGCTAAAGTGCTAGTCTTAGTAGTCTAGAAGGAGGACGTCGACGACTATGTCTAGAGGGTACTCCCCGGGTGTGACAAAAGGAAGCAACTGAAAATTGATTTTTATTTCATGATAAACAAAAATTGGACAAATGAGACAGCACTATAGAATTTGGATATCCTAGACGTTTATGCCAAACCACATTCAAAGTAGTGATGGAAGAAAAAACAATAACAAGAGGAATACAAAATTGTATACGAAACAATCTTTCAACATTAGGTCCCTTTTCCATTATCATCTTCGACACCTGATCATGCACAAGGCAATTATTATGAGAAAAATTCTCATTACAATTGTTATCTACCAATTGGAGAACTGAAATACGACTAGTGGAGATCTTTGGTGATATAAAAATATTCTTGAAAGTTTCAATAATATCTCTAACCTTTGTAATAAGTTAATTACCACCATTGTCAATCTGAATTTGTGTTGGACCATTATATTCACGGATGTTTTGAAGTATATATCAATTGAGTTGGTCATATGATTGGAAGCGCCAGAATCAACAAACAAAAATTTAGATATTATCTCATTACCTTATAGTCCAAACATTTAAAATATTGACAAGATTATTTATTGTACCATTTCAGGATTAAAAACTTGTCCTATTGAGGATGAGTTATCTGTAATGGAATCATTTATGTCAACTTCACAAGCCTTTTACTTATGATTTTTAGGACGTGTGGGACACTCTTTTACAAGTTTGTATGACCTTAAGTTCAATATTATTGAAAATAGGACTGGGCACCGATATGAGGATGAGTTCAGAAGACACAAAATCCACGTAAACCATGTTTGCCAACATGGGTAAATGATCATATTTTTTTATTACTTTTACGCATATTATATTGGATGCATTTAGTTGAGGCGTTTTATACCCCGGCAAGATATAGGACAGTTACTAGTAGTATGAATGATATATTGTATAATCATGTTGCTCATATTTATTCTCATTAGTTAGAGAATCTCCCAATTAAGAGTAAAGAGTATGTTATTGTATTTTATATATTATCGAATTTACCTCCTGTTTTATAATGTTTTAAATATTGCGACCATCATTGTTACTTTATATTGAGTTGAATTGAGGTGAGTATTCCTTCCATCCTTGTCAGTTTAGTTAGATATTTCTTTAAGTTTTCTCCTTACATGCTCGTAAATTAATGTATTGATGTTATTCGACCTCCATATTTTTATGATGCAAACATAGGTGTTTGGTGTAATCAACAGGTGCTCTATTGCTGCCATTTACGTTTTAGTTATCTTTGGTAAGCCTCATTGATTTCCAGAGGATTCAACAGTAACTTAGCTTTATTAATAAAGTGTTGGTCTAAACCCAACATCTATCGTAGTATTTGGAGGCTTAAAATATTGTAGTAGTTGTGGATTCCTTATGCATTTAATTGTTTATATTTTGACACTTGAGTTGTCTTCTTATGGTTATTTGAATATTTCCAGAAGTTTCTGAGTTTATATATCAATGAGACTATTAAGAAAATCTTTGCATTAGAAGTTCTTGTTGTTTAGTTATGTCTTCCACTGAGTAGTAAGCTAGTCCAAGGGTTCACTTAAAGACCAACAATGGTTCTCAAATGCCAGCTAAGTCAGGTTTATAGGCTCGGGGCGTGGCTCAATTCCATTCAATCAAAAAACATTCATGTTGAAAATGGACAAAATGTTTATAAGAGTGGGGAAGACATGATGCAAGAAGAGTAGTAGGTTATATCTCCGAAATATTAAACTCTAGAAGCCCTGACATTTGTGTCTAACCATGCCATGCTAGTGCTACCACTTGCTGCAAAACATGTTATGACTCAGACATGAGCTTCAAATTATAATATTATGAATAGAGATTTTATTATTGAACTTGTTAATAAAATATTTGGTAATTTAAACACTTGACAACTCTTTTACTCATATTAGTCCTAGTTAGCAATTACAAGTTGTTGAAAGTTGTTATTTTTGTCCATATGATCTAAAATATGTCAATTCTCTGTGAGAAGGATGAATTGTCAGATAGTTGTTTTTCTAATGCTACTACGGATGAAGAGATCTCTCCTAAACTATAAAGAATCAAAAATTTCAAAGTAAAAAAAAACCCGTAGATAACGTAGTTGGGATTATAAAGTGTCATGGTGTAAAATTTTCCCTCCCACATCGTTACCATACGCCCGGTGAATTCTGTGAAAGTTCAATGAGTCAGTTTTAGTTTAAGTTGAGGAATGGAGTGTGGGTGCGGTATGTATTTAATGGGTCCAATTTTTTTGTGGACCTCTAATTATAAGCCATGTAGCAAAACTGCGATACCTTTAGAAATTAGGTAGAAGAAAAAAGTTTTTACAAAATCACTACTAAAAACAAATTACATAAATGAATATGTTTTATAATAGCGATGAAATAATTAAATTAGTCAAGCTTTTAACGAATGACATAGATGATTCCTTTCTAATAGTTTGATGAATTATTTGAAAATTTTCCCTATTATTAATAGAACTACACTAAGAGATTTTTTTTAACAAAACTAAATTACCATTTTTGTATGTGATACACTTAAAATATAATTAATTGTTAATTTAATTTTATTTGTTATAACCTATTAATTAGTATTTGTTATAGATTTCTAAAATTACTAGTAATTACATTTAAATAACATACTTGTATTCAAGATTCTTCAAATCAAGTTGTATAAGGAAAGGCAAAGAAAAAGTTAAAATATAATTAAACACAGTAATATAATCTTAAATATTTGAAACCAATATTTATTAGAAATATAATTATAGTGTGATATACCTTCCAAATTTAAAGTCAAATCATTCCTATAAATTCCTACCTTTTTTCCCAACTTTGTAAATATTCATCAAAGACATTTCTCTATAATTACAATTATGAAGATGACCACCCACTCTGCCCATGTTCAAGGCCACCAAAAGATTAAGAAGACTGTCACCCAGTTTGAGCAATTCACCAAGGTGCTAGTGCTACCATTTGCAATCGCTGTTGCATATGTTTTTCGGCACTGGATGAAGGAAATGGTTCAACTTGTCGTGAAAGGGAACATTCTTTGTGTTCAAGTATGGGATGTTACTGACAATAACAACCACAAAAATTATGAAAACACTTATGTTGTGAAGATGGAGCCATGTGAGGACTATGCAGTTTTTTCAGCGGATTTTTTTGAAAATTGTGAATTGAACTATAGTGATGAGATTGAAATCTATTGGATTGAAATTAAAATAATTTTAAATTCAAGTTAATTAATTAGGATTTCTTGATCGTTATAATTATATTTGAAAAATATTAATAATATTTCAATTTTATTATTTTTCTTTTCCTATTTCTTTCAATGTGATATTACTTTTACGTTTTATTTTATGTGTTTTGATATAACAAGATATGAAGAAAACTAATGAAAATTATTGAATTGCTAAGTTAGATGTGTATAATATATCAATATGTCATTATTTTTTTCCAGGATCAACAAAATCCTTTGCCCAACTGTTCCTCTATTCCCTCTCTTATAATGCAGTTAAGTAGTACTAAATATCCTAACTTTTCTCTTGTTATATAAATTGTGTGGAAATCTCACGTAAGTATGGAAAAATCAAGGATTGTACTGATAATTATAATGTTGAATTACAAGATCGTTGTATAGAAGAAGAGTCATAATCTAGTTATACTAGGAATCCTACTACAACACAAGAATTTACATGAGTAGTATTGTATTACAAGTCATATACTTTATCCTGTCGACTCCTACAATATTTAGTAGCTTAGTCATACACAACTTAACATTTAGTTAGCCTATTTTGATGGACATGTTCCATTAGTCTTCAAGCTTCCTTCATCAATTCCCATCAAACTAGTGAGTGGAGGAATTATAACTACTAGCTTGCTGCAAAAACTAGACAAAACCTATTTTGTTAAGGCTCTGGTATGAATATAAGCTACTTGATCCTTAGACTTCATTAACTGAGTAAGAAGTTCTCCCCTGACTACTTTCTCACGAACAAAATCATAGTCCATTTCAACATGTTTTGTTCTAGAATGCATAAGTGGATTAACTGTCATGCACAAGACACTAATATTATCACAATACATTGTAGGAAAAGATCGATGGAACACTCCAAGTTCATGATAAATTTAAAAAATCTAGGTCATTTCCGTGGCACTGGAGGATAGTGCTCTATACTCTGTTTCAGCAATCGATCAGGATACTGTGATTTATTTCTTGTTGGTCGAAGAAATACAATTTGCTTCTAGGTAAATGCTATAGCATGTAGTTGAACTCCCCAATCAGTATTTGAGTATTCACACAACCTACATGGTGATTGTGAAATAATTCTGAGTTAAAGTTTAGAGTACGTTTGATGTACCTGAGAATTCTTTTTACCCCTTGAAAATGTTCAATATTTGGGCTTTGCATAAAATTGATTGCTAAATTCACAACATGAGTGATGTCAGGTCAAATATTTATGGCTCTTTACTATCATTTTTTTCAAGAATTCATCCATAAGACTTTCCAAAACTTCAATAAAGCATGTTTTTTAGCCAAAGGAGTGACCACAGTCTTTCCCAAAGTCATCTCTGTCTTTGACAGTAGCTCAGCAACATACTTGCTTTGATTTAAGTTAATTCCACCTTAAAAATACTTCACCTAAACTCATATAAAGAAGTGTAAATGTCCAAGATATTTCATAGAAATCTACTTCCCATGTTCTAGGACCAACTCTGAGACATGAGATGGAATACTTCATTTGACAATAATATCATCCACTTATAACAAGAGAAATATTTTTCCTTTGTGAGTTTGCAAAGTAAATAAGGAAGGGTAAGACTTACTACAAATGAAACCAAGGTGTAAGAGATACATGTTAAACCTATCAAACAAGGCTATTGGTACTTGATTAATATCATACAATGACTTATAAAGTAGACACACATGTTGAGGATACTGAGAATAAATAAAACAATGTGGTCGACTCATGTACACATCCTCTTGTAGGAAGCCATGGAGAAAGTAAATTTTGACATCTAGTTGTCTTACTTCCCAAATTGAACTGACAACATTGGATGGAACCACCTAATAGTTGTGGCTTAAATCAGAAGAATTTCTTCAAAATTTATCCCATCAAGTTCTGAGAATCGCTTTGCCACATGTCTAGCATCATATCTACCTACTGTCGCATCAAGTTTTAATATTGTCTTGAACACCCATTTTGAGCCAATGAAGTTTATAGAGGAGATTTAGGCACCCAAAATCCATGTCTTGTTTGTATGTAAATCATCAATTTCTTCCTGCATTGTTACAAGCCAATGAGGTGATTTTAGTGCTTAGTAGTATTTGGTTATCTCAAAATTTATATGCTGCTACGAGCAACAAGTGACAAATGATGTTCATCTTCCTTGTGCCTAGTAATCATATGATGCCCTTGTAGTGCATAAAGTACCTCAACTAGTACATAAACAAAGGTACTTGACTGGAGTGTAGCATTGGTAGGTTTATGGTCAATTGGTACATCAACTAAAGTGGTTGTTTGATGATGCTCAATTTATGGACCAGTAAGTGAAACAGGTTCCTCATATCTACTAACAAATTCAAAATCTGCAAGTGAGGTTTCAATATTACTGTATGGATCACACCTTCAACTTGTTCCTCAGCATCTGATAAGGTGCCTAAGAGGTTAATAGTACTCTTATCATCATGGTGTATATGACTTGTAGCAGTATTATCAATATTAATGTGTATAGTAGCAACTTGTACTTCCCCTGAATTAGAATTATCATGTGCCTGAAGTTTAGAGAAAGATTCAACAAAGGTACCAAGATAAGGTGAGACATCAATGTTAGTCTAAGATTGCTTTGGAGACAAATAGGGTAATGTGTTTTCATCAAACACAACATGTGTGGATATGTAAACCCTCCTGGGTGATAGCATTTATATCCTATGTGTAAGCTTTTGTACACTATGAACACACAAGTATAGGTCTATGGACTAAACTTACTGGTATGATTGATATACGGAAAACACCTACACTCAACCACTTTTAACTATTTGTAATCAGGTTGTTCCCCATACAACATAATAAATGGAATTACATTTTTTTAGGATAATGAAGGAAATCTATAGATGAGGAATACTACGCGAGGAAATCCTTAAGTTATAAGGTAGGTAAGCATGAAGTAGTAGAGTTAAGATAGTCTCCACAATATGTCTATGTTTTCTCTCTGCAACTCCATTTTATTAAGGTGTCTTAGGTCATGTAATATGTCTCACGGTGCCATAATGTTCCAAACGCTTATAGAAATCTATTTGGATAAACTCACCACTTCCATCAAACTGAAAAATCTCAAACTCTTTAGAAAATTCTTTTTCCACCATTTTCTGAAATTTTACAGATCGTAAAAAAGTAAGATTTCTTTTTCAGTGGATACGTTCATGTATATCTCGTGTGATAATCAACAAAAATGACATATATTTCATATGTTGCGGAAGATTCGATAGGACAAGGTCCCCATAAACCACAATACATTTTCAATAAAGGTTCTTTCTTAATTTTATTTCTCAAACCAAATGGAAGTTTACAACTCTTTCCAAACTGGCAACTAGAACAAACAATAGGCATTTTATTCCGACTATTCTTATTTATGCAACTACTACTATTCAAATCTTTTAAAGACTTCAAACTAAGATGTCCTTATCTAGTATTTCACATGTTCTATCAGTCTACAAGATTCCTTCAACAAGTTACACATCAACTACACATAATAATGTTCTTGTCAAGTTACTGCATTTACAATATCTTCAATCGTTCTAATTCATGTGAATTGAAATTCATTGGTTGAATTGGTATAATTGAGGGAAGAAGGGCACATAGAAAATGAATGGAAATATAAAAAAGTTTGAAAAAGAAATGGATTTTCGGTTAGAAGCATGAAATTGGGTAAGCATTTTTTTTCGAACAAATGTAGTGCCAAAATGGATAATTTTGTGTTTATTAGTGGTTTTTCCTCATGAGTTTAGACTGATCATTTAGATAGATGGGGGATAATATAATTATCTCAAATATTGATGAACTCTATAGAATAGTTATCTATCATAACAATATCCATATTGATGTATAAACATCAAGTAGATCTGCGCCAAGTAGAGATGGTCATAGTAAATGCTAAATTCATTTTTCGATGTGATTGAAATGATAAAATTTAATAATACATAAGCTCTAATTTCGACAAGATATTTTGATTTTTATATGGTTTAATAGTCAATTCTTCTACAATAGCTTTAGAAGGTATGAGGAAGGATTTGAAATGAAATATTGATTCATATAGAAGAAATAATCATCTATGTTACCTAAGTAACCTCACATCCTCAGTAGCATTTGCAATCCTACTAATGAGATTGATGTAACTGGAAAATTCAAGCTTTGTATAATCAATTATAACCAATTAATTTTATATATAAGTTATACAGAATTACGGATACATTTTTAGTGACTTAAATGTTCACTAGACGGTATCACCCATTTTAACTAGGTGAAAGAGTATACAACATGTTGGTGATTCCCAAATTAATAACTAACTTAAGAAGTCGCCACCTAATTACTATGGTGAATTTAGGCATCTAATTAACGTCAAGTCTAAAGTTAACTTCATTTAAGATCTACTAAGAACAAGATTATATGTAACGGTTCAACTAATCTAAAGGGAAGATCTTAAACATCCTTTAAGATCCAGCAAAAAATGGTTAGCTAGCCGAACATAATTAATTAGGCTAAGTGGAATAACAAAAACTAGCTCATTAAATAGTTGAATTAAAAAAATGTTGATAATGCGTAAAGTAGTTGTTTAATTTTGAAAAAGAGAAAATCCGCATCTAAAAGTTGAAAACAATAAAAAACAAATTGTAATTATAACTCCATAGACCATTTTAAAATAGTTTCATATAATTCAAATCACATTATTAAATTAATGGTTTTTAAAACTATTCTAATGTTTAAAAATCTTGAGTACATTATTTGATTTTTTATAAAAAAAAAGAGAGAGAGATATCAGGTGAGTGAAGTATTTAAAAATATATGAAAATATATATGTCATATTATAAGTGAAAAGGTAGCTATTGTTATATAGAAGATCGTCACTAAAGGTCTTTTACCATTAAAAAAGTTAGGACTTCTGTATGGGTTGCTCCTTTGTCGGTGCATGTCAGCTAACGTGCGCCATCCATAGAGAAGAGGGCTCGTTCTCCAACTCAGAAAGAAATAATGACTCAGGATGCTACTCAATCTTTGTGTGGAAGGGGTACAATAAATTCAATGAAAACCGAAAGTTACAATAAAACGAGATACTGGTGTTACTTATAAAATACAGATAGCGCCAAAACAAACAATGAGTGGGAATTTACAGAGGGGAACTCATTCAGAGGTAACAAAGTCACCAGGGAGTAGTGAAAGTGAGGCAAATAGCAGAGGTATGTCAAATCTAAGTGGGGGCGAAATAATGAAGAGGCTAGATGGACCAAGCTCAAATCTATATCGCTCTGAGGAATATAGACATCTAATCAGGGAGAAAACGAAGCAAGGTTTTGGGAATTGACAATGCGCAGAGTAAGCAAGCTGAGGAGAAATAGAACATGATGCTTCAAGCTAAGGAAGACATCTGTTTGGGATGATTTCAACATCTCTAAAGTTTCAAATGCAGGCTTAAAGCTACAATGTTGCCTGACTTCCTATGATACCTCTACTAATATTGTTACATTTGTTATGAGATTAATAATTGATGAGTTCCCAGATTGGACTCATTTAGCGCTATATTTTGATAGAAATAGTATTCTTATTGGCTTGTTTTGTCTCAATTACTAATTAATAACCATGAGTTTCAAGTATTTTGAATTTGTGGCAAATCACGGACACTACTTGGAAAAAAGAGCAAAAACGATGAAAGGATTATAGAAATGAAGGCCTGAAGATCGCCGAGTCAACTTGGAAACTCACTGATAGGTCTGAAGATTTCCTTTTGTTCCAATGTGATGAGACCTGAAGGAAAGGATCAAATTAGCACTAGAAAGGTGAATTCGGCGCATTGCTGAGAAGTTTCGCAAGAAGTGCCATATCGCCCAGTGATCCAAAACACAGAGATTCTTGGACTACGTTGATATACCGTGGTTTCACGGTATAATTAATACTTTTTCCTTAAGTTTAGTGTGTCCGAAAGCCTTTTTTGTGCTAATTTTGATCTAAGTTTCTCTTTGTTTTGCAGGAAATCTGTCCAAAGCTGAATGCCGGGGATTTTAGCTTTTAGATTAACTTGTACTTATTACTATAGTTTAGTTGATATTTTCTTGATTTTACTTTGTTTTATTGTTTTTGATTTCTTTTCAGAACTATCCTCCTTGTATGCCAAATACACGGAGAGGAAGAGAACCGTTGTTTCCCTACGATCACGAGTTAGAGCGTACACTGCGAAACATGAATCGTAATTTGGGAATCAATGATGAGGATCCAAACCAGAACATCCCAGCTCCGGTTGATGTTCATGGTCAGATGTTACCCGATGCTCCCGGGGAACATCAACAGAGGGGACAGAATCCCACTCCACGGCCCCAAGCATACTACAGAGGCTATGATAACATAGCAGATTCGGATGGGCCACTGGTTTTTCCTCCTCTACCCACAGGCCACACTTTTGTGGTAACTAGTAGTCTGATGCAAATGCTCACTGCCAGAGGTTTGTTTTCAGGGCTACCTTCTGAGGATCCACATGCCCATATTGCTAAGGTAAGGGCAGTGTGTAAAAGTTGTGTGGGGAGGCCTGATTTGGATCTAGATGTAATAGGGATCAGAGTGTTTCCTCTCTCACTGATGGGAGAGGCTGCTATTTGGTTCGCTGAGCTCCCATACAACTCCATCATTACTTGGAATCAACTGAGGGATGTCTTCTTAGCACGCTACTATACGGTCTCCAAGAAACTAAACCACAAAGACAGAGTGAATAACTTTGTGGCACTACCAGGAGAGGCAGTTAGTAGTTCTTCGGATAGATTCACCTAATTGTTGAGAAGTGTTCCAAATCACCGTATAGATGATGATTCACTGAAAGAATACTTCTATAGGGGACAAGATGATAACAACAAAGCGGTATTGGACACTATAGCAGGTGGATCTTATGGAGAATGTCCTTATGATGAGATCGCTGAAAAATTAGAAAAAATCTCCCGGAATAACAAAGCTTGGAGTACTAGAAAATCTGATACAGGGAGAAACACCTTTGCAGTGCAGTCCACTCACAACCCATCCACAGATGAGATTCGTGAAAAAATGGCTCAAATGAGAACTAAGCTTGGGTTGGTACTAAAACATGTGACTGGGGTGCAGTAAATGAACAGATGGGGGGTTTTCGACCAAGCGCCCAAGGCTCGAATCAGGATAATTGGCGCCAATGTCAAGGGAACCAAGGTCGGAAGTACGGTAACTACAACCGTGAGGGTCATTATGTCCGAGATGGTAACTAAAACCGCGACAACAACTTCAACAGGAGTAACTATGGTAATAGAAACGACAGGAGTGGACCCTATGTTCCTCCTCAAAATCGTGAAGTTACTACTAGGGATGGTGGAGATAGTATGGCGCGAGTTGAGGATATGTTGCACAAAATGATGAGGAGGTTCGATGCTAGTGATGAGCACATTAAAGAATTAAGGGGTGATTTAGCTAGTATTGGGCAAAAAGTTGATACACACGCAATTTCGATTAAACAGATAGAATTGCAAGTGGCCCAATTATCTGCGACAGTGAACACACGGCAACCTGGCACTCTTCCTAGCAACACTGTCCAAAACCCAAAGAATGATGCGCACTGTATGGCAATAACTACTCGGAGTGGTAGGCAAGCCATTTACCCACCTATGCCATCGGCCGAGAAAAATGTGAGAAAGGATAATGATAAGGTGGTAAAGGGTAGTGGTGAAGCAGAGGAAAGTAATGGAAAAGATGCAGAAGTACCCATCAAGGTAATTCTCATGCCTAGGCCACCACCACCTTTCCATCAGAGATTAGTGAAAAAGACCGAGGATGGTAAATACCGGCGTTTCATAACTATGTTGAAGAAACTTTCTATCAATGTCCCTTTGGTAGAAGCTTTATAACAAATGCCCGGTTACGCCAAATTTATGAAAGATCTGGTCACAAAGAAAAGATCGGTCACTTTCGAGGATGATGATAGACTGCAGCATTGTAGTGCTATCGCTACTTGATCCCTCGTACAAAAGAAAGAAGATTCTGGTGCGTTCACTATCCCTTGTACAGTTGGGTCATTACATTTTGTGAAAGCATTATGTGATCTGGGGGCAAGCATAAATCTCATGCCCCTCTCAATTTACAAGAAGTTGGGATTGGGGGATCCAAAGCCCACTACGATGCGGCTAGTGATGGCTGATCGGACAGTGAAACGGCCTATAGGGATACTCCATGATGTGCTAGTAAAAGTGGAATCATTCATCTTTCCGGCTGATTTTGTTATTCTTGATTGTGAGGTCGATTTTGAAGTGCCTATTATTCTTGGGAGGCCATTCCTTGCTACAGGTAGAGCCTTAGTTGATATGGAGAAGGGACAGATGACTTTCCCGCTGAATAATGAAGAAGCGACCTTCAACATTTGTAAGACCATGAGGCAGAGTGGTGAACTCCAATCGGTATCTGCCATAGACCACAAAGAAAAGATGAAGAAGGAGACTGAACAGAAATATACAAAACAAGAGTTTATGGTGGGAGATTTGATGCTTGTAGACAGTTCTTGGGTTCCTTGTCTTCCGGGCAAGCTCAAGTCCAAATGGACAGGCCCTTATTTGATTACCCAAGTATCCCCTCATGGAGCAGTTGAGTTAAACTCCAAGGAGGGAGTGCGGTTTAAGAGGAATATAGATAGAATAAAACTCTATTTTGGGCATAAAGCATCGGGGAATAAAGTAATAGAGGCAAACCATCTTGATGAAGTCTGAGTAATCAAGTGTCCCTAGTCGTGCCGCGACATTAAATAATGCGCTTGTTGGGAGGCAACCCAATACTTATGGTCTTTTTAATAATGGTAGCATTTTTTCTATTAATGGGTTTTAAATTTGTAGGCACATCACCAGGAAATTTGCAGAACACTACTCCGCAGTAGCCACTAACGGATACAACGACGGACCGTTGCACATGTAACGGACCGTCGTATGCATCCGTCACACCAGGTACGTATTTCTGTCATTTTGAATATTAGGGCACACACGACGGAACCTACGACGGCTCGTCACAACTGCGACGGACCGTCGTCGGGGAACCGTCGCGTGATTAATGAATTCTACCCGACCCAACCGGCTGGACCCTTTTCAAAATCTGACCGTATATACTCCCCACCCCTCCATATTTCACCCCATTACTTCCAAATTCCTCTCATCTCCCCTCTCTTTTCAACTTCACACTTCCCCCACTGATCATTACCCCCACAATTTTCCCAAACCTTATAATTATTATCTACTAGTGGGTGCTGCTACTATTGGTATCTACCTTGCCACCTGAATCATTCTCCACTTGTGTTTTCTCCATTTCCAAGGTATGTGTCTGTAAATTTATACTCATTTATCTTGCATTTTTGTTTAGTAGTTAGTATTAGCTTAGTTCTTAGTCGTATATTGTTTCCTTGATGTGATTATGTCTAAACCTAGGCTCAAAATGTTCGAATTTGCCATGTCGATACCCTAGGCATAGGTGATTTTGCATTGGTAGTTTCCTAGGTAGTTGGGATAGACAAATATAGGTCCACAACACTACAAGACCATGTGGGTTCATCGGGGTTGCTTAGGGTACAGTAGTTCTGCCACTGTCACTCAGAATGAGACCCCGATGACGGACCGTCGCACACACGACGGACCGTCGTAGGATCCGTTCCAGAAGCCCTAGCACCCTGCCCCAACGACCTGCACAACCGTGCTGGTTGTCAGAGACCCCGCTGATAAGGGTCTCCCAACATTTTCTAAGTATCCTACGACGGACTCTTACGACGGACCGTCATACCGACGACGGTCCGTCCTGCTTGACCGTCATGATGGTCAGAGACCCCACTGATAAGGGTCTCCCAACATTTTCCAAGGGTCCTACGACGGACTCTTACGACGGACCGTCGTACTCACAACGGTCTGTCCTGCTCGACCGTCATGATGGTCAGAGACCCCTCCTTCAGGGTTCTTTATATATACATATACCAAGTACAACACGACGGACCTCATGACTGTCAGTCATAGCCACGATGAGCGGTCATCGGTCCCGTCGTGTGATACAGTTTCAATATTACTAACACACTATTTTCAAAGTTTAATGTCATATGAGCTTGCCTGTCTTGCTTGCTACTACTCATACTAATATTGTTCCTTTACAGGTACTATCGACTATGGCACCCAAGAAAGACCGCACCTATGCACGCGGGCGATCTAAGTCTGTCGCCCCGTCTGCCCGCATGGTCATCGGCTCTGATGATGAGAGGGACCCTGAGTACATGCCCCCAGGCACATCCGCCCCTTCCCGTGCTGCACGTGCCCCCAGAGCCACACCCAAGAAGGTGGCTTCCGGCGTAGTCACTGCCTCCCAGTCTGATGAGGAGCGCACACTGACCGGCACACCCTCTGGGTCATCCACAAATGAGGAAGGAGCGTCTGGATCCTTATGAGTATCCTGGTCCGAGGAAGCTTCAGGCTATGCTGAGGTTCCCGCACCCGACACTGCTGCAGAGTCGGCCTCGTCTGATGAGGCTGACAGTTCAGACTCTACATCCGGTGCACCAGCCCAGGTACCCACCCTAGCCTCGGACCATCCAAACCGGTGGTGCGTCGAAGGCCAGTTTCAAGTTTACTCCGACACAAAATTCCTGACTGATAAAGGAGTAATGACTCGGACACTCACCTTGGAGCGGCGGGTACTTACAGGGAGTCTCCAATCGATGCCGGAGATCACAACCTATTCACCAGGCATCGCTTAGAGTGGATAGCCCGTTCGTTGGGACTATATAGCGAGGAAGTGGTCCGAGAGTTCTACACATCCTACGTAGCGACTCTCGGATCACAGATCGATGGGCGGGCTGCTCCCGCTAAACAGGCCCCACTGAAGCAGGTTTGAGTCCGGGGTGTGCAGGTTGACATTTCCCTGCCAGCTATCCGCCGGTTCCTATACGGCGAGAGTACAGATGCTACGCGGACTCCCCACACTGCCTAGTTTGACTACCGCTGGCAGATAGTGAAGGATGGCCAGTTCTTGCGCGAGCAGGCACTGATAGAGACCACCAAGAGGTGGATGGCCCTGCACCTATCAGTCGACGGAGAGGGTGCAGATTGGGTCAATGAGCCGAAGGGGGCCATCAAGAAGGACAACCTCACGTTTGTCGCGAAGTTCTTGTGGCTGCTCGTCCGTCACTGCCTTTCCCTCACAGCTGCTGATAACATCGTCACTTGGGATCGAGCAGTGTTGATAGCGGCGATGATAGCCGAATTCGAGGTCAACTTCGCATGGCTTCTCGAGGCAGTCATGCACGATAGGGCATTCAAGGTCTCCACCACCTACCCCTTCCCGTGTATGTTTTGCCCTTTGCAGGACCGCAGGCGTCCCCATATGGCACATAGATCAGTTGAAGACGCCGCAAGGCACCGTTGACGTCGGCCTCATTAGAGACGAGGCCAATTAATTGGCCCCACGTCGAGGGCCCCGTCCAGCCGTGGATGCAAAATTCTATTACTGAGTCTGAAGCGCGTATGGAGAGGAAGATGCACCGGAAGATTGCTGAGGTTCACTAGCGCCTAGATGCATTTGAGTTGAGAGTGTTAGCCTGCCCAGCCCCTCCGGTAGATGTGTCGACTCTTCAGGCTGCAGTCGACAGTCTTCGTGCAGACATCGACACAATCCTAGAGGCGAGAGTGCCGGAGACTGTCGAGCCTGTTGAGGACACTGTATTGGCGGCCCTGTTTGCTACTTCAGACATTCACCCACCTTCCCCTCGATAGAGTGACAAGAGGCGTAGGGGTCGATCAGAGGATGAGGCGCGAGCAAGGAAGAAGGAGCACCGAGAGATGGAGGCCGCAAGGAGAGCCTCACTTGCTGAGGCGGAGGCACACCAAGTCAGAGCATCGCAGATAGCGGCTGGGGCGTATAGCTCCCGCACTGTAGAGACAGCAGGAGGCACTACTGATGGTGCGGTTGTTGCTGAGGACATCACTGAGGGTGTCCAGATTGATGAGGACACCACTGAGGGTGTCCAGATTGCAGAGGATGTGGGTTCTGGAAAACCGGACCCACTAGCTTACTGATCGACGACGCTATGCGCCACAGGTTTGCTTCACCTACCCGTCTAATCTTTAGATTTTTTTTAATGCATTGGGGACAATTGCATGTTTTTTTTGTTGGGGGTGGGGTAAATTGAAAGTGAGTGTTAGGGTGAAGTCTGAGTAGCCAAACTCACTATCCTCTTTTGGGTTTTTCTTGCCTGTGTTCTTTTTCCCCAAAAGACTGATTACTTTTTATGTTGAATTGGCACGTTATATATTTTGTACATAGTTTAACTCTTAAGCATGATGGCTAAAATGATATCCCGACAAAACTGGAAAATGTTGCATGACTAGGCGTAGTAACTGATAATTGTGTGGCTCTAAACATGAAATAGAGTGACACCATTTCATTACCCTAATCTTCAAGTCAAACTAGGTGTCTGATAATCTGGTATAGTGATGAGATTTCAAGTGAGTGTGAGGAAAGTTGAATAGTCCACTACTGGTACTGAGCTAGAACTTGCCTAGTTAGTCCTGTTAAAAGTAAGTTGTAACAGACAATTAGGAAATGATCATAGGCCCTTATTCAATATAGCCCATTTCTAGCCTAAATAAAAGAAACTAAATGAAAGTTATCCTTCTTTGATCTAAATAATTTGAGCTTAAAATTAGACCTTTCTTTTTCACCCCAACTGATCTTTTCTGGGAACAATATGTTGGCCCTGGTCCCTCCTTCGACATGTCCACCTCAGCTTATGCCAAAAGCATAAGTTGAGGGTGTATAATGTATAAACAACCTTCGTTATGGCCCTGACCCGACTTTGGGTATTGTGTACCTTGACTCATGGCAAAGCCATGAGTTGAGGGTGGCTGTTTTGAGGAATGCTCTGGAAAGTGGGGTTGAAAGAACAAAGAGAGAGAAGGAACAAAAGTGAAGTGATTCAAGAACTCGTTGAAAGAAAAGGAAAGAAAAAGAGAAATATTCAAGAATTACAAACAAGAAAAGAAAAGAGTTACTTACACAAATGATGAAAGAAGGGAAACAGCAAGGTGAAAGAATAGGAGAAACTAGGTGAGATAAAGTGATAGAAAGTGGAAAGTTTAGCCGATATGTCAAGGAGGGCAAAAATTCACTAAAGTATACCTAAATATACCCTACCTGACTTTGAGCCTACGTTACAAGCTAAAAAAGTCCTATCGTGATCCTAAGGGTTGTATAGCGAACTTAAGGCAGTGAAAATAAGGGCAAGCTTATGGCAATAGGTATGAATGAGTGTGACTTTGTTCTGAGACTGACTGTCGAAATGTAATCCTTATACTCAAACTGAAATTATTGTGTGAAAAATGAGGATTTTGTTCTAAAGTGAGGACACTAGTTGCAATATCGGAATTGTTAGCACCTCGTTGAGAAATTGAAGAGGATAAGTGTTAGTTCATGGTGAGTCTGTGTCATGTTCGAATCACACAAAATTCAAGCCTAATAGTGATAGCATGCATAGATTTGATTAGATTAATCGGGATTGATAGCCAAATGATTGCAAAGGATAAAAAATGAATACTATTGTACAAAGATTGTGTAGTGAGTCATAGTATGTCGCTTGAGGACAAACAACGAATTTAATTTGAGGGTGTTGATATACCGTGGTTTCATGGTATAATTAATATTTTTTCCTTAAGTTTAGTGTGTCCGAAAGCCTTTTTTGTGCTAATTTTGATATAAGTTTCTCTTTGTTTTGCAGGAAATCTGTCCAAAGCTGAATGCCGGGGATTTTAGCTTTTAGATTAACTTGAACTTCTTACTATAGTTTATTGATATTTTATTGATTTTACGTGCAACATGATAATGAAGTGATCAAAGGGTGAACTGCTGATTTGTTAGGCGATTTCAATAAATGCCACTAAGCATCCGGCTACAGCACTATTCTTTGAAAACTAAATATACTTGTTGAGAAAATTACTGCCAGCTTAATACATTGCTGGTGCTCCTGAGAGTTCGTTGAACCCACATGCACCTGAATATATCCCTATTACCACTCCGCCTCCGCCACCACCACCGCCTCCACCACCACCACCATCTCATCCTACACATATACTGCTTTGACGACGGGATCCATCTCTGCCGGTAATGCTTCCAACGCATGCACCTTCGCCTTCACTTCCGCCGCTTCTTCCTCTTCTTACCGTCGATTCTTTGCAAACTACTGTCATGATGAAGAATATCCCATCTCACTACAACCGTGAAAAGTTGATTATATCTCTAGACGATTACAGCTCATTGGAGAATGAAAAAGTGAGATATTTAAATGAAGAAAATCCTCATGTCTTCGCTTATGATTTCTTGTATTTGCCTACGAATTTCAAAACAACGAGCAACCCAGGCTATGGATTTGTTAATTTCACCGATCACAAAACTCTGCCAAAATTTTTTAAGTATTTTTATGTGAGAGCAACAACGTATAAAATTTTTGCAAGGAACGTTCAGATGGACATTGCAAATATCCAGGGAAAAAATGATTTAGTGAATCGATATGAGAATACAAGATTTGTGAGTAAGTCTTAAGAGTGTCTTCCAGTTGTGTTTAATCCTCTAAGAAATAGTTCTAGGCAAACATTTCAAGTGATTACTATAGGCAACTATCAAGCCATTCCAGATATTCCAATCTATTGATTTAGTAATTGAATAGTAGTCTGTTGTATTTTTCCTTTACCAAATAAACAAGTTGATCGAGGGGTTATTAGTCCTCTAATATGCTATAAGAAAAAAAATATACTTGTTGAGTGTTTTATCTTAGATATCGAACTATCATTGTAAGAACAAATTGTTATCATATTTTTCATGTTTTTATATTAATTTTGAGCTCTATGTTTTAGAGAGTTTTTTGGAGAAGAACTTGAAGACAAAAAGGGTTTCAACTCTATAGGCGTAGACTGGTCTTCATGTGACAAATGGGTTTTGACAGGAACACATTTTAAATGGTGTAAGTTGCTAGAGATAGAGATTATTCCCCTTAAAGTTTATCCTAGTCACAATTATTCTATATATCTTCTCTAGAAAACATGTACCCAAGAATTTATATTAACACGTATCCTATCACATCCCGATAATTCCCCCTCTAATTGCTTATATTTCTCGTTAATTTTGTTTATTCTTTGTACCTGTGACAAACCCCCATTGATAATTGACCTTTGCGTTACCCCCCATTTTGATTTAAAATATTTTTACTCGTTAATGTCTTTGGCTAGGACTAGTTAGAATGTAGTTTTAATTTTCTATTAATTCTCACTACCACTCCTTTGGGACACGAACCCAACCCTTGGTTGGGTTACTATACTATTGCATGATTGTAGACACTCGTATAGGAAGTTGTGTCTTGATTACGTAAACATCAAAATAATGACGTTATGGAGTAATGGGGTCACCTGAAGAGTAGTTACGTAGAATTTCTATTCTTAATTAGTTTTAGCCTTACTAAATTTACTTTTAGTTTTGTTTTAGGTTGACTTGTCATTGTATGTTGGCACCCTGAGCATGAAGGAGGGAAGTAGTGACAAGACTTATGAGACAAATCAACAAGTCGAGGGCCACTTCAAGTTATCTACACTAGTAACTTAGTTGAACGGCTTGGCCACAAAAATATCAGAGGCGGAAAACTAGTGCATCATTTAAAGGGAGGTATATACTTCCTCATGAGAAGAATGAGTCTTGCGAAAGGGAGAACAATCATGTAGCGAACACACTTCAAATCATTCTCCAAGACATCATCGATCAAGATCAAGTGTTGGAAGACATGGAAAATTTTGAAGAATTGAATCAACTGATTGGCTCTCATTCTAGATCCTTCTAGGTAATTAGGACACTCATGAGACAACCGCAATAATGGAGAATGAGAAAGAACTTACGTCATGCCATAGCGTTAACTAACGCGTTTCTTGGTAGGCAACCCAAGATTTTACATGCTTTAATTTCTCTTTGATAAATAATAGTGTTTTAATTGTGAAGATTAAAGTGTAGAGAGTGTTGAAAATTTAATTTGGTGAAAGAAGGGTTCATTAAGCGAATCGCAAAAAAAGTCATCATGCCCAATGCAACTTGTCGATTGGGTCTATATAAGTTTAATTTAAAATGTGTTATATTATGCGAAATAGGAAATCCATTAGCCGGGTTGTTGATCTGTTGGTGATCTCGACCTAGATCGCCATTTTAACCACCAAAGAGCTGAATATTCTGTAAACAATGGTGAGATAAGTAACCACTCAGCGTGTCATCGAATAGGTCGGTGTATCTGAATAGCTTTGCCAAATTGATGCGAACTGAATGGATTTTAATGGCCAAAGGTCTCAGAACTTGAACTTTTTCATTCCCCCAAAATTCGAAACTTAACAAACGCTCACCAAGGTAATATTTTCAACACCTTTTGCTTTCAATATTTTTAGTAGTTGATTGATGCTCCGAAAAAGAATTTTTTTGCCGCCTAGAAGTTCAATCATATTTCAATCGGCATTAAGATTAGCTCCCTAAACGCCAAGGTTATTTTTGTGAATTTACGAATCGTTTGCAATAATTGTATCTTTTTATTGTGCGTTGAGACCAATAGGTTTGGAATGTTAAACTACCTATTTCAATTTGTAATATTTTTGCCTATCTAACATTGATTCTCAATATCCCCTTTTTGTTGCGCGACTAATTAGACTTAATTGTGGGGTTGTGCATATTTGGTGCTTATAATGGTTAAGCGTTATGGGTCAGAGCTTAATTTTACTAATGTTTTGTTTTATTTTGTTTTCGGGGTTTACAGTGTTAAAATTGAAATCACGAATTGAAAATGTGTCGTTAGGCAAGCTGGGTTGAGCTTGCTGAACCACTCAGCGGTTAGCGTGTTGTCTACATGTCACCCTTAATTTCATGTCAGACTTAATGTTTTTGATTCTACGACTTTTATCAAGACGTCTTGGATCGCTAAAAGCTATCAGCGACTCACCGAAGAGACTCTTGATCTCCCTTTGTCTGTATCCCTGAACCCATTATCCACGAGTTTTATACGTACTAAATTTTCTCTTATATTTTGCAGTCATGGACAAGAAGTCAACTCAAAGAAACTAAAAAGTTATTGACATTAATGAGGACACGATTGCATCCAGGGAAAGACCAAAAAGTTTTTCACGACTGAAGGAGAAGGCTAGGGAAAAGATAAAATCCTTGAGTTATTAGATGCAAGCTCCAATAGTACTGATGTTTATACTAATGATAATGACCCCACCACGTATAACAATGATAGTATGGTATCAAAAATTCTCAATCTACCATAATGACTTCTTAAGTTCTGGATAAGGCAATAATACTGGCACCTCCGGTACAAGGCCCCCCACCTATGTCAACAAATAGATTGAAGTATGAGGGGCAAAGGACGATCATTGAATAAAAATGGTTATTAATATATAGGGTTATCTGTAACATCTCACAAATCTGAATTAGCTAGGAATAAACTAAGAAACTAAAAATATCCATTTTTTGAAATAAAAGGAAAAAAATTTGGAAAATTTTTTAATATAAGAAAGTGACTTTTGGTCATTTTCAAATAGAAATAACCTATAGCTCAGGATGAGTTAGAGGTAGTTCTTTATATGGTTAAAAATCCCTTGGAGATATCTTACCACCGATTGCGTATTTCTGATATCGTATGAGGGACGTATGCCTATCGAAAGTTGTGCTGTTGAAGTAAGGAAAATCCAAATCCGGGTTCAAGGAAGGGGACACTAGTCTTTTAACCAATTAATTTCCTATTTCATTTTTAGATATTTATTTGTGGTAAAAACAAGTTTTAGTTAAGATTAAGAATTTAAATCACGCTTAGCGCTTGGAGAAGAGAAACGATATAACTTAAGGATTAGCCAAGAACGCTAAGGTTTGCGAGTGGAATTCGTCTAGGGTGATTCCTACCAAGGTATGCGATAACTTTTAGTGTTGAGTCACTTCACCCACACACCAATCTTTAATCAATCCTTTAATTGTGAATTGGTTGAATTAGAATAGTGAAGTTTTTGAAAGACATGGTTGAATTCTTGCTGATTGAGTTGTTGAATGATTATTGTTGCTTTGATTCGAAATTTTGAGTTGTTTCTACAATATGATCTATTGGGTATAAAAGTTACTAATAATCCTAAAGGTTTGGGAAAAGAACTATAAATGTTTAGACGATTTAGAATCATAAAACAAGAGAGGAAAATCGTCCAGGCGCATCTGTGTAGAACCAGGCGCAACACACCCCATCTGTGCCAGAGGGCCTAGGCGGCTCCCCTGCAGTGTGCCAGAATGGTTCCTCAGACCAAATGGTCTACCATGGCGTGCCCCTAACTCAACTAAATTGGCATTTTTCACTCAGATTTTGTATTTAAGTATGATTAAGCCCTTCTAAGGTGTTTTAACACTTTGTAATGATCCTAACTACTCTAAATGACTTCTAATCATATAGAAATCATCCAGAAACATAAATTTACAACCTTGACTCTATAACTTCAAATTAAAGGGAAGTTAGAGACAGGTGTAGAAAACTTCTTAAGTCCTTTCATGAAGTCTTTTGCAAATACATTAAATTTGTTTGAAGACCTAAAGAAAAGTTTGATAAAGGAATAAAGATAAGAAAGAGAAGTTCATTTCAAGTTTCATACGTCTTTCAAAAATGTTTGTCATTTTAGGACTAATGATCGAGTTCAGTTGATAGTAAAGTGAAGTATTCCTTCAAAGTAGTATATGGAAACTAAGTATTCCCAAAAGAACCTTTCACATTTCAAAAGAAGGGAAATCGAGATTTGGAAAGACCCTTCGGACTAGTTTCCAGTTAAAGAGAAATAGTTTTCTAAATGAAGCAAGTATAGAAATTGTTATTTCCTAATAGTCTTTGAGCTAAGACTATTGATCACATGGATGAAGTATTGAGTAATGATATGAGGGAGAGTTCATACAAATCATAGACTCCATAAATAATGTAGCAACCATGGGTAGAAAAGGTTATACTTTTTAGATAAACTTATAGTAGAATAGTGGATCCATTAGGCAGTTCAGTTCTTATACCTTTGGCCGGGTATAGTATACGCTGGCATTGTGAGGCAGATCGTCGTATATTCACTATATCTCTTAAGTGATGGTTTTAGATTAGAGAATTTACTTTTATACATCGGTTTATTTGTTTTTTTACATACATCGCAAAGTTATCGTATCCTTGTATTCATTGAGAGTTTACATCATGTTTTCATACAGTTTTCTTTATATTGCACTTGCTTTTAAATTCTTTATATTGAAATGAGTTAGTTATTCATAAGTTGAGTAGATCCATGATAAGTGTAGCATTCCAACTTGCATACTCGTACACTCAATGTGCTGATACAATTTGCATGCATCATATCATGATGCAGATGCAGGTAACCAAGATCAGCATCATCCAGCGCCTTGCTGATCCAGCTGAGCACTCAGAACAAGTGGTGAGCCTCCTTTCATTCTAGAGGATACATTTACAGATTTTCATTATTTCTTTTTATAGGATGTTTTGGGGTCTGTCCGAACATCCATCTTAGTAATATAGAGGTTCCATAGACAGACATTTAGTATTGAGTCTCTTATCATTGCAGTGGAGAAAGTTTGCTATGAGACATAAGTTTAATTTTGGTCAATTTATTTACTATAAGTAATTTAATGGTACTATTGTGTTGAGTTAAGTCTTATGCTAAGTTAAGTAAGTCAGGACATGGGTCTTTTCGAGGACAGCAATGTTAAAATCGAGTGTCGACCACGTCCAGGGTGAGGCTCGATGCATGACATCATCTATAGATATCCAGATATACTGGAGTGCCTACAACATCACATATTTCAAATCTTCATAGAACCCCGTGGCTTTTATATACCAAGTAGGGTTAGAAATTTTTATAGTGTGTACAGTGCATTGGTACCTCAAATAAAAAGAATGGTATCGTCTTTCAAAGCAGTTGACTATGTGGTTATCAGAGGAAGAAAGGTGGCTTGTGATAGTGAGGCTATAAACATCGTCTTGGGGATGTCTAATAAGATCAACAATAACTTCCAATACCTTTTCATATAAGATAAATTGGATTAAATTAAAAAGTGGTTAGCTCTACTAATCTTAGATGATGATGCTCCGAAGAGGTTAGCAGAGGAAGCATCAATAAAAAAAAACTAGATCTAAATGTGGTAGGAAGATACTGGTTTGGATTCATCATCACCACACTTGTGCCTTCCCAAAATGAATCAACTATTGGTCTCACTAAGGCAACATATCTGGGGTGTATTATGAAGGAAATGAGGTTAAATCTGGGGGCAATCATTGCTGAAAAAATCCATATGCGTGCAAAGCAGAGTCGGGCCTATATCCCATTTCCACTTTTGATAACTGTATTATGTAAAACAGATAGAGTATATAGAGATGTAAATAAGGAGATGGTAGTAACTCCCATATCTTCCACTTATATAATAAAGATCGAAGGTGAGTACCTAAAGGATCCAGTAGAGAGGAAGAAAAAGGAAAATTTGGCGGTCACAAAACTTATACCTGCAGAGGCATCTTTGCCAACTCCGGCACATAAAATTTTAGGTTTACCTAGAGTCATTGCTACTCTCACTCAAAGTACAGGGTCTTCTATTGTTGCTCTATATCCTAGACCTACTATTGTTGTTGTTTCCCGTGATACGATCAATTGGGCATTCTTGATCGAGATGGGATAACTTACTCAATTTGCTGATTGTTGGGTGGCCAACATAAAAACTCCATTCCAGGCATGGTTCAGGCTTCCCTCGATGATATTGTGAGACATTTGAGTAATATTATTTATGACCTAGAGTCCAAGATAGTAGTGTGTGAGCGCGACTAAGGGGCCATAAAGGAGGTGACAGCCTTAAAGATCATCATTGCTGAGCTATGAAAAGATGTGGACTAACTGAAGATGACTGAAATATTCATGATATTTTGAACATTTGACATTCCCGATGAACCTGAGATGCCTCATACCACCACAGGACGTGGGGATGGAATTGAGAAGACAACTTATCATGGGTCAGAAGTAGATATTGATTAAAAGATGCTTAAAGAGGATAAGGGAGCTACAGAGGAAGACTGAATTGAGAGTGGAGAAGTCATGATACATGTTTTAGTGTAGGATTCCTTGAAAATTGTACCAGTTTATAAACCCAGTGAGGATGGTCCTACTGAGGAGACTTTGGGCACTAATACACAAGTAAATGTCCCCGACAAAGAGAGAGACAACATAGACATGACCATTTTTACCTCCCTCTCTATCTTATTATATTCTTACTTTTGGGTACTTTTATTAACATTTGGGGACAAAAACTTTATTGATTGTGGCAGGGTGAGTCTTACGCTTTTTATGTTGATATTTGTGTTTTTTGTGTTTATATTTGGGTTATATAATCTCAAATTGTAATTTCCCTGCTTTTGTGGATGATTAATTTTATGTCTCCCTTTTGGTTATAATTTCAAAATGATTTTTACCCATGTAAAATATTTTATTTTTTCAAAAAAATTCGCCACTTCTTTTATTTCCTTGAATCGTGGTTTTTCTTAAGCAAATTTAAGTCTAAATTTTGATCAATACCGATTACTTGGTTAGTTCTTGCAATCGTACGAACATGAATTTACGGCTAAAAAGGGACAGATGAAGTTGCATAGGCAAAATATGTGAACCCTTTGCAATTCGTTGTTATTAGCCAATTGTCATATTGATTCTCGTTTAATGACCGTTGCACACTAGCAAAAGTGTGGAGTCTTGTTTAACTTTAGTGGTCAATCCTTATGTGATATGCTTACCTTGATTTATGCAAGAAAACACCTAGAATTTTCCCTGTTGGTTTTTGTCATGACCAGCAAGTACACCCTAGAAGTTAGGAAATCCTTGTGTCGTCACACTTCAAATGAGACTTCAAGAAGTCTCATCTAAGCCTCTCGTATCATTCATTGCATAATAAACAGTCTAAAATGAATAAAAAATTAAAACTTTCTTCACACATGAAGAACTCTTTCATAAAAAATACGCAAGCAGAATACGTTAATTTAAAACATTAAATCTTTACAACGATCTACTTGAACCATCTAAACTTAAAGTTTACAACACTTGGAAATAATCCCATACAAGACATAAAATAAAGACTTAAGACATAAAGGAACATGCGGTTATTGTCCTCGAATTGATGAGGACTCACTAATACTTCACCTTCAACCCTTAGAAACCTATCAATCCTTTATGGCACATCAAGATTCAATATCCCTACACTTTAGTCAAAAAACTAAAAGAAGAGGTTTGCACATTAGATGTACTAAGTATGGAAGCCATGCAAAAACCATGAAAAAGGAACATTTAGTAATATGTATGTTTTTCATGAATTTCGATTAAAACTTCATACTATAATCAAAAGAAAAATATTTATCAACATGGAAACACATAAGAAATCAATTAACAAAATGTCACATTTTTAGAAAACACTCCAGTGAAGTCACTTCACTGTACAGTGAACTCAATTCTCTG
The DNA here is from genome assembly GCA_027704765.1 of Solanum habrochaites. Lineage (NCBI taxonomy): Eukaryota > Viridiplantae > Streptophyta > Magnoliopsida > Solanales > Solanaceae > Solanum > Solanum habrochaites. The sequence continues at coordinate 9,967,738 of JAKWJA010002491.1, forward strand.
TTACAGTGAAGATCCTTTACTTCACTTTAGAAACCCTTTAGCATGTAATATTCTTACTAAAAGCTATCCTAATGTTCACTTAAGACACACAAAAAGATACCACCCATACACCCTCTCTACATGTTCCTGAATGACCCTCAAGATTACTTATAATGAGTCACATACACACTTAAGAGATATCAACATAAAGCATGAGATTTTCCTACCAAGGTGACTCTAAGGTTCACTTTAGTGAGTTGTGAAGAGACCTCCCATACAATCCCTCTCACACACAATTAAGAGATCCTATAGACTACGTAACATAGAATCATTCTCATTTAACACATTAGCATATAGGTTATACGACATTCTCCTTCCGAAGGCTATCAAAAGACTTACGTAAGTAAATCAAGATAATGTCCATAAAGACCTCTTCAAGATTACCTAAATAATCCTTATGATTACGTAAATATTCGATCAAGTCCACATAACCAACCAACTTCCCTTAACTACCCTTAAATACTATAGATAAGTACTATTTCATTTTAACAAACTTTCTTAACTTAAGCCATTACATTAACTTGTTCATTAAGATACATTCAACACATAAAGGACATTCATGTAATAGTCTTGAACAGGACCTAGGGACTCTCACTAACATCTTCAAAGCCTATCATGCAATGTCTAGATAGCGTCTCAAATCACCACCTAAACTTCATAGAACTTCTATAGTGCTAGTAAGTATATCATATGATTACAATAGGCATTAGCCGACATAGACCATGTTAGCAACTCATCGAATCCGGAGTATTAACCTACTCCGATGATGGTGTTCTACTTGCCAAGGGTAAAACTAGGACACATCTCATGTAGGCACATGGTTAAGGATTATGAAGGGAATGCTTTGTAATCTAGTCTCATACTTAACTAGAACTATTTCCCCTTGCCATGCTCACTTTGTGCTAGCCTTCGTTCTCATAGAGTAATTCACATAGAAGGTTCACAGAAAAGGGTTCCATAACAAGTTCATAACCCAATCACATTTATCCTACCAAAGAGGTCCTCTTAGGGCTACCTTCCAATAGCGACAAGAAGCTCATTATGACTTTCCTAAGGTTTGATATGATGTTGTTCCATCCAATCAACCTTAAGTCCATCATCGTTTACTTTGAAGGATACCATTACGGCTTTTGACTTCAATATACATAACCTTACCATTAGATTCAAGGTTTCACATAGAAGACCCTCTTAACATCATTCAAGGTCACATATCTTTCATACATTAAGGACTAAGAGACTTAATTATCGTAAATCAAGACATCACATAATCATATCAATACAAGCATCAAGTAAGGGACACAAGTCCATCAATACAAGACACCACATATTTCACCTTAACACATATTACTAGTCATTCTATAATCACATAGGAACAACCATTATCATCTTTAAGTCATCCTACACACTACCATATCATCATAAATATAACTATCATAGACTGATATAGTCAAGTAGGAACAACCATGCATCAACCCTAAGACTACACATACACAGCCATGGTTTACATGATTTCCTAACATACATAACAAGAACACATACTTTCACATTCCTTCACATATAGATAGATATATTCATATTTAACATAAAACAACTATAAAAAACATCATAGCACTTCAAGTATTGCCGACAAGGCTATAATCATCATATTACATAAAGTAACGGCGACAAGGTCACATCACTTGCATGTAAAGCACATAACACTGCCACCATAAGTGGACCATACCACTCACAACATAATTGAATTCTAATTAACATTAAAATAAATGAATTTGGCAGCATACCACAATCTATCTTACCACTTCGATTTCAAGGCTAAATCATCAAATTTGATATTACAAGGCCCTTACCCAAGGCCATAACCAACAACTCAATATAATTATATCAATAATCAATGAAACTAGGTCAACTAAATACATACTTATCAATCTAATACAACCTAGATTTAGGTTGAACATAATTATTGCATCATTAGAGACCCCATCAAAAATTACATTAAAGATCATAAGTCTTAAGTCAATATCAATTCAATAATCTTAACATGAAATAGATCTAAGAGTATCCATTACTCAATTAATCAAATTGAAACAGCCTATACACCATATATACATTATCTATATATGAATCAAAAGTCCATAACAATCTACATGAATTCATGAATATCAAAGCCTTATCAATTCACCCATATTTTAGTCCAAAATGAGATATTTGAGAAGAAAAGGGTTCATGGAGAATTTCATTGGAAAACATCAATTAAACATCAATAATATCGTATCTGAACATTTGAAAACGTTTCATGCAAGAACCCAAGACTTAGAGTAGAAATTGGACTTTTCATCTTTTTGAACTCCTGTTAAAATCATCTTTGAAATTGTCTCTAAGGTGATACAAAGCCTTAGACGAAGAACTAACATAGCTTATTTGAAAAATCCAAAGCTAATTGAAGAAGAAACTCCATTGAAGACCTATCTTCAAGTTCCATTTTCACTTTGAACTCACATGGAGGTTTTTGAAGAAACTTTAGGAGGGAAATTTTTTTGATTTAGGTGTTAGGGTTATAATGAGAGTTTAATGACTTACATACTCTTAAAATACCCATAAAAAAAATAAAATAATTGTCCTCCTATTTTTAAAAGATTTGGGGTGAAATCCTAACTTCACCCCTAACATTACAGAAAGCTGGCAGAAAATAGGCACCCATCGACGCACCATTGGTCAGGCAACGTCCCATCGATGGTTAGTTCGTTGGTTGGTCCGAGAGTCCTCAACCTTCAGTAAAGTTGTATCCATCGATGAGACCCATTAACAGGTCGTCGACTGGTCCATTGCTTGGCCACTGTCTGGCAGTGTTGATCTCAAAGTTGGGGTCCTCCCTTAGGGCCCCTTTTTGGGTCCTATGTGGAGTCTTACCCGAACGTTTTCCTTAGGACCTACCACATGATTTTCATCCAAAACTAAGACGTAAAATTGACAAGACATACATCGACACAGACGGTTGTTTCAAGACAAGACTTTCGAACGTCATGGATATTCTTGGACGTTTGACCTCCAAAAATCACGAAACTTGAGACACTGACTTTAAACACCATATAAACTCATTTAAGATCAATATAATCCCATGTATTACATATAAACACATAAAATAATATATGAGGAACTTAGATGACTTAGTTGACGAACTTCTTGGTCGTCCCCTGACATTTGACTTCTAATGCACCTAAACTCTTATATATTAACTCTAACCCACATCATAAACAAAATTAGGACCTTATATCACTATTACAGCCACTTTAGGATCTAGATTTACTTAAATCATTTTCGGGGTCTTACAGTTTTATTGACTAAGTAAAGTATTCTCTTGATATAATCTTAGGCAACTTTATACAGTGAGACAATTTGATTATACCACTTTTGTGACCTACCATGTGAGTGTGTGAGACTCTCTTGAACACTCATCAATCCTCACCTTTCTTTCATTAAATTTGACAGCAACATGACCTCTCTTAACTATTTACCCACAATCTTCTAGAGTTGTGCTTAATAACATAGCCAACGTAGGCTAAAAGCCTAAGTTGAGGGTGTGATGGAAAGACAAAGTAACTCAAGAAAGTGCAAGAAAATCCTGTCTACCCATTATTTTTAGTAAAATCGAACCCCTCCAAATATTAAAAAATAAGAAAAGAGAAAAGAGAAAAATAAAAGTTGGGAAATAAATTTAAAAATTACAAAAATAAAAAATGGGTCCCCAACATATTAGGGGAAAGTGAACAAAGGGATGACTCATAAGCAATAATGAATTTGATGAGAGGAAACGAAACAAAGTGTTTTGAGCACCACATCTATATGAGAATCATAGTCACTGATCCTAAATTACCATACCTCTCACTCAACAACATTGCATGCCTCAAATACCTTTTTGATCTTGAGAAAGCTTAAGCAAGTATCAATAGAAAAAAGGGGAAAACCTATCGGTGAAAGCATGCCTTGTGTTTTTCTTTATGAGAGTGAATATTGTATCTGATTCTCAAACCTTAAGTGATTACGCATCATGTGCGTGAAATGGAATCATCAGGTGTGTGAGGGAATTCGAATGCTTTTGTTGAGCTTGAACTTCCATTTGAATCGAGTATTGCGAGCTTAAATATCTTAGGTAATGGTGTGTCACAACTTGAGTCTTTGGGTACACAATTGACCCTTGCATAAGTAACTTGTGTTTTGTTGTGTGCATTCTTAATTGCATGTTGTGTAGCACTGTTTGAGACATTATTTTTCAAATACTGAACTTGAGTTTTACTTGAGGACAAGAAAAATTATAAGCTGGGGGTGTTGATGAGTCCCCTAATTTGACTTATTTAGGGCTGAATTTTTATAGAAATAGTGTCCTTAATTTGGTTGTTTTTCCTCAATTACTAATGAATAACTATGAGTTTAAGGTATTTTAAGTTTGAGGCAAAATAGGGACACTACTTTGCAAAAATGATGAAAAAAGCGATGAAATGAAGGCCTGAAGATTGTCAAGTGAACTTGGCGACTATACGATAGATCTGAAGATTGCCTTTCGTTCAAGTATGCTGAGCCCTAAAGGAAAGGATCAAATCAATGGTACAAAGGAGCAATCGGCGCATCGGTGAGAAATTCCGCAAAGAAATGCCTTATCGCCCAGTTATACAAATCACGAATGTTCTTGGACTACGCGGCAGCGATGAAGTGGTGAAAGGATGAATCGTCGATTTGTTTGGAGATTCCGACTAATGTCACCGAGCATCCTGTTTCAGCACAAATTTATGAAAACCATAAATACATTTTTAGTGTTTTATCTTAGATATAAAAATATTATTGTAAGAATACACTATTATCATATTTTTCCAACTTTATCTTCGTTTTTGAGCTTTAAGTTTTAGAGGGTTTTTTGAGAAGAACTTGAAGATCAAATGGTTTCGAATCTAAGAATTTGACTTGTTTGTTTTGATTTCTTCATCCTTGGTTCATACCAAGACTCAAAACTTCATTCCCACTTGAATGCAAACTCATTTTGTTATAAATTTCTACCTTTTATGTATGTCTAGCGAAAACTCCAATTCTTGGAGTGTGATTCTGTGAATATGGGTTAAGATTGTTGTTGGGTCTTGCTTGCTGATAGATTAAATTGTAGTTTAATTGTGATTTCATTTAGTAGTTGTGGATGAATTAAATTAATTTGTAGTTGCAATACAAGTTAAATTATATATTTTTGGCTTGTTCGAGAGAAAAGTCATGAAACTTAGACTACTAAATTGATGGACGGTGGGAGTGGGTCGACATGCGACTCAGCACAAGAGAGTGATCCCTTGTCTCATTCCCACACACTCAAGTCGAAAGTGTGACCGAATTAAGGTGTAGGCTAGTCTTCATGTGGAAAATGGGTGTCCGAGTCGAATAAATTTGAAACGGGGTAAGTTTCTCAAGAAAGAGATTATCCCTCATAAAGCTTACTCTAGTCACAATTATTCTATAAATCCTCAATGAAATGCATGCACCCAACAATTTTGCTTAACTCGTATTCTTATCACATCCCAAGAATTCCCCATTTCACTGCTTAGATTTCTCGTTAATATCGTTATTTTTACTACTTGTAAAAAACCGTTGATAATTGATGTTTGCTTCACCCCCTTCTTTTATTTATAATGTGTTTACTCGCTAATGTATTTAGCTATGACTAGTTGGAACGCAGTTTTAATTTTTTATTAATTCTCAATACCACTCATTTTTTACACGAACCCAACCCTTGGTTGGGTTACTACACTACTTCACAATCCTAAACACGCGTACTGAAAATTGTATCATTGGGTACGCAAACATCAATTATTGAAAGGATTAAGTGGTCTGATATGTACTTAGAGCGAACCCACCATATACACTCGTGTTGGGATGTATCTTAAGGCTATGGGCTAAGCACAGAATGAACAAGATCTCAATGCTAAGAAACGATATAGTCCTGGTAAGGTTTGATAGTTAAATGGAGAGGGAGGTTGCTATAGAGGGTGGTATATATTACTTTGACAACAAACACTTCATCGTGAAGGCGTGGAATTCTTACATGGAGTTTACCAAAGAGGAACTCTTAATTGTCCCTATTTGGGTTATGTTTGGGGATTTAGACTTCAAGTACCAGAGTCCAAGGGTGTTAAGTAACATATGCAACCTCGTGGGGAAACCACTGATGGTGGATCAATGTGCTGAGTAGAAATTAGGCCTCAACTTTACAAGATTATTAGTGGAGATGGATACGGACTCTAACTAGACAAAAATGGTGATCTTCTTGATTGATAAAGGAGTAGCGATCAGTAAAAATGTGCAATATGATTGGAAGCCGAATATGGTCATTTTGACGAAGTGTGTAGGAAGAAACAGAAACCAAACCCCCCCAATTGAGCAGGCTCCAAGCAAATTACTTAATCAAGGAAAATCACATACCAGGACACGTTGAGGAAGGAAACCAAGCATCATCTCTAGATAAGGTACAAAAGAATGAACCACATAAGGGATTTGACCGGGTATTCTCCACAAAGGAAAAGTAAAACATAAAAAGTGACTTCTCAACAGGTGAGATCCCAAATACCTTTGATATTTTGAAGGATATAGATATTGATCGGCCTGAGGTAATAAAGATTGTTTCATAGCGGAAGTAGGACATATTCCCTTGGTTGGGAATGGTTAATATCCTATGTTTGAATCTGAAGGGGACTAATTCCCCTAATAAATATCATGAGGTTAACATATATTCAATAAACAGAATTCTAGTTTGATTGGATTGCTCGAATCAAAGGTAAAGAAGAATTGGGTGGATGAAATCACATACAAATTATTTTGATGTTGGCATGTACTTACTTATCTGTATACACATTATAATGGGAGAATTCTGCTCACGTGGAAACCTGATTTGTATGAAGTGACTGTTGTTATTGTAACAGCTCATGCAATAACGTGTGATGTGCTATAGACCTCTATAATTAAATTTCCAACTTACAATAGTGTATGCTTTCATTAAAAAAAGAGGAAAGGAGCATTGTGGATCACATTGGAAGGGTTGTGTAGTTGTGTAGGACCCTGGATGGTCCTTCGAGATTTTAGTTTTGTTCTTCACAAGGGGATACAAAATTGGAGGGAATCCAGTAGGTTTGGCTAAGATAGCAGATTTTCACAATTGCGTTGATACATATTGGTTGATTGAACATCCACATCACGGGAAAAAGTACAACTGGAATGATTAAGGTGAAAATCATAGAATTTATTGCAAAATAGACTGGATTTTCATTAACAATGCATGGTTGACTACTATGCTTAACTGTAATTCTATGTTTCCACCAGAGGGAATAGCTGATTATTGTCCTGCTAAGTTCATGTTAGCGGTAAATAGATTAATCGGAAGGAGGTCTTTTCTCTACTCTAATACTTGGGCACATCATCCTAAATTTTTTGAAATTGTCAATGCAATATGGGAAACACATTTTCATGGTTTTTGAATGTTTCAAGTAGTTAGAAAACTAAAGTTGTTAAAGGAGCTGAAGACCCTAAATAGCCAAGCTTATAGAAATATTGGAATTGAAGCCAATGAGGATAGAGAGGATTTGGTACAGGTGCAACAACTGCTACAGACGAGTCCCCAATGTAGTGTACTACAACAAGTTAACGAGAGAGAGATCAAATTTAGACAAATACGTTATGTTGTGGCGGACTCCATATTTCTCTAGCAATGTTCTAAAAAACTATTGCTAAAAATGGGAACCTCGATTAATGATTATTTCCATTAGGGTGCCAAATATGGAAAATATAGTCTTCTTCAGAATAGAATTGCTTCAACCAACTTTGGTACATAGTCAAACGCAACAAGAATATACTTCATCCCATAAGGAAAAACAAATTCCCCCATAAAGTTAATGCCCCAGACATCAAATACTCGATTACTATGATTGGCTTCATAGAAATCTCTTGCCTCCTTCAAATTCTCCTTCTCTCTAGCACTAGTCACAAGACTTGTCAAACACATGGGAGTCTTGATGAATGGTTGGGAAATAGTATCCACACTACAAATGATGAATGACACACCTCAAGATACTAAACATCTCTGCATGTCTGGTAGCGATACCAAAATTTGATACGCTCAAATTACACCTCCCTAAAGAAGTATAAGCGATCGTTATCAACTAACAACTCAACTAGTAGGTTGAGGTTCATACCATGAGGAATATGGATAAGGCTTAACTTTAACCCATGATTTTTTTTCTATCAAGGTATTTTCGAAAGAATTAACTAAAAGGGGGTTTGTGAAACAAATTCCTTCAATTATGTGAATATAAAGTAAACAGAAGTTGACTTTCATTGTTATTAAGATGATACAATAACTAGGGTGTGTGTTCCCCACAAGTTCATAACGCGGTATTCCTAGTAATAGCAATCCTTTCCTAGTGTATTACATCCAGGGTGATAAGTTATTTATCTCTAAATCCTTGGTCCAGCATCTAGATAATTTCACCCCGCACCTTGGTACGGATACATGTATTTAATTTACTAACTCGTACCATTACCTCATATTAGATATCGTATCGATGTATGGCTTAGTTTTCACCATCGCACCAATTCACATTAGACTATTATACAGTATCACACTAAGTCTGTGTCGATAATTTTTTTCTTATTAACTACCTCCTTGGTCCCGAGAGTATCAGTAATGCGAGGTCTAACACATGCACTTGTTAAAAAAACTTTTAAATTAAAGAATCATTAATGCATGCAAAAACAATACTTGAGAATTATTTAATTACTAGTCATACTTGGTTAATCACCCATGGTTCCCACACCCCTAGTTGTGGATTAAGTTACCCATATTAGCAAGGACTCAATTCATGTTGATAGATAATTAAACCATGAACTTACATAATAAGAATAGTAAACCCAAAAATTTCATTTCAATTAAAAACCAAAAGCTTCAAAACCAAATCCGCAAATCAATTATTTGTAAAAGTTTCAAAAACCAATCTCCAAAACTAAAACAAGAGAAACAGTAGTCGTAGCTAGCCCTAAAAAGATGTTTTATACCCTATTTAAAGAAAACAAAATCCTAATTAAAAAAGAATTAAAATAAGGAGAGTTTTTTCACGCATGGGTCTTCAATCTACGAAACCAACTGACGGACCATCAATGGATCAATGGTCCGTGATTCTATTGCGTCAACTGAGACTTAAAAAAACTTTCAACCTTCAAAGTGCATCTTGTCTTAATGTAATGACGGACCAATAGCACAGTCTGTCAACCAATATACGTTCTGTCAATACTCCTCAGCGACTTCATACTTAGAATCTTAAAACATCATTTACTGGAACCCTCGCTGTATCATTCTTTCTACAGTCTACCACGGTCCATCAATCTATCGAAGGATAGTCAATGGTCGTTTTGGTAATACACTTGGACAGAATTTCTTGATTTCATCCAATGCCTGGTCTACTCACTATGATAATCATCTACAAAGCATCATTGAATCGACTATCAGTCGATTTCCTCCGTTCGTACCTTTATTTATACTTTCTCAGTTATCTCCTTCATTTTATTGCTGAACATGTTTCCTTCAAAACATGATACAAATCTTATTAAACTGATACATAAAGGCTGTAGACACACACAATCCATAAATGATATGCATTAGAAATACCGTAAACTTATATTACATCAAACACAAGTTGTAGATGTTTTTCAAAGAAACAAAAAACGAGTCATATTTTCTCTGCTCAAAAGAAAATTATAGAAAAGTAGACCGCAACTTATCAAACCAAGCTCTTAAATCATGTTCTAATTCATACAAAGATCGCTTCAACTTTGATACATCTGATGTTGGCATTGAGAAAAAACCAGATGGAGGTTTCATATACGTGTCTTCCTTCATATCACCATGGTGAAAAGCATTCTTGGCATCCATTTGATAAAAAAACTAGTTTTGTGAAGTAGAAATCTCAATAATAGTTTCCAGCGTTGCCATTTTTTCTACGGGTGAACAAGTCTCCTCATAGTCCACCCCATACACTATCTATTACCATAAACAACCAATCGAGCTTTGAACCGATCAAGATTTCCATCATAATTAAGTTTAATCGAATAAACCCATTTGAATTCAATCGAAAGGAAATTTGAAGGACATGAAACAATGTCCTATATGTTATTTCCTTTAAACGACAAAATTTCCTCCTCCATTGCTTTTGTCAACTTTTAAACTTAAGGTTTGTGAGTAACCTATTGGAATAAAGATTTTGATAACGTAGAAGAGAAACCATAAAAGTTAGGAGTTAGAGATACTCTAGTAGATCGCCGAGAAGGCTCAAGAAGATAAAGTCTTGAAAAAAATCTCAAATTCTTGTAGTGGAGCAGTATCAGGTGGCGAATATATTTCAGGATAGGGTAAAGTTGGCCGATGTCGTTCATACACAAATACTGGTTTCAACTGCTTACAAGGAAATAAAAAATCCTTAAAACAAGGAAGAAGAGAAGAAACAGAAGATGGAACAATATGAGTAGATAAGAAATCATGATTCTAAAAGAAAATAATATTCCTACAAACACGAAATTGATAGAATTTTCATCATAACAAATAAATCATTTATGCAAAATAATGTAGCCTATAATCGCGCATTTAGTATACTGAACAGAGAGTTTATTGCATTGAGAAGGAGGCATGTGCACAAAACAAACACAACCAAATGTATGAAAATTATAATAGTTAGGAAGCATGTAAAAAAGACTATAACATGGAGACTGAAGGTTCAACAGTTTAGATGGAAGTCTATTATTGAAATAGATAGTAGACAAAGCTTCAACCCAATATTTACATGGAACAAAGGACTCAATCAGTAATGTACGGGTGACATCCAAAGGATGACCATTTTTACTCTAAGCAACTGCATTTTGTTATGTCATATATGGGCAAGAGTGTTTTGATACAATTCCTTTATCAAGCAACAAATTATTGAAATCATGAGACATATATTCTTCGCCATAATCAAATCTTAATATGTCGATGCATGTGGAAAATTGATTCTAGAAGTAAGCCAAAAAAATTTTGAATATCGAAAACACTTCAGATTTATATCAAAGAAAATACACTCATGTAAACTTTTGCCGAATTACAAGTTGAACAATCAAAGGTCTATTACTCCAGAAGTCCCGTGACTTAAACTAGAGCCTTAATCACCTAACAATAGTTCAAATGATGTTTCCAAACCTATACTAACATAATAAAATTGATCTAGAACTATTAGAGCCTAAATGTCAAAGAAAGACCTTGACGTCCAGAAACTAGCTAAATTTAACTAGTAGATGTCCTTATGTTTGGTTAGTGTAGGAGTGTCATATGAACTCTAAAACTTGTAAAAAGACTTTATATAGGTAAAATATACCATATATGGTCCAAACATTCAGTCATTAATCCCCAAGGACCGCTTGAAAGGTCCTTGAGGAGGACCCTAACTTTGATGAGCAGGTTGTAAAAGCAGACTGCGTGCAGCCAAGAATTGGAGGTTGCCACGCGTCGCACATCCAACACTGGCTATGAAATTTTTTCCTTGAGACGCGGATAATTCACAAGTATATATTGGTTATAGGTTAGTTTTAAGTCATTTTCATTCACTCAATAAAATCCCAAATCAAAATTTAAAAGCTCTCATCTCACTCTCCATTCATCCTCCATTGAAGAAGCAAAGAAGCATAAGGAAGAAGAAAAAGTATCCAAGGTTTTCACTCAAATTTCAAAGTTGATTCCTAAATAACCTAATTCATAGGGTATTCTTCTACATATGGGTTTTCTTCTAAACTTTAAATTATTGATTCATTATGACTAACTTTGATTACATATGGCTAATTAAGTTAATATTATTGAGTAATTGATGTTGATTTAATGGTAATTTCATTTGATTCATGTTCTTTCCCCAATTTCTCCAAATCTTAGGCCTTGCTTATACATTTATGGGAACTGATCAATGTATTGATTGTTAGACTTCTTTTATCTATTCTAATTTGTTCATGGACTGCCTAAGGTAATGTATTGTTGGGATTGGATCTATTTCTTGAATAATTAATGATGAACCCTTTCCCCCTAACTCTAGGTTATGAATTGAAGTTAATTTGGATAGTGATGATGCAGTGACCTAGTTATTTTATATACTACTATTGAATGATGTTATTACACCTATTATTGGATGAAATTGGTTGGTTGATGGTAATAACATGGATGATGACTTTTGAAAGAGATTGGGTAAGTCTTTGTGATCTCAATCCTTTACTTCAATTATAATGGCTTCTACTTTGTGATGAAGTTCAATAAATGTATGTCTTGTGATTGGATTAAGTAGGTTTTGGTATGAAAATGTAATTTAAATGTATTGATTATGTGCATTATGAGATTATGATATAAGATTTAATGATATAACGTTGGTTATGAAGTACCTATGTGCCTTACTATGATATGATGATGTTAATCTGCTAATCTCACAGTTGAGGGTTGTATTGAAAGAATGTTCTCATGCAATTCCTATTTAGCTAATGATTGTAACTATACAAGGAGTTATTCTCATATGAACTAAATTAACTTATTATTGTTAAAGAAAGACATTTCAAAAGGGACTCTAGCTTAGCATCGAGTGAACTAATAGTGAGGAGTGTCTCTTCTCAAATAGCGAAGGCAAGTTTACTAATGTACTCAACACATAGAGATTACATTGCCAAAGGCATTAAGAGGGTCTAAAATATGTATCCTAATTCTTGAACTATGTTTCCCCTATAGGAATACTAGCCAGTGGATCCACTTAGATGCTATGTTCATGTTTTGGTATTACCTTGGCAAGTAGTCCACCTTCTTTCAGTGTGGGGTCTCATGACACTGGATTCAACATTAGCTCATGTGGTCTATTTCAGTTATGTCAAGTGTTTCCGAAAGTATAATAAGGTAAAATGACTTGTGTTGTTTTACTTAATTTGGGTAGGGGTATGGGACTCTACCTATACATTGCACTAGTTGGCCTTGAGTGAAGTCCTAGAAGGATGTTTATATGTTCTTATGCTCTTATAAAGTTACTGATATGCATGTGTTGACTTTACATATTGATGATACTATATGAATTTGGTTTCATGTATGAACATGTTATGAGTTTATATTGCTAAACATGATGATGACTACTATTGATGCTATGTTATGTGATTGGGCACTGATTATGATCCTTTATTTGGTTTACTAGATTCAGTAAGGTTATGGGGTTTACTTTTTCATTAAACTTTTAGACTTGATGGTGTGTTATGAGTAGGGGTCTTTTATATGTTTTAATGTTATGAACTCTTGAACATGCTTTGTTGTGATAGCATGATAGGAGTTGCTTTGTCTATAGTTCTAATATGCTATACACATGTTACTTGACTTTATGTGATAATGTTGGCCTTATGTTGAATATGCTATTTCTTAAAGATATATGATTATGGTCTTCTATGTTTTCTTGATTGTGCATAAGGCTTTTTCAAAGTAACTTGGCATGGTTTGAACAAATGTCCCTTTTAGAATGATTTCTAAGTTGTGTGTGCATATGTTTCCATACTTAGTACAAGTGATGTACAAACCCCTATTTCTCCTTTTTTTTCCCAAACATTTTAGGTTCCGGTCTTTGAAGGGTTTCTGACCAATTTGCAAGGAAGGCTTGGATCATTTCTCCAAGTATAGGTATGTCCTCATGATCTGAGGATGATGCCTTTTCCCATTCTAACTATGTGACTTGCTATAATCTAATGACATTTGTTTTGCTCATATTGTTCCATACATTGTTGTAAACCATAAGTGGTAATTATACATTTATGTAAGGGCTATGCTAGGATTGTTCTACTCCAACTTGTATGGTTTTATATGAGAGATCTCTATTAAACTTTATATTGTATATTGTATATGTATGACATAAAAGTCGAAACCTATGTACGCTTCCTATGCGAGGAGTCTAAGTAAACTCCATAAGTATATGTTATGTGTAAGAGAGAGTCTATGTAACCCTCATGAAGTAGATGTAGATGAAAAGATTTAATTTTCCACATGTTTAACCTATGAAATGTAATGACAAATACTAAGAGGCTAGTCTTAGTCCTATTCGAGGACGACGATGCCAGTTACGTCTAGGGGGCGCTTCCCGACTGTGAAAAACATGGTATCAAAGTATGAGGCTGAATATCTTTAGAATCTATGTATCATTGAACCACGTCTATGTAGATTCTTATTCATAATTGTGAAGCACACCTCACTTATGAATGAGAGACTATGTGATGCTTAGGAAACTCTCATCTTCTTGTACTCCTATGTCATTACTCTAGAATATTATTTTATGTGCTTTCACCGAAACCTTTTATCGTGTTTATTGGTTTTACTACTAGAATAACTGCTGCTAGAAAGGACAAAGAGGGGATCGCAATTGCGGGAGCTCATGACAATCAAGCTCCTCCACAAGAAAACCAAGTGCCTCCACTTCAGCAAGCTGCTATAGGTGATCCAGTTTCGGTTGTTCCTCCACCTATGACGGATGGAGAAATAAGTTCGGATTTTCTCAACTTATCCCAAGACATGACCTCTCAAACTAATGTCGTCACTTCTCAAGTCCAAGCTATGACGACCCAAGTGAATTGGGAGATTTGACCTTGTATGCCTCCACATTCTAGCACTATGGCTTCTCGTTTAAGAGATTTTTTTCGGATTAATCCACCTATGTTCTTCGGGTCAAAATCATAAGAAGACCATCAAGACATTCTTGATGAGGTCTATAAGATCCTATCTTCTATGGATATTACTTAGCAAGAGAAGGCTGAGTTGGCGTCCTACCAGCTCAAAGATGCAGACCAAACTTGTAACACATTTTAGAGGGATAAAATGGTGTGCTAAGAGGTGGTCTTGTTACTTGGGAGATCTTCAACACACCTTTCCTTGATAGGTTCTTTCCTAGAGAAATGAAGGAAGCTAAGGTGGAACAATTCATCAACCTTTTTTAAGGATTTATGAGTGTACTTGACTATTCCATGAATTTTAATAAGTTTTACAAGTATGCTCCATCCTTGGTTTGTAACTCAAGGGATTAGATGAGTCATTTTCTTACGGGAGTGTCCGATGACTTTGTGGAAGAATGTTATTCGGCTATGTTACATGATAACATGAATATCTCTATTCTCATGGTTCATGGTCAACAAGTGGAAGAAAGTAGTCTGAGGACGAAGAATAGAGAGTCCAAAAGGGTCAAGTCTTATCAAGGTGGTTCTTCAAATGAAAGATTGGAAATCCAAGACAAGCCTAGATTCAAAAAGAGGTTCTCCAATCAAGTTCCTTCAAAAATTTTACAAGGCTCGTAATGATAGGGTTTCTAACCCTAAGTATCAAAAGTGAAGAGGTACTAATTCACAAAGCAAGAAGCCAACTTGTGAATGTGTGGTAAGAAGCATTTTCGTGAGTGCCTTGTTGGGACGGACAATTCCTTTGGATGTGGCAAGAGTTGACACAAGGTTAAACATTTCCCTAATATAAAGGGGAAACACAAGAGTAGTGGGCAAGCACAATCAAGTGTTTCTAATATTTATGCTCCAAGAAAGAATCGATTTTATGCTCTTCGCTCTAGGTTTGAATAAGAGAGTTTTTCCGATTGGGTGAATGGTATGTTACAAGTCATCTCTATTGATGTTTATATTTTTTTCTTTATCCGGGTGCTACATTATCTTTTCTTACCCCCTTACTAGCTACAAAGTTTGATATTTTGCATGATATCTTAAATGAGCCTTTTACGGTAACCACCCCGGTAGGTGATTCGGTGGTTGCAAAGAGGGTATACAGAAATTGTCCTATAAAGTTTCTCAATTGAGTTACTCATGTTGAATTATTATAACTTGATATGGTTGATTTTAATTTCATTTTGGGGATGGATTGGTTGCATGATTGGTTTTCTTCCGTAGATTGTAGGAAAAAATTGTCAAGTTAAATTTTCCCAATGAACCCATTTTAGAGTGGAGAGGGGGTAATTCTAATCCTAGAGGTTGTATAATATCTTGTATAATGGTTTTTAAGATGATTTCTCGAGGTTTCTTATACCACATTGTAAGAGTGAAAGTTTATACTCCAAAAATCCTCCCATTGAGTTAGTCCTCGTATTGAGGGAATTTTAGGAGGTCTTCCCTAATGATTATCCTGGAATCCCTCCCGAACAGGAAATTGATTTTGGTATTGACTGATTACCGGATACCAACCCTACTTCAATTCCTCCTTATCAGATGGCTCCGGCCGAATCGAAAGAGTTGAAGTCTCAACTCAAGGACTTACTAGACAAAGGCTTCATTAGACGTAGTATTTCTCCATAGGGTGATCTAGTGTTGTTTGTGAAGAAGAAGGATGGATCTATTTGAATGTGCATTGATTATTGCAAACTAAATAAAGTCACCATTAAGAATAAGTATCATCTCTCTCGGATTAACGACTTGTTTGATCAATTCCAAAGGGAAAGCTACTTTTATAAAATTGACTTGAGATCGGGGTATCACCAACTTAGGGTGCGAGATGAGGATATACCAAAAATAGTATTTCGAACTAGGTATGGTCACTATGAGTTCCCAGTAATTCCCTTTGGTCTCACTAATGCCTCAGCGTCTTTTATAGAGCTCATGAATAGGGTGTTTCAAAGTTACCTAGATTCATTTGGCAATATCTTCATTGAGGACATCTTGGTAAATTCAAAAAATAAGGGTGAACACATGGACCATTTGAGAGTGGTATTGCAAGTCTTTACGAAAAACCAACTATTTTCCAAGCATAGCAAATGTGAGTTTCGATTGAGGTCGGTAGAATTTCTTGGTCATATCATCTTTAGTGAGGGAGTTGAGGTTGATCCAAGGAAAACCGACGCGGTTTAAAATTGTCCTAGAACATTGACTCCAATCCACATTAGGAGTTTCTTGGGTCTAGCGCGATACTATAGGAGGTTTGTGGATTGTTTTGCATCCATTGCTTCTCCTTTGACTACCTTCACCCAAAAGAGTGTGAAATTTGAGTTGTTAGAGGCATGTGAAAGAGGCTTCCAAATTCTGAAAGATAGGCTTACCTACGATCCGTTATTGACTTTACCGGATGGTACCAAGGGCTTCATTGTATATTTTCTTGCAACTCGAGTTGTCTTAGGGTGTTTCCTTATGTAACATCGGAAATTAGTAGCCTAGGCCTCTAGACAACTTAAGGTGCGTGAGAAGAATTATCCAATCATGATCTTGAGTTAGCGGTCGTGGTGTTTGCCTTGAAAATATGGAGGCATTATCTATATTGTGTTCATGTTTATGTGTATACCGACCACAAGAGTATTCAATAAATGTTTACTCAGAAGGAGTTAAATCTCCGACAGAGAAGGTGGTTGGAATTGTTGAAAGCTTACGACATGAGTGTTCTTTACCACCCCAGCAAAGCAAGTATGGTTGCGGATGCTCTAAGTCGTATGACCATGGATAGTGTCTCTCATGTGGAAGAATCCAAGAATTACCTAGCGAAACATGTTCATAGGTTAGCTCGTTTGGGTGTTAGATTGGAAGATTCTCCAAATTGTGGTTTTATGGTCCATCATAACTCTAATTCGTCTTTGGTGGTTGAGCTGAAGTCTGAGCAACACCTTGATAAATCATTGATGGAGTTGAAAGAATTGGTTCTTGGTAAGCTTAGTGAGTCATTCTCCTTGGGGATGGTGTTTTGAGTTATTAAGAAAGGTTGTGTGTGCCCAATGTTGATGACTTGAGAAACCAAATTCTTGAGAATCTCATGGTTCCCATTATTCTATTAATCCGGGCTCTACTAAGATGTATCATGACCTTAGAGAAGTATTTTGGTGGAATGGATTAAAAAGGGACATAGCGGAATTTGTTGCAAAATGTCCAAATTGTCAAGAAGTGAATGTCGAGAACAAAAATCCGGTTATCTTACTTCAAGAAAAACAAGTTCTTACATGGAAGTGGGAAGAAATTAATATGGACATCGTGGTAGGTTTTCCTCGGACACAAAGGAGAAATGACTCTATACGGGTAGTGGTGGATAGGTTGACAAAGTTCGCTCATTTTATTCCCGTCAAGTCCACTGACTCGACGGAGGATTATTCAAGGATCTTCATAGATGATATTGTGTGTCTTAATGCTATTTCGTTATCCATCATATCGCATAAGGATGCACAATTCACATCTAGGTTTTTTAGGTCATTCCAAAAAGGGTTGGGTACAAATTCATCCCCAAATGGATGGTCAAGCGGAGCGTTCTATTCAAACCTTTGAGGATATGTTTAGAGACTGTGTAATTGATTTAAAGGGAAATTAGGATGAACATTTGCCCTTGGTTTAATTCTCTTTTAACAATAGTTACCATTCGACTATATCCATGGCTCCTTTTGAGGACTGGTATGGTAGGAGATGTAGATCTCCAATTGGGTGGTTTGAAGTTGGTGATTCTTCACTCTTTGGTCTAAAATTGATCTTTAAAACTTTGGTAAAAGTTCATATGATAAGGAACCGATTGAAAATAGCCTATAGTTGGTAAAAGTCTTATGCCGACAATAGGAGGAGGGACTTAGAATTTGAAGAGGGTGATAAGGTGTATTTGAAAATCTCGCCTATGAAAGGGGTGATAAAATTTGGCAAGAAAGGGAAGTTGAGTCCTCGTTATGTGGTCCACTATTAAAATTTTCAAAGGGTTGGCAAAGTTGCATAAAAGTTGAGACTACCTAGTTAACCAGCTTTGGTTCATCCGGTGTTCCATGTCTCCATGCTTAAGAAGTGTATCGGTAATACCGAGTTCATTCGTCCTATTGAGGGTCTAGATGTGGATGAGAACCTATCCTATGAAGAGATTCCTGTGGAAATCAATGATCGTCAAGTGAAAAAATTAAGGAACAAAGTGGTGGCCTCCATAAAAGTCCTGTGGATGACCACCTAGTTAAGGGGGAAACTTAGGTGGCCGAGGCCAACATGGAGTCCCGTTATCCTCATCTCTTTGTTGATTAAGGTTAGTTGTACCTATTAATAATGAAATTAATTAATAAATTTAATTTTGCTTGTTTTGCAAAGATGTACATATTCATGATAAATGTTTTTTGCTAAAATGAAGTTTAATATAAAAATGCTCTTTTGCTTGATTTGCACTTATTTGTGTATTTGGTATGTTGTTTCCTATATGAAATGATATTGAACATGATAATATGTTTTGAAAGAACTTTTCGCACAAGTCATTCTTTAATGCTATGTTGAACTCATGTTGTTGAGAAGGAAATTCTTCATAATGTGTTATGAAATGTTGAGCTCTTATGTATTGTGATTTGAGTTGCTATGTGTAATGCCACATTATGTGTTGAATGGAGTAGTGAATTACTCCTATGAGTTGTGAATCATCATATACGTGTAGTTGTTTGTGATGAAAGTATTGAGTCTTTCCTTTCCATACAAAAAGATTTTAGTGTCATACGGGAATGAATGTTCCTAAGGGGGGATAATGTAACACTCCTGAAGTCCCATGACTTATACAAGATCTTACTTACCTAAAAATAATTAAAATCACGTTTGCAGGCCTACACTAACATAATAAAATTGATTTAGAAGTATTATAACCTAAATGTCAAAGAAAGACCTTGACGTCTGGAAACTAGCGAAGTTTAACTAGTAGATGTCCTTGTGTTTAGTGAAGTTTGGGAGTGTTATATAAAGTCTAAAACTTGTAAAAGTATTTTAAATAGGTAAAGCAGCTAACGTGCAACCAAGAATTGATGGTTGCCATGCGTCGCACATACAACACTAGCTAGGAAAATTTTACCTTGCATTGCAGATAATTCAAGGGGCTCTCTGCCTCAACCAGAATTTACGAAAAAAGATGTGGAACTTCCCCGCGACGCGCAGCCTCTTCCCAGATTCGTTCGCGTCGATTTTAAGTCAATTTCACTTCGCGTCGATTTTAAGTCAATATTGTTTTAGGGAACGATCATATATTGTTTTAGGTAAGTTTTAAGTCATTTTCACTCATTCAAATCAAATACCCAAATCAAAATCCAAAAGCTCTCATCTCTCTCTCCATTCATCCTCTATTGAAAAAGCAAAGAAGTTTGAGGAAGAAGACAGAGTCTCCAAGGTTCACTCGAATTTTGTGGACTAACCTTGATTAACATATGAGTTATTTACTCTTGGGATTCCTTTCCCCAAGAGGTCCTTTCAAAGTTTTTCAAAATCACCCAATTCTTAGGGTTTTCTTCTACAAATGGTTTTTCTTCTAAACTTGAAATGGATGATTGATAATGACTAATTGTTATTACCTATGGCTAATTATGTGTAGATTGTTGATTATTTGATGTTGAAAAATTTTAATTTCTTGCTTATAAATTGATGGGAATTGATGAATGTATTGATTCTTAGACTTTTTTTGTCTATTCTAATATGTTCATGGAATTCCTAGGGTAATGTATTGTTTGTATTGGATATATAACTTGAAGATTTCATGATGAACCCTTCCCCCCTAACACTAGGTTATGAATTGAAGTTAATTGGATAGTGATGATGCAATTGACCTAGTTATTGTATTAATTACTATTGAATGATGATATAACACCTATTATTGGATAAAATTGGTTTGTTGATGGTAAGATCAGTGATGATGGCTTTTGAAGGAGATTGGGTAAGTCTTTGTGATAACAAACCTTTACTTCAATTATGATTGCTTGTACTTTGGGATGAAGTTCAATTGAAGTATGTCTTGTGATTGGATTAAGTAAGTGTTGGTATGAAGATGTAATTGAAATATCTTGTTTATGTGGATTGTGAGATTATAATTTAAGATGTAATTATATAAGGTTGGTTATGAAGTACCTATGTGTCTTACTATGATATGATAATGTTAATGTATTAATATCTTAGTTGAGGGTTGTATTGAAAGGATGTTCTCATGCAATTCCTATTTAGTTAATGACTATGAATATTCAAGGATTTATTCTCCTATGACCAAAACTAAGTTATGATTTTTAAATAAAGACATTTCAAAAGGGACTCTAGCTTAGCACTGAGTCAACTAGTAGTGAGGAGTATCTCTTCCCAAATATGGAAGGTAGTTTCACTAATGTACTCAAAAAATAGAGATTTTAATGCCAAAGTGATAAAAGGGGTTTAATACATGTCTCCTGGTTCTTGAACTTTGTTGCTTCTTAGTAATACTAGCTTGTGATCCACCTAGATGTTATGTTCATGTCTTGGTACTAGTTTGGAAAGTAGTCCACCTTCTCTCGGTGTAGGGTTTTATTGAACCGGATTCCACATTAGCTCATGTGGTCTATGTCAGTTAAGGCAACTGTTTTTGAAAGTAAAATAAAGTAATAAAGTGAACATAAGTAAGATGACTTAAGGTTTTTGACTTAGTTTAGGTAGGGGTATGGTACTCTACCTATACATTAAAATAGTATGCCTTGAGGGAAGTCCTAGAAGGATGTTCATATGTTCTTATGCTCTTACAAAGTGACCGATATGCAAGTGTTGACTTTACATGTTGGTTCTACTATATGATTTTGGTTTCATGTATGAACATGATATTGGTTTATATTGCTAAACATAATTATGACTACTATTGATGCTATGTTATGTGATTTTGGCCATTGCTTATGATCCTTTATTTGGTTTACTAGATTCAGTATGCTTATGGCGCTTTACTTGGTCATTGAACTTGTAGACTTGATTGTGGGTTATGAGTAAGGATCTTGTATATGTTTTAATGTTATGAACTCTTGAACATGCATTGTTCTTATAACATGATGTTGGATTTGCTTTGTCTATAGTTTTAATATGCTACACACATGTTACTTGACTTTACTTGATAATGTTGGTCTTGGGTTGAATATGTTATTCTCTTAAAGTATATATGATTATTGTCTTACATGTGCTCTTGATTGCGCATAAGGCTTTTCAAAGTAACTTTGCATGGTTTTGAACAAATGTCCCTTTTAGCATGATTTCTAAGTTGTCTGTGCATATGTTTCCATACTTAGTACAAGTGATGTACTAACACCTATTTCTCTCTTTCTCCTAAATATTTTAGGTTTCGGTCCTTGAAGGGTTCGTGACCTATTTGCAAGGAAGGATTGGATCATTTCTCCAAGTGTGGATATGTCCTCAAGATCTGAGCATGATGCTTTTTCACATTCTACCTATGTTACTTTCGATAGTCTAATTACATTCATTTCACCCTTATTGTTGAAGACATTGTTTTAAGCCCTAAGTGGCAAATATACATTTGTGTAAGGATTTTACCCGGATTGTTCAATTTCGACTTAGATGATTTTACATGAGACATCTCTATTAGACTCTATATTGTATATTGTATATGTGTAACATAAAAGTAGAAGCCTATGTAAAAATCCTATACGATGAGTCTAAGTAACTCCCTATGTATATGTTATGTGTAAGCAAGAGGTCTACCTAAAACCTCATGAAGTATATGTAGCTGAAAAGTCTTAATTCTTCGCATTTTGAACCTATGAACTGTAATGACGAATGCTAAAATACTAGTCTTAGTCCTCCACGAGGAGGACGACGACGGCTATGTGTAGGGGGTACTCCCCGGGTGTGACAAAAGGAAGCAACTGAAAATTGATTTTTATTTCATGATAAACCAAAATGGGACAAATGAGACAACACAATAGAATTTGGATGTCTTAGACGTTTATGCCAAACCATATTCATAGTAGTGATGGAAGAAAAAACTAGAATAAAAGGAATACAAAAGTGTATTGGAAACAATCTTCCAACTTTAGGTCCCTTTACCAGTATCATCTTCGACACCTGATCATGCACAAGTCAACTATTATGAGAAAAAATCTCATTACAATTGTTATGTACCAATTGGCGAACTGAAATACGACTAGTGGAGATCTTTGGTGATATAAAAATATTCTTGAAAGTTTCAATAATATCGATAACCTTTGTAGTAGGTAAATTACCACCATTGGCAATCAGAATTTGTGTTGGACCATTATATTCACGGATGTTTTGAAGTATACCTGTTGAGGTGGTCATATGATTGGAAGCTCCAGAATCAACAAACAAAAATTTAGATATTACCTTATTACCTTGTAGTCCCAACGTTTAAAATGTGGACAAGATCATTTGTTGTACCATTTCATGAGTAAGAACTTGTCCTATTGAAGATAAGTTATATGTAGTGGAATCATTTATCTCAACTTCACAAGCCTTTGCCCTACGATTTTTAGGACGTGTGGGACACTCTTTGACAAGTTTATAGAAGTTTCAGAGTATTACATGTTTGAAGAGGATCTTTCGAGTAATTACCTAAAGTGAGAAAGAGTTATGTTTTAAGCATATGAGATTAAGTTCCATATTATTTAAAATAGAACTGGGAACCGATATGGGGATGAGTTCAGACAACACAAAATCCACGTAAACCATGTTTGCCAACATGGGTAAAGGGTCATATTTTCTTATTCCTTTTACACATATCATATTGGATGCATTTAGTTGAGGTGTTCTATACCCCGAAAAGATATAGACAGTTACTAGTATTATGAGTGAGATATTGTATCATCATGTTGCTCATAGTTATTCTTATCAGTTAGAGAATTTCCCAACTAAGAGTAAAGAGTATGTTATTGTATTTTATACATTATCAAATTTACGTCGTGTTTTATGATGGTTTAAATATTGTGTCCATCATTGTTACTTTATATTGAGTTGAATTGAGGTGAGTATTCCTTCCATCTTTGTTAGTTTAGTTAGATATTACTTTAAGTTTCCTCCATACATGTTAGTACATTAATGTATTGATGTTATTCGACCTCCATATTTTTATGATGCAAACATAGGTGTTCGGTGTCATCAACAGGTGCTCTATTGATGCCATTTACGTTTTAGTTATCTTTGGTAAGCCTCATTGCTTTCCAGAGGATTCCACAGTAACTTAGATTTATTAATATAGTGTGGGTCTAAACCCAGCATCTATCGTAGTATTTAGAGGCTTCAAATATTGTTGTAGTTGTGGATTCCTCTCCCATTTCCTTGATTATATTTTGAAACTTGAGTTGTCTTCTTATGGTTATTTGAATATTTCCAGATGTTTTTGAGTTTATCTATCAATGAGACAATTAAGAAAATCTTTGCATTAGAAATTCTTGTTGTTGAGTTATGTCTTCCACTAAGTAGTAAGCTAGGCCAACGATTCACTTGGAGACCAACGATGGTACTCAAATGCAAGCTAAATCATGTTTATAGGCTCGGGGTGTGGCTCAATTCCATTCAATCCAAGAATTTTCATGTTTAAAATGGACAAAATGTTTGTAAGAGTGGGGAAGACATGATGAAAGAAGAGTAGTAGGTTATATCTCCAAAAAATTAAATTCTAGAAGCCCTGACATTTGTGTCTAACCATGCCATGCTAGTTCTACCACTAGCTGCAAAACATGTTATGACTCGGACAAGAACTTCAAATTATAATATTATGAATAGAGATTTTATTATTGAACTTGTAAATAAAATATTTGGTAAGTTGAACACTTCCCAACTCTTTTACTCATATTAGTATTAGTTAGAAATTACAAATTGTTGAAAGTTGTTATTTTTGTCCATACGTTCTAAAAGATTTCAATCCTCTGTGAGAAGGATGAATTGTCAGATAGTTGTTTTTTTAATGCTACTACGGATGAAGAGATATCTCCTAAACTATAAAGAATTGAAAATTGCAAAGTAAAAAAAATGGTACATAACGTAGTTGGGATGATAATGTGTTATGGGGTAAAATTTTCCCTCCCACATCGTTACCATACGCCCGGTGAATTCTATTAAAGTTCAATGAGTCAGTTTTAGTTTAAGTTGAGGAATGGAGTGTGGGTGCGGTATCTCTTTAATGGGTCCAATTTTTTTGTGGACCTCTAATAAAAGGCCATGTAGCAAAACTGTGATACCTTTAGAAATTAGGTAGAAGAAAAAAGTTTTTACAAAATCACTACTAAAAAGTAATTACATAAATGAACATGTATTATAATAGCGATGACATAATTAAATGAGTCAAGCTTTTAACGAATGACATAGATGATTCCTTCCTAATAGTTTGATGAATTATTTGAAAATTTTCCCTATTATTAATAGAAGTACACTAAGAGAATTGTTTTTAAGAAAACCGAATTACCATCTTGTGTATGTGATACACTTAAAATATAATGACTTGTTAATTTAATTTTATTTGTTATAAATGATTAATTAATATTTGTTATAGATTTCTAAAATTACTAGTAATTACATTTAAATAACTTACTTGTATTCAAGATTCATCAAATCAAGTTGTATAAGGAAAGTAAAAGAAAAAGTTAAAATATAATTAAACACAACAATATAATCTTAAATATTTGATACCAATATTTATTAGAAATATAATTATAGTTTGATATACGTTCCAAATTTAAAGTAAAAACATTTCTATAAATTCCTATTTTTCCCCCAACTTTGTAAATATTCATCAAACACATTTCTCTATAATTACGATTATGAAGATGACCACCCACTCTGCAATGTTCAAGGCCACCAAAAGATTAAGAAGACTGTCACCCCGTTTGAGCAATCCACCAAAATTCTAGTGCTACCATTTGCAATCACTCTTGTATATGATTTTCGGCACTGGATGAATGAAATGGTTCAACTTGTCGAGAAAGGGAACATTCTTAGTGTTCAATTATGGGATGTTACTGACGATAACAACCACAAAAATTATGAAAACACTTATGTTGTGAAGATGGAGCCATGTGAGGACTATGCAATTTTTTGTGCGGATTTGTTTGAAAATTGTGAATTGAGCTATGGTGATGAGATTGAAATATATTGGGATTCAAATTGAAATAATTTTAAATTCAAGTTAATTAATTAGTATTTCTTGATTGTTATAATTATATTTTTTTTAAAATTAATAATATTTCAATTTTATTATTTTTCTTTTCCTATTTCTTTCAATGTCATATTACTTTTACGTTTTATTTTACGTGTTTTGATATAACAAGATATGAAGAAAACCGAATGAAAATTATTGAATTGTTAAGTTAGATGTGTATAATATATCAAAATGTCATTATTTTTTTTCAAGATCAAACAAAATCCTTTGCCTAACTGTTCCTCTATTCCCTGTCTTATAATGCAATTAAGTAGTATTAAATATCCTAATTTTTCTCATGTTATATAAATTATGTACAAATCTCACGTAAATATGGAAGAATCAAGGATTGTACTGATAATTATAATGTTGAATTACAAAATCGTTGTAGAAGAGTAATATTCTAGTTATACTAGGATTCCTACTACAACACAATAATATACATGAGTATTATTGTATTACAAGTCATATACTTTATCCTAGTCGACTCCTACAATATTTAGTTGCTTAGTCGTACACAACTTAACATTTAATCAGCCTACTTTGATGGACATGTTCCATCAGTCTTCAATCTTCCTTCATCAATTCCCATCAAACTAGTGAGTGGATGAATTGTAACTCCTAGCTTGCTGGAAAAACTATACAAAACCTATTTTGTTAAGGCTCTGGTATGAATATCTGCTAATTGATCCTTAGACTTCATTAACTGAGTAAGAAGTTGTCCCCTGGCTACTTTTTCACGAACAAAATGACAGTCCATTTCAACATGTTTGGTTTCAGCATAAATAACTGGATTAACTGTCAGGCACAAGGCACTAATATTATCACAATATATTGTAGAAAAAGATCGAAAGAACACTCCAAGCTCATGATAAATTTAAAAAATACAGGTCATTTCTGTGGCACTAGAGAATACATCTCTATACTCTACTTCAGCAATCGATCAGCATACTGTGATTTATTTCTTGGTGGTCCAAGAAATACAATTTGCTTCTCGGTAAATGATATAGCATATAGTTGAACTACCCAATCAGCATCTGAGTATTCATACAACCTACATGGTGATTGTGAAATAATTCTGAGTTAAGGTTTAGAGTACATTTGATGCACCTGGGAATTCTTTTTACCCCTTGAAAATGTTCAATGTTTGGTCTTTGTATAAAATGGAATCCTAAATTCACAACATGAGTGATGTTAGGTAAAATATTTAAGGCTCCTTACTAACATTTTTTACAATAATTCATCCATAAGACTTCACACAACTTCAGTATAGCATGTTTTTTAGCCAAAGGAGTGACCACAGCCTTTCCCAAAGTCATCTCTGTCTTGGACAGTAGCTCAGCACCATACTTGCTTTGATTTCAGTTAATTCCACCTTAAAAATACTTCACCTAAACTCATATAAAGAAGTGTAAATGGCCAAGATATTTCATAGAAATCTACTTCCCAAGTTCTAGGACAAACTTTGAGACATGAGATGGAATACTTCATGTGTCAATAATATCATCCACATATAACAAGAGAAATATTTTTCCTTTGTGAGTTTCCAAAGTAAATAAGGAAGGGTAAGACATACTACAAATGAAACCAAGGTGTAAGAGATATATGTTAAACCTATCAAACAAGGCTTTTGGTACTTGATTAAGATCATACAATGACTTATTAAGTAGACACACATGTTGAGGATACTGAGAATAAATAAAACCATGAGGTCGACTCATGTACACATCCTCTTGTAGGAAGCCATGGAGAAAGAAAATTTTGACATCTAGTTCTCTAAATTCAGACTTTGAACTACCAACATTAGATAAAACCTCCTAATAGTTGTGGCTTAAATCAGAAGAATTTCTTCAAAATTTATCCCTTCAACTTGTGAGAATCCCGTTGCCACAACTCTAGCATCATATCTACCTACTTCCACATCAAGTTTTAATATTGTCTTGAACACCCATTTTGAGCCAACCAAGTTTATAGAGGAGATTTAGGCACCAAAATCCATGTCTTGTTTTTATGTAAATCATCAATTTCTTCCTGCATTGTTGCAAGCCAATGAGGTGATTTTAGTGCTTCTATAGTAGTATTTGGTTATCTCACAATTTATGTGCTGCTACGAGCAACAAGTGACAAATGATGTTCATTTTCCTTTTGCCTAGTAATCATATGATGCCGTTGTAGTGAATGAAGTACCTCAACTGGTACATCAACCAAGGTAGTTGACTGGAGTGTAGCATTGGTAGGTTGATGGTCAACTGGTACATCAACTAAAGTGGTTGTTTGATGATGCTCAATGGCTGGACCTGTAAGTGAAACATGATCCTCATAGCTACTAGCAAATTCAAAATCTGCAAGTGGGGTTTCAATATTACTGTATGGATCACACCTTCAACTTGTTCCTCAACATCTTATCAAGTTCCTAAGAGGTTAATAATACTCTTATCATCAAGGTGTATATGACTTGTAACAGCATTATCAATATTAATGTGTCTAGTAGAAACTTGTACTTCCCCTGAATTAGAATTAACATGTGCCTGCAGTTTAGAGAAAGATTCAACAAAGGTACCAAGATAACGTAAGGCATCAATGTTAGTCTAAGATTGGTTTGGAGACAAATAGGGTAATGTGTTTTCATCAAACACAACATATGTGGATATGTAAACCCTCCTGGGTGATAGCATTTGTATCCTTTGTGTAAGATTTTGTACCATATGAACACACAAGTATAGGTCTATGGAATAAACTTATTGCTACGATTGATATATAGAAAACACCTACACTCAACCACTTTTAACTATTTGTAATCAGGTTGTTCCCCATACAACTTAATAAATGGAGTTACCATTTTTTAGGATAATGAAGGCAATCTATAGATGAGGAATACTAGGCAAGTAAAGCCTTAATCTATAAGGTAGGCAAGCATGAAGTAGTAGAGTTAAGACAGTCTCCAAAATATGTCTATGTTTTCTCTCTGCAACTCCATTTTGTTAAGGTGTATTAGGTCATGAAATATGTCTCACGGTACTATAATCTTCCAAACGCTTATTGAAATCTGTTTGGATAAACTCACCACCTCCATCAAACTGAAAAATCTTAATCTCTTGAGAACATTGTTTTTCCACCATTTTATGAAATTTTACAGATCGTAAAAAAGTAAGATTTCTTTGCAGTGGATAAGTTCATGTATGTCTGGTGTGATCATCAACAAAAATGACATATATTTCATATGTTGAGGAATATTCGATAGGACAAGGTCCCTATAAATCACAATACATTTTCAATAAAGGTTCTTTCTCAATTTTAGTTCTCTAACTAAATGGAAGTTTACAACTCTTTCCCAACTGGCAACTAGAACAAACAATAGGCATTTTATTCCGACTACTAATATTGATGCAACTATAACTATTCAAATCTTTTAAAGACTTCAAACTAAGATGTCCTAATATAGTATTACACATGTTCCATCAGTCTTCAAGCTTCCTTCAACAAGTACACATCAATTACACATAATAATGCTCTTGTCAAGTCACTGTATTTACAATTTCTTCAATCGATCTAATTCATGTGAATTGAAATTCATTGTTTGAATGGGCATAATTGGGGGAAGAAGGTCACATAGGAAATGGATGGAAATATCAAAAAGTTCAAAAAAGAAATGGCTTTTCGGTTAGATGCATGAAATTCGGTAAGCATTTTTTTCGAACAAATATAATTCTAAAATGGATAATTTTGTTTTTATTACTGGCTTTTCCTCATGAGTTTAGACTGATCATTCAGATAGATGGGGGATAATATAATTAGCTCAAATATTGATGAACTCTATAGAATCGTTATCTATCATAACAATATCCTTATTCATCTATAAACAACAAGTAGATCTGCGCCAAGAAGAGATGGTCATAGTAAATGCTAAAGTCATTTTTCGATGTGATTGAAATGCTAAAATTTAATAATACATAAGCTCTAATTTCTACAAGATATTTTAATATTTATATGGTCTAATAGCCCATTGTTCTACAATAGCTTTAGAAGGTATGAGGAAGGATTTGAAATGAAATATTGATTCATATAGAAGAAATGATCATCTATGTTACCTAAGTAACCTCATATCCTCAGTAGCATTTGAATCCTACTAATGATATTGATTTAACTGGTAATTCGAGCTTGGTATAATCTATTATAACCAATTAATTTTATATATAAGTTATATAGAATTACATATACATTTTTAGTGACTTTAATGTTCACTAGATGGTATAACCCATTTTAACTAGGTGAAAGAGTATACAACATGTTGGTGATTCCAAAATTAATAACTAACTTAAGAAGTCGCCACCTAATTATTATGCTGAATTTGGCCATCTAGTTAACGTCAAGTCTAAAGATAACTTCATTTAAGATCTACTAAACACAAGATTATATGTAACGGTTCAACTAATCTAAAGCAAAAATCTTAAGCACCATTTAAGATCCAGCAAAAAATGGTTCACTAGCTGAACATAATTAATTAGGCTAAATGAAATTACTAAAACTAGCTCATTAAATAGTTGAATTAAAAAAAAAGACTAGTTGATAAAGCGTAAAGTGGTTGTTTAATTTTGAAAAAAGAGAAAATCCGCATTCAAAAGTGGAAAACAATTAAAAAAAATGTAATTGTAAATCCAAAGACCATTTTAAAATAGTTTCATATAATTCAATGAAGCAAGGTTTTGGTAATTGACAATGCACAGAGTAAGCAAACTGAGGAGAAATAGAAAGTGATGCTTCCAGCTAATACAACTATCCCATCGACTAGTGGGATAAAGTTGTGGGCTGATGCAGTAGAACAGGAAAAGAAGAGGACTCTAGTGGGGAAGGCCTCTGTTTGGGATGATTTCAACATCTCTAAAGTTTCAAATGTAGGATTAAAGCTATAATGTTGCCCTGACTTCCTATGATACCTCTACTAATATGGAGATAGAATTTCAAATACATTAGTTATGAGATTAATTATTGATGAGTTCCCAGATTGGACTCATTTAGCGCTATATTTTGATAGAAATAGAATCCTTAATTGCTTGTTTTGTCTTAATAAACTAATTAATAACCATGAGTTTCAAGTATTTTGAATTTGAGGCAAAGCACGGACACTACTTGGAAAAAAAGAACAAAACGATGAAAGGATTGAAGAAATGAAGGCCTGAAGATCGCCGAGTCAACTTGGAGACTCACCGATAGGTCTGAAGATTTAATTTTGCTCCAATGTGGTGAGACCTGAAGGAAAGGATCAAATCAGTGCTAGAAAGGAGAATTCGGCGCATCGCTTAGAAGTTCCGCAAAGAAGTGCCTTATCGCCCAGTGATCCAAAACACAGTGATTCTTGGACTACATGCAAGACGATCATGAAGTGATCAAAGGGTGAACTGCTGATTTGTTCGGCGATCTCAATAAATGCCACCAAGCATCCCGCTAAAGCACTATTCTTTGAAAACTAAATATACTTGTTGAGAAAATCACTACCAGTTTCATCCATGGCTGATGCTCCTAAAAATTCGTTGAACCCACATGCACCTGAATATATCCCTATTACCACTCCGCCACCGCAACCACCACCGCCTCATCCTACACATATGCTGCTTTGACAACGAGGTCAATCTCTGCCGGTGATGCTTCCAACGCATGCAGCTTTGCCTGCACTTCCGCCGCTTCTTCCTTTTCCGTCGCTTCTTCCTCTTCCTACCGTTGATTCTTGGTGAACTACTGTCATGATGAAGAATATCCCATCTCACTACAATC
Source organism: Solanum habrochaites (assembly GCA_027704765.1). Taxonomy (NCBI): domain Eukaryota; kingdom Viridiplantae; phylum Streptophyta; class Magnoliopsida; order Solanales; family Solanaceae; genus Solanum; species Solanum habrochaites. The sequence continues at coordinate 9,999,482 of JAKWJA010002491.1, forward strand.
GTGAAAATTTGATTAGATTTCTAGACGATAACTGCTTACTGGAGAATGAAAAAGCGAGAGATTTAAATGAAGAAAATCCTCATGTCTTCGCTTATGATTTCTTGTATTTGCCTACGAATTTTAAAACAACGAGCAACCCAGGCTATGGATTTGTGAATTTCATCGATCATAGAACTCTGCCAAAAAATTTTAAGCATTTTAACGAGAGAGCAATAAAGTATCTAAATTCTGCAGGGAACGTTCAAATGGACATTGCGAATATCAAGGGAAAAAATGCTTTAGTGAACCGTTACGAGAATACAAGATTTGTGGGTAAGTCTGAAGAGTGTATTCCAGTTGTGTTTAATCCTCCAAGAAATGGTTCTAGGGAAACAGTGCAAGTTATTACTGTAAGAAAATTTGAAGACACTCCAAATATTCCCATCGATTTATTTTAGTAATTGAATAGCAGTCTGTTGTATTTTTCTTTTACCAAATAAACAAGTTGATCGAGGGGTTGTTACTCCTCTAATATGCTATAAAAAAAAATATACTTGTCGAGTGTTTTATCTTAGATATCAAACTATCATTGTAAGAGTACATTATTATCATATTTTTCAAGTTTTATATTAGTTTTTGAGCTCTAAGTTTTAGAGAGTTTTTTAGAGAAGAACTTGAAGAAAAAAAGGGTTTCAACTCTATAGGTATAGACTGGTCTTCATGTGACAAATGGGTTTCGAGAGGAACACATTTTAAATGGTGTAAGTTGCTAGTGTGAGAGATTATTCCCCTTAAAGTTTAGCCTAGTCACAATTATTCTATATATCGTCTATAGAAAACATGTACATAACAATTTGTATTAACTAGTATCCTATCACATCCCGTTAATACCCTTCTAATTGCTTATATTTCTTGTTAATTTTATCTATTCTTACTACTTATGACAAACCCCCATTGATAATTTACCCTTGCATCACCCCCCACTTTGATTTAAAATATTTTTACTCGTTAATGTCTTTAGCTAGGACTAGTTAGAATATAGTTTTAATTTTCTATTAGTTCTCACTATCACTCCCTTGGGACACGAACCCAACCCTTGGTTGGGTTACTATACTATTGCATGATTGTAGACACTCGTACATGAAGTTGTGTCTTGATTACGCAAACATCAAATTAATGACGTTATCGAGGATAGGGGTCACCTGAAGAGTAGTTACGTAGAATTTCTATTCTTAATTAGTTGTAGCCTTACTAACTTTAAATTTATTTTTGTTTTCAGTTGAGTTTTCATTGTATGTAGGTACCCTGAGAATGTCTGAGGGAAGTAGTGACAAGGCGGATGAGACAAATCAAGAAGTCAAGGGGCACTTCAAGTTATATACACTAGTAACTTAGTTGAACGGCTTGGCCATCAAAATCTCAAAGGTTTAAAACTAGTGCATAATTTAAAGGGAAATATATACTTCGTCATGAGCAGAATGATTCTAGCGACCGGGAGAACAATCATGTAACGAACGCGTTTCAAATCATTCTCCAAGACATCATCGATTAAGATCAAGTGTTGGAAGACATGGAAAATTTTGATTAATTGAATCAACTGATTGGCTATCATTCTAGATCCCTCTAGGTAATTAGGAAACTCATGATCCAACCCCAATAATGGATAATGAGAAAGAACTTACGTCATGCCACAACGTTAACTAAGGCGTTTCTTTCTAGGCAACCCAATATTTTATATTCTTAAATTTTTCTTTGATAAATAATAGTTTTTTAGCTGTGAAGATTAAAGTGTAGAGAGTGTTGAAAATTTAATTTGGCGAAAGAAGGGTTCATAGAGAAAATCGCAAATCAAGTCATCATGCCCAATGCAACTTGTCGGTTGGCTCAATATAAGTTTAATTTAAAATGTGTTATATCATGCGAAATTGGAAAGCCATTAGGCGGTTTGTTGATCTGTTGGTGATCTCAACTTAGATCGCCATGTTAACCACCAAACAGGTGAAGATTCTGTAAACAATGGTGGGATAAGTAACCACTGAGCGTGTCACCAGATAGGTCGGTGAATCTGAATAGCTTCGCCAAATGGATGCGAACTGAATGGATTATAATGGCCAAAGGTCTCAGAACTTGAACTTTTTCATTCCCTCACAATTTGAAACTTCACAAACGCTCACCAACGTAATATGTTGAGCACCTTTTGGTTTCAATATTTTAGTAGTTGATTGATGCTCAGAACAATAATTTCTTTTCCGCCAAGAACTTCTATCATATTTCAATCAGCATTAAAAATTAGCTCCCTAAACCCCAAGGTTATTTTTGTGAATTTCTGAATCATTTGCAATAATTGTATCTTTTTATTGTGAGTTACGCCCAATAGGTTTTGAATCTTAAACTACCTATCTCAATTTGTAATATTTTTGCCTATCTAACATTGATTCTCAATATCCCTTTTTTGTTGCGCGACTAATTAGACTTAATTGTGGGGTTGTGCATATTTTGTTCTTATAACAGTTAAGTGTTATGGGTCAGAGCTTAATTTTACTAATGTGTAGCTTAATTTAGTTTTTTGGGTTTGCAGTGTTGAAATTGAAATGATGAATTGAAAATGGGCCGTTAGGCAAGCTGGGTCGAGCTTGCTGAATCACTCAGTGGTTAGCGTGTTGTCTGCATGTAACCTTAATTTCATGTAAGACTTAAGGTTTGATTCTATGACTTTTATCAAGACATCTTGGATCGCTGAAAGCTATCATCGACTCGCCGAAGAGACTCTTGATCGCCCTTTGTCTGCATCGCCAAACTCATTATCCATGAGTTTTGTACGTACTAAATTTTCTCTAATATTTTGCAGTCATGGACAAGAAGTCAACTCAAAGAAACTAAAAAGTTATTGAAATCAATGAGGACACGACTGCATCAAGGGGCAAGACCAAAAAGTTTTTCACGACTAAAGGAGAAGGCTAGGGAAAAGATAAAATCCTTGAGTTATTAGATGCAAGCTCAACCAGTACTGATGTTTATACTAATGATAATGACCCCACCACATATAACAATGATAGTATGGGATCAGAAATTATCAATCTACCACTAAGACTTCTCAAGTTCCGGATCAGGCAATAATACTGGAACCTCCGGTACAAGCCCCCCCCCTAAGTCAACACATAGATTAGATTTTTATATGAGGGACAAAGGACGATCATTGAATAAAAATGGTTGTTAATATATAGGGTTATCTGTAACATCTCAAAAATCTGAATTAGCTAGGAATAAGCTAAGAAACTAAAAATATCAATTTTTGGAAATAAAAGGAAAAAAATTTTGAAAATTTCTTAATATAAGAAAGTGAGTTTTGGTTATTTTAAGATAGAAATAACCTATAGCTCAGGATGAGTTAGAGGTAGTTCTTGATACTGTTAAAAATCCCTTGGAGATATCTTACCAACGTCGCCTAGTTTGCGTATTTTGATATCCTATGAGGGACGTATGCCTATCGAAAGTTGGGTTATTGAAGTAAGGAAAACCCAATCCAGTTCAAGGAAGGGCACACTAGCCTTTTAACCTATTAATTTCCTATTTCATTTTTAGATATTTATTTGTGGTAAAAACAAATTTAGTTTATATTAAGAATTTAAATCACGCTTAGCGCTTGGAGAAGAGAAAAAAGAAGAAGAGAAAGGATATAACTTAAGGATTCGCCAAGAACGCGAAGGTTTGCGAGTGGAATTCGTCGGGGGTGATTCCTACAAAGGTATGCGATAACTTTTAGTGTTGAGTCAATTCACCCACAAAAGAATCTTCCGTCAATCCTTTAATTTTTTGAATTGGTTGAATGAGAATAGTGAAGTGTTTGAAAGACATGGTTGAATTCTTGTTGATTGAGTTGTTGAATGATTATTGTTGCTTTGATTCAAAATTTTGAGTTGCTTCTAGAATATGATCTATTGGGTATAGAAGTTATTAATAATACTAAAGGTATGGGAGAAGAACTATGGAGGTTTAGACGATTTAGAATCAGAAAACAAGAGAGGAAAATAGTCCAGACGCATTTGTGTAGCACAAGGCGCATCGCACCCCATCTGTGCCAGAGGGCCTGGGCGGCTCCCCTTCAGTGTGCAAGAATGGTGCCTCAGACCAAATGGTCTGGCATGGCGTGCCCCGAACGCAACTAAATTGGCCTTTTTCGCTCAGATTTTGTAATTTAGTATGATTAAACCCTTCTAAGGTGTTTTAACACTTTATAATGATTCTAACTACTCAAAATGACTTCTAATCATATAGAAATCATCCAGAAACACAAACTTACAACCTTGAATCTATAACTTCAAATTCAAGGGTAAGTTAGAGACAAGTCTAGAAAACTCCTAAAGTACTTTCATGAAGTCTTTTGCAAATACATTAAACTTGTTTGAAGACTTAAATATAAGTTTGATTAAGGACTAAAGATAAGAAAGAGAAGTTCACTTCAAGTTTCATACGTCTTTCAAAAACGTTTAAGTGTCATTTTCAGACTAATGCTCGAGTTCTGTTGAGAGTAAAGTGAAGTATTCCTTCAAACTAGTATATGGGAACTTAGTATTCCCAAAAGAATTTTTCACATTTAAAAAGAAGGGAAATTGAGATTTCCAAAGGCCCTTCGGGCTAGTTTTCAGTTAAAGAGAAATAGATTTCTAAATGAAGCAAGCAGAGAAATTGTTACTTCCTAATAGTTGAGGTAAGAATTTTGAGCACATGGATGATGTATTGATCACTGATATGAGGGAGAGTTCATAAAACTCATATACCCCCATAAATAATGTAGCAACCATGGGTAGAAAATGTTATACTTTTTAGATAAACATACAGTAGAATAGTGGATCCATTAGGCAGTTCAGGTCTTATACCTTTGGTCGGGTATAGGATACGCTGGTAGTGTGACGCAGATCGTTGTATCATCACTATAGTTCTTAAGTGATGGTTGTACATTAGAGAGTTTACTTATATACATCAGTTCATTTGTATTTTTACATGCATCTCAGAGTTATCGTATTTTTGTATTCGTTGAGAGTTTACATCATGTTTTCATACAGTTTTCTTTATATTGCACTTGCTTTTAAATTTCATTATATTGAAATGAGTTAGTTATTCATAAGTTGAGTAGAGCCAAGATAAGTGTAGCATTCGAACTCGTATACTCGTACACTCAATGTACTTATACCATTTGCATGCATCATATCATGATGCAGACGCAGGTAACCAAGATCAGCATCATCCAGCACCTCGCTGATCCAGTTGAGTACTCAGAATAAGTGGTGATCCTCCTTTCATTCTAGAGGATACATTTATTGATTTTCAGTCTTTCTTTTTATAGGATGTTGTGGGGTCTGTCCAAACATCCATCTTAGTAATATAGAGGTTTCATAGACAGACAAACAGTTAGTATTGAGTCTCTTTTCTTTGTAGTAGAGACAGTTTGCTATGAGACTTAAGTTTCATTTTAGTCAATTTATTTACTATAAGTTATTGAATGAGAGTACTATGTTGAGTTAAGTCTTTCACTGAGTTAAGTAAGTCAGGACATGGGTCTTATCAAGGCAGGAAATGTTCATTGAGTGTCGACCACGTCCAGGGTGAGGCTCGATACATGACATCATCTATAAATATCAAGATATAATGGAGTGCCTAGAACATCACATATTTCAAATCTTCATAGAACCCCGTGGCTCTGATATACCAAGTTGGGTTAGAAATTTTAATAGTGTGTACAGTGCATTGGTACCGCAAATAAAAAGGATGGTATCGTTTTTCATAGCAGTTGACTACGTGGTTATAATAGGAAGAAAGGTGGCTTGTGATAGTGAGGCTATCAACATCGTCTTGGGGATGTCTAATAAGATCAAGGATCACTTCCAGTACCTGATCATACAAGATAAATTGAATAAAATGAAAGAGTGGTTAGCTCCACTAATCTTAGATAATGATGCTTTGAAGCGGTAAGAAGAGGAAGCATCAATTGAAAAAATTAGATCTAAATGTGGTAGCAAGATACTGGTTTAGATTCATCATCACCACAATTATGCCTTTTCAAAATGAATCAACTATTCTCCTCGCTACAGAACTTATCTGGGGTGTATTATGAAGGAAATGAGGCTAAATATGGGGGCAATCATTGCTGAAAAAATCCATATGCGTGCAAAGCAAAGTCGGGCCTATATCCCATTGGGCATTCCTGATCAAGATGGGATAACTACTCAATTTGTTTATTGTTGGGCGGCCAACATAAAAACTCCATTTCAGGCATGGTTCAGGCTGCCCTCGATGATATTGTGAGACCATTGAGTAATATTATTTACGCCCTAGAGTCTAAGATAGTAGTGTGTGAGCGCGACCAAGCGGCCATAAAGAAGGTGACAGCCTTAAAGATCTTCATTGGTGAGCTAGAAAAAAAGTGGACTAACTGAAGTTGACTGAAATGTCCATGATCTTTTGAACATTTGAAATTCCCGATAAACCCGAGATTCCTCATACTACCACAGGACGTGGGGATGGAAGGGAGCAGACATCTTATCATGGGTCAAAAGTAGAAATTGATGAAAAGATTCTTAAAGAGGCTAAGGGAGCTACAGAGGAAGACTGGATTGAGAGTGGAGAAGTCATGATACATGTTTTAGTGTAGGATTCCTTGGAAATTGCACCAGTTGATAAACCCAGTGAGGATGGTCCTACTGAGGATACTTTGGGCACTAATACCCAAGTAAATGTCCCCGATAAGGAGAGAGACTACATATACATGACAATTTTTACCTCCCTCTCTATCTTATTATATTCTTACTTTTGGATACTTTTATTAACATTTGAGGACAAATACTTTTTTTATTGTGGAAGGGTGAGTTCCACGTATTTTATGTTTATATTTGGGTTTATATTTGGGTTATCTAATCTCAAATTGTGTTTTCTCTATTTTTGTGGATGATTAATCTTATGTCTCCCTTTTGGTTACAATTTCAAAATGATTTTGACCCTTATGAAAACTTTTAATTTTTCAAAAATTTCCGCCACTTCTTTTATACTTGAAACGTGGTTGTTCTTAAGCAAATGTAAGTCTAAATTTTGATCAATACTGATGACTTGATTAGTTCTCACAATTAAAATAACATGAATTTACGGCTAAAGAAGGCTAAGTGAAGTTGCATAGGCAAAATATGTGAACCCTTTGCAACTCGTTGTGATTAGCCAATTGTCATATTGATTCTCGTTTAATGACCGTTGCACACTAGCAATAGTGTGGAGTCTTGTTTAACTTTAGTGTTGAATCCTTGTGTGATAAGCTCACCTTAAACTATGCATGAAAACACCTAGAATTTTCCCAGTTTGTTTTTGTCACGACCAGAAAGTACACCCTAGAAGTTAGGAAATCCTTGTGTCGTCACATGGAAAATGAGACTTAAAGAAGTCTCATCTAAGCCTCTCATATGATTCATTTCATAATAAACATTCTAAAATGAATAAAAAATTAAAACTTTCTTCACACAAGAAGAACTCTTTCATAAACAATACGCAAGAGGAAGACTTTAATATAAAACATTAAATCTATACAACGATCTACTTGAACCATCTAAACTTAAAGTTTACAACACTTGGGACTAATCCCATACAAGACATAAAATAATGACTTAAGACATAAAGGAACATGCGGATATTGTCCTCGAATTGATGAGGACTCACTAATACTTCACCTTCAACCCTTAGAAACCTATCAATCCTTCATGGCACATCAAGATTCAATATCCGTACACTTAAGTCAAAAAAGTAAAAGAAGGGGTTTGCATATTAGATGTACTAAGTATGGAAGCCATGCATAAACCATGAAAAAGTAACATTTAGTAATAAGAATGTTTTTCTTGAATTTCGATTAAAACTTCATACTATATCAAAAGAAAAATATTTGACAACTTGGAAACACATAAGAAATCAATTAACAATAAGTCACATTTTTAGAAAACATTACACTGAAGTCACTTCACTGTACAGTGAACTCAATTCACTGTTACAGTGAAGATCGCATGTAATATTCTCACTCAAAGCTATACTAATATTCACTTAAGTCACACAAAGAGATACCGTCCATACACCCTCTCTACATGTTCCTAAACAACCTTCAAGATTACTTATAATGAGTTACACACACGCTTAAGAGATATCAACATAAAACATGAGATTTTTCTACCAAGGTGACTCTAAGGTTAACTTTAGTAAGTTGTAAAGCGACCGCCCATACAGTACCTCTCACACACACTTAAGAGATCCTATAGACTACCTAACATAGAATCGTTCTCATTTAACACATTAGCATATATGTGATATGACATTCTCTTTCAAAGGCTATCAAAAGACTTACCTAAGTAAATAAAGATAATGTCCATAAAGACCTCTTCAAGATTACCTAAATAATCCTTATGATTACCTAAGGCTTAGATCATGTCCACATAATCAACCAACTTCCGTAACTAGTCATTCATAAGACTTATCTAGGTAAAATAAGAAGTGACCATTCCTATGCCCCCTTCACACCTTAACTAGACAACCCTTAATTACTCTAGATAAGAACTACTTAAACATACTTTTTTTAACTTAAGACTGTACATTCACTAGTTCATTATGAGACATTCAATACATAAAGAACATTCAAGTAATAGTCTTGAACAAGACCTAGGGAATCTCACCAACATCTTCAAAGCCTATTGTGCAATGTCAAGATAGCGTCCCATAACACAACCTAAACTTTATAGAACTTCTCTAGTGCTAGTAAGTATCTCATATGATGAGAATAGGCATTAACCTACATAGACCATGTTAGAAACTCATCAAATTCGGAGTTCTAACCTACTCTGATGAGGGTGTTCTACTTGCCTAGGGTAGATTTAGGACACATCTCATGTAGGCACATGGTTAAGGAATGTTAAGGACATGCTTTGTATTCTAGTCTCATACTTAACTAGAACCTTTTTCCCTTGCCACGCTCACTCGGTGCTAGTCTTCGTTCTCATAGAGTAATTCACATAAAAGGGTTCCATAACAAGTTCATAACCCAATCACATTTACCCTACCAAAGATGTCCTCCTAGGGCTACCTTCCAATAGCGACAAGAAGCTCATTATGACTTTCCTAAGGTTTGATATGATATTGTTCCAGCCAATCAACCTTAAGTCCATTAGTCTTTACTTTGAAGGATACCATTACGGCTTTCGACTTCAATATATATAACCTCAACACTAGGTTCAAGGTTTCACAAAAAAGACCCTCTTAACATCATTCAAGGACACATATCTTTCATACATTATAGACTAATCTTTCATACATTCAAGACTAAGAGACTTAAGCATCCTAAGTCAAGACATCGTATATTCATATTCATACAAGCATCAAGTAAGGGACATAAGTCCATCAAGACAAGACACCACATACTTCTTCTTAACACATATTACTAGTCATTCTATTAGCACATAGAACAACCATTATCATATTTATGTCATCCTATACACTACCATATCATCATCAATATACCTAATATAGACTTATATAGTCAAGTAGGAACAACCATGTATCAACCCTAAGACTAAACATACACATAATCATGGTTTACATGGTTTCTTCACATACATAACAAGAAAACATACTTTCATAGTCCTTCACATATAGATAGATATACTCATATTTCACATAAAACAACTATAAAAAACAACATAGTACTTCAAGTAGTGCTAACAAGGCCATGATCATCATATTGCATAAAGTAACGTCGACAAGGCCACGTCAATTACAAGTTAAGCACATAACACGGCCACAATAAGTGTACCATACCAATCACAACATAATTGAAGTCTAATTAACATAAAAATAAAGGAATTATGGAAGCATACCCCACTCCATCGTACCACTTCGATTTCAAGGCTAAATCATCAAATTCGATATTACAAGGTCAATACAATTATATCTATAATAAATTAAACTAGATCAATTCATTACATACTTATCAATCTAATGCAACCTACATATCAATTGAATGTAATTATTGCATCATTAGAAAGCCCATAGAAAATTACATTAGAAAACATAAGCCTTAAGTCAATATCAATTCAATACGCTTAACATGCAATAGATCTAAGAGTATCCATTACTCAAATAATCAAATTTAAATATCCTATACACCATACATACATAATATATACATGAATAAAAAGCTAATAACAATCTACACATGAATTCATGATTATCAACGCATAATCACTTCGCCCATACTTTAGTCCAAATTGAGAAATTTGAGACGATCAAGGGATCGTAGAGAGTTTAATTGGAAAACATAAATTAAACATCAATAATAGCATGTAATAACATTTGAAAATGTTTCATGCACGAACCAAAGACTTAGAGTAGAAATTGGACTTTTCATCTTTTTGAAATCTTTTGTAAATCATATCTGAAATTTGCTCTAAGGTGATAGAAAGTCATAGATGGATAACTCCCATACCTTATTTGAAAAATCCAAAGATAATTGAAGAAGAAAATCTATTGAAGACCCTTCTTCAAGCTCCATCTCACTTTGAACTCACATGGAGGTTTTTCGAGAAACCTTAGGAGTGAAAATGTTTTAATTTAGGTGTTAGGGTTATAATGAGAGTCTAATGACTTAATACTCTTATAATATCCAAAAAAACCTAAAATAATCTTCCTCCTATTTTTAAAAGTCTTGGGGTTAAATCCCAAATTCACCCCTAACATTACAGAAAGCTGTAGAAAACATGAACTCATCGATGACCATTGGTCAGGCCACGTCCATTCAATGGGGGTTTCGTTGATTGGTTCAGAGATTCCTCAACCTAAAGTAAAATTGGCTCCATCGACGAGACTCATCGATGGGCCGTCGCCTGGTCGACTGGCTGTCGACAGGTCCGTCGTTTGGCCATTGTCTAGCAGTGTTGGACTCTAAACTGGGGTCCTCCCTTAGGGCCCTTTTTTGGGTCCTATGTGGGGTCGTACCCGGACGTTTCCACCCCAAATATGATCGTATTCAAGTATAGGACCTACCACATGATTTACATCCAAAAATAACATGTAAAACTCGATGAAACATACGTAGACATGCACTTTCGAATTTCATGGACATTCTTGGACGTTTGACCTCCAAACTTCACGAAACTTGACACACTGATTTTAAACACCATATAAACTCATTTAAGATCCATATAATCTGTTTTATCAAACATAAACACAAAAAAACATATATGAGTCACTTAGGTGAGTTAGTCGTCGAACGTCTTAGTCATCCCTTGAAATTTGACTACTAATGCACCTAAACTCTTAGCTACTGACTCTACCCCACATCGTAAACCAAATTAGTACCTTATATCAGCATTACAACCACTTTAGGTTCTAATTTTACCCAAATCATTTTTGAGGTATTTTAATCTCCCCCACTTGGACAACATTCGTACTCGAATGACACTAGCCACTCTCCTAACACTTCCAAGAGTAAGGATTCAATTAGAAACTCATAAAAAATCCATATAACACACAATGAAGAAGAACACATCAATTTCTTATAATTAAGAGAATAACAACACAACAAGAAACTAGAAAACATTTATAACTCATTGTGCTATAAAACTCACATGTTTCCTTCCAAATAGCAAAATCTCTTTTTCTATTCAATATAATACTTATACACATCAGTTATAAAAATATTACAAAAAAATTTGACCAAACAATCAATTAGTCGAATTTTGAAAAAGTTCACAGTGAATTGGCAGTGTGCATTATAGTGATTTGAGCAAATTTTTCAAAAATGCAATTTTTTAGGTAATTCATGATATACACATGATAATAAGCAAGGTAGCATCACATAAACATCTTTTACAACATAACCTGGCTTCATAAAATACATTATGCAAGAAGTTAATGAAATTCAGTTTCAACAAAACTTCAACCAAATATGCACATCATAAGGAGAAAGTTAGGAACTCAACTTCCACAAAACACTCCTCTACAACCAAGTTACCAAGAAATCTTTTTTTTTAGGCTTGAATAAACATATTATGAAAGGCTAAGGGCACCTCACTCCCAACAAACATTACCCTTCACCATACTCCCCCAATTAGGAGAAACCCATTCTAAGGTCAACATAACATTTACTACAAGGAACTCCCTCAAGGCACCTTAAACCATTCTAATACTCTCTTACCAAAGTCTACCTCATGGCTAAATACTGTCAAAGGTCTCACCATCTACATCCCCCTTACTAGTTGAACTCACCTTTACTTCTTCAAATCCCATCACCTCCCTTCCTATGGTTGGGGTCTTAACAACATCAAACTATCTTAACAACCACTCCTTCACATTCTCTAACAATATAACTTACAATTTTCTACAACTTAACTACCCTACAAAAGGTTACCAACCCAATCTATGGTCAAAACCACCTTCTATCACACCTTATCTCACAAGTCACATCTCATCTTTTCTCTCCCTCAACCCAAACTTCCTCAAGGTACCAACGCATAAGGAAAATACACCATATACAAAACTCTTAGGAACGATTAGATGAATGAAGAAGTGAAACTTTTCCTAGCACCCAATAGCCTACTATTTATAATGTGTCGCGCTTCACATTATAAACAACTCTAGTAGATGTGGTTCATAAGACAACTAAGACACTCTCTAAACCTTATGCTCTGATACCATCTCTGTCACGACCCGCAAGTACACCCTAGATATTAGGACATCCTTGTGTAGTCACACAGCAAATGAGACATCAAGAAGTCTCATATAAGCCTCTCGTATAATTCATTGCATAATAAACATTCTAAAATGAGTAAAAATTTAAAACTTTCTTCACACACAAAGAACTCTTTCATAAATAATACGCAAGAGGAAGACTTTCATTTAACCATCTAAACTTAAAGTTTACAACACTTGGGACTAATCCTATACAAGACATAAAATAAAGACTTAAGATATAAAGGAACATGCGGATATTGTCCTCAAATTGATGAGGACTCACTAATACTTCACCTTCAAACCTTAGAAACATATCGATCCTTCATGGCACATCAAGATTCCATATCCCAACACTTTATTCAAAAAATTAAAAGAAGGGGTTTGCACATTAGATGTACTATGTATGGAATCCTTGCAAAAACCATGAAAAAGGAACATTTAGTAATAAGTATGTTTTTCATGAATTTCGATTAAAACTTCATACTATAATCAAAAGAAAAATATTTAAAAAACTTGGAAACACATAAGAAAACAATTAACAAAAAGTCACACTTTTAGAAAACACTACAGTGAAGTCACTTCACTGTATAGTGAACTCAATTCACTGTTATAGTGAAGATCCTTCACTTCACTTTAGACACCCTTTAGCATATAATATTCTCACTCAAAGCTATCCTAATATTCACTTAAGTCACACAAATAGAGACCGCCCATACACCCTATGTACATGTTCCTAAACAACCCACAAGATTACTTTTAATGAGTCACATACACACTTAAGAGATATCAACATAAAGCATTAGATTTTCCTACCAAGGTGACTTTAAGGTTCACTTTAGTGAGTTGTGAAGCGACCGCCCATAAAATCCCTTTCACACATACTTAAGAGATCCTATAGACTACCTAACATAGAATCATTCTCATTTAACACATTAGCATATAGGTGATATGACATTCTCCTTCCAAAGGCTATCAAAAGATTTACTTTTGTAAATCAAGATAATGTCCATAAAGACCTCTTCAAGATTACCTAAATAATCCTTATGATTACCTAAGGCTTAGATCATGTCCACATAATCAACAAACTTCCCTAACTAGAGTCATTCTTAAGACTTATCTAGGTAAGATAAGAAGTTACCATTCCTATGCCCCCTTCTCACCTTAACTAGACAACCCTTAATTACTCTAGATAAGTACTACTTCATTTTAACATACTTTCTTAACTTAAGCCATTACATTCACTAGTTCTTTAAGAGACATTCAACACATAAAGGACATTCAAGTAATATTCTTGAACAAGACCAAGGGACTCTCACTAACATCTTCAAAGCCTATTATGCAATGTCTAGATAGCGTCTCAGACCACCAACTAAACTTCATAGAACTTCTCTAGTGCTAGTAAGTATATCATATGTTGAGAATAGGCATTTGCCGACATAGACCAAGTTAGAAACTCATCGAATCCAGATTTTAACATACTCCGATGAGGTTGTTCTACTTGCCAAGCGTAGAACTCGTATACATCTCATGTAGGCACATGGTTAAGGATTATGAAGGACATGATTTTTAATCTAGTCTCATACTTAACTAGAACTATTTCCCCTTGCCATGCTCACTCGGTGCTAGTCTTCGTTCTCATAGAGTAATTCACATTGAAGGTTCACAGAAAAGGGTTCCATAACAAGTTCATAACCCAATCACATTTATCCTACCAAAGAGGTCCTCTTAGGGCTACCTTTCAATAGCGACAAGAAGCTCATTATGACTTTCCTAAGGTTTGATATGATTTTGTTCGAGCCAATCAACCTTATGTACATCAATTTTTACGTTGAAGGATACCATTACGACTTTTGACTTCATTATAGATAACCTTACCACTAGGTTCAACGTTTCACATAAAAGACCCTCTTAACATCATTCAAGGTCACATATGTTTCATACATTCAAAACTTATAGACATAATTATCCTAAATCAAGAAATCACATATTCATATCCATACAAGCATCAAGTAAGGGACACAAGTCCATCAATACAAGACACCATATATTTCACCTTAACATATATTACTAGTCATTCTATAAGCACATAGGAACAACCATTATCATATTTAAGTCATCCTACACACTACCATATCATCATCAATATAACTATCATTGACTTATATAGTCAAGTAGGAACAACCATGCATCAACCCTAAGACTACACAAACACAACCATGGTTTACATGATTTCCTAACATACATAACAAGAACACATACTTTCATATTCCATCACATATATATAGATATACTTATATTTAACATAAAACAACTATACAAAACATCATAGTACTTCAAGTAGTGCCGACAAGGCCATGATCCTCTTATTGCATAAAGTAACGCCTATAAGGTCACGTCAATTGCATGTAAAGCACATAACACCACCACCATAAGTGGACCATACAACTCACAACATATTTGAATTCTAATTAACATCAAAATAAAGGAATAAGGGCAGCATACCCCATTCCATCTTACCACTTCGATTTCAAGGCTAAATCATCCAATTTGATATTACAAGGCCCTTACCCAAGGCCATAATAAACAACTCAATACAATTATATCGATAATCAATGAAAATAGGTCAATTAAATACATAATTATCAATCTAATACAACTTATATATAGGTTGAATATAATTATTGCATCATTAGAAAGCCCATAGAAAATTACATTAGATATCACAAGTCTTAAGCCAATATCAATTCAATAAGCTTAACATGCAATAGATCTAAGAGTATCCATTACTCAATTAAATCTGAACATTTGAAAACGTTTCATGCAAGAACCCAAGACTTAGAGTGGAAATTGGACTTTTCATCTTTTTGAACTCCTGTTAAAATCATCTTTGAAATTGGCTCTAAAGTGATATAAATCCATAGATGAAGAACTAACATAGCTTATTTGAAGAATCCAAAGCCAATTGAAGAATAAACTCCATTGAAGACCTATCTTCAACCTCCATCTTCACTTTGAACTCACATGGAGGTTTTTGAAGAAACTTTAAGAGGGAATTTTTTTTTATTTAGGTATTAGGGTTATAATGAGAGTTTAATGACTTACATACTCTTACAATACCCAAAAAAATACCCATAAAAACCTAAAATAATTTTCCTCCTTTTTTTAAAAGATTTGGGGTGAAATCCCAACTTCACCCCTAACATTAAAGAAAGCTGGAATGAAAATAGGCACCTATCGACGGACCATTAGTCAGGACACGTCCCGTAGATGGGGGGTTCGTTGGTTGGTTCAGAGAGTCCTCAAAATTCAGTAGATTTGGATCCATCGATGAGACCCATCAACATGTCGTCGACTTGTCCGTTGCTTGGCCACTGTCTGGTAGTGTTGGTCTCTAAGTTGGGGTCCTCCCTTAGGGCCCCTTTTTGGGTCATATGTGGAGTCGTACCCAAACTTTTCAACCTCAAATATGATCGTATATGATTTTAGGACCTAAACACGTAAAACGCGATAAGACATACATCGACACGCATGGTCGTTTCAAGGCAAGCCTTTGGAACGTCATGGATATTCTTGGACGTTTGACCTCCAAACATCACAAAACTTGAGACACTTACTTTAAACACCATATAAACTCATTTAATATCAATATACTCCCATGTATCACACATAAACACATAAAACCATGTATGAGGAACATAGATGACTTAGTCGACGAATGTCTTGGTTGTCCCTTGACATTTGACTTCTATTGCACCTAAACTCTTGGATATTGACTCTAAACCACATCATAAACAAAATTAGGACCTTAGATCACCATTACATCCACGTTAGGATCTAGCTTTACTAAAATCATTTTCGGGGTCTTACAGTTTTTTTGACTAAGCAAAGTATTCTCTTGATATGATCTTAGGCAACTTTATAGAGTGAGATAATTTGATTATACCACTTTTGTGACCTACCTTACGAGTGTGTGAGCCTCTTTTGAACACTCATCAATCCTCACCTTTCTTTTAAAGAAACTTGACAACAACATGACCTCTCTTAACTATTTACCCATAATCCTCTAGAGTTGTGCTTAATAGCATAGCCAACTTAGGCCAAAAGCCTAAGTTTAGGGTGTGATGGAAAGAGAGAGTAAGTCAATAAAGTGCAAGAAAGATCCTGTCTACCCATTGGTTTGAGAAAAATGGAACCCCTCCATATATTAAAAAAATAAGAAAAATAAAAGTTGTGAAATAAATTTGAAAATTACAAAAAGAAAAAATGGGTCCCCAACATATTAGGGTAAAGTTAACAAAGGGATGACTCGTAAACACTAATGAATTTGATGAAAGGAAACGAAATGAAGTGTTTTGAGCACCACATGTATATGAGAATCACAGTCACTGATCCTAAATTACCATACCTCTCACTCAACCACATTACAAGCCTAAAATACGTTTTTGATCTTGAGAAAGCTTAAGCAAGTATCGATAGCAATAAATTGGAAAACCTATGGGTAAAAGCATGCCTTGTGTTCTTCTTTATAAGAGTGAGTATTGTATCTGATTCTAAAACCTTAAATGATTACGCATCATGTGCGTGAAATGGAATCATCAGGTGTGTGAGGGAATTCGAATGCTTTTGTTGAGCTTGAACTTCCATTTGAAGCAAGTATTGCGAGCTTGAGCATCTTAGGTAATGGTGTGTCACAACTTGAATCTTTGGGTACACAATTGATCCTTGCATAAGTAACTTGTGTTTTGTTGTGTGCATTCTTAATTGCATGCTGTGTAGCACTGTTTGAGAAAAAAAATTTCAACTACTGAACTTGAGTTTTACTTGAGGACAAGAAAAATTGTAAGTTGGGGGTGTTGATGAGTCCCCTAATTGGACTTATTTAGGGCTAAATTTTGATAGAAATAGTATCCTTAATTGTTTGTTTTTCCTCAATCACTAATGAATAACCATGAGTTTTAGGTATTTTCAGTTTGAGGCAAAATAGGGACACTAATTTGCAAAAATGATGAAAAGAGAGAATAAATAAGGCCTGGAGATTGTCGAGTCAACTTGGCGACTCACCGATAGATCTGAAGATTTCCTTTCGTTCAAGTATGTTGAGCCCTGAAGGAAAAGATCAAATCAATGATAGAAAGGAGCAATCGGCGCATCGGTGAGAAATTCTGCAAAGCAATGAATTATCGCCCAGTTATCCAAAACACGAATGTGCTTGGACTACGCGGACAGCCACGAAGTTGTCAAAGGATGAATCATCAATTTGTTCAGCGATTCCGACTAATGTCACCAAGCATCCTGCTGCAGCACAAATTTATGAAAACCATAAATACATTTTGAGTGTTTTATCTTAGATATCAAACTATTATTGTAAGAATACACTATTATCATATTCTTCTATCTTTATATTAGTTTTTGAGCCCTATATTTTAGAGGGTTTTGGGAGTAGAACTTGAAGACCAAAATGGTTTCAACTCTACGAATTTGACTTGTTTCTTTTGATTTCTTCATACTTGGTCTGTACCAAGACTCGAATCTTCATGCCCACTTGTATGAATGCTCATTTTGTTATAAATTTCTAACTTTTGTGTATGTCTAGCTAAAACTCCAATTCTTGGGGTGTGATTCTAGTAATATGGGTTTAGATTGTTGTTGGGTCTTGATTGCTGATAGATTAATTGTAGTTTAATTGTGATTTCATTTAGTAGTTGTGGATGAATTAAATGAATTTGTAGTTGCAATACAAGTTAAATTATGTATTTTCGGCTTGTTCGAAAGAAAAGTCATGAAACTTAGACTACTAAATTGATGGTCGGTGGGAGTGGGTTGACATGAGGCTCAGCTCAAGAGAGTGAGCCCTAGTCTCATTCCCACACACTCAAGTCGAGAGAGTGACCGAATTAAGGTTTAGGCTGGTCTTCATGTGGAAAATGGGTGTCCGAGTGGAATGCATTTGAAACGGGGTAATTTTCTCAAGAAAGAGATTATCCCCCATAAAGCTTAGCCTAGTCACAATTATTCTATAAATCCTCTATCAAAAGCATGTACCCAACAATTTTTCTTTAACTCGTATTATTATCACTTCCCAAGAATTCCCCATTTCATTGCTTAAATTTCTCATTAATATCGTTATTTTTACTACTTGTAAAAAAACCATTGATAATTGATGTTTTCTTCACCCCCTTCTTTGATTTATAATGTGTTTACTCGCTAATGTATTTAGCTATGACTAGTTAGAAGGTACTTTTAGTTTTTTATTAATTCTCACTACCACTCATTTTGTACACGAACCCAACCCTTGGTTGGGTTACTATACTATTCCACAATCCTAATCACGCATACTGAAAGTTGTATCGTTGATTACGCAAACAACAATTACTTAAAGGATTCTGTGGTCTGCTATGTACTAAGAGCGAACCCACCGTACACACTCGTGTTGGGATGTATCTTAAGGCTATGGGCTAAGCACAGAATAAATAAGATCTCAATGCTAAGGAACAGTATAGTCCTTGTAATGTTTGATAGAGGGTGGTATATATTACTTTGAAAACAAACCTTTCATTGTGAAGGTGTGGAATTCTTACATGGAGTTTACCATAGAGGAACTCTTAATTGTCCCTATTTGGGTTATGTTTGGGGGTTAGACTTCAAGTACCAGAGTCCAAGGGTGTTAAGTAACATAGGCAACATCTTGGGGAAACCACTTATGGTGGATCAATGTGCTGAGAAGAAATTGGGCCTCAAATTTGCAAGATTATTAGTAGTGATGGATATGGACTCTTACTAGACAAAAACGGTGATCTTCATGAATGAAAAAGGAGCAGTGATCAGTAAAAATGTGCAATATGATTGGAAGACGAATATGGTCATTTGGATGAAATGTGTAGGAAGAAACAGAAACCAAACCCCCCAATTGAGCAGGATCCAAGCAATTTACTTAATCAAGGAAAATCACATACCAGGACACGTTTAGGAAGGAAACCAAGCAGCATCTCTGGATAAGGCACAAAAGAATAAACCACAAAAGGGATTTGACCAGGTATTCTCCATAGAGGAAAAGTAAAACATATTCCCCTGGTTGGGAATGGTTAATATCCTATGTTGGAATGTGAGGGGGACTAATGCCCCTAATAAACATAATGAGGTTAAGATCATGTTCAATGAATATAAAGCTAGTTTGATTGGATTGCTCGAATCAAAGGTAAAGAAGAATAGGGTGGATGAAATCACATACAAATTTTTTGGATGTTGGCATGTACTTACTTATCTGGATGCACATTATAATGGGAGAATTCTGCTCACTTGGAGACCTGATTTGTATGAAGTGAATGTTGTTATTGGAACATCTCAGGCAATAATGTGTGATGTGCTATAGACCTCTATAGTTAAATTTCCAACTTACATTAGTGTATGCTTTAATTGAAAAAGAGGAAAGGAGCATTATGGATCACATTGGAAGGGTTGAGTGCTTGTGTTAGACCCTAGCTAGTCCTTGGAGATTTTAATTCTGTTCTTCACCAAGGGGATTAAAAATTTGAGGGAATCTAGTAGGTTGGGCTAAGACAGCAGATTTTCACAATTCTGTTGATACATATGGGTTGATTGAACATCCACATCAGGGGAAAGAGTACACCTGGAATGATTAAGGGGAAAATTATAGAATTTATTCCAAAATAGACTGGATTATCATTAACAATACATGGTTGACTACTATGCTTAACTGTAATTTTATGTTTCTACCAGAGGGAATAGAGTATTATTGTCCTGCTAAGTTCATGTTAGATGTAAATAGACCAATCGGAAGGAGGTCTTTTCTCTACTGTAATACTTGGGCACATAATCCTAAATTTTTGGAAATTGTAAAAGTAATATGGGAAACATATTTTTTTGGTTGTTGAATGTTTCAACTAGTCAGAAAACTAAAGTTGTTAAAGGAGCTGAAGGCCCTAAATAGCCAAGCTTATAGAAATATTGGGATTGAAGCCAATGAGGATAGAGAGGCTTTGGTCAAGGTGCAACAATTGCTACAGACGAGTCCCCAATGTAGTGTACTACAACAAGTTAACGAGAGAGATATCAAATTTAGACAAAGAAGCTACGTTGTGGTGGACGCCATATTTCTCAAGCAATGTTTTAAACAAATTATTGGCAAAAATGGGAACCTCCATCACTGATTATTTCCCTTAGGGTGCCAAATATGGAAAAGATAGTCTTCTTCAGAGTATAAATTCTTCCACCAACTTTGGTACATAGTCAAACGCAACAAGAATATACTTCATCCCATAAGGGCAAACAAATTCCCCCAAAAGTCAATGCCCCAGACATCAAATACTCGATTACCATGATTGGCTTCATAGAAGCTCTTTCCTCCTTCAAATTCTACCTTCTCTCTAGCACCGGTCATAAGACTTGTCAAACACATGGGATTCTTGATGAATGGTTGGGCAATAGTATCCACACTACCAAATTTGTGTGCAATTTTCACACCATTGTGATGCCCCCCGACAGGCGATGAATGACACACCTCAAGACACTTAACATCTCTACATGTCTGGTAGCGGTGCCAAAATTTGATACGCTCAAATTACACCTCCCTAAAGAAGTATAAGCGATCGTTATCAAGAAAGAACTCAATTAATAGGTTGAGATCGATCCCATGAGGAATATGGTTAAGGCTTAACTTTAACCCATGATTATTTCTTTTTCTATCAAGGTATTTTCGAAACAATTAACTAAAAGGGGTTTTGTGAAACAAATTCCTTCAATGATGTGTATATAAAGTAAACACAAGTTGACTGTCATTGTTATTAAGATGATACAGTAACTAGGGTGTGTTTTCCCCATAACTTCATAACGCGGTATTCCTAGTAATAGAAATCATTTCCTAGTGTATTACATGAAAAGTAATAAGTTATTTATCTCTAAATCCCTGGTCCAGCATCTAGATAATTTCACCCTTCACCTTTGTACGGCTACATGTATATAATTTACTAACTCATACCATTACCTCATATTAGATATCGCATCAATGTATGGCTTAGTTTTCACCATCGCACTAATCAACATTAGACTGTTATATAGTATCACATTAAGTCTATGTTGATAATTCTTTTCTTATTAACTACCTCCTTGGTCCGGAGAGTAGCAATAATGCGAGGTTTACCACATGCACTTGTTTAAAAAACTTTTAAATGAAAGAATCATCAATGCATGCAAAAACACTATTTGAGAATTATTTAATTACTAGTTGTGGATTAAGTTACCCATATTAGCAAGGACTCAATTCATGTTTGTAGATAAATAAATCATGAACTTACATAATAAGAATAGTAAACCCAAAAATTGCATTTGAATTACAAACCAAAAGATTCAAAACCAAATCCGGAAATCAATTATTTGCAAAAGTTGTAAAAACCAATCTCCAAAACTAAAACTAGAGCAATAGTAGTTGTAGCTAACCCCAAAAAGATGTTTTATACCCTATTTAAAGAAAACAAAATCCGAATTAAAAAGGATTAAAATAAGGAAAGTTTTTTCAGGCATCTGTCTTCGATCTACGAGACCAACTGACAGACCATCAATGGATCAATAGTCCGTGATCCTATTGCGTCAACTAAGACTCAAAAAAAGTAACTTATCAAACCATGCTCTTGAATCCATTTTTAATCCATACAAAGACCGCTTCAACTTCCATACATCTTATGTAGGCATTGAGAACAAACCACATGGAGGTTTCATATACATGTCTTTTTTCATATCACCATGGTGAAAAGCATTTTTGACATCCATTTGATAAAAAAAATAGTTTTGTGAAGTAGAAATGGAAATAATAGTTTGCACCGTTGCTATTTTTTCTACGGGTGAACAAGTCTCCTCACAGTCCACCCCATACACTATCGATTACCATAAACAACCAATCGAGCTTTGTACCGATCAAGAGTTCCATCATAATTAAGTTTAATTGAATAAACCCATTTTAATCAAATAGGGAGGACATTTGAAGGACATGAAACAATGTCCCATATGTTATTTCCTTTAAGAGACAAAATTTCCTCCTCCATTGCGTTTTGTCAACTTTTAAGCTTGGAGGCTTGTGAGTAACCTATTAGAATAAAGATGTTGATAAAGTAGAAGAGAAACCATAAAACTTAGGAGTTTGAGATACTCTAGTAGATCGCCGAGAAGGCTTAAGAGGATAAAGTCTTGAAAAAAATCTCAAATTCTGGTTGTGGAGCAGTCTTAGGTGGTGAATCTACTTCAGGATAGGGTAAAGTTGACCGACGTTGTTCATACACAAATACTAGTTTCAACTGCTTATAAGACAATGAAAAAACCTTAAAACAAGGAAGAAGAGGAGAATCAGAAGATGGCACAATATGAGTAGGAAAGAAATCATGATTCTAAAAGAAAATAATGTTCCTACAAACAGGAAAATTGTTAGAATTTGGATCATAACAAATAAATCCTTTATTCGAAATAATGTAGCCTATAATACCTCATTTAGTATACTGAATAGAGAGTTTATTGCATTGAGAAGGAGGCAGGTGCACAAAACAAACACAACCAAATGTATGAAAACTATGATAGTTAGGATGCTTGTGAAAAAGACTATAATATGGACACTCAAGGTCCAAAATTTTAGATAGAAGTCTATTAATGAAATAGATAGTAGACAAAGCTTCAACCAAATATTTACATGGAACAAAGGACTCAATCAGTAATGTACGGGTGACATCCAAAGGATGACCATTTTTACTTTAAGCAACTACATTTTGTTGTGTCGTATATGGGAAAGAGTGTTGTGATACAATTCCTTTATGAAGCAACAAATAATTGAATTCATGAGAGATAAATTCTCCGCCAGAATCAAATCTTAATATTTTGATGCATATGGAAAATTGATTCTAGACGTAAGCCAAAAATTTCTTGAATATCGAAAAAACTTCAGATTTATATCAAAGAAAAAATACCCATGTAAACTGACTATGGTTTTCTATAAATGTCACAAAATAAATGAAGTGATCATGATAAATAATTTTTGAAATGCACAAAACATAACTATTAAAGACATCAAAACACTTTGTAGCACGACAACCAAAATTTGGAAAAGGGAGAGGTTTACTTCTGTCGAATTACAAGTTGAACAATCAAAGGTGTAACACTCCAGAAGTCCTGTGACTTAGACTAGACCCTTAATCACCTAACAATAATTCAAATGATGTTTCCAAACCTAGACTAACATAATAAAATTGATCTAGAACTATTAGAGCCTAAATGTCAAAGAAAGACCTTGACGTCCGAAAAATAGCTAAATTTAACTAGTAAACGTCCTTATGTTTGGTCAGGGTAGGAGTGTCATATGAACTCTAAATCTTATAAAAAGACATTAAATAGGTAAAATATACTATATATGATCCAAAATTCCAGTAATTAATCCCCAAGTACCTCTTGAAAGGTCCTTGAGGAGGACCCTAACTTTTACGAGCAGGTTGCCAAAGCAGACTGCGTGCAGCAAACAATTGGAGGTTGCCACGCGTTGCACAGCCAAAACTGGCTAGGAAAATTTTTCCTTGAGACATGGATCCTTCACAAGTATATATTGGTTATAGGTCAGTTTTAAGTCATTTTCATTCACTTTATCAAATCCCAAATCAAAATTCAAAAACTCTCATATCTCTCTCCATTCATCCTCCATTGAAGAAGCAAAGAAGCATAAGGAAGAAGAAAAATTCTAAAAGGTTTTCACTCAAATTTTGTGGATTAATTATCATTAAGGTATGGGTTATTCACTGTTGGGATTCCTTTCCTCAAGAGGTCCTTTCAAAGTTCATTCCTAAATAACCTAATTCATAGGGTTTTCTTCTACATATGGGTTTTCTACTAAACTTTAAATTTATGATTCATTATGACTAACTTTTATTACATATGGCTAATTAAGTTTACATTGTTGAGTAATTGATGTTGATTGAGTGGTAATTTTATTTTATTCATGTTCTTTACCCAATTTCTCCAAATCTTAGGTCTTGATTATACATTTATGGGAATTGATGAATGTATTGATTGTTAGACTTGTTTTTATCTATTCTAATTTGTTCATGCACTGCCTAAGGTAATGTGTTGTTGGGATTGGATCTATTTATTGAATAATTAAAGATGAACCATTTCCCCCCTAACTCTAGGTTATGAATTGAAGTTAATATGGATAGTGATTATGCAATGACGTAGTTATTGTATATATTACTATTGAATGATGTTATTACACCGGTTATTGGATGAAATTTGCTGGTTGATGTTAAGACCATGGATGAATTTTGAAAGAGATCGGGTAAGTCTTTGTGATCTCAACCCTTTACTTCAATTATAATGGCTTGTACTTGGTGATAAAGTTCAACAGAAGTATGTATTGTGATTGGATTAAGTAGGTGTTGGTATGAAGATGTAATTGAAATGTATTGATTATGTGTATTATGAGATTATGATTTAAGATTTAATGATATAATGTTGGTTATGAAGTACCTATGTGCCTTACTATGATATGATGATGTTAATGTGCTAATCTCACAGTTGAGGGTAGTATTGAAAGGATGTCCTCATGCAATTACTATTTAGCTAATGATTGTGACTATACAAGGAGTTATTCTCATATGAACTAAATTAAGTTATGATTGTTAAAGAAAGGCATTTCAAAAGGGACTCTAGCTTAGCATCGAGTGAACTAATAGTGAGGAGTGTCCTTTCTCAAATAGCGAAGGCAGGTTCACTAATGTACTCAACACACCGAGATTGCATTGACTAAGGCGTAAAGAGGGTCTCAAATATGTCTCCTAGTTCTTGAACTATATTTCCCCCATAGGAATACTAGCTAGTGGATCTACTTAGATGCTATGTTCATGTTTTGGTATTACCTAGGCAAGTAATCCACCTTCTTTCAATGTGGGGTTTCATGACACAGGGTTCAACATTAGCTCATGTGGTCTATTTCAGTTAAGTCAAGTTATTTACGAAAGTAAAATAAAGTAAGATGACTTATGTGGTTTTACTTAATTTGGGTAGGGGTATGGGACTCTACCTATACATTGCACTAGTTGGACTTGAGTGAAGTCCTAGAAGGATGTTTATATGTTGTTATGCTCTAATAAAGTGACTGATATTCTTGTGTTGACTTTACATATTGATGATACTATATGATTTTGTTTTCATGTATGAACATGTTATTAGGTTATATTGCTAAACATGGTGATGACTACTATGTATGCTATGTTATGTGATTGGGCACTGATTATGATCCTTTATTTGGTTTACTAGATTCAGTAAGGTTATGGGGTTTACTTGTTCATTGAACCTGTAGACTTGATTGAGTGTTATGAGTAGGGGTCTTTTATATGTTTTAATGTTATGAACTCTTGAACATGCTTTGTTGTGATAGCATGATGGGAGTTGCTTTGTCTATAAATCTAATATGCTATACACATGTTACTTGAATTTATGTGATAATGTTGGTCTTATGTTGAATATTCTATTTCTTAAAGATATATGATTATGGTCTTATATGTTTCTTGATTGTGCATAAGGCTTTTCAAAGTAAATTGGCATGGTTTTGAACAAATGTCCCTTTTAGAATGATTTCTAAGTTGTGTATGTATATGTTTCCATACTTAGTACAAGTGATTTACTAACCTCTATTTCTCCTTTTTTTTCCCAAACATTTTAGGTTCCGGTCGTTGAAGGGTTCCTGACCAATTTACAAGGAAGGCTTTGATCATTTCTTAAAGTGTGGGTATGTCCTCATGATCTGAGGATGATGCCTTTTCCCATTCTACCTATGTTACTTTCTATAATCTAAGGAGATTTGTTTCCCTCATATTGTTCCATACATTGTTGTAAGCCCTAAGTGGTAATTATACATTTATGTAAGGGCTATGCTCTGATTTTTCTATTCAAACTTCTATGGTTTTATATGAGAAATGTCTATTAGACTTTATATTGTATATTGTATATGTGTGACATAAAAGTAGAAACCTATGTAACCTTGTTATGCGAGGAGTCTAAGTAAACTCCCTATGTATTTGTTATGTGTAAGAGAGAGTCTATGTAAACCTCATGAAGTAGATGTAGATGAAAAGTTTTAATTTTCCACATTTTTAACCTATGAAATGTAATGACGAATACTAAGAGACTAGTCTTAGTCCTCTTCGAGAAACAACGACGCCAGTTACGTCTAGGGGGTGCTCTCGTGTGTGAAAAACTTGGTATCAGAGTATGACTCTGCATATCTTTAGAATCTATGTATCATTGAACCACGTCTATGTAGATTCTTATTTATAATTGTGAAGCATGCCGCACTTATGAATGAGAGACTATGTGATACTTAGGAAACTCTCATCTTCTTGTACTCCTATGTCGTTCTTATAGAATATTATTTTATGAGCTTTCACCTTAACCTTTTATCGTGTTTATTTGTTTGAGTACTATAACAACTGCTGCTAAAAAGGCCGAAGAAGGGATTGCAAATGCGGGAGCTCATGACAATCAAGCTCCTCCACAAGAAAACCAAGTGCCTCCACTTGAGCAAGCTGCTATAGGTGATAAAGTGTTGGTTGTTCCTCCACCTATGATGGATGGGGAAATAAGTTTGGTTTTTCTCAACTTAGCCCAAGACATGGCCTCTCAAACTAATGTCGTCACTTCTCAAGTCCAAACTATGACGGCCCAAGCGAATGGGGAGGTTTGACCTTGCATGCCTCCACATTCTATCACTATGGCTTCCCGTTTAATAGATTTTATTCGGATTAATCCACCTATGTTCTTCAGGTCAAAAGCAGATGAAGACCATCAAGACTTTCTTTATGAGTTCTATACAATCCTATTTTCTATGGATATGACTCAGCAAGAGAAGGCCGATAAAATAGTGTGCTAAGAGGTGGTCTGGTGACTTGCCAGATCTTCAAGACACCTTTCCTTGATAGGTTATTTCCTAGAGAAATGAGGGAATCTAAGGTGGAAGAATTCATCAACCTTTTTCATGGATTTATGAGTGTACTTGGCTATTCCTTGAATTTTAATAAGTTTTCCAAGTATGTTGCATCCTTGGTTTGTAACTCAAGGGATTAGACGAGTGAGTGTCCGATGACTTGGTGGAAGAATGTTGTTCGTCTATGTTACATGATAACATGAATATCTCTCGTCTCATTGTTCATTATCAACAAGTGGAAGAAAGTAGTCTAAGGAGGAAGAATAGAGAGGCCAAATGGGTAAAGTCTTATGAAGGTGGTTCTTCAAAAGGAAGATTGGAAATCCAAGACAATCCTAGATTCAAGAAGAGGTTCTCCAATCAAGTTCCTTCCAAATTTTTCCAAGGCTCGTGATGATAGGGTTTATAACCCTAAGTCTCAAAAGGGAAGAGGTACTAATTCACCAAGCAAGAAGCCAACTTGTGAATGTGTGGTAAGAAGCATTTTTGTGAGTGCCTTGTTGGGACAAACAATTCCTTTGGATGTGGCAAGAGTTGCCACAAGGTTAAACATTTCCCTAATATAAAGGGTAAAGACAAGATTAGTGGGCAAGCACAAGCAAGTGTTTCTAATATTGATGCTCCAAGAAAGAATCAATTTTATGTTCTTCGCTCTATGGTTGAACAAGCGAGTTCTCCCGATTGGGTGAACGGTATGTTACAAGTCTTCTATATTCATGTTTATGTTTTTCTTGATCTGGGTTCTACATTATCTTTTCTTACCCCCTTAGTAGCTAGAAAGTTTGATATTTTGCATGATATCTTAAATGAACCTTTTATGGTAACCACCCCGGTAGGTGATTCGGTGGTTGCAAAGAGGGTATATAGAAATTGTCCTATAAAGTTTCTCTATTGAGTTACTCATTTTGAATTAGTATAACTTGATATGGTTTCATGATTGCTTTTCTTCCATAGATTGGAGGACAAAAACTGTCAAGTTCAATTGTCCCAATGAACCCGTTTTAGAATGGAAAAGGGGTAATTCTAATCCTTGAGGTTTTATAATTTCTTGTTTAAAGGTTTGTAAGATGATTTCTAGAAGGTGCTTATACCAAATTGTAAGAGTGAAAAATTTATACTCCAAAAATCCTCCCATTGAGTTAGTCCCCGTATTGAGGGAATTTTAGGAGGTCTTCCCTAATGATCATCTCGGAATCCCTCCCGAACAGGAAATTGATTTTGGTTTTGACTTATTACCGGATACCAACCCTACTTCAATTCCTCCTTATCAGATGGCTCCAGCCGAATCGAAAGAGTTGAAGTCTCAACTAAAGGACTTACTAGACAAAGGCTTCATTAGACGTAGTATTTCTCCATGGTGTGCTCCGGTGTTGTTTGTGAAGAAGAAGGAGGGGTGTATTAGAATTTGCATTGATTATTGCCAACTAAATAAAGTCACCATTAAGAATAAGTATCCTCTCTCTCGGATTAACGACTTGTTTGATCACTTCCAAAGGGAAAGCTACTTTTATAAAATTTACTTGAGATCGGGGTATCACCAACTTAGGGTGAGAGATAAGGATATACCAAAAATTGTCTTTCAAACTAGGTATGGTCACAATGAGTTCCTAGTAATTCCCTTTGGTCTCACTAATGCCTCAGCGTCTTTTATAAACATCATGAATAGGGTGTTTCGAAGTTACCTAGATTCATTTGTCAATGTCTTCATTGAGGACATCTTGGTATATTCGAAAAATATGGGTGAACACATGGACCATTTGAGAATGGTATTGCAAGTCCTTACGTAAAACCAACTATTTTCCAAGCATAGGAAATGTGAGTTTTTATTGAGATCGGTAGCATTTCTTGGTCATATCAGCTTTAGTGAGGGAGTTGAGGTTGATCCAAGGAAAATAGAGGCGGTTGAAAATTGTCCTAGACCATTGACTCCAATCGACATTAGGAGTTTCTTAGGTCTAGCGCGATGCAATAGGAGGTTTGTGGATTATTTGCATCCATCGCTTCTCCTTTGACTACCTTGACCCAAAAGAGTGAAATTTGAGTTGTCAGAGGCATGTTAAAGAAGCTTCCAAATTCTGAAAGATAGGATCCGTTATTGACAACTTAAGTTGCGTGAGAAGAATTATCCAATAATGATCTTGAGTTAGTGGTCGTGGTGTTTACCTTGAAAATATGGAGGCATTATCTATATGGTGTTCATGTTGATGTGTATACCAACCACAAGAGTATTAAAAATAAGTGTTTACTCAGAAGGAGTTAAATATCCGACAAAGAAGGTGGTTGGAATTGTTGAAAGCTTAAGGAATGAGTGTTCTTTACCACCCCGGCAAAGCCAATATGGTTGCGGATGCTCTAAGTCGTATGACCATGGGTAGTATGACTTATGTGGAAGGATCCAAGAAAGACCTAGTGAAAGATGTTCATAGGTTAGCTCGTTTGGGTGTTAGATTGGAAGATTCTCCAAATTGTGGTTTTATGGTCCATCATAACTCTAATTCGTCTTTGGTGGTTGAGCTGAAGTCTGAGCAACAACTTGATAAATCATTGATGGAGTTGAAAGCATTGGTTCTTGGTAAGCTTAGTGAGTCATTCTCCTTGGGGATGGTGTTTTGAGTTATTAAGAAAGGTTGTGTGTGCCCAATGTTGATGACTTAAGAAACCGAATTCTTGAGAATCTCATGGTTCCCGTTATTCTATTAATCCGGGCTCTACTAAGATGTATCATGACCTTAGATAAGTATTTTGGTGGAATGGATTAAAAAGGGACATAGCGGAATTTGTTGCAAAATGTCCAAATTGCCAACAAGTTAATGTCGAGCACCAAAAGTCGGTTGGCTTACTTCAAGAAATACAAGTTCCCACTTGGAAGTGGGAAGAAATTAATATGGACTTCGTGGTAGGTTTTCCTCGGACACAAAGGTGAAATGACTCTATACGGGTGGTGGTGGATAGGTTTACAAAGTTCACTCATTTTATTCCCGTAAAGTCCACTGACTCGGCGGAGGATTATTCAAGGATCTTCATAGATGAGATTGTGTGTCTTAATTCTATTTCGTTATCCATCATATCGGATAAGTCTGCATAATTCACATCTAAGCTTTTGAGGTCATTCCAAAAAGGGTTGGGTACAAATTCATCCCCAGACGGATTGTTAAGCGGAGAGTTCTATTCAAACCTTTGAGGATATGTTTAGAGATTGTGTAATTGATTTCAAGGGAAATTGGGATGAACACTTGCCTTACTTTGAATTCTCTTATAACAAAGTTACCATTCGACTATATCCATGGCTCGTTTTGAGGCCTTGTATGGTAGGATATGTAGATCTCCAATTGGGTGGTTTGAAGTTGGTGAGTCTTCGCTCTTTGGTCCCAAAATGATCTATAAAACTTTGGAGAAAGTTCATATGATAAGGAACTGGTTGAAAATAGCCTATAGTTGGCAAAAGCCTTATTCCGACAATAGGAGGAGGGACTTAGAATTTGAAGAGGATGGTAAGGTGTATTTGAAAATCTCTCCTATGAAAGGGGTGATAAGATTTGGCAAGAAAGGGAAGTTGAGTCCTCGTTATGTGGGCCCCTATGAAAATTTTCAAAGGGTTGGAAAAGTTGCATACAAGTTGAGACTACCTAGCGAACTAGGTTTGGTTCATCCGGTGTTGCATGTGTCAATGCTTAAGAAGTGCATCGGTGATACCGAGTTCATTCGTCCTATTGAGGGTCTTGATGTGGATGAGAACCTATCCTATGAAGAGGTTCCAGTGGAAATCCATGATAGTCAAGTGAAGAAATTAAGGAACAAAGAGGTGGCCTCCATAAAAGTCCTATGGATGAACAACCTAGTTAAGGGGGAAATATAGGAGGCTGAGGCCGACATGGAGTCCCGTTATCCTCATATCTTTGTTGATTAAGGTTAGTTGTACCTATTAATAATGAAAATAATTAATAAATTTAATTTTGCTTGTTTTGCAAAGATGTGCATATTCATGATAAAGGTTTTTGCTAAAATGAAGTTTCATATAAAAATACTCTTTTGCTTGATTTGCACTTATTTGTGTATTTTGTATGTTGTTTCATATATGAAAAGATATTGAGCATGATAATGTTTTTAAAAAAACTTTGGCACAAGTCATTCTTTAATGCTATGTTGAACTCATGTTGTTGAGAAGGAAATTCTTCATAATGTGTTATGAAATGTTGAGCTCTTATGTATTGTGATTTGAGTTGCTATGTGTAATGCCACATTACGTGTTTAATGTAGTAGTGAATTAATCCTATGAGTTGTGACTCATCATATAGATGTAGTTGTTTGTGATGCAAGTATTGAGTCTTTCCTTTCCATACAAAAAGATTTTAGTGCGATACGGGAATGAATGCTCCTAAGGGGGGATAATGTAACACTGCGGAAGTCCCATGACTTATACAAGATCTTACTTACCTAAAAATAGGCCTACACTAACATAATAAAATTTATTTAGAAGTATTATATCCTAAATGTCAAAGAAAGACCTTGACGTCCGGAAACTAGCGAAATATAACTAGTAGACGTCCTTGTGTTTAGTGAACTTTGGGAGTGTTATATAAAGTCTAAAACTTGTTAAAATATTTTAAATAGGTAAAATATAGTATATAAGGTCCAAACTTCCAGTCACGACTCCCCAAAGACCATCCGAACGGTCCTTAAAGGAGGACCCTAACTTTGGCGAGGAGGCTGCCAAAGCAGCAAACGTGCTGCCAAGAATTGAAGGTTGCCACGCGTCGCACAGACAAAACTGGCTAGGAAAATTTTACCTTGCAATACATATACTTCATGGGGATCTCTGCCTCGACCCTGAATTTCAGAAAAAAGATTTGGAACTTCCCCGCAACGCGCAACCACTTCCCAGATTTGTTCGCGTCGATTTTCATCTCACAAAAGACCCAATTCAGTGAGAGAAATTTTGGGTAATTTAGGGGAAGATAATATATTGTTTTAGGTAAGTTTTAAGTCATTTTCACTCATTTAAATAAAATCCCTAAATCAAAATCCAAAATCTCTCATCTCTATCTCCATTCATCCTCCATTGAAAAGCAAAGAAGTTTGAGGAAGAAGACAGAGTCTCCAAGGTTCACTCGAATTTTGTGGATTAACCTTGATTAACATATGAGTTATTCACTCTTGGGATTCCTTTCCCCAAGAGGTCCTTCCAAAGTTTATTTCAAAATCACCCAATTCTTAGGGTTTTCTGCTACAAATGGGTTTTCTTCTAAACTTGAAATCGAGGATTGATAATAACTTATTGTTATTACCTATGGCTAATTAAGTGTAGATTATTGAATATTTGATGTTGAATAATGTTAATTTCATTTGATTCATGTCCTTTCCCCAATTTTCCCAAATAATGGATTTTGCTTATAAATTGATGGGAATTGATGAATGTATTAGTTGTTAGACTTTTTTTATCTATTCTAATATGTTCATGGAATTCCTAGGGTAATTTATTGTTGGGATTGTATATATTTCTTGAAGAATACAAGATGAACCCTTCCCCCCTAACCTTAGGTTATGAAATGAAGTTAATTGGGATAGTGATGATGCAATTGACCTAGTTATTGTAATAATTACTATTGAATGATGTTATTACACCTATTATTGGATAAAATTGTTTTTTTGATGGTAAGACCAGTGATGATGGATTTTGAAGGAGATTGGGTAAGTCTTTGTGATATCAAATCTTTACTTCAATTATGATGGCTTGTACTTTGGGATGAAGTTCAATTGAAGTATGTCTTGTGATTGGATTAGGTAGGTGTTGGTATGAAGATGTAATTGAAATATATTGTTTATGTGGATTTTGAGATTATAATTTAAGATGTAATGATATAAGGTTGGTTATGAAGTACCTATGTGTCTTACTGTGATATGATAAATTTAATGTGTTAATCTCACAGTTGAGGGTTGTATTGAAAGGATGTTCTCATGCAATTCCTATTTAGCAAATGACTATGAATATACAAGGAGTTATTCTCCTGTGACCAAAAATAAGTTATGATTGTTAAAGAAAGACATTTTAAAAGGGACTCTAGCTTAGCACTGAGTCAACTTGTAGTGAGGAGTATCCCTTCCCAAATATGGAAGGTAGTTTCACTAATGTATTCAAGAGATAGAGATTACAATGCCAAAGTCATAAAATGGGTCTCAAACATGTCTCCTGGTTCTTGAACTTTGTTGCTCCCATAGGAATACTAGCTAGTGTATCCACCTAGATATTATGTTCATGTTTTGGTTCTAGTTTGGAAAGTAGTCAACCTTCTTTCGGTGTAGGGTTTCATTGAACCGGATTCCACATTATCTCATGTGGTCTGTGTCAGTTAAGGCAAGTGTTTATGAAAATAAAATAAAGTGAACTCTAAGTAAGATGACTTAAGGTGTTTGACTTAGTTTAGGTAGGGGTATGGGACTCTACCTATACATTAAACTAGAAGGCCTTGAGGGAAGTCCTAGAAGGATGTTCATATGTTCTTATGCTCTTACAAAGTAACCGATATGCAAGTGTTGACTTTACATGTTGGTGCTACTATATGATTTTTGTTTCATGTATGAACATGCTATTGATTTATATTGCTAAACATGATGATGACTATTATTGATGCTATGTTATGTGATTTTGGGCATTGCTTATGATCCTTTATTTTGTTTACTAGATTCAGTAAGCTTATGGCACTTTACTTGGTCATTGAACTTGTAGACTTGATTGTGGTTTATGAGTAAGGATCTTGTATATGTTGTAATGTTATGAACTCTTGAACATGCATTGTTCTTATAACATGATGTTGGAGTTGCTTTGTCTTTAGTTCTAATATGCTACACACATGTTACTTGACTTAACTTGATAATGTTGGTCTTGGGTTGAATATGTTATTCTCTTAAAGTATATATGATTATTGTCTTACATGTGTTCTAGATTGTGCACAAGGCTTTTCAAAGTAACTTGGCATGGTTTTGAACGAATGTCCCTTTTAGCATTATTTATAAGTTGTATGTGCATATGTTTCCATACTTAGTACAAGTGATGTACTAACCCCTATTTCTCCCTTTTTCCTAAATATTTTAGGTTTCGGTCCTTGAAGGGTTCGTGATCAATTTGCATGGAAGGATTGGATGATTTCTCCAAGTGTGGATATGTCCTCAAGATTTGAGGATGATGCTTTTTCACATTCTACCTATGTGACTTTCTATAGTCTAATTATATTCATTTCACTCTTATTGTTGAAGACATTGTTTTAAGCCCTAAGTGGCAAATATACATTTGTGTAAGGGTTTTACCCGGAATGTTCTATTTCGACTTAGATGGTTTTACATGAGACATCTCTATTAGACTCTATATTGTATATTGTATATGTGTAACATAAAAGAAGAAACCTATGTAAAATTCCTATGCGATTAGTCTAAGTCACTCCCTATGTATATGTTATGTGTAAGCAAGAGGTCTACGTAAAACCTCATGAAGTATATATAGCTGAAATTTTTTAATTCTCCACATTTTGAACCTATGAAATGTAATGACGAATGCTAAAATGCTAGTCTTAGTCCTCTATGAGGAGTACAACTATGGCTATGTCTAGGGGGTACTCCCCGGATGTGACAAAAGGAAGCAACTGAAAATTGATTTTTATTTCATGATAAACCAAAATTGGACAAATGAGACAACACAATAGAATTTGGATGTCCTACACTTTATGCCAAACCACAATTATAGTAGTGATGGAAGAAAAAACTAGAACAAGAGGAATACAAAAGTCTATAGGAAACAATCTTCAAACTTGAGGTCCCTTTGCCATTATCATCTTCGACACCTGATCATGCACAAGACAACTATTATGAGAAAAATTCTCATTACAATTGTTATCTACCAATTCGCAAGATGAAATACGATTGGAAGCGCCAGAATCAACAAACCAAAATTTAAATATTACCTCATTACCTTGTAGTCCCAACGTTACAAATTTTGACAAGATCATTTATTGTACCATTTCAAGAGTAAGAACTTGTCATATTGAAGATGAGTTATCTATAGTGGAATCATTTGTCTCAACTTCACAAGCCTTTGCCCTACGATTTTTAGGACGTGTGGTACACTCTTTGACAAGTTTATAGGAGTTTAAGAGTATTACATCTTTGAAGAGGATCTTTAGAGTAATTACCTAAAGCGAGAAAGAGTTATGTTTTAAGCATATGAGCTTAAGTTCCATATTATTGAAAATAAAATTGGGCACCGATATGGGGATGAGTTCAGACAACACAAAATCCACGTAAACCATGTTTGCCAACATGGATAAAGGATCATATTTTTTTTATTACTTTTACGCATATCATATTGGATGCATTTAGTTGAGGTGTTATATACCCCGGCAAGATATAGGACAATTACTAGTAGTATGAGTGAGATATTGTATCATCATGTTGCTCATAGTTATTCTTATTAGTTAGAGAATCTCCCAATTAAGAGTAAAGAGTATGTTATTGTATTTTGTACATTATCGAATTTACCTCATGTTTTATAATGTTTTAAGTATTGCGTCCATCATTGTTACTTTATATTGTGTTGAATTGAGGTGAGTATTCCTTCCATCCTTGTCAATTTAGTTAGAGATTGCTTTAAGTTTTCTCCTCAAATGCTCGTACATTAATGTATTGATGTTATTCGACCTCCATATTTTTATGATGCAAAGATAGGTGTTCGGTGTCATCAACAGGTGCTCTATTGATGCCATTTACGTTTTAGTTATCTTTGGTAAGCCTCATTGCTTTCCAGAGGATTCCACAGTAACTTAGCTTTATTAATATAGTGTGGGTCTAAACCCAACATCTATCGTAGTATTTAGAGGCTTCAAATATTGTAGTAGTTGTGGATTCCTCTCCCATTTCCTTGTTTATATTTTCACACTTGAGTTGCCTTCTTATGGTTATTTGAATATTTCCAGAAGTTTTCGAGTTTATATATCAATGAGACAATTAAGAAAATCTTTGCATTAGAAGTTCCTGTTGTTGATTTATGTCTTCCACTGAGTAGTAAGCTAGGCCAAGGGTTCACTTGGAGACCAACGATGGTTCTCAAATGCAAGTTAAGTCATGTTTATAGGCTCGGGGCGTGGCTCAATTCCATTCAATCCAAAAACTTTCATGTTTAAAATGGACAAAATGTTTGTAAGAGTGGGGAATACATGATTCAAGAAAAGTAGTAGTTTATATCTCTGAAAAATTAAACTCTAGAAGCCCTGACATTTGTGTCTAACCATGCCATGCTAGTGCTACCACTAGATGCAAAACATGTTATGACTCAGACAAGAGCTTCAAATTATAATATTATGAATAGAGATTTTATTATTGAACTTGTAAATAAAATATTTGGTAAGTTTAACACTTCCCAACTCTTTTATTCATACTAGTACTAGTTAGAAATTACAAGTTGTTGAAAGTTGTTATTTCTGTCCATAAGTTCTAAAATATGTCAATTCTCTGTGAGAAGGATGAATCGTCAGATAGTTGTTTGTCTAATGCTACTACCGATGAAGAGATCTCTCCTAAGTTATAAAGAATTGAAAATTGTAAAGTAAAAAAAATGGTAGATAACGTAGTTGGGATGATAAAGTGCCATGGGGTAAAATTTTCCCTCCCACATCGTTACCATACGCCCGGTGAATTCTGTTAAAGTTCAATGAGTCAGTTTTAGTTTAAGTTGAGGAATGGAGTGTGGGTGCGGTATCTCTTTAATGGGTCCAATTTTTTTGTGGACCTCTAATAATAGGCCATGTAGTAAAACTGCGATACCTTTAGAAATTAGGTAGAAGAAAAAAGTTTTTACAAAATCACAACTAAAAAGTAATTACATAAATGAACATGTTTTATAATAGCGATGACATAATTAAATGAGTCAAGCTTTTAACGAATGACATAGATGATTACTTTCAAAAAGTTTGATGAATTATTTGAAAATTTTCCCTACTATTAATAGAAGTACACTAAGAGAATTGTTTTTAAGAAAACTGAATTACCATCTTGTGTATGTGATACACTTCAAATATAATTAATGTTTAATTTAATTTGATTTGTTATAACCCATTAATTAATATTTGTTATAGATTTCTAAAATTACTAGTAATTACATTTAAATAACTTACTTGTATTAAAGATTCATCAAATCAAGTTGTATAAGGAAAGTCAAAGAAAAAGTTAAAATATAATTAAACACAGCAATATAATCTTAAATATTTGATACCAATATTTATTAGAAATATAATTATAGTGTGATATACCTTCCAAATTTAAAGTCAAAACATTCCTATAAATTCCTACTTGTTTTTCCCAACTTTGTAAATATTCATCAAACACATTTCTCTATAATTACGATTATGAAGATGACCACCCACTCTTCCCATGTTCAAGGCCACCAAAATATTAAGAAGACTGTCACCCAGTTTGAGCAATCCACCAAGGTGCTAGTGCTACCATTTGCAATCGCTCTTGCATATGTTTTTTGCAACTAGATGAAGGAAATGGTTCAACTTGTCGAGAAAGGGAACATTCTTTGTGTTTGATTATGGGATGTTACTGACGATAACAACTACAAAAATTATGAAAACACTTGTGTTGTGAATATGGAGCCATGTGAGGACTATTCAATTTTTTGTGCGAATTTGTTTGAAAATTGTGAATTGAGCTATGGTGATGAAATTGAAATCTATTGAGATTCAAATTCAAATAATTTTAAATTCAAGTTAATTATTTAGGATTTCTTGATTGTTATAATTATATTTGAAAAAAAATTAATAATATTTCAATTTTATCATTTTTCTTTTCCTATTTCTTTCAATATCATGTTACTTTTACGTTTTATTTTATGTGTTTTAATATAACAAGATATGAAGAAAAAACTAATGAAAATTATTGAATTTCTAAGTTAGATGTGTATAATATATCAAAATGTCATTATTTTTTTTCAAGATCAAAAAAATCCTTTGCCCAACTGTTCCTCTATTCCCTCTCTTATAATGCAATTAAGTAGTACTAAATATCCTAACTTTTCTCCTGTTATATAAATTATGTAGAAATCTCACGTAAGTATGGAAAAATCAAGGATTGTACTGATAATTATAATGTTAAATTAAAAGATCGTTGTATAGAAGAAGAGTCATATTCTAGTTATACTAGGATTCCTACTACAACACAATAATTTACATGAGTAGTATTGTATTAAAAGTCATATACTTTATCCTAGTCGACTCCTACAACATTTAGTAGCTTAGTCGTACACAACTTAACATTTAGTCAGCCTAATTTGATGGACATGTTCCATCAGTCTTAAAGCTTCCTTCATCAATTCCCATCAAACTAGTGAGTGGAGGAATTGTAACTCCTAGCTTGCTGCAAAAACTAGACAAAACTTATTTTGTTAAGGCTCTGGTATGAATATCAGCTAGCTGATCCTTAGACTTCATTAACTGAGTAAGAAGTTGTCCCCTAGCTACTTCTCATGAACAAAATGATAGTCAATTTCAACATTTTTGGTTCTAGCATGCATAACTGGATTAACTGTCATGCACAAGGCACTAATATTATCACAATACATTGTAGGAAAAGATCGAAGGAACACTCCAAGGTCATGATAAATATAAAAAATCTAGGTCATTTCTGTGGCACGGGAGGATAGTGCTCTATACTCTGCTTCAGCAATCGATCAGGATACTGTGATTTATTTCTTGGTGGTTCAAGATATACAATTTTCTTCTAGGTAAATGCTATAGCATGTAGTTGAACTCCCCAATCAGCATCTGAGTATTCATACGACCTACATGGTGATTGTGAAATAATTCTGAGTTAAAGTTTAGAGTACGTTTGATGTACCTGAGAATTCTTTTTACCCCTTGAAGATGTTCAATGTTTGGGCATTGCATAAAATGGATTGCTAAATTCACAACATGAGTGATGTCAGGTCAAATATTTAAGGCTCCTTACTATCATTTTTTACAAGGATTCATCCATAAGACTTCCCACAACTTCAGTAAAGCATGTTTTTTAGCCAAGGAGTGACCACATCCTTTCCCAAAGTCATCTCTGTCTTGGACAGTAGCTCAGCATCATACTTGCTTTGATTTAAGTTAATTCCACCTTAAAAATACTTCACCTAAACTCATATAAAGAAGTGTAAATGGCCAAGATCTTTCATAGAAATCTACTTCCCAAGTTATAGGACCAACTATGAGACATGAGATGGAATACTTCATGTGACAATAATATCATCCACATATAACAAGAGAAATATTTTGCCTTTGTGAGTTTGCAAAGTAAATAAGGAAGGGTCAGACTTACTACAAATGAAACCAAGGTGTAAGAGATACATGTTAAACCTATCAAACAAGGCTATTGGTACTTGATTAAGATCATACAATGACATATTAAGTAGACACACATGTTAAGGATACTGAGAATAAATAAAACCATGAGGTCGACTCATGTACACATCCTCTTGTAGGAAAGCCATGGAAAAAAGAAATTTTGACATCTAGTTGTCTTACTTCCCACTTTGAACTGACAACATTGGATAGAACCACCTAATAGTTGTGGCTTAAATCAGAAGAATTTCTTCAAAATTTATCCATTCAAGTTGTGAGAATCCCCTTTCACAAGTCTAGCATCATATCACCGACTGTCGCATAAAGTTTTAATATTCTCTTGAACACCCATTTTGAGCCAACCAAGTATATAGAGGAGATTTAGGCACCAAAATCCATGTCTTGGTTGTATGTAAATCATCAATTTCTTCCTGCATTGTTGCAAGCCAATGAGGTGATTTTAGTGCTTCTATAGTAGTATTTGGTTATCTCACAATTTATATGCTGCTACGAGCAAATTCAAAATCTGCAAGTGGGGTTTCAATATTACTGTATAGATCACACCTTCAACCTGTTCCTCATCATCTGATCAGGTGCGTAAGAGGTTAATAGTACTCTTATTATCAAGGTGTATATGACTTGAAGCAGCATTGTCAATATTAATGAATGTAGTAGCAACTTGTACTTCCCCTGAATTAGAATTATCATGTGCCTGCAGTTTAGAGAAAGATTCAACAAAGGTACCAAGATAAGGTGAGACATCAATTTTAGTCTAAGATTGCTTTGGAGACAAATAGGGTAATGTGTTTTCATCAAACACAACATGTGTGGATATGTAAACCCTCCTGGGTGATAGCATTTATATCCTTTGTGTAAGATTTTGTACCCTATGAACACACAAGTATAGGTTTATGGACTGAACTTATTGCTACGATTGATTTATGGAAAACACCTACACTCAACCACTTTTAACTATTTGTAATCAGGTTGTTCCCCATACAACTTAATAAATGGAGTTACCATTTTTTAGGATACTGAAGACAATCTATAGATGAGGAATACTACGCGAGGAAAGCCTTATCCTATAAGGTAGGTAAGCATGAAGTAGTAGAGTTAAGACAGTCTCCACAATATGTCGATGTTTTCTCTCTGCAACTCCATTTTGTAAAGTGTCTTAGGTCATGAAATATTTCTTACAGTGCCATAATCTTCCAAACGCTTATTTAAACATGTTTGGATAAACTCACCACCTCCATCACACTGAAAAATCTTAATCTCTTTAGAGCATTCTTTTTCCACCATTTTCTGAAATTTTACAGATACTAAAAAAGTAAGATTCCATATTCAGTGGATAAGTTCATGTATATCTCGTGTGATCATCAACAATAATGACATATATTTCATATGTTGTGGAAGATTCGATAGGACAAGGTCCCCATAAATCACAATACATTTTCAATAAAGGTTCTTTCTCAATTTTATTTCTCAAACCAAATGGAAGTTTACAACTCTTTCCCAACTGGCAAGTAGAACAAACAATAGGCATTTTATTCCGACTAATAATATTGATGCAACTATTACAATTCAAATCTTTTAAAGACTTCAAACTAAGATGTCCTAATCTAGTATTACACATGTTCCATGAGTCTTCAAGCTTCCTTCAACAAGTTACACATCAATTAAACATAATAATGCTCTTGTCAAGTCACTGTACTTACAATTTCTTCAATCGTTCTAATTCATGTGAATTGAAATTCATTGGTTCAATGGGCATAATCGAGGGAAGAAGGGCACATAGAAAATGAATGGAAATATCAAAAAGTTGGAAAAAGAAAAGGCTTTTCGGTTAGATGCATGAAATTGGGTAAGCATTTTATTCAAACAAATATAATGCCAAAATGGATAATTTTGTGTTTATTACTGGTTTTTCCTCATGAGTTTATACTGATCATTCAGATAGATGATGGCTAATATATGTAGCTCAAATATTCATTAACTGTATAGAATAGCTATCTATCATAACAATATCCTTATTCATCTATAAACAACAAGTAGATCTACGCCAAGAAGAGATGGTCATAGTAAATGCTAAAGTCATTTTTTTATGTGATTGAAATGCTAAAATTTAATAATATATAAGCTCTAATTTCTAAAAGATATTTTGATATTTATATGGTCTAATAGTCAATTGTTCTACAATAGCTTTAGAAGGTATGAGGAATGATTTGAAATGAAATATTGGTTCATATAGAAGAAATGATCATTTATGTTACCTAAGTAACCTCAAATCCTCAGTAGCATTTGCAATCCTACTAATGAGATTGATGTAACTGGCAAATTAGAGCTTGGTATAATCTATTATAACCAATTAATTTTATATATAAGTTATATTACATGTACATTTCTAGTGACTTAAATGTTCACTAGATGGTATAACCCATTTTAACTAGGTGAAAGAGTATACAACATGTTGGTGATTCCCAAATTAATAACTAACTTAAGAAGTCTCCACCTAATTACTATGGTGAATTTGGGCATCTAATTAACGTCAAGTCTAAAGTTAACTTCATTTAAGATCTACTAAACACAAGATTATATGTAACAATTCAACTAATCTAAAGTGAAGATCTTAAGAACCCTA
Source organism: Solanum habrochaites (assembly GCA_027704765.1). Classification (NCBI taxonomy): domain Eukaryota; kingdom Viridiplantae; phylum Streptophyta; class Magnoliopsida; order Solanales; family Solanaceae; genus Solanum; species Solanum habrochaites. The sequence goes on from JAKWJA010002491.1 coordinate 10,042,182, forward strand.
TAAGATCCAGCAAAAATGGTTAACTAGCCGAACTTAATTAATTAGGCTAAGTGAAATAACTAAAACTAGCTCATTAAATAGTTGAATTAAAAAAAGACTTGTTGATAATGCGTAAAGTAGTTGTTTAATTTTGAAAAAAAAAGAGAAAATCCACATTCAAAAGTGCAAAACAATAAAAAAAATTTGTAATTGTAACTCCAAAGACCATTTTAAAATAGTTTCATTTATTTCAAATCACATTATTAAATTAAAGGTGTTTAAAACTATTCTAATGTTGAAAAAACTTCAGTACATTATTATATTTTTTAGAGAAAAAAAACTAGATATCAGGTGAGTGAAGTATTTAAAAATATAGGTGTCATGTCATAAGTGACAAGGTAGCTATTGTTATATAGAAGATCGTCACTAAAGGTTTTATATCATTAAAAAAAATTAGGACTTTTGTATGGGTTGATCCTTTGTCGGTGCATGTCTGTTAACGTGCGCCATCCGTAGAGAAGAGGGCTCATTCTCCAACTCAGGAGGCAATAATGACTCAGGATGCTACTCAAGCTTTGTGTGGAAGGGGTACAATAAATTCAAAGAAAACTGAAAGTGACAATAGAGCGAGTTGCTCGTGTTACTAATAAAATATAAATAGCGCCAAAACAAACAATGAAAGTGAATTTACAGTGGGGAACTCATTCGGAGGTAACAAAGTCACCAGGGAGTAGTGCAAGTGAGGCAAATAGCAAAGGTATGACAAATCTTAGGGGGGCAAAATAATGAAGAAGCTAGATGGAGCAAGCTCAGATCTATCTCGCTCTGAGGAATATATACATCTAATTAGGGAGAAAACGAAGAAAGGTTTTGGCAATTGACAATGCCCAGAGTAAGCAAGCTGAGGAGAAATAGAATGTAATGCTTCAAGCTAATACAACTATCCCATTGACAAGTGGGATAAAGTTGTGGGCTGATGCAGTAGAACAGGAAGAGAAGAGGACTCCAGTGAGAAAGGCATATATTTGGGATGATTTCAACATCTCCAAAGTTTCAAATGCATGATTAAAGCTACAATGTTGCCCTTACTTCCTATGATACCTCTACTAATATGGCGATAGAATTTCAAATACATTAGTTACGAGATTAATTATTGATGAGTTTCCAGATTGGACTCATTTAGCGTTATATTTTGAAAGAAATAGTATCCTTAATTGCTTTTTTGTCTCAATTACTGATTAATAACCATGAGTTTCAAGTATTTTGAATTTAAGGCAAAGCACGGACACTACTTGGAAAAAAGAGCAAAAACGATGAAAGGATTGAAGAAATGAAGGCCTAAAAATCGCCGAGTCAACTTGGAGACTCACCGATAGGTCTGAAGATTTCCTTTTGATCCAATGTGATGAGACCTGAAGGAAAGGATCAAATAAGCGCTAGAAAGGAGAATTCGGCGCATCGCTGAAAAGTTCCGCAAAGAAGTGCCTTATCGCCCAATGATCCAAAACACAGAGATTCTTGGACTACATGCAAGATGATAATGAAGTGATCAAAGGGTGAACTGCTGATTTGTTCGGTGATTTCGATAAATGCCACCAAGCATCTCGCTACAGCACTTTTCTTTGAAAACTAAATATACTTGTTGAGAAAATCACTACCAGCTTCATCCATGCCTGATGCTCCTGATAGTTCGTTGAACCCACATGCACCTGAATATATCCCTATTACCACTCCGCCTCCGCCACCACCACCGCCTCATCCTAACTTATGCTGCTTCGACGATGGGGTCAATATCTGCCGGTGATGCTTCCAACGCATGCAGCTTCGCCTGCACTTCCCCCGCTTCTTCCTCTTCCGCCACTTCTTCCTATTCCTACCTTTGATTCTTGGCGAACTATTGTCATGATGAAGAATATCCCATCTCACTACGACTGTGAAAATTTGATTAAATTTCTAGACGATTACTAGTCATTGGAGAATGAAAAAGCGAGAGATTTAAATGAAGAAAATCATCATGTCTTCTCTTATGATTTCTTGTATTTGCCTACGAATTTAAAAACAACGAGCAACCCAGGCTATGAATTTGTGAAATTCACCGATCACAGAACTCTGCCAAATTTTTTAAGCATTTTAATGAGAGATCAATAACGTATCAAAATTCTGCAAGGAACGTTCGGATGAACATTGCGAATATCCAGAGAAAAAATGCTTTAGTGAACCGATACGAGAATACAAGATTTTTGAGTAAGTCTAAAGAGTGTCTTCCACTTGTGTTTAATCCTCCAAGAGATGGTTCTGGGGAACCAGTGCAAGCGATTACTGTGGGCTAATTTCAAGCCATTCCAGAAATTCCCATCGATTTATTTTAGTAATTGAATAGCAGTCTGTTGTATTTTATCTTTACCAAATAAACAAGTTGATCGAGGGGATGTTACTCCTCTGATATGCTATAAGAAAAAAAAACATATACTTGTTGAGTGTTTTATCTTAGATATCGAACTATCATTGTAAGAATACGTTATTATCATATTTTTCAAGTTTTTATATTAGTTTTTGAGCTCTAAGTTTTAGAGAGTTTTTGAGAGAAGAACTTGAAGAAAAAAAAAGGTTTCAACTCAATAGGCGTAGGCTGGTCTTCATGTGAGAAATGGGTTTCGAGAGAAACACATTTTAAGTGGTGTAAGTTGCTAGAGAGAGAGATTATTCCCCTTAAAGTTTAGCCTAGTCACAATTATTCTATATATCCTCTATAGAAAACATGTACCCAACAATTTATATTAACCCGTATCCTATCACATCCCGATAATTCCCCCTCTAACTACTTATATTTCTCATTAATTTTATTTATTCTTACTACTTGCGACAACCCCCATTGATAATTGACCCTTGTGGAACCCCCCACTTTGATTTAAAATATTTTTACTCGTTAATATCTTTAGCTAGGATTAGTTAGAATGTAGTTTTAATTTTCTATTAATTCTCACTACCATTCCCTTGGGACACGAACCCAACCCTTGGTTGGGTAACTATACTATTGCATGGTTGTATAAACTCGTACAGGAAGTTGTGTCTTGATTACGCAAACATCAAAATAATGACGTTATCGAGGATTGGGGTCACCTGAAGACTAGTTACGTAGAACTTTTATTCTTAATTAGTTGTAGCCTTACTAACTTTACTTTTAGTTTTGTTTTCTGTTAAGTAGTGACAAGACGGATGAGACAAATCAAGAAGTTGAGGGACACCTCAAGTTATCTAAACTAGTAACTCAGTTGAACAGCTTGGCCACCAAAATCTAGGAGGTGGAAAAATAGTGCATCATTTAAAGGGAAGTATATACTTCCTCGTGAGCAGAATGAGTCTAGCGACAGGGAGAACAATCATGTAGCGAACAAGCTTCAAATCATTCTCCAAGACATCATCGATCATGATCAAGTGTTGGAAGACATTGAAAATTTTGAAGAATTGAATCAACTGATTGGCTCTCATTCTAGATCCCTCTAGGTAATTAGGACACTCATGAGCCAACCCCAATAACGGAGAATGAGAAAGAACTTATGTCATGCCACAGCGTTAACTAAGGAGTTTCTTGGTAGGCAACCCAAGATTTTACATGCTTTAATTTTGCTTTGATAAATAATAGTGTTTTAGTTGTGAAGATTAAAGTGTAGAGAGCGTTGAAAATTTAATTTGGCGAAAGAAGGGTCCATTCAGCGAATCACAAAATAAGTCATCATGCCCAATGCAACTTGTCGATTGTCTCAATATAAGTTTAATTTAAAATGTGTTATATTATGCGAAATTGGAAAGCCATTAGGCGGGTTGTTGATCTGTTTGTGATCTCAACTTAGATCGCCATTTTAACCACCAAGAAGCTAAAGATTCTGTAAACAATGGTGGGATAAGTAACCACTCAGCGTGTCACCGAATAGGTCGGTGTATCTGAATAGCTTCGCCAAATGGATGCGAACTGAATGGATTATAATGTCCAAAGGTCTCAGAACTTGAACTTTTTCATTCCCTCACAATTTGAAATTTCACAAACGCTCACCAAGGTAATATTTTAACACCTTTTGCTTTCCATATTTGGCATTAAAGATTAGCTCCCTAAATCCCAAGGTTATTTTTGTGAATTTCGGAATCATTTGCAATAATTGTATCTTTTTATTGTTCGTTGGGCCCAATAGGTTTGGAATGTTAAACTACCTATTTCAATTTGTAATATTTTTGCCTATCTAACATTGATTCTCAATATCCCCTTTTGTTGGGCGACTAATTCGACTTAATTGTGGGGTTGTGCATATTTGGTGCTTATAATGGTTAAGCGTTATGGGTTAGAGCTTAATTTTACTAATGTGTAGTTTAATTTTGTTTTTGGGGTTTGCAGTGTTGAAATTGAAATGATAAATTGAAAATGGGTCGTTAGGCAAGCTGGGTCGAGCTTGCTGAACCACCCTTTGTTTGCATCCATGAACCCATTATCCACGAGTTTTGTACGTACTAACTTTTCTCTAATATTTTTCAGTCAAGGACAAGAAGTCAGCTCAAAGAAACTAAAAAGTTATTGAAATCAATCAGGACACGATTGCAACCAGGGGCAAGACCAAAAAGTTTTTCACGACTGAAGGAGAAGTCTAAGGAAAAGATAAAATCCTTGAGTTATTAGATGCAAGCTCCAACAGCACTGATCTTTATACTAATTATAATGACCCCACTACATATAAAAATGATAGTATGGGATCAGAAATTCTCAATCTACCACTAAGACTTCTCCAGTTCCGGATCAGGCAATAATACTGGCAACTCCGGTACAAGGCCCCCCACCTAAGTCAACAAATAGATTGAAGTAAGACTTAAGGTTTGATTATGTGACTTTTATCAAGACGTCTTGGATCGCTGAAAGCTATCATCGACTCACAGAAGAGACTCTTGATCGCCCTTTGTCTGCATCGTCGAACTCATTATCCACGAGTTTTGTACGTACTAACTTTTCTCTAATATTTTGCAGTCATGGACAAGAAGTCAAGAAACTAAAAAGTTATTGAAATCAATGAGGACACGACTCCATCAAGGGGCAAGACCAAAAAGTTTTTCACGACTAAAGGAGAAGGCTAGGGAAAAGATAAAATCCTTGAGTTATTAGATGCAAGCTCAAATAGTCTTGATGTTTATACTAATGATAATGACCCCACCACATATAACAATGATAGTATGGGATCAGAAATTCTCAATCTACCACTAAGACTTCTCAAGTTCCGGATCAGGCAATAATACTGGCATCTCCGGTACAAGCCCCCCCCCCCTAAGTCAACATATAGATTAGATTTTAGTATGAGGTACAAAGGACGATCATTAAAGAAAAATGGTTGTTAATAAATAGGGTTATCTGTAACATCTCACAAATCTGAATTAGCTAGGAATAATCTAAGAAACTAAAAATATCCATTTTTGGAAATAAAAGGAAAAAATTTTGGAAAATTTCTTAATATAAGAAAGTAAGTTTTGGTCATTTTCAGATAGAAATAACCTATAGCTCAGGATGAGTTAGAGGTAGTTCTCGATACGGTTAAAATCCCTTGGTAATATAAAGGTTTCATAGACAGACAGACATTTACTATTGAGTCTCTTATCTTTGTAGTAGAGACAGTTTGCTATGAGACTTAAGTTTCATTTTGGTCAATTTATTTACTATAAGTTATTGAATGAGACTACTATGTTGAGTTAAGACTTCCCCTGAGTTAAGTAAGTCAGGAAATGGGTCTTCTCGAGGCCAACAATGTTCATCGAGTGTCGACCACGTCCAGGGTAAGGCTCGATGCATGACAGCATCTATAGATATCCCGATATAATGGAGTACTTACAACATCACATATTTCAAATCTTCATAAAACCACGTGGCTCTTATATACAAAGTCGATTTAGAAATTTTAATACTATGTACACTGCATTGGTACTGCAAATAAAAAGGACGGTATCGTCTTTCAAAACATTTGACTACGTGGTTATCAGAGGAAGAAAGGTGGCTTGTGATAGTGAGGCTATCAACATCGTCTTGGGGATGTCTAATAAGATCAAGGATAACTTCCAGTACCTGATAGTACAAGATAAATTGGATAAAATGAGAAAGTGGTTAGCTTTACTAATCTCAGATGATGATGCTCCGATGCGGTTAGTAGAAGAAGCATCAATTGAAAAAAAAATAGATCTAAATGTGGTAGCAAGATACTGGTTTGGATTCATCATCACCACAATTATACCTTCCCAAAATGAATCAACTATTCGCCTCGCTAAGGAAACTTATCTGGGGTGTATTATGAAGGAAATGAGGCTAAATATGGGGGCAATCATTGCTAAAAAAAATCCATATGCGTGCAAAGCAGAGTCGGGCCTATATCCCATTTCCACCTTTGATAATTGTATTATGTAAAAGAGCTAGAGTACCTAGAGATGCAAAGAAGGATATGGCAGTAACTACCACATCTTCCACTAATATCAGAAAGATCGAAGGTGAGTACCTAAAGGATCCAGCAGAGAGGAAGAAAAATGAAAATTTGGTGGTCACAGAACTTACACCTGCAGAGGCATCTTTGCCAACTCCGGCACCTAAAATTTAAAGTAAACCTAGCGTCACTGCTACTCTCACTGAAACTACAGGGTCTTCTATTTTTGCACTATATCCTAGACCTACTTTTGTTATTGTTTCGCGTGATACGATCAATTGGGCATTCTTGATCAAGATGGGATAACTTACTCAATTTGCTGATTGTTGGGCGGCCAACATAAAAACTCCATTCCAGGAATAATTCAGGATGCCCTCGATAATATTGTGAGACCATTAAGTAATATTATTTACGTCCTAGAGTCCAAGATAGCAGTGTGTGAGCGCGACCAAGGGGCCATAAAGGAGGTGACAGCCTTAAAGATCGTCATTGTTGAGCTAAAAAAAAAGTGGACTAACTGAAGTTGACTGAAATGTGCATGATCTTTTGAACATTTGTAATTCTCGATGAACCCGAGATGCCTCATACCACCACAGGACGTGGGGATGGAATGGAGAAGACAACTTATCATGGGTCAGAAGTAGATATTGATGAAAAGATGCTTAAAGAGGCTAAGGGAGCTACAAAGGAAGACTGGACTGACAGTGGAGAAGTCATGATACATGTTTTAGTGTAAGATTCCTTGGAAATTGCACCTGTTGATAAACCCAGTGAGGATGGTCCTACTGAGGATACTTTGGGAACTAATACCCAAGTAAATGTCCCTGATAATGAGAGAGACTACATAGACATGACAATTTTACCTCCCTCTCTATCTTATTATATTCTTACTTTTGGATACTTTTATTAACATTTGAGGACAAATACTTTTTTTTATTGTGGCAGGGTGAGTCCCACATCTTTAATGTTGATATTTGTATTTTTTGTGTTTATATTTGGGTTATCTAATCTCAAATTGTGTTTTCTCTGCTTTTGTGGATGATTAATTGGTTATAATTTCAAAATGATTATGACTCTTATAAGAATTTTTAATTTTTCAAAAATTTCCGCCACTTCATTTATGTACTTGAAAAGTGGTTGTTCTTAAGAAGATTTAAGTCTAAATTTTGATCAATACTTATGACTTGATTAGTTCTCGAAATCAAAAGAACATGAATTTATCGCTAAAGAAGGCTAAGTGAAGTTTCATAGGCAAAATATGTGAACCCTTTGCAACTCGTTGTGATTAGCCAATTTTTCATATTGATTCTTTTTGAATGATCGTTGCACACTAGCAAAAGTGTGGAGTCTTGTTTAACTTTAGTGTTGAATCCTCGTGTGACAGGCTTACCTTGAACTATGTATGAAAACACCTAGAATTTTCCCCGTTGGTTTTTGTCACGACCAGCAAGTACACCCTAGAAGTTAGGACATCCTTGTGTCGTCACACGGCAAATGAGACTTCAAGTAGTCTCATCTAAGCCTCTCATATCATTCATTGCATAATAAACATTCTAAAATGAATAAAAATTTAAAACTTTCTTCACACATGAAGATTTCTTTCATAAACAATACGCAAGCATAAGACTTTCATTTAAAACATTAAATCTTTACAACAATCTACTTGAACCATCTAAAATTAAAGTTTACAACACTTGGGACTAATCCCATACAAGACATAAAATAAAGACTTAAGACATAAAGGAACATGCGGATATTGTCCTCGAATTAATGAGGACTCACTAATACTTCACCTTCAACCCTTAGAAACCTATCAATCCTTCATGGAAAATCAAGATTCCATATCCCTACACTTTAGTCAAAAAAGTAAAAGAAGGGGTTTGCACATTACATGTACTAAGTATGGAAGCCATGCAAAAACCATGAAAAAGGAACATTTAGTAATAAGTATGTTTTCCATGAATTTCGATTAAAACTTCATACTATAATAAAAATAAAAATATTTAACAACTTGGAAACACATAAGAAATCAATTAACAAAAAGTCACATTTTTAGAAAACACTACAGTGAAGTCACTTCACTGTACAGTGAACTCAATTCACTGTTACAATGAAGATCCTTCACTTCACTTTAGAAACCCTTTAGCATGTAATATTCTCACTCAAAGCTATCCTAATATTCACTTAAGTCACACAAAGAGAGACCGCCCATATACCCTCTCTATATGTTCCTAAACGGCCCTCAAGATTACTTATAATGAGCCTCTTACACACTTAAGAGATATCAACATAAAACATGAGATTTTCCTACCAAGGTGACTCTAAGGTTCACTTCAGTGAGTTGTAAAGTGACCGCCCATACAATCCCTCTTACACACACTTAAGAGATCCTATAGACTACCTAACATAGGATCATTCTCATTTCACACATTAGCATATAGGTGATATGAAATTCTCCTTCCAAAGGCTATCAAAAGACTTACTTAAGTAAATCAAGATAATGTCCATAAAGACCACTTCAAGATTACCTAAATAATCCTATCATTACCTAAGGCTTAGATAATGTCCACATAATCAACCAACTTCCCTAACTAGAGTCATTCTTAAGACTTATCTAGGTAAGATAAGAAGTAACCATTCATATTCCCCCTTCACACCTTAACTAGACAACCCTTAATTGCTCTAGATAAGTACTACTTCATTTTAACATACTTTCTTAACTTAAGTCATTACATTCACTAGTTCATTAAGAGACATTCAACACATAAAGGACATTCAAGTAATAGTCTTGAACGAAACCTAGGGACTCTCACTAACATCTTCAAAGCCTATCATGCAATGTGTAGATAGTGTCTCATACCACCACCTAAACTTCATAGAACTTCTCTAGTGCTAGTAAGTATATCATATGATGAGAATAGGCATTAGCCGACAGACCATGTTTACAACTTATTGAATCCGGAGTTCTAACCTACCCTTATGAGGGTGTTCTACTTGCCAAGGGTAGAACTAGGACACATCTCATGTAGGCAGATGGTTAAGGATTATGAAGGACATGCTTTTTAATCTAGTCTCATACTTAACTAGCACTATTTCCCCTTGACATGCTCATTCGGTGCTAGCCTTCATTCTCATAGAGTAATTCACATTGAAGGTTCACAAAAAAGGGTTCCATAAAAAGATCATAACCCAATCACATTTATCCTACCAAAGAGGTCCTCTTAGGGCTACCTTCCAATAGCGACAAGAATCTCATTATGACTTTTCTAAGGTTTGATATGATGTTGTTCCATCTAATCAACCTTAATTCCATCATCCTTTACTTTGAAGGATACCATTACGACTTTCGACTTCAATATACATAACCTTACCACTATGTTCAAGGTTTCACATAAAAGACCCTCTTAACATCATTCAAGGTCACATTTGTTTCATAAATTCAAGACAAATAAACTTAATTATCCTAATTCAAGACATCACATATTCATATCCATACAAGCATCAAGTAATGGACACAAGTCCATAAATACAGGACACCACATATTTTACCTTAACACATATTACTAGTCATTCTATAAGCACATAGGAACAACCATTATCATCTTTAAGTCATCCTACACACTACCATCTCATCATCAATATAACTATCATAAACTTATATAGTCAAGTAGGAAAAACCATGCATCAACCCTAAGACTACACATACACAGCCATGGTTTTTATGATTTCCTAACATACATAACAAGAACACATACTTTTATATTCCTTCACATATAGATAGATATACTCATATTTAACGTAAAACAACTATACAAAATATCATAGTACTTCAAGTAGTGCCGACAAGTCCATGATCATCATATTGCATAAAGTAACGCCGACAAGGTCACGTCAATTGCAAGTAAAGCACATAACATCGCCACCATAAGTGGACCATACCACTCACAACATAACTGAATTCTAATTAACATCAAAATAAAGGAATTGGGGCAGCATACCCCACTCAATCTTACCACTTCGATTTCAAGGATAAATCATCCAATTTGATATTACAAGGCCCTTACCCAAGGCCATAACCAACAACTCAATACAATTATATCGATAATCAATGAAACTAGGTCAATTAAATACATACTTATCAATCTAATACAAATTAGATATAGTTTGAAGGTAATTATTGCATTACTAGAAAGCCCAAAGAAAATTACATTAGAGATCATAAGTCTTAAGTCAATATCAATTCAATAAGCTTAACATGCAATAGATCTAAGAGTATCTGTTACTCAATTAATCAAATTGAAAGAGCATATACACCATATATTCATAATCTATATATGAATCAAAAGTCCATAACAATCTACAAGAATTCATGAATATAAAAGCATAATCAATTCACCCATATTTTAGTCCAAATTGAGAGATTTGAGAAGAAAAGGGTTCATGGAGAATTTCATTGGAAAACATCAATTAAACAACAATAATATCATATCTGAACATTTGAAAACGTTTAATGCAAGACTTACAGTAGAAATTGGACTTTTAATCTTTTTGAACTCCTATTAAAATCATCTTTAAAATTGGCTCTAAGGTGATAGAAAGCCTTAGATGAAGAAATAGCATAGCTTATTTGAAGAATCCAAATCTAATTGAAGAAGAAACTTCATTTAAGACCTATCTTCAAGCTCCATCTTCACTTTGAACTCACATGGAGGTTTTTGGAGAAACTTTAGGAGGGAAAGTGTTTTGATTTAGGTGTTAGGGTTATAATGAGAGTTTATTGACTTACATTATCTTAAAGTATTCTTAAAAACCTACAATAATTGTCCTCCTATTTTTAAAAGATTTGGGGTGAAATCCCAACTTCACCCCTAACAATACAGAAGGCTGGCAGAAAATAGGCATCCATCGACGGACCATTGGTCAGGCCACGTCCTGTCGATGGGGGTTTTGTTGGTTGGTCCAGAGAGTCCTCAACCTTCAGTAAAGTTGGATCCATCGACGAGACCCATCAACAGGTCGTCAACTGGTCCATCGCTTGGCCACTGTCTGGCAGTGTTGGTCTCTAAGTTGGGGTCCTCCGTTAGGGCCCCTTTTTGGGTCCTAGTGGAGTCGTACCCGAACATTTCCACCTCAAATATGATCGTATACGATTTTAGGACCTACCACATGAGTTTCATACAAAACTAATACGTAAAACTTGACGAGACATACATCGACACGCTTGGTCGTTTCAAGGCAAGCCTTTCGAACGTCATGGACATTCTTGGACGTTTAACCTCCAAACTTCACGAAACTTGAGACGCTGACTTTGAACAACATATAAACTCATTTAAGATCAATATAATCCCATGTATCAGTCATAAAACTATATATGAGGAACTTAGATGACTTAGTCGACGAACGTCTTGGTCGTCCCTTTACATTTGACTTCTAATGCACCTAAACTCTTAGATATTGACTCTAACCCACATCATAAACAAAATTAGGACCTTATATCACCATTACTGCCACGTTAGGATCTAGCTATACTAAAATCATTTTCGGGGTCTTACAGTTTTATTGACTAAGTAAAGTATTCTCTTGATATGATCTTAGGAAACTTTATAGAGTGAGATAATTTGATTATACCACTTTTGTGACCTACCTTGCGAGTGTGTGAGACTCTCTTGAACACTCATCAATCCTCACCTTTCTTTTAAAGAAACTTAACAACAACATGACCTCTATTAACTATTTACCCATAATCCTCTAGAGTTGTTCTTAATAGCATAGCCAACTTAGGCCAAAATCCTAAGTTGATGGTGTGATGGAAAGAGAAAGCAAGTCAAGAAAGTGCAAGAAAGATCCTGTCTACCCATTGTTTTGAGAAAAATGGAACCCCTCCATATATTAAAAAAATAAGAAAAGAGAAAAGAGAAAAAGAAAAGTTGTGAAATAAATTTGAAAATTACATAAAGAAAAAACGGGTCCCCAACATATTAGGGGAAAGTGAACAAAGGGATGACTCGTAAGCACTAATGAATTTGATGAGAGGAAACGAAATGAAGTGTTTTTAGCACCACATCTTATGAGAATCATAGTCACTAATCCTAAATTACCATACCTCTCACTCAACCGCATTACAAGCCTAAAATACCTTTTTGATCTTGAGAAAGCTTAAGAAAGTATCGACAGCAAAAAAGGGGAAAACGTATGGGTGAAAGCATGCCTTGTGTTCTTGTTTATGAGAGTGAGTATTGTATTTGATTCTCAAACCTTAAATGATTACGCATCATGTGCGTGAGAATTGAATCATCAGGTGTGTGAGGGAATTCGAATGCTTTTGTTGAGCTTGAACTTCCATTTGAAGCAAGTATTGAGAGCTTGAGCATCTTAGGTAATGGTGTGTCACAACTTGAATCTTTGGGTACACAAATGATCCTTGCATAAGAAACTTGTGTTTTGTTGTGTGCATTCTTAATTGCATGTTGTGTAGCACTGTTTGAGACATTATTTTTCAACTGCTGAACTTGAGTTTTACTTGAGGACAAGAAAAATTATAAGTTGGGGGTGTTGATGAGTCCCCTAATTGGACTTATTTAGGGCAAAATTTTGATAGAAATAGTGTCCTTAATTGTTTGTTGTGCGCCAATCACTAATGAATAACCATGAGTTTTAGTTATTTTCGGTTTGAGGCAAAATAGGGACACTACTTTGAAAAAATGATGAAAAGAGCGAAGAAATGAAGGCTTGAAGATTGTCGAGTCAACTTGGTGACTCACCTATAGATCTGAAGATTGCCTTTCATTCAGGTGTGTTGAGCCCTAAAGGAAAGGATCAAATCAATGATAGAAAGGAGCAATCGGCGCATCGGTGAGAAATTCCGCAAAGCAATGCCTTATCGCCCAGTTATCAAAACACAAATGTGCTTGGACTACGCGGACAGCGACGAAGTGGTCAAAGGATGAATCGTCGATTTGTTCGGCGATTCCGACTAATGTCATCGAGCATCCTGCTGCAACATAAATTTATGAAAATCATAAATACATTTTGAGTGTTTGATCTTAGAAATCAAACTATTATTGTAAGAATACACTATTATCATATTTTTCCAGCTTTATCTTAGTTTTTGAGCTCTAAGTTTTAGAGGGTTTTGGGAGGAGAACTTGAAGACCAAAATGGTTTCGACTTTAAGAATTTGACTTGTTTCTTTTTATTTCTTCATCCTTGGTCCGTACCAAGACTCGAATCTTCATGCCCACTTGAATGCAAGCTCATTTTGTTATAAATTTCTACCTTTTGTGTATGTCTAGCTAAAACTCCAATTCTTGGGGTGTGATTCTGTGAATATAGGTTAAGATTGTTGTTGGGTCTTACTAGCTGATAGACTAATTGTAGTTTGATTGTGATTTCATTTAGTAGTTGTGGATGAATTAAATGAATTTGTAGTTGCAATACAAGTTAAATTATGTATTTTCGGCTTGTTCGAGAGAAAAGTCATGAAATTTAGACTACTAAATTGATGGCCGGTAAGAGTGGGTCGACATGCGGCTCAGCTCAAGTGAGTAAGCCGTAGTCTCATTCCCACACACTCAAGTCGAGAGAGTGACCAAATTAAGGTGTTGGCTGGTCTTCATGTGGAAAATGGATGTCTGAGTGGAATGCATTTGAAACGGGGTAAGTTTCTCAAGAAAGAGATTATCTGCCATAATGCTTAGCCTAGTCACAATTATTCTATAAATCCTCTATCAAAAGCATGTACCCAACAATTTTGCTTAACTCGTATTCTTATCACATCCCAAAAATTCCCCATTTCATTGCTTAGATTTCTCGTTAATATCGTTATTTTTACTACTTGTAAAAAACCCATTGATAATTGATGTTTGCTTCACCCCCTTCTCTATGACTAGTTAGAACGTAGTTTTAATTTTTTATTAATTCTCACTACCACTCATTTTTTACACGAACCCAACCCTTGGTTGGGTTACTATACTATTCCACAATCCTAAACACGCGTACTGAAAGTTGTAAAGTCTATGGGATAAGCACGGAACGAATAAGATCTCAATGTTAAGGAACGGTATAGTCCTGGTAAGGTTTGATAGTTAAATGGAGAAGGAGGTTGCTATAGAGGGTGGTATATATTACTTTGACAACAAACCTTTCATCGTGAAGGCGTGGAATTCTTACATGGAGTTTACCAGAGAGGAACTCTTAATTGTCCCTATTTGGGTTATGTTTGGGGGGTTAGACTTCAAGTACCAGAGTCCAAGGGTGTTAAGTAACATAGCCAACCACGTGGGAAACCACTGATGGTGGATCAATGTGCTGGGAAGAAATTGGGCCTCAACTTTGCAAGACTATTAGTGGAGATGGATATGAACTCTAACTAGAAAAAAATGGTGATCTTCATGAATGAGAAAGGAGCAGTGATCAATAAAAATGTGCAATATGATTGGAAGCCGAATATGGTCATTTGGACGAAGTGTGTAGGAAAAAACAGAAACCAAACCCCCCAATTGATTAGGCTCCAAGCAAATTACTTAATCAAGGAAAATCACATACCAGGACACGTTGAGGAAGGAAACCAAGCAGCATCTCTGGATAAAGCACAAAAGAATGAACCACATAAGGGATTTGACCGGGTATTCTCCACAGAGGAAAAGTAAAACATAAAAAGTGACTTCTCAACAGGTGAGATCCCAAAAACCTTTGATATTTTGAAGGATATAGATATTGATCGGCCTGAGGTAATAAAGATTTTTCATAGCGGAAATGGGACATATTCCCCTGGTTGGGAATGGTTAATCTCCTATGTTGGAATGTGAGGGGGACTAATGCCCCTAATAAACATCATGAGGTTAAGATCATGTTCAATAAATAGAAAGCTAGTTTGATTGGATTGCTCGAATCATAGGTAAAGAAGAATAGGGTGGACTAATGGACATATGTTCAGCAAGATAGATAGAGCATTGGTCAATGATGAATGGATAATTAGAATGCCACCAGTATAAGTCATGGTGATGGCACCTCTATTCTTAGATCATTCCCCTCTGAGTATAGATTTTGCATTACAAAAGGACATAAGGAAGAAACCATTTATATTCTACAAATGTCTAGCTAAACATCTTGATTTTAAAGCCATAATACAGTCAAGATGGAAGAGACAATATGGAGGAATGCAAGGGGAGTGGCAAAATCTTAAAGATGTAAGAAGGAGAAATGCAACACTTGAAAAAAAAGAATATGTAGGAGTCACAGGAAAAGTTCAACAGATTAGAAAAGAACTTTTTGAGAAGTAGAATCAAATAAGAAATACTCTTATTCCCCAACATATGCTAGAAGAAGAGAAGGAGATGAGTACATAAATTATCAAATGGAGCTTGATTTGAAGAGTCAAATTATAAGCAGAAGTCTCAAATGCAGTGGCCCAAATTGGGTGATTCAAATACTACATATTTTTTCCCAGTTTGAAGGGAAGGAAAAGCTCATAATCAAATTACAATGCTTACCAAAGAAGATGGTACAATTATCATAGCTGACATCATAAAAGTGTGTGGGTTTTTAGAAGGGGTTACTAGGATAATCAACTTCACCTATGCCAGCTACTAAACAAGCAATAACGAGAGATGGCCCTATGCTCACTAAAACACAAAAACTATTACTCATACAACCTTCCATTTCTGAGGATGTTCTAATAACACTTGGAAAAATTGATGATAATAAAGCACCAAGAGGAAATGGTTTCAATTCGCACTTTTTCAAACAAGCATGGCTAACAATGGGAGATGAGGTAACAGAGAAAGTATTGCAATTCTTTCAAACTAATGAGATGTTTTGTCCTAGTAATAAAGTCTCTTTCACACTGATTCAAAAATTACAACACCCTAGTTCCATTAAAGAATACAAGCCTTTTTCATGTTTTATCACAATATACAAGATAATCTCTAATATGCTTACACATAGATTACAGGGAGTAATGAATTATCTTGTGGATCCTAGTCAGGCTGAATTTGTACCTGGAAGAATGCTAAATGGTAATGAATTATCTTGTGGATCCTAGTCAGGCTGAATTTCTACCTGGAAGAATGCTAAATGATAATGCGATACTAAGTCATGAACTACAAAAAAGATAAATGGATCTCACCAAGATGCATGTTTAAAATTGATATGCAAAAGACATATGACTTTTTGGAATGACATTTCCTAGAAGAGGTACTAGTTGGTCTGCAGATACCTGCTCAATTTATAACATGAATTATGAGATGTGTAAGGGCAATCTCTTATTCTATAGTGATAAATGGATCTCCCAACAGACCATTCCAAGAAAAAGAGGGGTGAGACAAGGGTATCCATTATCCCTATATATGTTTGTTCTAGCCATGGAGTATCTCATTAGATTATTGAAATCATTGAGGACTAATAACAAGTTCAAGTTCCATCCGAGTTGCCATAAGCAGCAGATTATGCAACTGAATTTTGTTGATGATTTCCTTTTAATCAGCAGAGGGGATGCGCAATCATTTGTCCTCCTTTATGAATGTTTTCAAAAATTCTCAAAAGTATCATGTTTAATAGAAAATCAGACCAAAAATTGTGCATATTTTGGTGGAGTGTCAGACCAAGATCAACAACTGGTACTACAACATACAAGGTTCACAAAAGTGTAGGAAATATGAAAGGAAAAATAATATCTTTAGAAAATGCTCAAGTTTATGGCTACTTAAGGCCACTTGAGATGATTACAATCATCAATTACATCACTATTTATACTACTCAAAATAGAAAACAAAAAGTCTTGTACAAATAACTAAATACATGTATCACAATTTACTAGATACATGTACTACGGAATTCTAAAAAGACTTCTTGAAAAACTAAGAGAGAATTTTGGAAGACTAAACATTGATGCATTAATTCCAACACTCCCCCTTAATGCATTTGCTTGATAACTCCAATGCGTTCTCAAAGATAGCAAATTTTTTCTCTAGGAAGTGCTTTGGTGAAGATGTCAGCAAGTTGTTCTCCTGTCTGACAATAATGCAACTGAATTTCGCCTTTCTCTGTGCTTATCGAATAAAATGATACTTGATGGAAATATTTTTTGATCTTTCATAGCTGACTGGATTCTTGGCAATTGCAATTGTTGATTTGTTATCACAATACAGAACAGTCCCTTTTATTTGTTTTTCACCAATGTCTTCAAATATTCTTCTAAGACAAATAGCTTGAGAAGTAGACTTGGATGCTGAAACATATTTTGCTTCGGTAGTGGATTGAGCAACAACACTTTGCTTTTTTAATAACCAAGAACAAATGTTTGATCCAAATAAGAAAGCATAACCAGAAGTACTCTTCATGTCATCTATACTTCCAGCCCAATCACTATCAGAATAACCAATTAAGTTCAAATTTCCACCAAATTTGTAAATTATCCCATAATCCATTGTTCCTTGCAAGTAGCGTTGAACACGCTTTGCAGCTCCAAAATGCACTTGGCTTGGTTCTTGCATGAATCTGGATAATAAACTAGCAACAAACATAATATTTGGCCTTGTTGAAGTAAGATATAGCAAACTTCCAATCAAACTCCTAAAAAGTGAGCTATTAACTTTTTTTTCTCCATCATCTTTTCTAAACTTCTCATTTGCTGCTAATGGTATGGCCACATACCTGCAATCCATCATTTTGAATTTTTGAAGAATACTTTTAGTATACTTCTTTTGAGAAATAAAAATTCCTTCTTTCACTTGAGAAACTTCGATGCCCAATAAATAATTTAGCAATCCAAGATTACTCATTTAATAAGCTTGCATCATATCTTTGAAATTTTGCATCATCTTTACATCATTTCCTGTAAAGAGCAAATCATCCACATAGAGACAAACAATGATAATGCTACCATGTTCTTTCTTCACATACAAAGTGGATTCACTTTTACTTATCTGAAAATTATTTTTCAAAAAGTATGTATCAATTTCATTGTACCAGGCTCTTGGAGCTTGCTTCAGCCCGTAAAGAGCTTTTTTTAGTCTATACACCTTTTCTTCTCCCCCTTGAACAAAAAATCCTTGAGGTTGCTCAACATAAACTTTTCATCAAGTTTTCCATTCAGAAATGTTGATTTAACATCAAGTTGAAATATCTTCCATTTCTTTTGTGCAGCAACAACAATTACAATTCTAATTGTCTCAAGACGAGCAACTGGAGAGAAAGTTTCATAAAAATCTATACCTTATTTTTGCATGAAGCCTCTAGCAACCAACCTTGCTTTGTGCTTTTGAATATCTCCTTCCTGATTGAGTTTGATTTTGTAAATCCATTTTAGACTTACAACTTCTCTTTCTCTAGGAATAGCCACAAGCTCCCAAATATTATTTTTTTTCGATCATTCGAATTTCTTATTCCATGGCTTTCTTCCAAACATCATGCTTTATTGCTTCTTCATGATTTTCTGGCTCAACACTGGCAAAATTACATATTTGATAAATATCACTCAACATTTTTGTTTCTCTTGGAGGCGGTTCTTCATTATCTGAATCTGAGATTTCTCCCCCTTGAGAGACATCTTCATCTTTCTCATCCTCTTCTTGATTTGAAGATATGATAGCAGTATTCTCTATCTTTTTATTCTCCCAATTCCATGTTATTTTTTCATCAAAATGACATCTCTACTAACAACAAGTTTGTTAGTTTTGACATCGAGAAGCCTATATCCTTTTGTAACATCACTATAACCAAGAAAGACACATTTTTGACTTTCTTCATCCAATTTTGTTCTTTTCTCAGCGGGTACATGAGCATAACAAATACACCCAAAAAATTTAAAATGACTTACAGAAGGTTTAATTCCACTCCAAGCTTCAACTGGTGTCTTGTCCTTTAGTGCCTTTGTTGGACACCTGTTAAGGATGTGAACTGCTGTATGCACTGCTTCTGCTCAAAAATATATTGGCAGCCCTTTCTCATTCATCATAGTTCTGGCTATTTCAACAATTGTTCTATTTATTCTTTCAGATACACCATTTTTTTTAGGAGTATACCCTGCTGTAAGTTGCTTCTGAATGCCTTCATTTTTGCAATATTTTTCAAATTTTTTGACTTGTGTACTCACCTCCTCGATCACTGCGATTGGTTTTGATGCTGCAACCTTTTTTCTTCTCAACAAGGGTTTTAAATTTCTTGAATGTAGCAAATGCTTCTGACTTTTCTTTCAAGAATAAACCCAAACTCATTCTTGAAAATCATCAATAAAGATTAGAAAATACTTTTGACTTCCAAGAGATAGAGTCTTCATTGGTCCCCAAATATCGGTATGAATTAGTTCCAAAAATACACTTGCTCTCCAAGACACCCCTTTTGGAAAAGACTTCCTGTGTTGCTTTCCCATTATACAACTTTCACATGTATCCACCTCAGTATGTATCTCAGGAAGGCCTTGCACCATTTCCTTTTGCTTGAGAAGCTTTAAACCATGAAAATTCAAGTGACAAAATCTTTTGTGCCAAAGTCATTAATCATCTACAATTTCATTTTTTAATGCATTGTAATGAAATTGCAAAGTGAAGTTTTTTTTATCATCTTTACTTCAACAATGACTTGATTTGGCTCAATTTTATCATAAATTTTGCAATAATTATCTCTAAACACAAAAGAATAACCATTTTTCATGAGTTGACCAACACTAAGAAAATTTTCTTCCAAGTCAGGAACATAAAGAACATCATGAATTTGCTTACTGTATCCTTTCATGTTGATCGAAATAGTACCTTTACCTTTCGCATCAAGTAAGGCTCCATTCCCCATCTTCACTTTAGCAGTGATGCTATTATTAATTGAGAGGAAAGCCTTTTCATCTCCAGTAATGTGATTAGTACAACCACTATTTTCCTCATGTTTTTCACAAAAATTTGCTTGCTCCCGTTTCTTGTGCCAACAATCCTTTTTAACATGGCCAAACTTTTTACAAAAGTAACATTGGGGCTTGCCTTTGTGCCAACATTTTTCTGCATTGTGATTAGTCTTTTTGCAAATTTTACAAAAAAAACTAGAGTTTTTCTCACCTTTTTCTTCAACCTTCTTGGAAGGACCATCATGATCCTTCTTCCTTTTTGGCTTTTGATTTTTCTTCTGATGAGTTTTTGAGAAATTTTGAGAATTCTCATTTATTTTAGACTGGAAAGCCGTCTCTTTGGGTTGATCTTCACGAAAAACTCTTCGCTTCTCGTGTGCACGAAATGATCCAACTAGCTCTTTGATGGAAAGTTTAGAAAGATCTTTCGTCTCCTCGGTGATAGCAACGATGTACTCATACTTTTCTGTGACACTAATTAGAATCTTTTCCACAACTTGTTGGTCAGAAATTGTATCACTATGATTTCTCATTTCATTAACAATATTCATGACTCTTGTGCAATATTCATCAATTTTTTCAGATTCTATCATTTTTAAATTTTGAAACTCTCTTCTAAGAGTTTGAAGATTTATAGTGCGTACCTTTTCGTCACCATACACCTCAGTTTCCAGAAAATCCCAAGCTTCCTTTGCAGTCTCACAAGTAGCAATTTTTGCAAAATATGCTCTTGAGACTCCCATTTGGATTTTGCTTAAGGCTTTTGCATCTTGACGATACTTAGCCTCAAGATTTTTCATCTCTGTTGCTGTAAGATCACCATCGTTTTCTGGCTCTTCAAAGCCATTTGCAACAATAGTCCACAAACCTTCAGCTTTCAAATGTGTTCTCATTCTTATCTTCCAGTATTCAAAATCAGTTCCATCAAAAAATGGAGTAAGAACAACTGAAGAATCAGCACCTTCATTTGTTTTGGATGCCATATTTTTTTCTTCACCTAATCCCAGATTAAGAACAAAAACCTGCTCTTGATACCAAATATGTAGGAAATATGAAAGGTAAAATAATATCTTTAGAAAATGCTCAAGTTTATTATAGGTTACTTAAGAGCACTTGAGATGATTACAATCATCAACTACATCACTATTTATACTACTCAAAATAGAAAACAAAAAGTCTTGCACAAATAACTAAATACATGTATCACAATTTACTAGATACATGTACTACGGAATTCTAAAAAGACTTCTTGAAAAACTAGAGATAATTTTGGAAGACTAAACATTGATGCATTAATTCCAACAAAAAGGCAAGCTACCTTTGAGGTATCTTGGAGTTCCTTTAAGCTCCAAAAAATTGTCAATAAGCCAATGTGAACCATTACTAGACAGGATGCTAGGAAGAATAAACACATGGAAAGTGAAATTCCTATCTTATGCAGGGCGGCTCCAGTTAGTACAAAGTGTGTCATCCATTCAAGCATTCTGGGCACAAATATTTCTTCTTCCAAATAAACTGTTGAAACAGGTGGAAATTATATGCAATAGATTCTTATGGAATGGTGATGCACAAACTAAAGGGAAAGTTCTTGCAACATGGGATAAGTTATGTTGGTCAAAGGTTGCTGGTGGAATAAATATTACACATGTGTATGTGGGGAATAAAGCAACAATACTCAAATAGTTGTGGGATTTGTCTAAGAAAAAAGACAAGTTATGGATTGTGTGAGTTCATACTTACTATATCAAAGATACGAGACCATGGGATGTGCAAGTTAAATAAGCTTCTTGGGTTGTGAGGGAAATCCTACAAGCAGGACATTAGATAACAGATGCTGGATTAGAAGTGACCGAGACTATGGAGGCTGAAACATTCACAATTTAGGCCATGTACCAAACACTCAGAGGTGAGTTGAACAAGGTGCCATGGAGAAGAATGATATGCAATAATCAAGGAATTCCCAAGTGGACATTTATCTTACACTTGGCTATACAAAGGAGATTGTAAACAAAAGACAGACTAGACAAGTGGGGGATAAACACGGATACAATTTGTTAATTGTGCAAAGCAGAACTTGAAACACACCAGTATCTATTTTTTGCATGCAGTATGACAAATGTGATATAGAAAAAACTACTTCAATGGTTGTCCACTACCAAAGGTAGTGCAGGGTGGAATGAAGAGATAGAATGGACTATAATGCATGCTGATAGGAAATCAATACAAGATGACATATATAGAATGACATTAACTGCAACTCTGTATTACGTATGTCCAGTGAGGAATCACAGAATTCTTCAGCAAAGGGAGAGAAGCATAGAGGAAATTATAAAGCAAATGATTCAAGATATTCATAATAGAAGTAGTATGAATCCTAGACTGGCTAGTGCAATACATAAACTAAACTTTTATCCTTAGTAGAAATTCTAGCATAGAACCTGAACAAGGTGATGGACTTTGACACTGGGATTATGTCCATGTCCTAAGCTTCAAGTTTGTACATATTGAAAATCTGGTAATACAACACAGTTACCAAACAAAATATATATTGAAAAAGTGAAATAGAGAACGTGAATAGTAGTTCTCCAAAGTTGAAGAATTACTATTCATCTCTCTAAATACGAAGAATAGAGAGTGATATGAAGGTGAGTTGGAGTGCTCGTATTTTATTTTACTCTCTAAATATAAAAAATATAAAGTACAATAAAGGTGAATTGGAGATGGTCATAACCTAAAGAAACAAAAGCAAAAGCCACGTCTGGCCTAATAGAGGACCAGTTTAGTAGTGGCAAACCCATCCAATTAGAAAGAAAGAAGGAGAATATTTTCTATGGTTCCGCTAAAAAATTTTATCGGGGAAATAAGATTTCTTGCTACCTTGGAAAATTGATAGAAGAGATTTTTTTCCAGATTAAATGTATATAAAATATAATTGTTTGCAACAAATTTTGAACATATGAAAAAAATAAATAAATCATACAAATAAAATATGAAAGAAATGTGATTTTATTTATCGAGATGTTCCTCTTTTAGATTATTCGAGATCTTGATCTCTTTATGATATTTTCGAGATGCCTTTCAAGAGAATTTAGTATTCTTTATACAGAAATAAATTAGGATTTAGGGTTGATTATCCTCCAAAAATCCTCATTTGATTTTATCACAATTTGTAGAGTCTAAATTCGAATTGAACGCATCTTGTAGAATCAGCAAAATTTCAGTGTCTACAAATGCCCCCTGCTTCAAGGCTTGACGGAGTGTAGAATTGATGAAACTCAATGACGAGGCTTGAAATACTCATTCTTCCTCCTTTGCAGCTTCAGATTTTCAGATATGATTTAAGAGAGAAGAGATGAAGGGCAGATTTGGTCCCACTGAGCGTGCCAATTTTTTTTGCAATAAATTTTAAACATATGAAAAATAAATAAACCATACAAATAAAATATGAAGAAACATGATTTTATTCATCGAGATCGTGAGTACAAATCTGTTCCTCCCTCGATTCTAATCTCTTAAGATTTACCCATGATTCAAGGGCCGTTTGTACCGTATTTCTCGAATTAGGATGATTTATATTAGATCTCTCACTAGAATAATCCATTAGAATAATCCATCAATTTGTGGAGTATTCGAGATCTTAATCTCTTTATATAATTTCTAAGATGCCTTTATAGTGTATTTAGTACCTTTTATATAGGCATAAAATATAATTTAAGGTTGAGTAGCCTCCAAGAATGCTTATTTGAGTTGAACACAATTTGTAGAATTCCAACTCGAATTTAACACATCTTATAAGTCCGCAAAATTTTAATGTCTACAATAATATCTTATAATCAAAAAAACATAATACAAAATAAAAATGTTAGTAATATTAAAAATCAATGTTCCAAAAATTTATCTAATACAAGTGAAATATACAGAACAATCCACTACTTTTGGTGTTGAGTCCTGTTTCTCACCAAGCAGGTACAACATATTTAAATTGCAGTCAAACGTAGCATTTGTAATATCCTTTCTTTATTTGGACCAATTGATTATGTTCTCTCTCTTCTTCTTTTTTTTTTTAAAAAACTATTATTATGAGGAGATGTATTGTTTTAAGAAAAGTGGAAACAAGATGGGAGCTCTTTAAAAAAATAAATAGCCTTTTTTGAAAAATTCAGGGGTTTAATTCATTTCTGATGTTTTGTTGGCTTAGTTGGTAAGATGTACCAAGTATAATTTGATACTGTATATAGGAATGCCTCTATGTATATAATATAACTAGGTATTGGTGCTTGTGCTAGTACAGGTTTAATATATGTTATTTTTTATTTTAATTTATGTGACAAAAATATTATTTAGAAAGGTAATAAAATTTTAATATAATTTTAGATATTTTAAGTTAATAATTGTTGTAAATTAGAATACTTTTAAATAATGTATGTTATTTATTTATCTCAATTTACGTGTCGAGTAAAATTTCTTGTATGTCTTTTGAATTTTATAAATTGATAATATTGTGATTTATATTAATTTTATGTTATTTTTAAATAATATATGTTATTTCTCTCTTCGAGTTTTTGGAGTGCTAGCCTCTTACTTCATCATGTCTACCTACATTTTGGCTATTTTTCACTGTTTTTTTTTTAAAAAAAAATTACTTCTTTGTCTTACATTTATAGTCTTTTAAATATATAAAAAATAATATATACTACTATTAAATAATTATATTAAAATATATATATATAAACTAAAAATGTTATATATCAAAAGATCACGTAATTTAATGTTTAACTTGTCAGACAACAATTTCAGTGACCTTTTTTGCTTTTAAGATCCTTATGGAAATGATTATAAATAAGCTATATTAACTAATCAACATGTGCCTTGCGAAATTTTTATAATTTTGTTTTTGACTTAACTTGTTTACTCATCATCTGGCTTTTTTTGTGGAGGCTTATATATAAGTAGTGAATAAACAAACGAATATATTAATTAAAGCGAAGTGAAAGAGTAATAAATAAGATGCTTTTCCTCTTCAGTTAATGGCTTGCTTAGTTTTTCCCCTTAAATATGAAAAGCCCTATTTCCTAAAATACCCCTAACAGCTCTAGTTAGCCTCTTATAAAAAAAATTAAATTAAATTAAAAATAAAAGAAAAGAAAGAAAATGATTAAATATAATATAAAGCCAGTTATAACCAAAATAAAATAATCAGCATATAATTTTCAACATAACCACTTGGGATGATCGTGATTCGATTTGCATAGGTTATTGATTAACGAAATAAATCTAGATGATTTTTAAAATTTCTAAAATTAAACCAAAACAAATGAAAAAATAGCTGTTTGTTTGGTTCAATTTTTCTGATTATTTCGACTTAAAAGAAATAAATGTTTGAGGACATATGTATCTTGATAGACAGAAACAAATGGTAACAATTTATAGTTAAACGAAAACACCTAGTATATGAACAATTCATAAGAAAACTATTGTCAGTTCAATTAAGCAATTCAACAAATTAGAGAACAAAGTAATTCAATTAAGAGAAAGTGTGAATATCTTATGTTAGGTAGGGTAGACAAAGACTAAATAATGAATATTGATGGACTTGGACTTCTGAATGTAATATTGGGCTTGAGAAAATGGTCTAGTTAAACACTTAACTTAATTAAATTTTGACAAAATATATTCATTTTTATGAATAATATTTAATAATTATAAAATTTATATATCTAATTTATCGGTTCATTTGGTTATTTTTACAGTTATTTTTAGTAAAATCAAAACCTAATCAAATAGTATCATTTTTTAAATTTAAAATCAAATATAACAAACAAAAATATCAATTTAATAAGAATTGTTGTTTGATTTAATTTTTCAACCATAAGCATGAACAAACTTAATAACCACTACATTGTTTGATTTTATTTTTCCCTGTTTATACGAAAATCAATTTATTATTGTATACATGATATAATATGAAACAACAATCAATATGTTTGGTTAAACGTTGGAACTCACCATTGCAAATCATAGTGGCTTACCAGGATGAATGCGCTCATTACTCAATGAACAGTTACCAACTTATCATCTTATAATTAAGCCTTGTCATAAATTTTTTTAATTTGAATTTTCTTCAATAAAACAAATAACTTTCTAAGATAAATAACTAATTTTAGTTGAGTGACCATCTAAGAAATCAACTTATACATGTAGAAGTATCAAAATTGGTCTACAAAAACATGACTCGTTCTACCCCGTCCAAGTTTGAGTTAACAATTAATCTGCTCATTTATTAGCTCAATCATTTCCAGTCTAATTCATTTTAATCCATTATAAAGCGGGTTGATATGCAGGACAAGTTGACTGTGAGAATATTGTCAAAATGATTTCAAATTTTTCTATCTAACGAAAAAGGGTCAAAACTATTTGAAATTGCTTAATATACTCTTGAATTATGTTTTGGCTCAAATATGATTCCCGTCAAACTATTGGGTCACACCTACCCTTCTAGTTAACGGAAGTACTCATGTGTGCGTTAAATGTCACATATAGGCCACATGGATCCACATGTACACACAAAGACCCCACCTCCACATTGAATATTTCGAAAAAAGGTCAAAACTATCTTTAAACTATTCGAAATAGCATAAATATACCCTTAAAATTATATTTCAACTCTAAATTGCTCTTTCCATCTAACTATTGGACCACACTTGCCCTTCTATTAACCAAAAACATCCACGTGTGTGTTAAAATGCCACATGGACTCCCCATGTGCACGCCAAAACACACCCTCACCTCCACATAGACGACTTAAACCCTAATTTCACTCTTTTCCCCTTCATTTCATCATATTCTTATTTGGGTATATACATATATATGAATATACAATATACATTGACTCAATTCTGTTCCATTATATTTCGATACTAATATGTTGTACTTTTAATATCACAACTTAAACAAAATTTATATTAATTCTGTTATTTAATCCTTAAATCATCTATTATATTGATTGTTTCTTTAACTCTCCATAAAATCTAAAACTTCCACTATAACAAATTCAATTATCAGGGACAAATAATTTCGTCATTTAAAAATCATATTTCGTCAATAAATATCTTGTGAGACAAAAAATAATTTGTTAAATAGTCATCACTAAATGTGTGTCTTTAAAAGTTTACAAAGACAATTAAGTGCTTCGTCACTAAAAGTATTATAGTAACTACAAAAAAAAAAAGCATTACCAAATACGTAAAAATTTGTAACAAATTTATTTGTCGTAAAAAGTATATTTTTTATGTAGTTAATAGTATGTCTAGTCACTAAAAAGGTTATTACTATCGACAAAATTCTATCATCACAAATTATTTTACTTCAATGAGTGACGATATCAATTGTCTCTAAAGTTATATCTATTTCATACTTGAACAAAAACTAATTTCATCACTAATAACTATATTTTTTTATATATATAAAAATATTTTTTTTTAAAAGTATACAACGAAGAGTTAGCGCTTCGTCATTAAACTGTTATATTAACTACAAAAATAAAAATGTCCCCAAAATACTTAAATATGTGTGACAATTTTTTTTGTAGTTAATAGTATGCTTTGTCACCAAAAAGGTTATTACTATGATAAAATTGTATCTTCACTAATTATTTTACTCCAATTAGTGACGTCATCAATTGTCTCTAAAGTTATATCTATTTTGTAGTTGAACAAAATCTAATTTCATCACTAATTTCATCACTAATTGCAATATTTTATATATAAAAAATTATTTGTTTCAATAAATGTATTAGTTAAAGACACATTTATTAAAGAGGTTAATTTTCCTATTATGTCATGACCCAACCGTTGTCATTGGCACCCACACTAACCATCCAATGGGAGAATCACTACCACAACCCAAACTAAGTAACTCAATCAAAACTAAGGGAATCAAAGATACAAAACAGTTTGAAATAACTAAATTACTTGTTAAGGAACTAAACAAATTAACTAACACGAATGCAGAAGTACAACCCCTACAGACAGTCATTGTACAAAAACTCTACTAACGACAAGTCTAAGAACAGGGGTACAACCCCAAAAATAACAAGAACTTAACCAATAGTCTGAGTCCGATAAGAGTGTACTTAAAAAAAGAGAACTCAAGGCACCCCAGAAGAACTAGATCACCTTGAATTCGAACAGTCACTGATCTTCTAAACGAGGTCTGTCAATCGACGTCGGAAGATGCCCGACACTCAACAAAAATAAGAGCAAGTGTAGTGTTAGTACACAACCATAGTGTACGATTGGATCACGTGGCTATCCCGCTAACTGAAATATATATAAGTCAAAGAAAAAATATAACAATGTAACATAGTGAATATCAAAAACATTGATTAACACAATTTTTATAACATAAGAGAACC
This sequence comes from Solanum habrochaites, assembly GCA_027704765.1. Taxonomy (NCBI): domain Eukaryota; kingdom Viridiplantae; phylum Streptophyta; class Magnoliopsida; order Solanales; family Solanaceae; genus Solanum; species Solanum habrochaites. The sequence goes on from JAKWJA010002491.1 coordinate 10,070,845, forward strand.
ACACCACAGCCTCTCTTAAAGTCCACTTGTGCAATGCATGAAAGGAGTCTCACTCCCCATTCACACTGAGTAGATCTCCTTGAGAAGTCATAAGTCATAGTTCATAAACAATAAATACAATTGTCACATTTAGTTGGTCTTTTCATGGAACCCAATGCATTGGTCATCTCATGAAACCCAAGCTCAAACTGTTAGTGCACCGACGTAGAACCTGATCCCACTTAGCTTACCAAAACGTGGAAATTTGATCCCATAGTTATGCCGGAATCTGGCAACCCGATCTAATATTTATGAAAGAACATGGAAATCTGATCAAAGTTAGCTTGTCGAAACGTGGCAATCCGATCCTATCAACACACCACAATTACATACACAAGTACATCATCAAGATCATGCAACAAGAGGTGATTCATGGATTATAATTATCCGTTCATAATCATTTACATAGTGTGTGATCAATAATGCAACATACATGCATTACAATGAAACAATAACAAACATATATCACACCAACATGAAATCACAATTATCACCTACATCGAATTCAAGTGAATCCTCTATTACACTTGTATCTTCCTGTTCCAGATTCTACCCGCTTGTTCTAGCTCTACAACAATTAATATATGCAAGATCAATAATCAAAGGTCTAATTATTCGAATTATAACATACCTAATAACCCTAGACCAAACCCAAGATCCTAATACCCAAATTAGAGATTTTTCCACCACAATTCTCTGATCAAAACCCTCCCCCGTCGATTATAAACCAAGAAAATAGGTTCTACGGATCAAAAAACAAATTTAGCAAGTTAAAATCATACCTTTAGCCTCATGAATGATGAAAAACTATCAAGAACTTGATTGGAGTCGCCTCCTTAGCTCTAAAAGTAAAGAAATACCAAATATGGTCGTTTAGGGGTTTATTAGCGACATTTAGTCGCATCTATTCCGCTAAAGAGAACACATCCCGCTCCAGCGGCCTCGACGTAGACAAAATGTACGCACTCACAAAATATCATTTTCCGGGAGTTTTTCTCATCCAAATTCGATTCCGTAAAGTGGTATGAGTTCCTTATCATCTTAGATATCCATCATGTAATAAAATTCACAATTAGATATCTTATTAATTACTAGATTTAACAACACCTTAATGCCTCTGATTTCATCTAAATCTGGACTAAGTTGGGAAATTCAAAGTTAGTACCAAATGTTTTCTTCCCCAATTTTTTTTCATTGACTTTTCCATAACAACGGAATCAGGTCGTAACAATAGATACTAATTTACCCATCACTTGTCCTCTAGTGATCAACTTCAATAAGATAAAGGTGGAGTAGTATTTGAAATGTAAAATTACTAAGGATACTTGTCTTGCATTCCCTTCTTACCGAATATCATTAACCTTTAAGGGTTTCACATCTGAAACCTTAAACCAACCGATTTAATACCTACACATCCTCCCATACCATGCATCAATGAAGTTTTCTCAACAGTCGAGCGATAAATATTGTTCTATGTAACTTAACCAATTACCAAAAATGAATCTAAATAACTACCACAGTTGATCGTTCTGCAACATGTTATCGAGGACTTGACACAATCATCAGGACTAATCATTTCAAACATAACCATGATAAACTACAAAATCAAAACTTTTCACAATTAGAGGTGAACGTAAGCCCACCAACACATACTTATAATACCCAAACAATCATAGTTCTTATCAATATCTCCATCTCATAAAATAAATTTCCATAAGCTTAAGTTACACAAATTTAATTTTTTAGACATCAGATACTCCTTTAGAGATATGTCTTATCATACAAACCATCCAACAACACTATCTAAATGCTAGATTTAGCAATTGTAGATTACCTCTTAAGAACCATATAATTTGATTCAGATCTCCACATTCAACCACACATAATCGATATATGACCTTGACGACAAGCTAAAAATCAAGATTGTCAGACAACCATCAATATATAAGGTAACTCTTCTATAGTTTCTCATAAGCAAAGTGGTACAAATAGAACCATTAAAATACTTTACCAACTCCAAGACCATACCACATAAGTCATCTGAATTAACCACATCTTTCAAAATCACCCCACTCAACAAAGAGAACATCGCAGGATCAATACAACTGATCCACCACTATGGACCATCCCCAAAAGGGAAAACAAACGTAATCCTAGATATTCATCACACTCTCAACCATGTATAAAACGGAATAGATGATAACCAAATAATTTATAGAATAAAACGAAAGGTTTTTTTTGAAGAGTCGATACCAGTCATTTCCATTAACTTGACTCCACATACTCTTCACATCTTTCCATAAAAGCTCACACTCTCAATAATAACCACCATCATGGGCACTCTGACCATTTACGTTACTCTAAGCGAACACTTTTAAAATGAAAACCTTTCTTAGGTATTGTAGCGATCAAAAGTAATAAACTTCACAACTCAAACCAAATGTAAGTCTTTTTAAATTCTAAATACTTAATAGTGACCATTCCACACCTTTGAATTTCATACCTTAACAAAATATATCATCACGAATGTAGATTTACAATGAAAAATCTGAATTGTAAATTCAACCGTATAACAAAATCCCCTTATCTATCAACATTAGCTTATACCTCGAAGATTTTTTTATTAATTCATGGATCTTTGATTATAATTGATTTCATACTCGTCGATCTCACAATATTCTTTGCTAAGATTCAATCGTACGCATTATTAACTCAATACAAAAACAAAGCATTTATCATCACACTCGAGTTAATGTTTGTACACTTCTGTCTCAAGTCCTTTTTCAATAGATTTTAACCAATATAACATACTTGTGACCCTATTACCATAACCATATCATCAAGAAATAGAACACCTTTATCAGAACTCAATTATTTACGCCTCTAACTATATCTCTTTAGCCTTCGCAATCGATACAATATTCTTGCTCTTGCCTCACTCTAAAGGTTGCACTCATCCCACTATTTTTCTTTATTTTGACTCTAGCTCTTTTAAATTCTATTCAAGTGGTGTCCCGTCATCTCTTAAAACCTTCCATACAACCAGGCTACTTACCAAATCTTAGAAAATGACAACCTTAGATACTCGCAAGTCATATTTACTACACGAAATTCGCTTAGCCACAATCTTATTATATAGTTTCGTCCCGCCACAATCTGCTACAAACTCTTATTATCATTATGCTCAGTCAGCCCTGACTATCGCTACAAGTCAATATTTCCATCGACATAACACCTCAAACTCATGTATACTCATCAAATTTAAAAGACTAACACAATTTTTATATACACTTACTTACTAAAATCTTCATTGCTTCCACCCAAGCATTTATACATGAGCTTTCCTTACGGTATTACTCCACTCCTTTATGTCTTAAGATAAAATCACCAGCCATATAGTACCCTCCTTCTTCTTTACAACAAGACAGGAGCACCCCAAGGTATAACACTAGGACAGCTGAAACCTTTATGAAAAAGCCCTTGGATTTGAGCTTTAAGCTCACACAATTCTAACACCACATGAATAGACTCAATAGAGGGGGATTCGACGTCGACATACCCAATATGAGACAACTTCACCATACAGTCCTGCCCTACGAGTTTCCTAGCTCGAATGAAGGATATGATCTTAGCTAGCTTAGACTTGTACACCACCTTCCCACTCTAATCTTTACCCGGGGTTCTCTAGAATTATCGACTTAACTTTACCATACATTCCACTATAATAGGAGGAAAACCAAGTCATGCCTAAGACTATATCAAGTCACTCATATCAATCCTAACCGAATCAACAAAAATCTGAAAATCAAAAACACAATAGGACAACACAATTGACATGGGTGAATATCACTAACTCTTCAACTAGGGTAGAATATTGGATGGGGGCATCAAATATGTCTTAAATCACATCAAACCCCAAGAAGATTGAACTGACACGTACAAATAAGTAGAATCCAAATCAAGAACACGTTAGCACTTTAATCACTTCATTCGACCTTCATATGCTAGGTTCTCCACAATTTTAAAACATCTAATAACTTATATTTGATTCCTGAACACTAAGGTACAATTCAGGGTCCATATTATGACTAAGAAAAATAGAAAAAAAACTGGTGAATTTCTGCTTCCCTTAGTCCCACTTTAGCGGAATAAATTTCGTTGTAGCGGCATCGCTCCAGCGAGAACAATCCCGATGTAGCGGCTCTGACGGAACCAGAACCCAGGCCAAAAATTTCCTGGGTTTTTTCTATCTTCTCTAATTTCACCAAGGTACCACATTTACTTAGCATCTTTGGAATAATCCTCATAGCTAGGACAATCATTAGTTACCCCGAGTCAATCTTAACGACATACGTTCCACAATTTTTATGACGTTACATTTAACAATACAACTCACTCATTCCTACGATAAAAGCAGGTGTTCACATGATTATTAGTTGGTCATAACTCAAATCAAGATTTCTCTCTTACAAACCACATCATAATTTATCTAGCCCCTTTCGCCTAATCTCGTGATGATTTTCCTATTACAACAAGTCCCATGACTCTCAAGTGGTTAAACTGTCACACTTTCAACATTTAGACCAACACATTGCACATATCACATTCAGTTAAGCAATACTTGACACCTAATCATATCAAAGCATTAAAGTAATAAATTGTTTATCACATTCATAATTAATTTCAAATAACTAAAAGAACACATTCAACGTTCCAAGTTACAATTCACATATAAGTCCAACTTTTTATTTAATTAGTTCATTCTATAAACGATCATCAGTCATGTCTTATACGTTCCCTAGGGCTAGATATCAATTGGAACCTTCTCAGTTCCAATTAGATTGCTTGTGATCTATATAGTTCACTTTGTTGAGATACCAATTGGAATCAAAATACTAAAAACGAAAAAAGCAGGTAGTGAACCCCACAAAACTGTTAAATTCAATCATAAAACCTAGTCGAACCCAATTCTTAATCAATCTTAGAGAAAATCGATGCACCTTGAAACTGGTCAAATAAGTCATCTATCCGAGGCAATGGATACTTTTTCCAAATAGTAACCCTATTCAACAGTCGGTACTCTATACACATCCTCTCTTATTAGCGATGATTCACTTTTATTGCTTTAGTTTGGACCGTAGATTGAAGAAGAAAAGATACCAATTTGTATCATCTAGATACCAATTGGATTCAAGTCATAACACAAAGGAGTAGAAAGAAGTGAGTTTTTCCTAAAGTCCTATAGTGTCTCGAAGAAAAGTACGAACATCATCATACCATTCCAAAAGGCTCTACTAGACTCGTTTTGGTACACTAAGATCAACAAACCTAGGCTCTGATACAAACTTGTCATGACCCGACCCGTCGTAATTGGCACCCACACTAACCATCTAGTGGGAGAACCACAACTACATCCCAAACTAAGCAACTCTATCAAAACTAAGAAAATTAAACATACAAAAGAAGTTTTAAATAACTAAATTATTTATTAAGGAACCAAACAAAAGAACTAATTCGAATGAAAAAATACAACCCTTTGAACTTGAAAGTCATTGCACCAAAATTCTACTAACAACAACTTAACCAATAGTTTGAGTCCGAAAAGGGTGGACTTAAAAAAAGAAGTCAAGGCATACTGGAAAAACTAGCTCACTCTTAAATTTGAATGTTCACTCATCTTCCAAACGAGGTCTATTAATAGTCGCCGAAAGATGCCCTGTACTCAACAAAAATAAGAGCAAGTGCAGTATCAATACACAACCACAGTGTATTGGTAGGATCACGCGGCTATCCCAGTAACTGAAATATATGTAAATCAAAGCAACAATATAACCATGTAACATACTGAATATCGTAACATTGAATAACAGAATCTTCATAGCATAAGAGAAACACACCACAACCACTCTTAAAGTCAACTTGTGAAATGCATTAATGGGGTCCCACTCCCCCATTCACACTAAGTAGAACTCCTTGAGAAGTCTTGAGTTATATTTCATGAACAATAAATAAAAATATTACAAGTAGTTGGTCCTCTAACAAAATCCAAAGCAATGGTTCTCTCATAGAACACAAGCTCAAATTGTAGTGTACTGGCGTGGTACCCGATCCAACTTAGCTTGCCGGAACGTGGAAATTTGATCCCATACTTTTGCCAGAACGTGGCAACCCAATCAAATATTTATGTCAGAACGTTGCAATCCGATTTAAGGTAACTTTCCAGAACGTGGCAATCTGATCAGATCAACACACCACAATAACATACACAAGTACACCATAAAGATCATACAACAAGAGGTGATTCATGAATTACTATTATTCGTTCATACTCATTTCCATATTGTGTGATCAATAATGCAATATTTGCATACATACATGCATTATAATGAAGAAATAACAAACATATATCACACTAACATGAAATCACAACCATTACCTACCTCAATCGAAGCTTGAATCCCCTAAGACCCTTGAATCTTCCCTTTCTGGATTGTTTCCGCTTGTTCTAGATTTACAACAATTAATATACGCAAGGATCAACAATAAAAGGTCTAATTATTTGCATTATAACAAACCCAATAACTGTAGACTAAACCAAAGATAATAATACCCAAATTAGGGGTTTTTCCACTATATTTCTCAGACCAAAACCCTCCCCCATCGATTATAAACCAAGAAAACAAGTTCTACGAATCGAAAAATAAATTAAGGGTGTTAAAATCTTATCTTTAGCTTCAAGAATGATGAAAAATGTCAAGAATTTGTTTGGGGTCGCCTCTTTAGCCCTAAAGTCAAAAATACCAAATATGGTCGTTCAGGGGTTTATTAGCAACTGTAAGTCGCGTCTATCCCGCTACAGCGGCAAGAATCCCACACCATTAGCCTCGACGGAGACAGAATGTACCTATTCACAAAAGATCATTATGGGGAGTTTTACTCGCACAAATTTGATTATGTAAAGTGGTACAATTTCCTTATCGTCTTAGCTATCCACTCATGTAATAAATTCTCAACTATATCTCTCATTCATTACTATATTTCTCTTCACCGTAATACCTCTGATTTCTTCCAAATCTGGACTAGGTTGGGAAATATCAAGTTACTACCAAAAGTTTTCTGGCCCAAATTCTTTCTTCATTGACCTTTCCATAACGATCGAATCAGGTGGTTACATATTATCTCTTAGCACATCTCAATTTTCTTAACCCCTTCCCATGAGCTCCAAAATATTATGCTTTCTTGGGGACTTGAACTCATAATTTTATCGTTGAAAGTGAGGAGTACTTACCATCTAATCAACTCCCTTTTGTCTCTCATTTTTATTTTGGTATAACTTCATTTGTCAAATTTAAATTCCGTAGAAATAATCTATTATATGATTATATATGCACATTTACCATCCAAAATTTATTCAAATGTAGATTATATTTTAATCAAACAATATATTTTTTAAAATATCTTTAAACATATTTAGTATAATTCTATCATTTTATTTATATATTTTTATGAATTATAAAAATATTTGTACGATTATAAATTTATATAAATTTAACTTTCAATTTTATTTGAAAAATGAATAATTGGTAGTACTTCATCATATAATATTTGAAATCCTAGTTGGTTCTTTTATTTTAGTTGTACTTCCATTTTTTAATTTATTTCGATTTTCACATTGATGAAAAAAGTAAATAGAAATTCATGAAATATTTCGCATTTTTGCAAAGTCTAAGATTGTAAGTCGATGTTATCTCTGTATAGTTGGTCTATGTACGTATATGGAATTACTACTAAATATATACATATTTTTAGACAGAAGCAAATAGATTGGCTTAGTCTATACAATTTACAAATGACAAATCAATAGACACACACAAAAATTAGCACCAAGACTTGAGAATTTTTTTCTATCATCTTTACTGATGAAAATTTTTTAAATAAAAATTAAAAATGTTAAACCAATAAATATTAGAGAATTTAGTGGTAGAACCATACCCCACTCACAATACTTATAACAAGGATTGTCTTTTCATATGATGCATTTTATAATTACGTTATTTTAAAAAATTAATGAATTGAAATTTTTCATTTTTACAAAATTGACTGAATTAGTTAGTTCTAGTATTTTTCCAAACCAATTAATGGATGAACTCTGTCTATTTCGTATGAACCACTTGTATTATTTTTTTGTAAGTTGTTACTTGTAATTATGAACAATTGTATCAAAAAAATTGTATTTAGTTGTGAATTTTATTCGTAGAAAATAGTTGAATTATTCACTATAAATTTTAAGTTGTCGCTATTTAACACCTTATCTATTTTGTGACAATTTATTTTGTCACTAAACCATAGATTGATTCGATACAGTAATTTTTTACACCAATTATATACATTATTAGTGATGAAAATAAATGTCTTAATTAAATATAAATTTTCATAACTAAAACTTATAATATTTAACTACGAACTCAAAGTTGGATGAAATTTTTGTGACAAAAAATTACTAAATTTTAAGACAAAACAAATAATTTTCCATGAATTAGATACATTATTAGTTACGAAATAATGTGTCAACAATAACATTAAATTCGTGACTAACACTACTTAACAAATGACGCTAATTAATTTTTTGGTGGAAAACTTTAGTGGACAATACTTTGCTACGTAATTTTATGTTTTCGTTACTAAAAATGTGAACTATTTATATGATTCCATATTAATTTTAAGCATAGCTTAGTGGATCATCTTAGTTGAGGTGTAGTATACCTCGGCAAGGTATAAGACAATTCTGAAAGTGTAAGTGAGATATTTTATCATCATGTCGCTCATAGTGATGGTTGTTGGTTAGAGAATCTTCCAAAATAGAGTAAAGAGTATGTTATTGTATTTCTATACATTATCTAATTTATATCTTATTTTATAATGTTTTAAATATTGCATCTAGCATTGTTACTTTATATTGAGTTGAGTTGAGGTGAGTATCAAATATATATTCTTTAGAATTGTTAAGATGTTGTGGATCTTATCCCGAAATCTATTGTAGTATTTAGAGGCTTCATAGATAGTAGTAGTTGAGAGTCTTTTCCCATCCCCTTATTTATATTTTGAAACTTGAGTTGCCTTCTTATGACTATTTGAATATTTCCATACGTTTCTTTGTTTATCCTGAGATGATTGAGTGAAACTTTTCATTTGAAGTTCTTGTTGTTAAGTAATATCTTCCGCCGAGTAGTAAGACAGGTCAAGAGTTCACTTACGGACCAGTGATGGTTCTCAAATGCTTGTCATGTCCAGTGTATAAGCTCAGGTTGTGACACAAGTCCACTTAATCCAACAACTTTTGTGTTGTAAATGGACAAAATGGTGGTGCGAGTGGGGAAGACATGATGCAAGAAGAGAAGTAGGTTATATATCTGCCAAATTAAGCTCTAGTAGCCCTGATATTTGTGTCTAACCATGCCATGCTAGTTACACCACTAGCTGCAGAAGATGTTATGACTCAAACGAGTGCTTCAAATAACAATATTACTAAAAGAGATCTTCTTAATGAACTTGTAACTAAAAAATTTGGTAAGCTGAATACTTTCCAACTCTCTTACTCATCTTAGCACTGGTAAGAAATTAAAAGTTGTTTTTCTCCACATATTTTACAAGATGTGAATTCTTTGCAAGGATAATGAATTATCGGATAGTTGTTTTTCTAATGCTACTAAAAATGAAGACATTCTCTTAAACTACATATAAGTGAAAATTCCAAAAAAACAAAAAAAAAAGGGTAGACATCATAGTTAGGACGATAAAGTGTCATGGGGTAAAAGTTTCCCACCATTTCGTTATCATACGCCAGGTGAATTCTGTTCAATTTCAATGAGTCAGTTTCAGTCCCAAATTGAGGAAATGAATACAGTGTGGGTGCGATATTTTTTTGATGGGTCCAATTTCATTTTTGGACCTCCAACACGAGGTCATGTGGCTAAACTATTTTTACAAAATCACTATTAAAAATAATAACATAAATGAACATGATTTATATAGTGATCACACAATTATATTTGCTACTTTTAACTAATAACATAGATGAGTCTTTTCTAATAGTATTACGACCCGACCCTACACCCTGGGCGGGACTGGAACTCGAGGAGCGATTCTGGCTTTCAAGCGGACCCTTGGCCGGCTTACTTAACTCAGCGTAAGACTAAACTCAACTTACACAATAAATAACACATGTTTAAAGGAAAGTACTTCTTACAATATCAAGCCATGACGACACTCAAGTCTCAACAAGCAACAATAAACTCACAACTGCAACACTAGTGTCTACGAAGCCTCTAAACAGACTGAAAAGGAATGTTGCGACAAACCCCACAACATCTTAAAACTAAACTACTAAAACAAAAGAAATGGATGTCCTCCGTAATGCAAGGAGGCTCACCATTGACTCTGGAGCTCAATCTGGATCAACGAAATGTTGCGTGCAGATCCTGGTTATCTGTGTCTGCATCATAAAATGATGCAGACCAACTGACATAAGTACATCGAATGTACAAGTACGCGAGTTGGAAAGATAAACAAAACTTAGGCTTAAAAGCAAGTAAAACTGAATACTTACCTTCACTCTGCTCTACTCATGATGTACTAACACTTATTCGATATACGCAATTAAAATAAATGCAATATATGAAATGTTAACAGAAAAAATGCTTAAACCTTTGAATATATATACAATAATGTTTGAGAAGTATATAAAATAAATTATTATTGTGTATAAAATACAATAACTGATGTATATAAAAATACATTTACATGGGAGATTTTCTAACCGACAACCATCACTTAAGAGCTACCGTGATGATACAGCGGTCTAACGTATATTGGTATACCCGGCCAAAGGTATAAGACCCAAACTTTCTACTGGATCCACTAGTAATTGTGAAAAGGAGTATTCGAAGTATGACCATTTTCTACCCATCGTGGCTACATGGTTTATGGAGGATGTGAGTTATTTGAACTCTCCCCCAAATCGGTGCTCAATACTACTCTCAAAACTATATTGGCTCTTATATTTAAAGACATACTGATTCTGTGGTTTGAGATTAGTGCTCAAAACTTAGCGTTCAAAAAGCTCTCTTAGAAATCATAGTTTCCTCTTCCTTCTATTAAAACTAGCCATAGGCTATGTGAAAGTCTAGCTTCCCTTCCTTCTCAAAAGTTTGAAACATTTTTTTTGTTTAAACTCTTAGGGACTACTTAGTTCCCTTATAACTCTTGAGAACTGAACTCAACTTGATACTCTTTGCTTACTTGAAACATAACTCTTAGGGAATACTTAGTTCCCTTATTGTTTTTGAGAAATAAACTCAACTCTTTACTCTTTCTTGACTTGAACTTTAAGTCTTTAAAAAAAGTGAAAAATGTTTGTGAAAGACTTTAGAAAGCTTGGTAACTTTACTTTGACTTGTTTCTTAACCTCTAGATTTGTCTCTTAACTTCTTTAACTTTGATCTTAACTTTTCTTTAATTAGAATATGGATTCAAGGATCATTATCTCATGTTTATGGATGATTTCATGATGTTAAGATGTACTCTAGAGTATTGGAATCAACAAGAAATGAAGGTTACATCACTTAGGAACTAGTATGAAAAGATAGGGAAATAACGGGGTCTCCAGGGGGGTCCTAGCACTCTGAGAGGCTCAGAGCCCCATAACCTGATGGACAGAGTCTCTCCTCAGGCGCTCTGAGAGGTGTGGCAAACCAAAGCCTGATGGACAGACTCTGTCCCGAGGGGCTTTGGAGGCATGGTGCCCCAGCATCTATCCAATGGGTTTTCTGACTTTTTTCTCCGTTTTCACCTATAAACCTTCCCAAACTCGCATGGATTCCACCCAAAAATGTTAGGATCCCTAAATAACTCATTACCCAATAGTTTATACCCAAAAACAGTCCGAAAACATAGATTAAAACTAACTTTAATCTATTCAATTTAACAAACATTTCATCAAGAACAATTCAACCAACAAGAACTTCAAACTTTTCATCGAGAACTTCAAGATTTTCATTCAATTTAACTCTAAATTGCTGTAATGAATCACATTTGAGGGTGGGTGGAAGAACCTAACACAGAATGGTCTTACATACCTTGATAGGGATCACCCCAACGAAGTCCACGAATGAATTGTTGGCGTTCTTGCGTCTTCTTCTCCCTTCTCCTCTTTTCTCTTTCCTCTCAAAGCCCTAGCTTATTTTGTAAATGTCAAAACTGATTGGGATAATCTTAGACCCCAACTTATTACACCTAAAGAAAAATAATAATTAATTTAGGAAAATGCCAAAACACCCTTAACAAATCCGGGTTTGGACCTTTTCCTACTCAATAGCCCAACTTCCGAAAGTCATATCTCGGTCATACGACCTCGAAAATTTACAAACTTGACATCCTTTGAAATATCTTCCGACGAACTTTCCATCCATATATATAAATCACTCAAACTTTTCCTGAGCTGGAAGTTATGACTGTTTGAATATGACCAAAACTCACTTTTTAAATCTGAAAATTTTTCAGATTTCCCTACTTATTTCCAAATTTGATTATTCTTGTTCTTCTTAGCTTAACCTTAGTTCATTCTAGAATACGATATGTTACAAATAGTTTGATAGCATATTTTAAAAAAAATTGTGTTATTAATAGAAAGTACACTAAGAAATTTTTTTTAAGAAAACACATACCAGCTTGTGTACGTGATACGCTTTAAATATAATTGACTATTAATGTAATTTTATTTATCATAACCGATATATTATTGTTTATCATAGATTTTAAAAAAATACTTGTAACTGCATTTAATTAACTTGCTTGTATGCAAGATTCATCAAATCAAGTTGTAGAAGGAAAGTGACAAGAAAAAATTAAAATATGATTAATCAAAATAGTCTAATCTTAAATATTTGAAACCAATATTTATTAGAAATAATATAATTATAGTGTCAGATACTTCCAAATTTAATGTCAAAATATTCCTATAAAATCCTACGTTTTTTCCTCAACTCTATAAATATTCATCGAACACATTTCTCTGTAATTACAACTAAAAAGATGACCACCCACTTTGCCCCTGTTCAAGGCCACCGAATGATCAAAAGACTATCACCCACTTTGAGAAATTCAGCAAGGTGCTAGTGATACCATTTGCAATCGCTCTTGCACATGTGTTTCCACACTTGATGAAGGAAATGGTTCAACTTGTAGAGAAAAGGAACATGCATCATGTTCAATTATGGGATATTACTGAAGATAACAACCATAAAAATGATGCTAGCGCTTATGTAGTGAAGATGAAGCCATGTAAGGACTATTTGTTTGTGCAGATTTATTTGAAAATCATGGGTTGAGTTATAGTGATGAGATTGAGCTCTGCTGGGATTCATATTCGAACAATTTTTAATTTAAGTTTATTAATTAGGATCGATTTGATTTTTATAATTATATTTGAAATAAAGTAATGGTATTTAAATTTAAATTTTCCCTTTTCCTATTTCTTTGAATGTCATGTTACTTTGGTGTTTTATTTTAGTATAGCTTACCTAAATCCCATAGTGTGCAGAGTAAATTACATCATATCCCTATTCTTTTTCTAATTACAATAATCCCTTAAAATATGTACGTTTTGGATACATAAGTAACCATCTGAATACGTACATTAGTTCTAATATAAGGAAATAAAATCTGAAAATTAATTAAATCTTATAAGTATGCTTACGATTCTTCTTACTCTTAATTATACCGTGGCAAATCCTAACCGGACGAAAAAATTTAAAATTTCAAATTACTTCCCCCATTCAACCAAGAAACTTCCAGATTTGAGTCAAAAACGTTTGTTGAAATTTGCATAAGCGGGGTGAGGTATGAAGGATACAAAGGTGATGGAATTGTTGTTGAACAATCGATTTTCTTTTTGAATCTTTTAGTTCATCGAAGATCCTTCAATTTTGATTCAAGAATATTAAAAATTTTGAGATTCAAGATTTTCTTCTCTCAGTTCATCGAAGATCCTTTCAATTTTGATTCGAAACTTTTCTCCTAATTTATTGAAGATCCTTTTAATTTTGAATCAAAATTGTTGAAAATTTTAAAAAGATACATCATGAATACAATTGCTACTTAGAATTTTACTATTTATGCATCTTGCTTAAATTGATAAGTATTGTATTTATATTAGATACATAAAACAAATAATTGTCGCCCATAAGATGTTAGATTTGAGATCGACACGTTAAGTGTGGTAGTTTCTATGTATTTGATACATTTAGTACAAGTTCAAATTATACGTATCGTATCTTTAAAAAATAGTTCATGATACATTACTATTTATGTATCTCGTTTGAATTGGTAAGTATTGCATTTAAACTAGATATGTTAAATACTTAAATGTTGCCCATAAAAGATTAGATTTGAGATCGATACATTACGGTATGATGGTTGTTAGCAATTGATATATTTAGTATGAATTTGAATTTATGTATCATGTTTAAAAAATTAGTGTATGATACATTATTATTAATGTATCACGTTTGAATTGATAAGTATTGTATTGTCACGGAATACACTAAACATGTAATCGTTGCCCATAAGTTGTTTGGTTTGAGATCAATACGTGCAGTATAAATTAGAATTTATGTATCATGCCAGTATAATTTGACGTAGCTACGTATAATATACCAAAAAATATGAATATGATAAACAATGATATAGTTATCGTATAGTAATGCACATACATGAAAACATATGATACATAGTTAATAAATTGAGCCTATTGTTCGTTTCCAATGAAGAAAAGAACTGGAAAGAAAAAAATAAATTGAGCCTATTGCTTACATTCATTGGTTGTAATGAGTCTCTGCAAGGAGGACGGAGAACGTATCATTTAATTTTTGCCAGATAATTAATGTAAAATTCAATGTTTATTCATACAAGAATAGATAAATGCTTGATCAAGTTCATTTTTCAAGCCTTTATATTTGTTGATTTGATTTCTTTACAAAAATTTAGATCCCTTCTTTTAAAAATATCATTAATTGGAGAGACGAAATATTTAAGATTAAAAAAAATGAGAAAATAGTTGATTGGGAAGATTGAAAGTTATGTATATGGAAAAGAGAGAAAAAGAGAGATTTTTGTAATTTTTTAAAATGGTAGGGAATAATACATAATACTATAAAAAAAGATGTGTAGTTAGGTAATTTTTCCAATTTAATAACCACCACATTGTTTGATTTTGTTTTTCCCTTTTTATATGAGAATCTATTTATTATTTCACACAAGATATAATATGAAATAAAAATTAATATGTTTAGTTGAATGTTGGAACTCAACAGTTGCGAATCATTAGGGACTGACCAGGATGAATGCATGTGTTCATCACTCAATGAATAGTTATCATCTTATAATCAAGTCATGTCATAACTTTTTTAATTTGAGTTTTCTTAAACAAAGCAAATGACATTCTAATATAAATAGCTAATTTTATTTGAGTGACGCCACATGTACACGCCAAACAAACCCAACCTCCACATAGAAGACTATGGAAAAAGGTTAAAACTACCCTCAAACTATTCGAAATAGCTTAAATATACGCTTAAACTATATTTTGAATCAAAATTTCACTTCCCGTTCAACTATTAGACCAACTTTCCTTATTTCTTTAACAAAAACGTCATGTAAAATGCCACATAGACTCCCCATGTGCCCAAACACACCCCACCCCCACATAGACGACTTAAAGCCGTAATTTCATTCCCCCCCCCCCCCCCCCTTCATTTCATCATTTTATTATTTGGATACACCTATATGAATATATAATAAACATTGACTCAATTCAGTTCCATTTTATTCTGATACTAATATATTGGACTTTGAAGATCACCACTTAAACAAAATTTAAATTGATTCTGCTATCTAATCCTTAAATAATATATTATATTGAATTCTTCTTTAACATTCCAAAAAAAATCTTGAACTTCCTTAACAATCATTTAGAGCATCTTTTGGATTTGGGTCCACAAAAGCTCAAAACTTGAACAAAAATAGGTTAATTGGATAAAAAAAATCAAAAATCTATAAAGACTTTGTAGGTCTTCATTGATGTAGTAGCAATGGAAGGTGTCATCCCATCCGTTCGTCAAGTTTTCCTCATTGGTGAAATCGCCGACATTGATGTGGTGGAGCTCGGTCACCACCTCCAGGGATGCCGTCATAATTGTCTTCATGTGCTTGGAGTTCTAGTGATAAGTATATTAGGTCTCTTATGGCAGTTGCTATTTTGCCATGGCCATGAGTTGAATCAATAAGAAAGCTTTGCTAAGATTTATTTAAACAACATTAATTTATTAAGAGAAATTAAAATAATAAATTAGTGTTTTTTCTGCTTCATTCGGTTACGTATACAAGTTTCCGCATATATTTTTGCCTTTTTTTGTTATATATATTTTTTTCAGGATGAAATGAGAGGGGGGAGAGGAGTGAAACTTAGGGCTTTAAGTCGTCTATATGGAGGTGAGGTGTCTTTCTCTTGCATTTGTGGAGTCCTTATGGCATTTTAGCAAACATATAGATGTTTTTGTTAAACAGAAGGGAAAGTGTGATCAAATAGTTAGATGAGAAGGACATTTTTAGCCGAAATATAGTTTAAGAGTATATTTAAGACATTTCAATAGTTTAAGAGTAGTTTTGACCCTTTTTTGTAGTCGTCTATGTGGAGGTGGGGTGTCACGACTGGAATCTAGACCCCAGACAGACCGCCGTCGTTGACCTCTCGAGGTCGCAAACAAGCCTACTTACATCATTCTTACTTTACATAGGTTAATTTTAGCGGAAAATTTGAAATTTTTGATTCCTTAACATACTTCATAAACATTCTTAATATTTCGTAATCATTCATCATCAACCATCTAACATTTAAGCGATAAGAAACTGAAAGAAATAATTCATTAAGTATTAGTTGTATAACGGCCAAAATAGCACCAATACAAACTCTGAACCAAAATAGCATCATTATAATTATCGTACTACACACAACACATAGCATCTTCATATAGCACATAACATATAACACATAGTTTCTTTTATATTATTCATTCATATTCCATGAGACCTTGTTATCATGGACTTGACCTTAAGACTTTCCAAAATGAGTTCTATGGGACCTCAACTAGGGAGCCTTCTTTAGCAAGCACAGATTCTGCTTCATTCATTCATACGTACCTCATTTCAGTTCATTCATAGGCCAATATGAACACCAGCTATATCTAGGATGCATTTTAAGACTTTCATCGGGTTTGATGTGCAATGATCAGGAATAACCTAATGTCATTACCTGAATCTAGCTCACCACTTGATTAAACTATCCTAACACCTTCGGTATCATTCATTTCTTTATATGATTCATTTGAGGCTGGCCTCATTCATTCTTTGGGAACTTTAAATTTAACCGACATAGATCATGTGAGCATAGTGAAATACAGTGTCTCCCCCACACGAAAGAGGTGGAATCACCGGCCAAAGTGACTCAATAACATGCTAGCGTATATGGGAATTTAACCCCACCAGATCCCTATATTGGCAGTATAGGTTCAAAGACTAGGAGATGTATGGAGACCCATACCCTGAAAGCCGGACAGTCTCATCTCATGAGAGTTACATGAACCTTCGCCCTTCCCGAAAGAAGGCATCACCGGTTATAGATAGACTATCGGTGCTCATTATAAAGTTCCATTACATTCAACTCATACATCATGGAAGATGGCTTCTTGTATGAGGACAACATAGCTCATTAGATGATTTCTCATCTCATCATTAGTATTAAGTGTTATAAACTCATTATTTTCATTAGTTTGTTCATAGATAGTGGTATCTTCATTATCTTACACTCTCATTGTTGATTGTCACAACATTCTTCATTATTAGCACCTTTGTTTTTCATACTTACTCACCTATTATTACGTGAATGTTCATTTCTTCATTTCGTAGTTCATTTCATCATATACCAATGCACTTGTACATTTAGTGTATCATACACTCGTACTTAATCCTCCTAAGGTTCATAATTTCATTACGTACATCTTAGGTTCACTTAATTTTTGAACGTATGTTAGACTTATGTGTCTATACATACAAGCCATGGGGTTTCATTCATAGTTCTCTAAGTGTTTCTTACTTTCCTAAAATTATGTATTACAAGACTTATGCATCTTGTATATTTGACAAGATCTTGATTTTCGATCCAAGTAGATGACATTATTCTTGAATATTTTATTCACGTATGAATTATGTATCAATACGGAGGTTTGGGCACGGGAACCCAATTCTTGAATCACTTGGATATCATTTATATTTTTCATTGATTTTATTTATAATATTCATAACATTAGAACTCTAAATTAAATCTCACCATTTACATGGAATAATTAATTTTCTGATTTTAATAAGAATTCTAAATTAAATCTCAACATTTACATGAAAGAATAAATTTTCCATTTTAATTAGAATTCTTAATTAAATCTAAACATTTACATGAAATAAAAAATTTTCTATTTAAATTAGAATTCTAAATTAAATCTCAATATTTACATGAAAGAATTAATTTTTTTATTTTAATTAGAATTTTAATTTAGATCTCAATATTTACATGAAAGAATTAATTTTCTATGTTAATTAGAATTCTAATTTAAATCTCAATATTTGCATGAAAGAATTAATTTTCTATTTTAATTAGAATTCTAATTTAAATATCAATATTTAAATGAAAGAATTAATATTCTTTTTTTAATTATTACATTTTTCTTGCCAAATTCACATATACCATTAGCTTGTGGGATAGAACCCCCACAAGCTCTCTTTCTTTTTCTCCAATTTCGCAGCCTGCCTGAGGTCGTGGGTTCAATTCCCACGCCTCACAATTCTTTAAATTTCATTTTTCTCCTTTCTTCTTGAGCAGTGTTACAAGTCACAGAGGGGCGTGGGATCGATTCCCCATGACCCCATAGTTTTTTTTTCCGCCTACCCTTCCTCCTTGAGGTCGTGGAATCGATCCCCACTCCTCGCGATTTCTTTTCATTATTTATTTTCCCTTTTGTGCGCGTAGCTGGAGGTCGTGGGTTCGAATCCCACGCCTCCCCTTTTTTTAAAAAAAAAATATTTTTTTTCCTCCTTTCTCTTCCAGCAACCCGATTTCGAATCCCCCAGCACCCTTTTTTTCGCTAATTACAGCAGGTACACGGGTGAGGTCACAAGTTCGAATCTTGGGTGCCTCACCCCTTTAAATTTTATTAAATTTTCAGATTCTTTTATTAAACTTTAGTCTAAATTAACATTGCACTGTTGCTGGAAATTTTGGTCATTTTTCAATTCATTTTTATCAACATTTTCACTTGAATTCCTAAGAAAATTTGTAGACCATTTTAACACAATTTTAGGTGCATCTTTCATAGGTTTGTTTGGATAAAAGATTGTTATTCAATCAGCCACGATTCTTTATGATGAATATCACGTTGTGTACAACTTTTGCACATAAAAATACAAAAATTAAACATGCCATTTCACTCCTCCAACAATTACTAAGTTCACTGCCACACATTACACACACACATCACTTTTTCACATGATTTCGGACAACATATTCAATATTCACAGTCCATGGATGGGGGTTTCATGATTCACCCCTGAAACCCCCGAAATTCACAAGATTCAAACTAGAAACTACATCTCCTCTCAAAAAAATTTCGTCTAGGATTTCATTGAAGAGCAAGGTCAAGGTCAGGGTCCAAGAATCAATCTTTCTTCTCCAATTTCTTGTGGGAATCAATCTAAGGTATGAAGCATTTTCATCTTTGGGAAGCTATCACCCAAAGATCCTTTTCAAACTATGTTTTTAAGACTTTTAATTTCCCAAAAAACCTATGGTTCACTCTATGACATGGGTCTTCTTCCGAAATGATTCCACTTGTTTAATTATGGCTTATTATGGTCGATCGTGATAATTTATGATTTGAATAATGAAGTATTGTTGATTTATGGTGAAAATCCCTCATGGACCTATGTTTCCCCACTATGATAAAGTATGAATGGATGATGTAGGTTGGTTGATATTAGCTACATGTGAATTGATTAAGTTTATGATTAATTAGTTATTGAATCATGAAATTTCTCTTATATAATGTAGTAATTGTATATGTTTGGGTTTATTATGATCCATGGCTCTTGAAGGGCAAAGTATGAGAGTTTGTACATCTTTATGGGAATTGTTTATGAGCTTATGTTTAACTTAGAAAGTGAAGACCCATTGACTATTGTGTCTAATTGTGGTAATGTTGAAAGATCATGCTTCCCCTACCCTTACACATGACTATGTATGAATGAATATGAATATGGTAAGCTTGTTGTGTTGATTGAAGGTTATTCTCATGAACACACTATGAATAAGATGTGAAAGGTTTAATTACATGAAGATAATTCTAAGTAGAACATATCGAAACTAGGAATACCTAGAAAATAGTTTTAAAATATGAAAATAGTTACTTTTGGGAAGTATAAGGAAATCTGGAAATTTTAAGTTAAAAATGAGTTTTTGGCCAACTTCAAGCGACCATAACTCTAGAACGGTGTGATTTAGGTGTAGTTCCAAATATGGTTGGAAATTCCTTGGAATGATCTTTCTAACGCCGCGAAGTTCGCGCGATTCCGAGTTCGTATGAGTGGGTTATGCCTTTTTGAAGTTGGGTTGTTGGATTAAAAAAAGTCCAATCCGGATTTGGGAAGGAAAAATTTGTTTTTTCCTTACCTAATTTTATTTATTTAGTTATAGGGATTAATTAGGGAAAATAAGACTTCATTCAGTTTAGAAATATTTAGAAATCACGCTAGAGCTTGGAGAAAGGGAAAAAATGAGAAAATCAAGAAATTTCCAATAACATTCAAGCTTTGTGTGTGGAATTCGCTGGGGGTCATTCCTAAAAAGGTATGTGATATAATATAGTGTTGGTTTAGTTTACCCACGTGCCAACCATGTTTCAATTCAGCGAAGTTGAGTATTGAATGTTAAGAAATGAGTTCTTGAAGAACATTGTTGAAAGTTTTGTTGAGTTCTTAATGATTGTGCTGTTAAAGCTTCTTTATGGTTTAATACATGTTTCCGGGTGTAATTTTTTGTTGAATCTATTGTATATTGATATTACTAATGATCCTAAGTTTTTGGGGAAAGAACAATTGAAGTTTAGAGTTTTTAGAGATGAAAAACGAGCAAGAAAAGTCGGAGTTTACCTGGGGAAGGGGGTGGGTCGTCGCGCCAGCCAGCGCGCCCCAAAGCAACCTCTGTACATAGAGATATGGGGAGACGTACCAGCCAGAGCGCTCCAACCAGCCCTCTAGAGTTTGAGGGCTGGAGCCCCATGCCTCTCAGAGCGCTAGGGACGCCAGTTATCCCCATTCCTTCCCCATCTTTATGTATTAGTTCCTTAGTGATTTACCTATGTTTGTTAATTGATTTCAACACTCTAAGGTACATCTAAACATCATATAATTATCCATTAACATGACATCATGAACCTTGAATCCATAATCTAATTCAAGAAAAGTTAATATCAAAGTCAAAGAAGTTAAGAGTCAAGTTTCGAAGTTAAGAAGCAAGTCAAACCAAAGTTATTAAAAGTTTTTAAGTCTTTAGCAATGTTTTAACTTTGTTTTTAAGACTCAAGTTTCAATTTACGGAAAGAGTAAAGAGTTGAGATCATTCTCAAAAAGTTATAAAGGACATAAGTATTCCCTAAGAATTTATAAATGTTTTCACATTTGAGCAAGTAATAGAATATTGATGCCAAGAGACCCTATGAGATAAGATTTGAGTAATTATCTGAAACCAAAGAAAGAATTATTTTTCTAAATACATGATATAATTATATTTTTGGGAGTAGTATTGAGCAGCGAAATGGGGATGTTGATTTCATATTAACTACGTCTCCATAAACCATGTAGACATCCTGAGTGTTAATGGATCATACTTTTTAGATGATTACTTAAATTAAACTAGGGGATTCACTAAGTTAAGTAGTTCTATGCGATGGAAAATTATGGAACAGTTCTAGCAGTGTGAGCAAGACGTTGTATCACCACTTAGGCTCATAGTGGTGGTGGTTGATTAGAGAATCTCCCACTGAAACTATGTTACTTTATTATATATGTAAAGTTGAGTTTGTTATTGCATTTTCTTTAACGAACTAAGTTTTTTCCCATTATTTTACAAGCTTTATATATTTTGCATGTATCTTATTATTGTATATTGAGTTAAGTTATGCATGAATTGAGAATAGTCAAGGTACGTGTTCCCTGCATATTCTTTTCAAGCTTAAGTTGTATTTAGCATTCCAAATCGCATACTCGTACATTCAATGTACTGATACTAGTTGTCCTGCAACGTCTTATGATGCAGAGGAAGGTAATTAAGATATGAATTTTGGCGCATCATTGATTAGGGAGCAGTTCAGAGTCTGTTGGTGAGCCTTATTGCATTTCAAATGACATATTTTATTTCTTTGTAGTTTCAGTTGTTAGAATGATTAGGAGTCATGTCCCAACATTCCTCTATATTTTCGAGGCTTTGTAGACATATAACATTATTTCTTTTGTCTTATTCATTTCAGTTGTATACGTTTAAGAATTAAGTTATCGTTTTGGCTAAGGTATTATCTTTTAAGGTATCTCTTTTGCTTAAGTCTTTCACTGAGTAAGCAAGCCAGACAAGGGTCTGCTCGAGGCCAACAATGGCCTTCGAGTTCCTGTCCTACCCAGGGTGTAGGCTCGGGCATGATACTAACGTTGAAATGACATTCTCACCTAATGAATCTATGAGCTATTATAATGTTATGTTAGTATGAGTGTCTAGTATATTCTTACTTCAACATGAAGTTAAGTAAAGACTTAATATGAATTTAATGGAGAATTATGCTTCGTACCGAGTGGATATAAAAATGAGATGGAAGCTTTTATGCTAGAAAGTCTGGATTCCTAAAGTAAATATCTTATGAGATGAAAACCTTTTACATTAGAAAGTCCAGATTTCTAGTAGCAATCTCCTTATTCCATAACTATGTGCCCTTATAGGTCTTTAGATAGTGGATCCACCTAAAAGCTAATATGTTAGTTCTACCTTAGGAAAGTAGGACACCTCGTTTCGATATGGAGGTAAACACCAGATTCCATGTAGCTCATATGGTTTATGTCGGTTAAGGCTAAATTTCTCTATATAATAAGAATATAAATTATGTTAAAAACATAAACTTTAACTATGACTTCTTAAGGGTACTACTTAGTATGGATGGGGGGTACGGGACTCCATCAATGCATTGCACAAGTGGGATTTAAGACGGATTGTGTTGAGGTTCTCTTATGTCATGAAAATTTATGGATTATGTATTTAAGATATGTATGAATGTTAAGGTTGTATTTACTTGTCACAAATTATAAATATGGATGATTTCTTGTATATGATTATTTTCTATGAATGAGGTTAAGGGATGATATGTATTATTTGGGTGACCTAAGAAAGATACTTCGCATTTGGTAGGATTATGATATCCTGCCTTGGCATTGCACAAATATAATTTTGGGTTGCTTATGTTATTTTGACTTGTGTTTCTTTGTAAAGGTGCATAATGGCTTTTAAACTTGATAAATGCATTATTTCAACTAAATGTCCGTTTTATACATGTTTCAAGGATTTTTATGCATGACTTGCATACTTAGTACAATATTTGTGCTAATCCATAGTTTCTTCATTTACTATGAGTGTAGGTTCCATTCGTTAAGACATACTCCTCCTTTCAAGTGAAGCTTCGGTTGACTATTCCCTAAGCTTTGTGAGTTCTCATGGTTTGAGTACAAGATGTTACTCTTTTCTACATCTATTGTACTTTCTATTTTTGAGACTTTATTGTAAAGGGAATTAACCATAATTATATTCTCTATTATACTAGATAGTGATTGAGACAAGGTCTAGAGTCTTATATTGTTTATGAAAAAGAAGTTGACTTCAATTCTAAAAGTTTTAAATTCCGCACCATTTCTATTGTTTTATGTTATTATTATGCAAAGGTCTTGTATGAGACCCCATTTGGGTTCAAGTACGCCTTGTTAGATGTAAGGGGTACCCCTGGGTCATGACTAACTTGGTAATTTAAACATAAAGTTTAGAATGATTTTAGGATGATATCTCATGAACCACATGTAATAGAGTCATGTTCATGAGCGTGACACGTACCACACTTATGACTGAGAGACTTTGTTTAGGAACTTGCACTTCTTGCATTACTCTTTAGTCGTGCCTTGGATTTTTAACTCTACGAAGTATTTCTCCTAACCTTTTTCTTGTGTATCCTCAAGTTCCTCAAGATCCTAATGATGGAGGGCTATGACTAATGTGCAAATAAGGTCGTCTCTCAAAACGTTTGACCCATGCTTCAACGACTCAAGTCACTAGGAATGCTAGAGCTCATGTGAACCCTAATGAGAGAACCATGTCTTCGAGGTTGAGGGCTTTCACAAGAATAATCCCTCCTAATTTCTTAAGTTCAAAAGTGGGTAAAAACCCTTAATAGTTCATGGAATAAATCCACAAGATAATTGATGCTATAGAGGTGACTTCTATAGAGAGAGAAAAGCTAAAAACGTATCAATTGAAGGGTGTGGCCCAAGCACGTCATATTAAATGGAAGAGGAATAGGCCGGAAGGAGCGAGCCCGGGAAGTGTTCAAGAAAGCATTCCTTGATAGGTTTTTCCCAAGCGAGAAAAAGGAAGCAAAAGTGGAGGAATTTATCAACCTTCGCCAAAGAGGTATGGGTGTTAAAGAATATTCTCTAAAGTTCACCAAATTGTCTAAAAATACTCTATTTATGGTGGCAGAACCTAGGGATAAGAGAAGTAGGTTTGTGACAGGGGTGTCTATCTTGGTGATAAAAGAATGTCGTTCAGCTATGATTCATGATAACATGGATATATCCTGTTTTATTGTGTATGCTAAACAAAGGGAGCATGAGAAACTCCAAGAAAAGAATAGTGAGGTAAAGAGGACTAGGATCAATGATGGAAATTCTTCCAAGGGTAAATATGACAGTCAAGGTAGACAAAGGTTCAAAAAGAGGTTGACCGATGATGGAAATTCTTCCAAGGGTAAATTTGAGAGTCAGGGTAGACCAAGGTTCAAAAAGAGGTTCTCCAACCAAGGCTTCTATAGCACTCCAAGGGTCAACAAATATAGGGTGTCTAACCCTAATCCACACGGAGTAATTAGTGGTGGTTCTTATGTTGATAGGCCTAATTGTACAAAATGTGGTAAGAAGCATGATGGTAGTGCCTAGTTGGAACGATTGTTGTTATAAGTGTGGGAAGAGCGGCCATATAATGAGAGATTGTCCTATGTTAAAGGTTCAAGGGAGAGAGGGAAAGCAAGCCCCTCATAGTAGCTCAAATCCTGATGCTCCCAAGAAGAACCGCTTCTATGCTCTTCAATCCCAAGGTGACCAAGAGAGCTCTCTAGATGTGGTGATTGGTATGTTACAAGTCTTCTGTATTGATGTTTATGCATTTTTAGACCGCCGTACCACTTTTTCCTTTGTTACACCTTTTATGGCTATGAAATTTGAAATGCTTCCTGACGTGTTCTTAGAGATTATTTTGTTGTCTACCCCGATTTGTTACTCGGTAGTGGCAAAAAGAGTCTATATTAGTTGTCCTATTTTTTTTCTTAGAAAGTCACTTTGGTTGATTTGATAGAATTTGACATATTAGAATTTGATGTCATTTTGGGTATGGATTGGTTCCATGCATGTTAAGCCTCTATTAATTGTAGGACTCAGGTAGTAAAGTTCCAATTCCCATAAAATCTAATTTAGAGTGGAAGGGGGGAAATTCTATCCCTAGAGATCAATTTGTTACTTGTCCTAAAGCTAGGAAATGATCTCCAGGGGGTGCATTTACCATATTGTTAGGGTTATATGGATGTTGAGTTCAGAACTCCTTCATTAGAGTCCGTCCCCGTGGTAAGTGAGTTTTCATAAGTCTTTCCCAATGACATTCCCAACATTTGTTACGAACGGGAAATAGACTTCGGCATTGATATTTTACCAAATGCACAACTTATATTCGTTCCTCCTTATAGAATAGCTCCAGTTTAATCGAAAGAGTTAAATGAGCAATTAAAGGATTTTTCAGACAAGGGTTTTATTCAACCGCGTATCTCACTGTGGGGTGCTCTGGTGTTATTTGTGAGAAAGAACGATGGGTCCCTTAGAATGTGTATTGACTACCGCCGATTGAACAAGGTGACTATAACAAATAAGTATCTCCTCCCTAGAATTGACGAGTTGTTTCATCAACTTCAAGGTGCTAACTATTTCGCCAAAATAGATCTTCGTTCGGGTTACCATCAGGTGAGAGGGGTTGATATACCCAAGAAGACTTTCCGAACTAGGTATGGGCACTATGAGTTCCTTGTGATGTCATTTGGTATAACTAATGTCCTGATGGAATTCATGGACCCAATGAATAGAGTGTTTTGACAATATCTTGATTCGTTTGTGATATTCTTTATCGGCGATATTTTAATCTATTCAAGGAGTGAAGGTGAGCATATGGATCATTTGAGCATCGTATTGTAATTCCATAAAGACCACCAATTATATGCTAAGTTTAGTAAATGTGAGTTTTGTCTAAGGTCAATTGCTTCCTTGGTCATATTATGTCGAACAAGGGTATTGAAATAGATTCCAAGAAGACGCATATGGTCAAGGGTTGGCCTACACCTCTAACACCTATCGATATTAGAAGTCTTTTGGGTTTTTATAGTTATTATAGGAGGTTTCTTGAGGGTTTTTTCTCCATAGATTCTTGATTGACAACTAACTCAAAAGAAAGCTAAATTTGTGTGGTCGAAGGCTTGCGAGAAAATCTTCCAAGAGTTGAAAGATAGAATCACTTCTGCTCCAGTGTTAATATTACTGGAGGGTACCGGAGGTCTTGTGGTATATTGTGACACTTCTCGAGTGGGTTTGGGATGTGTCCTTATGCAACATGGAGAAGGTACTGCCTATGCTTCAAGGCAACACAAGGTACACGAAAAGAATTATCCGAGGTCTATTCTTCTCAAATTTCTAGTGTATATCAACTTAAGGTATGAATATTTTTCATCTTTGGGAATTTATCACCCAAAGAGCCCCTTCAAACTATGTTTTTAAGACTTACAATCCCCCCAAAAAACTAGGGTTTCACTCTTTGACATGGTCTTCTTCCAAAACGATTTCATTTGTTTAATTATGGTTTATTATGGTTGATTTTGATTATTTATGTTAAAATCACCCATGGACCCATGTTTCCCCCAATTTGATAAAGTATAAATTGATGATGTGGGTTGGTTAATATTAGAAACATGTGAATTGATATGTTTATGATGAATTAGTTATTGAGTCGTGAAATTGCTCTTATATTATGTAGTAATTGTATATGTTTGGGTTGATTGTGATTCACGGCCCTTGAAGGGAAAAGTAAGAGAGTCCGTACATCTTTATGGGAATTGTGTATGAGCTTATGTTTCACTTACAAAGTAAGACCCAATGAATATTGTGTAATTGTGGTAATGTTGCAAGAGCATGTTTCCCCTACCCTTACACATGACTATGTATGAATGAGTATCACTCTTAGGTCACCCACATCATACATATCATACCTTAACCTCATTCATACCCAATACTCATGATTCGAGGTCAAGATGTTATTCTTTTCTAGCTTCTACTGTACTTTCTATTTTTGAGACGTTATTGTAAAGGGCTTTGACCCTAATTGTCTTTCCTAATGTACTAGATGGTGATTGAGACAAGGTCTAGACTCTTATATTCGTTTATGAAAATGAAGTTGACTTCAATTGTAAAAGTTTTAAATTATGCATTATTTCTATTACTTTATGTTATGATTATGGTAAGGGCTTGTATGAGACCTAATCCAGAGTCAATTATGTCGTGTTACATCTTGGGGTAACCTTGGGTCGCGACAATCCATGTGGTATTTAACATACACATGAACACTTCTGTTAACTTGAAAGGTAGGTGTTACCCAATAGTTTAATAGAAAGGGTATTTTTGAGCAGAAGTATAGTTTAAGAATATATATAAGCTCTAGTAAAACCTTTATAAATTAATACTCGATAAATTAAGAATCACTCTAAAATAATATTTTTCTCCGGTCCCAACTTTTACCGAAGCAAAAAAATTACCAATTTCTATAAAATAATAAGATAATATATTTCGAGAAGACCCCTATATAAATTATTGTCCCATTAATGTCATAAATTAATATTTATTTACAAGTTATAAAAATATATCTAAGACAATTTAGTTAAATATGATTCTATTATGTTATGTTTTTTCTTAAAATTTAAATTTAGTTGAAGTTGATCTCTAACTTTTCTTATTGCATCCAAGAATTCTGGTGTTGTCTTTTTGAGTTGCTCCATGAAATTGTGAAGAGTTCTAGATAAGTGGTTCCTTATGCGTAACTGATTTCAAAGGTATAGTATCATCTTCAACTTCATCATCAACATTGCTTTTTCTGATGGTATCCACAATTTTTTCTAAGCTCTGGACCTCTAACAATGTCTCACTTTCACCTAGATAACCTAACAGGTTATTGACATCCATTTTATTGTAGTAACCGAGATCATTAATCATGGCCTCAAGTTCATGAATGACATTTTCACAAGTGGTTTCATTCAAATTCTCTGAGATTGCATTCCTGAACGAATTTTTCAGTGTCAAAATAATCAATCTTCTACTGTCTCTTGCTGAACATTTGTGTCCAAGCAGGGATTACTGATAGCATCAAAAACGTTAATCTTTGTTACATCAGTTTGTCCCAATTCATAGTCTTCTAATATCCTACTATAAAATTTATTACGATAATAATGCTCTTATTATCCTAACATGATAATGTAGAAATTACAAGATATATATACTGATGTACTCATTGTACTTTATGTATAATTTTTTTTATATGAAATCAATAAATTTGATTCATAAATTAGTAAGATACAATGATTTTGATATAATCAAAATTAACCTTCATTAAATTTCAAACCATTCATTAAATTAATAAATATTAATTTATCAATTGATTAATATCTATATAAAATAATACAATTTCAGGGTCCCACCTATATCAATTTATAGAGATTTTACTGTATTTCGAATAGTTTAAGGATAGTTTTGACCCTTCTCCGTTTATTTTATATATATATATTTCCACAACTAATATGAACATGTATATATTTTATCTGACATCCCTTAGCATGCTTAGTCCATCTTTACCCTTTACATAATTTCCTTGCTGCTTTTTTTGCTTGATTGATTGAATTGTTGAGAATGGTAAATAACTAGTTCATCTGATCGATCCAATTCGAACCAATCGATTAGGGAATATATAAAAGTGACACGGAATTCTTGGATTTTAATTATGGTCATTGTTTTCTAAGTAAATCCTGTCTCAAATAAAAATTCTTTGATATTTTAATCTCGTAGATCATATATTATATTTAGTGCGATATAGTATTTTATAAATCAAGTATAGACAATCATGCTTTATTTAATAGCATATTCTCTGCGTACATAATTTAGTTAATTAAGTGCATTATTCGATTTTTTATGTGCAAAGGTGGGCCATATTAAATGAGTACTTTTAATCAAAGGTTATCGTTGTACTTTGCCCCATTTGGCAATTAACTTCCTAAGCTATCACTGTCATCTCCACTTTTTTGGTAGGTTTGTATGATCATATTTCATAACTATATATTATATTCTATTAAATAGAATATTAAGTAATTTACACCCAACTTGACAAGTGTTACTGCCCCTGTCCAATTTAGGTGTAGGCTTTACTATTTTTTAAGTTACAAAGAAATGTATTCTTTGATTATATTTTGTTTCAATAGTGTTGACCTGAAGTATTATTTTTTTGGGTAGTTATTAAATAACTAAATTTTATTTAGAATTTTTTGAAGAATCTTAGTAGTTTTTCGCTAATTCAAAGTTCCGTCAATATGTAATTGAACCTTGTGTAGTCTAAACTTGAAAACTATAACCTTGTGATCGTTGTCTAATAATTTGTGTATATTGATGAGCTAATCTCAAATTTCTTTAAATTATTTTATGTAGTTATCTACAGAATCTGATCGTACCACTATACTCTTAATTTGTTGTGTCAATTAGAAGTCCTTATCCTTAGTAGCTTGCTGGTAACTATCCTGATCAAGAGGCTCCTGAATTTGTTATATCAAGACTCTTCAGTCATGGTTGCAGATTTTTGAGGAGACGGACAGTTTGATTGGTTTTATTGAGGCTTGTTCTTCCTTGATTGAGCATATTCGTGTGTCAGTTTAATGACGAGAAACTATGTCTCATTCGAGACAATGTGATGAGAGGGGATGCGAAGGAGTCTGTCCTTGATTGTGATGGTGCCTTGAGAATTGGGTGAAATATCTATGTGCCCAAGATGTGCAAGTTGATTAGATTGATTCTTGAGAAGGTCCATCGTTTCTGATATTCTGTCCATCCAGGTGCAGCAAAGATATACCATGATCTGAGCTAGCATAATTAGAGGTGTGGTATGAAAGGAGATATAGCAGATTTTGTTTTGAGGTGTTTGACTTGCCAACAGGTCAAATGTGAGCACGAACGACCTAGAGGTATACCTTAGAGTATGCCTATTCCTACTAGGAGTGGGAATGGATCACCATAGACTTTGTTGTGGGACTACCTACCACCGTGGGTGGTTATGACTCCATTTTGATAGGGGTTAATAGGTTGACCAAGTCCACCCATTTCATCCCAGTTTGAGTAGAGTATACGGTAAAGAAGTTACATAAGCTTTATATCAATCAGATTGTGCGACTACATAGAGTCCTAATTTATATTTTCTCTGATCGAAGTTCTTTGTTTACTTGCCATTTCTTGAAGGCATTGCAACATGGCTTCAGTACTCGGTTAGATATGAGCACAACTTTTCACCCTCAGACAAGTGGTCAGTTCAAGCTGACAATTAGGTATTAGACAACATGATCTGAACTTGTGTGATTGATTTTGGTGCTAGATGGGATTGACGTTTACCCTTAGCAAAGTTTACCTACAACAATTGTTATCATTCTAGTATTCAGATGGCCCTTTTTTAGGCGATGTATGGCAAACGGCGTAGATCTTTGATAGGATGGTTTGATTTTACTGAGATGGATTTTTTAGATAAGAACTTGCTTAGAAATTTTATGAAGTAGGTTTTGTCAACCCAAAGTCGACAGAAGAGTTATGTAGATTTGGTAGTTTGAGCCTTAGTGTTTATAGAGGGTGATCATGTTTGGCTTCGAGTGTGACCCATGAAGGGTGTATTGAGGTTAGAAGAGAACGAAAATCTTAAACCTAACTCCTTTATGATATTGAGTCATGTGGGAGAGGTGAACTGTAGGTTGGCCTAGCTTATCAATTGTCCATCCCTTGTTTCATATATTTGTGCTTCAAAAGTACGTGTTGGATAAGTACCACATGATTTCTCTTTATTAGGTTGAGTTGGTCCAGACTCATCTTTTGAGGAGGAGCCTATGGTCATGTTGGATATGTAAGCCTAGAGGTTAGGACCAAGGAGATTGTTTTAGTCAAGGAATAGTGAAAACATCATTCAGTCGGTGCGGCGACTTAGGATACATAATAGGATATGCGTGCCAGATATACTTAGCTTGAATCTTTAGGTACTTTCTTTTGCTTTATGTTCGAGGAAGAACAAGATTTTTAATGATGGATAATGTAATGTCTCGGCCGATCATTTTTGGAAAGTTTTATGAATTTACCATTTTCCCCTCTTTTGATCTACCCCGTGTCTTTTATGTTGAGTTTTTAAGTTTGAGTTAAAAATGGAGAATTTTGTAAGACTTGGGTTTGAAAGGCTAATATTGTTAAAAAGTGGTTTTCATGATCTTTTGGAGTTTCGAATATAGAAATGAAATTCCTTCGATTCCATTAGTCCCGAAATGTGACATCTAAGTTGTGAGAGTCGTCAATTTTAGATTTGAAGTTTTTTTAAGGATTTGATGCCCTAAGTTGTGAAATAGTAAAAATTTAGCCTTCGAGACTCTCGCCTCACCCGCCCTTTTGACTTATGGCATCATCGACTTGCTTTTCAATCAAAGCGATTTCATAACTATAAAGAAAGACTCTCTTTCGGAATCAGTCCCATCCCTAGATGTAGTAGTCAATCCTTAGTTAGAGATAGGGGCTAAGTTAAGCCTACGTAACGCTATGGGAACAGCCTTTTTTGGCATCACAACCTCATGGCAAGCTTACTGAGTATCCAACACATCCCTTTCCAAAGATTCATTCGGATTGTTTTTTGTCATGAACTCTCTTGGCAAAGTCAGGATCATCTTGCAATCCACCTTATCCCATTGGCTTTGGGAACACTCTAAGTTCAGATGTTGGGATCAAAATTCTAAGAGTTCTGTTGGATTTAGGGGATGATTTTAGGCCTAAATGAGGTCTTTTTTAGTTTTTTGAGGGGTTTTGAGCTTGTTTTAGACTTTTTACGCCTGAAGTTAGTTTCATGTTTTGACGGTTCCATTGCGACTGATATGTCGAGTAGAATTGATTTGCTTACGTGGTTTGTATTTATAGGGGTTCCAAACGAATCATGAGGGTCCTTTTGGAGTTTCGGGACTTCGTTGTGTTTTCTGGTGCATCAGGCATCATTTTCTGCGAAGATCATGTCACTTAAGCAACTTCATCTTAAGGGAAAGGGGTATCGCTTAAGCGACCTTCGATTTTACGATGCCGAATCTTTTAAAAGGGTTCGCAAAGTTTTTACGACATCTTAGAGGGGTTTTGACCTGCCATTTTAGGGGTCTAAGCCTCATTTTTCATTTTTGAACTTGGGAAACACTTGGTGACAATTTTAGAAAAGTTTTCTTATGCTAAATCATTTGGGTTAGCTATCATGATCTTAACACTTCCTTTTCTTTTTCTTTGATTATTTATGAATTTTAACATCAAAATATGATAATTTGATTGATAAATGATGAGGTGTTTCAAGAACATAAGTTCTTAAATCAAAATGAGATTTTGAACTATTTTTGAGTCCTTTTTCAAAATATATTTTATCAGTGATTTTATAAAGCCTTAAGTATTGCTTTCCAGCATTAAATTTCGAATTCAACCCTTCCTTTTGATATTGGGTTTGAATGAATTTACCCATTGTTCTAAGCAATAGATGTAGGTATTTGTGAATACTTGTCAGGGGCGGTTCAATACTATCGGAGGCCTAAAGCAAAATTTCAACTAGAGGCCTAAAATCTAAATAACTTCATACGTAAAAAAAAAGGTTGCTTTTCAAAATGCAAAGTATACTTAATATTTTTTTATATGATTTATTCGATTTTATCAATTGTTGAAAAACATTTGCTTACTCGGACAATAATTATATGAATTGTTAACATAGAATCAAGTTGATAATATTTTGCATACCCATGTTTTAATATGCTTCTTGTACTGCTTGAAAATCTAAGAAGAAATAGGAAAAGAATTTATAATTCACTTTGCTCAACACTTTTGACTATTGATTCATATTTTTTTTATAGAGTATTATTCCACTTATCAAAAATTTAAAGAAAATAGTGTAAAAGGAGTTAAAAGAATAAAATAATGTGACTATTAGCATAGAAATGGTGAGAAAATAAAACAATTCTTCTAGATTTCTTCTATTTAGATGGGATTAATGAGAATCAAAAAGTAGTATTTTACAATATATATATTTTATCATAAATAATTAATTTTTTCTAAAAAAAATTAACTCATAATTTATTATTGGTAAGAAATTGAGGCCCCCTAAAATTGGGGGCCTAAGGCCAATGCCTTATTCAAATAGGCATAGGAGCCAACCCTGATACTTGTGTGTATATGGATTATGTGGCTTTGGAAGAGATTCAAAATGGGAAGACTCAACTATTGAAGTGATTATTGATTGATTTAAGACAAGTAATCTTTTAAACCTTGTATTATAGTATATTATGTATTCCCTTTGTTGTTTGTGTGTTGGGAGTAATGGGAATGAGGTGAAAAGATAATTGTCCACTTAATAAATCTTAACGAATAAAAATGGGTTGAAATTAAAAAGCTATTTGATGAACACGATGATGTGAATTTCCTTGTTGTGACCCTTCATGATCGATTGATGAAATACTTGATAGGATGAATGTGGACTTGAATTGAATGAATATAATCTCTTCTATGTGGTGTGATATTGGTTGTGTGCATTGATTGTTAAACACCGTGTTGAGACATGTGATGTTTATGAAGTCGAGGTTATTTCGATGAGTGTTATTATGCCGAGGTCATTTCCGGGAAGTGTTATTATGTCGATGTCATTTCCGGCTAGAGGATTGACGTAAAGCCAATGAGAAATGGTGTCGATTAGGGATTAATTATTGTGACTTGAGGCATTTGATGATTTATGTGACTTGCTTGTTAATTGTGATTGATACACTTTGTGTGTGATTGATCTATTTGACATTGAGATCAACTTACTTGATTTGTTTGGTTGTTGCATTATGATTATTGAACCATGATTATTGAGCCTTGTGAGTTGTGCATTATAGAACAGCTAGGCTGGGCTGATTTCTGTGTTAGTTGTAGTTTGAGTGTATGGGGTATTCAATTTATAGCTAGATATCTTATTTATTAGGTTTCTTCTAGGTACCGTGTTGTTGGCACTCACTCCTTGCTTCTACACTTGTGTAGATTCCGACCCCAGTTTAGCATGAGCTTCCTTCTCCTCTTACTTTTCAAGGCTTGTCAAAGGACTATCGAGAGGTAGCTGCTTGTCATGCCGGTGGGCCCTCTTTTTCTTTTATTAAGCTTTGTTCTATTTGAGAATCAAAGACTGAGACCTGTACTTATTTCTTAACTCCGCAACGTATGCATTTAGTGATTTGTAAATGTGACAATCAAATTTCGGATGTTTTTATAGAAAGAAAATTTTTTCCGTTTTGTCTTGTTCTTGTTTCATTTTTTTCTGTTTTGTGATGTGTCTTGGTAAAAATAGACAAGTGCCGTCACGTTCATTTTTGGATCGTGACATATTAACTCGTTATTGGTATCGTAATCGTGAGCTCGTATTCTACGGATGGTATGACTCAGGATTTGGTAAAATGTTCATTGACCCGAAGATCACTTATTGTGTGGTTTGTTAGACTTATAAATTCACCTTATGGAATATTATTAAAAAGCAGCTTGTGGTCTCTTGTTCTTTTGCAGAAGTAGAATACGGTTTGATGGTTATGACTTATGATCCTCCAAAAGTGACAAGAATTTTTACTCTTTTTCATAAATAGCTGCTAATGTCTTCTCTATTTAGATTGGGATTGGACTCTACAAATTACAATCTGAATAATCTTACTTATCCTAAGTTATGTTAATATTAGGATTTTTGTAATTTTGTATTGTGAAGTACTACTAGACAAAGGAGCAGAGCAAATTGCATATAAGAAACATGAGTTTTTATTGAAATAAAAGTATAGAGCCTTTGCAGAAGCATAAGAAATTGTCGTCACAACTCATATGAATAAGAAGTTGCAAATTCGAATAATGAAAATAGTCTCTTAATGGGATGTAAGGTTCATGAAGTATAACCCGATGTTGTCGTCACAATAGGTTTATTTCATAATTCAGATACATATATCCAATAAACCAAATGATATGTAAGTTTTGGATTTACAATCTTCCTTTTGCAAATACACTTCAAAGCTTTAAGTAATATATTCCAAATGTCCCCAATCCTTTGATTTACAAGAGAAACCACTAATTGCATATACAAAAACTAATAATATGTACCTATAAACATATATAGGAGAGTTTAATTTTACACTATTATCTTTATTTAAAATGTGTCATGTAACATGTAACATGTTGCCTGCCCTATTTTGCAGGTAGCTAGTTCTGCTTATTATGGATAGTTACCCGTTCTTAAACAACGTGCATGAGAGCGTACATAAAAATTCTTTTACACTATCAGCGTACATTTGTACCAACAATGTTTTTGTTTTGAAAAGAATGACCAATACCAGGGCTGTGATCTTTAAGATTATCAAAGCTTACTTTAGGCCTTGAAGCAGGGGAATTTTCTTTTTTTCTTGTGAATTGAAAATGATTTGCTTTTTCTTCATACCTTTGCTTTGAGTTGATAACAACTTGACTTGGGGTTTGAGTTGAATCAAAGTTGTGTTTCTTCAATGTGTTCAGTTGTCTTCCTTCAGTAAATAGAACTTGATGGCAAGCAATAAGTGCAAGAAGGAAAGTAAATGCATACATATGATGGATACATGCCATAATTGACTAGTTTTAGGGTGATTAAATAAAAATTTGCACTAAAACTTTTGTTAAGATGAAGTGTCTGTTTATTTTTCTTTGTGAAAGAAGAAGAAAAACTCTGAAGAGAGAAAATGTGAGTGAAGAATGTTTGTTCATTTTATGTTTCACCATATATATAGGCACCACCAAAGGAAGTGGTATAGTGGATCAGGGCAAAGGCAGAGCCACCTAACAGTTAGGGGTACATCCGAATCCTCTTTGGCAAAAAATTACATTGTTTATACATACATGGTTAAAACAAATTTTTAGATATAGATAGTAGATGTCAAACCCCCGTGAACTACTTCATGTGACTATCTTTTTAAATTTTGAACACCCTTCTTGAAAATCTTTCCGCCGTTGATCATGGTAGTGCTCCTTCTGTAATTAGAGATTTCAGATTCGAGCATGAATACAATAAAAAATCCTTGTTCGGAGTGCTTCCCCCCTCCACCACCTCCTGCTCTATGCCCACCCACCTTCAAGGAATGGGATCCTACACTACACAGATCTAAATTAGTCAAAATTTAATATAAAGTATCAAACATCGAAAAGAAACATATCAAAAAGTGCTTTTATTATATTCTATAATTGTCATTTGTTAATTTAAAATTATCTTATGGAAGCATCAATTTGGTTGATTCACGTTCCTTCAAAATCTTTGGAGAAGTCAAAATAGGCTACAATACTAATAGGAATTACTTCTTTTAAAAAAAAACACAAAAACACTAATGTATATGAGTGATCCAAATTTGCAATGCTCTTTATTTTATGTAGCTTATTTGCACAGCATTCTACAAAAAGAAATATCTATATTTTTTATATATATATTTTGCCCAGTATAATTTTCTACAAAAAGAGAAATCTATTTTATACTTTGCATCTGGTTTTTGTATTTTAACTGATTCTGAAATCTCTTATACAATTCAAAATAAAGCCACCACTAAAAAATGCTAATTATTGTTGAAATGACTTTATCCTAGATAAATTGAGTCTCAACTTTAATGCCTGTTTGAATTTTTTTATCAATTATCAATGAGCTTTGAGGATAAATAACTCGCTGTGAAAGATTCAATTAAATATTTTCTATTATTATATTCGGATATTTTTATTTGTCCTTAATTTTTAAAAAGAAAAAAGGTGTTATATATCTCATGAACTTTATCATATAGAGCTGCATCTGACTCATATATATCTTTTTCCTTTAATGAAACGTAAAAAAAATAATTTTATTTAATCTTCTAATTATTTCCTTTTAAAAAATTTAATTCATTTGAGGTATATTTTATTCTCCTCACACATATTTTTTGACTTTTTTATTTTAATGATTAATTTAAATTTATTATTTTGATGGTCAAATTCATTTATGTTTCACTAATTCAAACTCGTATAATTATAATCAAAGAAGTTAAAAAATATTTTTGTATGAAAAAAGATTGAAATATACCTCGAACTTTTTAGAAGGATAAAATATATACCCCTACATAATTTTTTTTAAAAAAAATTAAAGTAAAAAAAGGAAATGTAAAACTAAAATTTTCAATTCCATTAAATGAAGGGTATGCGTGAGTCATTTGTATAATATTAGGATATCTATGAGTCACTTTCTTAACAAGGGATATATTAATTCTAAATGACAAAGTTAAGGGTAAACCCTTTTCTCAATTGAAAATAAAAAGTTGCATTCTCAACACGAGTTGTGAGATTATGTCAATGATTTAGATATCAACCATATACGTAGACAGTAAAATGATAATGGATGCACACGTAAGGCAAGTGAGGCATCATATTTACAAAATTTTAGATCAAACAAAATGTTTGATCAGCGAAGACAAGAAGGATTTTAAGTGTCTATCGATAAATATTTGTACTTGAAAGAATTTAAGTTTTATTTATAACATAACAGGAAATATTTTATTCTCAACATTAATTACTTAATCTCTAAATTATTTTCTAAAATATAAAAAAAATATATAATATACATAATTGTGATAAAATACTTATATTCATTATTATTTTCAAGACATACATGAATAAATAAAATGAATGGAGAAGTGTATGTTGCTCAACGCATTCATCCTTGTTGTTGTGCCAGAACACCTAATTAAGGCTCACGAACAATTACACGGAATCGATAAGATAAAAAAATGGGCACAAGATTTAACAAAGTTCGATGGTGATGTCTGCCATCTTGGCAAAACAAGTAGAAAAAATTGCTATGATGAAATTTTTTATTTAATACTCACTTGGTCTTATTTTATGCGAGATAGTTTAACATGATATAGAGTTTAAAAAAGAAAGAAAAAAATTTAAAATTTGTGGTCCAAAATGAATGATAAAAATTTGTGTGTTTGTACATCGTTTCATTAACAATAATATGGATATTTTATAGTTAAATTATTACTTAATATCAAAATATATTATATTTTTTAAGACTGACTAAACATAAAAATAAATAACGTAAATTGATACACATGAAGTTATGGTTTAGAGACATCTTATGCAAAGATGAATATTACAAAAAATAATTAGCAATGTAAAATCTAATTATGGACATTGCTTGATCTTTTCTTTAAAGATTTCTCCCTAATTTGAGGATGATGTCATTAGTGGCGCTTTATAACATATTTGGTTATCAAGAAAAAAAATTTGGGTACATCTTGATGTTTTTATTAATATTTCAAAAATTTATGGGATATTTGAAATACCTATTTAAAAAAATATGCTACCTATATATCATAGAATCGATTTAGAGTTGTGTAGCCTCCAAAAATTCTAACAAAAATAACTCGGTCTTGTATAAAGTTCCACAAAATTATTGTGTCCTCTATAGTTCTAAACAATGTATAAATCTTAAGAGATACTGCAGATATTGAAACTTTGTGGCACTCTATATGACATGTTTAATTTGAATTGAATTTCTACAAAGTGTGTTCGATTTGAATAAGGATTCTTGTAGGGTACTCAAACTTAAGCCCTAGTTCATGCTTATATAAAGAGTATTATATTTTCTTTAAGAGTCTGTCACGACCCAAAGTACACCCTAGACGTGACATGGGGTATAAGACCCCAAGAGACCTTACGCAAGTCACTTAGCACACATCATACAAGATAATATAATTTTAAAAGTTCAAGAGATAGCATTTCATATAAAAGAATTTTTTAATCAAAGCAGAAGTCTAACATTTTTCTCAATAAGTCATGTAATACATAATAAGAAATTAAGAATAGTGATTGTGACGTAATTCATACATCACATATCAAGTATGAAACTGAAATACATAAGCTGTAAAAATGACATCGTCCTCGAAGCATGAGGACTCACCAAATCTCAAATCTATAATGCAATCAAATAGCCACTAACGGAAGGAGAAGAATCGTCAAGCCCTACTGTAGAGAAACAAATGTAGACATAAGTATGCATTAGTATGAGGGGAATGCAATAAATCATGATACATGATCACAATGGAACATAATAAAAAAATATGGAATGCATGACCAAGTTAAAACATAATAAAATCATGTATAAAGATTCATAAAACATAAACATGGTTAATGCATCTTTAAATCATAAAATGAATCTTTATAAAACATTAGTAATTAACTTAGTTCGTTTTGTGGGAAGTTTACTAGTTAACCGACATATAGACCATGAAAGTTAAAACATAGAATTGAGTGTCTATCCCACACCAAAAAAGGGATGTCCTACTTGCCAAGGTAAGGACCATAGACTTCTAGATGACGTGAATCCACTAGCTACTGTCTATCTAAGACAATCATCCTATGGTGGCACATAGGTATGGGTTAAGTAGATTACTACTAGAAACCCCGGCCTCAAGCTACGGGAGAAATTTCATCTCAATATCTTCTTGGTGCTATGGATAAATCTCACGAAATAGTCGTTGATCTGAACTTGTCTTATCATTATGAGACATGGGTATTCACTACTTGTCTTATCATAGGATAGCTCCATACACCGCACGTGAGAAAATCTTTCACCATCTATGATCTTTTTATAATAGCTTTTAAGGCCCATAATAATTCACTTCATGCTAGAAATGTCCTACTTCTAATGTAAATAGTCTTGAAAGTGTGATCTATAATCATTGGTAACATATCCGGATTTCATACTAATCAAGACCTAATTTAGAAAAATGTTCCGAAAAGCATTGAGAGCAAATTTAGATGTCATTCATGTCATGTCCGAACTTCATAGAAAATATAGATATGTTCATATATAAACTTACTTGAGTCATAAACATTACTTTCATAAAAACATATTCATATATTTAAGCTTCTTCATAAATCATCAAATAAGACCATAATGAAGCAATTGAAACAATACAAATAGAACCCATGAGGAATTGATTAAAAGTCTAATCAAATCTTGAAAAATTGAATCAGACAATTGAAGAAACTTTGGGGACTCAATGGGGGAATTGAACTCATTAATGAACTCCCTACATACCTTGATTGTATCCCTAAGCAATAATGAAGAAATGAGACTTGAACTTGAAGAGCCCTAGCTTCTTCTTCTTCATTGATCTAGAGAGAAGATTTTTGGAAAGGATGAATACGGTCAAGTTTACAAAATTTAGGAATATGAATTGAAATTGGTAATTTTAGGACTTAATTCACTTGTATAGGCCTTGAAATAAGGTTTAAAATGATGTATTTTGGGGTACCAAATACTTTAGGAAAAGACCACAATGACTCTAACTTAAAAACTAATGAGGAGGTTTCACAAGTCATGTATGGATTTAGCTTTACGGATCATATATCCAGTCGTGAAGCTTCACCTGTCGGAAAGTGATTAAGTAAAATGGGCATAGAATTTTACTCCAAACTTGCAATGAGGAAAACTTGGCGTTAAAAAGAGGACTGAAAGACCTTTAATTTGATAGGTCATGCATCATCTCATTCATTTTGTGCTGAAAGATATGATCATTTGCAGTTGACCTAAAATTCAAAGTCCAATAAGTCTCTTTCAGGAACGACTTCTCTGTCCGTGTAAAGCTTCACAAACCGTCTAGGCATTTGTGGTCCTTCAGAGTAACCTTGGGCGCAACCTCATTGTTTGGGTGATTTGTTCAGACCCCTAGACGGGCCTTCCAAGTCATCACGGCCTGTCTAGGGCATCGTCCAGGTGACTACTTCCTAGGGGCAATCCTGGATGGTCTCACGATGCCCTTATCTAGTCGTGGACCCCTAAACGGTCCATCTAATATGACGTGAAGGGTCTAATTCAGGTTCGTGAACTTTCCTCTTTTCCCTTTTTTGCCCTTTATCAAAGTTTGTGCTCTTATAGAGGCATCTCGAATATTCAGCATATTCAGGGCATATTCATAAAAAGGTCAAATCAAAATCATCCTAGTATAGAAATATGCCACCAATTGCCTTCGAATATGAAAAAATCTTTTAATGAGAGAAGAATCAAGGGATCGGAGGAACAAAATTGTACCCTCACTATTTATCAATACATATTCATGTTTGTTCATATTTTTTTTTTTTGTAATTTATTTTTTGTCATCGTGGGATTTGGATTTGCACTCTCTCATGGATCAAATTTGTAAACCCACCTTAACAAAACTACAAAGGTGGAAGAATGAGTGTCTCAAGTCTCGTCTTAGTTTCAACAAGTCTACACTCCGACTAGCCTTGTAGTAGGAGTCATTTGTAGACATTAAAATTTTTTGAAACTCTACAAGATGTGTTTAATTTCATTTAAGATTTTTGAAAGTTATTCAACCCTAAACCCTATTTCATGGTCATATAAAGGATATTATATTCCCTTTAAATAGACATAAAAATGTCAAATCAAATTCCTATCAAGAAATACGTCACTAATGGCTCTCGAATATGGAGAAGTTGTTTACAAGAAAAGAACCCAGGGAGAAACAAATTATCTCCGCACAATTGATCAATAAAATATTCATGTTTCTTCATATTCTGTTATAATTATAATTTATTTTCTATATTTTAAAATTTGTTGTAAATAAAGACACCTAGAGGATATAGAACCGAAAGTACATACAGCGACATAAATAAAACTTTATTCAATTTAATTTCTATAGTACCATATCAATTTTGTTACATCAATTCTTTTTTTCTTTTTTTTTTAAGTAGATCTTTGCGTGGACTTCAATAGATTATATGCATTTCGAGAAAATGTTAAACTTTAGGTTTATAAAACATAAAATG
The DNA here is from genome assembly GCA_027704765.1 of Solanum habrochaites. Taxonomy (NCBI): domain Eukaryota; kingdom Viridiplantae; phylum Streptophyta; class Magnoliopsida; order Solanales; family Solanaceae; genus Solanum; species Solanum habrochaites. The sequence goes on from JAKWJA010002491.1 coordinate 10,113,544, forward strand.
GTAACTAGGGGTGGACATAGCTTAATGTTATTTGGATTTATTTGAATCTTGTTTTGTTTGTAATATTTCACTAAAATTACAATTAATAAAAATTCATAATAATAAAAATATAAGAGACTTAATATTATAAACTTTAAAATTAAATTCACAAAATTTAAATTTCGAGCACGTTTGGTTCAGCTAGCCACCTCACCACCGAAAGTCAAAAGAAAAAGACATGATTATTTTTTAATACTCCCCACTTGATTGTGCTTAATTTTTTGTGTGGATGGTTTATATGCAAGCTTTGACTCTTTCCACTTAAGCAATTCAAGAGAATTACGTCTTTTGTTTATGTATTAAGCTTTTGAGGGAGATTATGACTATAAAATTAGTGCTTAAAAGTTATAATTATTCCAAATTAATGATAACAATCATGATTCGTTTTTCAAATGGATCAAACAAATATCTGACAAAATATCTTAATCTTTAATTTAAGTCTGATGGAGAAGGAACTTCATATCCTTCATTGCATTTTCCTAGTTTATCAGGATTTTATCATGTTTGTGCCTTGTTCATCAAGAAGTCGCAATCAACATATTGATTTACTTTTCTTCGTATCTATGTAATGAGGAGTAAATTTTAGGTTTAATACATAAATGTGCTTTTTAACTTGGTCTCATTTTACGTTTATACTCTCCAACTTAGAATATGTACATGTAAACACTTAAACTTGTATATAGTAGAATAAGTAAACACACCAGTCTACATGGCACAATACACAAAGGACGTCACGTAGGACAAAAATTGTCATGTAGGATGCCTTGTAGGATATGTGTGTCAATTTATTCAACTTTATACAAGTTTAAGTGTCTACTTGTGCGCATACAAAGTTGAAGGACATAAATACGATTTGAAGTCAATTTAAAGGGTATATTTATGTATTATGTCGTTTGTATAATTGCGCTTCACAACAAACTTTATGTTTGCTATTACTATTAATATGTATATTTTGGTATACATTTATAAAAGAAGAAATTGTATAATCTTTTTCTGTATACATATACAAAAAAATTAATTGTATAATTTTTGTATTTATAAAGCGGAAAAGAGAAAAAGACAAAAGAAAACTAGATAGGGAAAATTTTGTATTTATATAATCATAAGTATATAGGATAAATATATATGTATTTATATTTGTATATACAATTTTCTCTCAGTTTAATATAAACACAAACACAATTTATATATTTGTGTTTGTATAAAGTGAGAAAGGAGAGTGAGAGTGGCGAGTGAGATTCTCTGATGAGAGAGACGAACGAAAATATATGTTTATATACAATTTTCTCTCGTTTTGTACAAACACAAACACATTTTATATATTTGTGTTTGTAAAAAGTGAGAAAGGCGAGGGAGAGACAGCCCAGCAAGAAATGAGAGTGGCGAAATTCAAGGAATGAGGCGAGGGAGAAACAGCCCAGCAAGAAACGAGAGTGGCGAGCGAGGAATTCAAGGAAAGAGGCGAATGACAATAATTTTCTATGGATTATAATTAAATCAAAATGTAATTATGGTGTTTAATTTGAACTAGTAATTTTCTATTTTATGCAATTTTCCCTATACGGATAAAAGTCTCGTTATATTTATAGCATCCTTTTCATGCTCCATAATTCATAATTTTAATACCAGGAAGTATTTTGTATTTTACTAAGTGGACACAAATTCAAATTAATGATAAAGGAAATCAAATCTAAGGTATTTTTCCCTCAATGGTGCTTTAATTTTTTTTATTTCCCCTTGTTTCTGCCGGATACTAATGTCAGTTTTGATTTTGCTTCTCTTTGAGTTAATAGTATTTTTTGTCCCTTAATTATTGATAAATTTAAACATTTATGGTATTTAATTAAATATATAAAAAATTAATTAACTAAATTATGTATTTAAATAAATTTTTTGTGAATATTCATAAATGTATCGTAATTATTACTCTTTTTATTACGTATTTAATCATGTGAGTTATTAAATTGTTATATTATTTTATATTTGACGATAGTATAGATCAATAAATAGTTAAATATAACATATTTTCTATATACAAAGACCAAATTATATTTCAAGCAACTAAAGATTAAATGTTAGAGGTATCACTACTAAAACAATTACTACTATTTTCCTATTAAAAATATTCAATGGTTATTTTAATAGATATCTTAATTAAACTGATGTGAAAATTGAAAATTGTAATCTTTTCGCACAAAAAATTAGGAAGTTTGATCACTATTTTAGTGAGAATTTATTTCTCATCATTTATTTTTGAATTAATTCAAAGAAAAATAAATAAGAAAATCATATGTCATAACATAAATTTTTCACTAATCCCTTACCGGAATTACCAAAAAACATGAGTTCTATTAGCAATAGTATTGTATATATCATCCAGCTTACAAGATCTAAAAGAGAAATTTGCCAATAACTAATTATAGACAAAAAGTGCTTTGAATATATATGATTTTCTGATCTAAAGTGCACCTACCACTAATGAAAGCAATTCATTTACTATTGGATGGCTGTTGGCTACTGATAGTTGAAATGAAGTTCAATCATTTCAAGTGATATATGTATATATATATATAACCATTTATAATTTTTGTTGTATGAATTGTCATCAAATGATATTATAAAAAGGCTACGCATTCATGTGCCTTATTTTAACCTATAAATAGAAGATTGGGACAATATTGATGGATTGCTTGTTGGCATACAAATTCATATTCGTTAACGAAAGATTTAAAATTTGTTAAATAAAATATGTTGGAAAATAGTGTTTGACATTTAAAAATGTAGTTATTCATTAATTCGAAGCTAAGAACATGAACGTGCAAAAGAAACTTCATAGATAACCATTGTTAAAAATCAAAAATTGTTTGAAAATCGGGTATTTGGAAATAAGCACCGTTTTGAGTGAGTATAGTTGGATATGTATCGAGGAGTCTAGATCTAATATATAGGATGATTTGGTGTAGTTAAAGTGTTTTAGATGAATTTGATGATTGAACTCTAGGAAGAAGATTAATCTAAAAAGATGTATAGAGTTTTGTTGTAATATAATATATCAAGTATACAATATTGAGAAAACACATCAATCACCTATGAACATGGAAACAAAATTTTCTTTATTATATTAACTAAGGTAGGCAAGTCTTCAAAAGTCAAAGAAAATTTGTCCAATTGATGATTCGGGAGCTCAAAAAAGGGAATTTCTTTCCTCTATCTATGTCATACTTGGGATTCACTGACAGCCAATTCCAAGTAGATCCTCCCTCCCCCTCGCTCCACTTCGTTTCGCTACTACTTAGTCAAGTAGAAAGGCCAACCTGAGAGCGAGGCAAGCCGGGAAGGGGCTGAGACTTAGGATTCGAAGACCAAGTCAGAAACTACTAGACGTCTTATACAGAAATTTAAATACCCCTAAACAATTTTGAAGTGATTTAACTATCACTCTGAAATCATAAAACTATCCTTACCCATCACATCATAGTCATGTACACACTATATCATGATCATGTAGGCACCACATTATTAAATTATTATTTTATTTTTTTACTTATTCACCTTTTTTCTGAACACTTCATAAAATAATTACATCAATTAATTAATTTTTTTTAAAAAAAACACCCCCTCCCTTCTCTTTCTTCTTCCTTGTTCTTCACCATTTCAACCTTCAATATTTTTTTTTTCTTTTCTTCACTGTTCAACATTTTCTAAAAATTAACTTTACAAAAGAAAATTCACTTCAACCCATAATGAAACGATTTACAATCCCTACGGATTTTTGATCACGGCTCAAAAGTCGAGGCCATGATCACACACCCCGAGGACCTCAAAATGGTGTGTAATCTGAAAGAAATAAAACCTACGAGAATGAGAAAGAGAAATAAGGCCAGAACCAATAAGAAACAACAAAGAAATTTCCTAAATCTTGTAGCATCTAATACATTTCTAGAATTTGAAATACATCTCAAATTTTTGGAAAGAGAGTAAAGACTTTAAGTGGTTTTGATGAAATGACGATCTAGAAAGTAGGATCCTACCACAACTTCGAAAGACAAGAAATCGTCGGATCCAATCAACCGCTACAAAGATCAACCTAACTAAGATCTTCATCCAAGGAATACCAGAAGTAGGGGGTGATTATAATTCACATGTACTTATTAGGTTAGACCAACTGAGTATAAGCAATGAAACAGTCTTAGGAAATAAACTATGAAATGCTTCCACATGCACACAAAAAAGAATCATTTTGGCATCATTATCGCCAATTTCGATAATAATGGCGCGAATTAAAAGTAAATACAAAAGGGAATAAATAATTATTATATCAACAAATAAGTAAGTTACACAATACAACAAAACTAGTCAATGTGATGCAATGAATGATGAAATGATGGAACGATATGGTGAAATCAAGATCGTCGCACTATATTTCCTATACACTTTGTTGAGCTTTAGCTTCTAGACATGGACCCATGAGGGACTAGCAGTTCATATGCCAATACCATAATCTCATTAACTTGCCACCTACCTTGTGGTCAAGAAGATAAGTAAGGTGTTACATTTTCTTTCTAAATACTAGCACTTCTCCACTTTCTCACACTATAAACAATGATATGTTGCATGTATATGAATGTATCATAGCACATACAATACATGCATAATTAGTTCATGAAGAATTTCAAATAGTATAAAATTCTCAAACTAAGCAAGTCATGAAACACGTCTTCAAATGATAGGGATAGTGGAGATGTTATGCGGAATTTGAGGTAATATGAGAAAATATAAACGCGAAAAACAAGACAACAGATTTACGTGGTTCACCAATAAATTGGCTACGTCCACGGGGAAGAGGGGGAGCAGTTTTATTATGGAGAGGCAAGAACAGAATACAGAATAGGGTTTGTCATAGCGTCTATATATAGTGCTAAGCTACGCCCTAACAGGCTTGGGCCCAAATTACAGAATTGACAGATAATTAAGGACTCAATACAACAACATTGTATACCGTCGGGCCGGAGGCGACTTCGCCCCCCCCCCCCCCCCCCCCCCCCCCCCGGAACCCCAGGCCAAGGGGCGCGTCGCCCCTCTGGACCCCCCGACTCGCTGATCGGGCAGCGAGACCCCCGTTCTTTCTGTTTTAACGGGTCCGATTCAAGGCATTCAACAAATCTCCACCTTGACTTGAATTCTCCAAACAGATTCTTCAGACGCACTATGATAGTGCCAGGCCTCCCCCTTTTCCTCAGAATTTCCCCGCAGGGCAATTAACAGCTTCTGATGTTGAGCAAGTCCAAACAGTGTTGAAACTTGATCTGTGGAACCGTCTTTGTGAACATATCAGCAGGATTATCAGCAGTTCCTACTTTCTTCACCTTGATTCTCTTCTCACTTCTCAGAAAATGATACCTCACGTCAATATGCTTGGTTCTCTCATGATGGACTTGATCCTTGGCTAGACAAATTGCGCTCAAACTGTCACAATACACCGTAGCCTGATCATGATGCAGACCAAGATCACTAACCAGGCCTTTCAGCCAAATCCCTTCTTTTGCATCCTTTGTCAAGGCCATGTACTCCCCTTCCGTAGTAGACAAAGTCAGTGTAGGTTGCAAAGTTGCCTTCCAACTGACGACAGATCCTCCAAGGGTAAACACATAGCCAGTCATCGATCTTCTTGTGTCAACATCTCCAGCATAGTCAGAATCAGAATAGCCAGTAACCAAGCATTGAGTATCACCTCCATAAATGAGACCAACGTCATATGTACCTCTAAGGTACCGGAAAATTCTCTTCACAGCCTGCCAATGTTCTCTCCCTAGTTTTCCCATGAATCTGCTCACTACACTGACTACATGTGCTAAATCTGGCCTTGTACAGACCATATCATACATCAAACTTCCTACGACACTGGCATAAGGGACTCGTGACATATACTCCTTCCAATCTTCTGACTGTGGAGCGAACATGGCAGTGAGATGGATATTGGCAGCACTGGGGTATCAATAGGCTTAGATGAAGACATGCCAAACCTCGCCAAGACCTTCTGAGTGTAGCTTCTCTGTGACAAGAAAAGTTTCCTTCTCTCTCTGTCTCTAATGATCTCCATCCCTAGAATCTTCCGAGTGGCTCCCAGATCCTTCATCTCAAACTCAGCACTAATTAAACCCTTCAGCTTCTGAATGTCATACTTCTTCTTTGCAGCTATCAGCATATCATCTACATAAAGCACCAGATAGATGAATGAATCATCCTTGAGCCTATTGTAGTAGACACAACAATCATATGAGCTCCGAGTATAGCCCAACTTCACCATATAGCTGTCAAACCTTTTGTACCACTGCCTTGGAGACTGCTTAAGTCCAATAAGGACTTCTTCAACTTGCAGACGTGATTTCCTTCCCTGGAACTTGGAAACCATCCGGTTGAGTCATGTATATCTCTTCCTCCAGCTCTCCATGTAAAAACGCTGTCTTCACATCAAGTTGTTCAAGCTCCAGATTCTGATGTGTAAACTATCGCTAGTAACACTCGGATGGAAGTATGTCTGACACTGGTGAGAAGATCTCATTGTATTCCCCTCCCTCTCTTGGTTGAAACCTCTGGCAACAAACCTGGCTTTATACTTGACTCCTTCTGCTGGTGATATCCCTTCCCCTTCTCTTGAAAACCCATTTGCAAGTAATAATCTTTCTCCCCGAAGGCTGTATGACCAGATCCCATGTCTGATTCTTGTGTAGGGACTCCATCTCATCTCCCATGGCAGCAAACCATTTTTCAGAATCAGGACTTAAAATGGCTTCTTTGTAGGTAGACGGCTCAGATGTATCTACCTCTTCAGCAACCTGCAGTGCATAACCCACCATTTTTTTCAAAACCATACCTCGTAGGTGGCCGAACTCCAACCCTCCTTGGCCGATTTTGAGCTATACTCTGATGGATATCTAATGGCATAGATTCTGGAATATCAGTTTCTGTCTGTGGCTCTTGATCCTCCTCTTCAGGTTATTTCAAATCGCTCTCGTTCTGAATGACTTGAAACTCCACCTGTTTATCAAGACTCCCAGTTTCTGACGTAGTTGTAGGCTTCACAATGGTTCTAAGCAGAGAACTTTCATCAAAGACAATGTTCCTGCTCATAATAACCCTCTTTTCTGCTGGAGACCAGATTCTGAAACCTTTCACTCCATCTCCGTAGCCCACAAATACTCCCTTTTTAGCTCTTGGTTCTAACTTACCTTCACTGACGTGATAGTAAGTCGTACAACCAAAAGCTTTCAGATTTGAATAATCAGCAGCTTTTCCTGACCACATCTCCATAGGTGTCTTGCACTGTATGCCTGTATGTGGTCCGCGGTTAATTAAGTAGCAAGTAGTACTTACCGCTTCTGCCCAAAATCTTCTATCTAGACCAGCATTAGAGAGCATGCACCTTGCTCTCTCCAGAAGTGTTTGATTCATCCGCTCAGCTACACCGTTCTGCTGTGGTGTATTTCTGACTGTACGATGTCGAGCAATCCCTTCATCCTTACAGAATTGATCAAATTCAAACCAGCAGAATTCCAGCCCATTATCAGTTCGCAACCTCTTGATCTTCTTCCCTGTTTGATTTTCCATCAAAATTTTCCACTCCTTGAACTTCTGGAAAGCTTCACTTTTATGCTTCATCATGTACACCCAAGTCATCCTTGAGTAGTCATCAATAATGGACACAAAAAATCTGCAGCCTCCCAAAGACTCAACACGGCATGGACCCCAGCAATCAGAATGGATGTAATCAAGTGTGCCTTTTGTTCTGTGAATGGCCTTTGGAAACTTGTGCGATGTAGTTTTCCAAAGACACAATGTTCACAAAACTCTAGGCTCTTAACCTTATGACCAGCAAGAAAATCCTCCTTTGACAGAATTTGCATCCCTCTTTCACCCATATGACCAAGTCTCATGTGACATAACTTAGTCATATCCTCCTGGTGAACTTGTGACGATGCAACATGGGTTGTACCTGTAACCGTGGAACCTTGTAGAAAATACAAAGTACCACGCATGACACCTTTCAGAATCAAATTTGAACCCTTCCAGACTCGCAAGACTCCATCTTTTCCTGACCTGCTGAATCCCTTGCTGTCCAAAAAACTGAGAGATATCAGATTTTTCGTCATCAATGGAACGTACCTGACCTCGTTCAATGTGCAGAAGCTACATTCATGTGTCCTTATCTTGATCGAGCCTGTCCCAACCACCTTGCAGACAGAACTGTTGGCCATCGAGATGCTGCCTCCGTCTACCTGCTCATAAGTCGTGAACCACTCTCTCCTAGGACAGATGTGATAGGATGCCCCAGAATCGAGAACCCACACACCTGAATGATGAGTGTGCTCATCCGCAACTAGGGCAATGTCTTCTTCAGAATTTGTGTCTTCTTCAGCAACAGCAGCAGAAACTGATTGTTTTTCCGATTTCTTCTTCTTCTCCGGACAATCAAATTTCCAATGTCCCTTCTCCTTGCAGTAATTACAAACATCATCCGGCTTTTCACCCTTCGACATCGGCTTATTTTTCTTTCCGCCGTTTTTCCTTCCCTTTCCGCTACTGGTGAACAGACCAGAAGGCTGTATGTCCGTACTTGTGTCGTTAGCCTTATGTCGTAATTCCCTACTATGAAGGGCCGATCTGACTTCTTCCAGCGACACAGTATCTTTCCCAACAATGAACGATTGAACAAAATTCTCAAACGACATTGGGAGAGATACTAACAGAATCAGGGCAGCATCTTCATCCTCGATCTTCACATCGATATACGCAATTCAATAACAAAACAACGCTAAATTTCATTATTGCTTAGTTCTGACTTGTGTACCTTTCATTGTAAACCGAATAGACGTTGTTTCGGAAGCAGCTTGTTGGTTAGAGATTTTGTCATGTACAAACTCTCCAGCTTCAACCACAGACCAGCGGCAGTCTCTTCATCCGAGACCTCCGTGATGACGTCATCCGCGAGACACAGCATGATCGTCAACTGTGCCTTTTCCTCCAAAATTGCCATCTCAGGAATAACGACGGCGTTCTTGTCTTTCGACAACGGCGCCCAGAAGCCTTGTTGTTTCAACAAAGCCCGCATCTTGATCTGCCATAAACTGAAATTGTTCCTCCCTGTGAATTTGTCGATTTTCACGTTCAAAGCAGACATCTCGAATTCTTCAAGAACACCGATTAACCGAGAGGCTCTGATACCAATTTGTTATGCGGAATTCGAGGTAATACAAGAAAATATAAACGCGAAAAATAAGACAACAAATTTATGTGGTTCACCAATAAATTGGCTACGTCCACGGGGAAGAGGGGGAGCAGTTTTATTATGGAGAGGCAAGAACACAATACAGAATAGGGTTTGCCATAGCGTCTATATATAGTGCTAAGCTACGCCCTAACAGGCTTGGGCCCAAAATACAGAATTGACAGATAATTAAGGACTCAATACAACAACATTGTATACCGTCGGGCGGGGGCGACTCTGCCCCCCCCCCCCCCCGGACCCCTAGGCCAAGGGGCGCGTCACCCCTCTGGACCCCCCGACTCGCTGACCGGGCAGCGAGACCCCCATTCTTTCTGTTGTAACGGGTCCGATTCAAGGCATTCAGCAGGAGAAAACCATTTGAAACCAATCTTTAACACTTAGAAAGCATTTCTCTCATTTTAAGATATTAAAAATTCAAGTTAAGCCCCTAACTTGGGCATCTCAATGTCAAAAATAAATATAGGTCACACAACCTCTAACTCAGGCAATTACTCAAATATTAAAGGTTTTCAACAACAATTAAAGGCATCACACAAACCTCCACACATGTTACACATCACAAATAGGTATCTTACGTACTAAGCAAGGAGGGTCAGCAATTACCAACTTGTAAGACTCATACTACTACTCATTTTATAGTTATATTTCTATAAATGGTTAATTACGCATCTCGGTCTATAATAAAGATATCCAAACCTGCCTCAAGATTGAAACTTCACTTGAAAAAATCTATTAGAGCATTTTGTCAACCACACAATCACTGAAACGATCCTGAACTATCAACAATGGAAAGAGTTTGTCAAAAATATTTCAATGATACCCATATTAATAGGATTTGAAATCTAGAGTAAAATAGTCTAAAAAACACTTTGAAAGTTGAAAGGGTAAAATCATATTTTAGTTGAAAAACAAATTCTACAAGTCAAAAGGAGTTCATTTTTGAAAAATTCATTACAATAAGCAAGAATTGATCTCCAAATCAAGAATTTACTAATTTTCTAATGGTGGGAGAAAAAACCCAAAACCCACACTAATATCATGATTTTAAACTGTTTTTGGAAAATAAAAATTGAAGAAATCGATAATCAAAGAGAAAATTACTCACACGAGGTTACTCAACCAAAGCTCCTATCACGATACGAGTGTACATTCTGGACATGGTCGGCACTCGAAAACCATTGTTGGTCCCAAGCGAACCCTCATCCTGGTTGATTACAAGTGAAACACTTACTCAAGCATACATAAACTTAAAATCGAATTAAATTCATTTCATATTTCTCAACTTTAAAAAGTCTGAAAAATACTCAATATATATCCTCATAGTTTGGAAAACAACTTAAAAGAAAGTAAATACTAAAAAAAATCCTCAAGTCTCTCTGTCAATGAAGCCTCTACTATTAGAGAAAGATACCAAGACCCACGACATGTCAAAGCTACTAACTGCAAGGTAAAGGTGAAGTCCTAAAAAATATAAGACGGCTCGCCAAATCTGTCAAAATTGTCACATGAACTTAACGAAATGTTTGTTCATGATCCTGAACACTTGTATCTACATCATGAAATGATGCAGACCAAATGTTGTTCGTACACTAATTGTACAAGAATGTAAGGGAACTCTAAACATAATTATAAGTTTGACTGATAAAAGAAACACATACTCACCTTGTCTCAACTCAATATGACACAAAAACACTCAACTCAACTCAAGACTAATTAACACAATATGAAAGCAATGATAATAAGATGCAATATATACAACTTTGTAAACAGTAGACAAGAACTCAAAATGTATAAAAATAAAATAATAAACTCATTACTCTTCTTTGGGAGATTCTCAAAACAACAACCATCACTATGAGCAATATGATTATATATTGTCTCACCCATGCTTCCAACTGAACTGTCATATACCTTATCGCGGTATAGAACACCTCAATTAAGTGGATCCACTAAGCTCTGTCCGAAGGCACGTAGAATTCATCTTAAAAGTATGATTGTGTACCCATGTTGGCATGCATGGTTTATCCTCATATCAGTGTTCAATACAACTTCCAATAATATATAACTCATGCTCATATATTTTTTTTAAAAATTCTTCCTCTAAGTTGAGATAATTTCTCAAACCATCCTCTTAAAAGAGGTAACTGCTCTTGAAATGTCTTTGAACTCATAAATCATTTAGAATTCAAAGTTTTGCTTTTCTCAAAATAATATTCTCTTTCTTCATGAAAAATGACACAATTGAGAAATACATAGTTCCCTTATACTCTTTCTCACACTCCTCTTTACTTCCTCAAAACTCAGTTAAAAACTGAAATATTGGCTTTAAAAAGCTTCAAAATTTATAACTCAATTCATAGGGTTCATGCGGGATTATGGATATAAACAACTCAACTCAAGGATCTTAATAGCAATATGAAAACTTACTACTGAGAACTCAAGGACTCAAGAACTCGGAACTCAGAACTTAACAATACTACACCTCTCACGAATACTCATTTCGTAGAGTTCATACAGAATTATGGACATGAACAACTCCACTCGAGGATCTCAATAACAATATAGAGGCTCATGAATACAACTCTTCTAATTCTAAACTTAGCTCAAAACCATGGTTAATTACAAAAGACTTCTCAAAAGGACCTCTTTATTAACTTTACATTAATTTGAAATGTGAATTTAAGAGCTATGATTTGGATATATATAGGATCTCTCAATTATTAATGAAAGCTTAAATAGTTATAAACAACAAAAGAGCGATGACACGAATTGGATAGCATTGACGCGATGCGGAGAAGGATTTTATTTTTGGTCGCGAATTTTTTTTGAAACAGAGGACTCTTATCCTTTCCGCAACGCAGAGAATGAGTGATTGACAGGATATTGAAAATCTTAAGCGCCTCCTCGACGCAGACTTGGGTGCAAGTATCTGTCCGATCTTTTCTTCCTCCCCCAAACTCGATTCAATTCATACCTAATGCAATTCCATTGCCCAATTTAATTAATTTCATAAACCCATAATGTTTTCAATTAAATCCACACAAATTTCATTGACAATAACACTTATTCGCAAGATCCCTCACCTAAAGAACTCAACAAGACTCTGATATTAAATAATGAAGCTAAAACCCCACGAAAATCATCAAGAACAAGCCCAACACTATGAAATCTTACATACATGGAAGAAAAATATTCTAGCATGTTATGGATAACTTTGGTCAATGATTCCACCTCTTTTCGGTGTGGAGGAGACACTGGATTTTATGATGCTCACATGATCTATGTCGATTAAGTTAAAGTTCCCAATTAATGAATGAGGCCTGCCTCAAATGATGCACATAATGAAATGAATGATACCAAAGGTGTTAGGATAGGATAATCAAAAGGTGAGTTAGATTCAAGTAATGACATTAGGTCATTCTTGGTCATTGCACAAGGAACCTAATGAAAGTCTTAAACTACATCCTAGGTATAACTGGTGTTTACACTGGCCTATGAATGAAATGAAATGGAGTACATATGAATGAACGAAGCAGACTCTGTGTTTGCTAATGAATGCTCCCTAGTTAAGGTTCTATCTGTTGAGCCCTCATTTCTGGGATGTCTTAATGTTAAGTCCATGATTCCGAGGTCTCATGGCATATGAATTAATGGTATTAAAGAAGTTATGTTCTACATGCAAAGTGTGTTGTAAGTTATATGATATGTGCTATGTGTAAATGGTATGTGATGTGTGCAAATATGAAAAGTATGATGTATGTTATTCTCATGGCATAACTTTCCTATTCCAAATCTGGAAAGCTCAACACTATGAAAGCTTACATACATGGAAGAAAAATATTCTTGAATAAACTCGAAGGAAAATCTTTGAAGATGAACCCTAGCCTTAGCATTTCTTAAATTTCTTGAGCGTAGAAATTTAGGATGGAATGAGAGGGTTTGATTATCAAAACTATGTTTTCTAAACATTTAGGGTAATTTAGATGACCTCCTAAGGGTTTTTAAGACTAATATGCCCTTAAGGAAATAAATAAAATGAGGTTGAAGTCAGAATATTTTTCCAGTGGATAGTAAGGTTCATATTCACTTTGTAACGCGGATCCATCATAGACCTGTTGCCAGGTTCGAGCCTCTCTAGTAAATTAGTCAGAACTTATTACTCAAACCTCTTATTGATGAAAATATGGTGGCGTTGGAAAGAGGACTCTAAGTGATCCAATTTGATAGGTCATGGCACTTCCTCACTTTTTATATACTAAAATATGTGGTCGTTTGAATTTGATCCAAAACATAAGAAAACTGATAGATGACTTGAACGAATTTCTCTTTAGTTCTTTTTGAAGATAGAGGTTTTACATCTAGTGACCTTAAGGCCTACAAAAATTTAAAATCACTCGGAAAATCTTCTTCATAACGAAGAATGGTTCGATTCTAGGCTTAGAAATTTTTGGGTTGTTACAACTCATAAGATCACTTCTCTAAAGCTCCAATAGAGTGAAAATGGTGGAATGAGAGAAATGGAAGAAATCTAGAGTACACTACTAGGTGTAAAAAATTAGGTTCCACAAACAAGGAACTGTGTCGTGAATGTGACCCATTAGACTACCAAAGGTTCACAAACATGTGAAGAGTGTCATGATCGCGGATTACAATTTACCCATAAGCGCGCCCTCAACCCTCCGCAATTGCGGTGCCCAGTCGCCCACCTTCCGAGAAAGTGGTCCCCTTGCACCAAACTTTAAAAAATAGAAAACACTATAAGTCTATCTCCTAACAGACCCTTGGAAATTGTTCAAAATCCAATTAAAATAAACTGGACATTCTACCCCACTAAATTTGGCATCCACACTCGGAGATATTGAATTTTCTAAAAGTGGTCAAATGATGGGATTAACCTCTCAAACCACATTTAAGGCTTAAAACTCAACTTCTCACCCTAAACGCCTAAAACTCATCTTAAGGCCTCAGAAACCTCACCAACCAACTTATAACTTAAACTTAACCTTTTGGAGACAATGGAATTGACGGAACTTCCATCTAACATCGAAACTCAAAATGTTGATCAAAGTCAATCCCTATCACGAATTCTCAACTCAAGATGGTCAAATCACCAAAAGGTACAATAGATGAACTACTAAAAAAGTAACATTTAGCGACGAACTATATTCCGTCACTATATAACGACGGATTTGCAACGGAATGACCATTTTGTTGCAAATTATCAAATGATTTTTCGATTTATAATATAGAAACAGATGCACAACAGAATATTTAATTCGTCGCTAAATATTAACGCGAAAATTTGCCACTTTTTTTCCTACGGATTTAGTAACAAAGTAGGGGTGAAATTTTTAACTAATATTGGGCAATAGAATTAGTGATTGAATAAGAGTTGTTAATCTATTAAATATATTTTTATAAAATTTATATTATATAGTGATGAAAATATTCGTCAGTATAATTTTTGATATATATATATTTGAAAGCGACGGATGTAAGAATCCTTCACTAATTTCGTCGAAATTTGTTTTAAAGTGATATATTCTAGGGCACAAAATTTTAAACTTTCAAGTCCCTCTCTAGAAACGCACGCTGAGAAACTCTGAAACTCCAATGAAGGCTCTCAAACTCTGAAGCTTCCATATCTTCCCAAGTCTCTATCTCGAATCTCTAAAGCCAACATTTTGAAGTCTCCATCTTAGAAGGTAAGATATCAAACCCTCATATCCATTTCGATTTTAGTTAGCTCAAACCCAAACTAAGCAGGAACCCCAAGTAGGAATTTCAGTATGCAAAATAAGAACTCCAACTAGGAATACATTTGGATATCAATTTAACTCGACATACCATTGTTTTCCAGTTTTAGCTCGACAAACCATTATTTTCCAGTTGCAAAATCTGAAACCTAACAAGGAATGGTTGCACTCGAAACACCGCTGTAAATAGATATTATAGTGATTTGGTGTTATGAAGATATGATATTTTAACTTTGAACTCTTTCTATTTCATTTAGCTTGAAGTAAGATTGGTTATTTGTCAAATATAGGGGTTCTAGAAATTTGAATGTTCGGAAAATAGAAATTCTTTTAGAAGTAAAGTTTTCTGAAAATAGGTGTTAGGGTTCAAGCAAACATTTGGAGTTATTCTCAAGAGTTAGGGTTCAAGCAAACATTTGGAGTTATTCTCAAGAGTTTTTGGAACATTGGTATGCTTAATATTGTTATGAAATTATTGATGTATAATCTGCTGAACAGTTTCATTATTCTCTTTTGATATGTTTCATTGTATGAAATTAAGCATACCAATGTTTTAAAAACTCTTGAGAATAATTCGAAATGCTTGCTTGAACCCTATCACCTATTTTAAAAAAACTTTACTTCTAAAAAACTTTCTATTTGCAAAAATTTAAATTTCTAGAACCCCTATTTTTGAGAAATTACAGATCATACATCAAGCTAAATGAAACGGAAAGAGTTCAAAGTCAAATTTTCATATATTCAGAACAACTACATCACTAAAATCTCTATTTTCAGTGTTGTGTCGAGTGAAGCGATTCATAATACATTTATGTATTATGCCTTACTCAATTGTATATGAACTTTTCAAACACTAATATAAAAAAAAGGCATAATACATAAATATGCCCTTTAACTTGGCTTCGAATTACATTTATGCCCTTCAACTTTGGGTATGCACAAGCAGACACTTAAACTTGTATAAAGTTGAACAAATAGACACACATGTCCTACATGTCATTTTTTGTCCTACGTGGTGTCCTACGTGTATTTTGTCATGTAGGAATCATGTGTTTATTTATTTAAAAGTTGGATAGTTAAAGTGTTTGTTTGTGCATTATGAAAGTTGGGAGTTAAAGATAAAATTTGAAGTCACGTTTAGGGTCCAATATATGTATTATGCCTAAAAAAATCTGTCACGACCCAAATCAGGGACGCGACTGGCACCCACATTTACCCTCCTATGTGAGCGAACCAACCCATCTAAACCTTAACATTTCAAGATATATCAACAGGAAATAATGCGGAAGACTTAAACTCATTAATAAAAACAATTCAATACTATTATTATTATCCCCAAAATCTGGAAGTCATCATCACAAGAACATCTATCTCAAATTACTTAACTAAGAATGTCTAAGAACAAAATAACTAAAAAGCTAGTCCATGCCGGAAGTTCAAGGCATCAAGACTTGAAGAAGAAGACCCAGTCCAAGCTAGACGCATTAGCTCACCCTGAATTTCCGATGAAGTGAAGACTGGCTAGATCTACTGTTGAGTTGAAGTTGACGAAACGTTTGCTGCATTACACAAATAACAAAGAGGAAAACATAAAAGTAGGGGGTCAGTACAACCACACGTACTGAGTAGATATCATCGGCTAACTCAAAATAGGGAACATTATATATCAATAATAATGTAAATCAACTACAATACTCAACATGTAGCAATAACAACATGAATTCATCAATAACTACAACCGAGTTCACACATGAGGACTCAAGCCTCAATACCATACTCTTTTGGGAATTAAGTTCATTAGATTGAGTATATTCATTATCTTTCAAGATTCATTATCTTTCTTCCTCTTGTGTCGGTACGTGACACTCCGATCCTCTATTTCTATCCTGGTGCCGGAACGTGGCACTCCGATCCTCATTCTATCCTGGTACCGGAACGTGGCACCCGATCCATATACTATCCTGGTGTCGGAACGTGACACTCCGATCCTCATATTCTATCCTGGTACCGGAACGTGGCACCCGATCCATAATCTATCCTGGTGTCGGAACGTGACACTCCGATCCTCATATTCTATCCTGGTACCGGAACGTGGCACCCGATCCATATTCTATCCTGGTGTCGGAACGTGACACTCCGATCCTCATATTCATTCTATCCTGGTACCGGAACGTGGCACCCGATCCCCTAATTCATCAAGCCTTCTCTTACACTAAGGCATCATCATTCTCATTATATAATTTATTAAGCCTTCTTTCATACTAAGGCATCATCATTCTCATTATATAATTTATCAAGCCTTCTTTCATACTAAGGCATCATCATTCTCATTATATAATATATCAAGTGAATTAGGGTTCTTTCAAGATTTGGGATTCAATAACTTCATCATGCTTTGTTAATTCGTCACAATTTTATAATCATAATCATGCAAGCATACAACTTAAGCACATAGCAGGGTTTACAATATTATCAACACATAATATTCACTATTAAGAGTTCACTACGAATATCGTAACATAAACCATAACCTACCTCCACCGAAGAATTGAATCAACAAGCTATCTTCTCAAAATCCTTGCTATCCTCTTCGTCTCTCTCTCTTGATCGATTCTCTTCTCTTTTTCTTTCTATTTTTCTTTATTCAAACCCTCTTTCTTTTACCCTAATTAATATATAATTAAGAATAAAAGATGGCAATAATAACCCACTAATTAACTTAAGGTTACCTCTTTTAACCCCCAAGTAATTAGACTTATTAACATTAACCCTCTAACTTTATAATTAAAGCAGGAATAGTCAAAAACGTCCCTTAAAACGTGTAAAGAAATCCGACCCGAACTGGGATTGCGTATCCCGTGACGGGCCGTCGCGCCTGCGACGGTCCGTCCTGCTGTCCGTCGTATGCCACAGAAACTCATTTTTGAGTGGATGGCCTGTGACGGGCCGTCGCGCCTGTGACGGGCCGTCGCGCCTGCGACGGTCCGTCCTGCCACTCCGTCACGACGTTCAGAGAGTCGATTTTCAGTACCCAATTTCAGATTTTCTAAGTGTTTGGAAACGACACCTCCACGACGGTCCGTCGTGCCCGTGACGGTCCGTCGTGGCCCCCTTCACCTCTGCCAGTTTTTCCAGAATAAAATTTGTTGCTCAAAACGACTAAACAGGTCGTTACAATAGATACCAATTTACCCATCGTTCGTCCCCGAACGATCAAAAGAAGAAAAACAATGGCGAAAAGGAGTACCTGAATCTGTGAACAGATGTGGGTATTTTTCTTGCATATCCGCCTCCTTCTCCCAAGTAGCTTCTTCAACCGGTCGATTCTTCCATTGCACCTTGATGGATGCAATCTCTCTTGACCTCAACTTGCGAACTTCTCTATCTAAAATAGCAACAGGTTCCTCCTCATAAGACAAATTCTCATCAAGCAACACTGAGTCCCAACGGATAATGTAGTTTCCATCTCCATGGTATCTTTTCAACATGGACACATGAAATACCGGATGCACTCCGGACAGCCCTGGGGGCAAGGCTAATTCATAAGCCACCTCCCCTATTCGCTTTAGTACCTCAAATGGTCCAATATACCTTGGACTTAGCTTACCTCTTTTGCCAAACCGCATCACCCCTTTCATGGGTGAAACCTTCAACAAGACTTGTTCACCTTCCATGAACTCCAAGTCTCTAACCTTCCGGTCTGCATACTCCTTTTGTCTACTTTGCGCCGCTAGAAGCTTTTCTTGAATGCCCTTCACCTTTTCTAACGAATCCCTCAAGAGATCGGTACCCCAAGGTCTAACCTCGAATGCATCAAACCAACCAATGGGAGATCTACACCTCCTCCCATACAATGCTTCAAACGGAGCCATATCAATACTGGAGTGATAGCTATTATTGTACGAAAACTCTGCCAAAGGTAAGAAGCTATCCCAATGGCCACCAAACTCTATCACGCATGCGCGAAGCATGTCCTCCAACACTTGAATCGTTCGCTCAGACTGACCATCGGTCTGAGGATGGAACGCGGTACTAAGGTCCAACCTAGTACCCAATTCTGCATGCAATGTTTTCCAAAACTTAGAAGTAAACTGCGTACCTCTATCTGATATAATAGATAGTGGAACCCCATGCAATCGAACGATTTCTGAGATGTAGATTTTGGCTAACTTCTCTGCATTGTAAGTCACCTTAACCGGAATGAAATGAGCAGACTTAGTTAATCTGTCCACAATCACCCAAATGGAGTCGAACTTGCCCAATGTCTTTGGAAGACCAACCACAAAGTCCATTGCAATTCTCTCCCACTTCCACTCCGGAATGGGCATTCTTTGAAGTGTTCCTCCGGGCCTCTGGTGTTCATACTTTACTTGTTGACAATTTGGACATTTGGCAATAAAATCCACAATATCACGCTTCATTCTCCCCCACCAGAAGTGTTGCTTTAGGTCACGGTACATCTTGGTTGCACCCGGGTGTATAGAATACCTTGAACTATGAGCTTCTGCCAGAATAGTGCTGATCAAATCATCAATGCGGGGTACACATACCCTTCCCTTAATCCTCAACACACCTTCCTCGTCGATTGTTGCTTCTTTAGCCTCTCCTCGCAACACTTTATCTCGGATTCGCCTTAGTTTCTCATCATCAAACTGTTTTCCCTTAATCTTGTCAAGAAAAGAAGATCTTGACTCCACACTAGCCAACAATCCTCCCTTCTCATTTATTTCCAACCTCATCAAGTCGTTAGCCAGAGTCTGAACCTCTCTAGCCAATGGGCGTCTAGAGGCTTGCAGATGAGCTAGACTTCCCATGCTTCCCGCCTTTCTACTCAAGGCATCTGCCACAACATTCGCCTTCCCCGGATGATACAAAATAGTGATGTCGTAGTCCTTCAGTAGTTCCATCCATCTCCTCTGTCTCAAATTCAAATCTCTCTGAGTGAAGACATACTGTAGACTACGATGATCCGTATAGACCTCACACTTAACCCCATATAAATAGTGTCTCCATTACTTCAATGCAAACACCACCGCGGCCAATTCCAAGTCATGAGTTGGATAGTTACGTTCATGCACTTTTAATTGTCTTGAGGCGTAAGCAATCACGTTCTTCTCTTGCATTAGCACTGCACCCAAACCTGAATAGGATGCATCACAATAAACAATAAAGTTCTTACCCTCTACCGGCAAGGTGAGGATAGGTGCGGTAGTCAACAAAGTCTTAAGCTTCTGAAAGCTTTCCTCACATTCATCTGACCATACAAATGGAACATTCTGCTTAGTCAAGTTCGTCAATTGGGAAGCAATAGAAGAGAATCCTTTGACAAAGCGGCGGTAGTAGCTAGCTAACCCAACGAAGCTCCTTATTTCTGACACATTAGTAGGTCTTACCCAATTCTTCACTGTCTCAATCTTAGAAGGATCTACCATCACCCCATCCTTCGAAACCACATGCCCCAAGAAGGACACTGCATCTAGCCAAAACTCACACTTAGAGAACTTGGCGTAAAGCTTTTTCTCCCTCAACATTTCCAATACCATTCTCAAATGCTTCTCATGTTCCTTCTTACTCTTGGAGTATATCAGTATATCATCAATAAATACGATCACAAAGAGATCTAAATATGGCTTAAAAATCCCGTTCATCAAACTCATGAACGCAGCAGGGGCATTCGTAAGACCAAAAGACATCACTACAAATTCGTAATGCCCATACCTGGTTCTAAAAGCAGTCTTTGGCACATCCGTTGCCCGTATTTTCAATTGATGATAACCGGATCTCAAGTCAATCTTAGAGAAGACACAAGCACCTTGTAACTGATCGAACAAGTCATCAATGCGAGGAAGAGGATACTTGTTCTTTATGGTCACCTTGTTCAACTGTCGGTAGTCTATGCACATCCGAAAACTCCCATCCTTCTTCTTACAAACAAAACCGGAGCACCCCAAGGAGATGCACTTGGTCTAATGAAGCCTTTGCTCAACAACTCTTGAAGTTGAGCCTTTAACTCTCTTAACTCCGCGGGAGCCATTCTATACGGGGGTATAGAAATGGGGCGTGTACCCGGTTCGAGATCAATACAGAAGTCAATATCCCTATCTGGGGGCATACCCGGAAGATCTGCAGGGAATACATCCGAAAACTCGCGGACTACCGAAACCGACTCAATCGAAGGTACTTGGGTAGTGTCATCCTTGAGATGTGCCAAGAAAGCTAAACACCCTTTACTAACATTTTCTTAGCACGAAGAAAGGAGATGATACGCACCGGATTGGAAGTGTAGTCACCCTCCCACACTAACGGATCTGTCCCAGGCTTGGCTAACGTCACCGTTTTAGCATTACAATCCAAGATCGCAAAATTTGGAGAAAGCCAAGTCATACCCAGAATTACATCAAAGTCACCCATTTCTAAAATAACCAAATCTACATGAGTGTTGCTCCCCACAAAGTTCACCAAACAAGACCTATGTACCTTTTCAACTACCACAGACTCACCCACTGGTGTAGAAACACGAATAGGCATGTCAAGTAATTCACAATGTAAATTTAGACCATTAGCAAATGAGGAAGATACATAAGAAAACGTGGAGCCAGGGTCAAATAATACAGATGCCATGCAATCACAAACCAAAAGATTACCTGTGATAACAGCATCAGACGCCTCCGCTTCAGACCTCCCAGGGAAAGCGTAACAATGGGCCCTATCGTTTGTCTGTCCATTGCCCCTACCATGTTGCGTAGTAGCGGCTCCATTTTGCCCATCACTCACCTCTGCCGTGTGATGACCACCATTACCTCGACCACCACACGTCCTCCAGAAAAGCGGCCTCTACCATGACCACCTCTACCTCTAGCTAGTGGGGTTCTGTAACTCTGGTTTGGACAATACCTCTTGATGTGTCCAACCTCCCCACATCCATAACACTCTCGGGGTTCATGCATAGGTCTCTCGGAGTAGTGTTGACCGTTCTGAGGTGGACCCCCAACTACAGTCTGTAGTGAAGACTGAATTGGTCGACTTGAGTAACCTCCGGAGCTCTGTCCTCTAGAGTGAGAACCATTAAAACTCGCCTCCCCTTCGAAACCTTTTCGATGTCGATGTCGTGGTGAAGTCGTCTGGCTTCACTCCTTCCACTCTATCACAAAGTCTACCACCTCTTGGAAGGATGTTGCCGTAGCCGCTACCTGTAAGGCTGAAATCCGCAACTCTGACCTCAACCCCTTCACAAAACGGCGAATCCGTTCTTGTGGACTGAAACACAGTTGGGTGGCGTATCTGGATAGTGCGCAAAATTTAGCCTCATACGCGTTAACTGTCATCCTCCCTTGTTAGACTAAAGAACTCGTCCCTTTTTCTATCTCTCAAAGTCCTTGGGATATACTTCTCCATAAAAGAGTAGAGAATGATTCCCAAGTCATAGGTGGTGCCTCTGTTGGTTGACACTCAACATGTGACCGCCACCACATTTTGGCGTTCCCTTGAAACTGATAGCTCACGAACTCAACGCCAAACCGTTCTACTATACCCATCTTGTGTAGTAGCTCATGACATCAACCAGAAAATCGTAGGCATCCTCTGATTCTGCGCCCTTAAAGACTGGAGGTTTTAATTCAAGAACTTACTGAAAAGTTCATGCTGATCATTTGTCATAATAGGCCCAGTAGTCAGACGTGGAAATGTGCCTATTCCCAATGATGCATCCATGCGGGGAGCCATAGTAGCCGCATGTCGTACCTCTGAAACCGGAGGTGGTTGTGTAGAAACCACTGGAGGTGCCTGCCCTGATCGGATAACCCACTAAGATAAGCAAGTACCTGGTTGATCATCTCTGGGGTAGGTTGGGGTGGCATTTCCTCATTCTGCCCTTGTTCATTCTCCCCTTCCTCCCCCTCTCTTATCACCTCCTCGGTCGGTGGAGGAGTCACCGCCCTAGTATCAGATGGGCTAGGTGCTTGTCCTCTTCCTCTAGAGGATGTCCTCCCACGACCTCTCCCACGGCCTCTTGCCGTTGCTCTTCCTCGAGCTACAGCCCCATTGGCTGGCTCAGTCGTTTCTTGTCTTTCCGTTGTTGCTGCTGGTGCGGTCGTTGCTCTAGTTCTAACCATCTGCGAAATAGAGTGAAGATGGTCAGATACCAATTCGTATCGCCCAGATACCAATTGGACTCAAGTAGTAGCACGAAAGAAGAATGAAAGAGTGAAATTTTCCTAAAGTCTTATAGCCTCTCAAGCAAAAGTAAAGGCGTCCCCCTACCGTTCCTTAAGACTCTACTAGACCTGTTCTTGTGTGATGAGACCAACGAACCTAATGCTCTGATACCAAGTTTGTCACGACCCAAATCAGGGACGCGACTGGCACCCACATTTACCCTCCTATGTGAGCGAACCAACCCATCTAAACCTTAACATTTCAAGATATATCAACAGAAATAATGCGGAAGACTTAAACTCATTAATAAAAACAATTCAATACTATTATTATTATCCCCAAAATCTGGAAGTCATCATCACAAGAACATCTATCTCAAATTACTTAACTAAGAATGTCTAAGAACAAAATAACTAAAAAGCTAGTCCATGCCGGAAGTTCAAGGCATCAAGACTTGAAGAAGAAGACCCAGTCCAAGCTAGACGCATTAGCTCACCCTGAATTTCCGATGAAGTGAAGACTGGCTAGATCTACTGTTGAGTTGAAGTTGACGAAACGTTTGCTGCATTACACAAATAACAAAGAGGAAAACATAAAAGTAGGGGGTCAGTACAACCACACGTACTGAGTAGATATCATCGGCTAACTCAAAATAGGGAACATTATATATCAATAATAATGTAAATCAACTACAATACTCAACATGTAGCAATAACAACATGAATTCATCAATAACTACAACCGAGTTCACACATGAGGACTCAAGCCTCAATACCATACTCTTTTGGGAATTAAGTTCATTAGATTGAGTATATTCATTATCTTTCAAGATTCATTATCTTTCTTCCTCTTGTGTCGGTACGTGACACTCCGATCCTCTATTTCTATCCTGGTGCCGGAACGTGGCACTTCGATCCTCATTCTATCCTGGTACCGGAACGTGGCACCCGATCCATATACTATCCTGGTGTCGGAACGTGACACTCCGATCCTCATATTCTATCCTGGTACCGGAACGTGGCACCCGATCCATAATCTATCCTGGTGTCGGAACGTGACACTCCGATCCTCATATTCTATCCTGGTACCGGAACGTGGCACCCGATCCATATTCTATCCTGGTGTCGGAACGTGACACTCCGATCCTCATATTCATTCTATCCTGGTACCGGAACGTGGCACCCGATCCCCTAATTCATCAAGCCTTCTCTTACACTAAGGCATCATCATTCTCATTATATAATTATTAAGCCTTCTTTCATACTAAGGCATCATCATTCTCATTATATAATTTATCAAGCCTTCTTTCATACTAAGGCATCATCATTCTCATTATATAATATATCAAGTGAATTAGGGTTCTTTCAAGATTTGGGATTCAATAACTTCATCATGCTTTGTTAATTCGTCACAATTTTATAATCATAATCATGCAAGCATACAACTTAAGCACATAGCAGGGTTTACAATATTATCAACACATAATATTCACTATTAAGAGTTCACTACGAATATCGTAACATAAACCATAACCTACCTCCACCGAAGAATTGAATCAACAAGCTATCTTCTCAAAATCCTTGCTATCCTCTTCGTCTCTCTCTCTTGATCGATTCTCCCTCTCTCTTTCTGTTCTTTCTATTTTTCTTTATTCAAACCCTCTTTCTTTTACCCTAATTAATATATAATTAAGAATAAAAGATGGCAATAATAACCCACTAATTAACTTAAGGTTACCTCTTTTAACCCCCAAGTAATTAGACTTATTAACATTAACCCTCTAACTTTATAATTAAAGCAGGAATAGTCAAAAACGTCCCTTAAAACGTGTAAAGAAATCCGACCCGAACTGGGATTGCGTATCCCGTGACGGGCCGTCGCGCCTGCGACGGTCCGTCCTGCTGTCCGTCGTATGCCACAGAAACTCATTTTTGAGTGGATGGCCTGTGACGGGCCGTCGCGCCTGCGACGGTCCGTCCTGCCACTCCGTCACGACGTTCAGAGAGTCGATTTTCAGTACCCAATTTCAGATTTTCTAAGTGTTTGGAAACGACACCTCCACGACGGTCCGTCGTGCCCGTGACGGTCCGTCGTGGCCCCCTTCACCTCTGCCAGTTTTTCCAGAATAAAATCTGTTGCTCAAAACGACTAAACAGGTCGTTACAAAATCAATCAGCTATGCAACTGAAAATGTAAAAAGTTTGACCACATAGATACAATGTAATGTTATAAAATGTACTTTTGCGGAATTATTTAATTTTGTAATTGCCAGGGAGAGAAAGACAAATTGCTAAATGACATAATATATAAATATACTTTTTAATTTGGTCTTATTTTACATTTATGCCCTCCAATTTTGGGTGCGCACAAGTAGACACTTAAACGTGTATAAAATTGAACAAATAGACACAAACGTCCTACATGGCATCTTACATAGAAATTTATGTCCTACGTGGTGTCCTATTTATATTGTGACATGTAGGACTCGTGTGTCTATTTGTCCAACTTTATACAAATCTAAATGTCTATTTGTGCACACTGGAAGTTGAAGGGCGCAAATGGAAATGAGGTTAAATGGAAGGATATATTTAATTATTATGCCTTGTTAAATTGATATGTATAGAGGCCACCAACTACAATATTAAAACGGGTCAAAGTTTCATATTATCACCTGCTCATATGAATTTTTCTAATTCAGTTAGTTTTATGGATAAAGTTATGCTGAGATGACATTTTTTATATTGCGCCAGAGCCAAGTTTATCCCTATTTGATCTTCGAATCCATGCTTCAATTGAAGCTTTGGACATAAAGGGGGTGTTAAAGCGGGTTAATTCTCACATATATTGGAATATTGGTCAATGGCCTAATAAGAGAAAACAAAACAACTTCCATTATTTCCGGGACCTAATTATGTGTATTCTTTTTAGAGTTCAAAATTACGTTCTATATCATATTTACTTCACCAAATATATGTATCTGATGCTATTTTAGCATTCAGATACATAAATCTTAGATAACATATCGATTAAACTAGGTACAATTTATTTCAGATACATTGTATTCAATTATGATTAGCATGTATTGGGATACACTAATCTCTCGCGCTCCGATCTCCTTTTCTAGTTTGTTTCTCTCTATATATATTTGTATTTCAGAATGTATCTAGTAATCCAAATATATGTATCGATTCTCTTGCTCGCCTTTCTTCCTATGTATGTATATTTCAAAATATATGGTGTATCAAAGATACGTGTATCTAACTTGTAACTGTAATTATTTCAAATTATAGAATGAAATAGAATCTATGATAGGGGTGCTTGTATAATTAGATAGTTTTGTTTCAGCAATCCTCCCCTTTTGAACAAGCTTTTCGGATAGAATTAAATCAAACTATCTCATCTTTATAACTGCTAGTAATTGATTTGTGATCTTAAATAAGGCAAATGATGAGCTTCAAAGTGGGATATGCTTTTTATTGACTCACTCACCCCACCCCCACCCCCACACCCTCCCCCTTAATTAAAATTTGGAAAAGCAGATTCTTTGAAAATCACTCTTGCATCTATTGTTGGCTCCTCAAGTCCTGGAAGTCCAATTTTGAAAGCCTAAAAAAATTACAAACGATAATTAATAAACTAAAAAGAGCATTAGCACTTTTCAGCTTTGCTAGGCTGTGGTACATGAGTGCTGCTAGTACTTAATTCAATTGATTATTATTATTATACTAAATCACTTAAAAAATGGAGGATGGAGGATCTTCTACATGCTCTTTTGAATTAAAAAAAAAGAGAATGATCCTATATATATATATATATATATATATATATATATATATATATATATATACTTTTTCATCTGTTTAATTTAATTTGATGGTTGATATTGGTTGTTGGTTACCTCTTGCAGTTTTTGTTGAAATATTTCAGCCACCAACAACTTGTCACATCTTCTTAGGATCATTGGATGAAAATTTTGTCAACTTGGGGAAGTTAATGACCTTATCATGATTAGGCTACCAACATATTTTCAAGCAACTTCTTCTGGTAGTTCCTTTATTCAGCTTTCTATTTTTTATATCACCCTGAAATCAAAGTGATGTAAATGAAATATTATGATTAATGTATCAGTGGCATAGCACGGAATTTTATGAAGGGTTCTGAATTTTGAATTGTAATTTTTAAAAAAAAACATGATTTATAGATATTTTAATAATTCAATTTTAATTGAAAAAAAATCTTTACTAGAGGTGAGATTCGACTTTTATCACTCAAAACACACTTGACAATTATTTACTACCAAGCTAATAAACATTTATGTTAAACTTACACATGTTTATTTACTTACTAACTTCAAGACGTCAAAATAATTACAGAAAAAGGAAAACGCTCTTGCGAGGAATCAAACTGGGGCAACAAGTGAGTTGCGACAGCCCTAGCCATCTCCACTACGGGGTACTTTTTTATTTCATAGTGTCGTAAATAACATATAGATCAATATAAATCAAAACTTTATGTGTATATATAATATAATTTTTTTGACGGAGGGTGTCCAATTGGACACCATGGGGACAAGGTGGCTCCACCCCTAGAAGGTATAATATATAAAGTTGTTTTTTAATTTGACCCAACTGAAATTGATTTCCTCGAATTTTGATTGAGCACAAGTAAATATTCTAATTGGTTTAAAATTGAACAAGTAGATACACATATTCTACGTCGCATAACATACATAAGACGTCACGTAGGATTGTTAAGAAGTCCCACATCAGTAGAGAGATGGGATATTGGTCTTCTTATATGAACTTGGACAAACCTCCTCTCATGAGCTAGCTTTTAGCGTTGAGTTAAGTGAATGTGTCATATCTTTACATGGTATCAGAGTCAGGCACATCCCAATTTGTTGTTCACCGATGTTGGACCCCATATAAGTGTTCACACTCCGATTGAGGTCTGGGCATGAGAGGGAGTGTTAACAAGTCTCACATTGATAAAGGGATGGAAAACTGGTTTTTATATATGGACTTGGAAAAACCTCCCCTAATGAGCTAACTTTTGGGGTTGAGTTAGGTCCATGTGTCGTACCTTTACAAGGATGTCAAGTTATACAGATTTAAGTGTCTACTTGTACACACTAAAAATTAAAAAATATAAATATTAGTTAAAACCGAATTAAAAAACATTTTTATACATTATGTCTTTTGGTGAATGAAGAAAGGGTGAATTGTAAACAGATGCACAAGAATGAAGTATATACAGAAAACAAAAGAGAGCTGAAGAGTCAATAAACACACTCAAATTGACAGGAACTCTTTTTCCGACTCTTTTTAGTACTATCCGGTAGAAGATTTATAATAACATTAAGCAATACAACATTGGATAAACTAACTTATATTAATCCTAAAAAATAGAAACCACATCCATGATAAACTACTCTCCTAAAAACTAGAAAAGAGCTGGAAAATAAGACTTTATTTGCTAAATTCAATACCCATCAACTAACAAAATCTAAGTAAGTCAATCCACTAGTTTTATCAAATTTAATTATATAAATAAGGTTAAATGATAAACTACAAGTAGAATATCTCAAACACTAAGTCTTTCACAAGAATGAATTGCGAAAAGCTAAAATATAACCCAAGATTTTACTATCATAAGTACAAGAGCTTCTAAATGAATCACCAATCTGATCAGAATAAACCTAATTCATAAAATTTAAGAGAAAATCAAAACCCACGATAATTTCATGACTTGATTTTAGAAAATGGTGTGTTGGGTTAAGTTTTGGATTGGTAGTTGGCTCTTCATTGGATACTTAGGGGCACTTGGTACAAAGAATAATAACACAAGGATTAGTAATGAATGGTTTAATTTTACATTTCGCTATTTGAAAGAACTAGAAAGAGTCATTTTTTGGAAAGAATGAAAAATCTGAAAAATTGGTTAAATTATGCTAGTTTGAGTGTTGGGTCAACTTCAAATGAGCAATACTTCTAGGTCAGGATAAATTATGTATGCTACAAAATAATGTACGAAAGATCTTTGATTTATCTTTCCAACGCCGCCGAGGTTGCTCAATTCCGAGTTCATATGAATGATATATGTTCATTTAAAGTTGGGTTGCATAGATATGGAAAACAAAACGGATTTTAGAAGGATAGTTTGGTTTTTTCCTTACCCAATTATTTTATTTCATTTTTGGGAGTTTAGTTGGGGTCTAATAAGAATTATATCAATTTAGACAATTAGAAATCCACGCTAGGGCTTGGAGAAAAGAGGAGAAAGGGAAAGAAAAGTCAAGATTCGTCAAATTGTACAATTTTGGTTGTGAATTTCGCCAAGGATTCAATATTCCTACAACAAATATGATATATAGTTATGAAATTATTAGCTACAACATAAAATTCGTCAGTAATTGTTCATTTTTAGTAACAAAAATTACTTTTTATGCTTAAATATATGAGATAGATACTTTTAGTGACGAAACATAAAAGTTCGTAGCAGAATTTCATCCACTGAAATTCCCCTCCAAAAAATAAATTGGCGTCATTTATTGAATATTGTTAGTCATGAATAAGGCTGGCAAACGGACATGATCGGGTCAACAGGACCGGTTTTATCGGTAATTGGACCGGTACCGGATTTTTCTTACCGGATTTTCTTACCGGTACCGGATTTACCGGAAAAATCACCCTGTTCCGCCCGGTCCGTTAGTAACCGGGTTAGACCGATTTGGAACCGGGTCTTACCGGTTCATCCGGTATTTTTTTATTTTTTTAATTTTAATTATTATATAATATTATATATTTATATTAAAACTTCAATTGAAAACTTTAAAGTTTATATAAGTTTGAAATTAAATTTATACTTTAAAGTTTATATTGAATATAAAGTTTCAAATTGAATTTAAAGTTTTATATTGAACTTAAGTTTGAAATTGAATTTAAAGTTTTTTAAACTTTATATTGAATTTAAAGTTTGAAATTAAATTTAAACTTTAAAGTTTATATTGAATTTAAAGTTTTAATATAAACTTTATTAAAATAATTAAAATTAAATTTATAAAATGACATGAATTAAATAGAAGAGACTATTATAAAATAAAATCAAGGCGAATAGCCGTATATTTATTCAAATAAATAAATTATACAATACAAATATTAGAAAGAGAATAAGAGTACATAATTTAGGAGGAATTGAATAGTAATATTATACTAACAATTGCATTTTTTTTTTAAATTCTTTTTGTAAATTTTGTATCATTTGAAAAGAAAGATTTTTTGGAATTGGCATTTGTCGTTCTTCTTCCATTGCTTCCATGCCATCATCACTATTCTCACCAAATATTTCATCTATTTGGTCTTCTATATGGCTACTTAATAGTGGTAGTCCGGTGTTTCTTCTTTCGGCATTGACCCAATCTCGAAACAACACCGATATTTTCAAACTGTCCTTTACTAATGAATATCGATGATCTTCAATCATAAATCTCGCCGCACTAAAGGCTTGCTCTGAAGTGACCGATGATGCTTGAATCGCTAGCACATCTCGAACAATCCTAGAAAGGGTCGGAAATTGATTTTCATGATTCTTCCACCAATTTAATATTCGAGGTTGAAGTTCTCCTTCTTCATGCCTAATCTTTTCCCGTGCCTGGTTGAAATATAAATCAAAATCATTATTAGTTTCATCACTTTCAAGCTCAAGATATTCATCCATCATATCATTCGTATCATCACTTTTAGACTTAGAAGATGAAGGTTCAACAATTGGAATATTTTTTTCCATAACTTTATATGCCTTATATAAATCTCTAATTTTTGTATAAATGCTACTTTTACATTGTTCAACACTAGAAGTTTTCATCATCTTTAATTTCTAAATTTTTATAAATCTTTTCAACCATTCATTCAACACCTCTTAATTTAATTTGGGTTGAAAGTAGTAGCAGTCAAATAGATTTGAGGAATAGGGAAAAAATATATTTTGAATTTTTCAATCATAAAAGTAATTGAATCTTTAAATTGTTCTTTTCCTTTATATTTAGAAAATTCAATTGAAATAGCACAAATATTTACTAAAACCGAAGAAATAATAGGATAATATTGATCAGAACATTCATTTGTTGCTTTATAAAAAAAATTTAAAAAATCAATCAGTTCTTTTGTATTTTGCCAATCTTCAAAGTCAATTCTTAAACTCGGATCCGCATTATGAGCATTAAAAACTAATTGTAGCGGTTCTTGGTAAACATACGCAACTTGAAGCATTTCAAATAAACAATTCCATCTATTGCATATTTCTTTTGGAATTTTTCTATATGCAAGTCCACATTCATTACAACGATTTTTAAATTCAGTAATTCTAGCTTTTACTTTAGCTTTAAAAATTCAATTACAAGCAAATCTAATTTTTTCACAAGAAACTCCAAATTGAGAAATACCATCTTTTACTATTAAATTATAAACATGTGCGGCACACTTAATATGAAAACAACCATTATCAATTGGACAAAGTCTAATTTTGAAATAATCAACGGCTCTTAAATTATTAGAAGCATTATCTAAAGTGAACTCATTATTTTATCACATATTTCATAATATTGTAAAATAGAGCCTACTTTTGATGCTATATAAGAACCGATTTTAATTTCTTCAACATATTTATACGCTAATATTCGTTTTTGCATGTTCCATTCATGGTCAATCCAATGGACAGTAAGTGTAAAATAATCGTTACCATTAAGACTACGTCCCATATCAGAAGTAATAGATAATCTACCATCATAATAAGCAAATAAACAACAAAGAAAATGAGAATATTCTTTTTGATATTTAAAAAGATCACTTTTAATTGTATTTCTTGGAATACATTCATAATCTAGGTTATATAATTCTCGAATATAACGAACAAAACCAGGATGAGAAGGAAATGAAAAAGGTAAACCACAAACAGCAACCATTTTAGCTAATTCTCTACGATCTTTTTCTTTACTATGCGTGTGGTGTGTGCTTCGACTAGCCGGGTTAGACATATTTAATAAACCTTGAACCATATTAGAACCTCCAACACCCATAGAACTTTCGGGTATGGGTGTTCCATTTCTATAAGCTCTTTCTATATCATCTAGGCGAGCAAATTCTTTATTACACTTTCGTAAATGTGTTCTTAGTCATCCCGCTCCCTCTTGTGTACCCATAGTTACATGTTTCATTACCAATTTACATTTAGTGCACGTAACAGTAGTTTTCTCCTCATTTTGTATCAAAAATTTCCATACTAACGATCTTTTAACACGTACGACGGCGACATTTGAAAAAGTAGGTAAAGAGGGGACTTCGGCAATCGTACTAGTCGGGGTAGGGATCTCTTCATCTTCCTCATATATTTCTACTTCTTCTTCTAATTCTTCTTCAAAATTAGTATAATGTCTATTTAAAGACTCATGATCTACTTCATTTTCAGAATTAAATTCAATAGGTCTTGGTGACGTAAAAAAAGTTTCATTAACACAAGTATAATCATTAGTATTAACTAAATATCTAGGTGGAAAATTTTTAGAACAAGAACTACTTACTCCTCCCTTTTTATTTTTTAATTCCGACATTGATCTTTTACCACTATTTCTTTCCGAATTCATGTTAAAATTTAAAATAATTAAATATTATGAGAAAAACAAGCAAAATAATATAATAAAAGAGATAAAACAACTAAATTAATAAACAAATAACAATTAAAGTTGATAGTTGGAACGAATGTACCAAACGTCTACGTAAAAGTAGACGTATAACCAAAGCCGAATTTGATAGATGCCTATTGTAGCTTCCGAAATTCAAACTCCAACTCAATATCACAATATAATAATTAATAATTTATGAGAGATTTATAATTGAGACTTTGAGAGATTGTATAAGATTGTATAAGTAGTAAATTTGTGATTTAAAATGAAAACAAATGGTATATTTATAGTGTAAATGGGTTAGAAAGGGGTGGGGGTCATAGTTGACCGTTGTGGCCCCCAGCCCAACTGCTAGAAGGTCCCAACGGTCATATAAAACGGTAACCTTAATAAAAAAATTGAAAAACCGACTAAACCGGTTCTTACCGGATCGTACCGGTCCGAAACCGGTTCTTACCGAACCGGTTCAACCGGATAAAAAAACAGAAACCAGTCCGGGAACTGATCCTGTAAATAAAATATCGATTCCTTACCGGTTCAACCGGTACCGGACGGACCGGTACAGGAATTGAACTGGAATCGGACCGGACCGGCCAAAAACCGGTCCGTTTGCCAGCCTTAGTCATGAATCTAAACTTAACAGTGACACATTATTTCATCACTAATGATGTATCTAATTCGTGAAAAATTATTTTTTGTCTTAAAGATAATTTATCTTTGGACACAAAATAATTTCGTCTCAAAAACTACAAATTAGCATTTTTAGTTAAATATAATAAGTTTTAGTTACAAAAAATTAGATTTAATTGTGACATTTATTTTTTCACTAATAATATAAACAATTGATGACAATCATTTGATTGTCTCTAATCAACCGGGGATTTAGTGACAGCAAAAAATTGTCACAAAATATGTAAGGTGTTAAATAACGACGACTTAAATTTATAGTTGAATACTTCAACTATTTGCTACAAAAAAATTATAGGTAAATACAAAAAAAAATTGGTTAGGATTGTTCATAATTAAAGTAAATGGTTCCTGGACTATTGGAGTACGTCTAAAATAGTTCATTAACTATATATTTATCATATTTAGTCGTTTACCTATTTAAAATGTTATCAAGTTTCATCTCTTAATTATATACTTGTCATTTTAAGTCCCTTACTTGTACACTTACTAGTTTTAGTCCTTTAAGTATTAAAATTTTTATAAAAATTTTTATCAGGTTTGGTCTCTGACTATTTTTATACAAATAATTTAGATTATATAATAGAACTTATGTTAATGAAATTACGTATTTAACCCGATTTCAGTTATTTTTTCTTTCGCGCTACTTTCTTCATATTACTCTTACGAAAAGCACATTACCTTAAATGAATTATTTTATCGGTAAATGAATTATTTTTAACGACAATTTTATTTTATCGGTAAATGAATATTTTTAGTGACGACGTGATTGTTTCAACTAAAATATTCTTCAAATATAAAGTTGTCACTAATTTTTACCATTAGGGACAATGAAAAAATTGTATGTAAAAAATAGTTTTTAGTGAGAAATATTTTGCTTGACTACGAAATACATAAAATATTTGAGACAGATTACATCTCACTAATTAAACTAAATAGGTTAGTGACATCATTTTTGTCGGCTATGATAACCTATTTAGTGACAAAAATATATCTTTACCTACAAATTTAATAACTTTTATGACGATAAAATTTGTCACAAATACGAAGCATTTTAAGGACAAAAATATTTTCGTAGTATTAATTTCTATTTAGTGAAGAACACACTAAATTGTCTCTATATACATTAGTAACCCATGCTTTGGGACGATGACTGACGAATTATTTTGTTATTAGTAACCCATGCTTTAGGGACGAATAAGTGACAAAATTTTTGCGACAAAATTCTTTTGGTGACGAAATGTGAATTTCTAGTGACAAAATTATTTGTCAGTATAATCAAATTTGTTGTAGTGAATCCTATGAGGTAGTGAGATCACACAGCGTTGGGTTAGTTCAACCACGTGTCAATCATGTTCTCATTCAGCGAAGTTGTGTTGTTTTGAAAGTAAATATTACGAGTTCTTGATGATAATTCATTTGAAATCTTGTGGGTTCCTGTTGTTGAAGTTTGTTGAGTTTAATTAGTTTTCAAGTAAACATTGCATATATTGATGACATATTTGTTGACATAGTTTATGATCGGGTCGATTTCATGATTATAAGTTCATCCATACCGGACCAAGTTTTCATAATTGTGCTCTCTAGCAAACATAAATATGTACATTTCTTAAACATCTACAAAGAAATCAGATCTTAATGTCACGATTGGAATCTAGACCACAGACGAGACCGGCGTCGTTGACCTCTCAGAGGTCGCAGACAGCCTACTTACGTCATTCTACTTACACATAAGTTAATTTAGCGGAAAATTTGAAATTTATTTTTAATTTTAGCGGAAAAATTGAAATTTTTCTTACATACTTATAAAACACTCATAAATACGTAATTGTTCACCATCAACCATTTAACATTAAGAGATAAGCACTGAAAGAAATAGTTAATTCTTATTAAGTGTATAATTGCCAATGCACCAATACATAGTCTGAATAAAAACAGGAAAGAAAAGCTAGTGGAACATGCTCCACATTTCAACTCTAAAACTAAACTAGAATACATAACAGCAGATCCTCGAAGCATGAGGCAGACCAAGTCGTGAATGTTGGAATGTCCGGATAACTACACAAGCGAGATCTTGTAGCTCTATTGTCCACCTATGCCTGCACCTAAAATAGCAGAGTTTGTATAGGGTTAGTACACACTTGTACTAAGTATGGGTATATGCAAGCACACACCAAGGACATGAATGATAAAGAATAGCTCTTTCCTAACAACATGATTTTTGGAAGTCAAGTCAGTGGACTTGCCAAATTGAGATTTGGAAAGTTTCCAAATTTGGATTAGGAAAGTCAATGAGCTTTCCAAATTTGGATTAGGGAAGTCAGTGAGCTTTCCAAATTTGGAATAGGAAAGTTATTCCATGAGAATAACATACATCATACTTTTCACATTTGCACACAGCACATAACAATTACACATAACACATATCATATAGTTTACAACACACTTTGTATGTAGCACATAACTTCTTTAATATCATTCATTCATATGTCATGAGACCTCGGAATCATGGACTTCACATTAAGACATCCCAGAAATGAGGGCTCAACAGATGGGACCTCAACTAGAGAGCCTTCATTAGCAAACACAGAGTCTGCTTCGTTCATTCATACGTACTCCATTTCATTTCATTCATAGGCCAGTGAAAACCCAGTATAACCTAGGATGTAGTTTAAGACTTTTCATTAGTTCATTTTGGAAATGACAAATGACCCAATGTCGTTACTTGAATCCAACTCACCTTTGATTATCCTATCCTAACACCTTTGGTATCATTCATTTTATTATGTGCATCATTTGAGGTTGGAATCATTCTTCATTGGGAACTTAACTTAACTGACATAGATCATGTGAGCATCATGAAATCCAGTGTCTCCCCCCACACTGAAAGAGAGTGGATATCACCGGCCAAAGTGATTCATAACATGCTAGACGTACATGGGAATTTAACCCTACCAGATCCCTATATTGGGCATATAGGTTCGAATATTAGATATATCAGAGACTCATACCTGGCAAGCCGGACATCTCACTCATGAAAGTTTGCGTAATACTCCACCCCTTCCCGAAAGAAGGCATCACCGCTCATAGCTAGCCTATCGGTGCTCAGTAAAGTTCCATTTTTTTTCATCTATGTCATGAGAAGTTGGCTTCTAGATGAGAATATCATAGCTCATTAGAGATTTCTCATCTACATCATTAGTATTAAATTGCATTAACTTCCAAAGTTACTTTTTTCAATTAGAAGGGTGTCATAGAGACTGGTTATTTACATTAGCTTCACACTCTCATAGGTGAGTAGTTTTGATAACATTTACTTAGGCTCATTTGAGATAGCTCTCATCTTTCACATTAGCCTCGTATCATATTGTCACCGCATTCATTAACTTTAACACATTTGCTTTTCATAACTACCCAGCCCTTTCGTGAATATTCATTTCATTATTTTATTGTTCATTTCATCATATGCCAATGCACTTGGCCATTTAGTGTATCTTACACTCATACTTAACCCTTCTAGGGTTCATCATTTAATTACATACATCTTAGGTTCACTTACTTTGGAATGTATGTTAGGTTTATGTGTCTATACATACAAGCCATGGGGCTTCATTCATAGTTCGTTAAGTGATTCATACATTCCTAAGATTATGTAGTACAAGACTTATGTATCTTGTATATATGCCAAGATCTTGAATTTGATCTAATTAGGTGGAGATTCTTCGGGAATTTTGTTCACGTATGACTGATATGCTCAAACTTACTTCTCAATAAGAAGTAAAGCGGGTCGTGTCAAGTAAATACCCAACTAGTGAGGTCGGGATCGTTCCTACGAGGAATAGTTAGACTTACTTTCAATATATTATTACATTGTCAGTCAATTACTCCTTAGAAAGCATAAATGATAAGAAAAAAGGGGGGTTTAATATTCCTAAATAAATGAAAATTAACTAGCGAAATTAAAAGCGAGATAAGAATAACAGCCTTTCGAATGTTGGAGTTTAATCAATTATCAAAGAACTAGGTGTTTACGTGTTCCCCACAGGTCATAACTGATAAGTCAACCATAACATATTTTCTAGTATCTTGCATGAAAAGTGATAAGTATGTATTTCTAATCACTGGTCCGGCATCTAGAAAATTTCACTCCGCACCTTGGTCCGGTGGCTACGGTGTTGCTATCCTAACCTTATGTTTACCTCATATTAGCATCTATTCGATATTTGACTAAGTTATTACCTCATACCAATCAATACTAGCCTATTAGATAGTATACACTAATTACGTTGATAATTCTTTTCCTATTATCTACCTCCTTGGTCCGGCAAGTAGAATTAAGGCGAGTTTCTAACGTGGTCATTCGTTAAAAAGACTTCTAAACGAAAGAATTATCAATACATGCAAGACACTAGTCTAGAATTGTTATTTTAGTTAGGGTTTTACCTCATTATAGATTATGGTTCCCACAACCCTAGTTATGGAGTTTGTTACCCATAGTTCATAATTACTAATTCAAATATGTTATATAAGAATTCATGACTTACTTCGATGAGAAAGAGTAAAATTCGAAAGTTTAACTTGATTAACAGCAAAAGTCACCAACAATCAATGAAAAAGTCTCAAGATATCAATAATCTCTCAAAGAGTCTACAAAATAATCAAGCGCTCTATAACAATATTCACAAGGTCTAACAATGATCCGAGATGTCTCCTATACTCCAGATGTCTCACATGATCCAGAGTCTACTAATAATCCAGTTCAACCTAAAAAATGAGGTTTTTTCAAAAATTATAGAAAAATAAAAAACCTATTAAAACAATGACTCTATTTGTGTAAATCTGTCAAAAAACGCGGAGATAACGGGCATCGCGACGGACCATCATGGACTCGTCGTCCCTACTTGATGATAATTCTTATGCTGCTTTCTCTTCATTACCCGACGGCAGGGTATGAACGGAACATTACGTGTTATGCTATAACGGTTGCCGTGCGAGGGGCTCATCCGTTTTCGCCAAACACTTGAACTCTTGGGAATTTTTGAGTTGATTAGGGCATACTTCTCTGATCTCAGACCGAACCTGCGAAGGACGAAACGTCATGGCTACGACAGTCCGTCACGTTTTTCGGTAACCCCACACGTGGTCAGACTGTCCCCATCTCCTTCCAGCACTGACACTACGCTGCCACCTATATGACCGTCACAAGCATATCGAACATTACAAAACTCCGTAGGTGGGTCTATTCTGCATTTCTTCTTCGCTCAAAAAACCTCCGCATCATCTTTGGACAGATTGCCTGCAATAAGGAGAAACTATATAAAAATTACGCACAACAAAGCTTTGTGACTCACTAACGTATAGGAAAAGTATTTAAAAAATACCGTGAAACCACGGTATATTCAACACCCTCATACTTGAAATTTTGTTGTTTGTCCTGAGCGACGCACTATGAATCAATACCACATCTTTGATAAAATAGTATCCATGTTTATCTTTGCAATCATATGGCTATCAATCCCGATTAATGTTTTATCTTTGCAATCATTATGGGGGGGTGGGGGGCTCCATCAATACGAGTAATCTTATATATTTATGCATGCTATCAATATGAGGCTGAAATATGTGGTAATCAGACCATGAACAGACTCACCAGCACTAAAACCTATCCTCTTCAATTTCTCAAGGGTGCTAAATATTTACTTGGTTAATGCAACTAGTGATTCTCACTTCGAACAAAAATCCTCATTTTTCACACCATGATTTCAGTTGAGTATAAGATTACTTTTCAACACTCACTCAGATTTACATTCACACCAATTTATACCTATTGCCATAAGTGTGCCGTATTTCACTGCTTTAAGTTAGCTATACACCCTTAGGATCACGATAGGACTTTCGTAGCTTGTAACATAAGGCTCGGGTTAGGTATTAGGTAGGTTTATATTTAGGTATTACTTTAGTGACTTTTGCCATCCTTGACATATAGCTAAAAATACCATTTCTATCATTTTATCTTTAACACTTTCCCACATTCTTTCACCTTTGCTATTTTACCTTTCTTCATTTGTTGTAAGTTACTCCTCTTTTCTTGCTTGTATATTTTTTATTTTATTTTTTTACTTTTCTTTCCCAACAATTTTTGAGTCCTTTACTTTTGTTCTTTCCTCTTTTATTCTTTAAACCCCCCTTTCCAAAGCATTCCTCATAATAGTCACCTCATACTCATGTCTTTGCCATGAGTCAAAGTACACAATACCCAAAGTTGGTCAGGGCAAAATAAAAGATGTTTACGGCATTAGCTACCCTCACACGTATGCTTTGGCATAAGAGGAGGTGCACATGTCCAAGGANCAAGCAAATGCATGACCCACATTGTGACTATAGATAACAAACGAAACCAGAGGGGTATCTCGCTGGGGTGATCATACTCACTGTGAGCAGACGCATCATAAAGGGCCGACAAGCGCTACTTTGATGGCAGGGTTACAGTCCTACAGACAATGTTATAAGCGTGTACTACAGCTCTTATACCGCGGACGGAGAGTCACACGAGGTGTGGGACGTGATGTGGTGTTGACAGGAGAAACATCGGAAATGGGAAAAAAACATAGAGGCGGGTAGACCTATGCCCAAAAAATATATTTTAAAAATAGTATTGTAAAAGATAAAATATGACAACAAAATAGTTCTAGTCCCAATATCAATTGCTATTAATTTTTGAATTTTAAAGTTATTAATTATTTGTGCGGTGTTGAAAGGTACATTTTAATATAAAAAAATAAAGAAGTTGAGGTGTTCAAGAAAGTTTTTTCTACTTATTTATTTTTCGAGCCTAACTCTTAATATCTTGTCATCAATATGAAAATTTATTCACAACCACATGTTAGTGAATTCTTATTAAGGGTATTTATTTGTTCCACTTTCTCATCTTTGCATATCATTTTGAGTTCTTCAGAAAGATAAATCATAAGTTCTAAGAAGATAAAGTAAATAATAAGTGTTGGACGTATTGTTCTAGAAGATTGATTAATGGTTGAGATATATTTAATTCGCTTATTCAGAGATTGATTAATGGTTGAGATATATTCACATTTACTTATTTGATATTCATGATTGTAAAAAAAAATGACAAAATTTATAATTTCAATAGCGGTAATGAATAAAAGAAATAGAGAAAGAATTCTCTACAACTATGTCCAACAAGTCTTTTAAAAGAAAAGAAAAGTTCAATGTATCATTGTATAAATTTCTTTTAATAAAATTAGTAACTTGAAATTAAATTTTTATTAATTATAATTATAATAAATAATTATAATTATTTTTTAATATCTTTTTTACATATTACTTATTTTTAGTGTAATAATCTTAAAGACGTTTAACTGTTAAATTCACATAGAATTATTAATTACTAAAATAAATATTATTCTTAGTTAATAACATATCAGCCATGTGTATGCAATATATTACCTTAGATGTTTTTTTGTAAAAAAATATTTATTAGTATGAATATTTGAGCTGTCTAATTATTAGTTTTGAATATTGATATGAAGTTATATATTTTCTCTTTT
This sequence comes from Solanum habrochaites, assembly GCA_027704765.1. Classification (NCBI taxonomy): domain Eukaryota; kingdom Viridiplantae; phylum Streptophyta; class Magnoliopsida; order Solanales; family Solanaceae; genus Solanum; species Solanum habrochaites. Next base: position 10,154,710 of record JAKWJA010002491.1, read on the forward strand.
TTAAAGTTATAATATTTTTGTATATATTTATTTTTATAATCTTTAATATTATTTTGAATAAAAGGAAAATCATAAAAATTTACTCATAATTTTTTTTAAGGCATAAAACATACACTTTACTAGCCTCATTTTAGTCACCTCTATTATTATAAATAATTTTGTATGTGAAGTTTAAAATTAAACACACACAAATCCTACCCTAAATAGTATTTTCAAACTTTTTTTTTAGATTCTATTCGATGTTCATTATCAACATTGAAGATTGATTGAATATGTGTTCACGTTGGGAAGTTTCGCATTAATGATAAATCATTTCCTAACAAAAAGTGCTTCACATACAAGTGAAATCGGACTCGAAACTGCTGATGAAACATCTTTTAACTTAAAAAGAATGGACATAGACATTCATATACTAAACGATAACCATATTATTATTTTCACTTTTTTAGGATTAAATAAAGGATACCTCCCTCTAAAATACTTTCGTCGAGCTCATCCAGTAATTGATCGTTATAACTAGGAGAAATAATATGTCCATTTTTTGTCCATGCTTACGATACCTCTTTTGAATTACATTATTTTTTGAAAGTGTTTACACTATTTGTAAATTCTCAAGTAATTTTTAAAGGGATGAATTAGTAAAATTATTTTGTTATTTACTATTTGTTAGTAAGTATTACATTTAGATATTCTTAAAGAAAAAAATTGTTCTGTGGGTCATTTAAGTAATTTATGTTAAGAGTTACTTTCTTTCAGTTTTTCTCAAATTTTATTTTTGCTTTTTGTTGTTCGAGTCATTCTATATTTATCTATTAGGTGTACCCTCATCCTGCGTCATAGATGATTTGTTTGTGTGTTCCTTACTTCCTCTCATGAGACTCCTTTTTTGGGGTTGAAAATTAAATTTAAATAAACGAAATTAAGTATATGGTAATAATCATAGTTAGAATTGTTTTTCTATACATACTACTTGTTGTTTTGGTAGTTATAAAATGACTATTTTGAGAGAACACATTAAACTAATCAAATTTCACACACAATTCCCCACCCTTAATATTATTACTCCTCAAGATAAATACTAATTTAAACTAAGACATATTTAGTCCATGTCTCCGATACAATGCCTAGATATTGTATAACACAATTATTGATGTATCATATTGAATATTAAATTATTTTTTCAAAACATTGAAATGTTTTTATGATAATATGCATAGTTCTTTTCTTTAAGAATATATTTGTATCTATATATTTTTATTATCTCTAATATTATTTTAAATAAAATAAAATTCATAAATATTAAATTCTTTTGAATACTCAAAATTTTGAAGGCATAAAACAAAAGTAGCCTTACCTTGAAAAGGATTAAACATACATAAGCCAGTGAGACGATTCGGTTATATCATTCATTTTTTTTTTGGGTATTTTAATAATGTATAATTAAAATTAGATTTTTTTAAAATCATCTCAATCATATTAATTTTTTTTGGTATCCTAACAGTTCGTGACTTTTCAGTTTTTTTTAAAATCACCTCACCACACCTCATAAATATCCATTATTTAAATAATAGTCTGTCATAAATAGTTCCCTGAGAAAGCAGTTTCATTCTACCAAGAAGTCAAGAATGTAAAATTTTGTTGTCGCATTATTTGTTCTTAAACATTTATTAGTAGTGCTTGCATATGTTTCGCAGTTTAGGTGTATTGTTTGATAGAATATCTATCATAGTATTCTTAAGAAAAATGCACACGTATCACCTCAATTTATGTCCAAAATCTCAGAGACACACAAATACTACACTAACGTCCTATTACTCCCTCCTTCCCTCCACTTCTTTTAATAAATATGATTTTTCCCTCCCTTTTTTTTGCCTACTTTACATATCCTCTGAAGACCACCAGTGTTACACTTATTTTCCAAAAAGCTATCTGATTAATAGTGTCACGTTGTGGGTAATAAGACTTTAGTATAGTATAAGTGTATCTCTCGGATTTCGAGCATAGGTTGGGGATACTTATATATTTTTTATATTGTTAATTTTAAACTTAATTTATTAAATATTAATTAAAGAGTAAAGATCCAAAGTCATTCAATCACCACTCACCAAGACCTAAGATCTAAGTTATATTTATATTTGAAAAATATTATAAATTATATTTATATATTAAATAAGAAAATGACCAAATGACCTTCCAACCTATTCTCAGATTTTCAAATACACATATTTTTCACGAAAGTTTTATTACCCCTGAACTACTTTAAAATATACTCCCTCTAGTTAAAAAAGAATGACCCTATTTCCTTTTTAGTTTGTTTCAATCAAAGAATGACTTCCTTTCCTTTTTTGTTTTTTGGCAACACTTTAACTTTAAAAAACTTTTCCACATTACATGTTTTAAGCCACAAAGATTAAAAGGTAGTTTGGTGCATTTGACCAATAAACTTTAATTAGAACCACAAGATTAAAAAGTCTTCTTCTTTTCTGAACTTCGTTCCAATTCAACTATAGACACAATTTTTTTTTTAAACTGAGGGATGTAATAAATTAGCTCCTTAAGTGTTGATTCATAGAAGAGTATATGTCACTCCTTTGAGAGAGTGAGTTGCCTATAATTTTTTTAGCATAATACATATATTATTGGACCCTAAACTTGACTATTCAAATTTTAACTTTGACTCCAACTTTCCCCCCCATAATGCAACAAACGACCTTAATATCCAACTTTAATAATAAACACACGAGTCCTACATGACACAATCCATGTAGGACACCATGTAGGCAAACAATGACATGTAGGACAGTGTGTTGTAATTTGTTCAAACTTTATACAATTTTAAGTGTCTACTTTGCACATTCAAATTTGCGGCATAAATGGTGATTCTTGAAAGCCAAGTTAAAGACAATATTTCAGATTAATGCCTTTTTTTAATTACCCGTTGTTTCTAATGTTCTTTTTTTCTTTTTCTTTGTTCTTTCTCTTTCTTCTTCTTAGTTTATCTATACAACTACGTCATATTTTTTAAACCAGTACATATTTACAGCTTTTTCAATAGATTCTTGGTAATAAAAAATTATATCAACAACTATGCATTTTATGCATAAATAATCAATAACATATTTAGAACATATCTAAACAAATAAATTTACTTTTTTTTAAAAAATATAAAAAAAAAAAACCCCTTAATTAGTTTTCTTCTGAAGTCACTCAAGAGAACAAAATCAAAGTGAAGTATTGTATACTTGAAAAAACACAATAGCTTCAAATATTAAATACCAAACGGCGACTGAATTCCTCTATATTTCTTTCTTCTACTTTTTAAAGATGATCATACAGTTCTCCTAAAATCCATGAAGAATCAAAATTAAAAACTCAAATTATAAATTATAAATTACCAGCAGAAAAATATTAGATGAGAACAAATCAGAATGGGCCGAGAAATGTGTATTTTGTTCCTTCACCTTTTTCCTTTTTATTTTAATAAATTATTAGCGATATAGAAATTTATTGAGGTAAAAAATGGTGTATATTATAGTTAAGTCTGAAAAAATAGTTGGGGAAGAAAGGAGGAGTATTTTTCTTTTTTTAAAAAAAAAAATTTATTAAATGGTGAAACACATGTGTCAAGTGCGTGTATTTTACCACAAGACACATGCCTAATAATGACATTTCAGAGAGAAAATTTCACTTTAAAATAGATTGGATGGGGGGGGGTGGGTAGGATATATACTATTAATCGTGTGTTAAGAAATAATATTTATTAGAGATTAAATATTTTCTAAAATTCAATAGATCATAACATGTCATTTTATGGTTTCTATTTACTTTGTAGTCGATGATTTAGTGTGTCAATTTTAGCCTTATACACAGAGGATTAAGAACTGTTTGGCAGTGTTAGCTTAAAATCTGTCAACTGACTTAAAAAAAAGGTCCAGTTTTTGACTAATTGAGTGTTTGACAATTTCAACGTGACTTATTTTAGCCAAAAATTAAATGCTAGGTGAGGGTTTTTTTTTCCAACTTAAAAGTCATTTTATGTTGACCAAGTATATTACCTTTTTGCCGTTAACTTATTATTATTATTATTATTATTATTATTATTATTATTTTACTTTTATATTTATTTTTTTATTTTTTCTTATTATTTACTATTTTTATTATTATTATTATATCATTTATTACTATTATTTTTATTATATGATCATTATTATTTTGGACTTTTATTATTATTATTATTTTATTTTATTTTTATTTTTATTCTTATTGTGTTCTTTTATTCCTATATTTCTTATTATTTCTCAATAATCCCCCCTTTGTGCTGCCTCCCGCCCTTGTGCCTGCTCCCCCTCTTCCTCCTTCTCGCTGTCCCTCCCTCCCTTCCCTTTTTTGTTTTTCCTTTTGTTCCTGTCTCCCCCACACTCCTTCCTCCCTTTATATCTCCCTGTTCCTCGTGTTCCGCTCGTCCTTTCCTCCCTTTTTGCTCCCCCCCCGTTTTTCCATTCTCGCGCCTTCCTTTCCTGCCCCCTCCCTCCGCCCCCTTTTTTCCCACTCCCCCCCTTTTCCTCCCCCCACCTCCCTCCCTCCCTTCTTTCTTTGTCCACACCTACCTTTTGAGCCGGACTTTGAAAAGGACTTTTTGTGACAAGGTGTGTGGGGGAATCCACCAAGTCGGGCGCTCACTCACAGTTCTTTAATACGGATCAAAAGTTTGGGTTTCACAATCGAGAGGGACATGGGACCTGCCCACGGGTAACGATGGTAGCCCACACATTATATGTATATCTTCTTGCGTCTTGAACGTCTACGTTCCCCACCTTCCTTGTGGCTAGTAAATTTTGTTATGTACTTGGAACGGGACCGAGTAGAGATAGTTGTTTTAGATGACTGCCAACAACATCATTCGCTAACTATTTAAATGTACTTATTTCTCAATAGTTGATAATAACGATTATGTATGTATATACTTAATTATTGTTTTAATTTATTAAAATTGAGATTCCTGAGATGAGTCAATATGCCCTGGTAAAGTTGTGGATCATATCATAATGTTGGTGAAATAACAATTATCCGATGGAATCTATGTCTGCGTATCAGAGGATTGATTGATAACTTTCCTTTTGAGACACCTTATAATTTTTCACATCGGGGGTAAATCTTGTGGCAATTGGATTGATAAATCCGACACATGAAATAAGTTAAGTAGTTTCCTCGAAAAATTATCATTAATTTAAATTCGTCAATAATTTTAATTATTGAAATAGGTATCTTAAATCTTTAACATGGAGAATTAATACCATTGTTTACGGGGAAATTACGAATAGAGAGTCAAATTTAAACGAAGACTTCAGTGGAATGCTTTGCTTGTACTTTCTTATGGTAAAAATACTTCAAATTAAATGATTTAAAATTATTTCCCTAATAGGAAGCCTCGGTTCGACTTAATTCTGTGGTACCCTATAGTGTCCCTATTTAACGAGAACTTAGAATCTAATTCGTAAAGGTAAACGGGAGAGATGTTAGTTTTATTATAAAGAAAAACTAAACGTAACAATCTTGAGACAAGAAAGCAAATGTGAAACTGCTAAGAAGAAACAAAGTGAATATGTCTCCCGTTTGGATTAGGAAGAATCTCATTTTCTAACGTCCTATATAGAATATTAGTTTTCCTATTGGATACTTGTCCCCCAGGTATTGGAGAGAGTTCAGTAGTGTGCTTTGGTAATCAGCTGTAAGAAGACCATAGTTATCTTGTAAGATTCGCTTGAAAGTCTGTCTACTTGGGGATTCCGATTGAAAGGTCTCTGCTCACCGCTTCACGAGGTAATTATTTGAATTAAAGTTTCAATTATGTTTATGTGTTCGATCATTATACATGTTTTACCATAAACTTATTGGTTATATATCTTTAAGTAAAAAAGATCTAAATATGCTTCAACTGTGCAGGTAGTGTTTTCTTCGCGGGGGGGGGGGGCATAGCGGGGTAATATAGAATCTCCATGAAGTGCAAGTGTGTGGTTCAAATTTCGGTAATAGACTGGGGTCATTTGACTATTTTTTCTATATTAAATTTAACTTATTTTGAATATATAAAATATATTTATATTTCATGTAAGGTTATTCGATTCCGTTTGAAATTTTTTTAGTTTTAATAAAGGGAAAAGGGTTTGATGTAACCCTCAACTTTATCATTTAGAGTTGATATACCCCTTGTTATGAAAGTAACTCATATATACCCTTACTTATAAAACAAATGACTCACATATCCCTTTTCCTCTAACGGAAATGAAAAAAAATATTTAAAATCTAATTTTTTTATTATTCTTTTCTGTTCTTTTCTAAACTATACTCCACATAGTAAATTTAAAATCCTCTGTTAACATTTTATTTTTTGTTTCAATACTAATTTATATTATCATTTGATACCTCAATTTTATTTATTTTCACAATATTCTTAAAAAACGTATTGTAATGAACATTTTTTTTCTTCGAATACAAAAAGAATTACAATAAGAAAATAAAATAGTTTAAATTTTTATTTTCTTTAAATTAAACCTAAGGAATGTAAATAAAAAATAATATAAAATAAGAAACAAATAATTGATAAAAACGAAGTCAAAAAATAATTTATGCATGAAAAAATTTAAAATATACTTGAACTTGATAGAAAAATCGTATATAACCCTATATAGTTTTTAAAAAAAAGAAAAGTAAACAATATAAATTGAAAACTAAGTTGTTAAAACTTTCCTTTAAATGAAGGGTATATGTGAGCTCATTTTGTAACGCAGGGGTATGTGAGCCTAAGTATACACGATAAAAGGGCATATATGATCCTTTCATAACGAAGGGTAGATCAGCTCAAAATAACAAAGTTGAGGGGTATAAAAAAAAATCATGATTCCTTTTCCCTTTATAAATTAAAAAAGTCTTCAAGTAGTCAGAACGTTATACACTTAAAAAAGTGTACGATTTTATTACGCAGTGAACATAGATCGTTCGAGTCAGTAGAGTTGATTCGGTGCAGATATTTTCACTTCCTTTCCCTCTAACACCTTCTAAATAACAGCTTCAAACTTTTTTTTTTGATTTCTTACCAGCTTTTAGTATCTGCATTGAAGTTCTACTGAATTCGAATAGAAAAATTCTATAACAATAGTAAAACAATTTCCAACAAAGATGACTTTATACGCAAGTGGACTCGAATTTGAGACCTCTAATTAAGTAGCTTCAAACTAAAAGAAACAATAGACAGAAATATTCACATACTATTATACACCATATTATTATTGAAATCTATATATATCTAATATATATATATAATTATATATATATTATATATCTCTATTATTATATATATAGTATATATAGAGATCTATTGCTTTATAGAAAAAATAAAAAATTATTAATTCCATCATCAAAATATAGAATTATGTAGATATATTTTAATAGAAATCGTTTGTCGTGTGGGATAGCTAGAGTAATTTTATTACATAATGTGTCATTTTATCTCTGTTCTTAATTCTTTTTTGCTTACCGTTCTTTGAAAATCACACTTTCATTTCATAATTATCTATAAATTTTTTTTATCTTTAATACTGACCTTATATTTAAATAACATTTCAATTTCTTTTTTTATATTTTTTATTCAATATATATATTAAAATCCGACTAAATTCAGATACAAAAAGTCCTTTAGAAATGGTGTGGAGGTGATCAGTATTATCGCCATCTTGGAAAGTCAGTAAAAAGACAAATCATGAATAATTTTCAAAGAGATCATTATAATATTTTGATTGAAATTGAGATGAACATTTGCCACTTATTCAAATATAGATAGATTCGATAGAGGTTTTCTGTTAAAATAATAATAACAATAATATTTCTTTATTTATTTAATTATTACTTTCACAATATTTTTTGTTTTAAAGTAATATAACATATTAATTATTTTACATCACTAATTCCATGTGAATTGCGTATAAAATGAAAAGAATTTTTGAAATTTTATAAGAATTGTGTTAAATATAATTTAATTTTATTGCATGTAATATAAGATTTTTACAATAATTTTAAGTTAAATCAATTATTATTTTTTAGATTATGATAACTTTTCGATAAAAGAAGAATAATGATAATTTAAATAAACTGAAATAAATTAAAATATAAAAAATAAAAATTATAAATTTTAATCTAACATTATTGTATTTCAAATGCAGGAACACAAATACTAATTAAATATAAAATTACGGAGAGTAACCAAAGGACTATGATTAAGCATTTTCAACTTAGATCTTCTTTTTATCTTTTTAAATATATATACACTTTCAAGATTATTAATTTTTTTTTTAAAATAATTTAATAATAGATATTTAAAGAAAAGAGTGTATTGTGTGGGGTAGTTGAGTCATTTTGTTGTGGAATGAGTTAATTGCTCTCTGTTTTTCAGTTTTTATTTTTTTTATCTTCGTCATTCGAGCCATTCATTCGGGTGCGTATTATCTATCAGGTGTATCTGCGTCTTTGTTGTTTTTGTTTGTGTGCTGCTCACAAGACTCCTTTTTCTTTCTGTTGGTGTTGAAAATCCCAATCGCTTATAAGCCCTAGCCACCATCATCACAAACTCATTTTTTCTTTTTCACTCATGTTCGTTTTCAATCTTCGTCAATGGACTCTCAAACCCTAATGATCGGACCTTCATATCATCTCTCCGGCATCTCCTCCCGCCGGTAACAATTTTTATTTCATTTTATATTTTTTTTGATTGATTTTTTTTTCATGTAGCTTTTTGTTGTTCTTATTTCCGAGCTTTTGAATGCTTATTTATGGTATGTTTGCTTGCTTGAACATGCAAAAAAAGAAAAAGGTTTAAGCTGTGAATGAGAGTATCGGAGTTTGCAAGCTTTGTTTAGCTTCTATTCCTACTTAATAATGAGTTACTTGCATATTTAATATCGACAGCTGAAGTATCAGCTCTTGTAGTTTTTTTCGATGGGAGTTATTAGAAATCGTCATCTGTTTTTCTATTTTTAGATTGTTTGATTGTGTCTTGTACTATTTTTCATTTCATTCCCAATATTAATGCCTTTCTTTTTTCTTCTTATTATATGGGGGGCAGGAGAAGGGGAAATGGGGGAGGGGATTACAAGGTAGAACGGAATCCTCACCAACAAGGGGAAAGTGAAAAGTCCAGGTAGCCAACCCAACCAACTGAGTTACTGAGACACCCTTTGACTTATTTTCATTATTAAAATTGGTGCCTTTTGTTTTCTTCCTGAAATAATAGACTACTACCAGTTTGTACTATTCTTGTAGTTGTTGTGGTGGAGGTGTTTGTACCTTCCCCAAAATTTTAGTTTGTGTTTGCATATCCCCTGCCTAATAGCTGTTTAAAGTTTTTGTCTTTCTTGTAAATGATGATTGATGTTCTAATTTTTTACATCGGCTATTATCGATTACTAAATTTCTATTCTTCATGCTGGAGTGTTTCACTGGTGAAGCTTCTGCTTTAAATGAAATGGTTCTGTTCCCATATCATCACTTAGTCGGGCTAATGTGCACCTGTTCAATGAAGGGACAGCAAAACCAAGCAGAGTATGATGCATGTATGTCCTACAAACCCAATGAGGAGGACGGCTTTAGTGGTGATTTGTCAAATGGTTTCGTTCTTGAGAACCCCGTACCTCGTCAAAGTCTTGATAGCGTGTGTTCACATACAGACATGTTCTGCTTTCCACCCAGATTGCGGGAGTTTTTGTTTGAAGAGAAGAATGCCCAATTACAAGTGGAAGAAGTTTCTGGGGTTCAATCTGATGTTGATTTGCCGGTAGGATCAGATGAAGAGAATAAAAATCTTAGTAGGTCATCCGATTCTTGTATTTTCAAGTTCTTGGGTGGAAGAACAATTTCATGCTATCTGAGTTACCCAGAGTTTTACAGTGAATTGCCTTGTAATTGTATAAGAAGGAATAGGGCAGATGGTGTTTCTTTCGGTGAAGTGCCTTTGTCTGATGATAAATATAAAAAATTGAAACCAAAAGCAGAAGACGGGACAGACAGTTTCAACATTTTGGGTGGTTCTTCCCCTCATGTAGAAATCAGTCCCCCTTTGCTCGACTGGGGGGAGAAGTATTTATATTTTCCTTCATTAGCTTTTCTAAATGTTAAAAATACACACAGCGACAGGTCACTGACTGTCTTTGAACCTTATGGAACCAATTCTCAGTTTTACCCTTGCAATTTCAGCGAAACATTGTTGGCACCTGGTGAAACTGCATCAATTTGTTTTGTGTTTTTGCCTACATGGTTGGGTTTATCTTCAGCGCAGTTTGTTTTGCAGACTAGCTCCGGTGTTGTAAGCTTGGTTTCGGCTAAGGCTTCTGTTGAATCTCCAATATCGCATGTTTACATCCTTTAGAGTCGTTCCTTGATATTTTCCTCCTATGGAAGCTGGTAAAAAATCTTTCTTTGTATAATCCTTACAATGAAGCCCTCTATGTGGAGGAGGTAACTATTTGGACGTCTATTTCTTCAGGAGATAATACCCGTTATGCAAAAGCAATTTGTAATATGAATAAAGGTGAAGATTCAAACAATAATTTCAGCTTGCTTGGTGTTAAGGAGTGGCTGGATGTCAAGAATGATGAGGTTGGTATCCCTCTAGTTGCAATTAGACCCCATAGGAATTGGAAAATTGATCCTCACAAAACTGAGACCATCATAGAATTAGATTTCCCTAGTCATACAACGGGAGAGATATTTGGTGCCTTTTCTCTGCAGTTGCTTAGCTCTTCCAAAGGTAAAGCTGATACAATTATTGTCCCTCTCAAAGCAGAACTGGGCAAGATGTCTGCTCACAGTGAGCTCATGGATCCACTTCTTTTGTCTATTCAAACTGTAGAACCATGTGCGACTGATGGTACTAGTGTTGTTGCTCTGTCAGTGAGAAATGATTCTCCTTACATATTGAGCATTGTCAAGGTAAGTGAGGCTGGAGAGAACATCAAGTATTTTCGTGTCAGATATGTTGAGGGACTAATACTCTTCCCTGGTACTGTTACGCAAGTCGCTGTGGTCACATACCCTCCGGTGCAAGCTCATGAAATGAGCATGAACTGTAAATTGCTCGTATCAACTAATGACTCGAGAACTTCTGAAATTGAAGTTGCTTGCATGGATGTAGTCAGCCTTCATTCAGGAGGTAAACATGACTCTTCAATTGGTCAAGAAGAAAACTCTGATGAAGTTGAACCTGGAAACACAAGAGCCTCTTCAAGCAGCAGCATGCGGTCACCATTAGAAATCAAGGTATTGGAATTCTGCTATTTGGTTCTTATATGTCTCATTTCATGGGTGTGGCATCTTGTTTTCGGAGGATATTTTAAACACTTAAATGAGTAAAAATAATTTGTCAAACTTCTGGAAGTTTCAGGGCTGTCAGATTTGAGAATTCAAGATTTGTGTGTTATTCCTATTTGAGGCATTTTTGCAAGCAACTGGAATTCATATTTATTCTTTTGTCTGAAACTAATATTGTGGCAAGAAACTCAAACTAAGCCCTTGAGAGAAATCTGTGTATGTAGAGTATAGAAGTCCTTTTCTTTTCAACTGGTAGAGTATTAAAGTCCTTAATTATCAGCATAAAGTAAGACTGAAGATTGTGTCCTGTAACACGTGATAGGTGGATCCATATGTACCATATCATGTATAATGCAGGGGCTCTTCGTCTCTATTTAATCTGTAGTAGGAGATACACCCTTATACTTAAAAAATTTAATGTACCAGAAGCACTAAAGATAACCGAAGTCATCTTCAGTGGAAATATAATTGTGCATGTTCAGTGTATATTTCAGGATGCTGGATAAATTTCACTCTCTGATAGAAGTTGTTTTGGTTAACATTGTGTTCTTTGAATACATAATGGGCGGAGATTCTTCTGCAAATAAACTCACATAGTCACATGATAACTTATACTCCTGTTTAAAAAAGAATTAACTGCTCTCTTTTTAGTATGTTTCAAAAAGAATGATCCTTTTCCTTTTTTGGCAACACTTTAATTTCAGCTTTCCACGTGTCATATTTAAGGTCACAAGATTAAAGGACATTTTGGTACATTTGACATTTAGTTTAGAACCAGAAGATTGAGAAGTCTTTTTTATTTTTTTAAACTCTGTGTCAAGTCTAACTAAGTCATTTATTTTTTAAATGGAGGAAGTAATGTTTATCAATAGCTATTTATTTGATTTATGATGCTTGAATCAGTGAGCTGTTTTTACTAGTTCAGCAGAGTTGTACTTCTCACTCATATTTATTTCATGTGAAACTTTACTTTTTAGCTTTTCTTAATTTGAATGTACATGTAGTGGAAATAGTTGTCACTGCTGTATCAGTCGTATACCTTTGTTTGGTACAGATGTATATAGAATTAGCTCCTCATTTGGTTTTTCTATCCATTTAATCTGAAGGCTGTGGATACAACAATGGCAGATGAGTCTGTATTGAAGAACTGGAAATCTCATGCTACTGCTTATGACATGTCTGTACTGGATGAAAGTGAAGTAGTGTTTCCAGTGATTCAAGTCGGAAGTTATCACTCTCAGTGGATCACAATAGAAAACCCAAGTCAAAAACCAATCTTGGTGCAGCTTGTTCTGAACTCCTGGGAAATTATTGATGAGTGCAAGACTTCAGGAAGCCATTTGCAGCCTTCTCTATCCAGTAGAATAGTTGCTAACTACTCTACTGCTCCAAAGAGATACGGTTTTTCGCTAGCAGAGAATGCAGTAACTGAAGGACTTCTTCACCCTTTTAGTAAAGCATCATTTGGTCCAATTTTATTTCAACCTGCAGCTCGATGTCAGTGGAGAAGTTCAGCATTGCTCAGGAACAATCTTTCTGGTGTGGAGTGGTTAAGTCTCAAAGGTTCTGGGGGGTTGCTTTCTTTGGTCTTGCTTGATGCGTCTGTACCTGTGCAGAACTTGGATTTCAAATTAAACATGCCAACCCCTCTTAATCTCTCTTCTTCGGGTGTGCTATATAACATGAAGGATAAATTTCATGCATGTTCTCTGTCATTGTCAAAGGAGCTTCATGCAAAGAACGTGGGTGACTTCCCCTTGGAGGTCAAAAAAATTGAAATCTCTGGAACAGAGTGTGGAACAGATGGGTTTGTAATAAATGGTTGTAAAGGCTTTTCTCTTGAACCTGAGGAGTCTATAAAGCTTGAGATATCATATCATACTGATTTTTCTGCTGCCACTATACATAGAGATCTTGAACTGGCTTTGGCAACTGGCATACTTGTTATACCAATGAAAGCTAGCCTTCCTATCTGTGTGCTTCATTTCTGCAAGAGGTCTTTGTTCTGGACGAGGGTGAAGAAATTGCTCGTCACAATTCTCTTTCTAACTTCTTTATTCTTTCTAGTTCTGTGGTGCATCATACCCCAAGTGATGGCCTTTGGCTCCCATGAGTGCTTGCCTAAGAGTGGAAAAAGCTATATGACATCTGTTAGTCATGCTGGAAAATTGTCTCGCATGCATCCCACTGAGAAACAGATTGGCAAGTTTGTCTTCTCCTTTAAATTGAACAGTTTGCTTCGGTCAATTGGGGAAGGTGAGGCTCTGTCAGTTGAAAGTTTCAGTGCATGTGAAGATATTCAAGCTGTCTCCCAAAATCAAAGTGTAACTGATCAGAATGTGAATCATTGTGCAGGATATAACTCTGCATCAGATACCCAAAATGGAATGGAGGTGTCATCCTCTACAAAGCCTGTAGCAATTCAGAGTTCTGATTCATATGAAACCTCAAAAACTGGTAATCTCACTGTCAAAATTGCAAAAGAAAAAGGGAGGAGGCGGAAGAAGAAAAAGAATTCTGCGACTGCTTTGGTTGGACTTTTTGATGTTTCAAGTAGTCATAGTGGCAATTCTACACCATCGTCACCCCTGTCTCCTACCTCAAATTTAACACCTCGTCGGCCATCTCCCCCGTCTGCTGTTGTGGATCGACCTGTTAAGCTCATCAATCCCTTTGCTGATGTTGGTAGTCATCAATGTAAAAAAAATATACACTCCGAATATGCATCTCAGAGGAATGTCTTGCAGAGAGAGGTAACATTAACGGATGGTGGAAAAAATTCTTGTCCTCCTCAAGAGAAGCCTGGTGCACCTAAAAGATCAGCCAGCAAACCTGTTCTTCTGCCTTCAGCAACCTTCCCTTGTGCTGATAAATCTGCTCCTCGCTTGATGTGTCGTCAACCAGTTCTGGCTTCAAGTTCTGTAATTGCTCCTCATTTACGAGCTCCTGGATCTAAACCTCCAAATCAGATGGCACTTAAAACTGATAAAAAGATGGGTATGGAGGAAAAGTTTACTTATGATATTTGGGGTGACCATCTTTCCAATCTTCCCCTTGTAGGTAGGTCAAAGGAGGTATTGGAGACGCCTCCGCGTGCTTTAGAAAACAGCTCCAGTAGTTTCTTTCTAAGGGGTCCACAGACCCTTATTACCAACTACCAACAAATAACTGTAAGTTCTGACCGTGAAGGTTAATGATAATTTAGTTAAAATCTAATCTGCTGTCTATGATGTTTGGGTACAAGCACTTGCCTCTTAGTTAACTTCTATAAAAAATATGTGCATAACCATGTTTTGATAAAAGATCGACAAAGTAGGACACAACTGATTGCAATTATAAAACAGATCAATAACCGTTTGATTGTGGAATGTAGAACTATAGACACGCCTGCATAATGATCAAATACCAAGAAGCATCAAGTCAATCGAGTTTACTTTCGTCATTTTGGAACATGCTTAAAACTATACTTGTCTTGCAAAAATGTTAAATTGTGTATCATACTTAAATCTTGATATACTTATCTATAATTTTGAGTATAACAATTGCACCATATTGCATGTCAAATTCCTTTAATGAAATTTTGGATCTTATCATTTAATGCTAGATCATATCATGTAATAGGGTGCCCGCGGTTATGTAATCGAGTTTACTTTCGTCATTTTGGAACATGCTTAAAACTATACTTCTCTTGCAAAAATGTTAAATTGTATTGTCATACTTAAATCTTGATATACTTATCTATAATTTTGAGTAACAATTGCACCATATTGCATGTCAAATTCCTTTAATGAAATTTTGGATCTTCTTATCATTTAATGCTAGATCATATCATGTAATAGGGTGCCCGCGGTTATGTAATCTAACTACTCCTGCTGGTTGAATTGACATCTTCCATTGGATACATTGATCAGTTATATAGAGTTTCAATCCTTTGTTTTGCTGAGTAAACAATAGGAACTATGGTGATTAGAAACAAGTCATACACGACAAGTGACAACCTAGACATTTCCTCCATTAGGGAATGACTTCAAATTTATTTGCGTCACTTGAATTTTCTCGTAGAATGCCTATTTTCAGTTCTTGCTACCTTTTTAGTGTGTCTGAATTATTCCTATTCTCACAAAACTTCAGTTTCACTTTTGTATTGAAATAGGAAGGAGCTCGCAGGTAATGCATTCGTAAAAATAGCCTTTTCCTAATGCTACTCTCATAGACTACTCTATGCATATGTCCTGTGGTAATCCAGATTCACCTTAGAACTGGATCCTTTTGTTTTCAAAGCTACAGAGTGAATTCATGCATTGCGATGATTTTTGCTAAAGTTTCTGCTTGATATATTTAACAAGGTGGGTTAGGTATTACTTATTTCTTCATTGTTGGGAAAGGTCTGGGTTATTTGAGGTATGTGAACTTTTCTTAATTATATAACGCCTAGGATTTTTTTTCTACAAGTTGCTCAGACCCTAAAAGAAAATATCGCTGCATGCGTGACGGATCCTCAAAAATACATAATTTTTGTGTCTTTGGAGGATCCTACATGAATGCAACAACTTTTTAAAGAGGATCCAATCATCAGAGCACTTGGACATAAGTTTGAGTCTCATTGGCTGAAGAAACTTGTCTGAGACATGTTCTTTTGGTTTCAACAACATAACTTTACTGGAAATGTGCAAAATATGTTTTGATAAAAGATTGCCAAAGTAGGGACAACTAATTGCAACCTATTAAACCAGTCTAATAACCATTTGATAATGGGATGTAGAACTATAGACATGCCTGCATAATATGATAATTTACCACCAAGAAAGCATCAAGTTGCACGAGTTTTTTTGGTGATTTTGGAGCATGGATTAAAATTATGTTTGTCTTGCAAAAATGTTTAATTATATTCTTAGTGATCTTGATATACTTATAATTTTGAGTATAATGGTTGCCCCATATTGCATGTCAAATTCCTGTAATGAAGTTTGAATCTTCTTTTCATTTAATTCTAGATCATCATCATGTGATAGGGTGCACATTGTTGTGTAATCGAACTACTCCCTGCTGGTTGAATTGGCCTCTTTCGTTGGATCAATAGATCAGTTACATGGAACTTTCTCTAGGGAATGACTTCAAATTTGTTTGCCACACTTGAATTTTCATCTCTCCTTTTTTCCCCTAGTGTCTGAATCATTCCTATTCTCACAAAACTTCAGCTTCACTTTTGTATTGAAATAGGAAGGAGCTTGCAGGTAATGCCTTCCTAAAAATAGACTACTCTAATCTATGCATATGACCTGTGGTAATCCAGATCTTCCTTAGAACTGTTTCCTTTTGCTTTCAAAGTTACAGAGTGAATTCATGCACTGTGATGATTTTACCATAAATATATTTTCTATTGTCATGTGTCTACTTGCTATTTTTAACAAGGTGGGTCGGAAGTGTAACTTGTCCTTTTTAGCGTTCTGGGGGATTTATTTCTTTGTTGTTGGAAAGGGTCTGAGTTAGTTAAGGTATGTGAATTTTTCTTAATTATGTAACGGCGAGGAGCCTCTTTATGGAAACTGATGGTTGAACACTAGGTCGCTCGGATCCTAAAAATGAATGTTGCTGCATCTGTGAGGATCCTCCAAAAATGCATTAATTGTTGTGTTTTTGGAGGATCTGACATGAACGCAGCAGCAATTTTTAGAGGATCCAATCATCATAGCGCTTGGACATAACTTTTGAGTCTTATTGGCTGAAGAAACTTGTCCGAATGACCGAATCATATATGCGTTCTGTTCATGGATATCTCCTGCTATGGGCCGTCAATCACAGGGCATCTCCATGAAAGATAACTTTCCATACAAATGGCTTCTTTGCTACCTTGCAGCTGTAGTGACTGTAATGTCAAGCATTTCACAGCCTCTTTGCGATGAAGGTATTTAAATATTCAGCTGTCCATATTAATTTACGTTATTGCATTTTTGTTAATATGTATTAGAAGCTTTTGTTCTGTAGAGAGAACATCATACTTATATTTGTTGTTGGATTGGTTGGTAAACTAGCAATTGCTTGCATTATTCCAGATAATGATGCCTTTGTCTAAGCTTAAAGGCAAGCTGGGTTTTCTCAGCAGCCTTTGTTGTTTGATACTAGTTTTATAATATGACAATTTCAACAGAAAACTTTATCTGATTTTTGAATATTTTTTTCATCGAATAAATGATGAATTAACTGAGGATATATCGAAATTTTGTTAGAAACTTGATCTTAATAATATTATATATG
Source organism: Solanum habrochaites (assembly GCA_027704765.1). NCBI lineage: Eukaryota > Viridiplantae > Streptophyta > Magnoliopsida > Solanales > Solanaceae > Solanum > Solanum habrochaites. The sequence goes on from JAKWJA010002491.1 coordinate 10,172,320, forward strand.
AAAACTAAGTTGATGGAGAAAGGGAAATATTGATAACTAACTGGTTGGAATTCAAAAAGCGGCAATATATGAAATTGAGTTATAGATATGTGGTCGTGTTGAGAAACATATAAACAAATCTTAACCTAGAAAATTAAAACGTAAACTGATTTAAAATTGCAAGTATCATTCTACAGCAAAGGTGATCTACAGGGCGTTCTCTTTCTTCTATTATATTTTCCAGCAAGTTCACCCTTGTCGAGTTGCCTTGTATCTCCAATTATCTGCAATATATGTAGTTAAAAAAGTTATTCTAACAAAGTACATTATCCTAATGAAGTTGGAGTGTACTTACTTTGCAAGAAATTGAGCAATAATCATAGAATTCGTCCTTAATTTTTCCTGCGCATATGACGCACTTAGGGTTACCCCCGTTTCCTCCTTTTGGTTTCAGCAATATAACTTTGTGATTGTTTATTACATACGGCTGAATTTTCCGAACATCTACCTCACTTTCTATATCAGCTTTTCGAACCGATGCTTTTTCCGATACTTTAAATATCTGCGCATTATGTAAAAGGAATAGTTAAATTTTTTTTTTTCATAGCAGCTCTAACAAGTGTTGTTTTGGTGAAGGATTGATGATTATGTACCTGTAAAAATTGGTGAAGTTCATGTTCAGCTTCTGCATCAACCCTCCAACATGATTCACAAAGAGGTTTGTTTTTGCACATTTTACAAAAAAATGTACAATATTGATTATGTACCTCACATATACAATCATGTTCATAAAAATCATTATCTAGTAGAGGTTCCAACCATAGTGGACGGAGTTCGTTATCCCTCGCCATATCTGAACAAATAATATAGACAAACAAAACTTATTTTCAATGTAATCTAACTGAGTACCTTACCCCCTACATTATATAGAGATGTCAATAACCATATTCCCTTATTTGTATAGGACTTGAAATCCATGTGAAAAAAGGAAAAAAAAGTAGTATTATTCCTAGTAATATTGAAGAAAAAAGAACTCCTGCTGAAACGGATTACTTTAGTCATTATTCAACTAAAATTAAACTTGAAAAATTTACTTTTATGGTAACTTTTTTTGAATCAAATATACAACGATTTGTTTTATAGGTAAATTCAAATTTAGCTTAGATTGCAACTATTTTATTTACCACAATATTTCACATGCATTTTAAATATTTTTGAATTTGTATATTGCATATAAATTAATTTAATTATTCTAGAATTTTTAATCATTTAAATATTACAGTAATCACATCTTGTGGTTATGGCTTACACGGGAAAATATGTTAATGCAAAGGAATTGGCTACAGGAAAATATATTATTTTTTTAATTTTTTGATATTGGTTATTTGACAATTCAGTTCTCTATGAAATTGACGGTCCAATTTATGTGACAACGAATGGATTTAAAAAATGAACTATTCTTTTATCATAATTTTTATATGTATTTTAACTATTCTGAATTATTAATTATTGTAATTTATAGTAATTTTTTTTTTGCAATTTCCAAATATTTAAAATTTATTTTGAAAAAAAATTAAAAGATTTATGTCCAAATTTATCGTCAAAATTAAGTAGATTTAATCGCAAAAAGCAAAAAATATCATTTAGACAAAGTAATATTAATAATATAATATGAATTTATATATTACATATACATTAATTTAGTTATTTTAGAATTTTATACTGATTTGATTTATGTACATATAATTGCATAACTTGAAATTACTTTATTTAGCGGTGCAATTTGAGCTAGATATCCTAATTAAGTTAAACTAGACGAAACAAAAACAAATTGAATTAATTTCGGTTTGAAATCTAGTTGAAATTTAATAAGGACATAATATATAAATGTGTCCTTTTAACTTTATCTCATTTTATATTTATATCCTTCAACTTTGGTTCTGCACAAGTAAACACTCAAACTTGTATAAAATTAAATAAGTAGACACATGAGTCCTACGTGGCACGTAGGACAGGGGCGTAGCTACCCTTTGGCTAGAGTGTCCAATTGGACACCCTTCGTCAAAAAATTACATCGTATTTATAAGAAAAATAATAATTTAAATGGTTAAATAATACATTTTTGACACTCTTGAAAAAAAAAAATTCTAGCTTAGTTGTTTTAGTCGTTCAACTCTTACTAAGTTCTTTGCAACTTGATTTTTTTCTTTTCACTAAAAATTTAACTAAAATTTAAAAGAATTATTTAATTTAAATTTAATAAGAAAATCCTATTTATTTATTCAATTAAGCTATTAAAAGTGAAAATACTTCATATAAAATTTCTTTTAATATAACTCGTTTGATTCTATTATTTATTTTTTATTTCTCGTTGTTAGTCATCAGAGGTTTGTGAAATGTTGAAGCATAAAAGTGATTTCACTCTAAACTGAAATATCTCTCTTTTTCTTTATTTGTTCACTTCCTATCAATAAACGTGACACTAAAGCTATGTAGTTTGATTTTAAAATTTTTTGATACATTTTAATTTAAAAAATTTATCATGAATGTTATGTATTTTGATTCACAAAATTTAAATACACCCATTCTTTAAATTATTTTTACGAGCTATGTGATTTTTGGACACCATTCCTAAAATTTCTGGCTACGCCACTGACGTAGGACACCATGTAGGATACCACTGTGTGTGTCTATTTGTACAATTTTATACAAGTTTAGGATACCACTGTGTGTGTGTATTTGTACAATTTTATACAAGTTTAAGGTCTACTTGTGCACACCCTAAGTTGAAGGGCATAAATGTGAAATGAGACCAAGTTAAAAGATATATTTATGTATTATGCCTTTGATAAAAATCGAACGATTCAATCAATTAGTACTTTTAATTAACATGAGCAATAGCAAATTGCGTTTCATAAATTTGGACAAATAGAACATGATATTATTAGGATATCTCCAACCCAAACATCAAATTTGGTGTCATCATCAAATTTGTTGTAAACAACTCAACCCACTGCATCAAATTTTACACCAAAAAAGAATCTTTTTTCTTTCTTCATTATTATATTATTATTATTCTTATTTCATAAAACAATTTCTTTCTAAAACATTGACCATATATGATTCATATTATTTTCTATTATAATCGTTTAATATAAAATTATTTTGTACCATAATTTTTTGAAACAACATAAATTGCTAGCAAATATGATACATTATACATAATAATGGATAATACAAATAAAAATGAAATCATTAATGAAATACAATTAAATTGATAATTTTCATCTATTGTTATTTCTACGATCGGAGTATTATTTGTTTAAAAATTTCTACGTTTGCATTTTTTATTTTTGTGAAAGTGAGTTGTAATTTATATAGTTTATAGTAGAATTAACACATATTTTTAAAAAATCATATATAGAAAAATTAATGTTAAAAAAAACTAAATTTTATATCTAAACTTAATATTATAAAAATATTACATAAAAATAGTTAAATATACAAGAGATTTAATTAAAACATACAAATAAGATAATGTTTAATTAAAAGTTTGTAAAATAAAATAATATTATAATATTTAAAAAGTTAATTGGTGTGATGAATAGTGTTACACCAAATTTAGTTTAATTGGTGTAGATTGAAGCTTAAAATACCAAATTTTATACCAAATATAGAATTTGATGCTGGATTGGAGATGGTTTTAGTCTCAAACAAAACATAAAAAAGAAGAAGAAAAAGACAAAACTGAACCTTTTAAATGAACATTATCATGAAAGTAAATGTTTTGTGAGTCATTTCGAATAACACTTAAATTCTATGTATCATTGCAGTTCATAAGATGAGGTAGGAAGTGTGGAAAAAGGGATAAAAGTCGAAAAAATGTAACAATAAAATGAAGAAGACTGATACTAAAAAAAAAGATATGAAATATATGTCATATGTTCATAGCAACTGAAATCTTACTCTGGTACTGAATGTCTGTTTGACACAATAAAAACATAATCTAATTTCAAGTTGTAAAGTAAAATAGACAGAGATGAATGAAACGACAAGAGAAAGAGCATGTCAAACTACCTTATATTACGCACACATCACTACCACATATCCTAATTTTACTCTATTTTCAAATAATTACATATACTATCACGTTCAATATTTTATACCATATATTATTGAAGAAACAATCAATACTCATATCCCTTAAAACTATGATTGATTAATTATTTTTACATTAAAACTCTAAAACTAGTGTTTTAATAAAAACAAGAGTGTGAGTTAGAGACAAACTCTAGCTCTTCCTCTTCAAGTTAAACTCAGACTCTTCCTCTTTCCTTAATCAGTCAAAATTTATTGTGAAGAAACACTCTATTAAAATAGATGATCTACAACTTGTCAACACATACATTAAATTCTTAGCCTTTAATTGTCTCACTCTCAAACCATTCTCCGCGAATCCTCCATATTTTCTCGCAAGGGAAGGCACCTCTCGCGCACAGAGACAATGAGTATCGTTATAACCGTAGATTCCAAGACCAATAGATTTATCAAATTCGACATTGACAATGATACCAATTGCATAGATCAACCAAGAAACTTCATGTCACTTCTCCCGTCGGATCTAGGTGCAGTGAGCAACACTGTTGAATCAAAAGGTGAAGCAAACACTACCACTATGAGATGCTCTGACCACCCATGAACGTAATAAAAAAGTTCCAATAAGTGAAAATTTACGCATGTATTGACACATTATTGAGATACGATTATATGTATCTAATTTTTATTAGTATAAGGGATAATGACAAGTATCCCCTCAACCTATGCCCGAAATCTCAAAGACACACTTATACTATACTAAGGTCCCATTATCCCCTTGAACTTATTTTATTAATAATTTTCTACCCCTTTTCGGCCTACGTGATACTATTTTGTGGGCACAACGCTGGTTGAATTTTTTTTTCAAGATAGTGCCAAGTAGGCCGAAAAGGAGTAGAAAATTACTTATAAAATAAGTTCAGGGGGGTAATATGACCTTAGTATAGTATAAGTGTGTCTCTGAGATTTCGGGCATATGTTGAGGGGGTATTGTGCATTTTCCCTTGGTATAACTTATTAAGTATATATGTATCTAATGAATTTATTGAAGATTTGCGCATTATTGAAAATTCACACATGTATTTGACTCAATTTGTTTTTGTATGATACTCATATATCTAAGTGTTTAATTTGTTGGATACGTTATATATTGATAATAAACACATCAAATTAGTCAATTAATTATTTAAAGAGTAATAAATGAAACAAATCAAATTACATGACCAATATATACATGTTTTGTCTTTTATTAATAATATTCATTTAATATTAATTTATTAAAAATCATAAAATAAAAAAATTAAACATAGATACACTCCTTGATTTCTGTCACGATCCGAGACTACACCTTGAACGTAGTTGGCGTTCGAGAACCATTACTGATTCCCAAACGAACCCTCATCTATGCTGACTATAAGTGCAAGACTAACTTAAGAATACATAAACATAAAATTGAAAGAAACGTTTGGAACAATTACTGAATCTCAAACATTCGCTGAATATACTGAGTGTGAAACATTGATTTTAAATAAAACATCTGAAACTGAAAGATTCTCCAAAATCGTCTATCGATGAAGCCTCATATGTATACAAGATGAGTGTTGGGAAAAAGACCCATGAATCCTACAGAGAACTACCAGTAACAACTGATAAAAATTAAAGTCCTCCATAAGCAAGGAGGTCTTACTCAGAAGTTGATGAAATAATTTCAACAGACTCTTGCCGAGAATCCTAAGAACCTGTATCTGCATCATTAAAAGATGCAGGTCGAATGACATCAGTACATTGAATATACGATTATGTAAAATAGTTGAATAACAAATAAAAGAATGAACGGGCTGAAATATATAACAATATACTCAAGTTGAACGTAAAGAAATAAAAAAGATAAATCATTTAAAACATTGCAAAATACTATCTCATCTCTGAACTCAACATAATAAGTGATATATAAAAATACACTATAACTCTATTTGAATATTCTCTAACCGACAACCATCACTATGAGCTACGTAATGATACAACGTCTCGCCCGCCCTTTTAGAATTGCCCTATACTTTGACGGGGTATAGAACATCCTCAACTAAGTGGTACCAATAAGCTATGCTTAAAAAGCCATAAAGAATCATGTAAAAAAGTATGATCCTTTACCGATGTAGGCGTACATAGTTTATGGAGGTTGTTAGTTATTTGAACTCTCTCCCATATCGGTGCTCAATTCTACTCCCAATAATACATACACATCTTCATATGTTTTAAAAAAAAACTCTTCCTATGATTTGAGATAGCTCAAACTACCTTCTTGAAAGAGGTAACTACTCTTGAAATAACTTTTGAACTCGTAACTTATTTAGAAATATGAATTTCTCTTTTATCAAAGTAAAAATTGATGTTCTGGGAATACATAGCCCCCTAATACTCATACTTGAAAACTCTTTCTAAAAAATATTTAAATCATATTATGATATGATCATTGATGACTCAGGAAGTCATATTGTATAAACATTGATGATATATATCGATACCATACTGCTTAAACATTGATGACATACTCGATTGTCATACTAATTATGTTTTAAAAACTCTTTTCTCAAAACTCATCTTTACTTTCTCAAAACTCAGTTTAAGAACTCAATTGTTGACTTTAAAAGACTTTTCGAAATTTATAACTCAAATCATAGGGTTCATGTGAAATTATGGAGACCAACGACTCAACTCAGGAATATTAACAACAATAAAAAAGCTCAGTACTCAGAACTCAAGACTCAAGGACCTAAGAACTCAAAACTCATAACTCAACAATATTTCTCCTCTAAAAAATACTCAATCCATAGGGTTCATGCTGAAATATAGACATGAACGAATCAACTACAAAATTTTAATACATAACATAAAACAATTCAATAATTAGGAATAAAATTTTAAAAAGAAACATGAACTCAAGAAATCAAAATCAACTTATCTCAAGAATAATCAAATCTAGGGATGAAACCCTAAATTACTCTTCTACTGATTAAAAAGTAGATGTAGCGCCTGGAACGAACTAATCCATTACTATGATAGCCTCACATACCTGAAAGAACAAGGTTCTTAAAGAATCTTGAAGAAAAACTTGATTAGAAGCCTTGAAATCCTGGTTTGAAGGAGAAAAAATCAAGAAAACCTTTCTTAAGATTCTTAAATTACTTTCTTGAAATCTCTATGGCCAAGAATTACAATTTTCATTAGTGATTCATAATTTGAATTGGAAAGAATAAAATTCTTGGAGAAAGATTTACCTTGAAGAAAAATCTTGAAACAGATTGAAAGAATCTTAAATGAAGTCTTCTACTTGGTTTTTCCTTAGGATTTGAGAGAGAAAAGAATGATGGATTAAGAGATGAAAATATGATTGTTTCGAGTCTTTAATTAGTCAAGAAATTCATTTAGGATTTTCATAGAGGTAAAAAGACAAAAAGGGTCCTTTTTATTGTTTTTTCTGTCGTCGAATTTGTCACAACATTGTATCAGGTTACTAACATGACCATGACTTTTGACTCAGAAACTGGATTAACACAAAATTGGTGGCGTTGTAATTAACATTCAATTACCTTTAATTCGATAGGTTACGGTCCACATAAATCTTTATATTCTAAGAGATATGGTAGTTTGAAGTTGACCCAAGTAGAATGTTACATAAAAACTTAATCGGTAAGGGAACTTTCAACTCAACTTTGTGTTGGGAGTTTCTAGTAACCTTAATTTATATCCAAAATCATCCCCACACTAAAGAATTTATCTTTGCACATAGGGAAAATTTAAAAATCACCCGATATGACCCTACAAGTAAATGAAAAATGGTTCGAGTCTAACTTAAATTTTTGTGGGTGTTACATATTCTGCTTTATTATAAAAAATTCAGTCATGTATTTTAAAAATACTTGCTCCTCTGATTGTTTAAAACTTTAAATAAATTAATAAAATATGTATTCGAGTTTAAAGTTCAACAAATACATGTATCGATCGGATTAAGACTCATGTATCCTAAGCACAAAATATGATAGATGAATTAATATTTGAAGCTATCAAGAATCCTAGTAATTAGGACCTAAACTAATAAGATTTATGTAGTTTCTCAATAATTTAACCATAAAACAAGATAAAAAATAAACGTCTAAACGAAAAAAAATGTCATATGTTTGCATGAACCTTAACTATTTCAGTGAATATCTGCTATTTTTGACCCTCACAAATAATGAATAACTTTGCTCAGATGGAAAGTACCCGTATCAAATATGCTCCAACTCCTTAAGATTTTCTTTCAAAGTTGGGGGTGAAAATGATTTTCACACTTTTTTAAAAATAAATTAAAAGAGAAAGTACGACAAACAAACTAAAATGGTAAAACATCAGATCATATAAAAGGTAAAATGATAATGTGTCAAATGTCTTTACACTATGCAAAATTTAGGAAAAAAGTCTTCAGTTAATACTTCGGTACAGAAATACTCTTGCTTTTCATAATCTGATCCAAAAATACAGGTGTGGCTAGTAAAGCATTTGCTTTAGAATTTTGAGCCCCAAAAATTATAACAGTAAAGTTATGATTTTTATTTCACTTGAAATATTAGTGAATATATTAATTAAAAAAGAGATACAAAAATGAAATTCAAAAAAAGAAGAAGAAGAGAATAACAATCTACTTTTTATCAAAAATATTTTAGAACTTTGAATTAAAGAAATTAAATTTTCATATTAATTAATAAAGTTTTTACAACAATATCCAATATAATGTATTGCAAACAAATGACCAAACCTTTTTAATTAGAATTATTTCTTATTTTAATAGTGTGGATTGGCTGCAAACCTCAAAAAATTGAACTATATAAAGAGATTGTGTGACGGTTGATTAACCAGAAATTTTGATTCATTTAGGTTTTAATTTTTAAAGTTTTATTGTCCTAAATTCCTACTCTATGCTCTAATCTGATGTTAAAATGCTAATTTGCAGTAATGAAGACAAAAGAACAATTCAAGGACATTATCAGGCAAAAAGGAGCAAAACAAATGAAAAGTTGAAGAAAAACAAAGCTGAGGATCGTCCCCCCCCAATACCACTCTCGAACTTTCGAGTGGTTGTCTTCTCTAGACAAGTGTTCTAGTAGTCTTATTCTGGTGGGAGGACGAATCCCAAATCGGACGATGAAAAGTGCAACTTGGCGATGCGTTAAATGAATCGGCGATGTCAATTATGATTGACTAAAGTTATAGTGAGAAAGTGATAAACGGTAGGAAAAAAATGATGATGGAAAAACACACTCGGTGCATCGCTGATTTGGACGACGATGACCAACTTACTTCGGCGATCTGTCCTGAAGTTAAAGGTCTGTAAGAGTATAAATACGGTTTTTATAGATGAAAGGGGAGTCTTCTAACGATGGTTCTGTGCAACATATTCTAACTCTGTGTTTTTTATTCAAACACTGTTCTTAGTAGTTTTTGAGTAGAATTTTGAATTGTGTTTTGATTTGAAGTTGACTCCAAACATTGTGAAGACTTGAATTTTGTTACCCAAATGATCGAGAACATAGTTGGTAATAATTTTTTGATTTTTATGAGGTGTGGCTAAATCCCCATTCATGGGGATGTAATTATGTGGTTAAATTCTCTAATTAGCTTATGAGTGTTATTATTTACTAATTTAAATATTTATTTGAAGTGAGTTTGATTGACAGTTGTATTTTAATTCATGAATTGTAGTTGCAAATGCAGTTTAACTTAGTATTCTAGGATCACTTAAGAAAGAGGCTTTAGAATTAAGTCTATCAATTGGTGATTGTGATGATTGGGTTATTGTTGATTCAGCTTGAGAAAGTGAATCTGAACTCCCTCTTACCAATCTAGCTTGAGAGAGTAGATTAATTGAGTTTTTGGGCTACTCATATTTTTATGCTTGTCGAGTTTCTCGAGAACTCTCTTGAATCGTGATAGTTGATTGATAAGCCTAGCCTACCCCTAAGATTCAACGTCTTTTAGTAAATAACCACTAATAGAGCAATTAGCATGTATCGTCACATTCAAGAAATCTTTCTCTCTGATTACTAAACCTGTTTTCTTTTTTTAATTCTCACTAGAGTCTCCCCTCTGCCCCCCAACGGCGGAGGGAATATGGGGATGTCTGCCCCCCCCCCCCCAAACCCATTTGATACTATTGTCTACCACTTCAATGTACTTTAATTGTTTTCGATAATGTTTACATACAAATGACTAGAACACTTTCGTTACTTCATTATTGAATAATCTTCCGTGTCACTCCCTGTGGGATCGACCCCAACGCTTCGTTGAGTTTATACTAGATTGCGATCACTTACACTTAGAATTGAATTAAGTGTAATTGAGTGTTATCAATGATAAAAAATATAAGTAAATAGCGAGTTTGAAACCTCTGCCATCTATAAAGAGAAAATAATATATGCAAGTAGCGGGGTTTAGAAACTCCTACAGTAGACTATAGAATGTTTTTCTTTTTAATTTCGAATCCAAATGTGGCCCAGGGACCCTAATCTACACCCGTAATATGTATGACACTTCATAGAAAGGGACAGAGTGACGGAGGGAGGAGCTCGAAAGGCGGTGCAGGGGCTAAGTCGGGATGGGAGAGGTACAGCGCTCTCAATGCCCTGACGGGCTGGGGGGTGTTAGTCTCCAAGTGAACTCCTCATGGCCTTACCTTCCTCCCCAAGCGAGTGTAACAATCTTCAAAACCACTTCCACTCGCCTTTCCCTTACCGGCTCACATCCCACCGCTTTTAACTCTGAAATAATTTACTGTGAATATATATGGAATAGGTCTTCAACTAGCCAAGCAATAGACAAACCTCCGTTCTTTAAACACACCGGTGGTATCGTAGTCAGGCTCATAACAACATCCTTCGGTACGGAGCAGAGGCCTTACTCTCTACTTGTCCATCTATGAGAACACCTAGCTAACCTGACTAATTCTGTAATATCTTGTCACCTAGCCCCTCTCCCAGACTCTTTACCCTTATATCGCCTAAATACAGTGAAAATCTTTCGGAAGAAAGAGATCTCATCATAGCGTAACGAAAAGGGGGGGTGCTTGAGTGGTGGCGCCCGTTCTCAGAGACCTAGGCAGGAAGTAGTAGAAAAACGACGAGTGGCGCTTGCCTGGGTTGGCGTTTAGGTCGAAGAATTGCGGGTGCAGGTGACACGTTCCATCCCCAACCACCACCGTTTGTTTCTATTTTTTCCCGTGATGTGATTATGTGTATGTGGATAGGGATCTCCGTGTCGGGGGGGTTAGTTTCGGGTTCTTGGCGCGCGTGCTATGTGGCGCACGGGCATAAGAGGAGGTGAGTGCTGTCGGGGGCTGGTAGTCGCACCTGCTTGCCCAGAGTATACACGCCGAAGCTCTCCGTTGCCATATTAGAATGGGGAGAAGGGCCGGATTTTCCGTTTTTCTCCTCTCGCGCTTTCCTGGTCTAAAACATAACATATGGTTGAACTTGATAAAAAGAAAACATACTTACCTTTCCTCAACTCACTCAACTAACTCAACTCGGAAATAAGATACTCAACTCAAAGATAAAATATTTAACTCAGTGAAATAAGGCTCAACTCAATAATAAGATATTCAACTTAGTGAAATAAGACTCAACTAAATAATAAGACACTCGACTCTTGGTACTCAAACTCTGGATACTCAACTCAATATAAAGCAACAATAAGAGATGCAATATCCACAAAGCTTTTAAAGTAGTAAAAAATGACTCAATGTATTTAAGAATACAATATACTCAGTTTGTATGCAGGAATACGATATAAACTCTGTTTGCATATGAAAATACAAGTAAACTCTGGGTATAAAATACAAATATCTGTGTGGAAGTTTATTTAACTGACAACCATCACTATGAGTTATGTGATGATACATCGTCTCACCCACGCTGTCAATACTGTCTTATACTTTGCCAGAGTATAAGATCTACTCACAAGTGGATCCACCTATCTTTTCGTAAAAATGCATTAAAACCAATCCTCATAAAAAGGTAATAGCCGCGCCTTCTACCACACATTGGTTCCCTAGCTTTAGCCTTGTTGGGTTGTGCCTTCTCCCCCCTACTCCCCCCCACCCCTCTATCGGTGCTCCCTCCCTCCTACTCCTTCCCCTCACCTTCTCCCCGCACTTATTTCCCCCCCTCCCCTCTTTCTTTTGGTTTGGTCCTTCCCACCCCTTGTTCTCTAGTGGATCATTGACCCCCCGAGCCACTTGCTGCCTCGACCCCGACCGGGGCGTTCTCCCTCGGCCAGATGTCTACGGGGTTTAAGCTGTAATTCGAGGCCGGGAGTAAGAGATATGTAATGCCTCTTCGGGGAAAACCGTCAGGGTCGTCTCAGCGAAAGGGGAACCGACTCGTGGGGAAGGGGCCCCTAAGCATGGGGAAAGAAAAGGAAGGCAACCGGCGCGTTTTCAAAAACTTGCAAAAGCATAGTATAATCAATGATCATTGATGACTGCACGGTCGTCCTACGGTCATCCGGACATTGACTGGTATACGGGAGAGTTCATCCTCCCGATCTAGCATGGGGAACGTGCTCCCGTGGGGGAGGGGAGTAAGCGGGCGAGTAGGGTAGGGAGATGGAAGGTGTGGGAGTAGAGGCAGGTACAGTTAGGGGGGGGAAAGAGTTTAGAGAGGCGGAGTAGGTACGAAAGCGCGGCGGGGGCGGTGAAAGGAGTCAAGAGAGAAGTAGTGAGTTGCCGAAGATTATCGATGGGGCGGGAGGGAGGAGGTTGGGCGGGTTGGAGGGGGGAGGCATGTGGCAGCGGGACGTGAATGGGGAGGAAATCGGGAAGAAGTTCGTGTAAGGAAGGAGGTACACAAAGGGCGCAAGGGGGATGTGGGCGTAAGGGAGTGTTAAGGGGAATTATGGTGGGTGAGGGGGGAGTAGACTTGGGGAAAGGGTAAAGGGTGTTTGCTTGGGGGTTAGGAAAGGGAGAAGGGGAAAGGTGGCCAGTGGAAGGGGGGAGGGCGGGAGGTAGATTTGAAAAGGGGGGGTGGCACGAAGAGAAAGCGGATAGAGGCTTTCGAGGGAGGACTGGTTGGGGAGACGGCGAGAGGTTAGGGGGGAAGAGAGACGAAGGGGGCATACGGTGGGAAGAAGTGGGGTATGTTAGGGGTGGGCGGGCGGGGTTGGGGGAAAGAGTGGGGGGGGTGGAGTGGCCGTGTAGAGAGAGTATAAGGGGGGTGGCGGGGAAATGAGGGTAAGTAATATGGACGACGGGGTGGGGTGGGTAAGTGTCTGTTGTGAGGACATAGGAGGGGGTGGCAGTGAGTGAGACGGAGGGCGGGAGTGTTGGCAAAGTGGTTTTGGGGAAGGTGGGGACTGGGTGGGGCTGCTAGGGTAAAGGAGGTTGAAGAAGGGGGGTGATGGAGGCAGTAGGTAGGGGGAGAGTTTTTAAGGGTGGTGAAGTAGTTGGTGCCCTTTCTTCCCTCTGGTGGGGGGGTGGGCAGGCCTAGGATAGGATATGGGGTTAAGGAGTAGGAAAGAAACAGGGGCCCTCTTACACTGATGGGGGTGGGTTGTGATGTTCTCGTGCAAAGAGAGATCCTCAATGGAGCTCCGTGGGCGAGAGGGCTGGGTGGGATACGGTGTGGCGTTGCATTTTGCACTGCTTGACGCCTGGCTAGGGAAGGGAGTCGTTGTATTGGATTAGGAGTGGGGTGTAGTGGGGGGTGACATTAACGGTCTTCAACCGTGGCGCCTGTGGGTACAAGGGGTGGGGGGAGGGGCATGTTGCAACGTTGGAGCACAGGCGGGGTAGCATCTAGTGTATTTTACGACGTTAAGCTTTAGAGGAGATATTGGATGATGTCGAAGCATTAGATAGGGGGGTGGCGTATCTATCGTAGGTGGGACGGGATGTGGAGGGGGAACAAGAGGATGATCGGGGGGTGAGACTGTAGGGAGAAGAAGCGTAGGTGTTTGGAACTTAATGTGGGGAAACTGATGCCGTGAGATATCGGGGCTGGTAGGAGCAAGGGTGGGCTTTTGTGGTGCCGGGCGAGGCGAACCTACTTAATGTGGGGGGACACCCTATAAGGCGGGGGGGGGAGCTTTGTGTTGGGTTCCACCGCGACTGGCCGGCGACGAAATGAGTAAATGACCTGGAGCAAAAACACGAGGGAGTGACTAGAGGGTTGCAGGGATGCGGTTTTTTTTGTCTAAAGCGAACTAGAGGTCGACTATCGTGTGCGCTGTGTGGCGCTCGGCTTTGTATCTCGGTCGGCCGAGAGCGCGTGGCCTCGGGTTAGAGCTGACACAGGAAATGGAGTGCATGGGGCTAATTTCTTCCCAGTTAGCTCCTCCTGTTTATTAGGCGTCTGGGGGTATGTGTTAGGTGGCAGGGAGAGGGAGGGTATGGGTGTTGGCGGGCGACGGTTCGACGAAAGTTTCTGTGCCTTCGTTTACGATCCCGTATCCCCTTCAAATTGCCCCGTCGCCTCGTCTGTGGTTTGGGGTGTCCGGTTCCGTCTCCGGGGAGGAGTCTTGTCATCGATGCTCCGCCCCTGAGGCTCCACCTTCACTAAATCTAACACATGAACTCACCAAGAAATGTCAAGTCTTATAGAACTTTCCTTCGTAGAGGCCAATTCCTGTTCTTAGTTCCCACTGAGAATTTACTACTCCTTATGGATAACCTACTCAAATCATCAACAACAATATTAGCCTTACCTGAGTGATAGAGGATACATATGTCGTAATTCTTAAACGATTCTAACCATATCTTTATCTGAGATTAAGTTCCTTTATCACTTAAAACATACCAGAAATTCTTATGGTCGGTGAACACATCTACATGAACACCATAGAGATAGTGTGTAACATCTCGTAACTTGAAATAGCTATAAATAAGATAAAAAACTAAAAAAATCACTTTTGGAAAGAAAGAGAAATTTAGAAAATTTTCAAAGATAAGAAATTGAGTTCTGGTCATTTTCAAACGACCATAACTCCTAGCTCATGATGAGTTAGAGATAGTTCTTGATATGGTTGGAAATCCCTTGGAGAGATCTTTCTAACTACTTTTCTCATCGTAATTCGTTTCACTCCATTCTTCCTTCCCTCAATGTCCCGTTCGTGATTTTTTTGCCGTTCTCTTCCTTCTTTCCCGGGTCCCCCTCCTCCACTCCATTACAAAGGATATGTGATCTTGAGTTGATTGAACAGATCTAGTTCACTATCAATTTGAGACGACGCCATAGAAGGTGAGTTGAGAGCTATATACGAGTGACGTGAGGCTTTTGATACCAACCTCATTTGTTAAGTTTTGTAGGTATCATGTCTAATACAAGTCCAATTGGGGAGGGATCGGAAAACATCATGGAGGTTCTCACCAATATCTTGAAAATGAATGGAAGTTTATGAGGTATAGAGGAAAGGTTGGTATGGGTGAAAAATGAGAATAGATGGAAAGAAATTCAACCCGAATATGAGGAGTTAGGAGGGCATCGGTGCATTCCACTACCCTTTCTGCAAGACAAGCTCATAATCTATGTTCTTCTCCACAAAGCAGAACCCGAAACTACCAACACCCCACTTTCCAATTTCCAACCCTCCAAACCACCGAAGGCACCTACACAACACCCAAATCCACAACCCTATCACTCGTCACAAGAGAATCTTCTTTTAGTGTCCAACCAAGTGCACTACCAAAAACTATTTCTAAATGATTCAAATGCATCTTTTCATAGACCCTACGCATCACATCCACAAAATGCACCACAAATGCCCTACCAAGACTACCAATAGAAAAATCCTCTCTTTGATGAACTTCATGAGG
Organism: Solanum habrochaites; assembly: GCA_027704765.1. Taxonomy (NCBI): domain Eukaryota; kingdom Viridiplantae; phylum Streptophyta; class Magnoliopsida; order Solanales; family Solanaceae; genus Solanum; species Solanum habrochaites. The sequence continues at coordinate 10,188,236 of JAKWJA010002491.1, forward strand.
AGTTCTATAATGATGAGTTTTGGGAGCATGAGGTAGGTATGGAAATGAAGTGCAAAGTATAGGAGTACGACCTCGGGACTTGGGTGGGACCAAGGCATGAGAGATAAAAAATATGAGAATAGAGGAGATAGAATGGGGATATAGAAAATATAGGATGAGATATAGATTTGATAGGATGGAAAATAGAGGAAATAGGCTTAGGAAGAGAAATGATCAAGATAAGGGCTTGAACACTATCAAGGTCACACTTCAAAAGTTCAAAGGAAGTAGCAACCCCGATGAATTCTTGGAATGGAAATTTCAAAGTGAGCGGATCTTTCTCACAAATAATATTATAGAAAACTTGGAAGGGAAGTAGGTCTCTCAATGCATTTGAGGGTATGCATCAACTGTGTTGTAGTTCAGTGGAGGAAGGGGAGACCATCATAACTATGAGTTACTTACTTGGAAAAAGTTGATTGCACTTATGAAGTTGAGATACTTGACTCCAAACTACTACAAAAACGTGCTCAAGAAGGTGAACATGTTGAGGCAAGGTACCAAAAGTGTGGAAGAATAATATAATGAATTTGAGAACTTATGGATGAAGTCTAAAATTGAAAAGAATATGGAATGTACGGTAATACGATTCATGGAAAACTTGATGTATGATATCTTGAAGTCCTTGAAGCTTAAGTACTACGAGACTCTTTGAAACGTCTTCCCAAGATGCATCAAAGGTAGAAGAATATTTGAAAGAGGAAAAGTCATACAAGGCCAAAATTTTTTTAACTTCCACATTGAGCAAAGGTAAACATAATTGGAAAACGACATCCTCTAGGGATCAATCTAAAGGTGGAGGTCAAGCATCCCAAGTCAAGATTGATTACAAATCCTAGGCAAGTGAGCAACCACAAGGAGGTAACTATGTTAAACCTAACTTTTCTCGACCCTCTATAATTCAATGCTTTAGATGTTAAGGGAGGGGACATATTGCTAGTGAGTGTACAAAGAGGAGAACAATTGTTTCTCTTCATGATGGATATAAGACTGAAGATGAAGATGAGGCTGAAGAAAAAAATGATGGAGAGAGAGAGATAGGGTGAAGGAGAGAAAGGTGCTCTGGGGATGAAGAAGAAAGGTTGGATGAGAGGGTGAATTTTTCTTGCTTCATGGAGAAGGGATAGTCTTTGCTTTGATGATATGAATACTGACTGTGTTATCTTTCGTGTGTTTTTGTAAGAAAAAAAAAGAATGTGAGCCCTTAGCAAAGAAGAACTTGACCAATGAGAATCTATTTTCATGCTAGGTACAAAATCAGATAAAGTGTAATTCTTTAGTCATGGACTAACATAAGTTTTAACCAATTGTGGGAGTAGTTCCTTCGTTTAGGTATGAAGAATACCAGCCAACAAGCATCTCAATCCTTATAATCTACAATGTCTCAATGAGAGTGGAGAGATGAAGGTACTCAAACAAGTAAGTATTTATCTTAATGTGGGGAAGTACAATCAGAAATTAGTTTGTGATGTGGTTCCCGTATTGGCATGTAACCTACTGTTGGGGAGACCTTGGAAATTTGATAGAGATGTTATGCATCAAAGAAGATAAAAAAATACACTTTCGTGATTGAAGGTAAGAAGTATGTGCTTGGACTTCTCACCCTATATCAAGTGAGTGAGGAATATCCGACTAATGAAAAGAGCTCGTGAGAGAAATAAAAGTGAGAGGACGAAGGTGAGACAAAAGGTCCACTCTCCATTTCCCATAGGATAGGAGTGCCTTGATAAAAATAAGAAGGACATGTGCCATGATAGCAAAGCCAGCAAAGTGTTAAGGGTGTGGTGGGAATGCTTTCAGGTCCCCTTGTCCAAATCCAACATTTTTTTACATCAACCAGATCTACACTTGCCTATTATTTCTTCTCTTTTGCGGGGCTATGATGAGCTATTTCTAGATGAGATTCCCACTGGATTACCACCCTTGAAACGAATCGAGCATCAAATATATTTTACACCGGGTTCACAAATCCCTAATCATCCAGCTTATTGGAGTAACCCAGTAAAAACCAAAGAGCTATTAAGGCAAGTGGAAGAGCTTCTTGAGAAAGGGTTGATTAAAGAAAGCCTAAGTCCTTATGCCACATCGGTAATTCTTCTTCCCAAAAAGGATGGCACTTGGAGAATGTATATTGACTGTAGAGACGTAAATAAGATAAAGGTAAAGTATCGAAATCCCATTCCTCGAATTGATGATATGCTTGATGAGCTATGTGGTTCTATTGTTTTCTCCAGGATTGACCTCCAAATTAGGTATCATCAAATTCGTATAAAGCTGGGTGATAAGTGGAAGACGACCTTCAAGACAAAGTTTTTGTTGTATGAATGACTTCTAATGTCATTTGGATCGACAAATGCCCTAAACACTTTCATGATATTGATGAAATATATTCTCAAACCTTTTATCAACAAGTTTGTCATGGTGTATTTTGATGACATACTTGTGTATAGTAAGACAATGGAGGAACATGTATCCCATTTCAAACAAGTGTTTGATATCCTACTACGAAAGCGTCTCTTTGCTAATTTCAAGAAATGTTCATTTTGTATTGATGAAGTTGTGTTTTATTATTTTGTGATTAGTGAAAATGGGATTGAGGTCGATGAAGAGAAGGTGGAGTCTATCAAGACTTGGCCGACCCCGACCAGTGCAATCGAGGTAAGAAGTTTTCATGGTTAGCAAGTTTTTATTGGCGATTTGTGAAGGGATTTAGTTCACTTACTTCTCCTTTGGCCGAATTGATCAAGAAAGATGTACCTTTTTGTGTGGGGTGAGGAGCAGGAGAAGTCTTTTCAATCCTTGAAATTGGTGTTGAGTTCTACACCCTTGCTCTAACTACCCAACTTTGATAAGGCCTTTGAAATTGAATGAGATGCTTAAGTGTTGGTGTCAGGTAATGTGTTGATGCAAGAAGGAAAACCATTAGCTTTCTTTAGTGAAAAGTTAAGGGAGATATGCTCAAGTACTCAACTTATGACAAGGAATTGTATGTGTTGACACTCAATTTTGACCCTCCTCGGTATAAATTAGTTCTCGAGCTTCTTAAATTTTCCAAACGGGTTTTAAAATAATCTAGTTTTAATAAATTTTTGCGAAAAAAAGATAATTATATGAAATTTGCTTTATTTTTGAATACGTTGTCATTTTCTTCTTATAATTTTTTGATAGCAATACATTTACAAAGCTGATTAATGTAACATATAGTTGGTATATTTTACGATTAATTTCTCAAAATATGGTTAACTTTTAGTAATTATTCTATTTAAATAATTTAGTTTAAATATGGTCTATTTTGAATCCCCCTATTTTACAATGAAATAATTCTATTACTAAAAATAAAGAAGCTCGTTGGTTAATAATAATAAATTCTTTTTTATTTAAGGTTTAGTCAAATTTATCCTCCTAACCAATTTTGGCATTTATTAAATTAAAACCCATCTTAATTCCAATTTTAATAATTCATTTTGTGGTCATTCTTGCCAATCCCTTTACTTCCCAATTCCACCCACCGCAGTCCCTTCCCAGCTCATTGTTCCCTTTTAAAAAACCGAACCCAAGTTCCTTCTTCCATCTTTTCAGAACTCAGTAGCCACGCGCAGAGCTCCCAAAAAAAAAGAAGTAACAGCCCTTCCTTCCCTCCAACGTACAGCGCGACCTTCCCCTCTCTCCTTTCTCTCGTACGAATAGTACGCCTAGGTGTCAAAATCTCGTAGCTTCATCGTCCTTGCTCCAAGATCGAACGGATCCCCTCTCGCATCCGTTGGAGATTGTAGTACTGTTGACAGACCTTTCAATGTTTTCTTTTTAAAGAAATATTTGAATTTCGAATATTCTTCACCCGTCTTCCCCCCTTAAAAATATGCATTTTTGCCTTCTATAAATACAGCCTTAGTTTTCACTGAAAGGGAAAAAGAAAAGGAGAAAAGAAAAAAAGAGGGAAAAAAGAAATTTTTTGTAGTGTAAAAAAAAAGCACATTCTGAATTTTGAGAAGCACAGTAGCTACGACTCACATTTCTACATATATAACGCTTAAGGAACATCTCTTTGAGCAAGCTGTGTTGAGAGCTTGGCATAAATCGAATCCTTGTTCGTTTCTTGTCACCGGAATCTTGAGTAGTCGTTGGCAAGTCATACCCTCTCCCCTGCTCGTTTAGTCTCAATAGTTCGCTGCGCCGATGAAAGGAAATCCGTCATCCCTTTTCCATATCAACTTCCAGTTACTACATTGTTAAGGGTCCATCCCAATTGATGGAGGCCCTATATTTTGGGCCGTGTTTATTCACTTGGCAGCTATTTTAAGGGTCAGGAGTTTTGTTGTTTTTGGGACGTGCACCGAGAGAAATAGAGAGAGGGGAGAGAAAAAACAATTTTGGGAGACTGGTTTGAGAGAAATAGGCTACTGGTTTCCTGGACGAAGACAAACTTTCAGCTTGCAATAGATCCTACATTGGATCACTGAAATTTTCACGCTGGTTCACAACAATAGCCTACATCTTGCCGTTCAGATCGTCAATCGGAGTTCTTGATCGTCTGTTATTGCATCTTGCGAACCTGCGTTTTTTTGGGGATTCTTTCCGCAATTTCTCTCTCTTTTGTGTGTTTGCTCTTATGATGTTGTTGTTTGGTGGGCTGTGACATCCTTGTAGACTGATTTTTGGGTGTTTTCCCTCATTTTCATAATAAGCAGAAGAAGAAGGTGACTCTTCAAGTCCCGTGGTTTTATTCCTTCATCCGAAGCGGGTTTTCCACTATAAATCTTGTGTGTCACTTGCGTCTTTATAAGTATATTTGCTTGTGATTCATTGATATGGTGGCTGAATTGAATTTGTTAATAATATTAGTGAATTTCAATTGGTAATTGGTGAATTTTGTATATTTGGTTGATTGTCTTAAGTCGATCCCTTGTAGGTGTTGCTCCTACTTTTTGTTGTTTTGTGACTCCCCCCTACATTTGGTACAAGATCTGTATGTTAAACCATAGCACATGGAGCATGGATAACTCTATGGTTCAACGACATCAACCAATTATTCCTTTGGCGTCGATGATGGAAGTTTGCTATATTGGCAATGATTTGTTTGATCCCATTGATGGGATAACACAAGAAAATGACCACCCACTACGCAGAGAAGATGACAGATAAAAGAATGGGAAAAGCTGAAGAGAAAACCTTGGGGACATCAGACATGGATGATATTATCATAGTCAATCATTATCCCAGGAACTGAGCCGCTTTAACTATGGAGAAAATTGGAGGGTCTTTATGAGAGGAAGACCGCTCATAACAAGGCCTCTTTGATAAGAGGCTGTGAATCCAGTTGAAGCAGGGAAGCCTGTTTCTAGCAGCTTAAAGGCGATTTTCAAGATATTATAACAAGTTGACTGTTATTAAAATTGTCATTGTGAATGATGCAAAAAGGAAGGTTTATCCTCTTGGTTCTTCTTTCCCGACAGTTGGTAATTTGGTTTGTCCACCAGCACTCAGCTCCGATGGTAACGCTTTCACATCAATTGGATGTCATCAAAGAGAGCATGTTCAATGAAGAGCTTATAAAAAGGAGATGGGTGTTGATATTTCGCAGGCACTTGTGTAGGAATAGAGGAAGAAGCAAGAGTAGAAGGTCCCCAAGGGCGGGGCAAGTCAAAGTAAGGTCAAGTCCAAGGATGGGAGAGACCCTACGATATTCCACTATTTAGCAAGCCTGGACACTTCAAAGTTTTGTACAAGTTGAAAGATCCACATAAGAAAATGACCATCATATAAGAGGGTGATACAAGACTAATCTGCTACAACTTCTGTTTTCTTGATGATCTTTTTCTTTGATAGGTGCTATTGGATAATGTTGCATGTTGTAGTTCTGACACTGAATGGCTTATTGTACGGAGCTCATCATGTGTTCCTAATAAGATTAAACTTTATTGACTACCGCTCGGAGTTTTGGTATGTGAAGCTGGGGAAACCCAGAGCTCAGCAGTATGTGTTGGCAATTGGAGATATTCGAGTCCAAACGACTGTTGGGTGCTATTTACGTTGAGAGATGTTCGCCACATTCCGATTTACGCCTCAATTTATTGTCTTTACGTACTTGATGAAGAAGGGCACAATCACACTTTTGTGAGGGTAAAAAATGGAATGGTCTAAGGGTTCTTGACTGTTGTCTCCGTGGCAAGGTTGTTGCACCTTGTATAAGACACATTTGAAAGTGGTGTGGGGAGTTGAATGCTATTGCGAGAAAACTTCTCCTAACTTAATGGCAACCGAAGATGGGGGCATGTTAGTGAGAAGGGTATAAAGGTTGTTTGCCGGTGAAGTCTCTTATCTGCTGATGTTACTATTTCACTTACCCTTTTGACATTGTTTATGCAGGAGGATCAATTGGCAGGACACAATTTTCTTCGCTCTTTTCGCGAGGACATCTACAAGAAGAGAAATGAAGTGTTCGATGTGTCGCAGTGAGGTTTAAGCTCCTGTGTTGTGCCCGACAAACCGAGGTGGACTCATCTGGGGGCTCAGGTGTGATAACAATACTTGTGAGTTTTTGAGATTGCTACTCTAGAACTGGTTTTTATATGATGAGGCACAAAAGTTAGGTGTTCTGTATCTTCCAAAGTTTCATGCATGGTGGTTTGAATGAGACAGGATTGCAAACTTAAAGCGTCTCGAAACGATAAATGGAGTTGAATACACTTCAATGAGTTGAAAGCATATTGCTCACGATATGGCATTCTACATGAGAAGAACAGAACCGGGTACCCCACAACACATGGCGTTGCCGATAGGAGAACAGACCATTATTGAGAAAGTGAGATGCATCTTATAATGTCCAATCTTCCCCTAAGGTCATGTTTGGGGTGAACAGTTGGAACTAGTGTGTATTTGAAATAGAGTACCATCAGTTCCTTGGCGTTTGAGATTCCCGAGAAAGTGTTGGTTTTGTGAAAGCCCCCTCTTAATTCTCATTTTAGGGGGTTTGGATGCAGGGCTTTTTATTCCTGTGCCAAGGAACACGATGAAAGCTTGATTTCAAGACTTCTCCTCCTGGGTGTTTTGTTGGATTGTGTGATTGAAGAGTTTGGTTTCAGACTTTATGATTCCGCACAGCCAAAGTGTGAGATAGAGATGTTTCTTTTAATGAGCACAGAGAATGGGGTTTCTCTCTTGGGGTGCTGATAAGACACTTATTATTCTATTTCTCTCATGATGTTTTTTAATAGGCCATGCCCTCATGTTTCTGCTTTCAGATGATCAATAATAGGTGAGGCTCCGAGAATGGTCAATGAAAATTGCTCATGAACATGACCTATTGAAGAGTTACAACCCTATGTTGTTGTACACAACCTATGATGGGGAAGCTGTATATGTTCAACTGGAGATCTTCTAAATCAGGGGGATAATCCAGCCCACAGGTAGAATAGCCATACACTTAGAAATTCGACCAGAGTTCGCGGCAACCTCAGACTTTATCCAAGTTCATAATACAATCCTAATCACTGATTGAGGGGAGCCTGAAAGCTTCAAGAGGTCTTTTCACATTCAGACAAAGACCATTGGCTCAAGGCTATGCAAGAGTAGATGGATTCTTTGAAGAAAGAATGACCCTTGACTTGGTGAAGCCTCCCAAGGGAAGAAAATCTTGAAATAACGGTGGTTTTTTAAGAAAAGAAATTTTACAACACTAGTGAAGCGGAAGGAAGATTAGTGGTGAAGGGAATGCCATCAGAAAATGCATCGACTTCGATGAGATTTTTGCACCGGTGTGAAGATGACTTCCATTCGTAATTATTTGGGACTCAGCTGCCTTTTTGAAATCTTGAACTTGACCACTGATGTTAAACTGCTTTCGTACATGGTATTTGCATGAGGAGATTTACTGGAGCAGCCGGACGGATTTGAAGTTAAGGGAAAAGAGAAGTTGTCTGCAAGTTGAAAGAGCTTTATGACTCAAGCAATCACCAAGTCAATGGTATCACAAGTTTGATTCCTTCAGGATAGTAATGATTACAAGCGGACTACTTCAATTCCTTGTGGTATTTTAGAAAATTCTCTCTCTGAAGGTAACTTCATTATCCTTTGCTTGTATGTTGATGATTATTTGATTTGGGACAAGATGTTGATATGATTTCAGGTTGAAAAGATTTGTCAAAGTCCTTGATATGACAGTTTGGGTCCTTGCGAAGCAAATTCTTGGTATGGAAATTGGCGTGATAAGAACAGCTGTAAGCTTTGGTGTCACAATAAAAGTATATTGAACGAGTGCGTGAAAGGTCAATATGAAAATGCCAACCAGTTAATACACACTTCAGCCCATTTCAAGTTTGATCACGGTGGTTTGTCCACAACCGTAAAGAAAATGACAGTATGTCTCATATCCCTTAACTCCTCCTGCTGTTGGTCATTGATGTGTATGCCAGTTGTGTACAAGACCGATATAGCACTGTTGTTTGGATTGGTTAGCAGATACTTGGCAAATCCGAGCAAGGTTCATTGGGAGCTGTAAAGTGGATCTTAAAGATATTTGCAGGCCACTCAATCTGAGTTTTGTGTTTGGAGGGTGGTGATCCTATTCTTGAGTGATTTTACGGAGCTGACATGGCTGGAGATATTGATAACCGGAAGTCTACCGCGGGTTTCTGTTCAAATTTGGCCAGGGGGGCCATTTCCATGGCAATCCAAGCTACAAAGTGGTAGCGTTGTCTACAACCGAGGCCAAATATTATATAGCAGCAGTGGAAGCAGTCAAAGAACTGCTTTGTTAAATCGTTCCTTCAAGAGTTAAGGTTTTGACGCCAAGCGATATGTTGTGTTTTGTGATAGTCAAAGTGCTAGTACTTAGCAAAAACAACATGTACCTGCGCGCACAAAGCTATTTATTGAGATTCATTGGTTGCGTGTTGTCATTGAAGAGCACTAATGAAGTTTGAAGAGATTCACATCCACCAACAAAATGGTGCGATATGTTGCAAAGGTGGTCCCGTCGAAGCAAGCTTGAATTTTTTTCTTCCAAGCTGCAGGTATGTCTTCTTGATGATCTTTTTATGTTTGGTCTCCCCGAACTAGGCTGGCGGTGGAGATTGTTAAGGGTCCAGCCCATTGAGGAGGCCCATATTTTGGGCTTGGTGACTTCACCTTTGGCAGCTGATGTTAAGGGCATGAGTTTGTTTTGGACCGGGCCTAGAGAAAGAGAGAGGGAGAGAAAAACAGATTTTGGGAGAGAGGTTTGAGAGAAAACTAGCTACTCTGGTTTTTTCCTGGACTCAGCGATAACGAAATTTCAGCTTGCAAGAGATCCTAACCATGGATCATTCTGAAATTATTCACAGCTGTTCACAACACATAGGCACTACATGAGTGACCGTTAAGATCGTCATCTCGTTCTTGAGCGTCTGTTATTGCAGCTGTCGTAACCCTGCGTTTTTTTGGTATAGTTCCCAATTTCTCTTCTCTTTTGGTGTTGCTCTTATGTATGTTGTTGTTTGGTGGGCTTGTGACTCCTTGTAGCTGTTTGGGTTTTTTTACCGCTCTAATTTTCATATAAGAGAAGAAGAATTGTGACTCCTCAGTCCCTGGTTTTTTTTTTTTAATCCTTCATACCGAAGGGGTTTTCCCACGTATAATCTTGTGTGTCACTTGCGTATTTATAATTCATATTGCTTGGTGATTCAATTGATCTGTGGCTGAATTGAGATTGGTTAATATATGTGAATTTCATTGGTAAATGTGAGTTATTTTGGTTGATTGTCCTTGAGTCGATCCTTGTAGGGGTTGATCCCTACTTGTGTTTGTTTGTGACTCCCCCTACATACATATTCGCAGAGAAGTGCTTAGTTTTTCTTTCCTTTTGATTGAATTATTGTTGGGTTTGGTGCATTGAAGCATTGATGTGTAATATCGATATTCTGCCCCTATTGTCTGGTCACAACGTTTTCTTCGTGAGTTTGAGACAGTATTCTGTCCTTCGTCTTTTCACAAAGAATTAGTAACTAGGATTTGTAAGCTCTATCTGCCATGGTTTAGCTATTATGCGTTTCGTTTTCTGCTGTCAAGGTTGTGTGTTTGCTGGAATATTTCATGGCAGGTCATCATTTTGAATCGATGTTTAACTTTTCGTGATTTATATGTTGGTTCGAACTCAGTTCCACAGCCCATGCTCATTTCCGTTTAACTCGATTCTGTTTGGCTACATCTTCAATATTTGAATGTTTAGAGACTAAAGGAGCTTGAAACCCTCCTTAATTCGTGTAAATTTGTTTTTTTTCGATCGTCTCTAATGTGTTGCAGTAAGGATTAGTGCATGCATGTTATCCTCGCTTTTCTGCTGCCTGCTATCTATGGGTTTGGTTTGACATATTCATAAGATTAGGATATAGCATGCCTTTGCATATCCTTTTTTTGGACTAAACAATAGTAGCCAGCATTCGTTAGTTAATATTGTTCTCAGGCTGCTTGGTTTTTATTATTATCTTAAGAGTTATTTTCGAAGTTGGCCTGCATCTTAGTTTTTTTAGTTTTGTCTGATTTAGTATTCCTTTCTCATCCATTTTTGACAGAAAAAACATTTCAATGTTTTCTCTTTTTTTTTCTTTTGTTTGTGTATGATCCCCTCGAATCGGTAAGAAGTTCCTCCCCGTTGCTTTCCCTTGCTGAGGCCGTAAAGGCTCAACTTTCATCCTTGAGAGTCGTAGACCCCTTCTCAAACTGGTGTACTTCTAAAAAAAACATGGCTGCGTGAAAAATTATATGAGGTGTGCAGAAAGCTGTATACCAGCTATATACACAGTGTATACACTGATATACAGGTCGAAAGTGCACAGGAAGTCCTAATTCGAAATCTGGGTTTGCAGTAGTGAAGATACACTGCTGAAATGGAGCTGTCAACTTTCGAAAGTTGAAAAATACGCTGATATACAGCTTGTATACAATGGTATACAGACGTACGATACTATAAATATGTATTAAAAATGTGAATTGCAGGTTAGAGTACAGGGACGCGATTTTAGATAAAATACGGGAATAGAAAATGAATACGAGCATAGGATACAGCCCGTATACATTGGTATACATTTTGGGCAGCGATATACAATTGTTAAACATGTTTAAAAATCATACAGGTACATATACGCAGAAACGATACGGGAAATACAAGGTGAATAGTAAGAAATGTGTGTTCAAATAAATGCAGGACTCAAAAGTCCAAAAAATGGATTGGATATACACCGTATACAGTAGTATACATCTTGTGTATACTTCTTATATTTTACAGGAAATGGGTCAGGGCTCTTTTTCAGCAAAAAATTTTAACAGGCCCAAAGGCCTATGTTTGTTTTGCAGGATTTTTTTAATTGTTAAAAGAGCTCAAATTTAAGTGATTAGTTTAGGACAGGTGGGTCAAAGCCTAAATGAATGAATTTGGGCAATCAAGCACAAGTTCAAATATTATTCTCTCTTTATTTATTTGTTTGAATTAATTAATATTTTTGTAGAATTTTAATATTCTCCTAAATGGCAGCCATTTTTCATTATTTTAAATTTTACTATTTTATTTACTATTTTTGTTTTATTTACTTTTATCACCATTTAGTTTTCTTTAAATTAATTTCCTCTAAATATTTCCCTTTAGAAGTAAAAAGAAACAACAATACAAAAATGAAATTTCTCTTTACTTAGTTAAAATTATTTATTTTAGAAAGTCATTGAGTCAAATCGCCGGTCAACCGCGAGTTAGCGGGCATCCGAGGGCCTAATACCTCTCGTATGTACATTGAACTTGGAACCGGTTCAATCGATTTTTAATTTGTTTTTAAATCTTTTTGAAATTTTTTCTTGTAGTTATCAAAAATTAGTGGCCGACTGACTCCGTATATTTGAAAAGTTCAATAGTTATTAAATAATAAGATACTTGATTTTTTCTAACTTAAGTCAACTACGTCCATTTTTTAACAATAGTATTTTTAAAAATAAAACAGTATTCACTTGTGCGAGTGTTGGCTCATTGGCAACACTACTTGTGGCAGAAAGAGTTCATGATAAGGACCGATCATGAGTCCTTGAAGCATCATAAGGGGCAATCCATTTGAACCAACGACATGCTAAGTGGGTTGAATTCAGTGAAACCTTTCCATATGCGATCAACTATAAGCAAGGCAAGGGGAATGTGGTAGTGCATGCTCTATCAAGAAAGTTTATATTGGTCAATACCTTGGTTTCTAGAATGATGGGGTACGAAAGCTTAAAGGGATTCTATTATATGGATTCCGACTTCAAAGGTATCTTTGATAATCTTAGTAAAGGGAAGCGAGTTGATAGGTACCAAATTCTTGATGGGTTTTTGTTCAAAGAAGGCCGAGCATGTATTTCCATGAGCTCATGAAGAGAGTTATTTCTCAAGGAGTCTCATAGTGGTGGTTTGATGGGACTCTTTGGGGCGCCAAAAATACTTGATATTATTAAGGAGCGGTTTCTTTGTCTAGCCATGTTGTTGGGAGCCTAGATGCCAAGAAAAGAGCAAAGGAGATGATGAAAATTCATGCCAAAGTCAAAGAGGCCATTGAAAAGAATAATTCAAAGGTGCCCATTCGAAAAAATCGAGGGAGAAAGGAAGTGTTCTTCAATGCAGTTGATTGGGTGTGGGTGCATTTCCGAAAGGAGAGGTTTCCACAAGTACGAAAAGGGAAACTCAGTCTAAAAGCGGATGGACCCTTCAAAGTACTCAATAGAATTAATGACAATGCTCACATGATTGACCTACCAAGTGAGTATAATGTTCATAATGTTTTCAATGTTAGTGATTTATCTCCTTATATTGTTAATGATCCTTTGGATTCGAGGACGAATCATTTTCAAGAAGGGAAGGATGATAACATGGGCAACATGAATGACACTAACATGAGTGACATATACCCCTCAAGACCATTCACACATAGCCAAGCAAAGGATCTCCAAGGCCTACAAGCAATGTTCATGAAAAAAAAAGTATTAGAGGAGCTTGAAGGTCACCAAAGAAGGACATACGATGTGTGTAAGGTAATGATCATTCATGAATTCAAGAATTCACAAAAGAAGGCAACCAAACAAGACCCTTATCTCATTAAGGGTAAAATTGTCAAAGAAGTGTTTTCTTTATTTCCCTAGTATAAATATTAGTCTTTTATCATTTTGCAAGACTTAGACTATGTTGAATATTGACTCTCAAATTGTAGTATCTTCTTAGTGAGTAATTAGGGTGAACTTGTGGGATTGCTAGTTAACTTCTTGAATTTGATTAATCAAAGTGTTACCCCTTTGTGATTCTTAGTTTCATTTTATTATGCTTCTTTGGGTTGAATTTAGGTTGTTGAAGTTAATTGGGAGGTGAAAGTTTAGTCCCCTGTTACCCATAATTTCAATAGCTTGAGTATTAAACCACATATCCTCTATTTTTTTTGTTTCTTTCTTTGTTTGATTTTCATCACTAGTGGTATAAATTTGCTTGAAAAAAAAACTTATGAGATCCAACCTTTTTTTTTTCTAAGTTTCTTGATTTTAAATAAATAATTTGTACATATTAGATAATTTTTTCTTGATAAACACGGAGTTTGGGCCAAAACTATCGAGTTCCTATCTTCTAGAGGTGTTCTAGGGGTGCTCCTGACTGCTAGTGTGGTACAATGACAAAGTTCATGAACCTTTGACCCGATATTTCGAGTTTAAATTTTGAATGGACTAAAAGCTATTAGGGTGAATATATTAGAATGGACAATTACTTTTATGAATACAGGAAATTTCGATTTCTATCAACATCCGGAGTGTTTATAATCATTAAAACTTGAAATTTTTATTTTTGGAAATTGATAATTCAGTTTTCTATAGCGAAAATTGACATTCGCACTTTATGGTACGCCCTATGGATTCGGAAAGCAAGTGACTATTTACCACAATATTTATTTCATTTTAATTAATTCCTTGTGGATTTAGATATTACATATAAAGTTAATTTAATTATTTTATAATTTTTAATCATTTAAATATTACATTGTCTTTTTTTGAATGATAATATTTAGGGCTAGGCGTTTGGTATTTGGTTAGTATTTCTCAAATTTTGGGTTCGGTAATTGATAGTCAAAAGTATATATCAAATATCAAATTTTAAATTTGATTTGTTAATTTGGTAAACGGTAAATTAAACTTTGATTTGGTAAGGTATTCGACAGTATCGATTAAAGTTATAGCCGATTGTATTACAAAGTTAATACTATTTTTCCAATCATTTTTTTTTATGTGGAGGCAAGATATTATAGGAGATCAACAAGTAAGAAGACATCAAGAAAAAACAAATTGATACAGAAGACATGTATTTGGATTGTTCATGCTTATCTTTAACTTTCTCTTTAAACTTGTACTAATGAGTAACGAATATGTTGATATATGACTTTGATTAAGTAAATAATTTGGTATTCGAAAAATACCGAATATCAAATGGTACTAATGTCTCATACCAAACTCAAATCCGAAACTATAATTCTAAAATTTTACTCTCGAAACCATACCAAATACCGAATAATCGAATACCAAATTATCCAAAATTTTGGTTCAATTCGGTGATTGAATTTTTGATATTTTATGCCTAGCCCTAACAATATTACATTATGTCACCTCCCCTTGCGTAATCACATCTTGTGGTTATGGCTCGCACGATAAAATATATTTATTTTTTGATATTGGTGATTTGAGAATTCAATTTACGATGAAATTGAGGTTTCAATTTATGTGATACCGATTAAATTTAAAATACAAACTATTTTTTTATCGTAATTTTTTTATTTGTATTTAAAATATTTTGAATTATTAATTATTGTACTTTATATAGTACTTTTATGTAGTTTTCAAAAAAAAAAAATTCCATGTCCAATTTTGTTGTCAAAATTAAGAAGATTTAATCTGGAAAAGCAAAAAATTATCATTTAGACTGAGTAATTTTAATAATATAATTTGAATTTATATATTACATATAAATTAATTTAATTATTTGAGAATTTCATAATGATTTGATTTATGTACATATAATTGCATTACTTGAAAATTATTGTTATTTTACTGATGAATTTTGAGCTAGAAATCCTAATTAAGTCAAACTAGACGAACCAGGAGAAAATTGAATTAATTTCGTTTTGATTTGGCAAAAATAAAAGGAATCTGGTCAAAATTTTCTAAAAACAATATGATTCAATCAATTAATATTTCTAATTTAACACGAGTAATAGCAAATTGAGTCTCATAAATATGGAAAAATAGAATATGACGCTATTAGTCTCAAACAAAATATAAAAAAAAGGATAAAATTGAATCTTTTAAATGAACATTATCAAAAAAGTATGTTTCATAAATCATTTCGAATAACACTTAAATTCTCTGTGTCATTAGAGTTGTTGCGACATAGTAAGTCGAGCCCCCCTTTTATGTTCATAAAATGGGTAGAAAGGGACAAAAATAAATAAAATTGAACAATAAAAACGAAGAAAAATGACAATCAATATAGGTCATATCTTTATCGTAACTGAAATGTTACTCTATACCATTAGATGTATATTGGCGCAATTAAAAACAACCTAATTGCAAGTTGTAAAGCATAATAGATAGATGAAAGGACTCTTTCCATAGAACAAAGATAGATAAAAAATGTGTCATATAATTTGGTGAACCTCAACAATTTCAATTTCATTACACAAATACTGAATAACTCTGCTATATCAACTATACTCTAATTCCTTGAGATTTTCTTCAGAAGCATCAATCGTTGGAAGTTTTATCCTAAGTTGTTGTACATTTTCATCATATTTTGGATATGAAAAAACAATATAGCAATAATCATGTTGCTCCGTGACCAAGGTATAAAGTTGTTGTCCTGCTGCAAATCCACCAAGAAGTTGATATGATCTTTCTGATTGATCCATAGTTACACAAATATCATCCCCACAAGCAGCAACTTCAATTTGTGTTGCATAGATGAAATCCAAAACTTGTGAAATTTCTTTTTCAAACTCATAAAATGGTCCATTTTCAAAGTTGAATTTTCTGAGCTTACATACTCCTTCTCCCAATTCCATCATTGCTCCTTTGTGATTTTGGTTGAATAAGTGATGGAATCCTACTGCACATTGAAGAATTCCGTGGAGGAGACTTCGAATGGGCTCTTGGGATTCGGTCCAAAGGGCTTCAACAACATCGTGACATCTGTAACACATGACAAAATTGATTCTTATTTTTTTTGGACTAAATCATCAAACTGCTTTAAAACACGAAAATTATAGCCTCTTTGGTTAGGTTTTTGAGAGGTCAAATGAGTAAAGAGGTGTTTTGACAAATTTTAGGGAGTAACAAAAATTGTTTTCAAAATACATTTATAACTTACAAAACTAATTGGGAGTTGTGTAAATTTCAAAGAAACTAAACTAATAATTTAAGAAAAATAGATCAACTTTCACAATCTTTTCTAAACGTGGAGACCAATTTTGACCTAGTGGCCAAATTTGAAAACATGGTTATTCGTGCAGGGGTCAAACATTTTATAATGTTGGACTTCGTTCATTTATATCTTTAACCTGTAAGAATAATCGTCGTACAGTTAAAAAGCCTCAGCAGGCTTCTTCGGACCTAGATTTGTTGGGTATGCAAGTGGAGTGTCAGATGAGTTCATGCGTGCCCGCTCTGAGAGAACCCTTCAAAGAGGGAACGGATGCTGTGAGGTGATGAGGGGAAGGTGGACGGGCTCTTGCTTGAATATGATAAGAGATGGTGCTATTTAAATGAACCTTGTGTGGGAAAAATGAAGCGTGGTAAATAGTGGAAGTATGAGAGAGAGCGAGAGTGGGGATGTGAATGTTAGAGAAGAGAAAGGTAGGCCCTAAAAATGAGTTGCCTACGTCTGGGGCAGCGGTGGGGGTTCTGCTTGTTGGGGTGTGTGGTGAGGTGGGGGGTGCGGGATGTGGGGGGGTGGTCTTAGGTGCTGGGAGTAGCACACCACGCAAAAAGCAAGAAGGGGGGACAAAAAAGCGCCCAAAGGGGCGGGGGGGGAGAAAAAGAGGGGGGAGGAAAAAAGGGGCAGAAAAGAGGAGGGTGGGCGGGAGGGGGAAAAGGGGGGGGGAGAAAGGAGCGGCGGATGGGACGAGAGGGAAAATAGGGAAAGGGGAAGGGGGGAAAAAAAACGGCAGAGTGGGGGGCCGGGGAGGGGGGGGGGGCGAGGGGGAACAGGCGTCGGGAGCGGGAGACAGAGGGGAGGGTTGAAAAAAATAAAATTTGTGGAAGTTAAAATATTTTTTTACAAACAAACTTACAATTTGTTGGTTTTGTGTGGGGGGGGGGGGGGGGGGGGGGGGGGGGGGGGGGGGGGGAGGGGGGGGGGGGGGGGGGGGGTGGTGAGTTTTTTTGTTTGGTTTGTGTGTTTTTTTTTTTGTTGTTTTTTTTGTTTGTTTTCGTTGCTGTTCTGTTGTGTGTTTGGGTGCGTGTCTCTTGGGAAGGGGTGAAAAACTGCAGGTGGGAAGGTGAAAAGGGTCCAAGCAGAAACGTCAATGTGAGCGGGTTAGGGGGGGGGTGTGGAGGGGGAAAGTGGGAAGAGAGTTTTGGGAAACAACAAATTTCCTTATAGGTTGAAGCGAAGTCATTTTCCTTACAAATGTTGAGGTTATGAGGTGATTTGAAAAACATTTGAGACCCAACCAAACCGGATAATTGTAAATATTTTTTTCAAAAAATGTTTCGCTCCATACCAAACACACCCCCGAAATGTAGGGAAGTTAACACACATTTAAAACAGGTCGAATCAAAATTAATTAAATACATTTATAGTCAAATATACAGAAAAAAATATGTTTTCTCGATTTTGATTTGTTTGTTTGACTTTTCTTTTTTAGTATATTTTAAGATATAATTTTTTTTAGCAACTCTTTGATTATGACTTTTTATATAAAATACTTAACGAAATAAGATAAAAGAATATTTTGATAATAATTTAATTTAAGTTTCTAACAAAATAAAAAATACAACACTAACTTATGTTTACAAAAAAACAATATCTTCCTTCTCAGGGCCGGATCTACGTACATGTGGGGGTCGGGGTAAATTATATATACTCTGTATATCTTATTTATAATCTTTCATAAAAAACTTATGATAAATTAATCTGCTAACCCTAGATACAAAGATAGGCGCATTGCACGTGGTTTACGTAATCGACTTTTGTGCAGCTTTCATTCCGGTCGGCAAGTTCGATTGTCATATTGCTCATTTTTAATGTATTTCTGTTTCTTCTGCAAAATAAAAATGTTGGCGCTTGGACTCGAACTTGTAATCCATACATGACAAATAGTGTCAATACCATTATGCCATGTGCTATACTCGACTTTAATAGACATTATTATCATATGGTATATGTGACGAAAAATCACAAATGGTTGAGACTTAACAGTAATAATTTGATCATTTAATTAACCTAATATATGACACCCACTACCTTCAAATTCTAGATCCGCCTCTATATCTTCTTCGTATCATTTAAGTTAAGTATCTTAATTTTCTCGTACAAAATAATTGTAATAATTCATTTGGGATGGTGCATACTCACATATTTCCTAGCACTTCCTATTTGTGAATGTTTTATAAGGCCCAACATGTTTGGAAAAAGAACACTTACTTCCAAAAAAGTGAAATACTTATTTTTAAATGTTTCTTTACTTCATTCCCTCTTTTTATTTTAAAATAATATATATTAATTTTTTTCGCACGCTGGCGTCATATTGATATTAGCATTCAACCTTTTTCCTTTTCGATACCATTACAATATATTACAATATATGGATATACTCTGGTGATATCAACAAGTAATAAGCAATGTCTTCCTTGAAGGATTCTTTCTTTCTCCTTAATACCATCAAAGTATAATATTCTCTGGTGATATCAACTACTCATTGAATAATATTTTTTTGAGGTTTGTTACAGTCCTTTGATACAGCATATGCAACTCCACCATTATACCATTACATGTATACATACATATGTCAATCAAGTGCAGGTAGGAACACATATGTTTTCAAATCAATTTCTTGTATATCGAGCACGTGTTTTGATAGTTCTCAGAATTGCGGGGGGGACCTGGCCCTGGTGAGAGTGATCTCGTCACAGATACAAATGCTGGGCTTTAGTACTTACTAATAGTTTCATGTCAGGTGGCTAGGTGAAAAGTGCAGTATCGCCTAACAACGCATAAGAAGAGCGCCGAGTATTGTTAATTTTTTCAGTACTCATCAAATGCAGCGACGACAAAACACGATGAGTTACACTAAGACGAGTTTTTCTTTCTCCGCGTCAGATACATAATTGGTTACCAGTGTTAAAAAGCTGTTGACGTGGGGGTTAGAGGTTGGTGAGGTGTCATTTTACTACCCAATCAGAAGGAGGAGGGTGGTTGTCCATGGATACTAACTCTTTATGTACATGATACTTTAGCATGACAAACACCATATTATATTCCATTCATGGCCAAATAAGAAAGTCACCTGCAAGTCCTTTTCCACACTGCACAAAGAAGTTGTGCAAAGGACGTAGACCCAAGGAGCTCCCAGTAAGACTGCGACGTGAAAAGATATTGTCAGAAAAGCTGTCATCTCTGATGCGGTCGGTCACAACTTTTCCAACGCAGCAGCCAATGGGAAGGTTTCAGCAATTTTCGTGGTGAATTTCTTATCTCTTTTCTATCAATAAACATACAAATTTAAGATTTGGAAAAACGGCACTTGAATTTTCTCTCTAATACTCATAAGCCTTGAAGCATTGTGAAAACACTGCTCATCAACATGTAACAATGAGTGCTAAAGGTCCCTTGTTGATTAGATCTTAGTGTCTTTGTGCTTACACATTGCTAACTGTTCTGAAAAAATTTTCCCTATTTTAATAGAATCATATTGTTTGTGGTTTCTTGAAAGTCTAATGAGTTAAGGTTCCCTGATTTAGTGGCACATGTTTTTGTTGTTTCTATTCAAGTCCTAAGTTATCCTAGCGGTGAGTAACTTAGTGGGTGGGCGTGTTTTATCCGCTTCAGGCCCCTCTCTCAAGTAATAGTAGATTACTTGATCGTGAGATTATAACTTTTTTCTCATCATTCGTTTTAACCCGGGTTTCACTTCTTTTTGAGAAGCTTATTGAAGACGGTTGAAAATCCTGTCCAAACTGGGCGTGGTTTTAACATCCATTGAGCAGGAGGTTTTCCACGTAAGTTGTTTGTTCACCTTTACTTTCAACACTTATATACTGTCGGTTAATTGTAAACTGTGTTGAGGACCTGTCCTATCCAAACAGGTGGATGCAACTTTTTAGTTACTGTTCTACTTTCAAGGGACCTTAGTCCATTGATCCTGTTTAGTGTACACACTCATTCCAACAATTGGTATCAAGCGTTGGTTCTCTATTGGTTTAACAAACACCAATAGAAAAGATCCGGAAAGGAAATGGCGTACTCACCAAGTATAGAGAGGACATCCACCATAATTCCCTCCTTGTTTTCAACCGTAAAGTGTTACTTCTGATGGTGAAGAACATACTACAAAACGATTGAATCGGGGATGAAAGATAGGGAGTTGCGTACTTTTGTTCTTGTGGTCTCCACATCATACAAGAACGTGAAAAAAATGTTTACTTCAGGAGGGTTCCCACATGTATAAGAGACTTGATGAACCAGATAGAAAGAAAGGAGAAGTCTGGTGCATTAAAGTTTCTCAAATGATGCGTTTCGGAAGAACGAAAAAGAATATGAGTTATTTTGATTGTAAGGTTTCAGAAGAATAGTCGAAAAAACATGTGAGGTTTCAAAGAAGGAAACTTCCACAGAACAAAAAATGAAACCTTTCGTTATAAGTGGGGACTAGGCTAATGCTGATCGGGTGGTGAAGAAGTTCTTGCAGCCTTGAAGATTCTCAGTGAGAGTCAGAAGAGATGTAGAAAACTATGAGGATTCTCAATGATGGCCGTTGAGATGCGATGATGGAATATCTTTCAATTCCATTTTCTCATTAATGGCATAATCGGATGCTGAAGTAGAATCGTACCAATGAGGTAACTCTTTTTTTGATCCCTAAATATGATAATTCTGCTCATAAATCTCAAATATTTGATTGAGCGCGAAGATAAGTATCCTGCCGATTGGTTATCTGGAACCCATGAGGAACCTGGTACCTCTAAGGGTGAAAAACAAAAGCTCAGTGTTTTTGAAGAGGAACTGGAACAAAAACATAAGAATTCTGAGCCTAATCTGGTTGCCTTTATTGAACTTAATGCTCAACTGAGGAGGATCTTACCAAGGTAGGGAAGAGTTAAATCATCTCGCTTGACGTGTGTGACTGACCTCCTAATTCTCTCTAACTAATCTAGTCAGAGTTCAATGGCAGAAATGGGATGCCCAGGTCACTAGAGAGAACCCTTCATAATCATCACAATAAATATGTGTCTTTGCTACAATCTCTTGTGCCGCTTGTGGCGTATAGGAAATAGCATCCTAAACGAAAATTTGGTGGAGAAAAGAACGAGCTAAAGAAAGCATGTTAGTTGTCCGATTTGAAATAATCAAGAAAAGAAAGAAAGGGGACGCTTGTCTTCGTGCTAATTTTTCAGTCCGACAATAAGGTGGAAAGGGAGTGCAGGACCTGTCCTCGCGATCCTTTTATTAAGAACAACACTGTGCCCCCCTGGGACTGAAGGTTTCTTGTTACGCCTTTTGACAACTATTTGGGAACTCTGTTTGAAGTGGTCCCTAAGTCTAACAAGTATTCTTGTACAGAAGAGAAATTAGTCAGTGTTGGTTTCAAAAAATAGCAATGCTTAAAACACTACTACGAAAGGTTACAAAACTTCCCTCTCTCATCAAGGCACCCAGTTGAGTGTCTCTTTTTGTGATGGCAGAAATGCTACATTTTTGGTGTAGATGGTGTGAATGTTGAAGCTAAGCTCTTAATCAATATATTTTTCTGCACAAACTTGCTTTTCTCAGGCGATTATCTACAAAAAGAATGCAAAACATGTTATGGTTATCTGTTTACTGCGCGTTTATACAATTCTCCTGACCGCAGTCTCGAGTGCTAATGTTGATGTATGACTCAAGAGACGTTCTCATAACGGTTTCCAGTTGTGCGACAAACCTGTGTCATAGGACCTTGTCACCAGTCTGCACATAAAATGACATATTTGATGACAAAGCTGATTGTGTTACGATGCCTTTAAGGGAAGCAATCAGACTATCTTATCAGGCACCCTCAGGAAGCTGATGTAGATGATTGTTACACATAATGAGGACCCACCCGGTCTTTACACATTCTCTGAACAAGGATGACTCCAGTTCAATGATAATGTGAATTCTGAAGGTGAGAATGAAGAAGCTATCAAACTTAGTTGGAAAGAAGCAAAATCTGAACAGTCGGCATTCCCCAACTAGCTGACGTTGGCCAAGTTGATCCTGAACATGACTTACAGAAGATCATGTCTCCTCTCAAAAGTACCTATGGTTTCACATAATAAATCATTGTGCGCTCACTTCATATTTGTGCTTAACATACTTTCTAGTCAAGCCAATGATACGAAGGGGGATTGCTTCCAGGAAGCTTACTCTAAGAAGGATGATCAATTGGAATGGACATCAGCTTCTCTGAAACATCGAAGACAACACACAGTAGAATACTCTCACAGGAGCGTAGCTATAGACACGACGAAGGATAGCACAACAGACACATTCAGGGGCATGGATGTTCCTATCAAAGAAAAGAACCTGGTACACAAGTTCAAATAAGCTGCGAGGATAGAAAAAAGGGAGGAAAGGGTTTCATGTTTGGGTGTAATAGACATTCATACTTTCTTGGGCACTAACTAAGCTGGATGCTGGATCAATCGGGTTCCAAGACTCTACTCATGTCAAAGGAAAATTATTTTGAATGTTTCTGAGAAAATCTTAAGTCACTCTGAAGGAATAGAGGACCGGTCGCCCTATCTGTCCATCAGGAGATTTTTGATTGTAGTACATGGTGTTGTATTATGCGAAGTACCTCCAGCTGTATATCGACCGTACCTCAAGAGTAATATGTTATGCGCTGATCGTTCCACTCATGTGGAATTAAAAGGCAGACTTCAACCTGCTCTTTCATTCCATCAACTGAGCAATAAATGTAGCAGTGCACTTGGATTGGGTTCAACTTTTGTGGATCAAAAAACATCTGAAGCTCATAAAATCTAGCTGAATTAATCCAGATGATGAATGGCAATGCTAAAACAAACCTTTTGACTGGATCCAACCCTGAATGCACTCAACTCTTTCATGACTACGAAAGGGAGTCAGGTATCCTTGCTTTTTCTCGGTTATGTAGTTGTAGCGCAAGTTTAGTTTTCATACCTTTTTGTAGGTATACACACAGGAAAAGACACTACTTCAACTTCTCTTGAACGATGCTCCGTCCAAGTCTTCACTTCCAAAAGCTCCTTACCTACCAACAACATAAATATAAAGCATGGATTAGTACAACCCAAGTACTAAGTATGGAATAAATGCATAAAATCATGAATCGACCTAAATATTAGTAGAAATATTCATCGCTTTTCACTTAAAAAACATATTATAATCATCGACAACATTTAAAAAACTTTAGAAACACATAAATAACTTTAAGCGTAATATCATCATTTTTAAATACTTCACCTTATGATCATCTCCAGTATGTAATCTCGTCACTTAAAGTTTATCCTAAGACTCCGCTTACGCAACCACAAAGAGAGACCGCCCATACAACTCTTGAGCATACCTAATATAATCATACTACGTATAATGCGTTCACTACAACACTACAATGCATCAAAGCATCAATGTAGATTCTTTTCCTACAAGGTGACTCTAATTTCTCACTTAGGAGTTGTGAAGCGACCTCGTTCCATACAATCCCTACACACACACAAACGACCACACACTTAACAGATCCTTTATACTACTAGGATAGAATCATTCCACCAAGGGTATAATCATATAACTAAATGACTTTCCTCCTATCAAAGGCTATCAAAAAGACTTTACTTAACAAATCAAGAAGATAACATCAATGATTGACTCTTCAAAACTATCAAATAAGATCCTTAGACTCCTAGTTCTGATTATGTTCCACATAATCAACATCTTTTCTTTCCCTAACTAGAGTCATTCTTAAGACTCATCTAGTAAGATACAAGTGACCATTCCTATGAATGCCCCCTTCACACCTAACTAGACCAACCCTTAACTACTTTAGAAAGTATTTATTCCATTTACAATACTTCTAACGATAAGTCATTCAGTTCATCAGACCATACCTCACATAAAGGAACATTCAGAGTAATGGTTTTGGACAAGACCTGGATCTAAACTTAACACCTTCAAAGCCCCCCCTATTGTACATTCTAGATAGCATCCCACACCACACCTAAACTTCATAGAACTTCTCTAATGCTAGTAAGTCTCTAACATGATAGAATAGTAATAACTGATTAGGCAGAAGCATGAATAGCTAAACATTGAATCCGAGTTGTAACCTACTCTTCGAAGAGGGTGTCCTAATTTTCCTCCAAGGTATAACTTAGACATATCCCATGTAGGCACATGGTTAAGGAATATGAAAGGCTTTTAATTCACTCTAGTCTCATCAAGTAGAGGTAACATTGTGCTCTAGTCCCTCACATTCTCAAGTAGAGATACTAGATCTTCTCATATCATATTACTCTTGCTAGCCTTGTTCTCATATAGTTAACTGATATTAAGGACCCACATGAAGAGAGGTTCCTATCTAGTTCATAATCCAATCCCATCACCCCTACGAAGAGGTCCTCTAGGGCTATACCATTCATGGCGACTAGATAGCTTAGTCTGAACTTTCCCTAAGGATTACTCTGATGCCATTCCAAACAAATTAACCTAAGCCCCACCATTGTCCTTACATGAGATATCAATTCGACTCTCCGACTTCAATCATTCATACGATAACCTTTGCCACATACATGCCCTTCTTAACATCTCTAGGTCTCACTATTGTTCGTTCATGCATGATAAGGTGCACTAAGCCTTACCTAGTCACACATATCTAATCTCTCATCTACATTCATTCATATATAAGTAAAGCGGCACAAGCTACCAAACAAGACGTCACATTCTTTCACCTTATCACATATAGCATATCATTCTTTAAAATACTTCCGGATGACACTTATCCTCTTTTGTCACCCTATAACTACTCACATCATCAATATAGCCATTATAAGACTCATACAGTGTCACGTAGGACAATCATGGCTCAACTCTATAAGACTGTACACATATAGCACATATGTCAGTCTAACATGACTCGTAATAGACATCAAACTTTCACATGGTTACTAGCAATAGGTAATTGATAATATTTCAATAATCAACTACACAAATGCCACATCCTTCAAATAGTTCGACAGTCCAGATCATCATATTACATAAAGTAACAACGACACAAAGGCCATGTCAACTTCGTAAAGTAAGCACTAAAACCACCACCATAAGTGGACCTACAATCACACTAATTGAAGTATAAATAACATCAAATAAGAGAATAAGGCATCTTACACCTAAACAATCTCAAAACTCAATTCGATGTTAAATCATCCAATTCTTAACATAGGCCCTTACCAATGCCATGAAAAATGATTCAAATATAGAACTATGATAATCATGAAACTAGTAATTCATATAATTTCTTCAATCTAGATAACCTAGATCGCAATTGAACACAATTCTTACTCAGTAGAAATCCATAGAAATTCTACACTAATTCAACAACATTAGGTCAATATTAAGTAACACCCATACTTAGAACAAAATCTAAGGGTTCCCATCCAATTCATTGGTGTTCATAGGTAAAATTTATGTACAATCAATCAATACATTTAATTAAATCTTATTTATTCAATGTTTAGAAAAAAAAAAAAATCTTAATGCAGAACCCATGGTAGAATCATGAAATTGGACTTCAACTTGAAAACTTTAGAAAACATCTTGAGATTGGGTCTCATTGTGAAGGAAGTTTCAAAGATCAAATTCATAACCTTATGAAGCTAAGAATTCTTCACTTTGATGAAGAATCTCCACTTAATTCGTAACTTTAAGCCCTTTCTTGGTGTTTGGACTTCAATGGAGTCCTAGAGAGAATTCTAAATGATTTGGGATTTTGATTTAGAAGAATGAAGTCTTCAATGTGTTTAAGACTTATATACATACTTAAAATACCCAAAATACCCCTTAAAAACTTCCAAACCTTTTATTTAGAATTGGGGTGAAATTACAAGTTCAACCCTAACTTGGCAGTGAACTACACGCAGGGACAAACTCACCAACGGTTGGCAGTCGACGAACCATATGTCCATAAATGGACTGTCCTATCCTTCCGTTGGTTGGATCAGAGACTTGACATGGGTATCCTTCCTTCCCAATCTAAAGTCCCTACCAACGACACCCATCGACGGGGCTTCGATATGCCCACAAGTCGTTGATGCCTCTGTCGTTTGGGGCTTCCTGGGACAGTCTTAACTCCAAGTTTGGGTCCTTCCTCAAGGACCTTTGGTTGGTCCTTGGGAATGTTTTCCCGGATGTTCCCAACCCAAACATGAACGTATACAAGTTTATAACCTCTCACATATATTTTATCCAAAACAAACACGTAAAACTCGACGAAACATACTTAGACACACAAGGTCGTTTCAAGGCACATCTTTCGAACGTCATGGAAGTTCTTGGACGTTTGACCTCCTAACTCCAAGAAAATCAACACACTTTCTATATACATCATCATAACTCATTTAAGGACCATAAAACTTCATGAATCACACGTAAATACATAGAACCACATATGAGGCACATAGGTGACTTAGTCGTTGAACGTCTTAGTTGTCCCTTGACGTTTGACTTCCAATGCACCTAAACTATTAGGCATTGCCTCAATACCATATAATAGACCTATTTAGAACCTTAAACCATCAATACTAACATGTTAGGCTCTATCTAACTTAAGTCATTTTTGGGGTCTTACAAATTGTAACAATCAGATGCTGCCACTTGCTTGGGCAATAGTGAAAAAGGAGAAAAAACACGCATGAACCATGTTTTTGAAGTTCATAAGGGATGATTTGGGACTTGGAGATGATAATATATTTTGTAATTTTTTAATTTTTATATGTAATTGTTTTGTGACCTAATGATCATCAATTTCAAGGAATATCAGTAGCAATTAGAAATGTACTACCTAAGTGTGAACATAGAATGTGTTCTAGGCACATATTAGCTAATTGGGCTAAGTATTGGAGGGGTCTTCAAAGAAGACAACAATTTTGGAAGATAGATAAGAGTACATTTGAGTCTCAATTAAGGGATAACATAGAGATGATGAAGTTGTTGGGTACAGAAAAAATGATGGATAACTTAATGTATTATAACACTAATTTATGGTGCAAAGTTTACTTCAATACTGAAGTAAAGTGTGACTCTGTAGACAACAACATATTTGAGTGTTTTAATTCAAGGATCTTGGTTGTTAGACACAAGACCATCATTACTATGCTTGAAGAAATAAGAGTGAAGATGATGACAAGAATAGGCAGTTTAAGGTAGTTTCCTAGTACTTGGAAGTGTAATTTCTCTCCAATGTCTTTGAAGGTTTTAGAGGAGAACATTAGTAGGTCTATGGAATGTACCATTTAATTTAATGGAGCTGCTGGATTTGAAGTGAAAGAAGATCTTTGTCAACATAAAGTGAATATTGCTAGGAGAATCTATAGTTGTAGGGTGTGGTAGTTAAGGGGCATACCATGTGCACATGATGTAGCTACATTATACTTTAAGAAGTTGTCTCTTTATGACTATATAAACAACTGCTACAACAAGGAAACTTACTTGAGAACTTCTGCCACTGTTATTGAACCACTCACAAACATAGAGATGTGGCCAGTTTATACTAACCCACGTTGATCCCCCAGAAATCACAAACATGCCTGGTAGGCCACCTAAGGCTAGAAGGAAAGAAGCTGGAGAAAAATAAGAATCAGGGAAGCTTCCTAAGATTGGACTTGAAATGACATGCAGTTTACGTGGTGTCAGAGGTCATAACAAGAGAGGGTGTCCTCAAAGAGAAGATATTGAATCATCAACAAGACAAAGTGCACCATCACCTACTACATCAGTAAGGGCAGAACCTCAAGCAGCGGAAGAGGCAAACCAAAGGTAATATAGATCTTTTTTTAGTTTTTCTTACTTTATGACTTAATTTTTATCTTATATGTATAGAAAACACCATAAACACCATCATAAGGTGAGCCTTCAATAAAAATGAGAAGAGGAAGACCCAAAAAAACATTTCCGGAGCACCAGTGCACCTCCCTAACACTGACCTACTTATTTTTTCATCTCTTCTGCTCCTCTACTTATATGCCTCATCTTCAATTAGTCTATACTAAAAGAGGAAGAGTAGGGGTGGGGGGAACAAAATATCCAGAGAAAACGACCAAGAGTCATGGGATGGTGTGTCAAGTACAAAATGACTTAAAAAATCATGAATGTGAGTCTTTGATATGTTAACATTAATCCGTAATTTATTAAACATTTTTTTTTAAATATTGGTTATAGCCCTATTTACTATCCTGTCATGGCCAAGTAGGAAAATACTCTACTGGCAAGCAAGAGTGACCAAAATCATCTGATGTAACTGATGACATTGGTTATAAAACCAAGTATTACACACTAAGTGAAATGGATGACAAAGAACAATCTCACAAGCAAGCTCCAGAACTTAGAGAGAGCAAAGAAAGAGCAATGCGACGTTGTTCAGTCAAAATGACACTTCTTCACAATCAAAGATCCATGAAAATTTGTAGAGTGATGTGATGTATTAGAACCTTTTAAGTATTTAATGACTGTGATTTTGGAATTTTTATTGAGAAAGTTTTGCCTTATGTGAGGCCTTATGAACATGACTTTTATTTTGGTAAATTCTGCGTTGTTCGAGGCGTTATTTTGGTAAATTTTGGCTTATCTGAGGCCCTTATAAATGAATGTTTATGTTGTGTTTTTAAATGGTGGTTGTGTTGTCTATCAACCAGTATTGGTGTTATTCAGGTGTGCTTACATATGCTGTGTCAGTTATGTGTTTCGGATGAAGCGTTGCATATTAATTGAAGCTTCAATTAACATCATATATACAAGAGATCTCTACATACAAAATGACACACATACATTGACGTTTTACTTAAACACAACAACAATAAATCAAAGAGAACTCCAAATATGTTGTACTTTAACTACTACGGGTTGCTGATGAACATAGCAACAACACAAATCAAAATACAAAAAAACAATATTCCTATTGAACCTTATATTGAGTCTCCTCTCCAATAACATATTAGAGTTCCTCAAGTTGTCAATATGAACCTGTCCAATATGTAATTCTTTCTTCAACTCGTTGATTTTGTTCACCAATCTTGAAGGATAAAACTTGATCTGGATCCACTACTTCCTTGTCCCGCCCCATAAAAAAAAATTGCAATTTTATACTGAAAATGATTCAAATAAGTACATTAGCATCGTCAAAATAAAATGGCAAGAATACAGAGAAAAAACACATACACATAGCATGGCAGACAAATCTTCTTCTCGTACTTAATTTGACAAGAAGTTGCAAAATCAGCAAAAAATTCCGTGGTTGGATCTCATGACAATGTTGAGGGCATGGGTTTGAGTCATCCATACAAAGCGTATCCAAGTTTTTCATTTGCCATTTTTGATGAATTGCGAGAAAATTCAAAATTCTAATTTAGAGAACCGAAATAATAAATCTAGAGCATTATTACAACCCTAAATCAGATTTGAGTGAAAATGAACAGTAACAACTAAACCTACTATTTTTTAGAGCAATAGTGGACTTTTTACAAAAGAAACAAGGATAATGGTGGGAGAGAAGAAGAATGGTTATTAAAGTGGGGGAAGAGACGTTGAAGGAAGGATTTTTCGTCAAATGTTGGTTTCTAACACAGCCTCTAAAGGCGGTGGTAACAACACCTCCCATGACAGGTCAACACTTAGGTAGGTACAAAATAGATAAAAATATTGTTTATGTGGATAATGAGACACCCGTGAAGTTGTAGTGTATAGTTAGGATTCGGATATAGATTTACTTTTTTTGTGGGGGGGAGGGAGGGGGGGGGGTTAGACTATTTTCTCTAATATAATTGGTTATGCAAATGAACTTTTAAGTATGAAAAAATTGAGAGTGAAGATATGTTGTAAAAGATATTAGAATTTTGATTGAATTTTGGGAGATTGATAGAAATATTATTAGCCATTTTTTTGTCTTTTATTGTGATGGTTTTCATTTGTGGTTATTTTTTATCATCTCTTCAAAAATCATATATTAAATCTCCCAAAGATTTTTTCTTTAAATGTAGGGAAAGTTACACATTTAATAGGTCCGTCAAAAATAATTAATTACATTTTATAGTCAAACTAGTGAAACTATTCACGCTTCGCACGATTATATAAGAAATTTATAAGATAATAATATGAAATATGTAATATTTAGTCTCGCTATCAAATATATAGATAATATTAATAGTCTCCTCGTAAGGCGATATTCATGATGAACTTTTGTAAAACATATAAAATATATTTTTTATTTGTATGTGTATATATTTCCCCGTGGTGAGTAATGGAATAAGAGATAATATGTTGAAATAACAATGATTGTTATTAGGTTAAAAATATTTTTATAGTTTAATTTCTTATCTTTTGTAGGAGTACCAATATTCTATGAAACTCTAATTTAGTCAAAACAAAAGTAATTTCTTTTTAAAATTTTATGATTACATGTGCTTACTTATCATTTTAAAAATATTAAATATTTAAAGGACTTACAACCAAATGAAAACAAACATATAAAAGTTATGAATAATATTAATATCAAACATTTTAAAGTAAGATGAACATTAGTTATTAATAATTCCAATGTATAATTTTATTAGACATTAAATGTATTACTAATTATGTATTGATTGTTATTAGTATAATAAATAAAGAAAATAAGGGGTGAAAAATCACAAAAAAATGAACAGAGGAAAATATAATAATTGTTGACTTTATAAAAATTATAAATACATGTCAAGCAAAAAGAACAGTGACAATTGATACATATGCAAGAAGGACAACATGAAAATAATAATTTATTTTTAAATAATTTTTTAATTATAATAAAAAATGAAATCAATCAAATAAATTTTGTATTGTTTGTAAAGTGAAATAATTATATTACTTTTTTTCATAACAAGAGAAAAGAATACTAAGGATCAATGATTAGCATTCAACAATATAATACATTTAGATAATTATTTATAATAAATCAAAATTGAAAGACTCTAGTAAAAGTAACTAAGTTTCTCAATACAATTCAAAGTGAAAAAAATAATCTAATTTTTTTTCATTTTTTTTCCTTCTCCATCTTCCTTTGTAAGAGATGCGACATCAGTGTTGCTCCATATGTCAAAATCTTCAATTATATGCAACCAACTGAAATAAAAAAAATCATATATCAAAAAAAATATTATATCAAAACGAAAAGAACTAGATTATACACTATATGTAATTATATTTGATATTATCGATATAATAGAACAAACAATGATAAATAATATTATTTTTGAAATGCTAAACCAACAAACGTATTTCTCTGGAAAACTAACGATTAGAAGAGCATTGCATACGGGATCAACACATTGTCAAAATAAGAGATTTTGTTAATCATACTTGATAAAATTATAATTACAAATAGTAGAGAGTTTTTTTATAATGTTTCGACTTAATTTAAAATATTATTTTTATAAATAAAATATATTTTTACGTTAAAATAATTAATTTAAATTAAGAACAAGTCAAAAATAAATAATTATGTTTCTCCTTTTATTATAAATGAGATAAATAAATATAAAAAAGGAGTTTTTGTTATAAATGATCCTCCATTAATAAAATATTTATTTGTAATAAATTTAAGTAATTTTTTTAATGCTATAATAATTAATTTATTTACAAAAAAGGAAAAAGCTAAATGCAAATGGAGTCCATACAGAGGTATCACATCGCCTTGTCTATGGTCCTCCTTTATATACACCAATAAACTAATGACGTTCTTCTCCGATTTGGAAGAATCGGAAGCTGTCGGTCACCGATAATCAGTGGAGTTTCACCATTGAGGTTAGAATGGAACCCAAAACTGTGATTTAGCTTATAACGTCTTATATCTGAAGTAATTGAATTTTAGGGATGAAAATGTGATAGGATAAACTTTGGTATGTGGTTTTCATTTCAAGCATATTTAATTGGATTTTGTAGTCTGATTGATATGCAAATCGACTATAAAGTTTCAGTTAGCTTATCATACCATTGTCTATTTGTCTATTTTAAGCCACATTACAAGAAAATTGTGAATTACATACGAATTTTTTGGGGGATTAATATTAAAATTCGTAAAAAAGTAATTTTCCTACGAATTTTCATACTAATTCCCAAAAAAATCGCCATGTAATTTACAATTTTCTTGTAGTGTCATACGAAGACTTTTTGAGTCTCCACACTAATCATGGAATATCCATTTAGACTTCTCCATGCAAGTTTCCAGGGGGAACACAAATAATAAAAAACAAGAAGAATAAGAAACCAAACTAAAATAGAAAAGGAAATTTCATATACATCATTATATATAAAATAAAATATTTAAAAAAAAATAACTCGCTCACACGTTCATAATGCAAGATTGACTTAACTAGTATTTGATTCATTTTGAAATTTTATAAAATGTCTAAAATTATTTTCAGTCTTAAATAAAATTTTCAAAAAATAATATTATTTATAAACTTCTTTCACAGTATCAAATCTATATGAAATCTTTTGTATTTTAATCATTCTATTTTTACTATATTAGAAAAAGTTTTTTATATATATGTGTGTGTGTCTTAAATTTCAAAGTTAAACATTTAGAGCTCTTATAAACTGAAATACTATTGAAGGCTTCAAGCTAATATTGTTATGATGAATTCACGCAACACACTAGAGAATGAAGAACACAAGAACTTCAAGAGAAAGAGAGACAGAGATTGAGAGAGGGAAGAGAAAAACTCATGTTTCGTGTAAAACCCCGTGAGTAAACCTCCAGGCGGTGAGGTTATATTTCTATTAAAAAATCAGAAGGATTTTTGGTTACAGAGAAATATTTAAATAGGACCCTTTTTTTTACAATAGAGAATAAATAGGAAAGCCTAAAATAAGAGAATAAATAGGCAGCCTAAAATAGAGAATAAAATAGGAAAACCTAAAATTAATCAGGCTCCATACCTAACAATTCTCCACTGGAGACTGACTCAGTAATCCAACAAATACATTCTCAAAAAAAAAAGCTATCTCATCAACATCTTTAACCACAACGCAACATCTTGTCAACAACTACAGCAGGGACAACGAGGTTTTACAAAACCTCAGTTTCCCAACCTCAACCATTTCGTCCCAACCATGTCTGCCGGGTTATTGCACCCCTCTATCTTCTCTAAGCACATATCATTACCTCACTGTCGGTCCCCTGCGAGTTGAAATGTATCGCCTTCTGATTTTTGTTGCTTGTCTTCGAATGATAGACTGGATTTTCACCAACTGATATGACACTCGGCTATCTGAGTAAAGGAATATTATTGCTTTGATTCTTGCCATTCTCTCAGATAATCTGTTAGCCATATCATCTTTCCCAGCTTCCAGCTATTGCTACATATTCAGCTTCAGGAGATGAAAGAGGAAAACCCCAATATTTGAAGCCTGGAATCAATCACTGCGATTCCACATATGGTGTAAATGTACCCGGATGTATCGTGCTGAGTCAACATTCCCCACCAAGATCAGCATCCAAAACCTGTAGAGTCACCTGCCTTTTCAAAGCAAAGTGAAGTAATGGATGTACTTTACATATTCAGAAGCCTTCAAACTTTCCCAATGCTCTTTCCCAGGGTTCGCCCCCCCCCCCACCATGTACCTGCTAACAACTTCTCACTGCATGTGCTATTTTTGTTTTTTTATCAGGTCTAGTGAGACCATTAGCATACATCAAACTACCAACGTTGAAGATGATGGGAACAAGTGTATGTGATAAGCTCCTCGCAGTCTTGGGTGATGCTCCTTTGACAATTTTTAAAGTTGATTTGCCAATTGGGAGAGGTCCTGGGTTTTAGCATCATAACCATGAATTGCTCGCACCTTCTCAATGACACACTCCTAAGATAGATTTAAAGGCAAGCATATATATCCGAGAAAGCATCTTCATCCCAAAATATGCTTCGCTGGAACCAAATCTTCATCCCAACGCTGCAGACAATCTTGTCTTCCGATTGTTAATCTCCCTCATACTAGATATGCAGCAACATTCATACAAATATTACAAGATTAGAAAGAATATGAATCAGTGTTATTCTCTTTGATAAGAACACAAGTATTCCTTTTCAGCTTGGCAGAATCCATCTTGGTCATTGAAGGAGTCAACTTCTTGACATGACTTGGTGCTTGTTTTAGTCTATATACAAGCTCCTGGTGAGCTCGCACACTGTGTTCATTGCCTGGAACCACAATCCTTTCGGTTGCTGCATTTATAGATCTCTTTGTCCAGATTCTCCATGTAAAAACGTTTTTGTTTTTACATTCATTTGCTCTAGATGAAAATGCTCTGATGCAAAACCAATAGTCAACAGAAATCGAAAGAGGGTAAACTTCACAACATGAGAGAATATTTCAGCATAATCAATACCGTTCCTTGTGGAATATCCTTTTTTAAAACCCATAAACGAGCCTTGACCATCTTTGCCATCTGGTTCAGTCTTGATTCTGAAACACCCACGTTCAACAAAGCTCTCTTCCATGCAGGTAAACTCAGTCAAACCCATGTTGTCGTTCTTCTCAAGTGACCTCATCATCATCATGGGTTGCTCCCACTTGATCGGAATTCCTCCACCAGTAGGGCCTCATCAAAAGGACTAGTTCCCCCTCATCAGTCAGCAATAGATAGTGTAAGGAGTGAATACCTATCTGGTGCCCTGATGGATATGGACGGATCCTTAACCCCGCTCAGGTGTAACTTGCTCCACGTCAGATTCTTCAGTAACCGAGTTGTTGCGTTCTATGCTTCGACATCTCTAGGGTTACTCTTCTCAACTCCACCCTCAACTCCCAACTTGCTTTGTAAGCTCTAGCAACATTCTGCTCTCTGTACTTGTACAAGACAGACCATCAATGATAACGTAACCATGTCTCAGGATCTTTCTGTTCTTGTCATCCCAAAACTGTGACAAAACAAATCAAAGAACCATAGCCTATGAGTAACACTCACGCCTTGGCATCAAGCTTGTCTCTCTTTTCTGGGATAACATGAACATAAGAAGTGCAACCAAAAGTCTCAACGTGTGAGTTACTTGAGTCTTTTCCGTCCACACCGCCTCTGGAATCCTGAACCTAATGGAACTGTGGTCCATGTTGATCAAGTATGCGTTGTGTCACAGCATCCGCCCAAAGTTTTTTTGCAGCCCCCACAGGTGTATCCTCATATCCTTACGCTCATTCAATTGTTGTTATCTCTCAGCAATTCCATTCTGCCCCGTGCATTACCAGGAACTGTTCCATCAATCTGATTCCCTAGTGCACAAATGCCTTGAACTTCTTATTTGTCATCTTCCATTGTCAAAACCTTAGGTATTGGACTGTCAAACCGCTTGATTCTCAAAACTTCAAGCTTTCACTTCTTGAAAGTTTGCAAACACATTGACTTATGCTTAAGAAGTAAAACTATAACTTATTGAAATCATCAATGAAGGGGTGGTAACAAGCATATGGATCCTCCAAGTGATGCATACGGAGAAGGTCACCCAAACATTTGAGCCGGACATTCCAACCGCACTTCTTTGGATCGTCTAGAGCTTTGTGAAGCTTACTCTTTTCTA
This sequence comes from Solanum habrochaites, assembly GCA_027704765.1. Lineage (NCBI taxonomy): Eukaryota > Viridiplantae > Streptophyta > Magnoliopsida > Solanales > Solanaceae > Solanum > Solanum habrochaites. The sequence goes on from JAKWJA010002491.1 coordinate 10,224,320, forward strand.
GCCCATAATACACAACTCTCGCAAAGACCCATATCAACAGACTTCAACCCGCTAATGCTCCTTTTGCAACCAGCATCTTCATCATTAGTAATCATGTGTCCCAAGTATGGGTGCCAACGGACATGAACGGAAGCACCTTCAGAACAGCGGCCATGGTCTATACACCCTTGCAGTGGGTACAAAGGTTTCCAAATTTGGTGCACGAGACTACTACCATAGGACATTTCACGATCTTCCACTGGAAACCTTTCCTAAAATATGTTGCATATCCCGGGCGATCAACTGCCAACAGAGATCAGATTTTTCTTGATTCCCAGGGATATATCTGGACATCTCCAAGTCCATGGTTCCCGAGGTGGTCTTTATGCAAAATTCCCTTTCCTCATCTCTAAGGCTTTATGTCAGCAGATAGATCTTTTCAAAATTTCTAGATTTGAAATGAAACAACTCCTTGCTTGGAGACGAATGAAAAGATGCACCAGAATCAAAATCCATGATGCAACGGGCTGTTCACACTCAGATTAGGATCCCAATGTCCTCTGATGAATTTATAGAATCTTGTCATATCCAAATTTCTGATTCTGTTTCTTCTTTGGCTTTTGTACAGTTCGTCCGAAAGTGCCCTTTTTTCCAATGTTTCAACAATGCATGTTTGATATGTTCAGTGATTTTCTCGTTCTTGATTTTGATCGAACCATGTTCGATTTTGGCTTTCGTCTACTTATCCTCTTTGATCAACGCTGAGATCACTGCTAGATGAATCTCCCATTTCGTTTGCGAATACTTCGCTAAAACAACATCACGGATTTTCTCAAACTTCAGTTTTCAATTCACGGGAAAATGCCTAATCGAAGCAGCAAACAACCGTATCCAAGACTCGGGCAGAGGATGACATCGAAATCAACGCCTTAATTTCATCTTTGAAATAATATCCACAGAATTGAGTGACTCATAATCATATGAACCGCTTTATATAATCAGAAAACGGATCACATTCTCAGACATCTGTAATTGACAATCTACGCATCAAATATACTTGTTCATACCGATTGTATTTCCATACATGTTTGAAAGTGCCTTCAACAGACCGGGGTATAGTCTTCTCTTACGCTGTTGAACGTCACGTTTCTTGACAAAGTCAACCGGATCAACCCTTAGAGCTTGGCGATCCCTCCCTGAGTTCACTTCATCCTCCGTCCCATGGATTTCGGATTCACCCGGTCAAGGTTCGTGAGATCTCTTTCTGCGTACAGATTAATCTTCGATCTGCATCTTCCAGGAAACTGAAACGGAATCAACAAACTTCTCGATTTCAAGCTTCGACGATCATCATTCTGTTGATCGTGTTGAATTCTCTTAGCTCTGGATACCAGTTGTTAGGATCCGAATTCACGCACACACACTAGAGAAATTGAAGACACAAGAACTCAAGAGAAGGGAACGAGATGAGAAGATCTAGAGAGAGAAAGAGAAACCATGTTTCGTGGTAAAACCCCGATGAGCAACTTCCACGGCGGGTGGAGGTATATTTATATTATAAATCAGAGTTATTTTTTGTTACAGAGAAAGAAATAAATAGGAAAAATAAAATAGAGAATAAATAGCAAAGCCTAAATAGCGAATAATAGGAAAAGCCTTTTAAAATAGGAATAAATAGGAAACCTAAACTAATCAGGCTCCACTATCCGAACAAAATTATGAGGACTTACATTAAGCAAGGTAGGGTAGTGAGTGTTAATTTTAAAAACTTACAAGGGGATATCTGTAAACTGAGTTTAGTATGAAGTACATAGGTTTAAGTGTAACAATAAATAAGATAAAAAAGATAGAGGTTCCCGGAATGGTCTATTAAAAGGGATAAACTAGTAATTCATTTAGGTAGAATTCTTTCGAGTTTTAAAAATTAGGTAGAAGTGATAAATAATATAAATTAGGTTAAGAGATATTTTTCTCAATATTTCTAAACTTTTAACTTTTACACTTTTATTCAACAACCACCGTAGTTATCTAACAAATTCTTTAGTTGTCCGACAACTTCAGTAATTGTCCAGATGGGACAACTACGAGAGATGTTCTTAGTTTACTCTTTCTATTGATACTAGTAAATTTGGCCGCGCTTAGCACGGTTGTAGTAACGATTTTTTAAAATTAATGATCAACTTTTTATTTTTTACTTTAAAATTCTTCTTTTAAAAAAAGTTCAGAATATAATTTTTTATTGATATAAGTTATAATTTGAGATCAAGACCTTGTTATTTGTTTGTAATAACTCATACATATATCAAACGATAAATAATTTAAGCATCAATTATTTTACTATAATCTTCATCTTTATACTTTGATGTTTTTATTATTTAGTTATTTTTTAACCATTTTAACTATATGAATATAACCACGTCAAACATGAAATGGGTATTTATGTTTTTAGCGGAAGTCATTTAAAAAGACGGCACAATTTTCCAGATAATGCGGAGGAACAAACAAATTAAAATATGAATGACTGATTCATAATTAATTTAGAATAAATTGACAAACAATATGAACATGTCTACTAAAAAACTAAATGACAAGCATTTACAATTTATATAAGAATATTATCTTTTTATGTATTAATTGAGTTCCTGAAAACATCATTCTAAGCTTAATTAATTGATAGAAACAATTGAAGACAGTAATTTAAAAATAATATGATTTAAACATTTTAAACATTTAAATAAAATAAATAGAAAATTTATTTAATTGCACATGGTTATACGTAAAATTAGGTTTAGGCCTAACTCACACCAAAAGCTTAGCTCAAAGGAAGGAGGGATTGTCCAAAGCCTTATAAGGAGTCCACCAATCTCATTAATCAATGATGTGGACTTTGTAATCTTGTTAAAACCCCACCTCACGCGCAGTGCTTACATCTGGTTGTATGGGCAATTGTTAATTTTGGGGTCCAACATGGGTGAGAAGGGCTTAGGATACCATGTGAAAATGCAGGTTTAGGGCCTTAACTTCACACTTTCCAAAAGCTAGCTCAAAGGAAGGAGGAGGATTGTCAAGCCTTATAAGGGAGTCCCACCATCTCTTAATCAACGATGTGGACTTTTGTATTTCTTTAACACCCCCACCTCACGCCCAGTGCTTAGCATCTGGTGAGTGGGCCAATTTTAGTTTTGGGGATCCCTACACGGGTGAGACGGGCCCTGCTCTGTACCATGTAAATTATAAGTCTTAGGCCTAACTCAACCCCAAAGCTAGCTCAAAAGAAGGGAGGATTGCCCAAAGCCTTATAAGAGTCCACCCATCATCATTAATCACTGATTGTGGGCTTTTGTAATCGTTAAACCAAATACATCTGAATTAGTAACACCATTCTTTTTCTTGATTTTAATAATTTTTGTGCTTTATAATCTAAGTTATATGTAAGGAAAATTTATTTAAAGAGTAAATTTGTTGAAAGAAAAATACTTTATCTATTTTTATTAGTTATTAACATTTTAAAATTATTGTCCCAATATATTTTATCATTAGAAAAATCAAATTGAAGTTAATTATTTTTCATTTTACCCTTAAAATTAATTATTCAGTAAAACAGAACTTTTTTTTTATGATTTCTTAAAGAATTTTCAAAAGAAAAATGTGACAACTAATATGGGATGAATAGAATAAACAATATCAACAAAAGGATTATTAGACAATTCACCTTAGATATTTTTATTAAAACGAAGGAAATGAAAGGAAAGAACGAAGAGCATCATATATTAAAAATATAATTGAAAATGAACCCTTATTTAAATTTGAATACAAACTATTTTAAACAATTTCATATAAATAATAGGCTAAATAATAGCATATTTTTATATATCTAAATTATCCAATATTTTATTCTTGTGCAAACCTTGTCAAATTAAATGTTATTGTTAATCATAGTTAATATCATTTTGTATTTATACAGCTAATTAACCACTATCTTAATTACAATAATATTCCTGGTACCATATTTGATAATTAAACATAAACATATATGAAATTGATATTTAGAAATGAATTATTGTACAAATAAATAAATAAAAGACATACTAATAGAAAAGAAAATAAGGTAAACTATACATACTTCTCCCAATTTAATCCGCTTGACAAATAATTCCAGTCTTCGTTAGATTCCCAAATTTTTAAAACAATAAAATTCAAGACTAAAATTCTAATTGCCATCAACATTGTTTTAACGAAATATCAGTTTTCTTACTTTGTCAAACCTGACGTTAATTAAAGGAAAAAAAAAAGAACAATCAAGAAAATCAATCACCTCTATTTCAAAATTCTGTAACTATACATATATTTAAGAAATCACTATGAAAAAGAAGAAAATATTTACCAAATGCCGATAGTTGATCTATTATTCTATCAAACACCTGATGTTAGAAAAAGAAAAAAAAAACAATCAAAAAAAAGAAATCACTTCTATTTCATAATCATGCAAATAACATATAATTAAAAAAAGAGGAGAATGTTAACCAAATGTTAATAGTTGATATTTTATTCTGTCAAACACCTGATGGTTAAAAAAAATCAATAACTTCTATTTTATAATCACACAAATAACATTTAAAAAAATAATCATATAAATAATACTCCACCAATCACCAAATTGTAAGACTCAAAATTCAAGCATTCAAAAGTAGTAGCAAGTAGGATTCTTGAAAGATACTCATCATGTGAAAATCGTTGATCTATCATTTATTCTTGGGTTTTACAATTTGCAGAAAAATAAAATAGTTCTACATCTATTGATGTTATGTGGGATGATCCTTAGAGTTATCAAATGAATTGATTCTGTAATTATGTTTTCAATTGAAAAATTCAAGGTGGATAATGAACATGATGAAAACTTGGATATTCCAGGTGACCTTTGACTATGATATCTCAACACTATAAATAGAGATATCATTCCCATTGTATACACCTGGAATATGAAAACAAAATCATCTTCTTCTATCTTACTTCTCTTGTCTTCTTCTCTTTGTGATTATATTCTTATGAGGCTTGAGTTATAACCGTTATAAGCACGAGATCTATCTAAGTGAGAGTGAGTTCTTGTTCTTTCTTTAGCTCATATTTTGGTTGATCTCCGTTATGAAGTCAACGTATTATTAGATGCATTAAAATACGGTATGTATTTGCTAAACTTTTTTCTGATTTTAGAATATAAAATGTGTTCAGTCACTAAGGAATTATCAAGAACGAAGGACATATACTCTACTATGGGTGAATATGAATGCTATACATAAACTTCTTAAAGGGAAGAAGGTATAAAAATTTTAATAGGCATGAGTTTGAATATTATTTTGATTGTTTTGAAAGATATCAAAGATAAATCATGGTGTTACTTCGATTTATTATACTGTTGGTTAAGGGTAAGACGGTAGGATTCAGTTTCATCGCCACCAAAAGGTAAGACATAGGTTAAAGTCCGGAGGCACATAATGAAAAATATTTGAGGATAGACGATAGATTCAAGTTCTATCGCACCAAAAGTGTAGACACATCATCAATTAGAGTTTTGATGCATCGTGATTGGGTTCAAGTCCCATAGATTATGGCGTAACACGTCCTTATATGGGTATAGACATAAAGTTTAGTCCAATGCACCATAGCGATTGATAAAATGATGACTAGAAAAATAATAGATTTTGATGAAATGTCTTGAAGCATAAGTGAATTTGCCTCCTTCTTAAAAGAAGTAGGTAGCAACATGTGATCAACTCTGAAATTCGCATGTTGACTGCTCCATTCCATCATATGAATTTTGGTAGAAGGGAATGATTAGTCTGACAGTGAAAGATGAAAAATAATTAATGATATGAATAAGGGGTGTGGAGGGATAAAATTATTAATCGTCATCTTTGGTAATGATTAAAGGAAGAACACTATGATTCTTTAAATAGTCTTCAAAAGGTGATGGCAATTTTTTATTATCAAAATGGTATCAAACGGTCATAGACTTGTGAATGTTGTCAGCCCAAATAATTTGACATGTTTATAAATCCTCTAATCATTATGACAGAAGATAAAGTGATTGGTCCACTTAATATTCAAAATTGATTGTTGAGGGGGGTGTGTCATGCCAATATGATGAATTTTGAAAGTCATGACATGTGCTTTATAATGACAATTTATGAACTACATATAATGATTAGTCCATTCCTTGAAGAGAATGTACATGTGATGGTATGTTGTGAATGCCCATCATCTATAAGAGAATGGGTCACGATGGTGATAAATTCATATGGGTTGAATATATGTCACAACTCACTCTAGGAAGGTTTGAGAAAAAATGCTAAAGTCACTCTCATTCTCTACGGAATTTGGGAGGAAATAAAGTTATTTGGCAGAAAGAAATGGCTAATGTATTGTACGTTTTAAACATCACATGTATGAAATACCGAAGGGCAAAAAGAAAGAAAAGAACTAGTCTTGCCTATAAGGACTTGTGGTCATATTGGTGGCAATTACAAATTTTTCATGGTGTGTACCTATGGTACAAAAATTACATGCAAGAAAGACCGTCTTGCTCGTAAGATTTTTGACCAGACCATAATATATACTTTCTCCTTGAAGGAGATGGCTCCACCATGGGATGTTGTCATGCGATAAGTAATGATAGACACAAATAATTGCAAAGCTCTAACGAGTTGTGCATTATCAGAGGAATTAAATTGGGGTTGTAGTAAGTCTTAAAGAAAAATTTTTAAGTTTCGTTATTGAATTGGAAAATAAATATTGAGACTATAATCACTACACCGAAGAGGGTATGAATATTGATATAAAAGATTACCCCACTTTCCTTTGTTTGTTCCATTACAAAACATGTACATGCTGATGAAATAACATGTAAAAATTAAAAATTATAAGTGTACTAAAATAAAAAATCAGTGGCATAATGGTTGACATTATGATTTAATGTAATGCAAAATAATTGTGAGAATTCTGATGATTTATATGATGAAGAAAAAAAGATTCTTAGAATGCTTATGTATGTGTGCTGTTCTGTTGATAAAAGATCATGTTACCAGGTCAGGTTGGGATTGTAATCCTAAAAATTTATGGAACATATAAAAGGGGTGAATATAGGTCTGTTCACCTGCCATGCTGGAGAAGCCAAACTATAGAATCGATGCATTATGCGATGGTCACATGAATTTTTTTGTTGTCAACTTACAATGGTTTTGTACGGGTGTTTATTGAATTTAAAAATTAGAGCACAGTTTCACACTATTGAAATGATTTGATAATGCTGGTTGATTATGCAGAAAGTGTAGCCTCCAAGTTCTAGCTAAATCATGGTTATGAAATAAAATCCCAAATGAGATTTGGTATGAGATAATAACCATTATCAACACATGTATGGACATCAAGCCAATAAGATTTCACCATAAATGTTTTCAGGGTCAGACCAAGAAATCAAATAATTTTCATAAAAGTGTTAATGTGTGGTTTATGATTTAATTGCTCCATCGCGCACAAAAATGAATTCAAATAAGATTGGAATGAATGTTAAATTTCTAACATTAGGGGGAGAGATGATTGAAGCTTGAAAATTATGCTGTGAAGTAATTATGAATTATCTAGATCTCGTTTAAATAAAATATGTGAACTAAAGTTCAAGGGATAAGTCAGTTGATAATGTTGCAAATCAGTGCCAGATGAATGCATGACCATATGATATAATAGCTGCAAATGCCCAATGTGACGTCCTGAGGACGAGGCTATGATGACGCGAAGCGAATAGACCAATCGGTTCCAAATATAAATTCCTTGAAGAAGGAGAGGGCAAATGATCAATATGGTATAAGGATGAGGCACATGATATAAGAGAGCACCACGCAAAACATTCATAAAACCTTGTGGAAAAGTTTCAGGGACCTGAAAATGATGAAAGAATAAAAGAGATCTCCCAATGTTATGCAGTTGGAATCGATATCCAATAAACTGTAGATGGTATCTTTGATATGAGGTAGCACTAATGATTATAAATTGGGACGAGGATCTTAATTTCAAATTGTCATATAGGGTTGGACAGGATAAGGTTTGGAAGTAAAATGCTGAGTCAAGATATATTGTTTCAACTTACCAAAAAGTGTACATGTGGACTATGAGTCCATTAAATCAAGGTATAATGTCGTGAAAGTAAAAAATTATTATGTGGTAGTTATAACCATAAGATAATAAATACGGTTTTGTGCCTTGGAGGCATAAAGGTTTCTCCGAGACAACATATCGAAAAAATCTTGACTTATTTGAGATGTTTCTCTTTGGTGGATGCAATGAGGTTGTTTTGATCTAGCAAAATTGAAGCTTGAATGCATGTATCATGGATATGTATGAATGTCTAGTAGACAATGAGGTTATACGAAAATCCTTTGAAACAATCGGGAGGTGTCTGAAGCATATAAGAGTTTGAAAGAAAATTTTTTCAATAAAAGCTTCAAGAAAATTTATATGGATGAATAGTCAAGGAAGAAAAGGGTACAAAAGAAATGACTTAATTGTCCTGTATTTTTATGAAAAGGTTTTGGTAAGACAAATTTGTTTGACCTATGATTGTGATATTTGACAATGAAATATTTGTTCTAGTGACATAAATGAAAAGTTTTGATGCAATTTTATATGGATAAATCAATTCATGAGTACCCCAATGCTATGAGATAAATTGACAAAATGATGATTAGTTTGATATCAAAGAAGGATGAAGAGTTCTTGGTGATGAAACTCTATATGTTGGTTGCAATTCAGGGCACTAGTGCATTTCTTAGAAAAATAGTTATTAGAATTATTTTGCAGTAAATTTACTGGCAAGGATCAGTTTCTCCCCCGATTAAACGGACATTAAATAGTGTGAGCACATGATTGAATATCCTAGAAGGACCATAGTGATGGGTTTATTCTATCCCGATGAATCCAGACAAAATTGATGGTGGCACAAAATGCAGAATATTTGTTTGATCCGCCATTATTAAAGATCTATCCAAGCACGCTATGTGTTTGCATGGTGTAGGCACAATTAATATCCTCGAGCGATTTCAGTGAAGCAAATGTTGTTATGCAGAAATAAAGTCCCATGAAGCAAGTCGAAAGTGGTTGGTTGAGATAATGACACACCAATATTCAGAAATGTGTGGTTTGTCTTTGAAAAAAGAATATACCACCCACAATGTAAGAAGATTGAGAACTCATCACAAGAATTAAGTGATGTTTTAATCAGGGGGCGTATAATCAACATTGCATCTTTTTCCATTGTTTACCGAGGTTTTTTTTCCACTGGGTTTTCCTGACAAAGTTTTTAATGAGGCAACAAATAGTGCGTATCAAAGATATTGTTACTCTGGTTCCTCATAGAATTTTTTCACATGTTTTCCTAATAAGTTTTAAAGGGCACATTATCTATTGACTCAAGGGGGAGTGTTATTAGTCTTATATATTATGTGGATGATCCATTAGAGTTATCCCAACAATTAATGGGATTCATGTATTAATATTTCCAATGTAAAAAATTGAGAAGGTGATATGGACCTTGATGATACTATGGTATAATTCCAAGGTGATTCTCCTTTGACTATGTATATCACACTATAAAAAACATATCATTAATCATTGTATACACTTGAATATGAAGATAATTCCTCTTCTTCTATCTACTTCTCTTGTCTTCTTCTCTTTATGATTATATTCTTATGAGATTGATTTTATAACAAATACATAATTATCACCTCTAGTTATGGATTGTTATGCCTCTTCATATTCTTCTTAAATTCTCAATTTAGCAACAATATGTCATATCATATATATAGAAATAGTGTATTCTCTTCAATTACCCACTTTCATCTTGACCCTTGGTCTTCAACCATTTATTGTTACAATATTATATAGGAAAATTTAATTTTAATTACCAAGACAAATTAAATGCATCAAATTAATGGAATGATTTTAGAGAAAAATGAGAAGAGGAAAATATTTTTAATAGGAGAAAAAAATTAGGTCATAGAGAGGTTCGTATCACCTTATATATATTTAACTTTACATTATATATAAATATAGATTAAATAAAAATTTGAAAAGTGTAATTCATGGATAATCATTCATGGTAAAAAGTTAAATAATAAAGAGGAAAAAAATTAAAATGTGATGTCATTTTATAATTAAAATAAGGAAAAAAGAGAGACAATAAATAAATAAATTATTATGAGTAGAAATTAAAGAGGCTTGAGTTATGACTAATTACTTAATAATTAAAATAAGGAAAAAAAGAGAGAAAAAATAAATAAATTATTACAAGTAGAAATTAAAGAAGCTTGAGTTATGACTAATTACTTAGCATGTGAGGAGTCTTTTTTGTAAATGTTCATCAATGAATAAAATATTTATTTGTAATAAATTAAGAAATTTACTTTTATAATAAAATTATTAGTTTAGATAACAAAAAAAAAAAAAACCAAAAAAAGAGAAAAATGATAAGTCTAAATATAGCCACAGAGAAGTGTCACATCACCTACTCTATGTTTCTCCTTTATATTATATTAAAATAAGATTAAGATTAAGATGAAGATTAAGATTGATATATGAAAAAAAATATGTTTCCTCTATTTTAATTTGTTTGTTTAACTTTTTTTTAATCTATTTAAATAGAATATCACTTTTTTTCAGCAACTTTTTAATTTTGACTTTTCGTATAAAATAATTTAATGTCATATAATTAAAGGATATTTTAATAATAATTTAATTTGAGTTTCTTACCTTTTGTTCAGAAAATAATAATAAAAATTCATATTATAAGATAACAAAAAATATAAAATTTAACTTATGTTTTAAAAAAAATATCTTCTTCGTATCATTTAATTTAAGTATCTTAATTTTCTCGTAGAAAATAATTGTAATAATTCATTTGGGATGGTGCATCTCAATATTTCCTAGCACTTTCTATTTGTGGAATATTATATAAAGCCCAACCTGCTAGGAGAAGAACACTTATTTCCCAAAAAGTAAAATATTTTTTTTTTGAATGTTTCCTTACTTTGATTCTCTTTTTTAATTTTAAAATGAAATATGTTAAAAAAAAAATTGCAAGGTGATGTAATATTGATATCAGCGTCCACCCTTTTTTTTCTCTTCGATATCATCACAATATATTACAATATATAGATATATTCTGGTGATATCAGAAACTAACTGAGCAATGTCTTTGTTGAAGGATTCTTTCTTCCTCCTTGATACTAGCAAAGTATAGTATACTCTGGTGATATCAATGAGTAATTGAATAATGTTTTCTTTGAGGTTTGTTACAGTCCTTCGATAAGATTATTTAATCGTCCATTATACCGTAATGGTGTATACATATTGTCATATCATTGAGGTATATTTCAATTCCTCAATTTTAATTTTAATAAATATAAGAATTTCATAAATATTTAATAATTTTCTCTTTATTGTTTCTTATTTACTTCTTAAAAAAGAGAATTCAATCCTATATGATATGATAGTGGAAGAAAATAACAATTTACGTTTGCGGCACGTCAAGATCATACTTTCGAGTTTTTTGAAATATTATTCACTCGAAACAATTCATGTTTGCGGCACTTCAAATTTCAAAATCAACAAGTTTTAATGGCTAATGGAGTCTTGTTATTCTGACCAACTCAAGATTCTACTTTATTAAACAAGGCGGACAACATTCACCCATGAAGCGCACGTTGCACCCTGATAATTTTTAAAAAGAGGTATATAATATATCTATATAGATAAATATAATATCATATATATATCTAATATATATATATATATATAGATAACATATATATATATAATATCATATATATATCTATAGAGAGAGAGAGAAAGGGATGGGAGAGAGAGAAGAGAGAGAGAGGAACAAAATGATGTACTATTTAGTCTGGCACCCTAAAAAATAAAAGTTGTTGTGGGTGCACTTGTCGAACACACCAGTTTGATGTGCAACTGCGTGAGATCAATTCTCCGCGAAGGCGCCATTAATTTAACTTCAAATCCAACTTTTTCTCTTAAAAAGAACTTTTTTAAAATTTCTTTTATTAAAACTTGTTTTTTCCACCTCATCTGGCCCCACCCCTTTCTAAACAACTTCTTTTTGTCGTCCGGTCCTATTCCTTTCTTAATTGCATTTGAAAACCAATAAATGTCATAACACAATTCTAAACAAAATATGAGACTAATTTTCCCTAGCACAGTTGGATTCGGCTCCTCTTCATTTCTCTTATATCTATTTTTTCTAAGTTTTAGTTTAGATTGAAGACACATGTCATAGTTTAGAATTAATGATTAAGATCTAATTGATTAAAATAAAGTCCTAACAATAGTTATTTACTTCTTAAACATTTTTTCAATCCAACAATTCTAGATTTACATTATATTTTTCATAAATATATATGAAAGAATCAGTTTTTTTGATTACTTGAGTATTCTTCACTACATAATTGAAGTTGTATTCCTATTATCTCTGCTTAAATTGGTGAGTTTTTCTTTGTAAGCGTATTTTTTTTTTGCAATAATTTGTTGTTGATTTTTGTGATTTGACATGGGTAGATTTTTGACGAAAAAATAATTCTTCTCAACCAAGTGCTAGTTTTAGAGACAATTTTTCACATTTTATGTATGAATTTGATTTGCAGTCACTTAAACCATATCCTAAAGAAAAAAATAACCGTTGATAAATATAGCCCTAGGATACGAAATGAAGTGAGAAGATAACTATATTCAACAAGGGTCTTGTTACTCCTAGCCTTACCCTTAGTCAATCTTAGTAGTGTCCCTCTATCTTCAAATTATGGGTCCGCCACTGCCTTTTAAATAGTCTCAAATTTTATATATAAGCTCCTCTCAATGTTCTCAAAACAATTTACGTTTATGGCAGGTCAAAATTTGAAACTCAAATTTTAATGGTGAATATTTTTAGCACATAATTGGTTTGTCAAAAATAGGTAAACTTTTGTTCCATCAAAACTGCCCCTCTCATTCCTGAAATAGCCACACTCAGAGTTGGTCCAATCTGTACTTCTACTACAGCTTCAACTGTTTTAAAATTTTAAAACCAAATCGAATGTTAATTTAAAACACCCCTTGTTATTTTCATATTTATGTGAAAAAAAATATATAATTAAAGAAAATTCAAGTTATATATCTAAATAAAATTTAATCTTCAAATTAACCAAACCATTTCCAATAGACATTCTGCAATTTCATCTTAAAAGAAATTTCTTACCTTGAAAATAAGAAAAAACACTCTTGTAAGAGTAGTTCGCTTTGTGCTCACTGCATGGCTGCGTAAGTTTTATTGAGAATTTATGTGTTTGTTTTATTTATGTTTACTTATTATTCAACAGTGTGGTACTCGCCTCACTCCTTTAGTATCTATATGAACAAAAATCAATCATCATGTTTCTTTGATGATTTTGTACACATATGGTCACAAGCAGATCGATGAAATGTCAACTAGAATGTTTTAGCCAGTATCTTGGTTATTCTTGAATTGTGCGTGGAGTAGCGATTTTTACTAAGTAAATTCAAAAATAAAAACACACGAAGAAGGCAAAAGAATTCAACAATAAAAATAATTTTATCGTTATGTATGGAGCGTGTGATTTTTGGGTGAAGGCTCAGCTTTTCCCCTTTTGTGGTTAATTTAAGTTGGTCTTGTAATGGCTTTGAGTCATATAATGAACGTCGTGTCTCGAGCTAAGATTTTGAAACCAACAGAAAGTGGAGTGGATAGGGTTTAAGCCAACCACTACACTCTGTTCTGCCAAACTTGTAATTTCACCTCAAGGTTGAGAAGGAACCACTACAGAAAAAAAATACAAAAAATGCTAAAACTTTAGTGGGCTACAAAAAGTACTAACATGTAACTGTCACTAGAATAGTCACCTATAGTTTTATGGCACAACTGCACTACTTTCAAGTGAAGGGCTGTTTTCAATTAAACATAGAATCTCTATTAATTTTTTTTTAAGATATGGGTAGGGGCCACAAGAACGCAAGACCCATTATCACAAATTATGACGTAGGCTCAACCAGTTGGGTTGACTTTAGGCGGGCACCCTTCCAAAGTACAATGAAGTCACCAATCTAAAGGCCCGTTTGGCTATAAATTTTGCAAGTAAAACTTGGGAAAAAACTTGGCAAATTTTGTTTGTCATACACTTTTTATTATTTGGCAATTTTTTTGGCAAATTTTTCAAATTCCAATACTAGAAATAAACTAGTATTTGGGCCACATTTCTTATTGAAAAGTGTTAAATTCAATTTTTACCCTTAACTTGGTATTTACAAGAAATAATAATATTTTATTAATACCAACTAATTCACATATCCATCTACAACATACCTCAATAAATTTATCCCATTGCAACTACCTCAATATGTAAAATTATCTCTCATTGCATATTTATACATAAATGGTATTATTATCCAAACAAAATTATACATGGTCTATATTTATCCAAAAAATTAGTTGAACAACCAAAAGTTTGGGGCAGCTTACTTCTGGAGAAACAAATGAGTAATTTGTAAAATCTAAACATATTTTTTCTTATAGTGAATGTTGTTTAATTGCACTTGCTTGAATTGATTTGTATGAAATATCTTCCTTGTCTTATGGTTAAGAGTACGAATGATAAGAATCTTTTCGTCCTTTGTGTTTTATTTTTTCATTCGATGGCGCAAATAATTTGTGGGGTTGTTTGTTTAAGTTTGTAATGGTCCATGATTCTTGAAGAGGTTTGAGATTTCCGACGCGAACTCTTATGACTACTTTTCGTCGTTAAAGCGGTAATATACTTCAATCGTGTTCGTAGGGTCTTAGTTTTAGTAAAGGACTGCTTTCAAATTTTTGTGCACTCTTAAAAAAAATTAAGGTTATGCAGATGATGTGTTGATCATGTTGATGTTGTATTTAGGAACGTAAAAAAATGAATAATCCGTGGTTCAGAGGCTGATCTAAACTTGTAATGTACTATATATATGAAATATCAGATATAAAAGCGAAAATGAAGAAGAAAGTACTAATATAGAAATAGACGGAAGAAATCTAACTGTTGAAAACGAAATTAAAATAATAAATGAAGAAAATATGAAAATGAAGAATTATCACCACCAAAATCCCATATTAGATACAACCTCTCACACTTTTGGCCAAAATGGCAGACACCTACTTTTAACATGGCCTGTTTACCTTTGGCGACGCTTAAAAACAAAAAAACTTAGTGGCCTATCTTATTATGGCCGACACACTTACTATGTACTTTACGGACTTTTAATATAATTGGTTTACAAGCGATGCAACACGACAAAAATAAAGACTATACTTTGTACTATGGCTGATATTCAGTAGACACCAAACGATAAAAAACAAAAATACAAAATACTTTATATACAGATTTTTTTTTAATCTTTTTTATGTGTCTTGTATGATGACGCGAGGAAGTCCGGATTTAAAGGTTATGCCATCTGTGGTCCACGATTAATAGAAGTTAGGAATGGGTTTTTTGAGAAAATTGAAAATCGAGATAAGTTTGATGATGAGAGAATTAAGTCAAAGATTCAACGATTAAGGAAAGACACAAAAACCTTCAAGAATCTCCTTAGTTCTTGCTCTGGATATGGATGGAACCCTACGTATGAATCTATGTATGAATCTATGACAAGGCATGAACAACTATGAATGTGACATGCAAGTGAAAATAGTAATGTTGCGCTGTTAGTTGAGTGTTGTATTTTGTATTGATAATTTGTTACGTGAACACCAAAGTAGTGAGGAATATTCAATGATATATGAACATGTGATAGGGTGTTGATGAAAGTGAGAACTATGCTCAGGGAACAACATCGCTTCATCTTCTCGTCACCTGATTCGGGAAATGCAGCTCATGCGAGAAGAGAATGTCATTAAAATGTGGGAGATTATATTAAAGAATAGGATTGAACTCTTAGAGAGAAAGCATAGGGTTCTTCCGTGATTTGATTGCAATATTCTATTCCTTTTGTTTTCTTCTCTTTTTTACCGAATTTATATTAGTTGGATTTTCTTATCATGATTAGTACCAACCTTTTACTATACGGAATATTTATGTAAGTGATTTTGTTAATTTGTTGCGGAAGTCATAAATATGGTACATGAGATTTCTATTGTGCTAGTAATACAAATTTATTGGTAGTTGAAGTTTTAACATTTTATGGGTATAAAATCATATTTCTTACAAAAAATGCAATATGTTTCTCAAATTCTTATGGCCAAACAAATGTAAAATTTCACCCAAATTTTCATCCAAATAATATTTGTCAAAAATATTTGAATATCTATGGCCAAAATATTTGAATATCTATGGCCAAACACTAGTTAAGTCATGGGTCTTATTGATTGCCCAATGACCCCCATCCAGGTAAAGTTTGTTTCCCTTTGGCTCCTTCCTATAATGGATTCACTCGTTGATCCCGTCTAAGCAAAGTATGTTCCATGTGGGATCCTTCCTATTTTTTTATATTCATCCAGATTCCTTTTTCCTTCATTTGAGTCGATGAGGGACATTTTTCGCTAGAATTTTATTTTTCAACTTATAGCACCACATAAACAACAAACACATCTTTACAGCTCTCTTATTAGCCAAGAACTACTACGAACCAGGGATAAAAATGACGATGAAAAAATAATTTTTGTGACAAACATGAACGTCATAATTCATGTGTTTATAGGGCCTTTACTCAATATCTCAGGTTTAACAAATTAGCCGCGTCTGGGAGCAATTGATTAATTATTTATCCCTCATACAACATACAAAATCACTCTGCAAAACAAAAAATAAACCAACAAAAACATGTTCAACTTTTATAATTGAGCCCCAAGTTTAGCTGAAAACCATGTAGATGCAACAAAAAACTTGAAAAGGGTTTGACAAATTTGTTTTTTAAGAATTTGGTAGGGCCGCGCGAAACGCAGGGCCCCCACAGCAACAAAATTATGACCGTAGGTCGGCCACTTGGACCGACATTAGGCGGCACCCTCCAGCGTGCAATGGAGGTCACCACCTAGGCAGGGCCTTAAGATCACCAGTGAACCCGTCCAGGTAAGTATGTTCTGGAGCTCAGACCTTTTTTTTCTTATACCATGTTAATCCCTTTATTCCTTGTGTCAGCCGATGATGGGACTTATGATGACCCGTGATATATTTTTTCATTTTAGCACCACAAAGCAACAACAGGATGTCTAATTCATTCTTTCTTTTGCCTTTGTATGTGGAACATTTATGGAAGTATCATGGCAGAGGGGATTTGGTCATGAAACAACCATTCAACCCAAAGCAATTTCCTTGTTGGTCTCTATTCTTGTCGTAAATGGGAGAGGGGACTATTGCCAAGAAGAATTTTGTTAAAAGTAGCATATTATTCTTGGATTTTCAATCTTTTCATTTATTCACCAAACATCTATTGCTTTTATTTGTAATTACTTATACACATCACACACGATCGTCACGTTTTTCTAAAGAGTCACAATTCGACTGATTGCTTAACAGCAATAACAAGTAGATGGCTTTGAACAATCCAAAGTAAGCTTCAAACTAAAAAAAATGTCTTGGCTGAAAAGGGGTAAAGGGAACTCAAAACAAAAAATAATTGGGATCCAAAATCAAATTGATAAGCTTAAGAATGATGTTGATCACTTTGACCTCTCTACTTTGATTTGAGCAGAAAAAGGAAGAGGTAAAGCTTAGCAAAGAAGAGAAGAAGCATACTGAAACACTTTCTATAGTTGATCGGTTGCAGATTGAACTATTCAGCGACGAAAAATGCAATAGCATCAAATGTTTTGGCCTAGCTAATGGAAATTGGGTATCAGAACAAGGAGATATTATTAGAGTAGAGGAAAATTATTATGAAAATTTATTTACTACCTCTAGACCAACAAATCGTGATCCCATTTTGAACTTTATCCCGAGATTAGTTGAAGATTCCATCAACCAAAGTCTTATTAAAATCATGTTGTCTTTAGAAGCATCCATTAAAGACACCAGGGATAGATGGAATGACCCTTTTTTCTTTCACAATTATTGTTGGAATGTTTTATCTACAGACATTATAGGTGTCGTTAAAAGTTTCTTCTATTCAGAATATCTCTTACCCTCTTGGAATAAAACTCTTATTACTTTAATCCTTAAAGTAAAGAGTCCTAGTGTTATTAGTCAATTTAGACCCAATAGCCTGTCCTCTACCATATATAAAATTAACTAAGATTATCGGAGCAAGATTCAAAAGGTATTTGCCTAGTATAATCAATCTACCTTTGCAGGGAGTAGACATATTGTTGTCTTGGCTCTTGAGTGTGTACATGTGATGAAAAATAAGTGGAGAGGGAACGATAAATTTATGGTCTTAAAACTAGACATGGCAAAAGCTTACGATAGAGGGGAATGGATGTATGACCAATCTTTATTTTTGAAAATGGGTTTTCATGACACTTTTGTTAGTTGGATTATGCAATTTACTTACAAGTTTAATATAAATGGTGAAATTGTTCACTACAAAAGAAATTCCAATTACCAATAAAAAAATCGTTGATAAATTTTTCAAATTGATTGGCAAATTGAGTTACCAATCAAATGTCAACTTATATAAATCAATTATCCATAAATATTACCAATCGATTTTAATTTATTGGTAAATTTACCAATCAAAAATCAGTTGGTAAACATCCAAATATGTTGTTACAAAATTTGGCCCTGAAATTTTCGTTGGTAAATTTACCAACTAATTTTTGGTTAGTATATCTTTAGTACCTTTACTAACAAATTGAAAAGAAGTTAGAAAAACTTTTTTCTCCTTTATCAAAAATTTATGTTGGTAATTTACAAATAAATTTTAAATACTTCTTTTTGGGTTTTCCATCCGGTGTCCGATACCTACATTGAAGCCCGACTAAATCCGGATTCACGTCGAGAAATCTCACATTTGGGGGACGGGGGTAAAACACTCCCTAACAGAGGCAACTCCATACACAAGGGGGATTGAACTTCAGACCTCTTGGTTAAGAATGAAGGAATACTTATGACTCCACCACAACCCTTTTTGGTAATAATTTTAAATACGTTAGTATGATTATATTTTGCAATAATTTATAATGATTGTTAGGTTTATTGGTCATAGATCATTCTAAGTTTTAATGTAAATTAAGTAAGTGATGGACAATATGTCAAAAATATTATTAACTAAATAATATTTAATAGTAAATAGTTCTTAATTTATGCATTCAAAAATCTAAGAGCACGAATATAAAATCCAAAAATATTAATATCCATTTGTTCTCATCAATATTGAACAAACAATGAAAAACCTATGATAACAAGTTAAATTAATCTCAATATGACATATATCATTCTATCAAAAAATTTAATTTGAGCGCGTTTACCAAAAATAGTTGTCAAATCTAATTTTGACCAAAATTTAAAAGTTAAAACGCCTAACACTACAAACTGAAACTAGATAGCTCAAAATCTGAACTAGTCATCCTATTAGATATAAAAATGACCTTCCGATATTAATAGCTCTGACGAAATTCTCATCAGAGCACATTTTACAAAAAATGTTAAGCAAAGTCAAATTTTAGTCAAAAGCTAAAAGTTAAAACGCCTAAGTTACATACTAAATATGAAAATCTCAAAATCCAAATCAACAATCTTGTAAGACGAAAAATGACCTTCCAGAGTTACCGCACTGACGAGATTCAAATTTGAGCATGTTTCCCTAAAAAATTGACCTAATTTAAATTTTTGCCAAGATTTAAAAGTTAAAACGTTTAATGACACAAATTGAAAATTAAAGTCTCAAAACACGAATCAATCATCCTATGAGATCAAAACTGAACTTATATGGATAATCTCGGTGACAAATTTCAATTCGAGGATGATTATAAAAAATATTGACTAAGTTGAAATTTTAGACAAAATTTAAAAGTTAAAATTCATAACGGCACAAACTAAAAATTGAAGTCTTAAAACTCAAACACTAATCTTATTACATAAAAAATGACCTTTTGCATCATACTGCACTGACGAAATTCTCATTTGAGCACGTTTATCAACTTTATTGAACGACATTAAATTTTGGCCAAAATTTATAAGTTAAAACACCTTATGGCACACACCAAAAATGAAAACCTCAAAACCCGAACCCACCATTCTATTAGATAAAAAATGACCTTTGAAGTTAATTACGATGACAAAATTCTCATCTGAGTATAGTTCACAAAAATATTGACCAAAGTCAAATTTAAAACCTAACGCCACAAACAAAAAACATAAACCTCAAAATTTGAACCAATCTCCCGTTTAGATCAAAAATGACCTTTCGAAACTAATGACACTGACAGAGTTCTAATATGAGCACGTCTACTAAAAATATTTGACTAAAGTCAAATTTTGGCTAAAAGTTAAAACGTCCAATGACACAAACTAAATATGAAAGCCTCAACAATAGCGCTGATTTACCAAAATAAATAAATTTCAATTGGCAAATTTATCAACTATTCAAATATGAGTTAGTAATTAATAATTTACCAATATAATTTATCACAGTTGGTAATAATTAATATTCAACTAAACATTCATATGTAATATTACCAATTAATAATCTATATGTTGGTAAACTTTACCAATGGATCTATAATCAATGAAATATAACCAACTATTTTAATGATGTCAGTAATTTACTAACTACAATATTTATTCGTCGGCAAAATTTTCAACCAATTGGATATTGGTTGACAAGTTTACCAAAAATTACATTTCATTACTAATTTACCAACACTTTTATATTTGATTGGTAAATTTAGCAACAAAATCTTGCCGTTGGTAAATGTTCAGTTAGTAATTTATTGGTAATATGTCAAATAAATCATATAAACAATCTATTTGTCATATATATCAAACGGTATACCACTTTGTTGGTAATATTACCAACAAAAGTTGTGTGTCGGTAAACTTTCAGTTGGTAATGCATTGAAAGAGCGTTGCTAAATTTGGCGTCATTTTTTCTGCGTATTTACCAACTAAAATACTTAGTTAGTAAGATTTTGATTGGTAATAAGTTTGAATTTCGTTGTAAAGTTTTAAAATATAATTAAGTTTGGAATATGTTGATATTTTGTTAGTAGAATACAAACCAACTTAAGTTGTTAGTAAAATTTGTTGGCAATTTGAATTTTCTTTTGTAGTGGTTGAGGTTGTACAACCTAGTAGAAGATTAAGACAAGGTGACCCTTTATCCCTATATTTGTTCAAATTATGTGCTGAAGGACTTTCAAGGCTTTTGAACCAAGCTGAGGAGCAAGGAGAGTAGTGTGGAATAAGACTAAGAAGGGGAGGTCCTACGGTGAATCATCTTTTCTTTGTAAATGACTCCTTTTTATTTTGTTCAGTTAATACTCAAAGTGCGATAATTTTTTTTGAAATTCTAAGAACTTATGAACTTAGCTTAGGCCAAAAAGTTAATTTTGAAAAATCAATAATTTATTTAGCAAAAATATTATCGAGAAAGAAAAAGATAATATTATAGCGGAGGTAGGACAAATACATAGAGAAAATTTGGGGCTTTATCTAGGATTACCTGCGGTAGTTGGAAGATCAAAGAAGAAAATGCTTTAGTTTATCAAAGGAGGAGTTAAAAGTAAGATAAAGGATTGGAAGAGTAGTTTTGTAAGCCCTGCAAACAAAGAAGTCATTCTTAAGTCAGTGCTTTCTTCTATTCCTACATATGCATTATGATGTTTTCAGTTTCTAGATAACTTAAGAAAGGAAATTACTATCATTTTTTCTCATTTTTGGTGGAGGAAAAATGAGGGGAAAAGGAAAATGCACTACGAGAAACGACAAAAACTCTATGAAGTAAAGTCCCAATGGTTTTTGTGGCTAAACCTACATGGAGAATTTTAACCCGAGAGGAATATTAGCTTCATAGGATGTTAAAAAGTAAATATTTTCCTAATACTTCTTTCTTGAGTGCAGGATGTCCCTCAGCAAGTTCTTGGATTTGGAAAAGTATCATGTGGGGACGAAATTTGTTGCAATAAGGAATTTGATGGAGGGTAGAAGACAGAGAAAACATTAAGGTTTGGAGTGATCCTTGGATTCCTGATTCGATTGGTTTCAAACCCCTACAAGGACATACACAAATTTAATCCACAATTGAGGGTAAGCGATCTTGTAGATCAACACCATCATATATGGAATATCCAAGATCTCCATCACAACTTTTGCTTTGATGATACCAACTCTATTTTGTCTATCCCGATATCTAGCACTGAAAAATTTGATAAAGTTATCTGGCAGTATACAAATTCTGGACGAGGTAAGATCTGGATATCATCGTGAAAAAGCCTAGCTAATAGTACTGATCATAGAACTGAAAAACCTTAAGCCAATGGTCCATCTTTCCCAAAATCTTTTTGGACTTTCGTATGGTCACTTAAAATATAAAAAAAAATGCAAACATTTCCTTAGAAAATGCATTCTTAATGTTCTTCTTGTTAGTGCAAATATTTCTAAGAGATTGCATCACATTGTAATGTTTGTGTGGTCTGTGGCTTAGAAACTGAAATAGTTGATCATATGTTTTTCAGTTGCCCAAAAGTACATGGTATGGAAGTTGGCCCCATTAACTAGTCTAATGTAGAATATGTTATGAATTTTGCAATATGGAGGAATAACTTATTTTGTAATACATCTGTCATTTTTTCTTCTCCTTTTATATATAGATAGATTGGTTTCCTTGAATTGATGGTAATATAATTGATTATGTAAAGGGAAAAGGCATAAATTGCTCCCTAAACTTGTACCCAAAAGTCATTTACACGCTTAAAGTATTATAATAACCTATTACACACTTATTCTTGTTGAAAGTGTAATTAATACCACCTTCTAACGTACAAAATCAGTCACACTTATTAGAGTTGTGTGCACACGCCTGCCAGATCATGTACAAGAATACACGTGTGATTTTTTAATTTCTTCTCTTTTTTTCCTAACCAATTTTGTCTTTATCTTCTCTCTTCATTTTTTCACTTTTTTCCTCATCATTTTACCTTTATCTTCTCTCTTCTTCCTTGCATGAATGACACCATTTTTATCTTTATTTTTTTCTCTTCTTTCTAACCTGAATGACTACATTTTCAATCATATCTTCTCCACTTTCAATCATTTCTTCTCCACTTTCAATCCTTTCTTCTGATTTTAAAACATATCAAACAAACTATTGTGACAAATAAGATCGACGAAGTAACAGAGATGATTAGAAAATTCGTGAAGAAATGGAGAGCAAATTAAGTCAAAGTTATTATACAATACGGTTTTGTCCCACTTATCATCGTCACTGACATTAATTTTGGAAATCCAAAAACTTTATATTTCTCTGCTTCAAAAACTATCGAAAACACCTGATATACGTGGTTTACGGTATAATTAATACGTTTTCCTTAAGTTTAGTGGTCCAAAAGCCATTTTTGTGACTAATTTTTATACAAGTTGCTCTTTGTTTTTCAGGAAATCTGTTGTCCAAAGCCAAATGCGGAGAGTTTGAGAGAAAAATGATGAAAGACCACCTACGGGTTAGACGGTCCGTCATGCCTGTGTGCCGGTCGTAGGTGGCAGCGTAGAAGAAGCGCTGAAGGAAGATGGGAAGTATGACAAGTGTGGGATTACGAGCTTGTGACGGGCCGTCATGGCTTATGACGGTGCGTTTTCCGGCAGTTTCGTAGTGAAGATCAGAGAAGTGATCCAGAGTACCAAAAATTCCAAGAAGGGAAGTCTTTTGAAACCGGAAAACCCTAGAGGATCGTTAGGTCCTATGACGGTTCCGTCACACTTGCCGTTGAGGGGAATGAGAAAAAAAGAAAGCAGCAGAAGAAAATTGCACAATTATGGGACAACGGAGTCACGACGGTCCGTCGCGTGGTCCGTCGACCCCAGCCGCGTTTTTGGCATATTTTCCAGTGAATGAGAATAACCCGTTGTTTAATTAGGTTTTTTGATTTTTAATATAAATAGTTCGAAAAAACCTCGTTTTTGAGGTTAGATCTTGCAAGATTAAGAAATCATATGATTAGACTGTGTGTGATTAGTTGTTTTGATTCTTTGGTGACGGATTCTTACAAGTAATAATTTTTGGTGAAATCAAGCATTTTTAGGACTTTATTCTGTCTCATTGAACGCTAAGTACAGCAATTCGTTTTAATTATTATTTGGAATTATTGTGTTTATGGCTATGAGTAACTAAACTCCATAACTAGGGTTGTGGGAACCTCGGCCAAAAAAGAGATTAAACCCTAGCTCTAAAATTAAACAATTCTAGAAAAGGGTCTTGCATGTCTTAAGAATTCTTTCGCGTGAGAAGTCTTTTTCACGGATGATCAACGTTAGAACTCGTCTTAATGGCTAATTGCCGAACCAAGGAGGTAGATATAGGAAAAGAATTATTAAACATAGATTTAGTGTATACACTATTAGGCTCGATTGATTGGTACGAGGTGGTATTATTAACTTAGTCAAATATCGCAAGATGCTTAATTATGAGGTAAACGAAAGGGTTAGGAAAGCAACACACGTTTAGCCGGACCAAGGTGTGGGTGAGGATTTTCGAGATGCCGGACCGAAGGATTTAGACATACAGAACTATCCAATTTTGAATGCAAGATACTAGGAAAGAATTGTTATTAGTTTAGAATTATCAAGTTATGAACCTGTGGGGAACCGTAAACCCTAGTTTTACTTTGATTTTAATGATTACAACCTAACTTTCAAAACTGTTAAGTGTCTCTTTCAATTTAGTTAGTTCTTTTCACTTACTAGGAAATACAAACCCCCCCTTTTTAACATTTTTATATTTTGACTTTTCTAAGGGAGTTATTAACCGACAATAGTAATAACAAGTTAAAGATTAAGTCTAGTATTTTCCTGTGGGGGCGATCCTCCCCAACCTAACTAGTTAGGTTATTTACTTGACGCGGACCACTTTACTTCTATGTTGAGAAGTACGTTTGAGCGTATCAAAGTGGTTCCGAGAGTTCTACGCATCCTACGTAGCGACTATTCCGATCACAGATTGATTAGGCGGGCTGCTCACGCTAAACCAGGCCCACGGGAGCAGGTTCGAGTCCGGGGCGTGCATGGTGGAAATTTCCCTGGCCAGATATCCGCCGGTTCCTATACGGCGGAGTACAGATGCCTAAGGAGGACTCCCCACACTGCCGATTGTTCGACTACCGCTAGCAGATAGTGACGGATGGACCCAGTTCTGCGCGAAGCAGGACACTAGATGAGACCACCAAGAGGTGGAGGCATGCACATATCAGTCGGACGGAGAGGGTGCAGATTGGAGTCAATGAACCGAAGGGGCCATCAAGGAAGGCAACTCACGTTTGTCGCGAAGTTCTGGTGGCTTGCTCGTCACGTCATGGCCTTCCCCCACAGCTGCTGATACCATAATCATTGGGATGAGCAGTGTGATAGCAGCGCTGTGATAAGACGACTCCCTTCAAGTTACCGCCGCTCCACGGTGAGTGTCCGACAGTCATTACCCGTATCACGTCAGAAATTGGCGTCGGAAGTACACTGAATCGGGGCCCTTCGACGCACCACCGGTTTGGCTGGTTCAAGAGTGCTGGGTGGGGACCTAGGCTGGCTGCGCCGGATCGGGATGTTAGAGTCTGAACTGTCAGCCTCATCAGCGCGAGGCCGACGGTGCCGAAAAGTGGCGGGGTGAGGGACCAGCGAGCTTGAAGCTTCTTCGGACCGGGGGGATAACCCTAAGGAGCCAGGTCCTTCTCATTTGTGGCGACCCAGAGGGGTGTGCAGGCCAGTGTACGCTACCTCATCAGACTGGGAGGCTGTGGACTACGCCGGACGCCAACCTTCTTGGCGTGGGCTCTGGGGGCGTGTGTAGCCACGGGAAGGGGGGCGGAGGTGCCGGGGGGCTATTCTCTGGGTCCCGGCTCATCATCGAGCCGAAGACCATGCGGGCAGACCGGGGCGACAGACTTCGATCGCCCGCAGGCATAGGTGCGGTCTGACTTGGGAATGCCATAGTCGAAGTACCTGTAAAGGAGCAATATTAGTTATGAGTAGTAGCAAGCAAGACAGCCCAGCTAATAGGGACATTTAAACTTTGAAAATAGCTTATGCGTAGAATATTTGGAAACTGTATCAACACGAGAGACCGATGACGGCTAGTCGTGGTAGACGGACCGTCATGGAGGTCGTCGGGTTCTTGTATTGGTTAGTATATATAAAGAACCTGAAGGAGGGGGGGTTCTCTGGACGATCATGACGGGTCGAGCAGGACGGACCGTGTGAGTACGACGGTCCGTGTAGAGTCCGGCGTTAGGACACTTCGAAAATGTGGAGAGAACCCTTATCAGTGGGGTTCTATGACCATCATGGACGGTCAGCAGACGGACCGTGTGGGTACGACGGTCCGTTCGTCGAAGAGCCGTCGTAGGGACACTTAGAAGATGTTGGGAAGACCCTTATCGAGGGGTCTCTGACCATTATGACGGTTGAGGCAGGAAGGTACCGTCGAAATAAAATAAGACGGTCGTCACACATGTCGTTGGGCAGTGTGCTAGGGTTTCGGGAACGACCTTACGACGGTCCGTGCTGTGTGCGAGGTCTCATCGGGGTCTCGTTCTGAGTGACGGTGCAGGACTACAGTAACTAAGCAATCCCCGATGAAACCCACATGGTCTTGTAGTGTTGTGGACCTATCTTGGTTATCCCAAACTACCTAAGAAAACTATCAATGCAAAATTTACCTAGCGCTGGGTTATCAACATGGCATATCGAACAGTTTGAGCCTAGGTTGGACATATCTACATCAAGGAAACAATATCGACTAAAATACGCTAATAACTAACTACTAAACCAAAAGCAAGATAAATGATTATTAAATTGAGACAACATACTTGGAATGGACGAAAACCACCAAGTGGGGATGGAATTCAGGTGGCAGGTAGATACCAATAGCAGCGCATCCCACTAGTAGATAATACTGATAAAGGTTTTGGGGAGATTGTGGGAGTAATGAGCAGTGGGGAGTGTGGACGTTGAAAGAGGGGGAGGATGAGGGACTGTGGAAGTAATGGGGTGAATATGGAGGGGTGGGGAAGAGTATAAACGGTCAGATTTTGAAAAAGGGTCAGTCGGGTCGGGTCGGGTGAGATTCAGTTATCACGCGACGGTTCCCCGACGACGGTCCGTCGCATTCTGTGAAGGGCGTCGTAGGTTGCGTGTGTGCCTAATACTCGACAATGACAGAAAACTACGTACCTGGGTGACGGATGCCTACGACGGTCCGTTGCATTGTGCAACGGTCCGTCGTTTTATCCGTCAAGGCACTGCGAAGTGTTGTTCTGCAGACATTTCTGGTGAGGGCTGCAAATTAAAACCCATTAATAGAAAAAAAACAATGCTGACCATTAGTAAAAAGCCGATAAGTATTGGGTGGCCTCCCAACAAGCGCCTGATTTAAGTCGCGGTACGAGGGGGAACACTTGCTTTACTCAGACTTCATCAGATGGTTTGCTTCTATTACTTTATTCCCCGACGCTTTAGGGCCAAAATAAGTTTTCTCTATCCTATTCCGCTTTAAACGGCACTCCCTCCTTGGAGTTTAATCAACTGAGCTCATGAGGGACTTACTTGGGTAATTTCAAATAAAAATAAGGGCCTTGTCCATTTGGACTTGAGGCTTGCCCGGAAGACAAGGCACACCCAGAACTGTCTCAACACCATAAATCCCCACCATAAAATCTTGTTTTGCTTTTTCTGTTCAGTCTTTCTTCATTTTTCTTTGTGGTATATGGCAGATTACGATTGGAGTTCATCACTTCTGCTCATGGTCTTACAATGTTGAAGATTAGCGTCTCATTATTCAGCCGGGAAAGTCATCTGTCCCTTCTCCATATCAACTAGAGGCTCTACCTGTAGCAAGGAGCTGGCCTCCCAAGAATAATAGGCACTTCAAAATAGACCTCCACCAATCAAGAATGACA
Organism: Solanum habrochaites; assembly: GCA_027704765.1. Classification (NCBI taxonomy): domain Eukaryota; kingdom Viridiplantae; phylum Streptophyta; class Magnoliopsida; order Solanales; family Solanaceae; genus Solanum; species Solanum habrochaites. The sequence goes on from JAKWJA010002491.1 coordinate 10,252,419, forward strand.
AAAAATCGCCGGAAAGATGAATGATTCAACTTTTACTAGAACATCCTGGGGTATCCCTATAGGCCGTGTCCCACTGTCCGATCGCCATCAGTAGCCGCATCGTAAGTTGGGTTCGGATCCACCAATCCCACTTCTGACATGAGAGGGGCATGGATTTATGCTTGCCCCCCAGATAACATAAATGGGCTTTCGACAAAACGTAATGACCCAACTGTACAAGGAGAATAGTGAACGCACCACGATTTCTTTATTTTGTACGAGGGATCTAGTAGCGATAGCATAACACATGCGCAGTCTATCATCATCTCGAAAGTGACCGATCTTTCTGTGTGACCAGTCTTTATAAATTGGCGTAACGGGCATTGTTCTTAAAGCTTCTACAAAAGGGACATGGATAGAAAGTTGCTGCAACATAGTTATGAAACAGCGGTGGGTATGTACCATCTTCGGTCTTTTCACTACATCTCTTAGGGAAAGGTGGTTGGAGGCATGGACATGGGAATTAACCCTTGTGGTGAGTTTATGCATCTTTTCATACTTTAGCTGGCTTCACCACTACCCTTTACCACCTTATCATTATCCTTCCTCACATTTTTCTCTGGCGATGGCGTTAGGTGGGTCAAGGGTTTGCCTACCACCCCGAGTGGATTGCCATACAGTGCGCATCATTCTTTGGGTTTTGGACAGTGTGCTAGGGAAGAAGTTGCACGGTGCCGTTGTGGTGCAATGTCGCAGATAAATTGGGCCACTTGCAATGCGATCTGTTTAATGAAATTGCGTGTGTATCAACTTTGTGCCAATAACTAGCTTAAATCCACCCCTTATTCTTTAATGTGCTCATTCACTGAACTCGAAACCTCATCTCATTGTAGGCAACAACATATCCTCAAACTCGCGACCATACTACCTACACATCCTAGGAGTAATTCCCGATTTGAGGAGGAACATAGGGTCCATTCCTGTCGTTTCTATTACCATGTTACCCCTGTTGAAGTTGCGTCGCGGATTGTAATTTCCATCTAATGACTTAATGACCCTCACGATTTGTATTTACCATTAGTTCCGACCTTGGATGCCATGACCTTTGGCGCCAATTATCCTGATTTTAGCCTTGGGCTTGGTCGGAAACCCCCCATCTTTAATTTACTGCATAGGAATCCTCCGCATAATAACACTCATCGTTTGAGTGGTGTGGTTAGCCAAGTAGTTGACTGCATTAATCTTTTTGCACGCCCAGTGACATGTTTTAGTACCAAACACAGCTCAGTTCTCATTTTTTTTGAAGCCATTTCTTCCCGAATAGAATTACTGTGGATGGGTTGTGAGGGTACTGCATGCAAAGGTTTTTCTCCCTGTATCATATTTTCTAGTACTCCAAGCTTGTTTATTCGGGAGATTTTTCTAATTTTTCAGCGATCTCCGCATTAAGACATTCCCATACGATCACCTGCTAGAGTGTCCAATACCTCTTTGTTGTTATCATCTTGTCCCCTATAAGAAGATTCTTCAGTGATCATCATCTATACGGTGATTTGGAACAACTTCGCAAGAATGAGGTGAATCTAGCCCAGAGGTACTAAACGGGGGCTCTCCTGTATAGTGGCCACAAAGGAATTCACCATGTCTTTGTGGTTAAATTTTGGATGGACCGGATAGTTAGCATTGATAGAAGACATCTCTTAGGTTGATTCCAAGTAAAGATGGAGTGTATGGGATGCTCAGTGAACAACATAGCAGCCTCTCCCGTCAGTGAGGAGGAAAAACTCTTGAGCCTATTACCATTAGATCCAAATCAGGCCTCCCCACACACTTTTACACACTGCCCTTACCATTATGCTATATGGGCATGTGGGATCCTAGAAGGTAGCCTGAAACAAACCTCTGGCTGGAGCATTTGAATCCAGATCTAGTTACCACAAAGTGTGGCCTGGGGGTAGAGGAGCCAAACCAGTGCCCATCCGAATCTGCCTATGTTATCATAGCCTCTGTAGTATGCTTGGGGCCGTGGAGCGGATTCTGTCCCCTCTGTAATGGTTACCCGGAGCATCGGGTAAATTTGACCCGTGAACATCAACGGAGCGGGATGTTGGGTTTGGATCCTCACATTGTTCCAAATTAGATTCATGTTTCGAGTGTCCGCTCTTAACTCGTGGATCGTAGGGGAAAAACGGTTCTCTCCTCCTCTTGTGTATTTGGCATTACAAGGAGGATAGTTCTGAAAAGAAATAAAAAACAATAAAAAACAAAGTAAAAATCAAGAAAATATCAACTAAAACAAGAAGTAAGTTTCAAGTTAATCTAAAAGCTAAATTCCCCGGCAACACCTTTCTTTCTTTTGGATTTTTCAAATATGAGTCAAAATGAACTTTAATTGGTAATGGTTTATTTTGAAATATCTTTTTAGTTACTAGTGTTTTGATGGTAATGGATTGTGAAACTTGAAATAAATATTTTAGTTTGATTTTGTTCAATTTTATATTGTCGAGTCAATTTTGATTTTGCTATGTATAAATCATCATTGAATCCAAATTCTCGTTCTATCAAATTTGCAGCGCTGTGTGTACTTGATAATTTTGATAAGTGGGGGTGAGGAACAATTAACTTTTCTTGTTAATAAATATTTTGCAATTTAGGGTTTGACTCTTTAATGTTCTTTTGATGCTAATGGGTTGTGTAAAATTTAGATTAGAAAATTATCTTATTTGGTGAATCACTTTGCTGAATTAAGTATGAGTCAAATTAGTGGAGAATTCTCAAGAATGATAATATTGAGTGAGAAATTGTAGAGTTCAGATAAGAAAAAAATTGAAGAAGAAGTCTAAAAGAGAATGAGAGAAGATGAGCACGAAATAAGGGGGGTGGGGGTAAAAAAAATATTTTTTTTGACTTTAGTTTGACTAAAATGTGCCTAATTTACTTTTAATTTAATTTTATTTCCACATCATTTCTGGGGTGACATTAGTTACACTTTTAACAAGAATAAATTATAATACTTTAAGCTTGTAAATGACTTTTGGGTACAAGTTTAGCTTGCAATTTATGTCTTTTCCCTTATGTAAATGAACCTTTGAGTATAGAAAACTAGAGAGTGAAGATATGTTTGTAAAAGATATTAGAATTTGATTGAATTTTGGGATATTGATAGAAATGTTATTATCCATAGAAGAATGATTTATTTAGCTTCATCTTTTTTGTCTTTTATTGTGATGGTTTTCATTTGTGGTTCATTTTTTCTCATTACTTCAAAAATTAGATATTAAATCTCCCAAAGATTTTTCCTTTAATGTAGTGGAAAGTAAACATTTAAAGTCGTATCAAAAAATAATAATTACATTTATGTCACATTATGGAAAAAAATATGTTCTCTATTTTTAATTTGTCTGTTTAACTTTTTTAGGGCTATTGTAAAAGAATATTGCCTTTTCTTCACGGCCCAACTATTAATTTGACTTTCATATAAAATACTTAACGTCGTATGATTAAAGGATATTCTAATAATAATTTAAGTTAAGTTTCTTACCTTTTGTTCAAAAATAATTACAACAATTCATTTTCTAAGATAATAAAAAATATAAAACTTATGTTTTTTGAAGAAAAAAAACAATATCTTCTTTGTATCATTTAATTCAAGTATCTTAATTTTCTTTGAGAAAATAATTGTGGTAATTCATTTGGGATGGGTGCATACTCAGATACTTCCTAGCACTTTCTATTTGTGGAATAGTACATAAGGCCTAACATTTTAGGAAAAGAACAATTATTTCTCAAAAGAGTAAAATATTTATTTTTGAATGTTTCTTTACTTTCATTCCCTTTTTAAATTTTAAAATGACATATATTAAATGTCAATATTTATTTTTGAATGTTTCTTTTCTTTCATTCCCTTTTTAAATTTTAAAATGACATATATTAAATTTTTTTGCATGCTAACGTCATATTGATATCAGCATCCATACTTTTGTTCCCTCTTCAATATCATCACAATATATTACAATATATGGATATAATCTGGTGATATCAAAAGTTAAAGTATTCTCTCTTTCTCCTTAATATCATCAAAGTATAGTATACTTTGATGATATCAATGAGTAATTGAATAGTATTTTTATTTTAAGTTTGTTACAATCCTTCGATACGATTATACTTTGGTGATATCAATGAGTAATTGAACAATGTTTTTTTTAGGTTTGTTACAATCCTTCTATACGATTATTCAATCATCTATTATACCCTAATGATGTATCTACATATTGTCATATCATTGAGGTATGTTTCAATTCCTCAACTTTAATTATAAAAAATATAAAAATATAATTTCTACTAATTTAGTGTTTCATAAATAATTAAGAGTTTTCTCTTTATTTTTTCTTATTTATTTCTTAAAAAGAAAAATTCAATCCTATATGATAATGATAATGGAAGAAAATAACAATTTCTGTTTGGGGCACGTCAAGATCAAGCTTTGAAGAAGCTGGATAATGGAGACTGAAATTTCAACTAAAAATTTTAGATCAATGTTTCAAAATATTAAAACATCCCAATTGTTTAAAAAATTCTGCAATTTTATATCTCTATCTAAAAGAATTTTCTTACCTTCAAAACAAGAATTATTGTAAGAACAAAAATAAAAAATAGTTGAATCTAGATTTGTTGGGGTACTCAAAAAAGAGAACCCCTCCAAAAATTGGCGTATGCCATTATAAGAGCTGCGCGCACACGGTATTCTTTAGTAAAAGGCGAAAGAATAGTTCGCTTTGTGCTCACTGCATGGCTGCTTAAGTTTTGCAAAAGATACATCTGTTTCTTTTATGAGAATTTCATCTGGGTTCGAATCCTATGAGAGGTTCCACTAGAGATCAGAAGAGATCAGAAATTGTTGAGAAACAACAAGTCGTTCTGTTGTCCTTCAGGCTGATCGGAAAAAGAAAGAAAGAAATGGTTAATAATTCAAGATAATTACGTATTACAAAATACCGTCTCACATTATCCTATTTCATTCAGATCCGGGATGTGATATGGTTCCGAAGGATGAACCGGGAAAATGGACAGTTCCAAAAGATTTCATTCTTGAACAAAAATATCATTTTTTGATGTATTTCATTCGATTCCATTGACCGGAAAACGGAAGGCTACAGTACACTACGATTTGCATCGAGGAGAGATTTCAAGAACTGGCAAGATCTATTCATGTTCTATCAAATAACCGAGCCGGATCTATTACGACAAAGTTTATATTTACTTTTCATTTAATGATGTGGTACTCGCCTCACCCCTATGATATCAATATGAACAAACCATCATTTTCTTTGATGATTTTGAATTCATATGGTCACAATCTAATTGATGAAATGTTCACATAGAATGTTTCGGGCCACTATCTTGAATTGTGCGCGAAGTCAGAATTTTTATTAAGAAAATTCAAAAATTAACACACGAAGAAAGCAAAAGGATTCAACTATAAAAATTATTTTTAACATAATAAAGTGTGAATGTGTGATATTTTGGAGTGTAAAACTCGTAATTTAGCTGAAGGTCGTGTAGGAACCACCACAACAACAAAAAGTAAAAATACAAAAGAATGCAAAAACTTTTACCGACAAAAACTTTAGTGGGCATTTTACAAAAGAGTACTTGTCACTAGCATAATTACCTAACAACTGCACTACTTTCAAGTGAAGAGCTGTACTCTGTTTTCCACAAACTATAATCTCAATTAAATTTTGTTTAAGAATTGGAAAGAGGTTGCACGAATGCAGGCCCCCACTGTCACAAAGGCTCGACCACTTGGAACCAGCCTTAAAGCTGGTACCATTCCAAAGTGCAATGGATGTCACCAGCCTAGGCCATGGGTCCTTTCAAAGTGCAATGAATTCACTCATTGACCCAGCAAAGTATGTTTCATGTGGGATCCTTCCTATTTTTTTATATTCATCCAGATTCCTTTTTCCTTCATTTGAGTCGATGAGGGACTTTTCGCTTAGAATTAGAATTTATTTTCATTATAGCCCCACATAAACCACAATCACATCTTTTACAGCTCTCTATAGCCAAAGAACTACACGACCCAGGGATAAAAATGACGATGAAAAAAATTTTGTGACAAACATGAACGTCATAATTCATGTGTTTATAGGGCCTTTACTCAATATCTCAGGTTTAACAAATTAGCCGCGTCTGGGAGCAATTGATTAATTATTTATCCCTCATACAACATACAAAATCACTCTGCAAAACAAAAAATAAACCAACAAAAACATGTTCAACTTTTATAATTGAGCCCCAAGTTTAGCTGAAAACCATGTAGATGCAACAAAAACTTGAAAAGGGTTTGACAAAATTTTGTTTTAGAATTGGTAGGGGCCGCGCGAACGCAGGCCCCCACAGCAACAAATTATGACGTAGGCTCGGCCACTTGGACCGACCTTAGGCGGGCACCCCTCCAGAGTGCAATGGAGGTCACCAACCTAGGCCATGGGCCTTAATGATCACCCATTGACCCCGTCCAGGTAAGTATGTTTCTTGGAGCTCAGACCTTTTTTCTTATACCCATTTTAATCCCTTTATTCCTTTGTTTCAGCCGATGAGGGACTTATGATGACCCTTGATTATATTTTTTTCATTTATAGCACCACAAAGACAACAAACAGGATGTCTAATTCATCTTTCTTTGCCTTTGTAAGTGGAACATATGGAAGTATCCATGGCAGTGGGATTTGGCTCATGAAACAACCATTCAACCAAATGCAATTTCCTTTTGTTCTCTATTCTTGTCGTAAATGGAGAGACTATTGCAAGAAGAATTTTGTTTAAAAGTAGCATATTCTTCTTTGGATTTTCAATCTTTCATCTTTCTTCACCAAACAATCTATTGCTTTATCTTGTTCAATTACTTATACATCACACACGCATCCGTCAACGTTTCTAAAGAGTACAATCAGCCTGATTGCTTAACAGCAATAACAAGACTCCCGTAAAATATAATCTTATCTCATTTATGACCTTTAACGTCAAAGAATCAACCGACACATTTGGAGGAAAAAAAAATGTATCAGATATACCTGACCATTTTATTCCATACATGGAAGGCAAATTTTCAAACTTGATGAGTGACGGATCGTATTTCAACTGATTCTATCACACTTCACAGTTTTAACTGAACTAAGAATAGTCACACACAATGACATGAATCTTACAATGATGTCAAGAAATAAAGCGTTTCAGCATTAAGGCTTATTTTAATATTTATCTCACAGCTCTGGTCTGACAACTCAGCTTCACTGGTAAAGTACCACTCAAAAACGTCCGATAGGACTCAGTTTTAGTGTTCTATTTGGATGTTGTATAATTTTAAAGAGACTAATGTAGCTACTATTACTCTGGCAATGCAAAGGTCCAGAATCGTCTAGTCCCAAATGCAAGAAACCTCACCGAATGCTCACAGAGCATCGATTCTCAAAGAGAATTCATTGATTTCAACAAATAAGATATAAGCATAGTAATTTTCCTCTATATATGTATTATTTTAAAAAAAAAAAGGGTTTCTTGTATGCAATAAATGAGCATTTCAGAGAACTTTTCAGGATGATGAGGCTTTCTTGGTTTGTTCAACTTTCTTCTGTTTTGACAAATCTAACTTTCTTTCACTAGAGCGAGAACGACAGAAATCTGTTGGGTTGTTAGGCCCTACGAACGAAATGAAAGAAAAATGCAAGGAAGTCTGCAAACATGTCACAAAGAAGCAGTAAAAGTATATACTGCGTGCCACAAAAGAGCAGCGGGCACAGGGGTAATCAGCACCAACTGGCTTAAAAACGCATGAGAACATATGAAATGCTTCATTCATTTGTTTATTCTTTTTTACTTTTTAATAGGAAAAATACTGGAACCAATATTAGAATTCTAACTAACTGTATAAAACGGATAAATTATTGTTTACAGTATTACAAAAGCTAAAATGGAAAGGAATGCAGATTAAAGTCAAATAGAGTTTCAGAACCATCACAAGGCTAGAGGGTGAATCAGTTATCAGGTTAACGTCGCTTAAGTATCACTAGTCTCAACTGACAGCTAAAACTCCTAAGAACAGAGCTGAATTAAGATAAAGTAATACAGGCGTAAGCGTGAGAAGAAAGTAAAGGAAATTCAACTCTATTAAGGGGCACTTCAGAGAGAAAGAAAGTATGAAAAGGGGAACGTTAGAACGCGAGCCTGAAAAGTAGTTTCGAGTGCTTCATCAACTGCTTAAAATGAAAGGGGTCAGGAACAGCAAATTAACAGTGTTGAAGGAGATATCAAGAGGGAGTAGTATATTTATTACCTTGCTCCAGTAAAGCTTCAAAGTCTGATCGTTTCTTCTGAAATCACACACATGGCAGAGCTCGTTGAATTAGGGATAGTACTGTTCTAATTCAGCCAATACCTATACTTATTAATTCAATTTTGGTCGTACTTTCTTGAATAAATTCTTCGTACGTCACCACATTACCATGAGTAAATACTTTCCTTCCTAAAGTGGACCAAAGTGACAGTATGTGCAAGTTAATTGACTTTAGGAGAATAAATTACATGCTTCCTCCTCAATCTCCTCTTGGGTAGAAAGAATAAACCAAGTGATCCCCTCATCTTTGAAGACAATAATATTTCAAATTTGTAGTTCAAATTCCTCTAAATATTCACCAATTATACAAAACTTGAAAGAGCATATTCTTGTCACCATCTATCCGTCAACTCTGGTTCAACTAATGTTTATGTTGTTAACATCATTATCATAGTGAGGGCAGCCAAATCCTTAGTGCTATTGACAATCTACTCAGGCAATACAAACATCGTCTTTTTCTTTTCCATATGGTAAATGGAGAGACTATTGACTATTTGCTAGAAAAAATTGTTTAAAAGTAGCATATTCTTCTTTTGATTTCAATCCTCTCTCTGTTTCATCTTTCTCATAAATGAACTATAGTTACATATAGTTTCCAAAGGAATATGATGTTTTCTACAATGCCTCAATTACATGCAGATGTTTGGAAGACCAGCAATATACTCCAAAATGTCCCTAAACGGGGATGGATTAGATTAATAAACATGTCAATACTAATACAAGAAGACATGAAACTAAAGAGGAATCAAGATGGTCACACGACTATGTAACAGTAAAATCTTGCCAGCTATAGTCATGAACTAAAGTCACATCTTTTATGAATCTTTTTAGGCACAGGAGCTAATCTTATGTATATCTTAGAGCAATAAGTAGAAGAAAAATTACGATACTATAATATACTTATGTTCCCAACTCTATACAGAAAGTTGCTTATACTTGAGTAGTTCAAGTGACCATGATTATTTATTTGCATTGTGAGAAGGCAGATTCTGCTGATGTTGCAAAAGTAAACCATAAACTGCAACCCTCTAAAACAAATTATAGTAACTCATCTCTTCATGATCTATATAAAGTACTTTGGATAAAGATGACCAATAAACCACGACATGCTGAGTCAGGAGAAGATTAAACCAGGATCTAGTCCATAAACAGAGAAAACAGAAGAAACGGATCCACTCCAGAAACTAACAGCTACAATGTACATGCCTCTTAAAAGAGAAAAACAATCAAGAAGAATGTGTGTAAGGAACAACATAAAGAAGATATCTTCATGTCAAGAAAATTTTCAAATTAAGCCGCTAACAACAAAAAAATTACTTTCTCAATTGCAATGTGGAAAACAATACCTACCAACCAAAAAAAATCATTATCATCCAAAACTGACACTCTTTCCCCAATAAAAAGTTTGCCGTCAATTTTCTCACTATCTTCACAAATTCCCTCTCTCTTTTGCCTTGTAAGGGAACCATGAGGAGGCGAGAAAAAAGGCTCACAACTCAAGTTGAGCTAAAGCTGATTCAGAGGCAATGGGGTTGGCTCATGAAACACATTCAACCAATGGGCCATCGGCTTTGAGTTCAAAACAGGGTTATTTCTCCAAACATTAGTCGCATCAAACCAAGGGGAACCAAGTGATGGTGACAAGAAAAACTCCCGTAGCACCATGATGCCACCTCGTGAGTCAGGCATTTCCATATCGTTTCACTCCCACAACACAAACCATAACGTGTATATGCTGCCACTCTATTCATTCCTACACACTCTTTGAAACCAGCACGGGCTTAGGGTCTTGCTTAATGCATGGAGGACATGAGGGGGAATGTCGTGACCAGTCGTGAGGCACATTATAAATGAATAGTAGGGCCATAGGGAGCACATGTCAAAGTGAGAAATCAAACCCTCTTATGGAGGTCTTCCCATAGTAAGGATTAAGTGAAGAGCTTGCAGCATACCTAAAGCAAATCTGGTTCGTCGCATGGATGCTCCCTGGTTGAGTTGCTTACCCTGTGTTTCCAATGCCTTTAATTGATCCATCCAAAACAATTGATGGTATGACCCAAGGAGCATGTGGGTTCATCCCAGCTCATCAATGACTTCACCTGTGAGTGCCACAACAATCACACCCTCGACACCATTGCAATTGCCAATTTACTAAGGCATCATAAGCCTCAAGATCGAATCTTCCATCTGGTAGATATGGGGTTTTGATTGCAGTAATCAATCGAAGTTTTTTTATGTCCTCGGCAAACGTCCTGCATATGAGAAGGTTAATGAATTTATGTTAACATTGTGGTTGCATGTATCTCCTGTAAATTTCCTTGATGCTGATATTCACCTATTAGCTGTTTGTGTTAACTACAAGGGAAGCATGTATAATTGATTGTTACCTACAGGGAAATGTTTATCCATTTCCAATGCATATCATTGATTGTTGCTAATAGCTCATCAGAATAAGATGATACTGAATGTCCCATTTTGTTGACACAGCAATACCTAAGCATTCAATATACTAGATAGTTCCTAATACTGTTAATTCATGGAAGACTAACTGCATGAAATCTAAAATTGACCACATTACAAGAATAGGAATAACATGTCAAACAGGCGAACGATTCATCAAATCACACACACATAGATGATAAAACTATGATCAAGGAACCACCATTGCCTTCTAATATCTTGATCTGATTTCTTAAATTGATAAAATTATTGAGTTTGGCTAACCTATCAGTTGCAAGGTGTCATAACGACTTGTATTTTTGGATCATGACAATTTGGTATTGGAGTTGGTAAAAGAGTTTTGACAGTTCAAAATCGCGTGATTAGGATATAACCAATCTATTCCATGGGTAACATAAAAGTGTACAATATCTAAGACCTTCAAATTCGCTTGAGTATATCATATTCCATCAAAGTTACTAGACACACAGCACATGTCCAAACTCGCAACAAATTATGTCGAAACATAAGAATAAGTAGAGCCTGAATCAAATAATATTGTAGTCGACCGATGACAAACCGGAAAAATAAATGTGAGAACACCTGAAGCTCTACCCTACTCGAAATGCATAACAATAGGCATGGCTGCCCTCAAACTTCACACGACCGGAATGGAATCCACCTCTGCCCATATGAGAACCGCCTCTACCACTTTGTGCACCTCCCCGTATTGGAGGTTGTGCAGCCTTAGAAGTCAAAGCATGAGAACCGCCACGTCTGTCTGGGGACATTCTCTCAAGGAATGTCCCGTGTCACCACACTCAAAACAACCCCTACGGGGCATAGGCTGATGCGAGAAACCTGAATGCCCTCCACGGCCTAAAGGTCAGGATGATGAGCATTGTGAAGTTTGTATTGAACTGGAAGTACTACGTCCTACATAATCAACCTCAGAGGATGACATGAATGGGTTTGATAGACAGAGGGTGATAAACCCTCCCTAAGTAACCTCGACTCCTAGGTGGAGCACCACCATAATCACCTGCCTGACGTGCCCTCTTACCCTCGCGCTAAATCTTTTTTAAATTTTAGGCAACATCTATCACTTTCTGAAATTTAACAGCGAAAGCGAAAACCTAATAAACTCCCATGCAAATCGAAATAATCACTCATTCAACAAACCTTCTCACTTTCGATGGCAAGTATCATCAAAGTGTTCCTAAGCAAGGCATAAATTTAGTTTCGTACTCAATAACTGACATACCCTCCTACTCTAATCCCTTAAACCGCGTGGAACAAACTATGCTAGAAACACCTTGCTAAATTTAGCCCATGAAAGTGGAGGTGATCCAGCTAACCTACTATCAATATAATTCCTCCACCATTGATTGGAAAAGCCAATCATCTGAAATGTTGTGTAGTCAGCTCTACTAATCCAAGGTTGTGCAACCTCTCATGACTGCGGACTATAAACTCATATCCATCACACTCAATTCACTAGTGTAGGTCAGAGGATAACCTTCTAAACATCTTTTGCTTATCAATATCCATGGCATGTTTATTAGTCAAATGTGGTTTCCATTACGACCTTAGTGGTGATCGTGATGTTTATAGTCTTAAGAGCGGTTGTGTCCAGTGTTATGATTTTCTGAGCAGGCCATAAGCATAGGCTCATCTGTTGTTATCACGTGTATTATTCTAGTTTGTCATCGATCGGTTACAATACTATTTGAACTAAGCTCTACATATTCTTATATGTCTACAAACTTTTCTTTGAGTCTGGATATGTTATGTGAGTTGCTTTATTTGCATGTACATGTTTCTACTCTTGTTGGGAATCACATAGTGATATATCGATTGTGCGTACTTTGATGATATATGATACTCAAGCGAATTTGAAGGTCTTAAATATGATAGACTTTGATGCTATCCTGGAATAGACTGGTTATTTCCTTATCACGCCATTTTGAATTGCCATAACCCTTTACCTACTCTGATACGAAATAGTCATGACCCATAAACACAAGTTGTTATGACACCAATCTTGGATGGTATTTCATTTTTACTGCATTTCATTTTGTGAAAGACTTTTTTATGATATTTTGTTTGTCACTTAGGATTGTCTTACCAATCAGTTGAAAACATAATGATCATCACGACTTGTGATTTTGGATTGTGACAGCAGCATGTTTTACAAAGTTTGAATCTGCCAACTACAAATGTTTTATCTACTACAGTTAAGTCAATTTTGATGTTCAGTGTACTTATTTTCGTAGGTAAAATTGGTGAATATACTACATTATTTCTTCTATCATCTCCAACAACCTATAGTTTTTCCTAGCCATTTCACCACTACATTCCAATAAAACAAAAGTAATCAACTTGTCATATACTATTGTCTAGCATACCCAAACAAGAAACACAAGGAAGTAGCATTATCCAATAATTCATAGAACCAGTGTGCACTTCAAAAAGATTGTTCATATCATAGATCACATTTAATCCCAAATCAACTCTGCAGGTGGATATTACCTATTTTTTACTTCATTACTTCGCATCGGGAGGTGGATACTTGGAATTACTGCTGCTATGGGTGACTTCCATGTTGCATTTCTCCTGTTAGCAAACAATAATGAATTCACAGTACAGAAATTAAAGAAGTTGATCATCATTTGATGATGTCGAGCAACATACATACATACCTGTTTGTTGTTCCGGCACGTTCAACATAGAAATGGCAGCAACTTGTAATTGAGGATGACATTTCTCGCTATCGGAAATGTGTAAACGGAGAGAGAGGAAAAAAGACGAGAGAGAAAGAGGCGCAACACGTTCTTTTATAAAAAATACTCCGGAAAGAGGCTTAGGGTTTTCTGGCGGGATGATCAAAGGGTATTTCTGTCATTTAACTCAATCATGAAAGTCACCTCATGCACCTTTTTTTGAATTTTCTCTCTTCCTAATTAGTTATTGGCCCTTTAGGAACACGCCTACCCATTGAGAATTTGTATTCATCTATCTTACTTACTTGCCATTTATTAATAATTCATACATAATCACATCTTATCACTATTTTAGGTTTTAGCTTTAAAAAATATATATAATGAGTAGGTTTATCATTATATTTTTATTTTGTGTTATTCGGAAATGAGTTTTTTATGTAATGAATATTAATTAATTCATCTTAATTAATTAAATTGATCAATAAAACATTATTTAGTTTAAGTTTATATTTTCAAAGCTAATGTTCCTATTATTCCTAATTAATTGTCCAATTTTGAATTGACATACCTATTAAGAAAAAAATTATCGGAATGACACACCTATTAATTATGAAGTAGATAAATTAAAAGTTTAACATTTTCAAAAAATTCTAAATTTTTCAAAGTAATAAATTGAGAACATAATAGAGAAAAAAAATTATCCTTTCTTTATTCGTCAAAATCAACAAATAATTAGGGACAACTAAAAAAAGTACATATATAATTAAAGACAAATGAAATAACTCTCAACAATAAAATGGATGATAATGATGCAAATTAGAAAAGTATTTACTATATGTGTAAGAATTTCTACTTGACATAAAAAATTAGAGCGAAAGGTATTAGAAAGAAAGAGAAAATGGTCAAAAGCTTCCCGAATTTATATTTGATTTCTAATTACACACTTCAATTTTACGGGAGTCCCATCACTAATTTGAATTGTTTAAAACTGTAATTATACTCTTAAAAAGTCACAACCACGTCTATCTTGACATTTAACATCACACGTTTGACAGGTGAAAATTGATTCTAAAATTTTTAAATTTTTTTATTATTATTTGTCACTTTCTCCTATACTCTTCCAATTTCTTCAAATTCCTAAACTAAATTCTTCCCCCATCTCTTTCAGATTCCTGCCAATTTATTCAAATTCCTAAACTGAACTCTTCCCCCAATTCTTTCAAATTCCTATTGAATTGTGAGACATAACGATAAATATTGATAGCTAAAGCTTGTCAAGTAATATTCAAGTTTGTTCTAAAGAAATTTGTACGAAAACAAGTCTCCTAAGATTATGCCATCAATCAACGGTTTCTTCAGCGATCCAAACTAATGCCCTAGTCAAGTTTAATATGGATTAACATAAATATTCTGTCTTATTTTCCATTGAATGAGATAGACATTAAATGCATTTTTCTGGCCTGCGATGGGCATAAAAGATATGAGTTCGAATCCTAAAGCAAAAAAAAATGTCAAAAATTCAAAAGGGGTACATCAAAAAAAAATTAACCAAAATGGCAAAATCGCTATTGATATAGCAATTGTGTTTTGACATCGTTTGCTCAAAATTGTTGTTACGTCAGCGATTTTGGCAGCAAAATTTTTTATCCAGAAATAATCGCTACATGGGCAGCGTTTTCGACAAATTTTTATTTTTAAAAAAATAATATTCTTGTGACTTCAGCCTTTTTAAAAGCGTTTTTGGCAAATTTTTATTTTTTAAAAAATAAAATTGTTGTGACTTCAGCCTTTTCATTGACATTTAAAAAAAAAAAATTAGTATCACTGCCTAGGCAGCGATTTATGTGAGAATTTTTTTTTTTTTTGGAAAGTCACTGCCAATGCAGCATTTTCAGTGGAAGTTTTTTTTTAAAAAAATCTTGGCAGCTATTTTTGCGAACTAATTCTATTAAAAATGCCTGCCCATTGCTGTTGAAATTTTTTGGTCTTACTGTTGGGAATAAATTAATTTAAATAAAAAGAGTTTACGATTTTAAAAAAGTTGGCACAGATTTAATTTTTAAAAAAAAAATTCCACCAAGCAGTAATTTTTTATAATAAAAAATTCACAAAAATCGCTGCGAAGAAAAAAAATACACGAAAAAGGAAGAAATTTTTAATAAATTGCAGTGATTTTAAATGAAATATAATAATTTGGATTTTTTTTAAAAATAATTTAGTGAAATATTTATTAAAAATTGTAATGCAATTTTTATATTGTTCAAAATTAAAAAAGAAAATTACCAACATTTAATACGATTTTTTTTTAAAAAAGAACTGGCAACGATATTTTTAAAAAGAAAAATTTACCAAAAGCAATTTTTTTAATTAAAAAGAATTTTTTATAAAAACGCTGATTTTAATTATTTTTAAAAAAAATTAACCAACATTAAATAATTTTTTTAAAAATAATTGGCAGTTATATTTTTTTTTAAAAATAGTTTACGCTGCCAAGGAAGTGATCTTTAAGAAAAAGGAAAAAAATGTCCACACAAATCGCTGCCTTGCCAAAAAAAAAATTCCCACTAAATTCGTTGCTTCGATGTCTACGCAGCGATTTTCTTAAAAAAAATATATATATGAATAAAATCGCTGATAGGTCAGCTATTTTGACTCAACGGCGTGAAAATAAAATCGCTCCATCAGTAGCGATTTTACCGTATTGGTTAAAAAGAAATTGATGTATCCTTTTGGAATTTTTGGTATTTTTTTTTACCCTTTAGGCTTTGGACTCTAAAAGATACGGAAAGAAACTTGAATAAATGTAAGGTAGAATGGTTTAGTGGAGCCTTGTACTTGTATCAATTTGTATTCTGAACCCTTCTACTTAACTATTTGTCAACTGAGTCATTAGGCTCGACGAAACTCAACATTTTAAACCCCCTTAGTTTTGTGTGAACTTCAAACGCTCAACAAAAGTGACACATCGTCATCCACGTCAGATTTTAAATGACACGTCATTAATTATTTATTTTTAAGAAAAAAAAAATGTTTTCACTTCTTTCTTCCTTCATTCTTCTTTAACCATCATCTTCAATTTTCACTTCAAAAAAAGAATCCACCAAAAAAAAATTCTTACATCAATGCTAACAAAATCCTATTCTTCATCCAATACAAGATATTTCAAAGCTATCATCCCACTATCTACAGTAGTCACTGTACAATTCCAACCACAAAACATTCAAAATCTCCAAAAAAAAAAATATTTTTTCTTCAAATTCAGCTCATAAAAATCAGTTTTTTTTCACCTTTTCAAGATGTATTTTTTAGGAGACGCTCAACGACTATTCTGTCCACAAGACTTTCATCAACAGCAAGAAAATGAACTTCATGAGTAGCATCTGTTAACGACAATAACTCATCGTACTCCTCCACCTTCTCCACCCTATGCCGCCGGAAAAATATACTATTTCTAGCCATCTCACTCTACAAACAAAATCAACAAAAATGGAACAAAAACCATAAATATTTCACCAAATTAAGAAAACCCCACAAATTTTCTTGGAACTTTTTTTGGTGGATTTGTTTTTCAAGTGAAAATTGAAGATAATGGTTAAAAAGAATGAAATTAAGAAAATTTCACAAATTTTTTAATTTTTGTATTATTTTATTCTTTTATTAATATTTTTAAAATTGAAATATAGTACTCACTTGCCTTAAGGAGTATGAAATTACACACTTTCGCCAACTCAGCCATCTTAAAACCACATAAGCGTGGTCAATTGTTAGAGAGGTCCGATAAATTGTATTTTATTGAGTCTAAGGGTCCAGATGACAAAGAGATAAGTAGATGGGTTGAGAATATAAATTGATACAAGTCCGCCTAATATAATAAGAACCACAAGTTCTTCCATTTTGACCAAAAAATCAATTGATGTAAATCCAATTTAATTTTCTTTTTCTTTTTCAAATCTGATCCAAATCTTTTTTTTGGTGATATAAATACATGTCATTTTATCTTCAATTGAATTGATTGGTTCTTAAAAAAATTTACATGAGGTTTAAAAGTTTGTGTGAAATCAACAATGGTCTGATGAAAGGAATTTGGTTACTATGAAGAAGAAAGACAATAAATACGAAAAAAAAATACATTTATTTTTACATATATTTTTAAAAGAGATTAAAAATAAAGTTTTCATATTTGTTTTTTGTGCTCATTCTCTTTACTCTCTCAAAGAGAGTTAAATATACTCTCTTTGTCAACTAAGTATTTAGGAGAAATAATCTTTACCTTAGGCAGTTCAGGAATTGAAAGATTTTCATTTAAAAAATAAAAAAGGGTTAGTTAAAAAATGTCAATATAGATTAGAATTTTCTTAAATCATTTTCTCAAAATGAAAAGAACGAATATAAGAAAAGACTAGCATTATGTTTTAGGATCCATGTGATCATAGTATTATGTATATATAATTAAGGATATTTATGTTTTATCTAATCTTAAGTAATACAATAATATAAATAGTATGGGATGAATATTATTCACTCTTGAATTAAGATTATTCATGAATGAATTTAATGTCTCGCAGTTCGTTGTTCAAATTAGGTTATTATAAAACTTTATTCATTAGTTTCTAATTGAGAAATACATTAAATCGCCTTTGAATTGATAACATAATTTATTTTAACACTTAAAGTTATATCGATACTTTTTGTGTTTCTAATTATTTGTCCATATTATTTTCAGTTGTTTCTAATTACTTATACATTTTGATAAATCAACAAATGGCAAAAAAAAATTTACTTATAATACTTTCAATCAATTACTTTGAAAAGATAAAACTTTTTTGAAAATCTTAATTTTTAATTCATCTACTTCATAATTAATAGAGGTAAAATGATAAATTTAATATACCAATTAGTATTATTTTTTAATAAGTCTGTCAATTCAAAAGTGGATAAGTAATTAGGGACAGATTGAGTATTTAAATACTATCTTATTTCAAATGGGTGAAAATACATTCGACTCGACTATATTTTAAATGGGTAAAAACGAGTTACCCAATAGATAATATAGATAAATATGGGCACTCATATAATAACAGGGATATTGTTAAGAACTTCAAAATCAAAATCTTAACCCCACTCTTCACCCCCCATCACCCACCCTAAAAAAAGTTTTTAATTTTTTCAATCCTTCTAAACAGGGGTGTCAAACTGAACCCAAAACATTAGATAACCGTTCAGAACTTAAAGAGTTTGGCTCAAGATAATTCGAATTGCCGGTTCAATCGCACTCAATTCAAGCTTTAACCCAAATTTTTGAAGAGAAGTGTCAATTGGCCCAATTCAATCTCATTTTAAACCGTTCTTTACTAAAAAACCCATTTATTAAGATATGTTCTTATATTGAAGGTATTAATTATTATTATTTAACATCTTTTTAGGATTTATCTATTCAATGTGTTTTTTGTTTTTTTAAACAAAAAAATCTGGAGCCGAAAAATTCAAAGGTGATTATGAAAAGTTAAAATCAATATGTAACCATTATTAGAGTTTTTTTTTTTTTTATTAACGAGGTCAAATTGGGAGGGTCAAGACCCAACCCATTTTTTAGACCATTTGAGCCCAAAATAAACTTAGGCGGGTCAAGACCCAACCCATTTTATATTCAACCCATTGTAATATTTCCAATTTCAATCCAAATTGTCCATTTGACACCCCTACTTCTAACCCATGGTAGTTATCAACAAGAAAATAAATCAAATTATAACACCAAATCATAGCTCCGGCGAACACAAGCAATTGTCGATCCCACGTCATAAGAATCCATCCTTTATACCTTGTTTTGATTATTAATTGAATTTTATTGTATCGTATCGTTTAAATTCATTCTTAAGTAACAATGAAAATATTGATTATATGTAACGACTGATTTGGTGTGATTGTGTCGTTACCTTATATTTTCTTCTTATTTTATCTTTATTTATTATTAAATAATTAAATTTTTAAAAATTATGTTATATGTTCTCAATTATCCGGATTATATTATATTAAAATTTTAAAGAAATGAATTTAACTTAATTACATCTCACGTTAGGTGTTTGTTGAAATAATTATAATTAGTAAAAAGTAAAAGTATATGATCAACTGTGTGAGTGTAACCAATTGAGATCTAAATAACCATTAGAATATACAACATAATTTATTTATTTTTACGTATAATGGAATATACGTATTAATTAGGTTGTATTAAGACGAAAAAGAATTTCCAAAGAGATTTAAAAAAAAACATATTTTAATGCCCTTTGTTTTTTAAAAAAATAATAAACTTTTTGTATAAACACTCTAATTTAAACGGACAACATAATATTTAAAATTAGCAGAGAATACATTTTCATTTTATACATACATTAAATACATTTGACAAGCAATCCCCTAACATGCAGAGACGGTTAATATATTACCGAGTTAGGTAAATAAATTAATATTCATTATTTTTAACAAAACTTATATTTATTTTATAATTCCAAAATGTTTTCTATTATAATTTTAATTATGAAAATATATATATTCGCCATAAATTTTATCTAAAAACTGATAAAAATAAGATTCTTTTACTTTTATTCTTCAAATCAATCGAAGCATCAGTAAATATCACATTGGAAAAAAAAAATAAACAGCCCCCCCCCCCCCCCCCCAACTTGACAAAGGAAGATTCATGATCATATTTCTATATAATTTACTTTATTTGGTTGATAATGAGTTTTTTTACTTTTTAAAACGTTATTATTTCGGTAAAAAAATATGTGAAAAAAATGCTCTCTAAATTTGAAAAATAATTAATCTTATTATTTAAGAAAAATCGACTTTCCAAAATTACGGAAGTCCGCCCACCTTGAGTTGATAAAACCAAGAAAAAATTTAAAAATTATTTTCAACAAAAGATTTTTTTAAAAAACAGATAAAATCAATTGAAAAAGGTCGAGTTTAATGTTACATCCGAGAAGGTGGGGTTAGGTCCTCGGAATTGCCCGCTAACTTGCGGTTGACCAACGATTTGACTGAATGACTTTTAAAATAACTTTTCCAATTTTAACTAAATAAAGAGAAAATTCATTTTAATATATATATTTATTTCATTTTATTCTTTATTTATCATTATTCCTAAAAGAAACATTTAGAGGAATTTAACCTAAGGAAATAAACTAAATGTTGAAAAAAGTCAATAAAACAAACTAAGTAAGTAAAATAGTAGTAAAAATTTATGATTAAATAAATATAGTAAGAAATGATTGTCCTTTGGAAATAAATAAAATTCCAGCGAATGTTAGTCAATCCAACAAGTAACAAAGGAGAGAGTATTTGAATTTGGGTTTAAATACCCAAATTCATTAAATTGAGTTTTGACCCACCTGTTCTATAATAAAATAATGGCCCAAAATAGGCCTTGCCCATTTAGGAACCGATTGGGCCTGCTGGAATTTCTAGGGCTTTTGGCCCCTTTTGAACCAAATCAAAACCTGCATTAAAAAAAGGATAAAATAAACTTCTAAAGTGCAAACTATATTTTTCTTATTCTCTAATTCCTGCTTTTTTAAAATATTACCATAATTCCCCTTTTTTATTTTTTACGTGCAAATTTTAGATACTTACCTCTCTTCCAGATAATACACATGTTTTACCCAATTTTAATGCCTATTTTTATCCATTAAAAACACGCAACCGTCGTAAAATCAGGTGGTTGTAATGTGAAATGGAACCATTAAAAACACTCAACATTGTTAATTCAGCCTTTTGATTTTGGAATTTTAAAATTAATTAATTTTAAAAAATAAAAGGGACCAAATTTGAAATTTTGAATTTCCAAATTCAAAAAATCAGGAAGCAGGATAACTTTCCATATCTTTATATCGTTTTGTCTTACTAACATCAAAGTTTCACTTATTCTTTTTTTACATTAATCATCTTCTTCATTCTCAACCCAGATATTTTTTTCGTTGCTCTATTTATTCTTAATCCATGTCATCGTCTATTCTTCCTAATCTGGATCGTTTGAATCCAGCATTCTTTTTATTATTAAGCCATAATCATTCGTATATTTTTCTCTTTTTTGTTTTTGTTAATTGTTCTATACATCATAGTAAATGGATCCGTTAATTATAGAAGGATAATGATTCGAGAGAAACTTGGAAGAAAATAGGAAAAAGTCTTTGCATGATCCTATGAATCTTCAGAAGGATTCAAACAAAAACTCTGGCGAAACATCAAAGGTTGTCAAATACAACAAAAAAGAAAAAAAAAAAGAAGCAGCAAACATTGTTGTTAGGCAGACAGTTATCTCGGGTTAGTATTTTGGTACTTAAAATGGCTGATTGTTTTTAAATTAGTAAAAATTGTAAGGATCAAGTGTGCTTGCTGAAACATTTGATGAACACATGGTGTATAGTGTTTTAGATGGTCAACTGTACAGAATTTGTTGGGGTATCATAATATTTTATATGTAATCATTAGTTTTTGAAACTATTATAATGTATCATTCAATAAGTTTAGTAAAGTATAAATGTGCTGATGATACATATAAATCTGTGGTGTACATGTTTCGTCAATGCACTGATAAATGTAGTAGATAGTATTACATGTTTGGCATGTAGATGAATTCCTGAATGATATCAATCTCCGTCAGGTATTAGTGTTAGTTGACTGTACTGGTAATGTTTTGAAATTTGTTCTAATGTACATTCACTAAGTTTAAAACTGTTCATCAGCGTAGTTGATGATATACATATAGAATCTTTGTGTATGTTGTTTAGTCGATTGTTTATGATAATGTATTAGACATGTATCAAATGTTATAATGTTTTATTTAATTCATGATACCATGTTATAAGAATGTATCACATGTTTTTCATGTAGTTATGAAATTCTGAAAAACTGAAATATGATCAGAAGGTATTAGTTGTTTTATTTTAGTATTTATATCCATGATGTGTAAACTTTCATACTGCAATTCGTCACCCAAGTTCGGAATGTCCATCAAATCGAGTATTCATCTTAGAAAAACCACGTAACAAAAATAAATTTCTGTACTTCCAATTTTAACAGACTGTTTTTTAAAAAAATTTGTTTTAAAATAGATGATTATAATCTTTGATTTTCAAAATTTGAAATTAATATCCAATAAATGCTGATTTAATGCTGATAATGATCTGTTACACCAAATTAAAAGCGTTTTTAGTAAACAACATTAACTTTACCGTTTTCCCCTATTTTTTCTTAACAGGTTTCAGTACCATGTATAAGTTACCATGTACATAATGTCTAAAGTATCACGGCTCAACAAATTAAAGGGATTTTTGTAAATTACTAAAATTATCGGGCAGAATGTGAATTATTGAATTACACTATGGGATTCCTTAAATTTATACTTTAAAAAATTATGGCCTTTGGGCCTATTTTCTTAGATTTTTGCTGACGGGCCCCAGCCCATTCTTTCCTTAAAAAAGAAATTTGGGGTATACACTTGATGTATACTGCTGTATATGACGTATATCCGGTCCGTTTTGGGCTTTTGAATCCTGTATTTTGTTTGGATAAGTATTCACGCGATTCCACCTGTATTTCCAGATTACTTCGACGTATTTTATGCCTAAACTATTCTTATACCATTTTATTACTGTATATCGCTGCATAAATGGTGTATACCAATGTATACGGGCTATAACCTATGCACATATTTATTCATTGTTCATGAATTTTACTCGAATTCGACATCCCTGTACGTTTTTTGACCTGTATATTGGTGTATAAAATATGTATATAGATTCTTCAACACCTACAAATATGATTTCCAGCAACACATTTGCTGTAATTTCAACCTGTACGCCAGTTTTGAGGGGGGTCTACGACTCGAGGATAGAGGTTTGAGCCTTTACGGCTCAACAAGAGAATGCAAAGGAAAGAAATCCATTATGGATTCAGAGGGGTTCATACAACAAAAAACAACAAAAGGAGAAAAATTAGAAATTGTTTCAAACGTAGATGAGAGAGGAATAATTTAACTCATACAAGAACTAAAAACTCGAAAGAAAGATGCAGCCAACCTCGACAAATAACTCTTAAGATAAGCAAATAAAAACGAGCAGTCTTGATGAACAATACTAGCTAACAAAGCTGTTATTATTTTCTTCATCCAAAGTGATATGCAAGGGCATGCATGATTACAAAACAAACAAACTATCCTAATCCTTTAAGATGCAGAATGCCTAAACTAACAAATGTAAGCTCAAATTAGGCAAATAATGCAGAGGAAAGTAAATCCTACATTCTGCTTGAAAAGAGCAATGTCTTTATGTTTCAACTAATTCACAAGAGCAGTATATTTTCAAAGGAAGGCAAAATATATATCCATATTAGAGGGCTGCAAGCAAGACAAATCACATCCATGTGCGGAATGCAAATGACAAGGTACCTTAGCTATAAGTAGAACTAAACCAAATGAAACAAAACAACGGCTACTGCTACATTTCTTAGCTATGAACAACGGACAACATATCCCAAACGTCGACTAGGCGATTTGCTTGATAGCAAAGATAGCATATTACAGATTTGTAAGAGACTTTTCAGAGGAAGAAGAGAAAGCAAAAGAACAGAGAAGAACAGACTTGAACTCGACTGTTCCATAGCTCAAATCAACACGATAATGAACATAAGACAAAATCATTGAACCATATTAACTCGTAGGAGAAAATCACAACGTTTGCACTAATATCACATATTCACGCTAAATTGGACACACAATACGACCAAAGTAAAAATCTGCATACAAGCAGTTCCAAATGGAACTTAAGCATAGTTGAAGCATATCCGTCATAACCATTACAACTAGTCAGTTACACCATTCAAAACAAATCGACAACCAAAAAATCTTTTGAAGAAGAGTATAGAAGTCGAAATGAATAAGAAAAACAGTGACGAAACTAGAGAAACCAACAACACTCATCACATCGTACTCGACATTGAAGTAAGGCATAAGTAAAGAGAAAGCGTTACCTTTTTCCAAGCAGCGACTGAGACTGTACTAGCGAGGTAGACAACTTTCCACGACTATAATAGAAATCTGACAACTTCGACGAACTCCGGAAACAATGAGGGAATAAGAATAGAACAAGGAAGGGATGGAACTTTAGACTGAAATGAAGCCAGTTCCAACGTTGGGAGCCTGGGCTTTCACTTCCAAATTTTATTTCTATAGGTTGTCTTCAACCTCTAGTATGTAAGATATCCCTCGAACTAGTGCCTTCACTTTCTTCAATTCTTTATGACTGTTTGTTTGTATTTTTTGTAACAGTGAGATAAAAGCCAGAAAAAAAAAACACCTTAACAGTGAGCAAATGACAATATATAGCCATTTTTGATGGGTGGAGAGCGGAGGAAATCACAAGAAAGGGCCGGGGTAAAATCGCGATTCCACGTCCCCTTTTGAATTTAAAAACCTCTCTTCCCTATAAGGCCAGCTAAAACGAGTACAAACCCTCAACAGAACAATCGATCGCAGCCATTGAATTTCTAGTGAAGGACGATGGAGAAAGGGGATTTCTCCACCTGGACCTATCCTCCAACGTCCTCATACGATTTGCAGAGGAGATGGACGCGCACGAGAAGTGAAGGATAAGGAAAGACACGCGCGAGGAGGGGCTACTTGGTTGTGAAATCGTTCTGGGAATTTTCTGTCTATGGCCGTTGGAGGAGATGAAGAAGGAGCTGCGTCATTGGAGAATTAAAAATGGGTTGGGAATTAAAAGTGGGCTGGGAAAGGGAATAGAAGGGAGTGGGCTGCTGAAAATTTGAAATTTCCATGGGTGTGCGGTGTGAATTTGATGGGAGGAATTATAAGGAAAGTGGGATCACTATGAAAGAAGGAATAGGCCCCCCCCAAAAATTGATAAGTTGGAAAATTTTAGATGAGTTAATTTAATAAAAAAGCCAAATTGAGTTAAAATATAAATTCGGCTAAAACCTTAATAAACGAATAGTTATAATTACTAGCGAGTTCTTTATTTTAGTTAAGATAATTATTTTAATTGTAAAATAGTGATTCAAAATATAACCATAATTTAAACTAAATTAGTTTAATAGAATACTTTACTAAAAATTAAAATATTTTGAGAAATAATCGTAAAATATACCAATTATATACATAATCATGTAAAATATATATGTTATCTAAAAAATTATAAGAAAATGGCAAAAGTATCCAAAATAACGCAAAATTCATATATTATTATTTTTCGCAAAATTTATAAAACTAATTATTTTAAATTGTTTAAAATTTTAAGAAGCTCGAGAAATAATTTATACCGAGGAGGGTCGAAATTGGGTGTCAACAACTGTCCCTCATTTTACTTGGATTGATGCAAGCAACTCAAGGAAAATGAAATTGACCGAACCAATTTTGAACGACCCCATTCATCTTTAAGGGAAGGATTTGGTACGGACTTTATGAAGGTACCGAAATGCTTGAGAATAAGATTCGAGAGCGAAACAGACGAAATTTAAAGGAAAACCCACATGCCTTCTGATAGGGGTGTGGTTTGATTGCGGTGTAAGTCGCTCCTCTGCTCGCGTCCTAAGAGTTTGACGTTCCTCTTTGGACTGTGTCTCAGTTTCGATGCAAGAAAAGTGTCACGTTGTGTTGCATCCCTTTTGATTGTCGTCCGCCAACTGTGACTTTTGGAGAAGTTAATCCTTCGGATGCTCTCGACAAAAGAATGGAGATAAAAACCCGTAAACTAAAAAATGCAGATTAGGAGGGAGGACAATGTTTTTACCATGTCGACAATCCTTGTCCTCCCGGATTATCGACGTCAACTCGACTTGGTCTGACGTAAGTAAATAAAGCTTATTGCCTTGTGTTGCAATATAACTTCAATGTATCTTTCCTTTGATTGTCAACATAAGGAAAGTTGAGCAGTGTGCTAGTATATCTCTTGACGTCGTCTTTGTTGGTCTTCTTGATGTTTACTTTTATCAAAATAAAAGAATGCAGTTGGTGCCGATGGATAAATATTTCTCTTGGGATACACGATCTCCTTTCGTTAACTGTGTATGCCTTCTTGCGGGGCATGAATATCTTCCCGTGATACATAAATTTCTGCGAGGTATGAAATCTTCTCGCAATGTATAACTTCGGCGAGGCATGAAATCTTCTCACGATGCCTAAATTTCAACGAGGCATGAATTCTTCTTGTGATGCATAAATTTCAGTGAGGTATGAAATCTTCTCGCGATGTATAAATTTCGGTGAGGTATGAAATCTTCTCGCGATGTATAAATTTCGATTAGGCATGGAATCTTCTCGTGATGCATAAATTTTCACGAGGTATGAGATCCTCTTGCAATGCGTAAGTTTTCGACGAGGCATGGAATTTTCTCGTGACGCATAAATTTCTTGCTGGGTATAAATATCTTCCCGTGATGCTTAGATATTAACTCGCAATGCATGATCCTCCGCGATGCATGGATTTTTGATTCGCGATGCATGATTTTTCGCGATGCATGATTTTCTGTGATGCATGGATATTGACTCGCGATGCATGATTTTCTGTGATGCATGGATATTGACTCGCGATGCATGATTTTCTGCAATGCATGGATATTGACTCGCTATGCATGATTTTCCGCGATGCATGATTTTCCGTGATGCATGGATATTGTCTCGCGAGCGATGCATGGATATTGACTCGCGATGCATGAATATTCATATTGTCTCCGATGATGATGACGGTAAAACAACCTCCAGATAATACAATCGCCTTGATCGGCAATAAAATGACTGTCCCCTCTAAGTAATGCACCGTCTTGATCGATAATAAAATAAATGACCCCCTTTCGTGGTAATGCATCGTCTTGATTAACAATAAAATAAATGACTATCTTGTTTGATAATGCGATGCACATAACGTCCTTTACGGAAACCGTAAACTTTCCCTTGAAATTTTTGTTTGATTCACCTTTGAATCTGGCTAGATGTTATTTGTAAATTCATGTTAGGAAATTGATAAAATAAAATTACTTCATATTCCAAGTCTTAGACCATAAGTGAATAAAATTGCTTTTGATTCTAGGAAAAACCATTGATTTTGGGGATAGTTTTGTCATCTTTGGAGTTCTCCGTATATTCATCGAGAGGATTGCCGATTCAAAGCAAAGCTAATAAAACACTGCGGCCACAGAAAAAATTGTTAGTTTTAAAATTAATGATCTATGTCACGATTTCTTTCAGTCTATTGCTCCTATGTCTTGATATCTCCGGGAGTTCTCGATCTCCCGACCTCTGTGATAGATAAGACCCCAAAAATATTTTAGCCAAAAACAATGAAACAACAAGGGAAAATTTAAGAGAAATAATCTTTGAGAAAATAGTTCTTGAAAAAGGTCATGCCAAGTATGTCATATCAGGCTTAACAAACTTCTTTGAGTCTGACACTTAGAGGTCAATCTGATCATTCGCTGGTGAGTTTTCAGAGTCACTCTGGACTCTGGATCTTGCGGAAGACATGACCGAATCCTTGTGGCGCCTACGTATCCCGTTGAGGCAGGAATCATGTCAAACGTAGTTCCCCTTAAAGGTTAACAAAAGAGAATTTTATAAAGAAACCGACCGAGTCCGTCATAGGCCGCCTACGTATCTCATTCTTGAGAATTTAGGTCGAACATAGTTTAAATACAAACAAATATTTAAAGGGGATAAGTGGGGTGACCGAAGCCGACATAGGCCGCCTACGTATCTCATTCTTGAGAATTCAGGTCAGACGTAGTTCATTACAAGAGGGATAAGAATTTAAGCGAAAAAATACAAGCAAACATAATGATTACAAGTAAATAACAGAAATGCAAAATGAAACTTCACACATAGTATTTCTTGACAGCATCTGAGTTGATAGGTTTGGGCCATACAGTGCCATCCATCTCCGACAGGACCAAAGCACCTCCAGATAATACTTTGCGAACCATGTAAGGTCCTTGCCAGTTCGGTGCGAACTTTCCTTTGTACTCGTCTTGATGAGGGAAAATACGCTTAAGAACCAACTGACCAACCTCAAAATTTCTGGCTCTTACTCTCTTGTGAAAGGCACTAGTCATTCTCTGTCTATACAACTGGCCATGGCAGACAACAACCATTCTATTCTCATCAATCGAAGTTAGTTGATCAATCCGCTTGCTGACCCATTCAACATTACTTAATTCAGCTTCTTGTATGATTCTTAATGACGGTATCTCAACTTCAGAAGGTATGACTGTCTCTATTCCATATACTAGCAAGTATGGAGTATCACCAGTAGACGTTCTAACCGTCGTTAGATATCCCAGTAAATCATATGGCAACATTTCATGCCAAACTCGATGTTTGTCAATCATTTTCCTCAAAATCTTTTTGATATTCTTATTGGCGGCCTCTACAGCTCCGTTCATTTGGGGACGATAAGCAGTTGAATTTCGATGAGTAATCTTAAATTGCTCACATATCTCTCTCATCAAGTGACTGTTGAGATTTGCCCCATTATCAATAATGATGGATTCTGGCACCCCAAATCTACATATTAGATTTTTGCGAACAAAATCAGCCACCACTTTCTTGGTTACCGACTTGTAAGAAACTGCTTCGACCCATTTAGTGAAATAATCAATGGCGACCAAAATGAATCTGTGTCCATTAGAAGCGGCTGAATCTATCGTACCGATGACATATATTCCCCAAGCTATGAATGGCCAAGGTGAACTCATAAGATTAAGTTCGTGAGTGGCACTCTGATCAAATCACTGTGCACTTGACATCTGTGGCATTTTTGCACGAACTTGCAACAATCATTCTCCATAGTCATCCAGAAAAATCCGGGTCGTAGCATCTTTCTTGCCAGAGTAAGCCCATTCATATGCGTGCCACAAACTCTGGCATGTATCTGTTCAATAAGCCTCGCAGCTTTGATAGCATCAACGCATCTTAGAAGACCCAAATCTGGAGTCCTCCTATAAAGGAATTCTCAACTTAGAAAGAAATTGAGATCCATACGGCGTATCGACTTCTTCTGATTGGACGTAGCATCTTCGGGATAAGTTCCAGACTCCAAATACTTGTTTATATCAAAATACCAAGGCAAACCGTCTGGTTTTGCTTCAACATGGGAACAATGGACTAGATGTTCTCTCAACTCTATATCCAGAGAATCAATATAATCTGTATCCGGATGTTTAATCATTGAAGCAATGGTGGCAAGAGCATCGGTCAGTTCATTCTGTATTCTTGGAGTATGTCTGAACTCGATCTTGCGGAACCTTTTGCACAACTTCTTTACGTACTGTACGTAAGGTATAATCTTCGGGTTCTTCACAGCCCATTCTCCTTGAGCTTGATTAATTAAGAGGTGTGAATATCCGATAGCCAACAACTCATAGACATT
This sequence comes from Solanum habrochaites, assembly GCA_027704765.1. NCBI lineage: Eukaryota > Viridiplantae > Streptophyta > Magnoliopsida > Solanales > Solanaceae > Solanum > Solanum habrochaites. Next base: position 10,282,394 of record JAKWJA010002491.1, read on the forward strand.
TATGTCGATGGCCATTTTCAAACCAAGAATACAAGCTTCGTATTCGACCATGTTGTTTTTGCACATAAACCAGAGCTTAGCTGCCATGGGATAATGCTGACCAGATTCTGACACTAACACTACTCCAATACCTTTACCTTGATGATTTGCCGCTCCGTCGAAGAATAATCTCCAACCTGGATATGCTTCAGAAATTTCCTCACCTACAAACGACACTTATTCATCGTGAAAATAAGTCTTAAGTGGTTCATATTCTTCGTCAACAGGATTGTCTGCAAGATGATCAGCCAAAGCCAGTGCCTTTATTGCCTTCTGAGTCACATACACGATATCAAACTCACTCAACAACATTCGCCATTTAGCTAACTTTCCGATCGGCATCACTTTCTGGAAAATATACTTCAATGGATCCATTCTGGAAAATGAGGTATGTAGTATACGAAGACAAATATTGTCTCAACTTCTGGGCAAGCCACGTCTAAGCACAACAAAGTGTAGCGAGACTCGTACGGAGTAAACTTCTTTCTTATATAGTAGATAACCTTTTTCCTTCTTTCCTGTCTCGTCGTGTTGACCAAGTACGCATGCGAATGCATTGTCTGAGACCGACATGTACATCAATAAAGGACTTCCCTCTCGCGGAGGAACCAATACCGGTGGGTTGGACAAATAGTTCTTGATAGTATCAAAAGCAGTCTGACACTCTTCAGTCCACTTAGTCGGGGCGTCTTTCTTCAGCAGCTTAAAAATAGGCTCACACACCACTGCTGATTGAGCTATAAATCAACTGATGTAGTTTAACCTCCCTAAGAAACTCATCACCTCTTTTCTCGTCCTTGGCGGAGGTAACTCTTGAATTGCTTTAATCTTGGATGGATCGAGCTCAATACCCCTTCTGCTGACTATAAATCCCAACAACTTCCCGGCTGGAACTCCAAAAACACATTTGGCGGGATTTAACTTCAAGTTGTACCGACGCAAACGATCAAAGAATTTCCTTAGATGTGTCAAGTGATCCGAGCTTTCCCAAAATTTGATTATGATGTTGTCCACGTATACTTCAATCTCTTTATGAATCATGTCATGTAAAATAGTCGTCATAGCTCTCATATAGGTGGAACCCACATTCTTAAGGCCAAACGGCATCACCCTGTAGTGATATACACCCCAAGGTGTAATGAAAGCCGTTATCCACGTCTTCTTTATCCATCAGAATTTGGTGATAGCCTGCGTAACAGTCCACAAACGACTGCATCTCGTGCCTAGCACAATTGTCAATCAAAATATGAATATTCAGCAATGGAAAATCATCCTCCAGACTAGCTTTGTTGAGATCTCTATAGTCAACGTAAATCCTGATTTTCCCGTCTTTCTAGGCAACCGGAACAACGTTGGCCAGCCAGGTTGGATATTGTGTTACTTCCACTAATCGGGACTCTATTTGCTTGGTGTTCTCTTCCTTAATCTTCAAACTCAGTTCAGGAACCCCGAGTTAATCGACATCTTATGAGATATGACATCGGTACTCAACCCTTGCATGTCAGCGACTTCCCAAACGAACACATCAGTATATTCAGTAAGCAAATGAACTAGGCCCTCTTTCGGAGCTTCATTTAGGTGGGTGCTGATCTTAACCTCTTTAACACATTCCGGATCTCCCAAATTCACCGTTTCTGTTTCCTCTAGATTTGGTTTATGCTGATTTTTGAACTGTTGAAATTCCTCGGCGACATAATCTAGTTGCCACTTTCTTCTTCATAATCGTCAACTTTTTCGTCACCTGCCTCATTTTGTTCATTTAGCTCGTGACATGACATGATATTGGCAGGTCTGTAACTTATGTTACTGAAATCATAAATAGACAATATTAGGAAAATAAGGCATAACAAACAACTAAATAAATACAGTTAAAAATATAGAGGCTTTCATTTAAAAACAATGATAACTTTTGCCAGGGCATGGGGGCCATATTGTCTTTTTGAACATCACAACGAAAATTTGAAAATTTGAATGGTTAAGAAAAATGCAGAAATGGTGGGTCTCGGGTCTCTTCTGAACAACCACCGATTTTAATGTGCATGAAATGACGCCTTTCTATCAAAGAGTTTAGGGTATCAAGATCGGCGTGGAGGTCCAGTTCTGCAGCACCTCCCTTGGTTCAGCATCGCGAATACCAGCTAGCTCAACCTCCTCCTCGACAACAACATTGATCTCCTCGAAGAGGTCACAGATTCCTTCCCTAATGTCTTCATGCTCGGCATACTCCCGAATTGGAAAGGATTGATACAGATGTGGAATCGGCCTAGTCAATGCTTGATTATTTTCTTCTTCATCTTCATGTAGTCATCTGTGGGGATATACCCCAAACCATATCTGGATCCCTTAACAAGGACCGGAACAGGATCAATAATTCCTTGGAAATCTCTTCCCAATCCAAACCCTAGCTCAAAACCGTTCTGCAGCATCATAGTGGCTATCATCTTGTATAGGGCTGGCATGGGGGTTTGTGGGGCCAAATCCTTACTGGTGGCATTCACCAGCTCCACCGTACAAAAGTATGGACCTCGCGAAATCTCATCAATGATCGACAACTGCCTGCCGAGGTGATTTCCCTCTCCATGAATAACCAACTCTTCATTCTTCCACACAAGCTTCATCATTTGATGGAGAGTAGAGGGGATGGCTCCAGCCATATGGATGAACGACCTTCCCAAAAGAAGGTTGTAACTGATATCTATATCCAACACTTGAAATTGCGCGCTAAACTCTGCGGGGCATATTTGAAGGGTCAAATTCACTGCCCCCAATGTGTCTCTTTGAACCCCATAAAAAACTCTCACCTTGACCTGGTTTTGCTCTAGTTTCTCAGGGTCAAACCTTAGCTGCCTCAACGTCGACAATGGGCAGACATTCAAACTTTATTCATCATCCATTAAGACGCGGTTGACAACCTTTTCATGACATATCACGGTAATGTGCAACGCTTTGTTGTGTGATTTTCCTTCGACTGGCAGCTCATCGTCACAAAAGCTGATTCGGTGCCCTTGAATAACCTGATGAATCGTGGCAGCCACGTTATCACTACTTGTACGTGAGGGTACGTAAGTACCATGGAGAGCTTTCATTAAGGCCTGCCTGTGGGACTGAGAGCTCATCAGTAGGCCCAATACGGAGATCTGAGCCGGAGTCTTCTCTAAATATTTGACGATGGAATAATCCTTTGGTTGCATCCTTCTCCAGAATTCTTCTGCTTCTCCTTCGCTTGTCGGCCTCTTAGCTTGGTCATTCTTTTGTCCTCCGAGAGCAAGATCGTCAGGAGTGTAACATCTTTCGGGCCTGGTCATGCCTTGAGCCGCAATAGTTTCAATGAAAAATTTGGGCTTGACGAGAGTTTTTGTCGGCACCAAGTCAACAACCTTTGTAGGTGTCAAAATAACAAACTCTCTCCTTTCTTTGACGCTTAAAGAAGCGACAACCCTTTCCAAGTCCTCATGCATAATGGGAGTAATCTTCTTCGTTCCACACCAGTATTCATCCGTTTTGATCATATTAACGTTGCCACCTCCATGATTTGGCAATGGGTTTGTGTTGACATTGGCGTCGCCGGTTGGAGAGAAACTACCTCCTAATCGATCAGATCCTGAATTTTGTGCTTGAGGTTGATACAATCTTCCGTATCATGTCCATCACTGTTGGAATGATAAGCACATTTCTGATCGGGCTTGTAGAACTTTGAATTGACATCCACGGGCTTGGGCCCCACAGGGTGGATGTATCCAGCCGCGGCCAGTCTCTCATACAGTTTGGTCCGGATTTCAGCAAGTGCAGTAAAGTTCCTTGAAGGCCTCTTTTCAAATCTGGGTCGGGAAGGGTCATAACCGCTTTGCTGAGGGAGAGGCACCTGCTGATGATTTTGGGTATTCGGACGGGGAGCTTGGCTTCTAGGATATGAGTTTGTTTGGTAATTTGGCGATGGAGCTTGATATTTCAGAAGGGTATTTTTGTATAATAGAGCTTGAACTTGATAAATGGGCGGGGGTTCTCGGTAGCTTGACTGTACATTGGCACAATTTGGAGCAATATTCTGATAGGGAGATGAATTTGGTAAGGTTGAGGATAATTTGGGTACATGGGAGAATATTTTTGGAGATTAAGGGGTGGACTCTGGTACAACGGAACTTGGGCGTTTTGATAAGTAGGGGTAGTATTATGGTTATTGGGATGACTGGATTGTGGGTAGTAAGCTTGGTGGGACTTTGGGGAAGGCCTGGAATAACCTTGGGAATACGATGAGTTTCTGGGGTTTTTTCTTCCCCCATACGAGACAACGACAACTTCTTCATCAATCCTGAAGATCCAGGTGACGCGGATACACGGGCTATCTTCCCCGATTTCAAACCGTTTTCGATAGTCTCACCAATTTTGACTATCTCGACAAATTTTGCTCCAACGAGCAACCTGATTCTGTCGTAGTATTATGGCTCTTGCACCCTCACAAACACTTCCACGATATCTTTCTCGGTCATGTGCGACCTTACTCTTGCTGCTCCTTCCTCCACCTATAGGCGAACTCCCTATAAATTTTAGTTGGTTTTTGCTTCATCTTCTCTAGAGAATACCGAGTGGGAAGTATTTCGACATTGTAGGCAAGTCGATCAATGAAGTCATTGGCCAACACATTCCAACTGGGCCACTGCATGGTTTCGTGTAAAGTAAATTATTCGAGGGCCTCCCCACACAGGCTTCGGCTGAAAAGCCGCATCAACAAGGCCTCATCCCTGCCAACTCCCACGAGCTGGTCACAATATGATCTCAAATGAGCCATGGGTTGCCCACTCCTTCGAAGGTGTCAAACTTCAGAATTTTGAACCCTTCGAGAAGGTTCAAATCTGGGTGGATGCACAACTCGTCGTAACTGAGTCCAGCAATGTCGGGGATGCACTGTAGCTCTTTCATGGCCCTTTTGATTTCCTCTTTTATATAGATCTTCGCATCCTCCTTTGCCTTCCATTCTCTTTCCAGTTCTTCATAGTGATCCAACTCAGAACCGTGCACATCGTGCTCGGCAGGAATGGGAACTTGAAAGGTGACTCTCTTTGGCAGGGTGGAGCTATAGAGGGACTTGGAACGTTTTGGGAGGTTTGGTAGTTCTGTGGGTAAGCCTAAGGATTGGTGTTCTAATTTAAATGGTGATGAGGTGTTTGCGGGTTGAAAGCAATTTGATTTTGGTTTTGGTTTTGATTCGTTGGCGGTGGAGCGGTTTGATGGTGAGTATTCTGAGGATGGGGTGGCATTTTGAGGATGGTTGTTTTGAAGAGGTGATAGAGTTTGGTAGGATGCAGAAGCGTATTGGGGATTTTGGGTCGTTATATCTATAACCGATAGATTATGAACAGGTGTAGAAGGCTGATTCTGAGTTGGATCCATGTTTGAGGAAGGGAAGTAGATTGGAGGTCTTCCATCAGCAATATTGGGAGCAAATCCAGGTGGAGGCGTATCCTGTCTCCGTTGCATTTCCACTCTCATTTCTGCAACCTGTTGTATCAGCTGCATGATCAACTCGTTCTGTTCCTCTACGGTAGGCTGAGCCACCACAACATTAGTAAGACTCACTTCGTCGTTGTTATCTCCCATAACTACCTTTCCTCTGTCTGAACTAGGGAAGAAATCTGCAGGACCTTTTGATCTAGTGAAATAAGGATGATCTGCCAGCTTTCGATCGACACAGATCAGTTTTAGAGTACCTGAGAAGGAAAACAACTCAAAGGCAGATTTGTCAGTGCAGATTCATAGTACAAAATGCATAATATCACACAAAGAGCAGATAAACACACAAGTTTCTTTGTTTGAGGATATTTTCAACTCACGAGTGAGGACGGAAACACATTTTTTAACAAACAGGAATTTGCTTGTTTTAGTTTTGACGCCGTTTCAGGAAGGCTAATTCACGTTGAGCTACGGTCTTCTTGCAGCTGCTTTTTGACGTCTGCTGAATAGATCTTTGTATTTTCTCGTAACATGAAGGGGAATGAAATTTTTTAAATATAGGGGCCGGTCCTAGGAAGGCTGCCTACGTATCTTACAAGGAGAATTCAGTCCCAACGTAGTTCGAGTACAGGATAAGATATTTTCATTCATTCATTACGATTACAAGGACATTGAAAGACACTAGTAGAATTCTTAAAAGATAACATGAGGATGACACGTTAGTCATTTCTCTTCTTGTTGCAGCATTAGTTTCCTCCTTTCAGACGAACTAGGAATGGAGACTTGTAAACAATTTCCTCGCCGTCATCCTCCTCAGTCATTTCAGGGTGAGCATTGTCGGGACCACTACTAGTTGTTCCTCGCTCATAGGTGGGGTATTTTCCGCCCATCAAGTTGCTACGGGCTGTCAGTTCCTTGTCAAGTAACACGTTTTTAGCTAACAGAGCGGCGGTCTCCGAATCTATCGTCGCTTCTCTAGCTTCTATTTCTTGCACTTGCAACCGAAGCGTGTCCAACTTCTCTCTCAGGCTTTCTGTCTCCATCTCAACATATTTATTTCTTTTCGTATGCGATGCCAGATCCTCATCCAATGTCACAGCTACAACTTTGTAAATTGCGGTGGCCATGTCGACTCTAAGCCATTCTTCCTTGGCTTCTTGAATATCCCGAGTGATCCGTTCGATCTTTCTCTGTAGTTCTTCTTCAGTGAGTTCCATCTGGATGTTAATACCTTTGTCCATAGCAGTAATTTTGCTTTTCGTGAGACGGTAGAACAACATTTCAGGATTTGTGGTATAGGAGGAGGTATTTTGAGTGAGAAACTTAAGACTTGAAAACTTTGGTCGGACATTTGTAACAGTGGCTTCTGTCTATTTTTTGGAAATTTCTGGATATGAGTGAGTTTACGATATCCTCATTCATAGCAACATAACACATATATCGCGTCCTAATCATGCATGTGACCCTTTTATGCCAAGGGTAGGCCTAGCGATCTGAAGGATGTATTGCATCATTTAAACAAATAGTTGTATCCCCCAAAATAAATTTCACTAAATAATCATAGCGTTCATTACATAGCTTTAATCACACGGGGTATATTTAGGGAGTGGGGATGTGATGCAAAATACAAATAAAAAAACAATCCCGCGCAGGGGAGTCAAAAGGTTGATGGCTCGGCTCCTCTTTTGGCTCTCTCTACTTCTTCGCAGATGATGCATTTGCTGGTGAACACGTACGACTCAGTGAATACAACTTTGGAAGATGTTGGTATAACTCGTAAAGTGTTCATCTGCTAGTCCAGAATCGTGTCCAAACGCATCAGAAAAGCTCTTGTGAAATTCTTGCTCCCTTTGTTGAATTCCTACTCTCTCTTATGAAATTCTTGCTCCCTTTGGTCCCATTCTTGATGAAAATGGTATGCATGGATCACAAGCCTTGTCTCTACATCATCAACTTTTCGACCCATGCGTGGTATCAGATTTGCTTCACTATGCAGATCATATGGCAACCATGTCTTGTATTCGTCGACATACCCAACTTCATATCTGTTGTGGTCATATCCCACTTCATGTTGACACGCCTGGACCATTCATAGAGGATGATCTTAGCGAAAGGTATTTTTATGTCTCGTTGTAATCGACAATAAAAGAGGTATAGCATCTCCTTGGATGGGTATGACTTGTGTTCTACCAAATTGTCGCATCACTCTTGTCGGGTTGTAAGGTCGCAATCCTCTAATTCCAGGAAGGACTAAAAATGGATGTTTGGCCCATTGTGTTGCTATCCTCTCGAACTTGAAGTTTGGTAACATCCACTGTATGTCTCATTAATACCCTCGCCCACGCATCCCTAGTGGTATGAATTAGAAATCTGCAGTCGCTTAGATAGAATTCATAGTTATCAAGAGGTCTCGTCTGACTCGGTTTGGCCAAATCCTATGGCTGGGCGTCGTCCCTTTTACATAAATGCTCAATCAACCAACATTGAAGTAGAATGTTCCAACCTTGGAAAAATGGGAACCCATTTTCACACAAACTTAAGGATAGATAAATGTCGGCCAAAATGACTGGGGCCAAACAACAATACTTTTTTTTGCTGGTTTTCAACCAATTCCTCTGAATATGGCGTTCACTACCATCACTACACGGGTGCCGATTTCCTTTCCTTGATCTTTAGGGAGCACCATAATTCCTAAAAGGCATGCGGAGAAAGCAATAATGGTATATCATGGAATTCATTCGGGAATAGTCTGAAATAGCTGTCATGCCCCCATCTCTCGAAAAATCTCATTAGTGAAATATCATGGGTCTCCAACAAGTTTGCATTTACTAGCAACAATATATCCTTTAATTCTTCACTAGTTGGCCTATCGGGAAGAAAGATGTGATGATTTGGACATTTTTTCCTTTTTCCGCATGTCCTGATAGAGTCTAGACAATCCTTAATTTCCTCTAGCGTGGGAGTTTATTTCGACATCTCCAAATAGAAAAACCATCTTTTCATTGTCCCAGAATCGAGTGATAACCTCGATAAACGTGGGTCATATATTGAAGTCCATTATTGAAGGTAAGTGACCAAGGTGAATCGAGATTTCTCTCTTTTGACAATCTTTGAGGTTGTTCCACCATACCCGGGGAGAATGTCTGGCGTCTTGTTACTGATAACGCTCAACTTACTTCCAAAAATAAGAAGTAAAGCGTCGTTCCAAGTGGAATAACCCAACTAGTGAGGTGGGATCGTTCCACAGGAAACAAGTTTTAGACTTAACTTCAATCTATTACTACTATGTTCAAGTCACTTACTGCATTGGAAAGGCATAAAATGATAAAAAGGGGGTTTCTCTTCCTAAATAAATGAAAATAACTAGCGAGAATAAAAGGACACACCTAACAGCTTCGAACGTTGGACTTTAATCAATAATCAAAGTACTAGGGTTTCGTGTTCCCACAGTTCCTAACTTGATAATCTACCTATAACAATTCTTCAGTCTTTCCTAGTATCTTGCATGCAAAGTGATAAGTTTATGTAAATTTCTAATCCTTGGTCCAGACATCTATAAAATGTCCACTTACTACTCCGCCCTTGGTCCGGCTACGTGTGTTGCTATCCTAACACCCTTATCTTACCTCATATTAGCATCGTATTCGATTTGACTGTTATTTACCCTCGTCCCAATCAAACTAGCCTATTAGATAGTAACACTAAATCTATGTTGGATAATTCTCTTCTATATCTACTTCCTTGGTCCGGCAAGTAGCCATTAAGGCGAGTTCTAAACGGTTGCCCATCCGTTAAAAAGACTTCCAAACGAAAAATTAATAATACATGCAAGATACTTATTCTAGAATTATTTGAGTTAGGTTTTCCTCATTATTAGCCTATGGTTCCCTCACCTAGTTTATGGCGTTTAAGTTTCCCCATTATCATAACCAAAATTCAAATATATGATATGAATTCTGTACTTACTTCAATGAGAAAGAGTAATCTGAAAGTCAGTTGATTAATTAGCAAAGTCACTAACTACACAAACAATGATAAAGTCTCATTAATCAATAATATCTCAAAGAGTCTACAAAATAATCAAGTCTCATAATATTCCAAGGTCTAAATTTGATCCAGAGTCTAACTAATAATCACTAGAGTCTAATAATAATCGAAGTCTAACGCCTCACATGAGTTCTTTGAACTATTATAAAAAATAAAAACCTAATTAAACAAGGACTCTCATTTGCTGGAAATCCGTCAAAACGCGGCTGGGTCGACGGACCTCGCGACGTGACTTGGTAGGTCATACGGGCCCTCGTGGACTTCGTCTCCCATACTTTGCAACTTTCTTCTGCTTCTCTCCTTATTAACCATTAACCTCGACGGTAGGATATGACGGATCGTTACAGCACAACGGTCCGTCGATGGATTCCGTTTTCAAGACACTTGAACTCTTGGAATATGGTTACTCTGATGGGGCTACTTCTCTCTTCTCTGATCTCATGACTATCCTGCAGGACGACCGTCATGGCTGACGACGGTCCGTCACGCTTTTTCGTAACACCACACTTGGTCAGACTCCCCATCTTCCTTCACAGCAGCTCACTACGCTGCCACTACGGACCCGTCACAAGCATGACGGCCTCACGCACTGACAGACCCGTCACAAGCATGACGTACCGGCACATAGTTCCGTAGGTGGTCCTCTCTTCATTTCTTCTTCGCGCTCAAAAACCTCCAGCATTTATCCTGGGACAGATTTTTCTGGGGCAAATAGTGAAACGATATAAAAGTTACACAAAAAGGCTTTTGGACACACTAAACTTAAGAAGTAATTAATAATACCCTGAAACCACGGTATATCACACCCTCGATTTAACTTCGTTGTTTGTCCTCAAGCGAACCACTATGACCTCAATACACAATCTTGTACAATAGTATCCATGTTTTCATCCTTGCAATCATTTGGGCTTTAATCCCGATTAATCCTCCTCATATTTATTCATACTATCACTATTAGGCTTGAATTATGTGGAATCCAGAACAGACACACAGCTCATCATGCACTAACACCTATCTCTTCAATCTCACCGAGTTTGCTCATAGTTCCGGTAATGCCAACAGTGTCCTTAATTCCACAAATGGAAAATCCCATTTTTCACCACAATGATTTCAGTTTTGTATAAAGGATTAATTTTCAACACTCACTCTCAGAACAAATTCACATTCATTCATACTATTGCCATAAGCTTTGCCCGTGTATTTTCACTGCTTTATGTTCACTTTCAACCTTTTAGGATCAACATAGGACTTTCTTAGCTTGTAACAAGGCTAAGGGTCAGGTAGGTATATTTAGGTTACTAAGTGACTTTTTGCCCTCCTTGACATATCGGCTAAACATACCATTTTCTATCATTTCTTCAGCCCCAGTTTCCCATATTCTTTCAATTCACCTTGCTATTTTCCTTTTTTTTTTCATTTGTGTAAGTGACTCCCTTCTTTTCCCTTGTCTTGTTTATTTTTTATTAATAAACAAGCGAGTGCACATCCAAGGAGGGACCAGCCAACACATTATTCACCAGAAAAGATCAGTTGGGGGTGAGAAAGAAAGGTCCTTATTTAAGCTCAATCATTCGATCAAATAAGGATAAATTTCATTTGGTTTTCTTTATTTAGCTAAAAAAAAAATTGGCTATATTTAATAAGGGCCTATGAGCGTTCCTACTTGTTATTAACAACTTACATTTTAGCAGGACTAACCAGGCATGTTCTAAGCTCATTACAAATAGTGGACTATTCAAAGCGTTCCTCACACTACTTGACATTGTCATCACTCTACCAGATTATCAACACTTGTTCAAATTTTAGACTTAGGGTCCTGTAGTGGTGTACCTCTATGTCCATGCTTAGATCCACAATTTTATCAATTAACATGCCTAATAATGTCATGATTTTTCCTTTTATCAGGAGACATTTTTATCCATCATGATCCCGATAACTATGTACACAAATATAGCATGCCGGTTTTCAACAGAGAAATAAATGTCTTTTGGGGAAAAAGAAACTGCAAGAAACTCAAAAGAGGATTAGTAAATTGGGCTACTCAACTTCACCAGGCACTCAACTTTTCCATTTACCCCACCTCCCACAAAAAGACATGCATTTGGTCTCATGCATAAAAATTTTAAATACAGGTTGGTAGTGAGTAACTTGGGGCGCAAAGCGCGGACGATCAGCAAGCTGGTGTTCTGGTTCCCGGAACCCATACTTCTTTATCTGGACCCCTCAGTGATGTCCTCAGCCTCACAACACTAATCAGCATTGCCTCCCTCCATCTCCACAGTTCTGGAGCTGACGTCCCAGCAGCTAACTCTCCTTCTTTCTTTTGACGGCGCCTCCTCCCAGCAATCGAGTCATCTCCTTGCACTCTCATCTCACGGAGCTCCTTCTCTGTCTGTGCTCGCAGCCTCATCCTCCTTCGACCCCTATACGCCGCTGCATGCTCTCGAGGGTGAGGTGGTGGAATCTCTGACCTGCGAATAGGGCCGCCAACACTGTGTCTTCAGGCATGGGCTCTACAGAAGGGCCTCAGACTCAGCACCCTTCTCTAAGATCATGTCGATATCTGCCGCGAATACTATCGACCGCAGCCTGAAGGTCGCACATGCCACGGGAGGGGCTGGACGGGCTAGACCCGCACTCAAAAGCGTCCAAGCTCTGATAACCTCAGTGATCATTCTCCTTCCGCTCTTTGTGCTGGACCATTCTTTGCTCCAAGCGCTCTTCTGTCGCAGCATGACTTTTGCATCCAAGGCTGGATATATGCAGAAGTGTGGCCATCTGTCCTTCTAATTTTCTGGACCCTACCAAGCGGGACCATAGCGGGTAAAGGGGATGAGTGAGAGATCTCGGCGGTGCTACCTACCCCTCCCCCGGATAAACTCGACGGGTAGTGTCAGTGGAACCCGCCTACGTAGCCGTGCGGGCCTGTGCTATCGAATCTCCAGATTGTCACCAAGTGAGCAGCTCTGGACGGCCCCTCTGCGTGGACCAACTCATTCGCCTCATCTCTAATGAGGGCGATATCACTGTGCCCATCGGGGTCTTGATGTTGATAACGTGCAATATAGGCACATACCTGCACGACCTGTATATAGCAAATATCATGCCGGGAAAAGGGTACGTCGTTTTGACTTTAAAAAGCCCTCTCGTGCATGAACGCCTGTAGAAGCCACGCAAAATCCACCTCGAACCCGGCTTCATATCATCGCCGCCATCAGTACTCACTGGCTCCGATCCCTGTGAAGCTATGATCAGTGGCGGTGGGGAAGGCAGTGTGCGTACAATCAACCCATAAAAATTTCAACTTGAAGTCAATGGTTGGACTTCTTGATGGCCCCCCTTCGGCTCAGTCCCCCAGTTGACACCCCTCCACGTGGACAATGCAGGTCATCCCCTCTGGTGGTACTCTCTCCTCAGCGATGTCTCCGCAGAAATTAGCCATCTTGACAATCTCCAGCTGTAGTCAAACTTCGTCAGTGAGAAGGGTCCGATTAGCCTCAACATTCTCGCCGTATAGAGACCCAGCGGATAGCTGGCAGAAGATATCAACCGGGATGCCACGTACTCGTGACCTGCTCTAAGTGGGGCCTGTTGGCGGGGAGGCCTTCCTATCAATCGGCGATCGGATAGTCGTTACATATAGCGTAGAACTCTCGGGACCCTCTCTTCACTATAACGTCCCAACTTACGTCTGTCCACTCAGTCGATGTTTGTTGAGAGATTGTTGATCTCAGGCATCGTTGGGAGACTTCCGTGTAGGTCCCGCTGCTCAATGTAAGTGTTCGAGTCTAACTTCTTTGTCAATTCAGAACTTTGCATCGGAGTAACTTGAAACTGCTTCGTCGACACACCACCTTGGGTGGTCGATGACCGTGGATGAGAGCACGAGCTGGTGCAACGGGTGTGGATTCCTGAACGTCCGCCTTCATCAACGAGGCTTACGCTGCAGCAATGGCGGGTGAGGAACCTCATCAGATCCGGAGGCTTCCTCCGCTCACGAACTCTAAGGGCCCAGAGCTCTCTTTATTCGTGGCTGATAGAAGGTGTGCCGTCATGGCGCATCCTCATCAGACTAGAATGAGGGACTAACGCGCGCCACCGTTTTTGATCTCCTATTGATTCCCAATTAACGATTCATGTTTCGCAGTGTCGCTCTCACTCATATCGTATGGGAACAACGGTTCTCTTCCTCTCCGTGTTTTTGCATCAAGGAGGATAGTTCCGAAAAGAAAATCAAAACAATACAACAAAGTAAATCAGAAAAATATCAAACAACTATAGTAATAATTTTCAAATTAATCTAAAAGCTACATTCCCCGGCAGCGGCGCCAAAAAATTTGATACGCTCAAACTTAACTTCTCAAATAAAAAGTAACGCGGTCGCGTCAATAAATAACCCAACTAGTTAGTAGATCGTTCCCACGGGAAATAGTCTACCTTAACTTTTAACTTGTGTATTACTCTTTTCGGTTGATAACTTCCTTAGAAAGTAAAAACATAAAATGTTTTAAAAGGGGGTTTGTATTTCCTATAAGTAAAAGAACTAACTAAATTGAAAGAGACCTTATAACAGTTTTTGAAAGTTGGGTTTTAAATCAATGATCAAAGTAGCTATGGTTTACCCTTGTTCCACACAGGTTCATACTTGAATAATTCTAACGATAACACTTTCTTTCCTAGTATCGTTGTGCATGCAAAGTTATAAGTTAATATTGTCAAATCCTTGGTCGGCATCTAGAAAATCTCACTCGGCACCTTGGTCGGCTACGTGTGTTGCTTCCTAAAAACCCTTAAAATTCCGTTACCCCATATTAAAGCATCGATTCGATATTTGACTAAGTTACTACCTCGTACCAATCATACTAAGCCGATTATCTAGTTATACACTAAATCTATGTTAATAATTCTTTTCCTACTATTATCTACCCTCCTTGTTCCGGCAAGTAGCATTAAGGCGATCTTCAACGTTGATCATCCGTAAAAAGACGTCTAAGCGCAGAATTATTATACTTCACGACACTTTATGAATTGTTATTTTAGCTAGGGTTTACCTCATTATTTTTTCCCCCTATGATTCCCACACACCATAGTTCTGGAGTTTAGTTACTCATAGCCAGAAACCCATATTCAAATATATTAAATAAGATTCTGTACTTACTTCAATGATAAATAATAAGTCAAAAGTGCTTGATTAATCCCCAAAAATCACTTTGTAAGAATTCTCAAAGTAATCATTAATCCCTCATGAAAGTCCTAATGATTACGAGAATCTCACATACAAGTTTACGAATACGGAGTTTCACAACAATCTCAGAGTCTAACTAGCAGGTGGTCTACCCTCAAAACGAGGTTTTTTTTCGAACTATTTATAAAATCAAAACCTAATTAAACAAGAATCTACTTGCTGGAAATCTGCCAAAACGCGGCCTGGGTCGACGGACCAACACGCGACGACGTCGTGTCTCCTGACGGACCGTCGTGGACCCGTCGTCCCATACTTGGTGCATTTCTTCTGCTGCTTTCTTCATTCCCCTCAACGGAAGTGTGACTGCCCGTCATAGCACAAGGTCCCGTCGAGGGTCTCGTTCAAAAGACTTCACTTCTGGAATTTTGGGTACTGGTGATCACTTTTTCTCTGATCTTCACGACGAACCTGCTGACCGGACCTCATAGCCATGACAGACCGTCACAAGCTTCGTCATTCCCACACTTTCAGACTTCCCCCATCTTCCTTCATCTCAGCTTCTCTACGCTGCCCCCCTACGACCGTCACAGACATGAACGGACGTCATAAGCTCCTTAGTGGTCTCTTCCACATTTTTCTCCTCAATCTCTGCATTTGACTTGACAGATTTCCCTGCAAACAAGAGAAACTTGTATAAAAATGTAGCGACAAAAAAGCCTTTTGACGCACTAAACTTAAGGAAAAAGTATTCATTATCCAGTGAAACCACGGTATAGTCAGTCACGTACTCGGGGTCACGCCTCATCAGAGCCAATGACCAGCCGGGCAGACGGGGCGACATCCTTCAATCGCCCGCGTGCATGACTTGAGCTTGTTTTGGTGCCAATAGTAGTTAGTAACCTGTAAAGGATAAATATTAAGTACTAGAAGGAGCAACAATAAAGCAAAACCACACAAAAAAAATTAAAACAAAATGACTTGCTATAGACACAGTGAAACATACAAAACTGACCCAGGTGACGGTTCTTCGTGAGTACGATGGACCGTCATGGGGGTCCGTCGTGTCTTCCTTAGACTATATGTTTATCTGGAAACCCTGAAGGAGAGTTTTCTTCTTTTCTGACAATTATGCGGTATTTGTAGGACGGACCGTCACAGGTACGACGGTCCATCATAGGTGCTCCCTCAGAGACACTTAAAAAATATGTAGACCTCTAGGAGGGGGCTCTACCATTGAAACTTTCATGCAGGACGGATCGTCCACAGGTACGATGGTCCGTCGTATGTGTCCGTCAGAGGACACTTTAACAGAAATCTGGAGACCCTAGAGAGGGGTCGCGTTCTGACCGTATGACGGTCATTTCGCAGGACGGATCGTCGAAGGTATACGATCGTCGTAGTTGGTCCGTTTGAGGATACTTAGAAATAGAGAGGACCCTTAGAAAGGGGTCTCTAACCACCAGAACATTTTTTTAGGACGGACGTCCGAGGTATGACGGTCCGTCGCATTTGTCCGTTGAAGGACACTAGAACAATATAGAGAGCCTAGGACTAGGGTCTCTGACAACTAGAACTGTTGTGCAGGACGGACCGTCGTATAGAGACGGTCCGTCGCATGTGACCGTA
The DNA here is from genome assembly GCA_027704765.1 of Solanum habrochaites. Lineage (NCBI taxonomy): Eukaryota > Viridiplantae > Streptophyta > Magnoliopsida > Solanales > Solanaceae > Solanum > Solanum habrochaites. Next base: position 10,298,739 of record JAKWJA010002491.1, read on the forward strand.
GGAGACACTTGGATAAAATTGGACAGTGGGGTGTTAGAGCTGTGTGGTCAACGCATCTGGCGACAACCCATTCTCGTGGTGGATAGCCGTGGTGTCTGGTTCCTGTCTGACGACATTAGAAAGGGAGACACACAGGAGGGGGGAAACAAGGGGGGGGGTCACGGCCAGCCTGAAAAAGGTCCGTCATCGGGGTCTCGTCTACAACTAGTAAGTGGACAAACTTGGTGATGACTCCTTCATCCCCTATGACCCAAATCGAATTGCGGTAAGTGTTTCTTCAGACGCTATATTTGTCTACCAATACCTTAAACTAGCATGCTAAGGCATTTTTCTAGGTTTTAACACGTACATTTTGGAGGATTTTTAAACGCTATGTCGGACAAATTTCTTTGATAAAGAAGAACAAACAGTCTACTACTAATTGATAAACAAAAACAATATGAATGAGTAGAAATTAGAGACACATACCTGAGAATTTTGGAGAACAACAAGCGGGAAAAGGTACTTGGTGATCAATAAGACACCCACACGCAGCTCGAGAACTAGTAGATTAGGACTTTGTAGGACTTGGAGAATTTGGGGAAAATAGATTGGTTGACGAGGGCGATGCTTTTGGAAGTTGCACAGGTAGGGAATAGGAGGAAGAGTGAAGAATGGGGTGAAGATGAAGGGGGGGGGGTTTTTAAATGATGGTTTGTTAAAAACCCTAGCCGGGTTCGGGTTGGGTATGCTTCACTAATGATGCACGATTTTCCACAACGACGGTCCGTCGCAGTTGTACGGCTCGTCGTTGGTTCCATCGGTGTGGCCCTAGTTTGAAAAGAACAGAAAGACGTACCTGGTACGAACGGTTTATATTGCGATGGTCCGTCACGGGGCAACGGGGTCCTGTCACTGCATCCGTCATGACTGTTGTAGAGTATTTTTTCTGCAGAATTTCCTTTGGTGATGTGCCTGCAATTTAAGCCCTTATTAGAAAATGGCTACATTACTGAAGAAAACTATAATTATTGGGTTGCCTCCCAAAAACGCTTGATTATATCGCGGCACGACTGAGGAAACTGATTACTCAGCTTCATCACGATTGGTATGTCTCTATCGACTTCATTCACCAATGGCAGTAATGCCCAAAAATAGAGTTTTATTTTATTCGTTCTCTCTATTCACCTTAAAACCGCACTCCCTAGTGGTTTTTTAACTCAATTGTTCCATGAGGGAATACTTGGGTAATCAATAGAAGCCTGTCGTTTTGGACTTGAGCTTGCCCGGAAGACAGGCAACCCAGAACTGTCTAAAAGCACCAAAGCCCAACCATAAACTCTTGTTTTTGCACTTTTTTTGTTCATTCTCCTCTTCTCTTTTCTTTTTGGGAATATGACGGATACGATTGGAGCTTGTCAGCCACGCTGCCCTTTGTTCCTACTCTGTTGAAGTCGCTCTTCATTGTTCAACCGAAATTTCATCTGCCCTTTTTCCATACAACTAGGCTCACTGTAGCAAGGAATGGCCTCCCAGAATAATACACTTCAAATCTACTTCACATCAAGAATAACAAAATTCATCGAAATTGGAATTGACTCCACTTTTTACTAGAACATCATGGAGTATCCCTATAGGCCTTTTCAACTGTTCGATCACCTCACGTTAGCCGCATCGCAGTGGGTTTTTTGGTATCCAAACCACTTCTTGTAAATCGAGAAGGGGCTGAGATTTAATGCTTGCCCCTGGATACATAATCTTTTCGCCAAATGTAATGACCACGACGTACAAGGAATAGTGAACCACCCGGATCTTCTTTCTTTTGTAAACCAGAGATCCTGTAGCACCTATCCTACCGATGCTGCAGCAGTCTATCATCCTCCCTAAAGTGATCATCTTTTCTTTGTAACTAACCAGATCTTTCATAAACTTGGCTAACCGGGCATTTTTGTTCTAGACTTCTACAAAGGGACATTGATGGAAAGCCTGTTTCAGCATTGTTATAAAACAACGATCTTGAACCATCCTCGGTCTTTTTTCAACTAATCTCTAGGAAGGGTGGTGGTGGTCTAGCATGAGAAATTTTCCCTTCATAGGGGCTTCTTTCTGCATCTTCTCCAGTGCCTCACTTCTCGTCAATTCCACTACCCTTACCTTTATAATCTCATCCTTTCTCACCTTTTTCGTATTAGACGACATAGTGGATCAATGGTTTCTTTCCCCACCCGAGTAGTGATTGCATACATGCGCATCTTTTTTCAGATTTTGGACAGTGTGCTAGAACGATGCCCGGTTGGCTTGTGGTCACTGTCGCGATAATTGGTCCATTTGGCACTCGTCTGCTAAATCGATATTGACCTGTGTAATCAACTTTTTGTTGCCCAATCACCGTGCTAAATCGAACAACCTTAAACTCTTTAATGTTCTCATTACTATCATCGAACCTCCTCCATTTTTGTGCCACATATCCTCAACTCGCGCGCCATACTATCTCCACCATCCGTAGGAGTAACTTCACATTTTGAGGATGGAACCTATGGCCATTCCTATCATTTTCTTTTCTGTTACCGTAGTTACTCCTGTTTAAGTTGTTTGTCCGTATAGTTTCCATCTCGACATAATACCCTCACAGTTAAGTTTTACCATAGATCCTACCTGTATCCTTTACCTTGCGCCAATTATCCTGATTTGAGGCCTTGGGCGCCTCGGTCGGAAACCCCCCGTCGCTATTTCCTGCATAGGAGTTCCTCCGCATAATAAGCACTGCATTTATCTTTTCTCACCCCCGTGATATGTTTAAGTACGAACTGCGCAATCTCAGTTCTTCTCTCTGAGCCATTTCTTTCTTCACACCTCTCTCTGTGGCTTGGTGTTGGTGATGGACTGCTCTGCGAAGGTATTTTCTCCTTCTCCTCCTCCCGTATCTGACTACTCCTATTACTCCAGCTTAATTATTCCGAGAGATTTTCTCTCTCTAATTTTCCGCACTCTCAGCATAAAGGAACTCCCCCACTACAATATCCACCTGCTATATTGTCCAACACCCCGCTTATTTTATCATCTTGTCCCCGAGAGAAGTTATTCCTTCAGTGACTCCATCATCTATACGATAATTTTGGATCTTCTCAGAACGAGGTGAATCTATCCCAAGAACCTACTAACTGACTCCTCCTTGGAGTGCCACAAAGGTGTGTTCACTCCCTTCTTTGTGGTTTAGTTTTCTTGGAGACCGTATAGTACTTGCTACGAAAATATCTCTCTCTCTCTTATTTTTTTTCCAGTGTAAATTGAGTTGTAAGGGAGCTCAGTGAACATATAGCAATCTCTCCCGTCCGTGAACTAGGAAACACTCTAGTCCCTATTACATCCAAGTCCAAGTCAGGCTCCATACACAGCTTTTACACACTGCCCTTACCTTAGCTATATGGGCATGTGGACCTCATAAGTTAGCCCGAAAAACAAACCTCTGGCAGTGAGAATTTGCATCCGACACTATTTACCAAAGTGTGGGCCTGGTGGTAGAGGAGGCAATACAAGTGTCCCATCAGAGTCTGCATGTTGTCATAGCCTCTGTAGGATGCTTGGGGCCGTGGAAGCGGGATTTTTGTCCCCCTCTGTTGTGTCACTCCGGAGCAATCGTGTATCAACTGACCATGACCATCACCGGAGCTTGGATGTTCTGGATTGGATCATCATCATTTTCCGCCAGTTTCTATTCCATGTTGCGTAGTGTACGCTCTAAATTTGTGATCGTAGGGAAACAAGGGTTCTCTTTCCCTCTCTAGTATTTGGCATACAAGGAAATGGTTCTTGCAGAATAAAAAACAATAAAACAAAGGTAAAATCAAGAAAATATCAACTAACTATAGTAATAGTTTAAGTTACCTAAAAGCGCTTTCCTTCCCCCCGCAGCGGCACCAATTGATTACGCTCAAACTTACTATCTCATAGAAGTAAAAGCGTCGTGTCAGTAAATAACCCAACTATGAGGTTGGGATCTTTCCTCACGAGGACAATAGTTTAAACTTAACTTCAATCTATTACTACTATTGTTCCGAGTCAGTACTCTTTCCTTCCTTGGAAAGCATAAATGATAAAAGGGGGTTTCCTATTCCTAAATAATGAAATAACTAGCGAAATAAAAGGGACAAACTAACTCACAGCTTCGAACGTTGGAGTTTAAATAATCAATTAATCACAGTACTAGGGTTTACTTTCCCACAGTTTCATAACCGTGATAAGTCTAAAACCCCTTAAAATCCAATTCTTTCTTAGTACTGTGCATGCAAAGTGATAAGTTATGTATTTCTAAATACTTGTCCGCATCTAGAAAATGTCACTACTCCGCACTTGGTCTGGCTACGTGTGTTTGCTATCCTAACCCTTATCTTTACCTTATAGTAAGCATCGTTTCAATATTTGACTAATTTATTACCTCGTACCAATCAGATACTAGCCTATTAGATAGTAAACACTAAATCTATTGTTGATAATTATTTCCATTATTACCTCCTTGGTCCGCAAGTAGCATTAAGGGCGAGTTCTCAAATGTTGGCCATCCAGTTAAAAAGACTTCTAAAACGAAAAAATTATCAATACATGCAAGACACTATTCTATAATTTTATTTTAGTTAGTTTTAACCCTCCTATAGGCCTATGGTTTCCACAACCCTAGTTTAATGGAGTTTATTTACCATATCATAATCCACAATATTTCAAATATATGATATAGAATTCATGTTACTTACTCAAGAGAAAGAGTAAAATCCGAAGTTCACATTGATTATCAGCAAAAGTCCACCAACATCAATGATAAAAGTCTCAAGATAATCAATAATCTCTCAAAGAGCACAAAATAATCGAGTCTCACCATATTCAAAGGTCCTAAATTTGATCATAGTCTAAATAATAATCTAGAGTCTAATAATAATCGAAGGTCTAACCTCAAGAATGAGGTTTTTCGAACTTTTATAAAAAATAAAACCTAATTAAAAAGACTCTATTTGCTGGAATCCGTCAAAACGCGGCTGGGTCGACGGAGCTCGCGCCGGGACTCCTTTCACTATGACGTGCCGTCGTGGACTCCGCGTCCCATCTTTGCCACTTTCTTCTGCTTCTTTCTTCATTAACCCTCGCACGGGAGGTACTGACAGAATCATTAGAGCACAACGGTCCGTCGAGGGACTTCTCTCCGCTCCGTTTCAAAACACTTGAACCCTTGAAATATGTTACTGGGCTACTTCTCTGATCTTCATTACGAACCTGCAGGACGGACCGTCATGGCTACACGGTCCGTCACGCTTTTCGTACCCCACACTTGGTCAACTTCCCCATCCTTCCTTCAGACGCTGCACTACGCTAAACCACCTACGGACTGTCACAAGCATGACGGACCGTCACACAAGCCTCCGTATTGGTCTCTTCTTTCTGCATTCTTGCTCAAAAACCTCTGCAATTCATCTTTTGGGAACAGATTTCATGCAAATAAATAGAAACTATATAAAATTTAGCACAAAAGCTTTTTGGACACACTAAACTTAAGGAAAAAGTAATTCAAATATCGGAAACCACGGTATATCAGTGACCATGTTGAATGGAGGAAATTGATTGACCTTTCTTTCTAACTACAAAAACATACAACAGATAATTGTTCAAACCCCCCCCCGATACAACAAGCATTTAAACACGCAATACAATCCTCCAGACCACAAATAAGATCTCTTATGGCAGTGGGATCCTTTGGACTCCATGGTGGTTCTTGTTATTGGGCTAACACCCTTGGGTGTTTTGGATCAATCTTAGGCAAATGCTATTTTTTGGGTTGGGGTGGACTACTTCTAGGCTGGGACAGTTAACGATCGTTGACAATCAATTAGCCAAATACACTCTCAGGGTGTCCCGAGAAAATTTGGGTACGAATGACAGTTTACCCTCATATAGCAATTCGTCCCCCCCCCCCCCCCTTTAATTGGAAATGAATAAATGTCGTTTGATGGAATTATTATATCATGAATGCATCAATTTATGAAAATTTAAATCTATTCCACCACAACAGCATTTTAACAACTAAAAACACTTAGTCAAACAGTCAAATCTCAGGTTGATGGAACTTAATTATCCCCGTAGAGGCCGCCATTTCTGTTTTTCTTTTTTAAAATATTATTTGGTAAAAATAGTGAAAAAATGACTAAGTTTCGGAAAATCAATTAATCGTATGTCAATACCCTTCGTCATACTTTCGGTTCATCAAAACCCTTACCGTACAATAATCATTACATATTTACCCCTCCCACTAATGGAGCACTGATCGTGTACACGTGTTGCAATTCTATGCCATAATCCAATTGACAATTCTTTATCCAAATTTCAAAAACCCGCCCATAACCCAATACCCACAATAAACTCTCTAAAATCCTAAAGAAAAATTAAAATCCTTATTGAATTTATCAAGACTCTGATAGTATCATTATGAACATTAATATGATTTTAAATCTTCTTCACATTTTGATAATCCACCTACGGCACCGCTGGCAATGGGCGGTAGAATTGGCGGCGGAGGTTGATACCCTCCCCAGCCATTATTACTGTGAGAATTATAATAAGAATATTGATTTGATAGATTACAGATATAGGACCATAACTGGATTGACTGAAATTAAAATGGTAATTCGAATTGGAAGGAGAAGGACAATTAATGGGGAAGGAGGAGTTAGTAAAGGTTAAGGGTTTCGGGAAGGGAATTGTGTTGTAGAAGATGCACGTAAGTAATAGGTTGGGTGGGTAAGGCGGTAAAAATGATGATTTTGATGCCTTATACTCCATGAATTCTCATTTTTTCTTCATTGCATGAACCAGAGGAACATATGAATTTTGGAGAAATCAACAGAAGATTTAGAGAAGAATTATTAAAGAAAAGAATAATAAAAAATGTGGGACTCAGGTTGTTAATTAACATAAAATGATTATTAGTATGTTAAGTTTCGAAAAATTATTTTTTAAAATTAAGTTTACAATAACAATTCATTAATTAATAGGAGTATTATAAGAAATTCTTATATAATAATACTATTTTGAAAATACTGGTTCAGTTTAACATAATGAATAAACTTAGGGATTTTCTTTCGGATTTTACCGAGGTTTGTTTTGGGTAAATCATCTTGGGTACTTGTTTCTGGCGCCTTTTAGAAATTTGGGGTAAACATTGATCTCTATTTGTAGCATCGGATCCCGACACGTGTTACAACATTAGTCTTCCGTTAGTGGGAGGGTAAATGTGTTACTCTGACTATTTATGGCAAGGGTTTTGATGAACCGTAACTATGATGAAGGGTATTGACATACCATTTTTTAAAATTCGAGGGTATATTTATCCCTTTTCCTTAATAATAATAATAAAAAAATTAAGAGCAAAACATGTATTTGGTCAACATAAAATGACTTTTAAGCTAGAAAAAAAGCATCCTCAGCTACTTTTTAACTTTTGACTTAAAATAAGTCATTTTTTACTTAAAATAAGTCAATTTGATAATTGTCAAACATAATAATTAGTCAAAAATTGACTTTTAAGTCAGTTTGACCAGCTTTTAAGCGCATCCAAACAGGCTTTGAGTCTATCAAGTTGAATTAACTTATGAATTTTCATAATTAAAATTAAATCATTCTACATATGCAAATAGATTTGTGTATTTCATGAATTCTTGGTTAATAAACCTGTCAACATGGATACAAAAGAAGAAATAAACAAATTATTATTTAACAATGATCACAATTACAATAATTACTTGAGATATAAACTTCATCATTGTATAGTTCGTTGTGTCAGTAAAATATGACAATCAAATAATGCATGACTTGAAATATAACAAAAATAGTTATATTACACATATTTTAAAAGACTCACTAGTCTTTTTCACAATCAGCAATGAAATGCTGACAAAAATAACGGATGTCACTAGATTGAATTACCACCATATTCATTTTTCTTCTCTATCACTATTACAAATATTATGAAAATTATTTTTTCACAAACACTTATTAAAATGTTACACATTGACCAATAACATTACCAATAAATCCCTATACCATACTTCTTTTTTGCCAGAATTAGAAAATATTATGAAATTAAAAAAAAGGTTCAATTTATTTTATTAAAAAATTAAATTTTCTTTATTGCCCCAACCAGCCCACAACCACTGTCACCCCACACTCACGGTAAAAAACATATAGTTTTTTACTAATCCTTAATGGCGCTGCCACTATCTTTTAAAAATGTAGAAAAAGATAATTATAATTTATTAAAAGTATTTTTTTACCACCCACTCCTCCTTTCAGTCCCTTGTGAATTTCTATTATCTATTTAACTATCCACTTTAAAATTAGTAATATGAGTTGGACATTTTATTTATTTAAAATGAATAAGTTTGAATAGTTATCCATTTTTAAGTAGGATGTATCAATTGTTTGATTTAATTATGATACTATCTCACTATTTAAATCAAGATATTTCTCATGCTAGCGAATATTTAGTTGATTTAAAGGATTGAGGGTCCGATTGGGCCGCTCTAGTATCTAAAAATATTTTTTGTTACTAACTTGTATGATTTATTATAGCACCCCAACTTGGATGATTTCACTGCATAAGTTTCATATAATAAATCTAGTGAATTCTTCTACAGAAACTTATCTCTTCTAATACAAATAAATCTATTTATTAGTTTTCCAAATAATCAAAGGATCTTACTCATGTAGTGTGAAATTCACATAATTTAGAAGTATTTAAAAAAAATAAAAAAGAGTGAGTACAAGGTATAAGGTGCAAACATAACAATTTTTTAACCTATTTGAACAAAAATATTGTGAATCTAAAATCTAATATTCTTGATGTGTCAATGTCATACATTATGGTTATTTCAGTTTGTGAGATAGAAATAATTAAATCTTTGTTGCATTGCATGAACAACAATTAGGGCAATTAAAATCGATAAAAAAAATCTGCTTGAATTGTTCAAGTCAATATCTATAGATATTATATATATATATAGATATATATATATATAATATATATAATATATATATTATAAACCCATGAGTTTTCATTACTAACAGTAAACACACTCAAACATATGCCAAAATGAAGTTTGTGATTTCAAAATTTGCGAGGTAGGTGAGTTCAAGAAGATGCAAAAAGAAGAAATAACAATTCAAATCTAACGATTATCACTAGGATCATATTATTGGTATTCAAAACATAATTATTCTATTGGATGAGGAAATTCAAGTGTAAGGGAAACATGGGAGATATATATAGGAGATATAGGAAGGGAGGTACCAATCCTAATAGGATAGGACTCGATTAAGGGTACTAATCCTAAAGGAATAGGATTAGTACAAATAAATTGAATAATATTATTTTTATACTATTATGTAATAATATCTGTTATTATCCCCTAAGCCGAGTGAGCGGAAAAAGCGAACGGAAGCTTGAAACTGATGGTAATCGAGTTTGTTGTCGGCTCGAGGAGAGGGCTTGGTTGAGAATATCCAGCCGGGTTGTTCTTCAGTGAGGTAATACTGCACAGCATGGTTTGCCGGCTGAATACTTCATACGCGACAAAGAGACAATGGTATCAACCATGCTTCATTCTGGTGGTAGGACGGAATTCTTGGCCACACAGATGTGATTTTTGTCACAATAGAGGCAGGATACAATGTGAGTGGGCGGCGGAGTCGCGAAGAGAAGAATATATGTGACCCACATGGTATCAGCAGCAAGAGATAAGGTAATTAGTACACCAGGAGATCAGGTTAAGCCCACAAAAAAGGAAGAAAACCGCAATGTAGTTAATATTTTTATCATTTCGCCCAATCTGAATATGAGAAACCCCGAACAGCTCCAAAGTCCCGGTTTTTTTTTGACTGAGTAAACCACGACCAAGACGTGCCCAAAAACAAAAAAGTACCTGAGAATGGTTGTTGTTTTTAGGACATGGTAATCATGTTCACTTGTTGAGGCATGCGCATGAGAAAAACTAGGTTGACAGCAAACTGGATGTCAGGATGTAAATTGGCCAGATTACGAGAGCCCCAATGAGGTTGAAGAAGTGAGTGGTGATCGGGTGGTGATATCGGACAAAAGGGCGGTGTGTGGGAGGTGTCGGCTCCACTCGTAGACGAAGAGGACCTGCATCGGGCGTTTGGTGATGGTGCATTTTTCCAGTCTCAGCTTCTGCAACAGGATCTTGAGCAATTTTGACTGGATGAAGAAGAAACACGCAGCCTGTCTTGTCCGAGAAACCTCCATTCCAGAAAAGAAAATAAATGTAAAAGGCAAAGCTCATTTGACTGGTAGTATGACATAGCTCGAGTGAATCCTGAATGAGAGCTTGCAGTCGAGCCTGTAATAATGATATCATCTACATAGGACAAGACGAATGCTGTACCGTGTGCTGAGTCGAGTAAACAGACTCGTGGTCGTGTACGAACACGTGGAAAAGCGAGTCCCTGGAGAACGTTTTTCAGACGTGTGTACCAAGCACGGGGGGCTTGCCGAGCCCATACGAGACTTCTGGAGTTGCAAACATGTTGAAGGGGCCAAAGAGGTGGGGGAGGGGATCAACATAACCAGGTGGTTGCGTCTGTAGATAGTTCATCAAGAATGCCAGGAAGAGAAAAGCATGGAAACAATCCACTGATGATGAGCCAATTGTTGCGCACGGCGGTGACAATACCAGGCGAATGGTTTCATGCCGAATAACAGGGACTGAATGTCTAGGATGTGAAACAAGCCCATACTCTTGATTTTAGCCTTTAGCAAGCCAAACGAGCATGTTACATGGGAAATACTGCATCTAATTGGTGTCGTAAATTTTGTTACCCATTACAGCCAAGGGGTTTGCCGCCCATGGCTTAGGTACAATGAAACCTAAGTTTCTGATCAGTCACAAGCCGTAAACCGTCATCCATTTTAGCAGACACCAATAAGCATTTTTTGATGCAACAGAGTAGTTGGTTTCACTATCGAGAAGGGGTGTTTGTGTTTTGTACAATTGGTTAGTTGGGAGCCTGAAAGGGTTTGGGTTTTTAAGATACGGATTGCCACGGGTTAAAACAGGGGATTAGTATTGGGGGGTGGCACGGGGGGGTGGTTGGTATTCTGTTCGGGGGGTGGCTGGGAAAGCGACATCCCAAAACGGATCGGGTTGGAGATATTGGGGGTTGGGTGTTGGGTTGGTTGGAGTGTGGGGGTGAGTTGAGGGTGTATTGTGGGGGTACGGTGAAGGGGTGGGGTGATGAGGGGTGGTTGGGGTGGTAGTGGGGGGAGGTTGTGGGGGAGGTGGTGAGGGACCCTGGAGTAGTTGGAAAGGAAAAAAGGAAGGACGGAAGAATGATGTATTGTGGAGCGAGGAAAGAGACTCGTAGGGAAACTCATTTTCGACAATTTTTAATTGCACGAGCATATGTAGACTTTAGAGTTTGTGGGTCAGACAGCGATAACCCTTGGAGGTAGGATGAAGCCCAAAAAAATACAAGGACGGGATCGGGTTGAATGTGAGTAATATGAGGGAGTAGCCAAGGGTAGGCAAGACACCAAAGACGCGGAGGTTGGTATAATGTGGGGAAGCTTATTGGTAAATGGTTGATAGTGGTGATTGTGGAGAGGGGGGGTGTGTGAATGGGCATTCTGTTTTAATGAGGTGTTGGGGTAGTTGGCGGTGGCTAGATCTTTACCCAAAAGGAGACAGGGAGATTGAGATTGAGTAGAAGAGTAACCACCGTTTCAAAATGAGATTGGGATGCTTACGCTCAGCCACACATTTTTTCGGGAGTGTATGGACAGGAAGGTTTGATGTATAATTCCCAGGGATGCAGAAACTGGTCCAAGCTGTTATTTACAGATTCTTTCCATTGTCACTCGAAAAAGGTTAACATTGAGAATGAATTGTCGTAGTTTTGACCCATTTTTTCACAAGGACAAAGGTGGTGTTAGCACTGTGAGTTTGTGTTTTAGCGGGAACAACCAAGTGATTATTTTGTTAAAATCATCCACAAACAAAGATAATAGCGAAAACCAGGCAAATGCAGGAACAGAGTAGGACCCCATAGGTGGTGGAGTCAGAATGAATAAGTTGAAAAGGACTGCTGCAGTGTACGTTCTCAGATAAAGTAAAAGGAATTTATGACGATTTAGCAATGAACAGGAGTCACAATTGTTTAATGAAGGGAAGGAAAAACCAATGGAGACATTAAAGAATTTATTATTTGAGTAGACGGGTGACCCCAGCCGACTGTTCCACAACATGACTATGGCAATCAGCGAAAGAGCCAACATGGAACGCCTTTCTGGAAAAACTGGGTGGGCGACTGAACTTGTGCCAGGAAGGTAAGAACGTACAACACAATGCTTTACAGGGGCCCTGAAAAAAGAAAAAATCACCCTCTTGGTAGTATTTCTAGGATCTGAAATCATTAGAGCGGGAACCAAGAGTGAGCAATTATTGTCTTTTGTGAATTGGTGACTGAAAGGAGATTGGTTGTTAATCAGAAGGGACGGGGTAAGGTTACCTAGGTGAAGATAGTGGGGGGTTTTTACTTGTACCCGTGCCAGCGGTGAGAAATTATTAAAGGGACTCACCGTTGCCAACACAATAATAACATGTAGCCATGATATGGATTTGGACGTTAAGTTGGATAGATCAGATAGTAAAGTTGCATGTTGGACCCAGTATCCAACAACATTCAGGGACAGGGCCGGTTCTTGAGAGCATAATTGGAACGGTTATCACTATATCGACTTCCTCATATCGAAAACAACAAGACAGCTAGGTTGTTGTCTGTTTTCTCGAAGATTTGACAAAGTGGACGATCCCGCTTCGTAAAGTGCCATGGCCCGCCGCTGGAAGATGACTGCCCGCGCTGACGAAGGAGTGCAGGTTGTTGTTCTGCTGTGTCCGCTGACCGGCGTACGGCGGACGACTTGCCCTTGCCCGACCGCCGCGCCCACGGCCTCCGCCTGTTTCTGCCGTAGCCCGCCGCGGCTCCACTGACAAGCCGCCACCACGGCCCCCCGCGATAGTCTGGCTGCGGTGAGGGCGGTGGCCGCTCCATAACAGCGGATTCCGGAGAAGAAGTTTGCTCTCAGATGCCACGTTGATTTCTTCATTAGAAACGAGGAAGAGAGTAGCCAGGTAACAGGCGTTGGACTGATGCGAACCGCGTTAATGGAGGAGTAAGCTGAGGGGAGGCCCCCGTGCACATGACGAGATTTTTTTTGGGAATGCTGCGTTCACGGTACTATCGAGGGTGTGATCGATGGGGATAACTCGTCTAACTACTCCGACCATAGTTTCGTGCCTTTGTAATTGTGTGGGCGTGATCACGCAATTGAAAAATATGAGATGTGGGAATGGAATGCATAGGCGTGTTTCGAGGCCCGTCCATAGCGATGAAGCAGTTGGTAGGATCGACGTGTGTTTCTGAACCGTGGGAGAGATTGGACCGCAATCAAACCATGATCGGATTTGGCCATCCAAGGCTTTCCAGTGCGGCATGGAATGGATTGGTTTTTGTTGAGTTGCCGCTGGGGCACCGGTGATTGAATGCCCGGCGGCGGTTCTGTGCTCCAGCGACGTATTGGGAGAATGTATTGGCCTCAAGGGCTGTTGTAAGACGGTGATTTTCCATGTAGGGTAATTTATGTCTGATAATTTGTTTAGGGAAGCAGGGATGAAGATGGCTGAGAAGGAGTTTAACGCCAAGAAAGAAGGAAGAATCGGATGACCACCTAGGTGTGTTCATGGTTGCCGCCTGCAAGACGAGGGAGCGGGAACGAGCGGTTGACCTAAAGAGAGAAAAAAAAAACCTAGAGAAAAGAAGGATCTAGGTTTTCTGGCTATGATACCATGAAGAGGAATATTGATGTATTCAAGTGTTAAGGGAAACAATGGGAGATATATATAGGAGATTAGGAAGGGAGTACCAATCCTATAGACTAGGATTAAGGTAGTCAATAATCCTAAATAGGACTAGATTAGTACACAGTAAATATCATATTATTTTATACTATTATTTAATACTATCTGTATTTAGTGCATTGTGTCAACAGATATTGACAATGGAATCACCTGGACTTTTATCTACAAAAAGTAGTTATATCACATAAATTTTAAAAAAAAAAACCACTAGTCTTTTCACAATCACCAATCAAATGATGACAAAATTAACATCTATAATTGTTACTGGATTGAAACCTCACTCATATTCATTTTTCTTCTCTGTCTCTATTAGAAATATTATGGATACTACCTTCTTACAAACACTTATTCATATGTTACACATTGACAATGACAATATCAATGGATCCACATATTGTACTCTCTTTTGCAAGAATAGGACAATATTTTGTATTTTATATTTTTTTTAAAAAATATGTATCTACCCTAACCCCTAACCTGCCCCCAACCCTCTTCAGCCCATTCTCACGCCTAAAAACATATATTTTTTTATTGACCCTTGTCACATCCAAGCCTACATTTTAGACGTGACCGACATTCGAGAATCAATGTTGGCCCAAAGCTAACCCTTGGCCTAGCTAAATTACTAGTGGAAAACTTACTCAATTTGAAGTAACTTTAAAAGTAAATTGTAACTCAAATGATAACTAATAATATTTTATAAATAAACATTCATCTAGCCAAAGTGATAACTCAAGTCTTAACATAACCTAATGAAAAATGAAAAGACTCATAAACTAACAATGTCTAACTATCAATATTGAGCCCAAACTTAATAAACAGCCCAACCCGCCTATACTTATGTGGGTTGGGTTCAACATAATTCATATTTGAGTCAGTTTTCTGCCCAACCCAATGAACCCGTTCTAAATTAATTCAGAGTTGAGCCCAATACATTCTCCACTTCAACCCACTTCTTTAAACCTAGATTCTAAAGTTAACCCGTTGGACGTTGGGCTCACTTCTTCACAGTAAGATCATAGCGAATTTTGAGTTCTTTCTTTGATTATGGTTCCACCATCTATCTTGCTTGGTGTAGTGAGAGTTCAAGTTGATTTTTCTAGGTTCGGATTATCTTCTTCCCAGATTCAAGCTTTCTCTGGCTTTTCCTTTTGGTTTAAACTTCTTCCCAGGTTCAAGCTCAATGAGTTAAAATTGATTTTTTGTGACTTCTATGCTAATTAGAGGTTTGTATACTGTGTTATTCTTGTTAATTTAAATTGGGTTTTCGTTATTTCTTAATGGTATAAATTTTAGTATTGGATTTCGGTTATTCCTTCTTGTGACTGCTTCTCTAGCTATGTCTATAAGAAATTTATCAATATTGTGTTGGAAGGCTGACTGCTTCTGTATGTATGTAGTGTATGCAAGTGACTATTTTGTGAAACTCATATTTCACAGCAAGCAGAAGAAAACCTAAGGTTATGCATTTTTGTTTCTCAAATGTCATGTGATTTGCAACAACAAATGCAACTGGCTAAACCACCAGTTGTTATAATGTCATATTTTCAAGTGAATAACAATAGCAACAATTAGCATAGGAAAGCATCTGAGATTTACCAAAAGTGAAAGAGTCATATCCCCAAACGAATGCTATTATTAGCAACACACTTTGAGTAAATTGTTGGTTTTCAGATGCATAAAACATTTCTAATTTGTACTAAAAAAAAACTAGACAGTGAAGTGAGTCGATGGATCAAACTAATTTGGTAGATGTGCCAGAAAATCTTAGGAAATAGTTTCAAGAATTTCTATTTTAGAGCAGCAATTCTTTTGTATGGTTGTGTTCCTAGTTCAAACATGTTCTGAAATTGGCTCTTTTTTTGCATTACTGCATTAGGCTCTTATATTGGTTTTGTGTTTATTTTTTATAGGCTTTTAATACTTTTTATGGATCATAATATTGAAACATCTGTTGAAGAGGTTCAAGAGAGTGCAATAAGTTAATCAAAACAAAGAAAACCAAGATGTGAAGCATGAAATTATTTTTGAGAAGTTACACGGGATATGAATGAAGATAACAGATTAAGAGCAAAATGTAAAACATGTGGACTTGTGTTGCTGGCACGCACCCATTTTCTCTGAATCTGCCACCTTACTTCCTCCACGCAACTCTTTGTTCTGTATTTATGTGTTTCCTCAGTAATATTCACAACCTGCAGTTCAGAGCCCCCCATTTGCATAATTCGTTCCTTCTGCTCCACCCCAACTTATCTTGCTTATTGGTTCGGTTGACCGACTTCAAGAACTTTAAATTTAAATCGACATCACTCGATACACCAAAAAAAAGGCAAACAGTCAAGGTACGCCAGTAGATCATGAACAATATCGTGAAAATATAGCTAGGGCTATAGTTAGACATAATTATCCTTTTAACTTTGTGGAGCATGAAGGAATTAGGGATATTCATGTCTTCTTGAATCCTGCTGTTAGAACTCTTTCAAGAAATACCGCAAGAGCTGACGTGTGTAAGCTGTACGAGAATCATAAAAAAATAATAAAGGATGTCCTTGCAAGTATTTCTAGTAAAATATGTTTGACAACTGACTTATGGACTTCAATCACCTCTGATGGTTATATGGTGTAACGTCTCATTATGTTGATACAAACTGAATTTTTCAAAAGAGAATTTTTGGGATTTTCGTTTCATGTCCTCCTCTCAAAGTGGGTTCATGGGGTCCAAAATTGATCAATTTATTTTTTTGGCTGAAGAATTTGAGAATGAGAAGAAAAATATTTTTGAGAACTCTAGATTAATGACCACGGGTTAGTAATGAAGACATTGTAGAGAGGTTGATCGATTCATTTTACATTGGGATTCTCTTTTTTGATGGAAAGTTTGTGCTATTTCGAGGTTTAAAATCATATTTTTAAATTGGTTGTAAGGGCAAGGTTGAAGGGACAATTGGAAACTTCGATATGGTTGTAAATTAGGGAAGCATCAGATATGTTAAAGGTTCAGAGGCAAGAAAAATAAAATTTGTAGAGTGTATTAAGAACCTCAGCTTGAAGTTGAATGGGAGGTACGTCAAGATGTATTGACGAGATGGAATTCCACATTCTTGATGCTTAATAGTTCTATTCCCTCTCGTCGTGCATTTTCTGATTTAAGGTACTTGATGCTGACTTTAGATGTTGTCCTTCAGAAGTTGACTGGGTTAAAGCTAAAAGGATTTCTAAGTTTTTGAAGCCTTTCTATGAAGTCATTACTTTGTTTTTCAGGAAATTACTATCCTACTGTCAATATATGTTTTCATAAAATTTGGAAAATTCATATGATGATAATTGAAGAGAAACAAAGTGAGGATCCTAATATCAAGGAAATGACAATTGAAAAGGAAGCTAAGTTAAAAAAATATTGGCAGGAAGACTATAGTCCGATTGCTTCAATGGCGGTAGTCCTTGACCCTTGATACAAGTTAAAACTTGTAAAGTTTTGCTTCACCAAACTTGATCCACTCACTTGTATTGAAAAAGTCAAAGTTGTTGAGGATAATATGCATGCATTATTCAAAGAGTACTTGAAAAATTCAATTATTGATGTTGATATGGTGGAAAGTAGTAGTAGTAGAGGTGATGTTGAAATGATGGATGATATGAAGGAGTATGATATTTTTGAAGCCAATCATAACTTGGTTCAGAAAAGACAACTAAATTATACTTAGAAGTGCCCGTGTTGGTTCACAAAGGAAATGAAGATTTGGATGTACTAAAATTTTGGAGAGATAATAGAATTAAATATTCGGAACTTTCATTGATGCCACGTGATTTGCCAAGTATTCCTATCACCACTGTTGCATATGAGTCTGCATTTAGAATTGGGGGTGGTGTTATTGGTAGATATCAAAGTTAAGTATTACCCAAGAAGGCAGAAGAAAAGTTGTGTTCACGAGATTGAATTTATGGTCATCACAAAAAATCTTATCAATTGTTTAATGAGACACTTTCTGTATTTTGACAATTTGTCTCTCACATATATATTTGTAGCTTCTATTGACTCTGAAGAGGAAGATGACATTGTCATAGACGTGGATAAAATTGCGACTAAAATATTTAAATAGTTTGGTGATATGTGCATCCTACAAGTATATGCTTAATTTATTCCTTCTTGTGACTGCTTCTCTAGCTATGTCTGAGAAATTTACCATTTTTGTGTTAGATGGTTGGCTGCTTCTGTATGTATGTAGCATATGCAGGTGTTCATTTTATTTATGTACGGAGTGTGTCTATAGTGTATGCAGGTGGCTATTTTGTGTATATATCCATGTGACATGCCTAATGTCCTATTCCACTATCCATTTCTCCTACTTGATCTCTGAGATCTTTGTCAACAATGTCTCATTCTAATGAAGTACTTGAGAGTTTTTGTTTTGTAATTCAAAGTTTGTTGTCTGCAACTCACCATGCTTGACACAGACAATCTGTATCTCCACCTCAAGTATGGCATTTAGTTGAGTACTACTGCTCATTTCTGATTGTAATTTCTTTGGCATCTCTAGTAGGCAATAATTTTCTTTCTGCACTTTAACCAGCTTCTCAATCAATAACTGTTGCTTATCATACTCGTACATTCTGAGTGCACGTTTCAGATCGTCAACACTGCCCAAAATGTAATGCAAGAACAAGAATAGATTTTTCTCCATTGAGAATTTGTAACTTGTGATTTTCAATTAATGGAAAGGAAGGTTGAGCTCTCTAGCTTCTGTCTGTGAATAACTTTTAAGCTCTTTCTCTATAAGAGTTGAACTGATTCATGACCCTGTAGTTTTGATTCTTGATGATCCAACTTCAGGACTTGTCAGTACTTCAGCATTGCAGATCATTTACATGCTTAAAACCATGGTTGTTACTCGTGATCGAATGATAATTCAAGTACAACAGAAGCATTGTCAATATTCTTACAAAAAAGGAAAATGTTAATGAAAGAAACATCTTGTATGAGTTATAGAGTTCATTTTTTGTCATAGTCAATGGAAGCAATACGTATCACTTTTTAAGTACCCTTTGAAAGATTCTTGATTGTGATGCATCATTATGTTACATTAATTGTGCATTTTGATATTATTGTGCCGCACACTGTGTGCGACTGTGCGTTGTGTGACATTGATATGTTAGTTTCCTCAATGTATGTATGGTTCATGAGCTACTTTTGGTTGTTATAGATTCTATTGTCACTGGTTCAACTGAAAGGAGTGTGTTGATATATTGCCAAGAATTGATATATTGAAAAGGAGTGTGCTGGATCAAAGGATTGTTCTTTACCATTTAGTGAGTTCAGTTGTGTTCTTCACTGTGTCCAGCCTCGCCATGGTGAAAAGACTGTTTCACTGTTCCAGTTGCATAATTTGACATTTTATTTGGAAGTTTTATTATTGTCACATATACAAAGAAATGTAGTATTGTTCTGTGGTTTCCACTTAATATCCTATTATATTGCTACTTATATCGTGTTATTATTACTATTTAATATCGTGTTGTGTTGCTTTTTAATATCGTGTTGTATTATTTTTTTAATATCGTGTTGTATTTGTACTTGCTACTTAATATTGTGTTCTATTACATAAGATTTTACTTAGAGCGGGTCATTACCCAACCTGTATTTTAGCCCATTTGAGTCCAAAGAAAATTTGAGCAGGTTATAACCCAACCCGCTTTTCATGCAGCCCATTTTAACATTTTCAATTTCAGCTCAAGCCGCCCATTTTACACCCCTACTTGAAGCCTCTATTAATTGAGATGGACGTCGAAAAAAGACCCACGACATCCTAATAAAACTAGAATGATAAAGCAAATAAAAGAAGTCCTCCGAAAGCAAGGAGACTCACCAACAACTCTGAAATTCAACTGGATCAACGAAGCGTTGGATGTTAATCCGAATTACTTCTATATGTATCATAAAAGATGCAGGACAACTGGCGTTAGTACATGAAATGTACAAGCATGTAAGGGAAATTCTAAAACAGACATAAGTTTGAAATGGAACTGAAGAAAACTTACTTCGTCTCTGCTCAATTCAATATGAGGCAATGCTAGAAATGCAATACAAAGAATTGCTTTAAAACATGTAGATAACAACTCAATGTGTTGAAAAACACAACAATAACTTAGTTTATATATGAAAATACAAGTAACTCTGTGTGATATTCTTTAATCGGCAACCATCACTCTGTCGTTGAAGCTTGTAAAGAATTGCTTTGGATTAGATCGTCTTTGGGGACTTGGTTGTTAGCTCAAGAAGGTATGTGCTTTATTGTTACAGTCAAGGCTTACATCTTGCAAGATTCTACGTTCCATGGTCGGTCCGAACCACATTATGTGAGACATATCATTGGGATTCGCGATGTGTTGGTAGATTCTAGAGTTGCTTGAGCTTGAAAAGATTCAGAAAATGACAATGATCCGATATGATAGACTTGAAGCTTTGCCAAGAGGTAAGTTTTGAGATTGTTGCATGTCGCCGAGATGGCGGTCTCCTCCACATATCGTGAGGGGAGAATTGTTGGTTATGGTCGTTGTTCCCGTTCCTATGGGGATCAATAAAGCAAATTTGGACCAACCCACTTTGCCCATAGGCCCTTTTAACAATTAAGCCGATTTAGCGTATTAGTTTCAGACATAAAAGGTTTTTTTTTTCAGCAGCAAAAAGAGAGAAAGAGCGATTTGCGGGCAGTCAAATACTTCAGCCAACAACACCCAAATGACAGTGCGATCCCGCTTTCGTTTCTCCTTGTCCGTGAGCTGATTTTTGGACAGCATATTCTTTTCATCTAATATTTATTGGACCTGACAGAGGTGGATTTGGGTGGCCTGAAGCTTCAGTTTTTGCTTCGTGAACATAGCTGCGAATTGGTGATTTTGCTCCTTCAATTCTCTGATTTGGGTGCAATCCTTATTTGTTGTTGCTGCTATCCGTGTTTGACACTTGTTTGGTGCCAATTGTTTGAGAACAATATTTTAACTCTTGGTATTATATTGGAGCCTTTTTGTCCCATGGTTTTTTATACTCTTCACATCGAAGGGTTTTCTACGTAAATCGTTGGTGTCTTGTGTGATTGTTTTTATTGTCTTGTTATTTTGTTTGGTTCAATGTACTGTGCCTTACTATCATAGTTGCGTGTGGTTTTTGTGTCTTCTCTTGGGTTTTCACATCGAAAAGGGAAAGTATAACGTTTGGGTATTCTTCCTTTCTTCCGTTGTTATCCTGTCATGCATTCTTTGTTATTGCCTTGGTCTTTTTCCCAACACATTTGTAATCCGGGCATTGGATATTGTTGATGTCGTTTTGATGGATTGAGGCAATATGAGCAATAAAATGAGTGTTTTTAATTGATAACTATCATATTTTGGAAGGCAAGATGAACGATTCTTCTTATTTGTCAGAAGATGCATTAACTTGTGTGTCTTCTAATAAGCCTAAGTCTTCTTGTGAATGATAAGAATGCGAATTTTGAGCAATCTGCAGGTTTGTGGCTATATTAGACAATGGATTGAAGATAATGTTTAGAAATCATATTGTGAATATACATCATGCCAAAAGTTTGTGGACAAGCTCGAGCCTATATGCTTCGAAACTGGCAACAACAGTGTTTTTCCTATAGAAACAATTAATAAATATCAGTTTATAAAAGGACCATTCCTATTTATGATCATATTATGATTTTTAGGGTGTTCTTTGACCAGCCTGTCCGGAATGGTGTAAAGTTTGAGATTCGACCTGGACTTGGCTTCTTAATACTACTGCCAAACGCTTGGGAAACCTCTTCGAGTTTTCTTTGACTAATTGCTGCTCTCATGGTGTTGTAAACCATGAATATCTCATCTTGTTCAGCTTTACACTCCGATGTTTTGGTTACTGAAGATAGGGGAGAAACAATCCAGATGTCAGAATGATAGAGGTAAAGTAAAGCACGTCAAAGTCTAAATACAAACTATTACATGTGATATTGCCACAAGAAGGGCATATCAGAAATATGTTACAAGCACAAGTAAGATATGACGGACAACAAAAGAGAAGTAAGGCTATTAATGAAAATGTCGTGTGCTGTTTTGTAATATGCTGCTTCTTGTTTCTTTTGGAATGCAATGTCATTACTTGTTCGTGACTGAGTCTAGCTTGGTTTTGTGGATGCTGTGCTAGATTTTTCTGCTCAGGTCATGCCAAAGAAGGATTATGTTTCTTCTTTAATACCCAGGTATTTTGAACGTTGAAAATGGGCATAATCATGAAGTTTTTGAAGTTAGTCATTGGGACATTTGGTTTTTGAGGAAAGTACCCACAATGGTTCAACTATTTCTCAATAAATGTCAGCATGCTCCCAGATGTTCGTAGAATTGATTTCTGTGGGATTCTATGATTGGGTTCTGTTAACACTTAGTGTTGGCCCAGTGGAGACGCTTACTAGAGGTTTGATTTTGTGCCCGTGGTGTGCACGTTGTCTAACTTGTATGTATTTTCAGGCTCCAATATTCTAGGACTCAGTAAATTGGTGGATAATTATACTTTAAAATCAGAGTTTGGCATAGAGGCTGAGTCTATAGCGAGAAGGGGATGGATAGTTTTGGCTAAGAAAAATTTGCTTTCTGGAAGTGAAACATCAAAGTTTGAAGAAATGTTGTTCATCTAGCCGTAAAACAGAACTTTTCTTTTCAAGAGTCATCCTCCTCAAGAAACTTGATTTGCCCTGGATGGGTCACAGTTCAGATTTGTTTGGTCTTTTAATGGTAAGATCTCATGGTGTTGCACGTTTACTTGTGACTTTTATTGATGCCCATTCCTCGCAAACAACTCTGGGTATTTTCTTTGAAGTCCAGGATTCAAGTACTTGTGTGTTCAATAGTTTTCATTCAGGCCTTGGTTGACAAGACAAAACATGGGAAGACATTGAAAATACATCCGTTCAGATAATTGGTGTTGGTAGTAAATTTGGTCCTTTGAATAGATATTGCGATGGTTAGCATGGGGTATTAATGCATCAGAAAACGCCTCCTCAAAGACTCCTCATTTAAATGGGTTTTAGCCAAAGAGGAAATGAACAGAACTCAGTTGAGAGATTAAGATGTATGCTTTAGATGCTAAGCTTCATATTCCTTTTGGGCCGAAGCACTTAATAACTGCTGCTTATGTTATCATTTAGATCCCTGGTTGTTGCTATTAAATGGTAATGGTTCCTAACAGCTTTGGACTGGTAAAATGTTTTCTTATGATCATCTTAGAGTCATTTGGGTTAAGCCTTTGACAATGTTCCTAAGGATGAAGGTCAACCAGTTGGATTTAAAACTAGGCATTGTGATCTTCATTCTGGTTTATGGGTCAACTAATGAATTTGGCTAATCGTTTCTATATCCCTGTTGAAGAAGAAACTTTGTTAGAAAGCCGTGTGTTTGTGTTCTTTAAACCAAACATTGAAGATTTTGACAAAGCTGACAAGCTGATTTTCATGGGTAGTGAGAGCTTAGTTGAGGATCCAGTTTCCTTTGACTTTGCACAACCGGAAGAAAATCTTCATACTTGATGAATCAAGTATGATAATGAAGAGTTGGTGATCATGTTTTCAGATGACCGGCTATGATTGGTGTTGATGCTCCAGTGCAAGTGAGGTGGTTGTACAACACCAATATCGATGCTCAGAGAGTTCTCTCAGACTATCTATTAAGATAGAGAATTCCTTCATCTCATTCATTATTCTCCCCAATGAGTATGTAACTGCATCCCACGGGGGAAGACCTGAGAGTCTTGAGGAGGCCATGTAAGTGGAAGAAAAGAAGGTGTGTTTATGCTATGGAATATGGAGATTAATCCCTTGCATGATATCCATACCTTTGATTTGGGTTAAGTTTACCTAAAGACGAAAGCTTTTGAAAACAGGTGGGTTTTTCGGGTTGAAACTAAGATGGTAAAGCCATTTCACAGGTACCAAGCTAGATTGAAGTTGGTCAAGGATTTAGATCAGAAAAGGGAGGGATTTTGATGAGAATATTAATCTCCATTGTGAAATATGTCATCCATATTCGTGTGTTCTATAAGGCTTGGCCTGCAAGTCTAATTTAGAGGTTTTTTTTTTTTGAGCAAATGGATGTTAAAAAGACTGGCTTTCCTCCATTGTGACTTAGTATGATGAAATTTATAATTGAGCGACCGGAGGTTTTGTAAGCAAGGTAAAGAGAATGATGTTTGCAAATTGAAGAAGCGCTTGTAAGTGGTTTGAAACAAGGCTCCCAGGCAGTGGTGTATCAGGAGTTTGTTTCTTTTTATGAGTCAGCAAAGGGCTTCAATAAGACTCTTCCGACCATGTGTTTTTGTGCACAAGTTCTCTGATGGTGACCTTTATTATTGTGTTGCTTTATGTTGAGTGACAATCTTGTTTTTGGGCATAATACTCAGGATTCGAAGTTGAAGCAAGGAGTTGAGTAATTCTTTTTCGCTATGACAGACTTAAGACCAGCAGACAGATTTCTTGGCATGAAGGATTGGTCCGTGATAGAAAGTGCCAAGAAATTGGTATATCACCAAGAAGTACAATTTCAGAACGTACTTCGCAGTTCAGCATGGACAAAGCCTAAGTTTGTCAGTACACTCTTTGAGCTATGCACTTCAAATATTGAGCACGAAACAACTTGTCCTTTAGTGATGATGAGAGGACGAATTGAAGAACAGTTCTCTTCGTCTGAATGCATTCATTTGTTGGTAGTTTGATGTAATTCGATGGTTTGTACAAGACCCGATATTCATCACGCGTTGGGGTTTCCTTAGCCGTTTTGTCTTTCTATCCCCGGGCAGATAACATTGGAGTGCTGTAGTGGGTTATTAGATATCTCTGTGGCACTCTTTCCCGAGTTTGGTGCGTGGTACAGGAAAGCCCATTCTTTGTGGTTTAGCTGATTCAGACATGGCGGTGATGGTGGATACGCGCAATATACTTCAGCGGTACTTTGGTTTCTTTTCTTCTTTTTGCAAGGGGAGCTAGTGTCTTGGCAAGGCTAGGTTTGCAAAAAATGTGTTGCTCTATCTACTATAGAAGCTGAGCTTATTGCTGTCGTTTGGAAGCTTGTAAAGAATTGCTTTTTGGAGGAAAGAGATTCTGGTGAAACTTGCTGTGGCTCAGAGGAGGTCAATGTGCTTTATGTGACAGTCAAAGGGCTATATATCTTTGGCAAGATTCTACTAAACGGTATCCATGGTCGTCTAACAACACATTGAATGTGAGATATCATTTGGCTTCGAAGATGTGTTGGATTTCTAAGTTGCTTTTGAGCTTGGAAAAGATTCCTACAATGACAAGGTTGTTCGATATGAGACTAAAGCTCTTGCCAAGAGGGAAGTTTAAAGATTGTTTTCATGGTCGCCGGATTGCGGTGTGTCTCCTCCACATCTCTTTGAGGGGAAATTGTTTGTGGTTATGGGTGGGTCGTTTTCTTTCCCTTGCCATGGAATAATAAAAAGCACAATTTGGACCAACCCACTATTTGAACCTTAGGCCCCTCTTATGAGCCAAATATAAGCCTATTTAGGTATGAATTTTCAGACAACAAACAGAGTTTTTTTTCAACGCCCCAAAAAGAGAGAAAGAGAGATTTCGCAGTAAATAATTCACCCTAAACACCTGACTTGAGAATTGCCATTCCCCTTCGTTTTTGTCCGATTGAGCTGACTTTTGGACAGCATATTTCTTCATCTCTTCTGTTGTTAGGAACTGACAGATTGGATTGGTTCCTGCAACTTCAGTTTTGTTGGCATGAACATAGCTGCGAAATGTGTTTTGCTCCTTAATTCTCTAGAATTTGGTGCAATCTTTTTTGTGTTTGTCGCGTGTTTGGCACTTGTTTTGTGGCCATTTTGGAAACAATATTGTAAACCTTGGTGATTAAGTGGGAGCTTTTGGATCCCGTGATTTGTTTACCTCTTCACATCGAAGGGTTTTCCACGTAATCTTGTGTCTTGTGGTGATTGGTTATTATTGTGTTGTTATATTAGTTTGTTAAATACTGTGCTGCCTTACTATCATTCTTGCTTGTGGTTGTTTCGTCTCTTGGTATCCAATCGAAAAGGGAAAGTATCGACTTGGGTATTCTTCCGCTTTATCTTGGTCAGACATTCTTTTATGACCTGTCTTTCCCAACAGATACAACAGTCGTCTTACCTCACGTTGCCAAGGGGTCCGTTGCTAATATACTTTCCTCGGGTTAGAAACTACTACTAAGTGATCCACTAGTCATATGCCTAAAAAGTACTAAAAGAACACATAAAAAAATGTGACCATTTTTACTCACGTTGGCTACATGATTTATGCAGACTTTGAGTTATTTGAACTCGTCCCTATATCGGTGCTCAATACTACTCTCAAAATGTAACTAGCTCAAATATATAAAAACATAACTGTTTCTATGGTTTGAGATTATTACTCAAATATATCTCTTAAAAGAGATGATATTCAAAAACTAGTTCAAAAGCTCTTTTGGAAATTAGTGTTGCCTCTCTTATTTAAATGTGAAAACATTATTCTTGGAAATACTTAGTTCCATATATCCTGAAATGAATGTAGTTTTACTGTTTCTCAAACTCAATGCTCAAGTCTTAAAAGAAGTTTGAAACAACTGTAAAAGACTTCTTGAAAAGACTCGAAAAACTCTCTAGGTTTGACTCTTAATTCTACCTTGAATTTGAATTATGGATTCAAGAGTTATGCTCTCATGTTATGGATAATTTGGCATTATGGTTAGGAACGTAGCTTAGATTGGAACACACGAGAACAACCTCGGTACTATTCAAGGAACTCAAGACGAAAAGAGAGGGGTATAATGGATCTAGGGACCATGTGTACTGAGTGGCGCATGATGCCTAACCTTGAACTGTAGAGCTAGGTTGGGCACACTGAGTGGAATGGAGCCCCAGTGCCCATCTTACAGACCTGATGTTGGCGGCACTGATGTGTGGCGCCCATCCCTTTCCCTTCCCCAAAAATTGACAATTTGCTTAGCATTGCGTTTTTTACGATCCATAATTTGTCCTAAATCGAGACGGGTTTCTTCCTGAATAAATTAGCTTCGAATACCCAATCATAGTCTACAATAATCTAATAAAAACACCTTAAAATTCATGTGATTATCTCAAGAATTCATCAAAACCTCAACAATCAAGATTATGAAGAACAACTCACGTAACTCACAAGAACTCAAAAGCTTTACCTCTCAGGAAACGAAAATTACCGCGGAATCAATATCTTGACCCGTAGATTATTACCCTATGCATGATGAACTCGCTTCCCGATTAGAGGGATCATCCATTAAACCGAAATCCGTAGCAAAAACCTCAAGAATTCGACGAATGCTTAACTTTTTCTCCTCTACTTGAACTTTTCTCAAAACCCTAGCGTAAATTTGGATTTGTAAAATTAAACCAATTCAGTTTAGACCCCTAGATATTACCAAATTTCGTTTCAAGTTGATTGGATAAGAAAAAGACCAAAATATCCCTCTTAAATTCGGATAACTTTCCTTACTTGACATGCAACTTTTCAACTGATCATATCTCCCTCACACAAGGTTGAAAATTAACAAAATCGGTGACCTTAGGAAGATAATTTAAGACCATTATTTGATATCCGACGGCCACCTAACTCATATTGTACCGAAAGTTATGGTCGTTTGAGGTTGACCTTTACTCATAACTTAGGCTTAACTTGCAAAATTTGAGATTTTGCTTTTTTCAAATTAGTTCTTTCTATTTTAGATATTTCTAAAGCGGGATATTACAGACCCCCCTCCCCCCCACCCTACAGCCTCACCACTATCCAAAAAAAAAAAATTAAAAATTATTTTAATAAATAAGATCTTTAAATTTGTAAAAGTATTTTTTATCACCACCCCTTCTTAAAAAACTAATTGTTTTTCAAGAAATTTTTTAGATCCTTACCCCGACTATCTACACAAAAAAAGATTAAAAAAATAATGCTTCTTTTTCTGTCCTTTCGTGAGTGAAACTCTTTTATCCATTTAACTATCCACTTTTAAATGAGTAATATGAGTTTTATTCATTTTAAATGAATTGAGTATCCTACCTATTTAGAATGGATAAATTTGAATAAATACCCATATTACGTATTCTACCGCCATTATGTAGGAGCTATCAATTGTTTCATTTGATTGTGATCCTAACCGATTATTTAAATCAAAATATTTACTTATGTACGTAGTTTCTTAAAAAATTGAATCACAAATATTCATTGCAAAATTTGTTCTTTTAATCATATCACGAGTGTTTGTTAGAGGAGGGGGAGGGGAGAGAGACTATTTATCACCAATTCTTTTCTCTACAAATCACTCCTTTCCAACTAGTCATTTGTACACTTAGTTACATGCATACATATTTTTTAAACTCTATTTTTAAATTTTCCGTAATAAATTGCACTAGGGCTGGGTTCCTTCATCTTTGAAGGTGTTAAGGTGCTTTTGTTTGAATTGATTTTATGAATCAATTTTGACCAATGTACCATAATCTCCATATTTGGTAATTAATATATTATTTAAGAATATCCTTTAAAAGTATTAATCGATCAAAGAGTGGATCAGACTTCAAATTTTAATAGAGACAAAAATGTTACATGACTTTTTGTCTTCTGACTGAACTAGGACAAAGTTATTTAATACTTCATCCGTTCGCTTTTACATGTCACATTTAGTTTTGTCATGACCCAAAACGAGTCGTGAGTGAAACCACACTTAACCTCCTAGGTGGGCAAACCAACCAATTTAACCTAACTTACAAAATACAAGCATAACGTGGAAATTCAAAATCTTATGGAATATCATTTCCCAAAATCTGAAAGTCATCATATCAAGGACATGTATTCTCAACTTACCAAGTCTAAGAGTATTTAAGAAACCAAAATAAGTAAAAAGATTGTTCTGTTAAAATTTCAGGACACACGACTTGAATAAGAAATCCACCGGCAGAAAAATAGCTCACCTGAACTCTATGTTCTGGATACGGGGCTAGAGGGTGTGGACAATTGATAACTCGCTGCATTTCATAAAAGGAAAACATAGAAAAACACAGCGTAGTACTCAGTAACGGGCAACATGTACTGAGTAGGTATATCGGCCAAACCCAAAATAAAACTAATATACAATGAAATAATAGTATGACTCAATTATAAGCACTTAAAGTGAATAAGCTAAAAAACACAACATGAACAAGTTTCAAACAACGACTAAAGTAAGTACACCAATGAATCAACGATATCAAGGATCACACATGAGGACTCATGCCTCCAACCAAAACCATTTTGGGAGTTGAGTTTCTTTTAGATTGAATACTATCCCCAATTCAACATGTTTTTTCTTTAATATTACCGTGTTGGAGACGTGAAACGCCATCCCAGAATACCACCGTGTCGGAACTACAACTCTGATCAAGAATAATTGTGGTCGAAAATGTGACACTTCGTGATCCAATATATATCGTTCGAAAAACTGACCCTCGGATCCAAAAAATATCGTGTTGAAGACGTGAACATACTTTCCGATCCCATAGTATCATTATCATTTAATATCACACTTTTTGCATTCGTTTATAATATTCATCAATCCTTCTTTATTCAGGCAGCACGTTGATAGAGGAGCGGTGAAATTATAAATTTCATGGTCTAAGTATTTCAGCCCACTCACAAAACACACAACCAAGCCACACAATTACACAATCAAGTACTAGAAACTCATAATATCATTTAATGCATATCAATCAACTATAAACGTTACTAATCAAATAGCATAAACCATAACCTCCCATACCCCCAATACCCCACCGCAGAACCAAGTTCAAGCAAGCTAACTTCTTTCCTGGCTTACTTTCTCCAATGATCTATTACCCACATTCATACAACACGTTTTCCTCTTCTTCATGCCTCTAACAGTGTCTATCTAGCAGTATATATGGCATAGTATTGTAGTTACGAGTCTATTAAAAACACTCCAATCATTATAATTACTTTCTAAATTTTTGATGTCAACTAATATGTCCTCTCGTATTTCTCAAATTTCCAACCTAGGTTAAATTTTAGTTTCCAAATTACCATAATTTTAATCGGATTCCAAATCATACAATACCTTATATTTCATACCTCTACCGAATATAACAAATTCAATCGTATATAATAACTAAAACATAATAATAAATATTTAAAATTGAAGCCACTGGTTACGAACCAGTGGCAACACACACATCATCATTAAACTTTCCTCACTTTTTTTTTAAATAATAATTTTCACACTGTATGACTTCATCACTTTTTCAAAATATAAATAAATATAACGAGAAACCTATCACCAAATCATCCTTGTTTTAAGAATAAAAATGAGAATTATAATGAATTTCTATCTAATAGTTCTGTCCAATCTTTTCCATGGCGTTGAGAATCAAAACCAAAGTTTTGTGAGCATTTGTGGTATAACCTAATCCTATTAACCCTATTATTATTATGACACCTATGCTAATATGGTAAAAGTGGTCCTTACTATTTTTAAATGTATTTTTTCTTGACTCACCAACTAATAATATAGAAACAACCTATAAGTTTCATAATTGTCTAAAAGTGCCAAAATACCCGCATTGGCGGAAATTTACGGACAGAGTCAAAATAGTTTTTAATTTCTCAAAACAACCTAAACAAGGTTGTTACAAAGATATTCTGTGATATCCTTGTTCGTCACTCAAACGATCAAAATAAAGGGAGAGTAGGAAAGGGTAGTTGTCTAACGAATCTTCAAAATATTAGTGTCTCAAGGAGATTCGTGGTGTTGGGAAATGAGGGACTGGCAGTTGATGGCGAGGAGTTATGGTGGTCGGTGGGTTTAGGAGTTGGGTTGTGGAGGTGGGAATGGGTGGGTGTTGAGGTTGTCTGTTATTGGTTGAAGTTTTGGGGGTTGAGAGAGATTGTGTGTGTTTGTGAGAGGGTGGGTAGAGGCGGTCTGGTAGGGAGGGTTGGGGGGGTTGAGGGTGGGAGATGGGCTTGGCGTGGGTGGGTGTTTTTATGGGTGGGTTGGAGTTTTTGGTTTATGAGTGGGGGTTTGTTTAGTAGGGTTTTGGTGAGGTGGTGGGGGGATCGTCGGTGGGGACGTGGGGAGTTGTGGGTGAGGGGGGTGTGTTATTATTTAGGTGGGGGGGCGGGGTGGTGTGAGGGTGTGTGTGAAAGTTGGGGGTTGGTTGGTTGTGTGGATTTAGAGTAGGGGGTTGGGGTTTGGGTGCTTGCGTGATTGGGTTGTTGGGGGTAAGGGAGGTTGTATGCGTTAGGTTGGGGTGGGGGGAGGGGTGAAGGGGGGTGCTGATGGAGGAGGGGGGTGGTTGTCCCTGGTCACCTTAAATGTACAAACAAACAAATTGAAGACCGTGCCCATCCTCCTCATACAATACATCAAATTGTTCATTGCGATACTCCAATGAAACTTTATTATATGTAAACTGCCTGACAAATAAAATATCTCAAGACCAAAGTTAGAGTTAATTATACACAGCTTTCTGCAACATATCGTCAAATGACTTGGCACAATAACAGGAAGACATTTTTCCACATCCCATTGTAAAATCCCTAAACCAATATTGGTTACATATGAAGTGAACCCGAACCAACCAACCACCACCTCATACTAACAGAAAACCCTCTTATTAAGATTTGTCCTCTCACCTAAAATATTTCCTCGACCTTAATCTACAAACCATATTATCATTAAACATCAGAGTAATCATCTAGAGAAACGAACTCATCTGAATCTAAATTGGGAAATGATTAATAATCACCATCGAGTGATACACCCCAGCAAACAAACTCTAACAGCACGGACTCTAACAAGCGAAGATCGAAATTCTAGATTAATATCCATTATGATAAACCGCCATAATGACAAAACTAACCCATGGTTCCGACATCATCACACATATCCAAAACTGATACCGAGGAGAGATTGAAATCTTAAGTCTATTGAAAACTATAAATTATTTTCATGGTAGCTTTCTATAAATTCTTCTCAGATAAGCAAAGTGGACATGTCGAACCACCCTCAAATAGTTCACTACACAACGACGACAAAAAAAAAACTTATCGTCATATCGAAAATCACCAAGGTTGAATAACTAAATACTCTTCCATAGTGTCCCATATAAAAACTTTTCATTCAACTAACTCCTATCTCTTTAATTTTCTAGCAATCCACAACCACCAAATTTAGTCGCCTATTATAATTTGCATACACACTTGTTTATCAAACCCCACATTCCCACAAAGTCAATCACTCTTATACTAAAAACATTAGTAACCACATCGATCATCAACCCACTCCAAACTCATTAGTATCAAAGTAATTTTCTTCAAAATATATATTCAATCCATACTATCTTTCTTGCTATTTAAAAGCATTTTAATGACAATACGAGTCTCATACAAGGTAATACATTAATAACTATTTAAAAATTTAATGGTAACCTTTCTATCGTATAAAACTAAATCACTCCAAAGTCAAATTGTACATACCATCTTTAGATTCAACTCAAACCTCACATACATCATGTCAACACTTAACAAAGAAATTCTGGTCCTTCGTATATTTTTATATTGTAAGCTCATATCCTCCGATTCAACATCAAATGTCCTATTAAAGACATCATTAAAAAACATTCATATTAGTCCCCATCAATGAGTGAGGATTAATCCAACTCTAAATTCTTAAAATGACCGTGGTAGGAATTATATATCACCAGCCGGACATCATCCTTAGTCTCTAACATAATTTGAACAATCTAACCCACGTAACATTCTAAATTTTCCATAGCTTATTATTCGGTACAAACTCAAAACCAAATCTTTAGAAAGTCGATGATAACCCCTAATAATCTGTACACATCTAGTTCACATCTTACCGGCATATCTATCTCTTATGCCAAATCAATACAATCTTCAGATCTAACCAATGATTTGTAACGAGAGGTTCTTATCCTCACTTTTCTCAAACTCTTACCGATGCAAATCTATATATCTCGATCTTTTTAATATATCACATCTCTTGTTAAGTTCTCTAGCTTGCTTACATGAGGTCATCCTTGTAAAACCAACAATCCATTAAAATTTATCTTATTCTAACCCAAAATACCATAAGTCCGTTCATATGCATTAATATGATTAAACAATATCTATTTATTTTTATTTTTACCTTTTCAACAATTTTATACCTTTATAAAAGTACCACAACCACCAAAGTAGATTCAAAATGTAAACTTTAAACAGTAAATCGGAGCAATGGTAACTCATCTCTAGCTAAGCAACATGACTGTACATTGAAGATTTTTATGACTTTACATATCTAACTTATAGTTGATCGCCTCTTCATTGATCTTATCATATCCTTCGTAAAAGTTCGACGCAATTATTAATAAACTCAAAATTACAAGAGAACTTATAATCACACTCAAGTTGAGCATATGTACACTCATTTCTTAAGTCTTATTCTTTTTGACCAATTAAATAAACACCTGACACTAAAACCATGACCATATTAAAATATATGAAACCACATGTCTCAGAACCCAATACTAGACTTCCAAAAGAAACTTTTTATCCCTTGCAATTAAACAAAAAATATTCTTGTTCTTCTCTCTTTCTGAAGACTACATTATATCTCACATTTTTTTTTCATTATGACTATAAATCTTTAAATTCAATTCAAGTGGTGTCCCAACATCTCCTAAAACTTTCTATACAACCACA
Organism: Solanum habrochaites; assembly: GCA_027704765.1. Classification (NCBI taxonomy): domain Eukaryota; kingdom Viridiplantae; phylum Streptophyta; class Magnoliopsida; order Solanales; family Solanaceae; genus Solanum; species Solanum habrochaites. The sequence continues at coordinate 10,332,475 of JAKWJA010002491.1, forward strand.
ATATTAGATGCTTGCAAATCGTTAGTACCGTACAAAACTCGTTTAACCAGCAACCCTTATTATATTATTTCATCTCAATCACAATCCATCACCAATCCCTTATCATCATTACGAACTCTAGTCACCTCCATTGTCTTGAATGAAGATCCCTCTTATTAAATATTATATTAAAACACCTCATAATACATACTATAAATACAATGCCTCTACAATTTTAATGCAAGCACCACCTAAACGCAGCTATTGTTCGGAATAAAGAAAATGATCTTTCAAACTTCCAAATCCGATCTCCACTAGCCCGATTCAACGGTTAGATAATTGAACAAGACGTTCTAAAGGTTGCTGGGTGGAGAAAGGTATGCAGCAAAATAAATCTTTTTCTTCTCTGTTCTCTCTTGTTGAAAGCTCTCTCAAAACCTTTCTTATATCCTATGTCTTTCAAGGAGAATACTAAAGAGTAGTACAATTTTTTCTCGTAAGACCATCCTCTATTTATACAATTTTTGTTTTTCCTTACAAAATCAAAATCAACTACGAATAGGGAAAAAAATTACACATTTCAAGTTTCCGTTCCTAATAAATTTGGGAACCCCAAAATAAAAGAGAATAATTTCAATCTATTTTTAAGTATGATTCGGGCCTAGTGTCCAACTCTTAACAATACTAATTGATATTAGAAATGATGAAACACTTTCAGACTTTTTTTGCCACTAAACGGATTCTAAATGATAAATTTTGTTACTCAAGTACCACAAACATAATCATATGGTCATATTATCATTTTCTCTTTTTATATTAAACCATCATGCTTACCTCAAACTTTTCGTCTCAAAAACGATGTGAATCGTTTCCTCAACATACACCTTAACCAGGCATACCAATAAAATTTAAGGGACTAACTCCAATTTTATAAGCCTTTTCTTACTAAAAATCTTCATCTTATTTCACCAAGGATACTCACTACGACTTTTTTCCCTAACGTTGTCATGTTTTTATTATCAATTTAACCTTTTGAACTTAATATTACAAATTGTCAATCCTCTTCAGAACCCTCCAGAACATTTTCACACCTAAATTTTATGTATATTGTACCAAAGATCCACCACTAAATTTTCTTTTAAATAATGCTCAATCTAAGTTTCTGTAAAAATAAACTAGTTGGTTTGTCATATGTGAATACAACACTAAATCTTATTATCAGACTATGTCATACAACTCGTAACTCCTTTAGTAGTTAGTATTCTTACTTGACAATCGACGTACCCGTTTTCACATAACCCTAGTAATGTCACGCTGTGAAAGTCCATTAGATACTTCACTAGAACACATCATACCTATCGATAAGATCGTACCCAAATAGCCAACATATTTCTACCTCAATACCTTTTCCAATTTGTTCTCTCTTTTGCCCAAACAATTTTCTTTACTTCTTAGATCAATTCAATAACAAAAATAGAACACTTCCTAACTCTAACCAAGTAAGCATCGATGACCCTCTCTGATATATCCTCACTTTATGAAGTCATAGTAGTGTCTCTACTAATCGACACTCAACATGAGACAACCAACACATTTTGCAATAGAGAGAATATAAATATTTCTAAGGACACTCTTCTTTTTCTTTTGGTTGTTGCTATTTCAACTTCTAATACACTAGTGCTAACCATTTTTTAAATAGAGTGAAGAAGTTCTTATACCAATTTGTATTACCTAGATACCAATTGTATTCAAATAGTATCACGAAAGAAAGAAAGAAATGAGTATTTCTAAAGTCCTATACCTTCTCGAAGAAAAGTAAAGGCGTCCCCATACCGTTCGCAAGACTCTATTAGACTCGTCCTTGTGTGATGAGAGCACTGAACCTAAATCTCTGATACCAAACTTGTCATGACCCAAAACGAGTCGTGAGTGACACTCACACTTAACCTCTAAAGTGGGAGAACCAACAAATTTAACCTAACTTACAAAATACAAGCATAACGTAGAAACTCAAAATCTTACTGAATATCATTTCCCAAAACCTGAATTATCACATCAAGGACATCTATTCTCAAATACCAAGTCTAAGAGTATTTAAGAAACCAAAATAAGTAAAAAGATTGTTCATGTCCGAAATTCACGGACATCAAGACGTAAATGAGAGAATTCAACACGAGCTTGAAATAATAGCTCACCTGAACTTTGATGTGCTGGAGACTGGCTAGAGTTGAGGGCAATTTGAAGTCATTGATACACTCGCTGCATTTCATAAAAGGAAACAAAGAAAAACACAAGTAGGGTTTCAGTAACGAGACAACATGTACTGAGTAGGTTGCCATCGGCCAACTAAAATAGAAAACTAATATACCCATGAATAATATAAGACTCATTACAACACTTACAGGTGAAAGCAAAAAAAACATGAATAAGTGTCACAACCATTACAAAAAGTAATACCTAATAAGATACACGATATCAAGAATCCAAACGAGGCGTAGGCCTCCAAACCTAACCATTTTGGGAGTTGAGTTCTTTGATATTGAGTACTATCCATTAATTCAACATGTTTTTCCTTTAATATTACCGTGTCGGAATGTGACACTCTGATCCAAGAATACCGTATCGAAACGTGACACTCCAATCCAAGAATACCGTGTCAAAACATGATACTCCGACCTAAAAATACAGTGTCGGAACGTGACACTCCGATCCAATAGTATCATTTATCATTTAATATCACCACTTTTTCATTCGTTGATAATATTTCATCAATCCTTCTTTATTCAAGGCATCGCTTCGATAGAGAGGGTTGAAGATTATAAATTTCATGGTCTAAGGATTTCAGACCAATCACAAAACACACAACCAAGCCACACAATTACACAATCAAGTACATAGAAAACTTCATAATATCATTTAATGCATATCAATCACTATTAAGAGTTTACTATCAAATAGCATAAACCATACCCTTACCTCCAACCGCGTGAACCAAGTCGAAGCTAAGCAGCTACTTCTCCAAATACTTTTTTTTCTCTTGTACCTCAATGATGACGGCCGACATTGTCTATCTATCAAGGTATATAGGCTATTTTATAGTCCACAACGAGTCTATTAACCTCAAATATTCATTATCCTTTTCTAAATTTTGATGTCAACTAATGATTCAACTCTCGTATTTTCTCAAATTTTCCAACCTAGGGTTAAGTTCCTTATTTCTTCAAATTATCATAACTTTAATTAATGAATTAAAATAATACAATACCTTCATTATTTAATTAACTATATCAATATAACAAAACTCAAAACACAACTCAATCGTGATATAATAACCTAAAGGTATCATAATAAATATTTAACATTGAGCCACTTGGTTACGAACCGTGGCACACTTCCTGAAACAAAACAATAATAGTCCTAATATTGGACAATTCATTCACATATAATATATTCTATATAAAAATCACCTCTCCTCATTAGACCTTCCTCACTTTTATTTATATATAATTTCCACACTTATAACTTTATCCTTTTCAAATACTAAAATAATCTTAACGATAATCAATATCTCCCACCAAACCATCCGTTGTTTAAAATAACATTGTCAGAATTGTGATATACCGTGGTTTTCCGGTATTATTAATACTTTTTCCTTAAGTTTATGTGTCCAAAAGCCTTTTTGTGCTAATTTTTATAGAAGTTTCTCCTTTGTTTGCAAGGAAATTCTGTCCACAGATGAATACGGATGTTTTTGAGCGAAGAAAATGCAGAAGAACCACCTATACGGACTTATGACAGTCCGTCATGCTCGTGACATCCGTAATGGGCCACGTCTGAAGCTGTTGATGGATATGGTGGAAGTCTGACCAAATTGGGGTTACGGAAGCGTGACGGACGTCTTATAGCCATGACGGTCCGTCCTGCAGGTTCGTCATAGATCATACATGTTAGTCCTATCCCATATTCCAGAGTTCAAGTGTTTTGGAACGGAGACCTCGACGATCGTTGTGCTGTGAACGATACGTCCATACCCTGCCGTCGCGGGTAAATGAAGAAGCAACAGAAGAATTTGCGAAGTAATGGGACGACGAAGTCCATGTGTTTCCCGTCGTGAACCACGATGTAACGCTGTCGGCGAGGTCCCGTCGATCCAATCCACGTTTTGACAGATTTCCACAAATAGTGTCTTGCCCTGTATTGATAATTCTTTCGCTTAGAAGGCTTTTAACGGATGGCCAACGTTAGAACTCGCCTTAAAATGCTACTTTGCCGGACCACGGAGTAATAATAGGAAAAGAATTAGCACATAGATTTAGTGGTATACTATCTAATAGGCTATAATTGATGGTACGAGGTATAAACTAGTCAAATAATCGAATACGATGCTTAATGATGAGGTAAGAGATAAGGTTAGTCTAGCAACACACGTAGCCAGCCGACCAGGTGCGGAATGAATTTTCTAGATGCCGAACCAATTATTTAAAATAATACTGATCACTTTGCATGCCAGATTACTAAAAAGAATTGGTTATAGTTAGACTATCAAGTTCACTGAACCTCTGGGGAACACGTAAACCCAGTTACTTTCATTATTGATTAAAAAATAAACCTCCAACATTGAAGCTGTTTGTTTGTCTGTTCAATTTTGCGCTTAGTTATTTTCATTTATTTAAAATAGAAAACCCTCCTTTATTTATCATATCTTTTGCTTCCAAGCGATGTAATTGACTGCACACTAGTAAGAATGATGAAGTAAGTCTAACTATTTTCCATCGTGGGCACGATCCCAACCTCACTAGTTTTGGTTACTTTAACTTGACACGAACCGCATTTACTTCTTATTTGAGAAGTAGTTTGAGCGTATCAAATGAATGAAGTTTCTAACCTTAATATTGTAGTGTCGCCTTGTCTATGGCGATTTGAAGTAACCAAACAAAGAGTTGTGAGCCAGTTGTGGTATAACCTAATAATATTACCCTACTTATTATATGACTAGTTTCTGAGGAGTGCGTTCGCACGTTGTGTTTTCATGGTAAGTTTTATAGATTCGTTGAATGACTAAAATCTCATCGCATATATATAGATCTAATTATAGTGAATAATAAACTGTATCAATTAAACAAAATTCAAAGACTCTCTAGGCAATAACACATTCATCTAAACTAACTTAGAAGTCTAAAAGGAGTGAACAAAAGACAAAAAAAGAAACAAATACTTTCAGTCAAAAATACAATATAGACATTATTCTTATAAGATTGATGTCTAGATGAAAATATAAGTACAAAATTAGTAATACTCTCTGAGTTTTTATCGACCTCTTCAGATCCTATCAAAATTCATGATTCTTCATCATCTGGTTTTTACTATAGAAATAATAATAGCCTAATAATCTTCTTAGGTTTCATGAAGATCAAGGGATGTTGAATTTATATAAATATAATAGAAGGAATATCAAAAGATATCTAAAGTTTTAGCTTTTAATTTTTTGGAGGTTATAAATATGAAAACATGAGAGTTATGAATATCTAAGAGTATAAAAGTTAAATGTAAGTAATTAAAAAAATACTAATTAATACATGAAAGAATATGAAAAAAAAATCAAAGTTAGCAAACCATGTAAAAGAACCACTAAAGTTTCTTATCATGTAAATTAAGCATTAATGAATTAATTTGTGAAGCTAAGTCATTCTTTAATAATAATCAAGACAGGACATTATCAATGGGCGCTCTCCCATTTTGTGAGATTGCACTCTTATAAATTAGTAAATTTCGTTATTTATCAAAGGATCATACTTTTATTCCCCATCATTATCTTCTTCATGAAGAGGTTAAGGAAAAAAGTTATAAGAAGGAGGGAAAAAAAGAATTTAGTTAGGAGTTTTTTTAAAAAAATTATAACTATTATGATCCATATACATAAATATCAGAATATAAATATTACAATAATTAGATTTTAATTAGGAATTAATCTTAGGAAGTCTAAAGTCATTAACATTTAATTAAATTTATACAAATCCACATTTTCACTTATTTTATAAATCATTTAATTTGTAGAAAGGGTTAAAACCGTAATTCACCTTTCACTTTTTTGTTCAATGCTTTTAGTAATATATGTATTAATTATAATATGATAAAGTGGGTCATTACTAATTTATATTAATGTTCTTTTTCTTCCCATTTGAGTCGATCTAATTTCTCCATGTATTCTTCAAAATGTAGGTGCACTGTTTTTTAATCAATAACTCAATAATCTGGAGGGAACGAGAACAAACTTTCCCTCCATAATAAAGTATTTTGATCACATCTCACCAAACAAAATATACAAAACATTAATCATCTTTTCCTTTCTACATAAAATTTTTCCGATAAACCGAACTTCTCTCTCCCTCTACATGTTAATGAAGATAATCATTTTTTTTGTTTTCATTTTCTCTTTATAAACCCCTCTAGTCTCATGTAATTAATCCAGTCAATTTTTCACTGCTTCTTTTCCTTATTTTTTGCTATTTAAATTTGTGCAATTACTTGTCTTGCCAATATTTTCAAGGTATAAGAAAAAGGGAAAAGAAAAGTTACTTAGCAGTGAATCTTGTTTTCATACATATACATCATCAACATAGATATTGTATCTTTATAGAGACATTCAAATTGTGCACATCTATGCATAGCACTTTTCCCAGGTCATGATTTGTTGAAAAATTCTTTAAAACATACAAATATTATTTAGTGATAGTTTACTCCATAATTCAAACTATATCATAATATTTATAATATTACAAAAGGAAAAATGTTAATATGTATATAGTAAGATATCTTTGATATTTTCTAATGCTATAATTTTTTGTACAGATTATATATATTTCAAATCAAGAATGGAAAATATAAATGTTGATAAAGGAACTATCGACCAAGAAGGTAATATCTTACTTCTGTGAAATTCTCTTAATCCTAGAAATTCTTAATTAAATAAGATTAGCTTATTTTTATTTATTTATTATTCCTCGTATTTTGATACTTATCATCTAAAAATTGTTATTGTAGCTAAATGATCAAAAATACTCCACAAGAACTCATAATGTTTATAACATCAACAAAAATTTTATCTTTGAGATTGGTATGAAATTCGTCTCAGAAGAGGAATCATACAATGCATACAATTTATATGTTGTGGCAAAAGGTTTTGAAATTCGAAAATATCCAAAAACTCATAACAGAAATAACGAAATGACAAGGTGTGTATTTTTTTGTTCTTGTCAAGAAAAATCTGATAAGCTTTCTCCTTTTCAAGAAACAAAGCGACCAATATTAGAATATAGATGTGATTGTTTGGCTGGTGTAAAGTCTAAAATTTCAAATGTCATATGGGAAGTCTATGATTTTAGTGATGAGCACAGTCATCCCATGATTAAAGACAACTTAAGGCATTTCATACAGTCTGGACGAAAGCTCACAAGTTCTACTAAAAATATTCTTGGTTTTATGCTTGATGCTGGAATTCGCACAAAAAAGGTTGTTCAATACCTTCAAAATAAAGAAGGTGGGATTGAAAATGCAGGATTTATTGAGCAAGATGCACATAACTTCGTACAAGCACATAAAAGAAACATGATAAGTAGTAGGGACGCTCAAACTTTGATAAATCATTTTAGGCATTCAGAGGACTCAAACTTCTTTTATTCTTTTCAAGTTGTTGAAGATGGTAGATTATGCAACTTCTTTTGGAGTGATAATATATCCAGATTGCATTATGAATGCTTTGAAGATGTAATATTTTTTGACACTACATACCACACAAATAGATATAACATGATTTGTGCTCCATTGTTGGTGTCAATAATCATTAGAAAAATATTTTTTTTTGGATGTACCTTCTTGTGTAATGAAACAAAAGACTCTTTTGTTATTGTTTCAAACATTTTTGAAGGGAATGGGAGGAAAAGCACCAAAAACAATTTTTACAGATCAAGATCATGCCATGGCGGCTGCCATTAGACAAGTTTTTCCCAACACATGTCATCGATTGTGTGAATGGCATATTGATAGAAATGATCAAAAGAATATACCTCAACTACATTGAAAACAGGGATTTCAACTACTTTGATATTCTCTTATGGAGATGCAAGTCAGAATTAGAATTTTAGGTGATATGGCAAAATATGATATTTGATTGGAACTGTTCAGATAATTCTTGGCTTCAAAAGTTATATGATTTAAGAAAGAAATGGTGTTTTGCATTTAGTCGTTTCATGTTAAATCAACTCAAAGAAGTGAAAGCACGAATAGGGTCTTCACAGAAATGACATGCAAGACAATGAACATAACTGAATTTGTAAAGCATTATGAGCAACGAACAACTGAAATGCGTGACACGGAAGCAACTGAAGATTACAAATATCGAGGAAAGCCAAAACTTTTTATAGAAGACTGTGAGATCTTAAAATATGCTGGTTATGTGTACTGAAGAAGAATTTTTACAAGGGACAACCAAAAAAGTGATCCATCTGGAAACTTTTGGGACTTCTACTAAATATAAAATTTTAAAGGGTGAGAATAACCAAACTGAAATTGTCAAGTTTAATTCTCTTGATAATTCTATCTCTTGTACCTGCCAAATGTTTGAAATCATGCGTTGTCTATGTTTTCATGCACTAAGAGTTTTATTCTTTGATTTAAATTTTTCTCATATTTCTGAGAAATACATTTTGAAAAGATGGACTAAAAATGCCAAGCATGAGTGTGAATTTGAAGAGTACACAGAAAAAAAGAGACGTTGAAGTCGTCCATAGTGATAAATTAATGAAGGTAGTTATCCATTTATAAAAGTTAGTTAGTTGTAGAAGTTAGTTAGAAGTTAGTTAGGAAGAATCTTCTAGTTACAACTCATTTACTTGTATATGTATATACATATCTTGAATGTAAAGACACATATTATGAATGAAAATATTTTTCTCTCTTCTCAAATCTCCATTAATCGTAATTCTCATCATGGTATCAGAGCACAGTGAAGTATTCTGTGTCTAACATCTTCATAGCTTGAAATCTTCTCATCAGCTCTTCTATTTTCTGATACAAGTCTGTTTTGCGATCTGGTTATCATTTTTTTTATTAGATATCTGTTGCGTTCTGGAAAGGATCTTTGTTTGTGATCTGTATATCATCTCTGGTTTGAACTCTGTTAAGGTCTGGAAATTTGTTGGTGAATCAGTCATGGTGCTTCCTAATGAAGGTGCTAAAAATGATGAAGTGCAATTGCAGGGAAGATCTTCTACTGAATCTGAACCGGTTATCACAATAATCCGTTTTTCATTCGTCCATACAGATACTCAAGGTTCAGTTTCTTAACCTACCCAATTCAACTTGTCTAGGATCTGAAAAATTATCTGCTCTAATTGAGTAATCCTTGAAACTGTAGCTTCTGGAAAAAACAAGTTGGTTTTCATGTTACGGATCATGTAAAAAGATCTGTATCCCTCTTCGAGGCAAGATCTTGGGATAGGTGTAATTGCTTGTCTTGGGATGTATGACATGAAACTCGTTTCTAAAGGTTTACTGAGTACAGTCATTTATGGATCCTATGTACACCACACACAGTTTGGTAAGATCTTTACGTGAAAGTTTGATAGGTCTATGCATCCAGGGCCCCTTTTTTCGTACATAAGTAAATTGTTACACTATCTCAAGGTACTACACTGGCTTCTGTTATCAAGTTTCCACTTTTCTAACTTAGAGAATTGTGGGATGATTTGGAAAACTCTAATGTCCTTCTTCCTTCATGTGCTTGTGATGAAGCAAAGTTTTATTCTGAACATTTTCAGTATCACAAACGATGGAATTTCTAATGGGACTAAATAGACCTTTTCTCATGCTAGAGTCAAATTTTTTGATGAGTAATTCCTGTCCCTATGTTAATCAAGCTATGCTATGATCATTAATGTTTAAAGTCCGAGGTTGAATTGTATAAGCCAAAGACTGGATCCTCTCTATGCTGCATGTCAATTCGAAGATTGCTCTTATGAGAACCAAATATCTCAAGGTCAATACTCTAGTTTTCACTAATCAATGGAAACAATGGTGGTTTATTAGTCAGAGAAACATATGGTGATGGTAGTCCATGGGAAAGCTCACCTGGTTTGATTTCTGTCCTTTTAAAGGTCATACCAGGGCGATTTGTTATAAACTCCATGTATATCCCAAGAGGAAGGAACCACCTCTAATTCGCTAGGCCCACAGTGCTACCGGGAAGCAATCAAGGTAATGAATGTAAGAGCAATTTATACTCTTGCTTCCTCTTACTAATACTACGCCCCACAAGGCACAACATTGTGGTGTAATCCTTATTCACACCTGAGCAGTAGCTCACAGATCCTTCAGCTCTTAACAAAGGAAAAGAGATGTAGATCCTATTTGTCTACAATGTGGCTACTACTACCTGCAGGTTATAACATGATCTTTATTCCTGATGTGGTTAGGCAATATTGGATCATTGACACTGGAGCTTCTAATTCACTGGTTCATAATGCTAGGTTCTAATGACTAATACAGAGATCTTGTGATATAGATTAACAATTGCATGTTAATCCTACCCTACAGGAAGTCAAGCCTCTATTAGTCATATTGGTGATCTTAGTATTACAGATAAGAGTGTAAATTGATGTGTTGTTCATGCTCCAGAAATTAAAAATTGACAATCCTTCTTATTTGTATCTCAGTTAAAACCAAGCAACTGAAGTGTGTGTGAATGATTTTTTCCTGACTTTTTACTGTCTTTCAGGATCTCTCAAAATGGGAAGTTCCTGGTGGGATTGGTAGAAAGATCACGATTATATCTGCTTTCAAATCTGTATTGTGTTACTTCACTGACTTGGTGGTTTTTCATCTCATATTTCTCATACTTAAGTTCCTACTGTGACAGTCCTAGGGTACTACATGCTAGTTGTAATTCTCTGTGCTATCTCTGGCATAAGAGGCTTGGTCATTCTCCTCTTAATGTACTCAGTAGAATAGAATGTTTACCTCCTGTATCCCTGAAAGATCATAATTGTACTGTATTACTTATTGCAAAACAATCTAGACTTCCATTTCCTGTTAGTGTTACTACTTCTGCTTCTTCATTTGATATTGTACATGGAGATGTTTGGGAACCCTACAGAGTTTCTAATCATGATGGCAAGAGATATTTTCTTACATTGTGGATGATAAAACTAGATTACTTTGGATTTCTTTGCTACTACAAAGTCTGATGTTCTTATAGTTCCTAAGATTTCTTAAGTATGGTGAAAACACAATTTGGGAGTCAATGTTAAGTGTGTTAGAACATATAATGGAACTTATTTTGTTAACTCTCAAGTTTTCTAGAAGTAATTTGAGTATACATATAGAGTTCTTGTGTTTATTCCCCCTCAAAACAAAATGGTGTTTGTGAGAGAAAACATAGATCTACTTCTTGAATATCCCAGGGCATTAAGGTTTCAAGCAAGTATTCCTTTGAAGTACTGGGGTTGTTGTGTTTCTACAGCAGTATACATTCTTAACAGACTACCCTATGTAGTATTGCAAAATAATTCTCCTTTTGAAGTGTTGTTTGGCAAAGTTCCTTCCTTTCAACATATGAGAGTCTTTGGTTCATTATGTTATGCTACTACTCCTAAACATCTAGATAAATTTTCTCCCAGAGCTATTCCTGCAATACATTTAGGTTATTCTTCTTCAAAAAAAGGTTATATATTATATGATTTGAGCTCTCATTCTTTTTTGTTAACAGAGACACAATGTTTAAAGAAGGTATATTTCCTTTTAAAGACCTTCAATCTTCTCCTTCTCCTGTATTCCCTGTTCTACATTTTTTTGATGATTCTTCTAGCTTTTCTGAGTTTGTTATTACTTCATATACTTCAAATGATATTCCAGTCTCTACATCATCTCTAGTTGAGTCTCATTCACTTTCTACTTCTTCTGAGGTAGTTGTATCTACTGAAAATCAACCTCCTCTTAGAAGATCTACCAGACTCTCCAAACCTCCTATTTTGTTGGATAACTATGTCTCTACTCTAGGGCTAAATGTCCCTGTCTAAGCCTCCTTTCAAATTATGTTTTCTTATTCTAGACTATCTCCGTCCTATAGCTTCTCTTTCTGCTTATTCTAACCATTACTGACCTAAGTTATATAGGAAGCATGTTTTGGATTCCCTCATTGGTCAAAGTCATCAAACAAATTACTGCTCTAGAAAGATAATTGTACTTGCATTAATTGTTCCTCCCTCCACATGCTAAGACCTCCTATTGTTGCAATGGTATATAAATGTGAAATACATGCCTCAGGTGCTGTTTAAAGATATAAGGCCAGGATCGTAGCGCAAAGGGTATAGCAGCTAAGAAGGTCCAGACTTGCACTGGACCTTCTCCCTAGTAGCGCAAGATGGAAACTGGGAGGTCTTTGTAGCCTTAGCTGCTTCTAATGGTTGGTTTGTATTTCAAAATGGATTTCACAATGCCGTTCTTTCAAGGTGTTCTTCTAGAAGAGGTGTTATATGCAGGTCCAGATGGTTTTTGCAACCCAGGGGGAAAGTCATGGTTTGCAAGTTACATAAATCCTTGTAGGGCTTGAAGCAAGCACCAAGGCAGTGGAATCTAAAACTACTCAATCATTGTTACTATGGGATTTACACATCTCATTATAGTATTCCTTTTGTTTCCTAAGAAGGTCGGAAAAGAGTTGCTTGTTTATTCTGGTATTGTTGATGATCTATTAGTAACTGGTAGTAATTTGCCGTCTCATACAACAAGTTTACGGAAAGATCTACAACCCATTAGGTTTCCGATGAAAGATCTTGGTGAGCCTAAAATACTTTCTTGGATTGTGTTTTCCTGAACTAATGATGTTTCTCATAATCAGAGAAAATATGCTTTATAAGACTTGTATTTGAATTAGGACTAACGGATGCAGACCTCTTCTTCTACTTCTCGATAATGCATCTACAAGTTTTAACTTCTACGAATTTGATGAAAGCACAGACAAATCAGTAATCAGAAGATACTCAACATTGTTAGAATGACTTTGGGAAATATCAAAGGCTATAGGGAGGTTTGGTTGTATTTGACTATGATCTGGCCAGATAATAGCCTTTGAGGTTCAAGTGTTAAGTAGTATAAATGCACTCCCCTAAAATATCTCACATGGAAACCGTGCTATTCAATTAGTGATTATTCAAATGAACAGCAGGACTGGTTTGTTTTATGCCCAGCAGTAAAAGTTCCGATTAACAGCATATTGTGACTCTCACCGATTTGGACGGCCTATGTAGAGTCTACGACGAGGTCTGTAATCTAGGATATGTAGTGAAGTTTGGAATGCCGTCTATATCATGGAAGGCTAGAAGCAAACGTATTCTGTATCTAAGAAGCTCTGCAGAAGCACAATTCAAAGTATGACCACTACGTTTGCAGAAATAGTTTGGCTGAACGGTTTAATTCAATGGACGTTGGAAACAGAAATCAGTCTGCCTATAGGTTGTTTTGTGCAGCAAAGCCTTCAATTCAGCATAGCAGCTCATCCTATTTTTATGAGAGAACTAAACATTTCGATATAGATTGTCACTTTGGTTTAGATAAACTTTTGGAAGGGCTAATACATAACACACTGACATAAACACTAAAGATCACCAGCAGACTTTACTCACAAATGACTATCTAAGCCTCACATGAAACTTTTATTCACAAGCTTGGATGAAAATATATTTTCTTATTCTAAGCTTGAGGTGCGTGATAAATTACTGAAGGTAAGTTATCCCTTTATAAAATTAGTTTAGTAGTTTTAGAAGTAGAGGTAGAAATTATTAGAAGAATCTTCTATTTCAACTCATTTACTTATGATATATCTATATATATATAATATAATATATATAAATATAATTAGAATGAAAATATTTTCTCTCTTTCTAAAATCTCTGGGTTATTCTTATCCACATAGCAATTCGCGTTGAAATGGGATTGATGAAAGAGCCGTTTACTATTATGACTTTAGCAGCAAATGATGTGGATTCCGAGGAAATTGCCAGAAAAATATTTGTATCTAGCAAAGTTTGAGATTATTAAGCATTAAGATGCATTGTATATTCAAAATCATGAGAACAATAAGAACAAGTTCAACTCCATTAATGATTCTGTTACAGGGTGTAAAGATCAAATTATATTTGTAATTTAGTATTTAATATGTGATTTTTGGTATTTTGACATCAGAAATGACATGTAAAAAGATCCTCTTCCAACAACTTATACATTTGTTTCAAATATCAGTTACTTATTTACTGATAATCTCTTTAACATACTATCTTAAGACTGAAAATCATTATGCTAAGAAAAATCATACCTGAAAAATATGGCCAACGAAAAATTGCAGACCAAGATTGAGCAAAATTTAGAGGGAAGAATCAAAATCAACATCAACTTCTCAAGCTTTTAAGCATCATCACCATACAACTTTCTTTTTTTTAGACATTAACAAGATCCCCAACATTGAAACATCAATTTTCAAGAAAATCGCACCAATTTTCAAGAAAATTGCAGGTTTAATTTTCATAGTTGAAACAGTCAAGTTTTTTAAGTAAAATAATTTGCTAGAAATAATGTAAATTTTTCGAGAGAAGAAAAGTTAGAAAAGAGGAATATAATTCGTTGGAATGTGTGGCAGTTGAGCTCAACAATGCAGTTCAATCCAAATGGAAAAATTAATATACTTAATTGAATATGGCATGGATCCCACGTTTTCTTCTTAATTTTCAATTAAAATTTATATTCTTTCTCTTCTTATTTCTTTGGCAGACTTTAAAGGACAAATTGACCCCATATATTCACGTGTTAAAAAATGAATGGACCCTCGTACAACTATTGTTAGTTGTACGTCGCTCAAATAAAATTTTCTTCTTGTTTGACTCTAAAATTTTAGAAATATGGTTATTTTTGTAATGTTTCAAAATACTACTTTTAAAATAAATAAATTTTTGAATGTATACACTTTTATGAATTTTTAATAAAATAAATGAGGCTCAACATAAGTGAAAATATTGATAATATTATTGAATATTTATCAAATAATTCAATGTATAACTTTTTAGACTAGCTAAAAGAAAGCGTATCATATAAATAAAAATAGAAAAAAATGTTGTAAATCATTTTTGTGGATTAGTGGATGACCATAACTTTTTGGTTAATTACATTTTTTATGAGTAGTAATGTTGTTGATAATGTGGTCAAATGGATGGCCATAACTCTTAGGTTAATTTCATCCTTTATTGGTAATAATGTTGTTGATAAGGTGGTCAAATGGATGAGCATAACTCCTAACTTTAATTCCTCCATAATGGGTAGTAATTCTCAAGGTTTAACGTAATGTTTATGACACCCTTTGGTATTCCTCAATGTAATCCTATAAATAGTGGTGTTTGAAAATATGTTTATTACACTTGCAGAAAGAAAGAAAGAAAGAAGCTTATATCTGTTTCTCTATTGTCTTATAATTCTTCTTCTCTTTCTTCTTTGCATCTTAAGTTTTACATACCTTATCAGCACGAACAGGTTGAAAGGTTGACAACATTTGTTGTGAGGTATCATTTATAATCTAATGTTAAAATATCTATATTAGTTTATTAATTTTTAATGAAAAGACGTTATTTAGAAAGTTTACTAAAAGTTATTTTTGTTACTCGTGAGGCATAATATAAATTTAGGTTGTATGCTAATTTTACTTTGATGAAAAAAAAGGTTTTGCTACTTATCTACTCATTGTCTATTTTACTCTAATTTAATTATTTTCTATGATAGTTATCATGTCAAATTTATCAAAGCTTGAGTTCATGGCACTTGACATTTCTGGAAATAATTACTTTTCATGGGTACTCGACGCTAGAAGTCTTGGTGCCACTATTACAAATGGTAATATAGCGTCGAGTCAGGACAAAGAAAAGGCAATGATTTTCCTTCGTTATCATCTCGATGAAGGATTGAAGGTTGAATACCTTACAGTGAAAGATCCACTTGAATTGTGGACTAGTTTGAAGTAAAGGTATGACCACCTTAAGGCAACGGTATTGCCAAGGACTCGTTATGAATGAATTCACTTACGGTTATAGATTTTTAAAACTATATGTGAATATAATTCTGTTGTATACAAAATTACTTCCTAGTTGAAATTGTGTGGGGAAGATACAAACGATGAGGACATGTTAGAAAAAACTCTCACAACTTTTCATGCCTCAAAATTGGTATTACCGTAGCTAATTACGTGAAAGGTGAAAGGGGATTAAAAAGTATTCTGAGTGTCTCATGCCTTGTCTTGTGCGTTGAGAACATGATCTCTTTATTGAAAATCAGAGGTCCGTCCTACGGGAACTGCTATGGGACCGAAAGCAAATGAATTGAAGCACAGACCAGTCTGAAAGAAGACCAAAATAAAAAATCAAGGTTCAAAATAATGTGCGTGAAAATTGAACAATGGCAGAGGAAATGTAATAATCGTCGGTGGTGGTTTTGTTAGCCACAAAAAGAAGGGAACAATATGGGTTCTCAAAGCAATTGTAAAGATGTCAATTGTCATCGTTGTGGCATATGAAAGGAAAAAAAAACCAAATGAAGATTTTGAATGTCGAGCGTGAGCATTTTTGTAGGCTTATCAAAATTCTTTGAAAAGAAATAGGCAAATAAAAATGGTGTCCAATTTCTTTAATGGCTGGGTGGAGTCACACTTGACTTGTAAAAAATGGATGCCGAGCCGGGCTTCACAAAATATGATGACAATATTGAGAAAAATTTGGCGTTATTTTAAAAGATGATGATTTTGATGACTTGATGATATGACTATTTGAAGTGAAGATCTTGGAGACAAAACTAATGTTGACATTTGATTGGGGAATAATTAGTTGTTTAGATGGTTTTAATTTGCCCCCTCCCTTGAAAAGCTCGTGCTTGCCGACTATCACCGGGTAAGTTGCGTCGGGTAAACACGAGGATGTTATTTTTCCTTATGTGGTTTTAGATTCAGAAAATAAGTAATTTTTATTTTCTTGCAAAGTTGTTGATTTTCATATTTCTTAGGAGGTACTTTTATTTGATGAGTGATGTTAAAATTTTTTTCAATCTCAATGGTTCAAGATGAGAAATGTCAAAAGGGGTCTTTGATAGGTGCCACCTTCACACTATTTTAAAACAATAGGAAATTTCTCTATTTAATTATGAAAAAGGCCTTAGTGACACACATATTGGTAGTGCAAAACTAAATTGATTGGCTCTGGAAGAGCGGCCGTTAACAATACCTGGGGTGAATGCTACTAAAATTGAAAATGCATTATATTGTAGTAAGTACATAAGAAATTTATTAAGTTCAGGTTTTAATCGCCAAAATGTTATCAGTGAGACTGTCAATGAAGGGAAAGGTTGAATACCTCTTATATTAAGGACATAAAATTGGGCAAAATAGTGCATGAAAAAATATTACCGCATTTTCTTTGAATGTACATAAAAATATTGTATGGTGAATCAACATTGTCATAGTAACAAAGGGTTTACTAATTCCTGATGATTTACATTGTCATGACCACTGGGGTTTCCCGAATTATAATTATGATGCGCAAAATTATGAGAATCACAATGGCATACTTTGAAGAGAATCAGAATTCTTAATCAAGGAACAGAAATCTATGTGTGCTTTTCTAAAGGAAAGTGTTTATTAAAACCCTCAGCCAGTAAGGTGGGATTGCATCCTGCATTTCTGGGTAACGTATGCATGGTGATCTATGTGGGTCACCTAACCAATCATGTGGGGCCATAAATATTATAGGATTTGATAGAGCCTCAACAAGATGCTCAGATGTGTGCTATTATCAACTCGCAATATGGCTTTCGAGGTTGTGAGCTCAACTAATAAGATTAGAGAGAAAAATTCAAGATATGCAATAAAGACAATTCACTGTGATAATGCTAATGAGTTACACGCAGGCTAATGTTATTGGTCCACAGGGGATAACATTGAATCAGTTGCTCATGTTCATACTCAAAATGGTATGTAGAATCGTTTATTAGCATCTCCAATTGATAGTAGACCAGTGGTTAATGGGACAAAGTTGCCTATTTTCAATATGGGGACATGTTTATTTTGCATTTCTGTGCAGCATGGTTGCACATAAGGCCCAAACTAGTTTCATGAATTATCGATATAAGTTTGGCTTTGGTCATGAGCAAAGTATTTTCCATTTTAAAAATTTGAGCGGTATCGTTTCATGCCCCCACCGCTAGCACAAAGATGGGCACAAAAGAAGGTTGGGGCGCAGTAGTTGGGTATGAATCTCCTTCTATTATTAACATATTGAAACTTATGTATAGGAAGATATATATGGAAAGTTTTTTGGCTGATGGTAATTTGATGAATCAGATACCCAAACATTAAAGGGAGAACCTAACAGTTTGAAAAAGCGATAGATTGGAATCTCATGATCTCTAATCTCCTTGAGATCACACGAACAAATCAAGATGTGACAAGAGGTTAAAAAAGATGATTTTTATTGCAATTTGTTGCACATCAACTGCCAGCCAAATGCATTTACTAACCTAGCCAAGGGTACTAAATCTTATGTTCCAGCTGCAAATTATCCAGTTCGAGTTGATGTCCCAATAGGACTAGTGTTAAAGAAATGAGTCAAACCACGTTTAAAAGTGGTACGGCCAATTGATTCAAAGGAAATAAAATCCTCAAAAGGAAAGAACAAATGGATCATGAAGATCAATATGTGGAGGGCATTTGCTCAAGAAGACTCCGGGAATAACAAATGATTAAGACAATGAGAAGGTCCAAACAACTGAAAATATGAGAACGAAGCAATCTTAATAAGTATGTCTCGACGAGAAAAGGAGATCAAATATATATTGTGGTGACATATTTTTGCATATAATGTTGTTGAAATAATGCAAACAAGGGAGGATGTTGAACCAAAATATTTCATGAAGCAGACAGAGGAAAAATGATTGGCCAAAAAATGGAAGAAGGCAATTCAAGCAAGAATTACTTCACTGAAAGCACGTGAAGTTTTTGACGCAATAGTCCAAAACCTGAAGGTTTCAAGCCGTGGGGTACACTGGATTTGTTTTCAAAAATGAAATAAAAAAAGTGAAGCCGTAAGAATTTAAAGCAGACTTGTGGCACACGGAACTTTCGCACGGGCCTGTATTGATTATTATGGAGACATTCTCATGTAGTGGATGCCAATACCGTTAGGTATCATAATATAATCTAGCAGTTATGAACAGCTTGACATGCGTCTAGATAGATGTTTGTCACACCTATTGCTAGGTATTGGACCACATATTTTTATGAAGTTCCTAAATCACTCAATTGCCTGATATAAAAATTCGCCAAGAAAGTGTCTTGATAAGGCTTCAAAATCCGTCGTTATGGATTACTACAGATCAGGACGGCTGTGGTTACCAATCCGATCTTATGCCAGAGTTTGCTAAAGAAAAGGGCTTATCAAAATACCCTATTGTCCGTGGTTTTTATAAAAAGTCTGGAATTGATTTTGGGGTATTATACTAGTTGTGTATGGGTGATTAATATCATTGGTCACTACTATATTGAGCTGGATTGTCAAGTGTTGAGTGTTTAATAAGAATTTGAAATGAAAGATCTTGGTAAGGACAAAATTTTTGCCGGCTACAGATTGAGATTTAAAATAAAAGATTTGTCCATCAATCAATACATCAGCAAGGTTTTAAGCATTACGGGGATAAATCACAGCCATGGTACCGCTATGATTTGTGGACTCTTGGCCATAATAAGGGATCCATTTTGGCCTCGAGAAATATGAAAAGCTTCGTGGTGATGAAACTCTATATCTTACGTGCTATTGGCACTAGTATTTTGCTAATAATACTCGACCATATATTTATTTTGCAGTAAGTTATTGGCAAGATTAAGCTCGGGCCCTACAAAGAGAATGGGAAGGGAGGAAACATGTATCAATTATCTTTAAGGAAAAACAATTGATATGCGATTATTTATTCAATGAATTCCAAGTCAGACCAAATGATTGTTATGTTGATGTTGCTGGATATTGTCTGAATCCAAATGCAACTCTATCTCCCGCAGGCTATATTTACTATGAAGGCATAACTATTATCTTGGAGTCAATGAAGCAAACATTAGTGCTACTTCTTCAAAATCATGCAGACATAATTAGTCAGCTATGAAGCAAGTCAAGGAGTGTGTTGGTGAGATCAATACTCAACATATTCAATAAATGGTGATTTACTTTTGAAAAAAAAAGGATATTCAATTACATTGATGAGACACTGGATGTATAGCCTCAGGTAAAGGAGGGATACATTAAAGGAGATAGAGTTACAAACACGTTTTACCAAATTCTGTTTCCTCATGAGCTTGAGAAGAAAGGTGAAATAAATGTTCAACAATTGCCTCAGTGGGTTATTTGGTGGATCTAATTCACTAAAGCATTTACCACACTTACCACCCCCTAAAATTTGAAAAAAAGTGGATATTAAGATTGTAATGGGGTTCTCAAGAAATTAAAGTGTATGTGTTTTGCAACAGGGGAGAGTAAATATACGTGCACTCTTTTTCCCTTTGCCTAGGTTTATTCCATGGTTTTCCTAGTAAGGTTTTTAACGTGATGGGGAGGCTTGGGTTAGCAATAAGCGTATCAAGACATGTGTACCTTTTTTTCCGTCACTAAGATTTTTTTTTCTCCACATGATTTTTTCTTAGTAAGGTTGTAAAAAAGGCAATTATCTATCAATGAGTATCAAAGGGGAGATGTGTGTTGAACTCATTTTTGTGGATTAATGGATGACCATAACTACTCGGTTATTCACTCTTTATGAGTAGTAATGTGGTGATATGTCGTCAAATGGACGACCATAACTCCTGGTTAATATCATCCTTTATTGTTAGTAATGTTGTTGAAAGGGGGTCAAAAAATGGATGAGCATAAATCCTAACTATTTCCTCCATCTCGGTAGTAATTTTAAGGTTAATGTAATGGTATCACCTTTGGTATTCCTCAAGTGTAATCTTTATATAGTTGGTCCCGTGGGGTTGAAAATAATGTTAAACACTGAAAGAAAGAAAGCTTATAGTTCGCTAGGCTTATATTATTGTTCTCTTTTTTTGCTCTTAAGTTTTACAATAAAAAAAAATATAGATAATTTTGCTTCGAAAGTTTTAGTAAAAGATTCAACTTGTGCTTCATTGGTATTTTGATAGGTGGAAAAACTTATATAGAAGTAACTACTTCTTTACCAACCTGAAAAAGAAGCTTTCTCCAATGAAGATCAGGGGCGGTTCAACGTGATTAGGGACCTAAGGCGAAATTTTAATTCAAGGCTAAAACATAAAAAAAAAATATATTCATTTTTATTCAAAATTTATTTTTCTTACACTAGTTAGATAAAAATTATTAGTATTTTAATATTGTTTTTTCAATTATTAGTTTTAGGTAAATTTATCAACTCAACATTGAAAAATATCATTTTAGTGAGGCAATTATTGTATTAATTGTTAACATAATTCTATAAGTAATAAGTTGACAAATCAAATAAAGATAAAAGTTAGAACCATAGAATGCCACAAGAAGTTGATTTGCCTATTTTAATAGTGCGGTTGAGTATGATGAAAACAAAAGTTAAAAAGAAATTAAAAAAAAGTCGTTAATGTCACTTTGTGCCAACCACTGTGTCACTATTAATTGCTGTTTTAACAAAGTACAAAAGAAATAAAAATGGGTAGATAAACAATATATATTTTAAAAAAAATATACCTTTATTCATAATAAATGATGTTTTGAGATATAAACTTTCAAACACATATTTATTTTTAATAAGAATAGGAGCCAATCAAGAAAAGGATACACAAGCATGCACAATAGACAAATACTCAGGCTATTTATTAAGCAGATGCAATGTCAAAAAAATGTCACAATCCAAATCATTAAATTGTGTGGAGAGTGATATATATGTACTCGATTTTAATTTCATAGCAGATTCTTATGATCTATTCACGTCTTATAAAATATTGTAAGAAAAATATATTTTAAATAAACATAATAAATCAAAATGTAAAATAAAAATCATTCTTATTCCCATATACTTTTTGACACGTGTAAAAAAAAAACTAGTCTAGACAATTACAAAAACTATTACATTGAATGAAAATAGAAAATATAGAAACCCAACTTTCATTTGAAGACAGAGTACGAATTGATAATGAATATTCATCATCCTCGTATGAATTTCAAATAACCTGAAACATATCTCCACCCAACAAAAAGATGCAAGAAAAATACACCATAGAATTCATATACTACATTTTGCAGCCCATTTTTATATTTCTAGTGTCTTGAAAATGTCCTATCAAAAAAAATTAATGTGACATATTATCATTTTAAAAAATAAACATACAACGCCGTCTGTGGGGATCGAACCCACGACCACGTGGTTAAAAGCCACGCGCTCTACCACTGAGCTAAGACGGCTTATATATTGTACTAAATTTTTTATTATTTATTTCTACTTACATATAGCTCATTATTTAAGAAGAAGCTTTTAATATGTGTCCTTTTTCGAATTTAAATTTTACATATCAATATAACAATAAAAAAATATTCTCTTTCAAGCCTACATAGTATTTATTATTTTAAAAAATTTTATTTGATTATTGTATTGTAGGAAATTTAGATCCAAATATCTACTAAAATTAGAAAAATATCATCAATCTTGACACCAAAGTCTCAGTTAGCTATATTGATGATAAAAAAGAAGTAAAAAATTACTTAGTCTATTGTGACGTCCCGCCATCAATCCAGGCAGAACGCCACCAGTCTAGGCGGCTAGCAGCAGGCGCCAAGGGACAGGCAGTCCAAACTGGCCAACAAGGGCAGGCGTTCAAGCAGGCAGCCGATACGGCAGTTTCAGCCGTTTCAGCTGTTACGGCAGTTACAGCCGTTACAGCAGGTGAAGAGGCATCATTTTCCAGCCTTGGAGAGGCTTGTGGAGGGCCTCTAGGCGTTGGGGCAGACTAGGAGCATCTAGGAGTCCTTTTTGGATGACTTAGAAGTATGTCTTGTAGGCATGAATTGGAACTTGTAGTGTAGCATTATTTACTATCTAGGCATTAGCAGAGTATAAATAGTAGTCATTTTATTGTAAAGAATCAAATTAATTTCAAAACAAGTAATAGAAGTCCTTCTTCCCAAATGCTGTTTTCTTCTAAGTTTCTAGCGATCCGAGTGAGAGGCTTACTTGAAGTTTTGCAAGAACGTACCAATAACGTTGAGTAAACCGTCAAGTGCCGCAAGGAGTAAGTGAATTAAAAAGTTGTGACAATCGGTATAGAGCTAGGTCATCGTAAGAGAATGACGATACAAGGGACGGGTTTTTTTTTGGTTAGCGGCGTAGCAAACACCCCCAACATTGGCAATGAGGGGAGGAAAGAAGAACAGAAAAGGAAGAACACACAGCGAGCAGAAGGGGAATGAACAGAATTGACCGAATCTCCACCAGGCGATCTTCCACCAAGTGATCCTACACCAAGCGACGGACAAACATCTCTCCCACCCACTATTGTCGATGGAAGTGACGATGCCAACGGCGAGGAGGCCATAAACGTTACCATTGGACATGAGTGGATCGCCAGCGTTGAAATAGCAAGGCAAGCTGTTGAGATCTTGGGCCAGCGCTTGAATGGAGTGGACAGAAAATTCAAGGACCTTGAAGAGCACGCTCTTAGGAGTTGAAGACCATCGCGAAGGAGTTGGAGGGTAGCAAGCGGACTGAATTAGCGAGAAGGGAGGAAAACCATTACTTCTTGGAGTTCAGGTTCTTGGAGCCCTTGGGACTATTCAGGACGCTTGGAAGAACAAGGTGTGGCAGATCGCGAATAAAGAGGGATGTTGGGATCAACATCACTTGTCCAGGAGGAAGACAGGAGTCCAGAGCGAGGTTTACAAGCCACCAATATTCAAAGGTGTCGCGGACGCCTTAGGAGGTGGGAATTTCCTATGACTTGGAAATGATTTCAAGTGTAAGGTCAGGATGGAGGCAAGCAGATCAACACTGCGTGTTGTATCTTTCAGATGGGTAGCCATTATGATGGAAAACAGCAAGGATGCACGAGATTGAGAAAATGGCCATTACGTACCATCGACACATGGGAAACAATTTCGTGAGGAATTTAAGAAAACTTTCTTCCCCAAACAATGTGTTTAGTGAAATGGAAATGCAAACTGGGAGTTGAAGCAGGACAGACGAAAAGCATTAGGCGAATATGTGAAGAGTCACAATTTGACACCCTCCAAATTCCCCAACAGGAAGATGGACATGTGTTCACCTTCATATGGCAGGGCTGCAGAATTGGGCTCGAGGACCGAGTTAGAGCGACGTCAAGTAAAAACATCAATGAGTTATCACTCTAAGCCGATTTTCAAAAATTGATCGTTGGATCAAGGCGAGGGGCAAGGTGGCAAGGAGGCAGGGTGTGGCAGTCAAGTAAAGTTGGGGGAGACCATGGACGAAGGAGAGATCAGTCGCAACCCAAACGCATGCACACGCCTAAACCGAATGGCAGACGGTTTTGAACGCACAGAAATCTCGGAGAAGCGGACGCAGTCCAGCAAAGGAGGCGGGTGCTATATATGCGGCAGACCACAGGGTTTTGCACCAGATGCCCAGAGATGAGAGCCTTGTGCCATCGGTCACTGGAGCGGAAGAAAAGGAGGCACAAGACAAGGCGGAAACCGGCAGACACACTCAGTTGGGGCATGGTGGAATCTGCGGAGCTAGTACCAGCAGGCCACCAATCCAGGGATTTCAGTACGCAGTATGTGGATATCTCCATACAATGGGCAACAAAAAGTTCGGGCCATGGTAGACTCCGGGGATGAAGCCAACATCATGACCAAGACGGCGGCAGAAAAATTGGGACTGAAAATTGTTCCAAAGCAACAATCGCCTCAAGACGCAATGCCCCACCAACTCCCGTATGTGGAATTGCTCATAGGGTTCAGAATCACTTTAGGAAGGGTGAGAAGTAAGACAATTTTAAGTAGCTCCTGGGACATATCCGAGTTATTCTGGCAGGAATTCTTTCAGCGTTGCCACACGCTGTGATTGGATCCATAACTTCAACAAATGATGGTGATGGACGGGGGAAAGGCTCTGGAGGTTACATCTTGTTAAAGTTCCAAAGAAAAAAAATGGACATGCCAACTATCGGCCATGACGATTGTGAAGGGTCTGAAGAAAGGTCTGAAGAAAGGAGTGCCAACCTTCTAGCCACCATTGCAAGGCGGGTGAAGACCATGGTGGCTATGGAGCCCTTGCCAACAATCATAGAACGTTTGGAGGAAAACATGATGTGAGTGTGATGTCGGAGAGATGCCCAAAACTCTACCTCCAAGGGCGAGGTAGACCATGATAGGTTGGAGGCTGGGAGTTGGAGGCTGGAGCCAAGCCACATGCGCTTGCACCTATCGCATGGGATCGCCTGAGTGAGAGGACTGAGAAGCAGTTGAAAGAGCCATTCTCGAACATGGTCACAACGTCCCAGCCAAGGCACACTATGGGGCGCCAGTGTTTGTTCCAGAAAAGAAAGATGGGGTCAGAATGCGTCGATGCATTGACTACAGGGCCACTCAACAAGATTCACAATCAGGAATCAAATATCCATCGCTGATCGCAGAGAGTTGACCCTCTTGGAACAGGCAAGTCTCACAAAATGGATCTCCGGAAAAGGCTCACTATCAAGTGCGCATAGCAGAGGGGGGTGGATGAACCAAAGACAAACATGGCGTACCTAGATACGGAGCATTCGAATGGTTGGTGATTGCCCTTCGGCTAACCAAAGCCACCTGCCACCTTTGCCCGCTAGAACGGAATTCTACACCCACTTTGGACCAGTTCGTAAGTGGCCTACTTAGACAACTAGTCATCATAGTGACACTTTGGAGAGCATGTGACGCACTTAAAGAAAGTTTTAAAGTCTTGCGGGAGAATTAAACTTATGTCAAGCGGGAGACGTGTGAGTTTCCAACCCCAAAAACACTTCTTGGGCCAGGTAATCAGCCCAAGGCAAATGCGGTATAGATGACGAAAGTAAAGGGGCAATCCAAGATTGGGATGCGCCTACGAGGGGACCAAGCTCGTTATTCTTGGACTGCTAATTATTATCGTTAGGTTTTTGTGATAATCCGCTTAGCCGCCCCACTGACCGAGCTGCTGCCGAGCGCTTTAAGAAGACAGCCATTGTGTGGACGAGGATTGCCGGGGAGCATTTGAAGTTCTTAATACCGCGGTTACTGAAGCACCATTCTTTGATGGCTGCCCTGATTTTACAACTACCTATCGGAGTTGCCATACGGATCCTCTGATTTTGCCTGGGGGTGTCCCTTGAATGCAAAGAAACACCCATAGCCTTTGAAGCCGAAGTTAATGAAGCGGACCGCCGGGACAACCGTTCAGGAAAAGGAGATACAGCCATTTGCATTGTCTACGTACATGAGACACTTCTCCTAGGCTCCAACATTTGTAGGAAACCTGACAAGTGTTGGCCACTGCTATTTTCAGTCGCCAAGAAGATCACACCAACGCACTCGTGGCGGATTTTCTTGGTGTGAATGAATACCTCTTGGAATACAACCCCAGGAAAGGTGCATGAGTAGCCGATTTTCCTGAGCAGTGAGTATGCTCTAAGCGGCATCCCCTCTCCTCATCCTTTAGTGGATTCCAGGGCGCATCAAGTTGTATGCAAACGCGTCCGGAATCCAAGAAGATACTGCCACTTGCTTCTCAAGCCAACCCAAACGGTTTTGGGTAGAAGACTCTTTTTTTCTTTACCACTCCACTGGCTTAAGAGTATATGTCCCACTTCCGGATTCCCTCAGCGGCGTATTATCAAGAAAACCCTACATCCGTGGGCTGGCTCCAGGAGCGAAGAGAACGAGGGAGTTGGTTGAGGGCTTCCTTTTCTGGCACACGGAGTGCGGAGAACTTGAGCAGTATGTGCAAACTTGTCTTGTTGTGCCAACAGACAAGGTAGAGTAAAGGGCACCATGAGGGCTATTGGAGCCATTACCGTACTGACTTCCATGGGGAAAGCAATATTATGGCTTTCTCACTTCTTTGCCGAAGTCAACGGTTTTTGGGCATTAGTATGGTCCGTAGTGGGAGATAGATTTTCCTTTCCAAATATGCTACTTTCAATGCCTGCCCCATGCCGTTTGCACTGCTAGGAAGCTGGCACAATTGTTTCTGTTCAAAAATGTAGTGAAGTATTTGGGGGCTGGCCTAGGTTCATCATCAGCGAGTAGGGATCCTCGTTTTCACTTGGAAACTGTTTATGGAGTGAACATTTGAAATTCTTTGGTTCAAAGACTTCACTTTGTTCCACCAGTTTTTCCACCCCCAAGACTGATTGCCAGACGGAACCGTCACGCCTTGTGGAGTGTTATTTTAGGCACATGTTGAGTGCGCACCCAGAAAAGATTTGGGCTTAAGCGCCTAACATGGGCGCAATTTTCCTTACATTTTTTTGCAAGGATTTAATCCCATAATGGGCTCATCACCGTTCGAGTTGTCAACAAGGCCAGCAAACCGCCAAAATCCGCACTCTTTGGCCCATCTTTTACGAGGGGATAGTTTGGGCGCTTACATCTTGCCAGTGGTTGGGGTAAGAGCAACTCACCTTGCAAATCTTATTTGGATAAGGCGGCAAGAAGGATAAGAATGTTGCCCGACCGCAGCGACGTCCACCAACTACAAAAAGGCGATATGGTCTTGGTAAAGATTTTAATCCGATCAGTAAAAGGCAACGAGAGGCATGCCTCACCCCAACTTAGTGCTGAAATACGAGGGTCCGGTTCAAAAATTTTGTTGCCAGGTGGGGTAAGATTTCATACATAGTTTGGAGTTGCCCTCCACACTGAAGATCCACCCGTCTTTCATGCAACGTTCTTAAGCCCCTATTCCTGAAGATAAGGACGATCCCAACCGGAACACCTCATCACAATACGGGCCCCCTATCCACTGTTACTTACTAGCCTCGCGATCAGAAATTGGACACTATAAATAGATACCAAGCCACTTCGGAAACAGGACATCAGGCTAGTGCTATTTTTCTGTACATTGGAAGGGACAAAACTAACTCCTGCATAAGCCATTTGGGAGAAGTATGAAGAGCTTGTGAAAGTTTCAAGACAAATTCAGGAGTTCTTGGCGCCTGCGGGGTCGGCGGTCGTCGCACGAAAAATCATGGTGGGGATATAGTGAACGTCCCGCCATCCATCCGGGCAGGGAACGCCACCATTCTAGGAGGGCTAAGCAGCACTCCAAGGGACAGTCAAGTCCCAAACTGTCCCAACACGGTCAGCTCGTTCAAAAAAGCAGGCAAGCCGTTACGGCAAGTTTCGCCGTTTCACTGTTACGGCAGTTACAGCTGTTACAAAACAAACCGCTGTTTCCCTCATCAGGTTTAAGAGGCCAGCAGTTTTCCTTCCTTCCGCCTTGTAGAGGCTTTGTGGAGGCCTCTAGTCGTTGGGGGCCAGCTAGGGATCATCTAGGTTCCTTTTTGGAAGACTTTAGAATTAGTCTTGTAGGCATAGACTTAGGAACTTTGTTGGTAGTGTCGCATTATTTACTCTTAGCATTAAGATGTAGTATAAATAGTCGATCATTTTCTTTAAGAATCAATTATATTTCAGCAAGTAATAGATTTCCTTCTTCCAAAATTCTGTCTTTTTTCTTATATTCTTAGGCGTCCAGTGAAGGGCTTACTTGAGTTTGCAAGAACGTGCAAGAATCGTGAGTAAACCGTCAAGTGCCGCACGAAGTATTGTCCGAATCAAAAAGTCTGTGACACTATGCTTCTATTCTCACCTAAAGTGGATAAAAATAGATCATTGTACTTTTATTCTCACCCAATCGAATGATTTAAATTAGTACTACTTTAAATTATGATATTTTTATGATTTATTTATTTGTAGTATTTGTCTTATGAAATTTGTATTATTATTTTGTTAACTTTTTTATGTGATCACTTATTTTATATTTTATGTTATTTTCTTAAATAATATCTTAGATAGTTATATTTCGTTAGACTAAAGATATATTTAAAGTATAGGTTAGTTATTTGTTTATATGAATACTTTAATGAAAAAAATGAAGTTTGAAAAAGACCCAAGGTTGAAAATTTTGAGTTTAATTGGTTTATAGATTTTAAAATTTGACAATAATTTGATATTTGAAAAACTCGACCCAATCTAGTCATGTTCACCCCTTCCTTTTCCTTTATTACATGTATCTGAGCTAGCATTTGATTTTACTTTTTACATATTTTTAAGAAACTAAATTTTATTGATGTTTTGAATTGAAATTTTAACACATATATTCATATAAAGAGAATCCTAGGCCCGTCTACGTGGCGCTACCACAAGCAATAACATCCTTTTAAATTTATTCATTTTCAAAACTAGTCTTCCTCTTTCATGAAAAAAATTTATGAAAAGTTACGACTTTAATGAAGAGTTGTGACTTTTATCAAAAATTATGACTTTAATGAAGAGTTGCGACTTTTATCAGAAGTTATGACTTTTATGAAAAGTTGCGACTTTAATGAAGAGTTTTGACTTAATGAAAAATTGTGACTTTTATGAAAGGTTGTTAACTTTTCAAAGGGTTATAACTTTTTCAAATAGTTGTAATCTTCTTCTACTGCTTGCGCAAATTAAATATTCGTCTACTTTGCTCGTGTTAAGTGACTTACTAACACTATTATTTTTACAATAAGTTGGTGAATAAAATCGTTCCATCCTGAAAGGATCTAATTCTTTAAACCTCTTGTATTGGAGGGGGTGGTTTTCTTTAAGGGAACATTGTGCATTAAGTGGACTAGGACTTTTCCTTTATATCTCATTCTATTCTTACATATCTTGATATGTTCTTTTACACTCATTATTTTATGCTTATGATATTAATTGTTGTTTTTGAGTACATATTTTAAACTTTGTTGTTTATGTTTCTGCGAAGTTATTGTATCTAGTTAGATTGAATTTATACAC
Organism: Solanum habrochaites; assembly: GCA_027704765.1. Lineage (NCBI taxonomy): Eukaryota > Viridiplantae > Streptophyta > Magnoliopsida > Solanales > Solanaceae > Solanum > Solanum habrochaites. Next base: position 10,362,558 of record JAKWJA010002491.1, read on the forward strand.
ATATAATACTTATATTCATTGTGCAGAAAATAATTATTATACTCAGTTTCAAAAATTCATGTATTGATATTCTATATTAAATTCTATAACTTATAAGTACTATATATAAACTTACATATTATCTATTTTTACATAGATATGAAGTTTTTCACTTATCAATTGAAGAAATTCATTATACAAGTCCTAAAATTATAAATGCTTTCATGTTCAAGCATAATTTATTTTTTTTAATTATGTTAACAAATTTTGAATTTTCTCCTAAGACATAGTTCACAATTACATAATCTATGAAACTTAAATATTTCTTTTTATTACGAAATGCTTTTCTTATGTTCTTCTTTATTTTCCTTTTAATGTTGATTAAAGAACAATGTTTATTAGTTCTGAATATTATTCTTAAGGTCTTGAGTTTAATGTGATACAGACAAACTATTAGATTCATGTTGATTTTTGCTAATATTTTTAAGAACCTAGTCCTTTATCATTATTTAAATATATGGATATTAGAAAAAAAATATTTCCTCCATGTTTCAATACAATTCCCATTTATAACCGATATATATATATATATTATATATATAGTAGATATAATATATATATATATAGTATATATTCTCTCTCCTCCTCGCTCTCGCTCTCGCCCTCTCTCGCTCTCGCGCTCCTCTCTCTCTCTCTCTCTCTCATCTCCCTTTGCCCCCAACTTCGCACTTTTCTCCTCCCCTCCATAGTCCTTCTTGCAAACTCATCACTGTGACATATGTTCCCAACCCAAAACAAATTTGAAACGTACAATATAACTAATAACTATAAGATACAAGAGATCCTTTATAGCAAGCAGATTTCCTGTGTTCCACGGGATCCCTTGGAATTCATTTTCTCACCACAGTTTAATTCATATTCCCAAGAACATTTTTTATTCACAGATAAGCCCCATTTTAATGAATAACTCATTCATTTATCACACACAGGGACCCCACACAGTTGACGGCACGTAGATTACCATGTGTCCCACTTGACCAACAAACAGAAATATCCTGTTTTTTAAACAAATGTAAGTCATATAGATGCCACATAATTGCACGGGTAATACATAGGACAGATGTAAAACGTATAGGTATAAAGGAGAAAATAATCAAAAGTATGAGTAAAAGCAGGACTGATGTAGGAAATTGAGCAATGGAGGTAGATATTGGTCCATCAAGACTATACAAGATGAGTCCCAACAGTGTCATGGCGGCGAAAAGGTGGGGTACACCATAACAAAAGGAAATACTGGTTACCAGTCAAGTATATATTCTATAAGCCGTTAAATCATTTAACTTAAAAGAAAATCCAATCATATGAACAAATATATTGTAAATGTTGTGGTTAGGCAAGTAATTCACAATCAAAAAAATTTACTTGATAGTTATATAGTATCTAATTTCATGATCACGGTTAAATAAGGAGAAATATTAGAATATGTATCCCATCCTCACCTTATTAAATTATATATAAATTATTTCACACATCAAATGAAATTCATGTAGATATTTACCGTAGTTAAAGTCAATCATTTTGGACAAAGAAAAAAAAAGACAATCACGTGATGAAGTAAATCACGGGTATGTAAGAAATTCAAAATAAAGACAGACGACAAATCAAGAAGGGCCATGTGATGGATGAAGTTCCCCATAAGCTATGAAATTTATTGATAAATTTAACTAATTCAACTAAAAAATTGTTAGCTTATTTTGTACTTTTTAATTAATCACATAGCTAAATGAAATTAGTATGAAATTTTATTGGATCACTATCTTTTAAATTTCTAGTAGTATATATTACATGTATATATAACACATAGGCCTAAACTCTTTTACTCCACACTAGTTTTAGCAATATTATTACAACACTATGGTGAGATTAACTTTATTAGGTTCACCTATTATTTTAACTCTCTTAGTGTGTCTTCAAGTTGGAATTGTTTGTGGTGCTACCAATGAAAAGAAATTGGCGACAGTGTTGAGTATTGATGGAGGTGGAATTAGAGGCATTATTCCTGGAACCCTTCTTGCCTTTCTTGAATCCAAACTTCAGGTATCTACTTTTTTGAGGTTGTTGCTTTTCTGTCAATTTACATAATGGTGTTACGCGAAGTTTAAGCAAGAAAGATAGATTTACTAATAGAAACATGAGATTAGCTATAGACTTTATTGATAATCCAAAGTTAAGGTCACTAGTAACTGAATTTTCTTGTAATCTGTTGATAATTCAAGTTTAAAATGGTATTAGTATAAGATTTTTGTTATTTAACTATGAAATTTTGTGCGTTACTAATTTCTTGTTTTCTTGTAGTGATTTTTGAATATGGCCTAAGTCATAAATTTTTGTATGGTTGTAAAAAATAAAGCTAGTAAGGATGAAATGCTAATGTTATTCGAATTGTTTTTAAATATTACATAGTTTATGTCTTACTTTCATTTTTAGTTTGTTTATAAAAATCACTTTATTTGAATTTAGTAAAATTTTAATTTCAACATAAAATTTATTAATTTAAGACTATAATTTCAAAATCCTTATGATTAAACTTCATACTTAGTCAAACTAACACAAATCAAAGAAAATATATAAAAATTACAATCATTTGAAAAGTCAAAATAATGAGTGCTCCGCACATCAAGTGACAGGAGCAACGGACAAGTGATTGGTCAAATAATAGCCCAGTAAACTTGGTGGGAGTGAGCCACACTAAGCAAGTATGAGGAAGTGCAAATGCCTCCACTTTATTAAAAGCAAGAACCGTTACAGAAGGTCAACCTAAGGATTAATGAAAGCGGGAGCTTGTCCCTGTAGGGGGTTATAGCTTATGTTTTTCATACCGTTTTCAGATCGAATGATTCTATGAAATTAAGTAGATACTTACATAAATTATTATGAATAAGGCATGAGACGTATCTATTCCAAACTATTATGGCCACCTTAGCCTAACAAAAGCATGTTTCTTTGAAATTTTAATCGATAGACTATATTGGTTGTATAATTTTTCTTACATTTTCATTGTACTATAGAGTAAAATTTAAATATCTAGTTATTTTGATCCTCAACCTATAACATATATATTATATATATATATATATATTCTATATATATATATATATATATATATATATATATATAATTTGGATTATGGTAGGAGCTTGATGGACCTAATGCAAGAATTGCAGATTACTTTGATGTGGTTGCTGGAACAAGCACAGGTGGACTAATAACTACTATGCTAACAGCTCCAAATAGGGATAATCGTCCTTTATATGCAGCAAAAGATATTTCTACCTTCTACATGGAGCATTGCCCACACATATTTCCTCAAACCCGGTAAATTATTCTAATGTCGAGTCCTAACGAGTTCAACTGAACAAATTACTTTCATCTTATGTCACTTGTATATTATACAACATGTGCAAGAGAATTTTAAAAATATATAACTATAAAGTATATCATATTCATTTTTGTTACCGTTAACTTTAAACTCTGAATTCATCTACACTTTTAATGATGAACATATTCATGAGAAACAAGTTCCCTTTATTGTAATTATATACTCTCCATGTTCTTACTAATATTTTGTCCTTACTAAAAATATATACTCCATAATATTTGTCATTTTACAAAATTAACGCATAAATGATATTATTTCATACCCTTGAGAGTTATTAGGCTTGGAAATATGAATTTGATCAATATAGAAAAATTAAGTAATAATTGGTCAACTTAATTAATCAAAATAAATTAATTTGTTTTCATTAATTGAAACTTGAGCTCAAGAGAACATTAAAATAAGGGCACAATGCTAAACTTATGTAATTTCTTAAGAAATGTGTGAAATCTAAAATAGTGACATGTAAATAGAAATGGAGAAAGTATGTCATATTCCGGTGTAGGATGTCAAATTGGCATGTCATTGATCCATACAAAAGTTACTTTGACTGAAATGACTCAAGAGTCGAAATGACTCAAAAGCGAGCTCAACCCCGTCAATTTTTACAAAATTCTAATTTCTTTGTTTGTTCTTTAATAGAATTTTAAGTACCTAATATAACTAATTTTTTCACATATTATAATTAACATACAAATAAAATAAATATTTTATTATTTTGACAAGATTCTCATGATTCGGTTTGGAAAACATATCAATGGATCGATTGAACACAATAATAATGTAAGTTTGACACATCATATTTTTATGGACTAATTTTACTGTACACATGCATGCAGGCGTAAAAACTTCGTGAATAATGTGGCACATTTGTTTGGTGGACCAAAGTATGATGGAGAGTACTTGAGATTATTGGTTGATTCCATATTAGGGAACCTTACTATAAAGCAGATGTTAACTCATACAGTAATTCCAGCTTTCGATATCAAGCGTCTTCAACCCATTATCTTCACTACTGTTGATGTAAACACATTCTAATCTATACATTTTCGGTATTTATAGACTACATTACTCAACGATATTGAACTGTAATTATTCTTATATTTTTTTTACGTCGCGAATATGATGGTTATTGTTATTGAAAAATTGTTTATAGGGCAGAGCAAATGGGTTAAAGGATGCCTTATTGTCAGATATATGCCTGAGTACCTCTGCAGCCCCAACTTATTTCCCAGTACACTATTTTGAGACTAGGGATGCTGCAGGGAGAATCCACACATTTGATCTTATTGATGGAGGTGTAGCTGCTAATAATCCTGTGAGTAACTTGTCATCTATCATTTGGTACGAGGAATAAGGGATATGTAATTTCGAGATTAATTCCTTAATTTTCTATGCAGAATGGTTGTTGAATGACTAAAGTAGAACTTTTTATTGGCAGACTCTAATGGCAATCACACACATTTCAAAAGAAATAATGATGGGAAGTTTAAAGTATGAAGAGATGGAAAGAATGGACAGCAAGAAAATGTTGGTATTATCACTAGGGACAGGTATTGGGAAGCACCAAGGGAAGTATAATGCAGCATCAGCTACAAAGTGGGGCTTGCTTGGTTGGGTATACAACAATGGTGACACTCCAATATGATGTTATAGTGATGCAGGCGATTTCTTCTCTGGGTTGGTCCATACCTTCTTTCACAACCATGTTTCAAACCCTTCATAATGAAAAAAATTACCTCAGAATTCAGGTAACAAGGCTAGACTTTACAAAGATTATCCGACAACAATAATATAGTCGGTGTGATTCCACATGTGAGATCTAGGGAGGGTGAGTATACATATATCTTACACCTATGTTGGTTGGGGTAGAGATACTATTTCTGATAAACCCTCGGCTCAAAAGAATGGGCTTTAGAACAATAAGCTGAAACCATGGAGACTGCACAAAAAATGACGAGACTGGGGAACGATATTATACTGATACGTATAATTATTAAGAAAATAAAAGTGTATACTCTTTCAAATGTTGACAGGATGATAATTTGATTGGGGATGCTGCATCAATGGATATAGCAACCACAGAAAACATGGAGACACTTGTGCAAATTGGTAACAATCTATTGAAGAAGCCAGTGTCTAGAGTCAACTTGGAGACAGGCCAATATGAACCAGTTCATGGGGAGGGCACCAATGAAGAAGCTCTTATCCGTTTTGCTAACTTGCTTTCACATGAAAAGAAACTAAGAAGTTAGACTACATTGAATTGGGAAAATTCCATATCAAAAATTGGTGAGATTTGTTCTAATTTTTTACTATTAAGTTCCTAAATTGAAGGCTATTTAATTTACTGAAAAGTGACAATCAATCTCATTATCAATGAATCCATTTCCAAGTCATAGTTGCAAAGCCCGGACTTAGACGCAAAAGTCTCGGAATGATTGTTCTTGGTTCCTTCTTGTAGGATTTGCACTGCCCCTAGTTAGTTGCTATGGTTTTTATGCTATTTTCTTCTCCCTTACACTTGGATTTGCTGCACTTGAGCTGAGGGTCTTTCAGATATTGAACAATCTTTGTACCTCCACATGGTAATTCTAAGATTTGTGCACACTCTACCCCCCTCAGACCCCACTTGTGGAAATTCACACGTATGTTGAAGGTATTGTGTAAGGCAACAATAGTGATGTCCCAATCGATATAGTATTCCATTCTATTGTAGAAAAGCATATTTTGTTCTCTATACTTCAAAGAGGTCTATGGTTTTCAAACTTCCCAGCAAATATAAATTAGAATAATCTACAGCGATAGCCTATAGATGTTGTTGACTGGTTTGAACTCTCCCCATTGTCTTAGAATTCTTCTGATGTTCTAATCACCTAGTTTATTCCCCACATGAGCCCCAAAGTAGTTCCAAATATACTTAGCAGTTTCCCTTTCACAGAACACATGGGAAATAGTGTCTCTAGAGCAACAAGAGCATCTAGATGCCATTTGATTTCAAAGCTTAGCAATCACCCCCTCTAGAGGAAATTTATGTCTACCGGACACAGCCTCTCTACCTCACCTCTGAGGTAGAAGTAAGGTTTACGAACACTCAACCCTCCTTAGACCCCACTGTTTCGGACAATAATGGGTATGTTGCTGTAACAGCCTCTACATCAGGAATTAGAATTTGAATGGAATTGGATTTTGCCATACCTTGCTCAACAATAGATAACATTAGAACAGATAGACTTAGGTTTAATAGTGGTTTTAGGAGGGTTAATAGTAGTGAGAGTATAAGTGGGAATTCATTGTAGAATGCTTTTGATCAGAACAACCCCCATACCCCTCGCAATAAGATAACATCCTTCCTTGCCTACTTTAGTAGCCATGTTGTCAAAGTATGAGATTTTCTTCCTTCCCACGCAAATTGGGCATCCAAGATATGTACGGAAGGGAAGCTTTTCTCTATGTAACATGTACAATCTCTCACCCTGTTAATCCTATAGGCACTGGCTTTGGGATCACTGAGAAAGAAGCTTTTGTTGGTGTTGATTCTTCATCTGAACATTTCATGATAGCAAACTAAATCTCCTATGTAATCATTCCCACCGACAAGATCATGCATGCAAATTTTTAATCCTTTCAGTGTCATTGATAAAGATACACAGTGATAGACACAAATTTTGAAGAACTCATTCGATCCAAGAAATAACACCGTCATATCAATCCCAACCATACTTAAATAGCCCTCAATGCTCCATAGTCGAAGCTCAACATTGCAGACTGACAATCATAGCATAGTTTCACTACTGTAAGAGCGCTGCAACTTTTAAACTTTTTGCATCCACAATATAAGTGTTTGAGAAGAGGATTAAGACAATAAATGTCTATGTCCAATATGAACAAAGATGGAAACATGTAATTATATATATTCAAAATAAGACGAGATAAATTTAATGCATAATCAAATAAAGTATGCCTATTGGAATTTGATATTTTTTTCTATAGAAATGGAGTGCCTCTACGTGACAAAGCCTGGAAAATTGCACGTAATGTAATTGAACCAAACAATAATATAGCGCATATCTAGGTTTAGAATGCATCAATAAAAGGCAGAAAAACATTTGTTTGTTCAGAAATATGCAACAAATATTACAACAAGGTGTCTAGAAATTCGCTTACTGTGGTGTATGTTATTTGTGGATATAGCTGTGTCCCTTCCAAACCACCAGAAGACTCGATGCTGAAGTATGTTTGATCTCCGTTAACAAATGCAGAGTAAATGAAAACCAACTCCATATTCTCAGGATATGGGGTATCTCGGATTTTCTTCAAGAGCTCATCTTCAGTGATGTAAATCTTTTTTAGCGTCTTCTCAATTTTTCCTTCCCAAATCCCTACCAGCTCATTCATTGAATACACATTTCCCCTTGGCCTCATGTATACCACTTTGTTCAGAGTCCGTGCATCGTCCACTGTATTTATGACAAAGGCAGCAACATCATTTTCGTTCATAAAGACAGCTTTAGCAGTTCCATCACCGAATATGCTGACTTCATCTCTCGGAGGGGCTTTCCGACCTGGTTGAGCAAGTGACGGTAGGAGAACACTTGTAAATAAGTTACAACAGACATAGGTGTAAGGAATGCCTTCAGCTTCAATAATACGCCTAATCTCGGATTTTCTCGAGTAGAAGTTGTGGTCCAAATCAGAAACTTGAGTTCTGTCAGGGTCTGCCCCGAACTCTGAAGGGAGGAACCTTTTAATGCAACCAGCACGCTTTATAGCAGAAATCAGAATCTTTTGTTCGTGGACTTGCTTAGATGAAACAGCACAAATCACGATCTCAACTTGCTTGAGTGCTTCAAGCAGGATATCTTCATCTTGCAGTGAACCCTTGATTACTGTGAGGCCCGCTTCGGTAAGAGTATGAATCTTTTGGGATTTATGAGTGTCAGAGAATGCTGAATCTCTAACAAGTCCGAATGTGGGATGAGAGGAATTTAGACTGGCCTTTGCTAGTTCAAAACCCAAACGGCCGGTTACTCCGATTATCAGTATTTTACTCTTATTTGATTCCATTTGCCTCCGTTAGCTGTCTCCGGTAAGCTGAAGACTCCCGAAGCAGAAAAAGTTGGAATGTGATTACTGTACACAGAGAACAGTTAGTATTCTAATGATACTTCCAACAGCCATAATTACTGATTATTCATAGGCTACTCATTATACGATTTCCAAAGAAGAATCAACATCAAGATTAACAGAAGTAGTAATATGCAAGTACTCGTGTCTCGATTATCTTAATATCGAGTTAATCCAACATAATAGGTGAACAATGACCAACATTATAGGTAAAACTAGAGGTGGCAAAATCAGATATGAAAAAATAACTATCCAATCCATACAGGTTTGAAACTTGATCCACACATTTATTAGCTCAACTTGTTTTGATCCGTCCCAACCCGCCTATTTGACACTTCCCAAGTCATTGTTGAGACTAACAGTTTGATCACCCATTCGTTCATTTGGTGTTTTTAAGCTTTTAAAACACAGCATTAACGAGGCTTACTAAGTAATAGAGGTTAAACAGAAATCGAGTTAGGAATATTTGATTTCTGACATTACAGAATTGAAGAAATGGGAAGCAGAATACCTTCAAAACCTGCTTAGATTTAGGAAATTATAAACGTCTTTTTCTTTCCTTTGAAGCTACTCATCTGGGTCGGAATCCGAATCGGAATGTGTTTAACATCAAAAATGTCTTCAAGAGCTAGGTTTCTTGGAGAAGACGACTCAGACAAGAGAAAACCTATAAACAAAATGACCAAAATGGTCCTCTTTGGATGGCCACACTATAATTGGATTTGATTTAACTGATGTAATTACACTATCTATTTTATTTGGTTAATCATGTAATTAGATAATTGAGTGTAATTGACACGGATTAGGGGTGATATAAATATCAAAAATCAAACCAAATCAAACTAATTTGATTATTTAATTCTTCAATTTTTCAATTTACTTTTGGCGTTTCTTTTTCAAAAGTTTAATTTTTCGGTTCGTGGGAGTATTGGTTTTTCCCCTGTCTCGCCCCTTGTCCCTCTCTCTCTCTCTCTCCACTCTCTCTCGTCTTACTCTACTCCGATCTTCTTCTACGCCAGACGGGCAAAACAAAACTTGATGTTCCCACTTTTCGCTTCCTCCTCCCATTAAAATACTTATAACATAATTAATTACTTAAATATTCAACTATCTTAACTGGAAGACGTTGCATTTCATCACTTCTTGTTTAAAATAATGTAGGAGAATGAATAGGTGTTAAATATTAATGATAAAGTTATTACGAAACGTCTTAGAAGAAACTTTTCATTTCTCTATGCTTATCAGTTTTAGATGTATTTTGTCTATGTGTGATTATATCACATCCTCCACTATCTCTCATTAATATTCACACTACCTTCATAATCATGTCCCACACTCTCAAGGAAGTGGATGGCACTCTCTTGGAGCCCGAATTTGTAATGTGTGTTAGCTTCTATGAGCAGAGGCTTCTCCCTCTTTGCCGATAGGATATAGGATATGTCGCATGGAAGCATGGTTAGCGTTAGCTTTTTTTTGATGATGAGTTTGTTAGGGTCAAGGGTGGTAGGAGCGGGAGGGGAACGCAGCGAAGGGGTTGAGGGGCAGCGACGAAGAAGTGGTGGAAGGGGACGGGGTGGTGATGACAGAGACAAGGAAGAAATGGACGCTAATATTTCAGTCATAGGTGAGGCAGTAAGTGAAGCAACTCCCGCAGATTGAATTGTTTCCAAGTGGTATCAATTTTCAGTAATAAATCATTGTTTCGGTTCTATGCAATGATTATTTTGTGTAAGTTGCTATGTTCTTTATAACATTTTGGTTGATTTTTTAAAATAAAACATTATTTTACTAGGAAGTTGAGACGTACACTTAATTGGATTATCCCACAAAAGGAATCTTTTTACCAGGCAAGAATAAAGACTTCAAGCTTTATCACCTGCATTCATGACAATCCATGGAATATCCTACAGACAAAAAGTTGATTGATTCGTACAAGTGAATCCAACTCACTAACAAAAAAATTAAAGAAAGAAAAAAATGGAACATGAAGAGAATAAAAGATTAATATAAAGAGAATCAATGGTGTCTTATAAGTTGATGAGGCCCGAACTTCATTATTTTTTTGAGATTTACGAGGAAATGAATTATTGAAGGAAATTTGTGAAATGTACATAAAAAAATTATTACCTTTGGTCGGTAACAAATGTGATTGCAAGTAGTATTTTTTTCAATGCATATAGCTAATTATTGATATATATAATTTTTTAAATTTATTATTTGCACTACAAACATTGTATGAAGTATTTTAGGATAGACGTGCAACGCACATTTTCGGAAACTAGTATATATAAAAGCACAAGTAGTAATTTTTTTAATTCAATTTTGTAATATGAGATCTATTAGTCTTTCAAATGCTAGTCAACCTCAAACTCTTAGATATCAATTATCCAAACTTGGTTTGTGATCTTTCCACAATTCAAAAGGTATCTATTTAGATTTTTTATGAGGCACACAATTCAATACGTAACAAGTCGTCAAAATAGTTTCACCTCATAAATCTAAATGTTCATGTGACTCAATAAGCATAACATTAGTCAATTCAATCAAATTTTATTTCTCCTTTCTGCTACTCTATTAGTTAAAGGAGAATAAGGAGAAATAGTTTCATAAATTATTCTCAATGATCTAGCAAAAGAATTAAACTTATTTGATTCATATTCACAATCTCTATCGCTTTAATTTTTTTTATTTTTTTCTAAACTGATTTTCAAATTCATGGAGATAATTATTAAAAAAGTTTCAAAAGCATCATTTTTATTTTCTTCAGTAAAATATGTCAACTTCGAAAAATCATCAATAAGTGATAAAATATATATTATACCCATTTCCAAAGTTATTGCTCCAAATTCACAATACAGTACGAACTAATTCTAATTCGTAAAAAATTAGTTTTTTCTTTCACATAAAAATGGATAGTGATTTTGGCTTTATTCAAGCCTACACTTTCAAAAGTCTTTTAAACCATTGGGATTAATCCTAAACTACTCATATTTCCAACACAACGATCATCGATATGAGACAAATGGACATATGCCAAAAATTGGTAGAAGAATGGATATAATCATAAGTAAAAACTTTATTTATTACAACATTCAGCTAAACATTCTATCACAAGCATATCATTTCCCCAAAAAAAAAAACATTTCTTCACAATTATATATTGATCAAATTCAACAATAGGTTTAAAGTCTGTTTTATTAAGAAGAAAACTAGACATCAACTTTTTTTCTCATGGAAGGAGTATAAAGTATATCTTTCAAAGTTAACACCCTTCCAGAGGTAAAACACAATTCAACATCTCCAATTCCAAGCAATTGAGTAATGTGTGAATCACCAAGCATGATGGTTTTGGGTTCCTTAAATGAGTATTATTTTTAAATCAATCTTTGTCATAATAGACATGACGGTTTGCATCAGGATCAGTTCATCATCCATCAATACTTTTAATTACGTTTATGTCGGTATTCACCGCCACTAAAGGTCCTTCAGTAACGTTTGCATGAGGGTTAGGAACATGTTCTCGAAATCTGTAAAATCAAGTAATATTCTCACTCTTACCATAAACAAAGCACAATCTTATCTTGAACTAGTTAATTTTGTGCTTGATTATTTTCACAATTATTTTTTTTGGGAGGTCTATCATATCTTTTCTTTGTAGGCTTCAAAGTATATTTTTTGTGAGATTCAAGAGTAGCATTATTTGAAGTGATTAAATTTGCTTTCGTTGCAATGTTACTCTCTTATGATTGTAAAAGTGCATCTTGACTACTTGTCTCTTCTTTCATGCAGATTTTCATTATCATTCAAGAGAGGTTTTCTTTTGTTTGTAACGCATACTTTTTTGAAATTCCTTCCAAGAAGGTGGAAGTTTATTTATTATGCCACAATAATAAGATTATCTCCAATTTTGACTTCCTCGGATCTAAGCTCTTCAACAGTCATTATAAAGTCTTGAGTTTGGTCTACCATTGATTTGTTGCCACCATTTGTAAATAAAAAAGATTTACTAGCTACATATTTTTTCGCTCCAGCCTCTTCGGTGTCATACTTACTCTTCAAAGAAACCTTGTAGGTTTCTCAACTATTGGACAGACCATGAAAGCTTTGAGGAAACAATTAGAACAAATAGTAAAGTTCGGTACAACCGGGATCCTTTTTTTTAACTTTCACAATAAGATGACAAAGGTGAGTGGAACATTAGCAAAATCGAGTAAAAAAACCTTTGGTGACAGGTGACCACTTTGGAGGAGGTAGTAAAGGATCATGAAATTGAATTTGAACAAAATTCCACCTAAAATATTAGAGAAAGACTGCAAAAAGTACAAGCCAAGAAAATTAGATTCTATGTTTTAGAAGAGAAATTTTGGAAACAAATAGCTGGTATGCAGTGGTTTAAAGATGGAGGCAAAAACACAAATTTTTTTCATGCTCATGTTACTGGCAAAAGAAAGAAACTACATATTAAAAGGATCAAAGATCAACAAGGAGTATGGCTAGAGAAACAACTAGAAATTTTCAAGAAGCTATTAGATTCTATGGGGAGCAATTCTCAGAAGAATAGATCCCGACTAATTTTGAAATATTGGATCATATTCCTAAGATAATTACAATAAACCACAATTATTAATGAACTACCATAGGAACAAGAGGTAAGGAAGATAGTATTTGGATTGAACTCAAATAGAGCAGGTGATCCTGAAGGTTTCACTGGGAAATTTTTCCAAACTTGTTGGGATATCATTGCTAAGGATATAGTGAAGATGGTGAGAGCATTCTTTTGTCGCCATGAACTTTCTAGTTTGGAAAAGGAAATTAATACTTTCTCATATTTGATACCTATTAGTCTTAACACCTTCACATCCAAAATATTTTCTAGGATTATTCATGAAAGGGTAGTCCAGTTGCTACCTGGTTTAATATCATCTCAACAAGTTGGTTTTGTTAAAGGAAAAAGTATTGTAGAGAATATATTACTTTCTCAAGAGATCGTACATGATATGCTATCGAGGGGTAGACTAACAATGTAGTAATGAAACTTTACATGACAAAAGCTTATGATAGAGTCTCGTGATTGGTTCTTACCAAACAGTTGAGGAGAATGGGATTCGGAGAGATACTCATTTACATGGTATACATAATTAGTTATAATAATTGGTACTCCATCTGGATAAATGGGCAACCATGTGGTTTTTTCAAGTCAGCTAGAGAGGTGAAACGAGGTGATCCATTATCCCTAACCTTATTTATCTTGGCCTCAGAATGCATGTCAAGTGCATTAAATGCCTTACACTCAGATCATAGATTCTTAGGATTTGGCATGCCAAAATGGAGCCCGTACATAAATCATTTAACATATGCTGATGACACTATAATTTTTTCCTCTGCTAAGGAAGAATCATTGCGACTAATTATGGATACATCTTTCTAACTTGCAATTTAGAATTTCTGAGAGTTTCCCAGGCACAAAAATTGAGGTCTAGCAGTTTTTAAACAAAAAACACTATTAGTTAGAGTTCTGATGGGTGACCTCAACAACTCAGCCGAAGCACATCAAGCGGGGAATGAGAGAATCCATTATAACATAAGTTTCAAGTTGTGTGAGATTACTAGATTTAGGAATGGTGCAAAAGTTTGGTTCGAATGGATAGAGAACAGCCAATACCAGATGAGAAGAGTGAATGTCAACATTAAGGTCTTGAGATGGTTGGTAGCCATATTTATTGAAGTTTCAAAAATACAGGGGAGGACAGTTGAGAGGTGGAGCATGAAGAACCACTTTGCTAAGTTTTATTGCACTTTTAAATACAATGAAATAGGGAGATACATCAGTTTCATTTCCATTCAGGGCATGAGCATATCAATCATTATTACACCTGAAACAAGTTGCAAAGGGTGTTGGGTCAATATAGCACACAAAATAGCTAGTTTAACTTATGAACCAACAAGAGTTCATGGGACGAACAGATTGGAGAAAGTGCAACAACAGAAATCATACTAAAAAGTTGTTAATGTAGCAGATGGATAACAATGGCAACGAAAATGACCAACACCCAGAACAACATCGACATCAACGAGGAAACATCACAAAAAGAGAATGACATCATGGGAAGATACATCATTGAAAAATTTCACAACTCAGGTTAAGAAACTTTCTATTTGAATGATGTAAAGAGATATGCTTGCAACTCCTGGAGATTAGCGATAGAAGTCAATGCATTTATGATGATGATGGACACTTTTTGTTTGAACTTTCGATAAGGAGAGCAATAGAGCATGTCTTGGAGAATAGATGGATCTGGAAGAAGATGAAGTTAGATCTGGATTGGTTTAAGCCAACCATTGGATGTTAGTTGGCAAAAATCAAGAGAGATTGAATATGGATCAAATTAATGGGTTAACCTATGAATCTATTTTACAAAAAGTTTTTCTAGGAAATTGGAAATATCTGTGGAGGATGCATCGAGACGACTGAGAAGATATCACAAAAAATCATCTTCACTAGGACAAAATTAAAGTGAGAGGGGAAAAAAATTATGTTTCCATCACATTCACAATTTCAGTGTGGTCTGAAGTTGTGGTGATAGTGAGAATTTCACATAAGAGGACAAATGAAAGGGGAAAATATCCACTGGATATTAACTAAAGACAGACAAGTCAAAGGTTTGTAAAACATTTGTCAGCAAAATTTGTGGAGGGGCACGTGGGCATATCACGTGAAGGGCAAGATCCAAAGTAGGACCAATTTTAAAAGAATTAGCGGGTAAAAGGAAAGATAAAAAGGGTATGGGCCACAAAAAGGTATTGGCACCATTCAAGGATCCATTAACATGGGAACAAAGTAAATCTGCAGAGATGAACTAAGATTTTGACATAATTAATATTGAAATTGCAGTAATCTCAATGGAACAACCAGCCCAAGCAAAATTAATACAATGGAAGTAGAATTTACAACAGAGATAGTAGATAAGGAACTTAATGGGAATTTCAGATGAGAAACAAGGAGATGTTTAGAGGGGAGAAAGATACGGTGACCTCAAAACAAAAAATAGAAAACAATCATAACCTAACAGTAGAAGATGTAGTACCCTAGCAAATCCAATTCCCAAAAAAAGAACAATTTGATTCAATAATATCCTAATTGATACAACATAATATAGTCAAATTGAGTAGAGTTTAGAGTCAATTTTGAGGGATGTGAAGGAAAATCAAGGAGTTGTTGATGAAGATAGAGAGAAATAAAGAAGGTGCTAGGGTAAAAAAATGAACTGTGTAATGACAAAAAAAAAAGGTTTACAAAAGTTAAAAAGTTTACAATTGGACACAAAATTCATGAGTAATGGTTCTAAGAGCCAAAGGGGGGTATATGGGCATCATGGATCAATGAAGGTGAACGTAATATCCTAGAACATAAGGGGGTTGAACTGCAAGAGAATAAAAAGTATGATTAGAAATTTGTCGAAGATCTGGAACACTGATGTAGTGTGTCTCCAGAAGACAAAACTGGAAGGGAAACTGCACACTATATCAAATAATTATGGGGTAGCATATGGGTTGATCATGTGCAATTTGAGGCAAGTGGGAAAGGGAGGGATTGTCATAATGTGGGTCAAAAGAAGTTGGGAAGGGGTGGTTAGTAGTTTGGCGAAATACTTAGAATTAGCTCAGAGTTTATTGAGGATATGAAATTTATGGACCTAGAATTAGCTGAAGCAAATTACACTGGGAGAAGAGGGGAGAGACACACCACAATTGCTAGACTTGACAGATTTTTATTCTCAGAATTAGAGGTGACTAAGTCATACTTTAAATTTGAAAATTGGTGGTTAAATACAAAGGGTTTCAATGACAGAATAAGGAGATGATGGGAATCTTACAACTTCAGGGTAAACCTGATTTCATCCTGGTAACAAAATTGAGGGCCTTGAAAAAAGAATGGCACAAAACAGTTAATGGTGATTTGAAATTACAAAAACAAAAAGTTTTGAAAAAGTTATCTGATCTTGAAATCATACAAGAACAAAGAAGCTTAGAGGAACGGGAGATAGCCTCTAACACTTTGTTTGAATCATTGTTACTCATTATTTCATAATGTATTGTATTGTATGGTAGATACAATGTTTGGTTAGACGTATTGTTTGTTGTGTTTAATACATTTAAAATTGTTTTGGTTTGATCATATCGTACGTATCGTAATTTTATAAATATACTAATCTCTTTAATTATTTAGGGTACATTTTGACTAGATTAAATAATTAAGATGAAGGTTAAAATAGTATTTGAAATTAGTAAATATATCATTAGAAAAGAAATTAAGTAACACATGGGAAACCACGACCAAATTGACTGTTCCCTAAAATAAGGGGTTTCATTGTTACGTAACAACGAATTTAACATAAATACAATAAATTTTAATAACAATCAAACAACATTCGTAGGCTTAGTAACGGATACGATATAATATAATAATAAGATAAATAAAATATCCAACATAGTGTAAGTGTCACTCATTTTAGAGTTTGAGGTACAATACCATGATGACAACCTGAAGGAAACATCTAGGGCAACTTGGGCTAAAGAGTAGATATAACGCAGGTTTTTTTTCCATAAAATAGCTAATGCACATTGGAGAGTTAACACAATTGATAAGCTAAAAATCAATGAGATGGTAGTGAATGAACAAAAAGAGGTAAAAAAGTTGATAATTGAGCATTACGAAATTTGTATTCAAAAATTGAAAAACTGAAAAAACTGAAAAATGAAGGTCTGACTTGACTATGAGAGATTGTCATAAGAAGACAACAATATGCTGACAACCTCTTTTGAAGAACAGGAAATCATAGATGCCATTAGATACTGTGATGGGGACAAGACACCATGACTAGATGGCTTCACAATGACTTTATTCAGCCATTGCAGGAACATCATCAATAATGACGTAGTGGCACCAATCAAGGCTTTCCACAAGAGGGGACTTTTGCGAAAAACATAAATGCTACTTTTGATATTAACTCCAAAAAAGGTAGGTGCAATGGAGCATAATGATTTTAGGTCCATAAGTCTTTTGGGGAGATTATATAAAATGATTGTGAAGGTCCTAATAGAAAGGTTGAAAAAAGTGATGCATAAGCTAGTGGACAGGCAACAATTGGCTTTCATCAAGAATAGACATATCATGATGCAGTACTGGTGGCAAACAGGTGTGCATACTGAAGAGAGAAAAAACAAACAAGCAGGGATTCTATATAAATTGGACATCCAAAAAGCATATGATCACCTAAATTGGGACTCTTAATGAATATGCTGCAGGGATGGGTTTTGGTTCAAGGTACCTCAGGTGGACCTAACAGTTTATTAGCACTATAAATTCTCAATTTTGATAAACAAAAGTACGTGTGTCTTTTTATTTTTTGGTAGGGGTTTAAGGCAAGCGGATCCTTTGTCCCCTTTCCTCTTCATTCTTGCCATATAGGGACTAAGCAACCTCATACAAATAGCAAAAATCAGAGAATGGGTCAAGTGGGAGACATAACGGCAATAATATACAGATAACACATGTGCAATATGCAGATGACACTCTAGTCTTTTATGGTGCCACAGGGGAACGAATGTTAATTCTCAAAGTTATTTTCTCAACATCTTTGAAGTGGTTTCTGGTTTGCACATAAACTGGGTAAAAGTTTCATATACCCAACTAATACAGTGCCAAACGTTGAAGATTTGACAGAAAAATTTGGGGGAAAAGTGTGTGAACTCCCAACCAGGAATGCCCATAGGAGCTTAGAGCAAGCCCAAGAACATATGGAATGGCGTGATAGAGAGATGTGAAAAAAGATTAGCAAACTAAAAAAACTAATACATATCCATAGGTGGCAAACTCACTTTGGTAAGCAGTTTAATGGACTCTACCCCTTCATATATGATGTCATTCTTTCCTATCCCACACAGTGTTACTAATAGACTGATGTTGTTAGGAGAATATTTATATGGAAAGGAAGTGATGACAAGAAAAGTATCATCTAGTGATATGGGAGGATATACCGGTAAACAATAAATGAGGAGGCTTAACCATTAGGAAGCTAGACATACATAACAAAAGTTTGATGATGAAGTGGTTATGGAAGTTTGCATTTCCAGAAAAAACTCTATTGAAAGAAGTGATCAGGTCAAAATATGACATATAGGATAGATAGATGACAGAGGAGGTGAAAACTCCTTACAATTGTAGTGTATGGAGATCCATCAGAAAACTATGATAACTAGTTTCAACAATAACAAGTTGCAAGTTTTGAAATGGAGAGAAGGTAACTTTCTAAAAGGATATATGATGTAGGAAATGACCTCTGAATCAAACTTTACTTGAACTTTACAACTTATGCCAGGTCCAAGATGCTACGGTGGCTGAACTATGGACAGGACAAGGTTGGAATCTTCATCTAAGAAGGAAATTAAATGACTAGAAAGTGTACTTATAATAGATTTTTAGAATACGCTCCCTCAAAATCTCAACCTTACAGAAAAAAGGACAAGTTGATGTGAAATGTTGATAACAGAGGTATTTTCACTATCAGGTGTGCTTACAAAGATCTGACAGGAACAAATACTCAGGAGATAGAATAGCCATAGAGAATGATCTGGAATACCGAAGTGACTTATAAGGTAAACTGCTTTACATGGTCACGAACAAAAGAGGCAATCCCCACTAATGAAAGCCTTAACAAGAGGAAACAAAACTTAATGTCACGTCCCCCAACTTCACGGTCAAATTTTGCACTCAGATAAGGGCAGAAGATTCTAGAATTGTGGAGAGGTTTGCTAGAGAACTCTAGAATCTTCTAAATAATTCAAGAATGCTATAGAATTCCTTAAAATTCTCTAGAATAACTTAGATAGTTTTCAAGAGTCTTAGAATTCCCTAGAAAGTGTAGAGAATTCTAGAATAGGACTTAAGTATAATTACTGGAGGGACTTGTAAAGTAATTATTATTTACACTTAGGCCCCTAGAAAGTAATATATATAGAGGTTCTCACAATTATAAATCATCCATCCAAGTTGTAAGCAATATTCCAAGTAGTAAAAAACCTTCTTCCAAAGTTCTAAAATCTTTCTAAGTCTTTCTTTCATTCTCTTAGCGATTTTAGTTTCAAAGGGCTTACAAGATCTTGAAAGATTTGTGAGTAAGTTGTCAAGTGCCGCACGAAGCTTTAGTAAGACTCTAAGTCTGTGACACTATGCTCTTGATGTTATCTATGTGAAGAACAAATGGAGACATTCTACCATATCTTTTTGTATTTTAAATAGACAAACCAATTGTGGCAGATGTTTATCAGGTGGGTGAAACTTAGGGGAATCAAAGAAGTTCTAAAAGGTTGAAAAAATTATAGAAATGGAGGAAGAAAGGAAGAGAGATAGAAGATGTATATCTCATTGACCATATGGAAGGAAACAAATCAGAGACATTTTGAAGGCAAAAAGAGCAACATACAGAAGATCAAGACAGACTACTTATGCCTTTACTATTTTTGGTGTAAACAAGTAGCTATAGACAACACTGAAAATGTACTTAATGTATTTGACTGGTTGTAATTAGAATAATTAGGATTTTGTAAAGAGAATTTTGTGATGGGTTACTATACTTT
Source organism: Solanum habrochaites (assembly GCA_027704765.1). Classification (NCBI taxonomy): domain Eukaryota; kingdom Viridiplantae; phylum Streptophyta; class Magnoliopsida; order Solanales; family Solanaceae; genus Solanum; species Solanum habrochaites. Next base: position 10,382,737 of record JAKWJA010002491.1, read on the forward strand.
GTTGTAATACACCTATGAATATATAGAAGTAAATTTTATCATTCTAAAAAAAAAATTATGGATACTCTCTCAAACTATGAAGCAGTAAATGACAAAAACTACACAAAGATGAGTGTTTGTATTTCTTTATCATAATGTGACTCCAGAGGTAAAAGATAAGTTGTTTGAAATTACAAAAATTCCTAAATATTAGTTCCTCTTTACATACTTGGGAGTACCAATTTGTTACGGGAAAAGACTGATTGTTCATTAAAAAGAGATCATAGACAAGATATTCAATAGACTCAATTCTTAGAAAGAAAAGTTGTTTTATATAGGTGGGAGAGTAACTCTCATTAAACATGTTCTTCTAAGCATGTCCATACATTTATTATCTGCTTGCGACCACTGTAAGTGTGCTAACACATGTACACAGAATATTTTCAAATTTTTTCTAGAGTAATTATGTTGGATACTCTAGTAAGCATTGAGTATTTTGGACAAATCTTTGTCACCCACTAGAGGAATAAGGCTTGAGATTTAGAATCTTACAAGTTGTTTCAAAGGCATTTTTTTTAAAATTGTGGTGGTACTTCAGAACTAAACAATCTTTATGGAGAATGTATACAAGTAATAAATATTTTAAAGAGACCACCCAGTGATTGTGTAGTGGAAAAGAGGGACATATTTGGAAGAAAAAGTTACAATGCAGAGACTTAATGGAAAAAGAAATAGGTTGACAACTTAAACAAGGAAATACTTACTTTTGGTTGTATAATTGGTTAGGATTGGGAGCATTGTACAAAATTATTTCACCAGATTTAGGAATCAATAGAATTGCAATATTAGTGAAGGACATAGTGCAAGAAGAAAGATGGAGTGAAGAAAGATCGCAAGATATTTTGCGAAGAAATATTTCAGATAAGATTATTCAAGGTATATAAAGTCTCCATCAAGTAATGAAATTCAAGATAAGCCCTATTGAAAGTTGGACACAAACGGTAAATTCACTGTGGGGACAACTTTTAACCTAATTAGGTAGAGAATGGAATCAATGCAACTATACAAAAAATTTGGATAAAAGGCCTACTAGTGAAAGATCTCTTTTCTCCTATGGAGATTATGCAAAGCTAAGGTGCCTCTAGATGACATAGTACAAAGTTGGGGTATTCAGTTCCCTTCCAATAGTTACTATTGTAAAAATCTAAAAGTGGAAACTATTTCGTATGTGTTTTTAACTTTTCATATTGCTCAATACACATAGAATTCGTTCTACATACCTTTGGTACTTAACATGCAAAATCTACGTTTGAGCCAAGTTATTAATACGTGGTGGGAAGCTCGAGTAATTCACCATGTTAAAAATGCATTTCTAGAAATTCCATCAATAATAGTCTAGGAATTATGGAAAAGAAAGAATGTTATTAGACATGGTGGAAGGATGTCTAAGGTGAAGTTAATATACCAGATTATGCACAATATTGTGATGTTTAGGAAATTTCAGATGTGTCTCCTACAAGTAAAATACATTGCTAGAATCCCTGAAGTCCCACACTCCAAAAAAAAAAAGTGATATTAGTAAGCTGGAGAACTTCAGATATTGGATGGATAAAATGCGATACCTATGGTGTTTCTTATGAAATCCTGGAAAAAGGCTCTTGGGGATTCTGTCTAAGGGATGAGAATGGTAGCCTGCTAGAAGCTAAAACAAAAGAAATGAATAACTTGCACTACACAGACACTAAATGAGAAGCTAAGGCCATAGTGCAAGCAATAAGATATGTTAGAGAAGAGACAATATCAACAAGTCATAATAGAGACTGATTCATTGCTACTGAAGAATGCTATCCTGTAGATTTGGGAGGTACCTAGCAAATAATGGAAGAGGTAGAGGAAATCTGGAGGAAAATGAATGAAAGGACAGTGAGAGTAACACTCATATTTTGAGAGAAGGAAATCAATTTGCCGATTATTTGGCTAATGCGGCACTGAATGATGGAGAAATAGAAGTAGAATCCTTCTGGTACCCAGGAGTACAAGGAAGGAGCTGATTGACAACGATAAACTCAATCTTCAAAACATAAGAAGCATACCATGCAAGAGATGACAAATAAGAGATCCAAGTGAAGAAAGAACATTGTTTTCTATGAACAAATCCCTTGGTGGGAGGAGAACATGGAAAACATTTTTTTAGCTGATATATATTTTTTGTTTTTGCAGGAAAACAACTAAGGAGGATAAAGGACACCAACATAATTATACATCAATTGAATAGTTCTATTTCGAAAATTCCATATAGAGATTAAGATCTCGAATAATCTAGAAATTGATGGATTATTCATATAGAGAGGTCAAATCTAAATCATCCTGGTTCGAGAAATACGCGCACTAACGGCCCGCGATCATGGGATAAATCTAGCGATTAAATCAAAGGGATCAACATAATATGTACCGCTACTTAATGCAATAAAATTATGTTTCTTTAAAAAAAACTCAAAAAAATTGAATAGTTCTATAATACAAAGAATATATTTATCAATCACTTGTATTCGGATTGACTCAATAGAGGTGATTTGATGTGTGGTATTAGCATCCTATGATGTTCATCCTATTGAATCATCAATATTGAGGAAAGTGACTGATATTTCCATATTAACACAACTACAACTATTTAAAATGGAAAAATTAAAATCAAATGTAGAGAAGGGCACAAAAGGTAACAAGCACAGAGAACAAATCAACAACAAACACAAGAATCAAAACTTACGAAAACAACATCTTCGAGATGGCTCACACACGCACAACAAAGAAAAGGAAAAGAGAAATAAACAGTTCAACTATTAGCAATGATGATAAGCAGCCAAATCCACAGACCAACAAAATATTTGGATCTAATAATACATATTCATCACAGCAACAAAAGGCATTGTATAAGCAAAGAAAGCAATAGGAACCAAGATTAGATAATCTCAAAATGGAACAAACTTCAGAGATTTGTGATCATCAATTTTCTTTTGTTTTACTATCTGTGATTTTATTTTTGATCATTTTGCTTTTGTCTTTTAACATTACAATATTATAATAAAAATTGTTTAAAATAAAATAAAATATGTTATCCAATAAACATTTATTCTTGAAAAGATGATTGTTACGAAGAACAAACTTTAATTACTATCACTAAAAACATATTTCCTTTTACCGAATTTCATTGGCATGTCAACTAAGGGTATGTTTGGTAGGAAGAAGAACAATTTAACTTTTTCATGTTTAGTTGTAATAGAACATAGAGACCTAACTGAAGCATAGTTTACTAGTATGGGGTAACAATGGTAGCCAGTGGGATCAACAAGTAGAGAAAATGTTGGCAATGACGAGTAAGCACTCGACGTATCAGATGGAGATCTGGTCGAGGGACATGAAGAAATGGATGACAAAAATTTTAAGGATGATGTAACTAGAATATTGGACGCATGAAACGGTGAATTTGGAGTGGCGGAGATAAATTATTTGGTAAGGAGATCGAAGAGAATGCTAAGTTATTAAGTTGGATAGAGTTGATAGATGAGACCTAGGATAAACATTGAAGCAAATGGAAATGTGGTTTCATCAAAGCGAACTGTCGAGCTATATAGAGAAATCCAAGGGGGCTTTATCAAGGTAGAAATAACCATAGTGTATAGAGTTGTACCCGAGAAAAATGCATGACACACTACGAAAGTCAAACTTATGTTTATTATAGGGGCAAATGTAAGAAAAGAAGAGGCACCCTAAGGCTTTTAGAAAAGTATAGTCAGGTGATCTATGACATGCAAGTTAAAATGGAGATATGTTGTTGTTCGAGGGGAAAGGGCGATATACGGTTTTACCAAGCGTGAATTTTCGGTAATAGGAAGAAGAAGAATTGTGTGCTAAGATGCTTAAGCTGGTTTCAACTATATGACGATGTTTTTGTTCAATTTTGTCGTGTTGTTCATGTGTGTGAGGACAAGAAACTCGGTGAGAGATACCGAATTGAGAGAGGATGGGAGATAGAGCACGAAATTCACCACCCCAATCTGAATGGATTGACTTAATCTTAGTATTAAATTGATTTTCCACAAGCAACTTGAATTGTAGAAAATGGAAGCAACTTCCCATTTCAATTTCATTGGAATTCCCCAGATAAAGTTGGAAAAATCATTAACAAAGACAAGAAAATAGTTTTGACCTTCATAAGATAAATGAGGGGCAGGATCCCAAACACCGACAAATACGAGTTGTAAAATAGATGAACTTTTATTAACTGAAATTGGAAGATTGAGATGAACTTTTATTAATTGAAATTGGAAGATTGTAACTTTTGTGACTTGCCGAGTTGACAAGCATTACCTATATGATTAAAATTGAAACTAAAACAAAGTAAACTATGCTCCTGTAAGACTTGATGGAGCACTCGATATAGTAATACAGATTGTATCTAACTAGGAGACCTAACTACATTAAATAAGTTATCCCTTGTCCTTAGGATTACTAGGTAGATTAAGAATTGTAGTCAAAGCAGGAAACGAGCTACATGTTCCACTAGGTTGGCTTAAAATGTTTGGAAAATCAACTCATTTTCTTCAAATCTAAAGAAAATGACTTTCCTTTCAGAATTTAAGGAAAAAGTTTTTCAAAACGTTATTTTATCCTTCAATTTTTTTCTTACCCTACATATACCACCATCCCATTCAAAAAAAAGTTTTAAAAAATAATTTTTATTTTGAATTTCAAATATATTTTTATCCCTGTCCAAAAACCAAATCCCCCCCCCCCCCCCCCCAAAAAAAAAAAAAAAAAAACCCCAGAACCCCCAATCAAACCAAAATTAAAATTATTTTTGAAATATTTTATTTTTTTTAAGAATTTTGTTTTACCTAACCCCAACCCCCTACCCCCTAAATATACATTGCTTTTGAAAATTTTTATTTAATTTTTATGCAAATCCCCTCCCATCCCCCACCCTCCCCCACCCCCTCGAAAAAAAGTTCAAAAAACAGCTACCGCCTCCCTGCCACCTGGCCCGTCAATTTTTAAAAAAAATATATATTTTTTGGATATTTCATTTTTTTATTTATTTGACTCCACCCCACCCATCCATCCATCCCAAATCCTGTGCTCCCCAATCAATTTTTTCATTTAAAAAAAAATCATTTTTTAAATGCCAACCCAGCCCCAACCCCCTTACCCCGCAACCCCATCAATTTATTATTTTTTGAAAAAAAAAATTCTGGGTCAGATCTCAATAACTTAGAGTCGAATTTTAGGACGATCATCGGGGTCTTGTCTAGTTGGGTGTCGGGTCCTAGATTTATTATTGGGGTTGATTTTTTGATTAGAAATTATTTTTCTAATGAGTATTTTTTAGTCACAAGCCAAAAATAAAAGATATTTTTAAAAAATATTTTTCGTTCGTCAATCAAACATTAAAAAATATTTTTCCGAATAATTTTTTCTACTTACTAACCAAACATGAAAAAATAAGTTAGAAATTCACTAATTTTCCAAAAAAATAATTTTCATGGAAAACATTTTCATTCCTACCAACACACTCTATCATCAATTCTTCACATTAATTTTCTTTTCTTTGAACTACAAATTTCATTTTTTTCAATAGGTTTTACTTTCATAATAGATGTCCATATTCCAAAATGCAATCAAATAAAACATTGAAAAACTAATTTAAACGAATTAATAGTTCATATTCTATTTAGACTACTACTAAATCATGAACTAGATTACTAGATTTTATATTTGATAAGATACCAACCAAAAAGACCTAATTTCACATGGTATCAAAGCAGGGCTCGTCTCACTCGATGTTGGGGCCCCCTAAAATCAAAATTGTCCACACACCAAATGCTAAGCACTGGGTGTGAGGTGGAGTGTTAAAGAATGACAAAAGTCTCACATCGGTGATTAATAAGATGGATGGACTCCTTATAAGGCTTGAGCAATCCTCCTCCCTTTGAGCTAACTTTTGAGGTGTGAGTTAGGCCTAAGACCTAATTTCACAGAAATCTAGTATTTGCCATGTTTTTTTAATCACATCAAAGAATGAGAGATAAGTCAGGGTGCTGTAAAGTACATTGAATATAGAATATATGGTTTCATATTGTATAGCGTCTCTAACTAATAATAATAATAATAATAATAATATAATAATAATAATAATAATAATAATAATAATAATAATAATACTTTATGTACGGCATATATGTGTAAAGTTTCTTTCACATAACAAAAATCAAACTATAAAAAGGATCATTTATAGTCAAATATTAGTTGTCAGGCCACTAATGATCATCGTGGATCGTGAGATAAACTTGTTCAATGTTTTTTTTTAATTCTCAAGCTCCATACTTAGTAAAAACTTGGAGGTGTTATACCAATTAAAACAACAACTTCATTCATATAATTCATAAATTTAAGTCTTCTAACACAATTTTATTATTTTTTATGATAAGAAAAATCCAGAGTCGCTATTTTTTGGGTGCGTATAAGGTATAATCCTCGTTTCTATGCAATAGCTCGCAAACCTCATAGGAGAGATAACCTGCACTAGGTGTTTATTTTATGAAACAAATGATTTCTAATATTTTTCTAAATAAAAAATTAGTGTGTTTAAAGAGAAAATGATCTTAAGACTCTTGTTTTTTGATCCGATCAAATTAAACATTTTTAGTTCTTTTTTTTTAAAGAAAATATACTTAATAGATTGAAATGTAAACTAATTAAATCCAGACCTTCAATAAGCATAAATAAAAAAATTGTAATAGGAGGAAGTAGTAACGTGTTTTGTGTTTACATAACATAATGGACACCATTATGAATTGTAAAACAAGATGGAGTTTTGATACGAAAGAAAGTACATTGCGTAATTAAAATATAAATAAATCCAATCATATTTTATTGTAAAATTTAAATATATTATTTCTATTTTTAATAAGAACGAAATTATATTAATCTGTTTTCCTATCAATCATCATTATTGAATATTTTTATTTGATTTCTACACTTTTTATTACCACATTAATTTCTCTTCACTTTAATAAAGTAAAATGAATCTGGAAAAGTGTAAAAATAACTACCAAGAAAGAATATTGGTATTGCCCCTGCCCCGTCCGCATTATTCATGTTATGCTTTTCGAAAGTCCAATTGTTAATGTTTCATGTTAAATTAGATTACATTAATTTGATATTTTAAACAAAAAAATTAGACATTCTAAAACTATATGAAAAGTACTTTAAATTGCAATTTTTTTGCATATTAATATAATTAAAAAGTACATCTTAAAATGTTAGTCAAAGTTTTTATAGTTTGACTCTAAAAATAAAAACAATGACAAACAATTCCGGACGAAAAGAGTATTAAGTCTTTGAAATAAAATAGAGTATTTATTGTTAGTGAAAAGGTGACAGATATAGCATGAAATAGTGACGAATGTATTTTTATCAAAAAATGACATTATATATAATGATCAAATTTTAATTTAACAAATATTAACACAAAATTGACACCTCATAAAATAAATTAAAGATTTAATTTATTGGTCAGAGATTTGCACACTCCATGAGGTCATAATCAATACTTATGGAATCATAATCAATAGATAATTTTATATTTAATATATTTAAAAAAGGAAATTTTATAATATGGTCCTATCTGTTATAAAAGAACTTACTAAATTAAATATACAAAAGAAGGAACTATAAGGAAGTAATTATTTCATAACATTTATATAACTATATCAACATGTATAATGTCTATTTTATAGCCTGACTTTTATTTATCACTTTGGTCATTATTGGCCAAGTGATGTATCCTTTTGTCCTATTATTGCCAAGTGATGATTGCACAAGTGATGCACTCATTCACTGTTGGGCCCAGTGGCATATATTTTCGCAACCTCCCTCTTGTATGTCTATGAAGTATAAGACCATTATCATAATACGCATTACTTGCTGCCTCATTAAAAACCTTTCTAGGAAACCCTGTGTGGATAACCTAGACTAGGAAAAAGAGTTACAGTGCGTATTTTACTAGCCTCCCCCTGGATAAAAACCACAATTCAGATGGTTAATTTTCGCATTCCAATTTTGTGAACCATCTTTCTCAAGAGTTAGGCTGGAAAGATTTTGTAATAAATCTGCTGGATTTATCACTTTAAACAATTTTTCGCACATCAATATCACCATTCTTCTGGAGATCATGTGTGAAGAAAATTTTTGGTTAAAGTGTTTTTCTGTCAGAATCTAGCCCTTTTATAAAGCCTCCTCTTAATTGAGCTATCATGCAGGCATTGTCTTCAAAGATATTGTTTGTATCTTGACGTCACACTTCAACCACATCTTCTTTGATGATAAAATGTATTACTGATCTTAACCATACACATTCCTCTACTGGCTTCGTGATGGCTATGATCTCAGGCATGATTTGAAGAAGTACGACAATAAAGATGCTTCGGAGATCGCCATGATATTCAGGTCCCTTTCCGTATGTGAACAAAATAAGCCTGTTTGTGATCGAGCATTTATATGTGGGTCAGTGAAATGATGCCGAGGGGAGAGGTACAGGGAAGAGGGTGTTTGGACGAGGAAAATTGGTTTGGTTTTGCAGTTGGGGCGTGATAAGGGGGAAGGGGGGGGGGGGGGTTGGGTTAGCGACGTAAAGGATAAATAACCTGCACTGCATGACCAACAAGAATTGCAGCTATCTTTGTTGAATAAACGACCCATATCACAGTTCCCCGCTTAGATATCGCAATATATGTTTAACTCCATTCCAATGTCTTCGGTGTAGGGAATAACATATCTTGCTAATAAATTAACGAAAATGCTAGGTCGGTCTCGTAGCATGTCGCACAGATACATAAGTGCCAGTCAATTTGGCACTGCGAGAAGGTACTTCTGGACCAAGAGGTTCCTCATTCTCTTTTTGAGGTCGAATGGATGCCTCGTGTAGCTCACGCTTCAAGTGATCGGACAACCATTGAAGTACTTATGGATGTTCTTTGTCCATGAAAATCGTTTCAAGATGTTTCTCAGTATAGGCATATTGATGGATAAGACCCCGTCTACTAAATATTTTAATTTGTAGTCCCAAGATAATTTTTGTCTTTCCAAGGGTCTTCATCTCAAGTTCTTTCTTTAGATAGACTTCAATTGCCTTTGAACCTCTTCTGGGTTCCATGAGATTAATGTCATCAACATAACAGCAGAAGATAACAACCCCAATGTTTTTCGTAATAATATACATGGACAATGGCATCGTTTATTAACCTTGTTTTATATCAATACTTCCTAAGGCGATTATACCACTGCGCCCTGATTGTTTTTAAGCCATATAATACTTTTGTAATCTGATTGAATACATTTCCGCGAGATTTCTATGCTGCAGGCGATTTTAAGTCCTTCCGGAACTTCAAGTAGAAATTTCATTATCAAGTGAACCGTAAAGGTAAGCTGTAACCAACATCCCTTAGATGAGTTTCCGATTTTCAGTACCGCTAGGCCGATGAGATATCGAAAAGTTATTGCATCTCATAACAGGTGAATATGTTTCTTGTCATAGTCCGAGCACCCGGGTCGTTGATAGAATCCTGTGTCAACATGGCGTGCCTTGTATCTTACATCTCATTTCTTTCTCTCATTTGCTTTTTCGTACAAAGCCCTTTAGCGGCCAATTGATTTAACATCACTATCGTTGGACTCTGGTCTAACAACCTCACGCTTAGCAAGTGAATTTAATTCTGATTGAATTGCTTCTTCTTTCCATTTGGCCATCACATCTTTGTCGACATTCTTCGACAGAAGAGGTTCAAGATCCCATTCCTTTCATAATGTTAAGTGCAACATCATTGCGAAACCTTATCCACTATGATTTTTTATCGGATCTAACTTATCTCATCACCTGTAGAACTTCTTGAGAGTTCTCATTTACTTTGAGTCTCCGGGTTCACTGATCTCTTCAGGAATATCAGGATTACTCAGATCTAGAATTTTCTTGCGTGCGATTCTTTTGTAGTGTCATTTTTTATACTTCTTTTTCCTAGGTTTTTATCTTTTGAACCCAATGGCTACAACGCTTCCAGCGTAATTTGGTGGATCATAACTAGACACTTGTAGATGGTACTTTTTGGGACGTTGATTCGGATAGTGCCATTAATTGCAGTAATATGTTGATTTTGTTATCCTTTTTGGAATTCAAGTCACTGCTCTGGCATTTTTATTTGCTATGTTTTGGCAAATGGATGATCTTCTGGCCTCTGTCACACAACGGGGAGCGTGATCAATGATATAATGATGAAACTTCGCCATGCAATTTCATTTCACTTTAAGTTTCTTTTCTCTTCCCCTAATTGGCGGAAAATTTGTTGTCATAAATCGACAATCTGCAATCTTTGCAGTGAATAAATCTCCCTCAATGGCTCAGGTAGCTAATTATGAAGGTGAATCAAACCCAACATATATGCCTAACCTTATTTGAGGGCCCATTTGGTGCGCTTAGTGGTGCTACGTACGGCAATATACAGCACAGGTCGCAGCAAAAATTCTAAATTGAGGCAGATATTTGGTTCATGGTCCCAACACAATGTGAATGTGTGAGTATTTATTATAATGAGTCGGTCTGAGACGACAAAGTGATGCTGCATGTAAATATCATGACCCCAACAGTAGTAGGCAACTCACTTTCATAAGTAGAGGTCTTGCTAATCAATTGTAAGCGCTTATAAATGATTCAGGGCAAGGCCAGTTTGATATGAAACATGGACTACAGGATGTTTCCAACTTTTATCCTAACGATCGCATACATAACAATCAAAAGCTTGGGATGTGAGGCGCCAGCATTCGAGGGATTGGTCTTAATGGGATAATCTAGAATTGCGCGCTTAATCGTATTAATTTGTGCCAATAATTTTGCAAAGCAGGTTGCGAGATGATAAGAGCACACATAGACCATCTTGAAGATGCGTCTATTAGGGCCATAAAATCTAAACGACCCACTATCTGGTGAATAGGTCCACAAATATCCTCCATGTATTCGTTCTAAAAGTTGAGGGGATTCACGTTAACCTTCATTGGTGATTGCCGTAGTATCAATTTGCCTTTGCCCACACAGCAGCACAATGAAAACTCCATCATTTTTAAGAATCTTCATGTTCTTTAAAGATGGGATGTCCATTTGAGTTTTCATGATTTTCGTCCATCATTATTGTCCAGGTGACCTATTCGTCTTGGCCAAAGCACAAAAGTCTTTAAAGTCAGTAACTTCTTGGTTTACGATAGAGTGTGCTCAAATCGTATTATTTTTGCATAATATAGGCCAAAAGAGAAAGTTGATAATTTCTCCAACACATATTTCTGGTCTGCGACAATCTCTTGGTAATACCAATGTATTCCACATTCATTTTACATTTAATTATCTCAACATGAATCCCTTTCGGGCGAATATCTTTAAACTTAACATGTTTCCTTGGGATTTAGTTGAGAACAAAGCCTTCTATGACGATTTTGTCCCCTTAGGCATAAAAAAAAAAAAAAAAAAAAAAAAAAAAAAGAATATAGTAGCTCTTCGGAGCCTTCTATTAAAGTTTTAATTACCAGAATTGTAGTAGACATTTGCTTTTGCTTCTAGAGCAAGTAGGAGGAAAGTAATTTCTCATCTTTGAATATGCGTGTGTGTTTCGCTATCATTACACAAATTCTTCATGTTGATCATTGAGTATCTATATACTCTTCAAGATCAAGATATAAACGAAATAAACATATAAATTTTATTTAAGACAAAAACATTACACAACCTTTTAGTTAATTTCCAAGGTCTAGAAAACATATTCATACTAGTTTCATACACACTACGAAAATGAAATATATTTATATTATCCCAGATCCATCACCTATCAGGTGATCTATCTTTCCTTCGTATTCTCAAAGAAATCCGCTACAAGTCTAGATGCTGGGGTCAATAGTAATCTTCCGGATAAGTTGGCTTCAACGTTATTTTTTCACGCTCCTTACAGGAAGCTTGATATAGCTCAACCAGTGCCTGGCATACGACAGGTACTGCCAATGTCCTTTTCCGTCACTAGATAACATTTGTTGTCTCGATTTTCTCTGCACTACAGCATGTTTTTTTCATTCCGTCTTTTTACAACTGCTGGTGTTGAAGGTTATTATTTAGTTCAATTAACGATCACCATGAATTGAAGATTTCTTCCTCGAACCACAACCACGGCACACGACTGGGGCCACGACCTTTTTCACGCCTAGATTGGTGAAAATTACCGTATTTTACTGCAGAAATGGTCATAGAACCAGTAGGTCGACTTTCATGTTTTTCATCGTAATCATTATGTTGTTCCGCACAATGGAGATGTTAATTAATTCTTAATTTTTATTAATCCCCACATTTCTCGATATTGCTGCGACAGAAGGCATATTCGAGCAGGAAAATGTAAAACATTTTCTCCAGCATATCATGGTCATGGTGATATTTCCTCCACATAATTTTCTAATTGTGAGATATTTTAGAACCCAATAACTGGAAGGTTTATAACTCACTGATAGATTAAATCGTTGAGTCTCAAGTGGATCCATCATAACGTTTCTGTGGCAGGACGACCAACTTCAGATGGTCATATCTATCTTTTAAATTGTTCCACAATACCAGAGGATCCTTAACAGTGAGATTTCCATTTCAAAACCTTCATCATCAGTTGAGAGGAGAAATATCATCGCCTTGGACGTTTTGATCGATGCTTGATTATTTTCTTGGATGTGTCTGCATACCCATCGCATCAAGATGAATTTCTACATCGGATTACCCTGATATGATTCGTTTTTTTTCCCGATATGTCTAGAGCAAGAATTCAAGTTTAGAGAGATTAGACATTATTAGAAAAAGGAAATTTATACCTCCGAGACTTTTAAATCTTTATTACACTTGAACTGACAGAGACTCGTGCGATAAACTTTATAAAAAACTTACAAAATTAATATACTACACGAAGAATCTAAGGAAGTAATTATTCATAACATTTATATACTATTCAACCTGTATAATGGCTATTTATAGCCATGACCTTTTGATGTATCTACGGTTGGCCATTATTTGCCCAGTATGTATCATTTGGCCTATTATTGGCCAAGTGATGAGTTGCACAAGTGATGCAACTCATTCACTTGTTTGGGCCCATGTGGCATATATTTTACAACACTATCAAAATAAATGCGGTACGCAAGCGTCATGGTCATATGCTGTGTTTGGTCCACTTAATTTCCCATCCTAGCTTAGCTCAACAGATAAGACTAAATTCCTGCCTAACATATTTCATTATTTTAATTTATAATAATGGGCAACAGTTTTAACTAATTTGGGATTTCTTCACTCGAGTGGCTAGGAATTTCTCAAAATAGATTTTTTTGAAATTATTTTCTAAATATGAGATGAGTATGGTAACGTGAAAATTCAAGTTTAATTAGGTATTAAATAAGTGGTAGTAAAGTTGGTGTGGTAAAGAGAGTGTAAGGAATGAATTATGAGTATTACTAAGTACTATATTTGTGTTTCACTAAATAATAATTGCATTAAACTTGTAAATAATCCTTTACTAAATCTATACATTAAAAATGATGGGGAAAATAGATTTTTAAAAAATATTAACAATATTCCAATATAAATTTAATTATTTGTTATTATCACATAACTCAAGAACCTCTAATGAATAAATTATTGATTCTTTAATGAGAAAATTGTACATAATAACAAACGTTTAAATCAAAACAAATCTTATAGCTACTATTTCATATATTTGTATTTTGCAGTAAATGTGCATCTAATGTTAAACTATTTTGGTAATTCAGTTGGGACCCATGAATTTAAGAAAAATACGAAAGATTTTTTTTATAAAAATTCCTTCACTATTTTTTCTCTCCCATTTTCTTTCAGTTTCTCATAAAATCTCTTTCCAACTCAATTTTATTTTAGTCGATTGGGGCACACACATTTCAAAAAATCAAAGATTTATTTTTATATAAATCCTCGTGCTATCTTTTCGCTCCCATTCGCTTTCAATTTCTTCGTAAAAGTTGCAATTTTTCTTTAAAGTCACAAGTTTTAATAAAAGATGAATGCTAGTTTTAAAATAAATAAATTAAACGAGAATCCTACTATGTAGTGGCGCCATGTGGGTGGACTTAAAGTTCTCTCTCTCTCTTGTGTGTGTGTGGCTACTCAACTCTAAATCCTATTTTATGCATGTATAAAGAGTACTAAATTCTCTTAAAAGACATTCTGGAAATTCCATAAAGAGATCAAGATCTCGAATACTCCGCTAATTGATAGATTATTCATATAGAGAGGTCAAACCTAAATCATCCTAGTTCGAGAACTACGCCATTAACGGCCCTCGAATGATGGATAAATCCTAAGAGAATAGAATCAAGGGATCAACATAATTGTACTCGCAGTTGATCAATAAAGTTACGTTTATACTTATTTTATTATGATTGAAATTTATTTTTTGTCACTTTAAAATATTGCAAACAAATTGGCACGCCCAGTGGTACCAAACCTGCAATTCATCTCTTCTCTCTTAAATTAAATCTGATAATCAAAAGCTGCAGAGGTGGAAAAATGAATACTTCAAGCCTCATCTCTCAGTTTCATGAAGTCTACACTCCGACAAGCCTTGAAGCAAGGGGGGTTTGTAGACATTGAAATTTTGTGGAAGACTACAAGATGCGTTCAATTCGAGTTAGGACTCTACAAATTATGTTCTTCTCAAATTAGGATTCTTGGAAGCCTACTCAACTCTAAACCCCAGTTTATGCCTATATAAAGGCAACTGAATTCTCGTAAAAGACATCTCAGAAATTTCATAAAGAGATCACGATCTCGAATACCCCACAAATTGATGGATTATTCGTATAGAGAAGTCAAACCTAAATCATCCTAGTTCGAGAACTACGTCATTAACGACCCTCGAATCATGGATAAATCCTAAGAGAGTAGAATCAAGGGATCAACAGAATTGTACTCGCAATTTACCTTGATCAATAAAGTTACGTTTCTACTTATTTTATTGTGATCAAAATTTTTTTTCTGACCTTTAAAATGTTGTAAAACAATTTTGCACGCCCAGTGGGACCAAATCTACTCTTCATCTCTTCTCTCTTAAATTAAATTTGAAAATCTGAAGTTGGAAAGGTGGAAGAATGAGTACGTCAAGCCTCGTCTCTCAGTTTGATCAAATCTACACTCCGACAAGCCTTGAAGCAGGGGACATATGTAGACATTGAAATTTTTGTGGGAGTCTACAAGAGCGTTCAATTCGAGTTAAGACTCTACAAATTATGTTCGACTCAAAATAGGATTCGTGGAAGTTACTACTCAACTCTAAACCCCAGTTTATGCCTATATAAAGACAACTGAATTCTCGTAAAAGACATCTCAGAAATTTCATAAAGAGATCAACATCTCGAATACTCCACAAATTGATGGATTATTCATATAGAGAAGTCAAACATAAATCATTCTAGTTCGAGAACTACGTCATTAATGAACCTCGAATCATAGATAAATCTTAAAAAAGTAGAATTAAGGGATCAATAAAATTATACTCGCAATCTATCTTGATCAATAAAGTTACGTTTCAACTTATTTTATGTGATCACAATTTATTTTCCATTACTTTAAAATGTTGCAAACAAAATTAAAGTACTTATTTATGAACATTTAAAATTGAGGCGTTAAATATGAAACGAGGCTACCACCAAATTATAAAGTACCATCGGTGTATTTCTTCTTTAAAAGATAATAAAATATTCATTTAACTATTGTTTTCTTTTCAAGCTTATCAATTTTTTTTGAAAAAATAGAATTCCATTATTTTTTTTAAATAAATAGAGTTGTAATTCTGTACTTTTAAAAAATATTTTTGTAATTAGATGCAATGACTATTAATTATAAATAATTTCAATGTGAAATTCTAGTCAACACTTTTTATTCTGGCAAAAAACATTTTTCAAGTATACCTCAAATTTAAACTACATTCTTAAAGTATCATTTTTAGTAGAAAATATCCTTTGAGTATTTAAAAGTGAACAATTTTCATCCTTATGTGAGATATCGTCAAACAAATAAGAGATCCTATAAAAATATGAGCATTTCACGTGACTATCAATAAAAGTTTTCCTGCATATTCATTACTTTGGTATATGAAGTTCTTGAAAAAAATATTTAAAATCTTAGACATTATTGCTTACGAAAATAAAAAATATTTGGAATGTGTGAGGGTACGGTATCTGCTCTTTCTCTCATTTAGTAACGGAAAGAAGTTGAAGCTTAATTATCTTTATCTTTTTCATAACCAAACTGTGTTTAGATCAATAAATTTTTTGGACCAATGTGATATTGAAGTGATCAAAATATTGAGTACGTCTCGCATTTGAGCTTCTTTCTATATTATTAGAAGCGGAAGTCCCCACAACCGCCTCTTCTAGTATATTAAATTGAGAAGAAACATATTTCAACTAATAATATTTTTAATATAAAATACATGAAAAATAAATGAATAAACGGTCAAATTAAAAGATTTTGCATAATGCTAAACTCAATAATCAAAAAAGTTTACGATAATATTTTTGACAAATCTAAGAATAATAATTAGAAAGGAATGACTTAATTTTGTTAATTTTCCGAAAAGTTAAAATATACGGATGAAAATTATTCACTTTTAAATACTTGAAAGATGTTTCTTACTAAAGATGGTATTTTAAGGATGTAGTTTAAATTTGAGATATAGTTTAAAAATAATTTTGACATAAAACTCCAACACATGATAAGCGAATATAATAAAAAAAACTATATAATAGAGATAGGAAAAGTTTAAATAAATACAAATGTGGCTCTCTTTTAAGTAGCATTTATCTACAAAAAAATAATATGGAGAAAATTGGAGAAATTAAAAGTTTTAACATGGAGAAAATTCCAAAGAAGCATTTTATTCTAGTTCATGGATTTTGTCATGGTTCTTGGTGTTGGTACAAAATTATCAATTTATTGGAAAAATGTGGTCATAAAGTGACTGCTTTAGACCTTGGTGGTTGTGGAATTAATATGAAACAATTGAATGAAATTGATTCAATATTTGATTATATTCAACCTTTGATGGATCTTATGATATCTTTGTCTAAAGATGAAAAGATTATTTTGGTTGGTCATAGTTATAGTGGTCTTTGTATTTCTCTTGCTATGGAAGCTTTCCCACACAAAATTTCAACAGGAGTTTTTATCTCTGCTTATATGCCTAACTATGTGGATCCACCTTCTCTTCTTATTCTTGAGGTAATTTTCATTATTTTGTTTCAATTTATATAATTTTTTTTTACTTTTTAAGGATTTATTTATGACTACTTATGACTTTTTGTTTTTAGCTCTTCTTATTCATGAGGTAATTTTTGCAATCCATGAGTTCAATTTTCATCAAAAAGAAAAAAGGGAAAAAAAGTACTCTATCTTATCTCAATTTGTGTTATACTTTTTAGCTTTTTAAGAGTTACTTTGATTATTTTTTAATGCTCAATTTATTATATTAGAATAAGATTGAAGTAAATTTCATGGAATAGGATTTGATCCTACTAGATTCAGTCCACTAAAGTCTTGAACAATAGTAAATGATCAGATCTCGTCATTATTTTCTTTCTCATAAACGAAATCTGCTTTCGAAGATTCTACATAATATTATTTAACACCTTTGACTAATATGTTATTATTAATCAATTTATTTGGATTATTGTTATTTATTATTTCATAATATATTATATTATATTGTACTGTATTATTGTATGATAGATATAATGGATGGCTAGATTGTATTGTTTGTTGTTGTTTAATAACATTTTAATTATTTGGTTTGATTGTATCGTACTGTATTATAATTTATAAATTTACTTAAATATCCTTAATTATTATAGGGTAGGAGATTTGACTAAGTTTAAATAATTAAGGTAAAGAGTAAAAAGTATTTTGAAATATTATATAAAGATATAGTTGGAGAAAGAAATTAAGTAAAGAACACACCAAATTAATTGTTCCACAGGTTTTTTATTACTACGTAATAATAAAATTTAATAATATAATATATTTTAAGTAATAATCAAAACTAATATTATAGATATAATAATAATGTAATATAATATAATAAATAACAATAATCCAACCATAGTATAAATATATGTCTGTTATTCAATTTATCTATTGTCGTTCCGTCACATAATTATGGGTGCATTGCAGTACTTCAAGAGGACTTCAGTGGAGTCGCTTATGGATTGCCAATTTAAGTTTGATCAAGGCATGGAAAATCCACCAACAAGTGCTATTTTTGGCCCACAGTACATGCACGCTAATCTATACAAGAATTGCCAACCAGAGGTTATTACCCTTCTTTTTTATTTTTAAATTTTTTATTATAAGATCTATCGGTAAATATATCATAAATTATAATAAATTAAAATTGAAAATAAAAAATAAATATTCAGACTAAGACATATTATATCATCTCTTTAAGTAGATTTATGATATGTATCAATTGAATTGTATAATTTATAACTTGTCTTTTTTAAATATAATAATTTAATAACATCGTATAACTCAAATAAGTCTACATTAATGAAAGAGTTTAAAGCTTCATCCTTAGAATATCTTCATTCAATAACAAATTTCTGTGTTAAGATCTAAAATATTTTTCTCTCTTTCCTTTTTTCTTTGACTACACATACAACAATATTATCCCACTCAATTTTTCTTTTTCTTTCTTTTTTTCATCTTTCACACAAAAAGAAACATCAATTTTTTCTATTTATAAGTGTGAAAATTTTCCGCATATTAAATAGAAAGAAGTGAGATAATAATATTGTAGAACATGTGGTTAGTGGGTGTTAATGGTACTAGATTATGACATTAGTGGATACATAAGTTCAATCAAGAAATAATGACTTTTTTTCAAAAAAGATATACCTATTAACCTATGCACTTCACTATTTTAATTTGATATTGAGATGAATAAACACCAATTAGGATCGTATATGTGTCCTTTGAAACATGTCCAATATTATATGATGCATTAGCGAAAGCTTCACTGTTCTGAATAGTGAGAAAGAATGAAATTCGATCAAATCGATTGAGAATATCATCATCTGTTAGGTGGGCCAACCGATCGACCGAGTTGGGCTGGGCGTCCATGTCACAGAACCTTTCTCTAGCCTAGAATCCCATTATTGATCGAATCGGGGCGGATCCAATTCATTGGCTAGCGCTAAAAAAGTTCATCTATTTTAAGATAGATTTCTTATACTTACTCAATTAATAATTATTATTTTAATATATTTATTAAAAAATAATTTTAAAAATATAATTTTATAAGATAATATAAATGAGTAACCATCTAAGAATTAATCCTTCGTTATTATCAATAACGTTGGCAATTCTAACTCATTTGTGTATTCATTTATTTTTCTTTTTGATTGGGGGCAAAAGAAAGTGAAATTAAATGGAAAAGTGATTACAAACTCATTTTTTACTAACTCGTCTAGATTTTTTTATAATTATATTGGTTGATGAATTAGTGATACGTAACTACAGATAAATTATAAACTAAGCTCATATTTAACCTGCTGAAAGATGAGTAAACTACGGATAAATGTGAGTTACTAGCTTCTTTAGTAAGGCATTAGTTATACAATAATAATAACATATTTAGTGAAATATTAATAATATATTCATTGAGATCCTAATGTTAATTAGTACTTTTACTTTTTTTTTGTTTGTTTTTACTTGTGACATTTTGGATTTGACATGCTAATTAATGATTGGCGTGACTATTGTTCTAAACTATCCCTAGTATTATATCTTGAAAAATAGTAATTAATGTTAAAGGTATAATATTTTTTGGTTATTTTTAATTGTCATGATATATTTTTTAGAGTTAAACTATCAAAATTTCATTTAACATTTTATAATGTATTTTTTCATTATATTGATATGCAAAAAATTGCAATTTATAATAATTTTTGTATAGTTTTTGATTATTTATTTTTATTTTCTTAAAGTATCAAATTGATGTAATCTAATTTATCTTAAAAATTAATCAAATTAATTTTGAAAAAACATAATATAAAATTAAAAGTAGATGGAGTGAATAGTATAACAAATAATGTAAGTGACACATAAGGAAATTATGATAATTTGCACTATTTATTAATATTCTGTTCACATTAGGAGAATTTTCACTTGGGTCCCAAATTTAAAAGTCCAAAATTCCATCAAATATTTAATATTGCTTTACAATTATATCTTTCCTTGGATTTTACATTTATTAAAAAGTTTGATGAGACATGCAATTTTTGTTAGGACTTGGAATTGTCAAAAATGTTGATTAGACCAGGAAAGTTTTTCATACAAGACATGACAAAGGAAGGGTTATTGACACAAGAAAAGTATGGATCAGTAAAAAGAGTTTACATTGTAACACAAGATGATCAAGTCATGCAAGAAGAATTTCAAATGTATAATATACACAGAAGTCCTCCTCATGAAGTCAAAATTATTGCCAATTCTGGCCATATGGTTATGATATCTCGACCTCACGAGCTCTTTTTATGCCTACAAGAAATAATTGAAAATTCGTATGATTGATGATCTCAATTTTTCGAAGAGTGAGATATACTTATTATTATAATAATGGTGAATTTATTTGTAATGACCCTTCTTGTCATTTTTAGTGTTTTATCTTCTGTGCATCGTTTAGAACGTTCCTATAGCGATCCAATCATTTATACTTGCTGTGACTGACAGATCGGTCACCGGTCATTCGTTTGGTTATTGTGGGAGCTTTAGTATTTTTGGAGCTTATTAACCCTTGAACGATCATTTTCGTCAAAAGTTCAAGAAGATGACATCCAAATCCCATTCTGACGATTCATCAGTTCAGGACTGGTCCCCATTTTAGGCAGTGTCATTGTCGCATGACTCCCAAAGTTTTCAGTGTTAGTTGGTGCGATTAGGCTTTTAACTTTAAGTTAAAGGCTAAGTTTGACTTTAGTCAACATTCCTGAGTAAACTCGCTCGGATGAGAATTTCGTCAGCGGCTGTTAGCTCGGAATTGTCGAGTTTGGGGTCTCATTTTGACCCTTCTTTTCGGGTTTTGATATTTTTCCGAGCCTTTTGTGGTTTTTGACTTAAAATGGCCAATGTAATTGGGACCCACATTTTATTGAGATGACCTCTTGATGGAAATTTCGACTGCGCCATTGAGTCCGAGATGCCGCCTTTGGTAGGTCAGCAATATCTGTTTTATTTTTATCATGGTTCCGAACGCATTCCGAGCACCCGCGTGACTTTAAAGACATTAGACAAAGCTGAAACTGGTGCAGCCCTTTAACTACCCTACAACAGAAAAAAGAATTGGGGTTTTCAACCGACCATATTTTTGGGTTTAGTAGCCGGCGCTTCGTCCTTATAAAACCCACTTTTCCTCCTTTGTGTCTTCTTTACAAATTTTGATATTTGGACCTTAGAACTCTAACATTGGGGCGATTCACAAGCAGTTGTGAGATTTTTTCGACGGAACGCATTGGTGAGCTTTGGAATCTGATTTGGGGAACCCGATTTGAGGTAAATTTTGGGTTTTTAAACATTAACCTGCTGTCATAGCTCATTTTCCGACTCAACTTTGGGAACCTTTTAGAAGGTGAATTTCTTGTCCATTTAGGGTCCGAATCTATTGATTCAAGAGCCTATATTATGGGGGTTTTTCGTGTGATCGTCGGGTGTAATTGGTTTGTCTGTTGGACTTTCATTTTGTTTTTGTAATTCTTGTACTACGGCTGCCATTGTGGCTGTATTTTTTAGCGGAGAATTTGATTTTTTTTGTTTCATGTTCATGTTGGGACTGTCTTGAGTCTGAATAGGTTCCTTTTGGTACACAAGTTCCTGAGAGTTATTTAAGGACTTTATTTGGGGTTAATTCTGGATTCTCAACGCGGATCCCACTTTTTCATTTTGACCGCCAAATTGACCCATCTCTATTTCTTGCGATTTTAGTGTTTTAAATGACCGTATAACATTTGACTCTATTTTTGATAGTGTATCAAACGTTTCGTCGAGGCTTTTTAGAGTAAAATATCCGGAGAAGTAAATTTTGGAGGCGCGCGTGATCTGCTTCGAGTAGGCTACGGTTCTCTTCTTAGATTGAACTCGACATGTGAATGCATGTTGATTAGTTGGTATTTGGGTTGGGTAGTTATTGGATCATGCATAGGTGTTAAAAAATCATATTTTTCGGCCTTTTTCTGAGAATTCTCGATAACTGTGGCATTTTATTGTTGTATTGACCTTCTTTGCTATATGGATTACTTGTAAATGTTTGAATACTGGTTTATTAGAAGTATGTTTGGGCTTTAGTTTAGGTTGACTAGAGTTTTCTTTCCTTAAGAAGTGCAGATTCAAAGTCAGTAGACTTTTTTGGAAGCCCGACGTCGCTCGTCGGCTTAAATCCGTTGTAGGACTGATTGTGGCAGACTTGAGTATGATAGTTGTGTATTTAGCTAGACGATAAGTTGCTCCAGCGATAGTTACTCTTATTTTCTTCGATTAACGGTCTTTCTCTCGAGTTCCTTCAATGACAATGAAATTGGCCTCCGTGATTCAAAGTTGAGTTTCGATTCAGCTTTTAAGGCTTACATTGATTAGCTAGGTCTTGGGATGGTGTTCCACGATAATATGATTATGGATCGATAAGACCTCTTTCAGCAGCTATAATCGACATCTTGTCGTGGATCTGAATTTTAAGGATCCGCCGCGACATCCACTACTTATGTAAGCACCAGTTAGAGGTCCGGTCTCAAGTAGGTATGAGCATTCGGTTAGAAGTCCGGCCCCAGTTTACTTATATTTGTTTTGGCAATGGCTCCTTGTGTAATTCTGGATGAGGCGTCCGGTTCAAGGCCCGACCTCCGTACCGTCAGATTTTCTTTCTGGTTTCGTGTTCTTTGGCCTCGAGTTCTATTCTCCTTAAGTTATAGTTATTTTGTGTCCTCGTCGGCGTATGGGAGTCCGTTCAGGTTTTTATTTAAACTTGCGCCGAGTTTACCTTCTGGGCTATGGTGGTTCCATTTAGGTGTGAGTTAGCTTATTTATATTAATTTAGTTAGATCCATTAATCACTCGTGTGTCAATTATTGTTACGTAGCCTTCCGTTCTGGACCTCTAGTTTTGTGTTCGTCTTTTCATATTACTTTACTTATAGTTTAGTCCGCCTATGATCCACTGTACCTGTTTTTGATACTCATGCTACGCTCTGCATCTATTTTCGTGATGGCGGTCCGTAGCACCAGTAGTCAGCGTTTGATCGAGTTTGGAGGCTTTCTGGTCTGGAGACAGGGGTGAGCCCACGACGTTTTGTACTATTTCAGTCTCCATCTGTTATATAAAGACTTTTCTTTCTTTTACTTTTTTCGAGACATTCGAGTTTCGGGGGGGGGGGGGGGGGGGGGGGGGGGGGGGGGGGTGGGGGGGGGGGGGGGGGGTTGCCACTGTTATGGGACTTGCACTCGTTTTGTTGGTAGCTCTGTATTAGTGACTATTCCAGGCTCTGGAAGGGATCCTATTTATATTAATGTTTGGTTTGCTGATGTTGTATAGTAATTTTGCTATAGTCTTGGATTAGTTTCTACCCTCAAACCATTCGTGTTTTTCTTACTAGTTGTGTTTGGCTTACCTACGTGGGCTTTATAGTGGTGCCGTTATGGCTCGAGCAATTGGGGTCGTGACAAGTGGTATTATAGCCTTATTTTCAATGGTCTCACTTTACAAGGCTAAACGTCTAGTAGATACGTGGATCGTGCGATACTCTGTAACTTATATTCAGGAGGTCTAACAAATGGCGTTTCGATGATATCCATTTTTGGTTTCAAATTCCGTCGCCACGTGTGGTCTTGTTTGTTTCTTACTTAAAATTCAGTTGTTTTCACTCTATTATACAGGATGGCTCTCACGCGGGCGGTGCGTTTGGGGAGTATGCACCCTGGATCCTCAACTTGGGTAGTCCGGCGACCTCAGGTCCGAGGTATGGTCCGCAACACCGCCCGGGATAGGGAGGAGAGCCTCATTCACGCATGTACAGCCACAGCCATGGGGCCGGGGCCAGCCCGCCACACCCGCACCAGTTGCAGCACCTGATCTGCATCCCTTCTGACTCAGAATTTACAACTATTTGGGATTTGCGACAGGCACGAGCACAGCCAGTCCAGCACCAGCGCTGCAAGTCAGCTGCCACCTTTCATGTGGCCGCCCCACCGAGACTTAGAGTTATAGAGTATGCCACTCTTCTGCGGATCGAAAAGGCTTTGGGTATTTCAGAGTTGGCACCTGCCTCTATTCCAAGGGGAGATTGGAGAGGACGCTCACACGAGTTCCCGCTCACTTGCCATGAGTTGGCAAATTACATTCATTAGGCCTTTTTAGAGTCGAGAGGAGCTGACTTTAACCGCTCATCAGTTCGTGGGCCGCCAGGAATGGTTGCGCACTTACTAGATTGTGCTAAGGCATTGGAGCTCCTCCTATATCTTGAGGATTCTCAGAGGCTTTCTTGGCCGCGTTTCAATGCACAGAGCTTCAGAGATAGGCTTCGTGATCATTTCTCTAGATTTGGAGCGGGATACTATGACCGTTTCAGAGTATGAGGGGAGGTTCCATAAGTTGTCTCGCCATGCTACTTAGGAAATCCGGCCCCACAGAGGGAGAGAGAGTTCGTTGTTTTGTACGTGGTTGCAATACCGTTTGAGGGTTGACACAGAGCATTGGTTTCAGCTGGCCCTTCTTTTCTGGATGTGTCTATCATGCCCGATCCATGAAGCATAGTCATCGGAGGCCCAAGGGGGCACCGTAAGAGTGGAACACTACCGAGGGCAGCTATATCGAGTCGCAGACTAGGGGGAGAGGCCTATATGATAAGGGCCCGTTAGAGTTCCAGCAAGGTCAGACCAGTGGCCTGTTCAGGCGGTCATTAGCCGTTTCTGAGGGAGGCCAATATGGCAGAGTGGTCCTAGTACAGTCCAGAATTCGGGGGAACAGATTCCTTTCCTTCATGTCCGCGGTCGTGGTTACTCAACAGGGCGTATCAAAACTTCGGGGTGTTATGATTGTGGTTGCTCTTGACCATTGGTCTAGAAATTGCCCCCGCGAGGTGCCAGGGGGCGATTGTACCAGCTTCACCTACATCAGACCTTTTTTCAAGCCGTGTCTTCTTTCGGCTAGAGTAGTGGTCCAGTTCAGGACCATCGAGAGAGTCTACAGGGTACCAGGGTTGGAGGCCGGGAGGTTAGTCAGTGGTAGACCTGTGCACCGGTGAGGGCTCATGCCATTTCTACGCAAAGCCCCGGCAAGGGCGGTCGGCTGAGGCATCTGACGATGTCATCATCAGGTACGCTCTTATATGCCATCAGCCGCTACAATATATTTGATCCAGGTCACATTCTCGTTTCATCTATATATTTTGCTCCCAGCGATTGGGTATGAGTGTCTGAGTCTTTGGCAGAGTTCGGTTCATGTTTCGACCCAGGTAGGTGAGTTCTTAGTAGGGAATCAAGTATTGCGACTTGCTAGGTGACTATCCAGGGTTATGATACTAGGGCTTATCTTATATTCTAGAATGGTTGGATTTGATGTGATTTTTGTGCATGGACTGGTTATTGCCCCATTGATACGGCTCAACTTCACTTACTCTCGATAAGAAGTAAAGCGGTCGTGTCAATAATAACCCACACTGTGAGTTGGGATCGTTCCCACAAGGAAAATAGTCTAGACTCAACTTCAACCTATTATTACTATTGTTTGGTCAATGACTTCCTTGGAAAGTAAAAACATAAAAAGGGGGGTTTCTATCTCTGAATAAGTGAAAATAAATAATGCACTTGAAAGAGACACTTGACAGTTTTTTAATGTTGTGTTTTAATCAATTAATCAAAGTAACTAGGGTTTACGTGTTCCCCACAGGTTCATAACTTGATAACTCTAACTATAACAATTCTTTCCTAGTATCTTGTGTGCAAAGTGATAAGTTATGTATTTCTAAATCCTTGGTGCGGCATCTAGAAAATCTCACTCCGCACCTTGGTCCGGATACGTGTTTTGCTATCCTAACTGATATACCGTGGCTTCACGGTATAATTAATACTTTTAACTCAAGTTTAGTGTGTCCAAAAGCTCTTTTTATGCTAATTTTTATACAAGTTTCTCTTTGTTTTGCAGGAAATCTGTCCAGAGCCAATTGCGGAGATTTTGAGAGAGAAGCTTGCTGAAGGAAGTGGGGAAGTCGACAAGTGTGGGATTACGAAGCTTGTGACGGTCCGTCATGGCCATGACGGTCCGTCCGCATGTCCGTCGTGAAGATCAGAGAAGTGATCCCAGTACCCAAATTCCAGAGTTCAAGTCTTTTGAAACGAGACCCTCGACGGACCGTTGTGCCTATGACGGTCCGTCACACTTGCCGTTGGGGAATGAAAAAGCAGCAGAAGAAAATGCACAAGTATGGGACGACGGAGTCCACGACGGTCGTCATGACCCGACGCTCCGTCGCGTGGTCCGTCGACCCAGCCGCGTTTTGGCAGATTTCCAGTAATTAGAATTCTTGTTTAATTAGGTTTTTGTTTTTTTTATAAATAGTTCGAAAAACCTCGTTTTTGAGGTTAGACACTTTATAGTTAGCACCTGATAATTAGAATCTACAATATTAGAACTCATATTATTATTGATTGATAGTTTTTGATCCTTTGGATATTCTTGCAAGTACTTTTTTGGTGATTAATCAAGCAATCTTTTGGACTTTACTCTTTCTCATTGAAGTAAGTAATGAATTCTTATTTAAATATATTTGAATATTGTGTTTTAGCGAGAGTAACTAAACTCCCATAACTAGGTTGTTGGGAACCATAGGCAAATAATGAGATAACCCTAGCTAAAATAACAATTCTAAATAGTGTCTTGCATGTATTAATAATTCTTTCGCTTAGAAGTCTTTTTAACGGATGATCAACGTTAAACTCGCCTTAATGCTACTTGCCGGACCAAGAGGTTAGATAATAGGAAAAGAATTATTAACATATGATTTAGTGTATACTATCTATAGGCTAGATTGATTGGTACGAGGTAGTAACTTAGTCAAATATCGAATACGATGCTTAATATGGGTAACGATAGGGTTAGGAAACAACACCGTAGCCGGACCAAGGTGCGGAGTGAGATTTTCTAGATGCCGGACCAAGGATTTAGAAATACATAACTTATCACTTTGCATGCAGATACCAGAAAGAATTGTTATAGTTAGAATTATCATGTTATGAACCTGTGGGGAACACGTAAACCCTAGTTACTTTGATTCATTGATTAAAACCCAATTCTAAAGCTGTTAAGTGTCTCTTTTCAATTTCGTTGTTCTTTCTAGTTCTTTTTACTTAATAGGAGAATACAAACCCCCCCTGTTTACATTTTTATGTTCTTTTTACTTTCTAAGGAGTTATCAACCAAACAATAGTAATAACAAGTTAAAGTTAAGTCTAGACTATTTTTCCTCGTGGGAACGATCCCACCTCACTATTGGGTTATTTTACTTGACGCGACCGCTTTACTTTTCATTTGAGAAGTAAATTTGAGCGTATCAAATTTTGGCGGCCGCTGCGGGGAACTTAGCTTTTAGATTAATTTTAACTTATTACTAGTTTAGTTGGAGTTTTCTTGATTTACTTTGTTTTATTTTTTTGATTTCTTTTCAGAACTATCCTCCTTGTTGCCAAATACCGGAGAGGAGAGAACCATTGTTCCCCTACGATCACAGTTAGAGCGTACACGCGAAACATGAATCTTAATTTGGGAATCAATATGATGATCCAAACCAGAACATCCCATCTCCGGTTGATGGTTCATGGTCAAGTGTTACCCGAACCTCCGGTGAACATCAAACAGCGAGGGACAGAATCCCGCTCCCACGGCCCCAAGCATACTACAGAGGCTATGATAACATAGCAATTCGGATGGCCACTGGTTTTTGCCTCCCTACCCCACAGGGCCACCTTTTGTGGTAACTGAGTAGCTGATGACAAATGCTCACTGCCAGAGGTTTGTTTTCAGGGCTACCTCTGATGATCCACATGCCCATATAGCTAAGGTAGGCAGTGGTGCAAAGTTGTGTGGGGAGCCTGACTTGGATCTAATGTGATAGGCTCTCAGATGGTTTCCTCCTCTCTCACTGACGGAGAGGTANGTTGCCTTTGTACACTCCTGGACATGTGCCACCTCAGCTTATGCCAAAAGCTAAGGTGAGGGGGGGCTAATACAACCTTCGTTCGGGCCCCTGACCCAACTTGGGTACTGTGTACCTGACTCATGGCAAAGCCATGAGTTGCGGGGGCTATACGAGGAATGATATGGAAGTGAGGTGGAAAGTTGAAAGAACGAAGAGAGAGAAAGAACAAAAGTAAAGTGACTCAAAAGTAGTAAAAAAACAAAAGAGAAGTGAAGTACTTACAAAGATGAAGAAAGAAGAGAAATTGAGCAAGGAAAAGAATATGAGAGACTGGCGAGATAAGATGATTAAGAGGAAGATTTTAGTGATATGTCAAGGAGGGCAAAAGTCCCCTATGAGTTATCTAAAAATGTACCCTACCTGACCCTGAGCCCTATGGACAAGCCTAAAAAAGGCCTATCGTTGATCCTAAGGGTGTGTTATAGCGAACTTAAGGCAGTGAAAATAAGGGCAAGCTATAGGCAATAGGGATAAATTGAGTGTGACTTTGTTCTGATGAGCGATGTGTTGAAAGTAATCCTTATACTCAAACTGAATCATTGTGATGAAAAATGAGGATTTTGTTCTGAAAGTGAGTGACATTAGTTGCAGATACCAGAATTGTTAGCCACCTCGAGTGAGAAATTGCAAGAGTAGGTGTTAGTGCATGGTGAGTCTGTGTCATGTTCGATTCCCACCAAAATTCAAGCTAATTAGTGATACATGCATAGATTGATGAGATTAATCGGATTGTAGCCAAATGATTGCAAAGGATAAAGCATTGAATACTATTGCTGTACAAAGCTTGTGTAGTGAGTCATAGTGGTCGCTTGAGGACAACACGATGGAAGTTGAGGGTGTTGCCTATACGTGGCTTCACCGGTATTAATTAATACTTTGAAACTCAAGTTTAGTGGGTCACAAAAGCTTGTTATGCTATTTTTATACAAGTTTCTCTTTGTTTGAAGGAAATCTGTCCAGAGCCAATTGCGGAGATTGTGAGAGAGAAGACTGCCTGAAGGAAGATGGGGAAGTCTGACAAGTGTGGGATTACAAGCTTGTGACGGTCCGTCATGGCCAGACGGTCCGGGCCTGCAGTGTCGTCGTGAAGATCGAGAAGTGATCCCAGTACCCAAATTCCAAGAGTTCAAGTTCTTTGGAAACGAGACCCTGACGGACCGTTGTTTTGTTGTTTTAGCTATGACGGTCCGTCACACTTGCGTGAGGGGAATGAAAAAGCCCAGAAGAAGACACCATGCACAAGTATGGGACGAGCGTTGTTATGTTCCCCACGACGTTGGCCGTTCATGCCACGACGCTCCGTCGGAGTGGTCCGTAGACATCAGCCGCGTTTTGGCAGATTTCCTAGTAATTAGAATTCTTGTTTAATTAGGTTTTGTATTTTTTATTAAAATAGTTCGAAAAACATCGTTTCTTGAGGTTAGACATTTATAGTTAGACACCTGCATAATTAGAATCTACAATATTAGAACTCATATTATTATTGATGATAGTATTTTTGATCCTTTGGATATTCTTGCAAGTACTTTTTGGTGATAATCAAGCAATCTTTGGACTTTACTCAGTGTGGGTTCCATTGAAGTAAGTACATGATTCTTATTTAATAGTAGTTTGATTTATATTGGGGTATGGCGTATGAGTATTACTCTGAAACTACAAAACTAGGTGTTGTGGGAACCATAGGCCAAATAATGAGATAAACCCTAGCTAAAATAACAATTCAGAATAGTGTCTTGCCATGTTTAATAATTTATTTAGCTTAGAAGTCTTTTAACGGATGAGTCAACGTTAGAACTCGCCTTAATGCTTACTTGCCGGACCAAGGAGGTAGATATATAATAGGAAAAGAATATAACATTAGATTTAGGTATACTATCTAATAGGCTAGTATTGATTGGTACGAGGTAGTAACTTAGTCAAATATCGAATCGATGCTAATAGGGGGTAACGATAAGGGTTAGGAAAGCCCCAACACACGTAGTCCGGACCAAGGTGCGGCGTGAGATTTTCTAGATGCCGTGACAAGGGGATTTAGAAATACATAACTTATCACTTTGCATGACAGATTACCAGGGGAAAGAATTGTATAGTTAGAATTATCAGATTATGAACATGTGGGGAACACGTAAACCCACGTACTTTGATTCATTGATTAAAACCCAATTTAAAAGTGTTAAGTGTCTCTTTCAATTTCGTTATTCTGTCTAGTCTTTTTATTAATAGGAGATACAAAACCCCCCGTTTACATTTTTATTGTTCTTTTTATTTCTAAGGAAGTTATCACCAAACAATAGTAATAACAAGGTAAGTTAAGTATAGACTTATTTTCTCGTGGGAAACGATCCAACTCACTAGTTGGGGTATTTATTTACTTGACGCGAATACTTAACACGATTGACTTCTTCATTGAGAAGTAAATTTGAGCGTATCCACTCACCCTATTATTACCTCAATTACGCATGTATTTGATATTGACAGTTATTACCTCGTACCCAATCAATACTAGCCTAGATATAGATACACTAAATATATGGTAATAATTCTTTCCTTATTATCTACCTCCTGGTCCGGCAAGTAGCATTAAGGCGAGTTCTAACGGTCGCCATCCGTTAAAAAACTTTCTCAATGAAAGAATTCTTAATACAGGCAAGACACTAATCTAGAATTGTTATTTAGTTTAGGTTTATCTCATTATTGCCTATGGTTCCCACAACCCTCGTTATGGAGTTAGTTTACTCTAGCCATCATAACCACAATATTACAAATATATTAAATAAGAATTCAGTACTTTACTTCAAATGAGCAAGAGTAAAATCCGAAAGTTGCTGGATTAATCACCACAAATAACCAACCATCAATGATAATCAAAAGTCAACACTAATACAAAGGTCTAATTAATATGATGTCTAACTATTGAGT
The DNA here is from genome assembly GCA_027704765.1 of Solanum habrochaites. Taxonomy (NCBI): domain Eukaryota; kingdom Viridiplantae; phylum Streptophyta; class Magnoliopsida; order Solanales; family Solanaceae; genus Solanum; species Solanum habrochaites. The sequence goes on from JAKWJA010002491.1 coordinate 10,414,014, forward strand.
GTCTAACCTCAAAAACGAAGGTTTTTCGATAGTATTTATAAAAAAACAAAAAACCCTAATTAGACAAGGATTCTATAGTTGGAAATCTGCCAAACGTGGACTGAGTGAGTCGACGGACCACGCGACAAGGGGACCGTAGTAGTCATGACGGGAACGTCATGGACTCCATCGTACCATACTTGTACACTTTCTTCTGACTGCCTCTCTCATCCCCTCGACGACAAGTATGACGGACCGTCATAGCACAAGGTCGTCGAGGTCTTCGTTCCAAAATACTTCAACTCTGACTCTGTGGTATGGGATCACTTCTCAGATTATTCACGACGAACATGCAGGACGGGACCGTCAGAGCCACGTACGGACCGTCACAAGCCTTCGAAATCCCACACTTGGTCAGACTTCCCCATCGTCTCAGCAGCTTATCTACAATGGCCACCTACGGACCGTCACAAGCCGACGGACCTTCATCAGCTCCGTAGGTGGTCTCTTCATGATTTCTTCTTAAAAATCTCCGCACTTTGGCTGTTGGACAGATTTCCGCAAAACAAAAAGAGAAACTTATCTAAAAAATTAGACTAAAAAACGGCTTTTGGACGCACTAAACTTAAGAAAAAGTATTAATGATACCGTGAAACCACGATATATTCAACAACCTCAACTTAAATTCGTTGTTTGTCCTCCAAGCGACGCACTCATGAGCACTACACAATAGGGTACAATAAGATCCATGTTTTATCTCACAATCATTTGGCTATGAATCCGATTAATCTAATCAAAATATATGCATGCTATCACTATTAGGCTTGAATTTTTGTGGGATCAGAACATGACACACTCACATGCATGAACACATATCCTCTTCATTTCTACCAAGGTGCCCTAACAATTATTGTATTGCAAATAATGTCCTCACTTAAGAACAAATCCTCATTTTTCCACACAATGATTTCAGTTGAGTATTGGAAGATACTTTTCAAACACTCCTTAGAACAAAGTCACCACTCATCATACTATTGCCATAAGCTTGACCCTTATTGCACGGCCTTAAGTTCGCTATACAACCCCTAGGATCACAAATATGACTTTTTTTTAGCTTGTAACATTAGGCTCAGGGTCAGGTAGGGTATATTTAGGTATACTTAGTGACTTTTTGCCCTACTGACATATCGGTTAACCTGCCCTCTTTCAATCATTTTATCTCGCCCAGTTTCTCATATTCTTTCACCTTGCTATTTTCTCTTTTTTTCATTGTGTGAGTGACTCTCTTCTTTCTTGTTTGTATTCTTGTATATTTTTCTTTTTCTTTACTTTCTTTCAAAGAGTTCTTGACTCAATTTACTTTTTTCTTTCTTCTCTTTGTTCTTTCAACCCCACTTTCAGAGTATTCCTCCTACTATCCACTCCAACTCATGGATTTTCCATGAGTCAAAGGTCACAATACGCCCAAAATTGGGTTAGGGCCATAATAAGGTTATTTAGCATTAGCCACCCTCAAATTATGTTTTGGCATAAGCACTTTTGCACATGCCAAGGAGTACCAGGGCCAACACTTTGTTCAAGAAGAATATCAGTTGGGGTGAAAAAGAAATGTTCTAATTTTCAAGCTCAATTATTTGGATCAAAGAAGGATAAATTTCATTTGGTTCTTTATTAGGCTAGAAATGGTCTATATTGAATAAGGGCCTATGATCCTTCCTAATTGTCTATTACAACTTACTTTTTAGCCAGACTAACAGGCAAGTTCTAGCTTTAGTACCAATGGTGGACTATTCAAATCCTCACACTCATTGAAATGTCATCATTATACCAAATTATTAGACACCTCGTGGCGAAGAAGGACATAGGGTAATGCAAGCGTTATAATTCTATTCATGCTAGAGCCAACACAATTATCAATTAGTATGCCTAGTTATGCAACATTTCCATTTTTTATCAGGATATCATGTATTTAAGCCATCATGCTTCAGAGTTTGTTAAACTTATACAAAAGATCTAAACATTGCGGTAAAAGAAAAGTAATCAGTCTTTGGGGAAAAATAACAAGGCAAGAAAACCCCAAAGAGGATAGTAGTTGGGCTACTCAGACATCACCCTAACACTCACTGTCACATTCACCCCACCCCCAACAAAAAGCATGCAATTGTTCCCAAGCATAAAAAATCCTAAATATAGAGTGGTAGGTGAAGCCAAACCTGTGGCTGCAAAGCGCGTCGATAGCCAAGCTGGTGGGTCGGTTCCACGGAGGAACACAGTTCTCTGCACTACGGGACACCCTCAGTGGTGTCTTCAAAACGACCGCACCACAGTAGTGCACCAGCGATATCTACAGGGGGAGCTAGATGCCCAAGCCGTAACTCTGACGCTCTCATCTGGTGGCCGCCTCGTCAGCAAGTGAGGCTCTTTCCTGAGCCTCCATCTATGGGCCCCCCCACCCAACCCCACCGAGCTCCTTCTTATTGCGCGCCCATCATCTGCTCGACCCTAGCCTCCTGGCACTCTCTCGAGGGGGAGGAGAAGGTGAGAATTTGAAGTAGTAAACAGGGCCGCCTAGCACGTTGTCCTCAGACAGGCTCTGACAGAAGGGGCTAAGAATCCGGCACTGCCTTAGGTTTGTGTCGATGTATGCCACGAGATGTCGACTGCAGCATGAAGAGTCGACACATACACGGATGGGGCTGGTCGGGTAACACTCTCAACTCAAAGCGTCCAGACGCTGGGTGCCCTCATAATCTTCGCTATGTTAACTGCTGAATACTTCCTCTCTAGACGTGCTTCAAGGCAGATCGTAATGACTTCTGCATCCACGGCTGGAGATGATGCAGAAGACGTGCAATTTTGTGCCTCTAGTTTTTGTGGACCCTAGCAAGCGGGACTAGTAAGGTAGTAGGAAGGGGCTGGCGATGAGGAGCTCGAGGTTGTGCCTACTACCCAGGATACGGATAGACTCGACCGGGGGGTGTGGGTGTAGGTCAGTGGACGGCTGTGTAGCTGTGGGGCCTGAGGCTGACCGTTATCCGAAGATCATCAGCAAGTGGTGGGACAGCTCTGAGACGGGGCCCTCGCGTGGAGCAAACCATTGCATCGTCTCTTGATAGAGGCCGACGTTGACAGTGCCGGCGGGGTATCTTAAGCCTGATCTACGTGCCATATGGGCACACACCTGGGACCTGCCAAAGGGCAAAGATCCATACACGGGAAGGGGTAGGTTAGTAGGAACCTGATATGCCCTGCACGTGCCATGACTGCCGGGAGAAGCCATGCGAAGTCCGAATCACTCTCGAAGCCGGCTATAAGCGCCGCCTTTATCAACACTGCTCGATCAACAGCTTACTATTCCGTCATCCCACCAACATACATAAAGCTTCCCCAAAATTTTTACCTAAGCTATTGTGGTAACCGATGTTATCAAGCAGCAGCTGTGGGAAAAGGTAGTGACAGAACGAGCAGACACAAGAACTTTGCCCTACGAACGGAGGTGGGCCCTTATTGATGGCCCCCTACGTCACAGTGACCTAATCGGCACCTCTCCATATACTGGCAGGTGCAGGGCCATCCAATCAGTTGGTGGTTCTCTCTCAGGTTGGCTCGCCTCGCTTGTTTTTTTTCTTTTGTTTTTTTGCGACCAAGAATTTTCAATATTTACAATCTCCAGCGGTAGTCAAAACTCGGCATTAGTTTCTTTTTTCCTTTGATGAGGGGTTCGAGGCTAGTATCGCACTCTCGCTGGTTAGGAACGAGGATGGTGGCAGAGAAGAGAAATGTCAACCTGCACGCCCAAGGGATCGAACTGCTCCAGTGGGCCTGTTTAGCGAGAGCAGCCCGCCTGTCGATGTCGATCGTGATCGGAGAGTCGCTACGTAGGATGCGTTAGAACTCTCGGACCATTCCTCGATGTATTGTTCCCAAAGGACGTGCTGTCCACTAAGTAACTGATGCTGGTGAAAAGGTTATGGATATCCGGCATGTGGGGACTCCATGTACGGTACCCTGCACGCTCCAAGGGAGGTGCGAGTCATACTCCTTTACAGTCAGGAAAACTGGATCAGAGTAAACTTGAAACAGGCCGTGACACACCACCGTTTGGTGGTAAGAGGTGGGGTGGGGACCTGAGATGGTGCGCCGGGTGTAGGTCTGAAGGTCCGCCTCATTAGACGAGGCCGCGCCAGCAGTGGTTGGTGCGGGAACCTTGGCAGAGCAAAAGCTTCATGAACCATGATACTCCTAAGGAGATCCAGACGCTCCTTCCTCATTTGTGGCTGACCCAGAGAGGGTGCAGTCAGCGGTGCGCTCCTACAGACTGGAGACAGGGATTACGCGGGGACGCCACCGTTCTTGGGTGTAGGCTTAGGAGCACTGCAACACGGGAAGGTGTGGAAGTGCCTGGGGGCACATACTCAGGGTCTCGCTCATCAGCAGAGCAGATGAAACAAGAGTTTGCGACGGGGCCAACAAACTATTGATCGCCGCGTGCGTAGGTTCAGTCTTGCGTGGGTGCCATAGTAGATAGTACCTACAAATGAACTATAGTACGAGTAGTGGCAAACAAGACAGGCGAGCCCCATACGAAATAAAAATGAAAATAGTGTGTCAGTGTATTGAACGATCACCCGGCAGATGACGGCTCGTCATGGCTATGACGGACCGTCATGAGGTACTAGTGTTGTTCTTAGTTATGTATATCTTAAAGAACCCTGAAGGAGGGGTCTCTACCACAGTGACGGTAGAGCAGGACGGATAGTCGTGGGTACGACGGGCGTCGTAGGACACTTAAAATTATGGAGACCCTTAGAAGAGGGGTTCTTGACCATTATGACGGTCATTCAGGACGGACGTAGTGGGTATGACGGTCCGTCACATGTCTCCCGTGAATGACACTTAGAAAAAGTGAGCGACCCTTAAAAACAGGGTCTTGACAACAGAACGGGTGTGACAGGACGGACAGTCGTGAAGACGACGGCCGTCACATGTCGTTGGGACAGGGTGTGCTAGGGATTTTGGAATGGACCCTAAGACGGTCGCCAGTTTGAAGACGTCCGTCGTGTTTTAAGAAGTCCGTTAATCGGGGTCTCATTCTGAAGAGCAGTGATAGAAATGGAACTTTTTTTTTTTTTTTTTTTGGGGCTACCCTATGCATCCCGATGAACCCCACATTGGATTGTAGTTGGTGTGGGACCTAATATGTGTCTATCCAACTTACCGAAGAAAAATAGCAATAAAATCACCTAGTATAGGTTGTCAAAGGCAAATTCGAACATTTTAAGCATAGGTTTAGACATAATCTATAAAGGAAACAATATACGACTAAGAACTAGCTAATACGAACTAATAAACAAAATGCCAAGATAATGAGTATTAAATTTCGCGACACATATCTTAGAATGGAGAAAGAAAAAGCCCAAATGCGACATGGAACTCAGTTGGGCAAGGTTAGACACCTATATAGCAGAAAACTAGACTAGTAGATGATAATTTAAGCTTTGGAGAATTGGGGGCCAATGATCAGTGAGGGGGAAATGTGAAGTTGAAAAAGAGGGGAGGATGAGAGTTTAAATGAATGAATGGGGTGAAAATGAGGGGTTGGGTGTTGTTAAACGGTCAGATTTTTATTTAAAAAGGGTTCAGCCGGGTCGGGTCTGGGTGTTAATTCATAACCACGCGTGATGGTTCCGCCGACAACGGTCCCTCGCAGGTTGTGGGACCCTCGTGGTCCGTCGTGTGTGCCATAATTTCAAAATAGCAGAAAAACGTACCTGTACGACGGAGATACGAACGTCAGTCGCAGGACACAACGGCCGGTCGTTTGTGTCCGTCACGTGACGGACCTTGCCAGAGTAATTTTTGTTCTGCAGAATTTCCTGGTGATGTTCCTGCAAATTTACAAAACCCATTATGGAAAAATGCTCCCATGATGAAAATATGATAGTATGGGTGGAACCTCCCAACAAGCCGCCTGATGTAATGTCGCGGCACGACTAGGGGACACTTGATATCAGACTTCATCAAGATGGTATTTTTTGCCTCTATCACTTCATTCGCCGAGTCAGGCATGCCCGAAATAGATTTTATGCGCTGTCCATTCACCCTGAACCGCCACAACCCTCCTTAGTTTCCAACTCAACGGCTCAGGAGGGAATAGTTGGGTAACCGTTTGTAAGGACCAGTCAATTTGGACTTGGTTTGCCTGAAACAAGCGCCATCGGAATTGAATAAAAGCACCAAATCCCCCGACCATAAAACTTCATTTTTCAATTGGGTTTCATGGTACTTTTATTCCCCTTTTTGTTTGTATAGGTGAGCTTCATAGACTTTCAGGCGAAACATCAACGTGCATCAACCCATTTAACCGTTTGCTGCAAGCCTCGCCTCCATCCATTTAACTTTCTTCATAGCCCACATGGCCTTTATTGCCTCTAACTCAACAGGTAAGATTACAAGCGTTCCCATATTACAAGTTGGTATGGAGACCATACCTTTATGGGAGTCTTATATGATGTCCGGTAGGCCCAAAAGAGGCATCATTTCAAGCCTCCTTGACCAATCCGATTAAATTAGGCATTCATGTTTTGGACAATATCTGTTTGATCTCCCGAGTTCGACACTTCAAATTGCACACTAGTTTGAGGGTAGTAAGGAGTGGCCAGTATGGAGAACCCCGTATGTCTCTCAGAACCCCTTGAACAATCTGTTGCAGAAAGTGGGAGCCCCACCATCACTAATAATGCCCTTGGGTGGTGCCCAAACGAGAGAATATATTCTTGTTCAAAATGCAGTGAACACTCTTCCCTTCATTGTTGCGAGGGCTATGGTCTTCGACCATTTAGATAATATCAACTGCTATAGAATGTACTTTCATCCTATGAGAATCCGAGAGGCCCAATATAAAGTCAATACACCCAAACATCAAATAACTCAACACAAAGAATGGGGTGTAGAGGGAGCTCTTGCTTTCTTGAAATACCGCAATCTCGTTGGCATGTCAATCTTTAGCCAAACCTATGAGCATCTTGATGAAGAGTGGCAATAGTAACCACATTGTAATTCTTAATGAGCGGTCGGCTAACACTGTGATGTCCACCAAGGGGGTAAGGAATGACATGCCCCAACATTACTCAACATCTCACATCTGGCAACAACGCCGAATAATCCCGTCGGCAACAAATCCTAACAAGTATGGTTCATCCCAAAAGAACTTCTTCACATCGTCCACTACCATGAACTTGTTTATTGGATGAAGGACAAGTCTGGTGGAACAATATCACTAGCCAGTTAGTTGCAAAATCTGCGAACCATGGGAATCAAGTCTTGTGAAGCGGCTAATACATGTTCATCGGGGAAAGTGTTCAATGTCAGTTCGTATCCCTCACTCTCTAATTAGCTTCATCCTCTAGACGAGACAAGTGATCAACAATTGTTTTCAGTTCCTTTTCTATCAAATCACTTCAAGTAGTCAATCTTGTAGCAGGAATACCCAACGAATCTAGCCGAGTTCGCATCCTTCTTGCCATAAAATATCTCAATGTGAAGTGCCGTCAGTATGCCATTATTAACTCTAGTTACCTAGCAAATAGGGAGAAAATTTCTCAAAAGCAACAAAAAACTAATGCAAGGAGGAGTTCTTGCTCAGTCACTATGTAGTCTTCTGAGCTTCATTAGGCTTTTACTAGCTAGTTAAATGGGGTGAAGGAGTTTGTTTTTCCTCGTCCAGTACTACAACAAGAGCCACCCCATAGCATCGCAATCACCTCAAATGGACTGTTTCAATCCGGGAGAATAATGATAGGCGCAGACACCATTTTTGCTTAGCTCACTTGAATGCTTAAGACAAGATTCATCACAAACAAAATTTTACAGTTTTCTCCAGCAGTTTGCCACAAGGGTATGCAATTTGTGAAAAGTTCTTTGAATTGATCTCGGGTATAAACATGCCATGCCCAAGAAAGCTTCTCAACCTTTTCACAGAATCGGTGGGGAAGTCTCTAATACCTCACTTTAGCTTCGATAACCTCTAGGCATTTTCTGAAATGCGATGACCCAACACAATACCTTCTTCACCATGAATGGACACTTTTCCCAGTTTAAGTACTAAAATGCAGTCTTCACATCTCTTAAGGACCTCAGATCAATTGGTCAAACACCGCATCAAATAAATCATCAAACCACAGAAAATCATCTATAAAGACTTCTATAGTATTACTCCACCATGTTAGAGATATATGACATCAACATCTCTGTGAATGTTTGCGGGTGCATTGACAACAAACGAAGTCTTCTGAACGCAAGGTCCCATATGGACAAGTGAAAGTGGTTTGGCTATGATCTTCTGGTGCAATATAAATTGATTATACCCTTTTCCGGCAAGTCTATTCCACCATCGATCCATGAAGGGCATATTGAAAATGGCTTTTTCAGGTCCATGAGTTTAGTTTCACGATAATCAATACACACCCTCCAACCATTAACTTGAGGTCTTCAATTGGAAACAAGTTTCATTATTTTCGTTGGGGGACCCAGTACATTCCTCCTTTCTTAAGGTACACCTGAACCGGGCATACCCAACTACTATCGGCGCGATTGGTATAGATTACTCAGGCAGTCCAAACCACTTGATGATTTCCTTCTCACACCCTCTTGCAAGGAGGATTCAAGCGTTCTTGAGTGATCATACTCGGCTTATGATCGAAATGAGTTGGATTTTATGGAGCCAAATACCAGGAGGGATCCCAATAATGTCCGCAATGTCCATCCAATAGTCTTTTGAACCTTTTTAGTACCTTCACAAACTGTACCTGTTGTTCATCAAGTCTGATGCAGAGATTACCGGCAAGTTGTCACCTTTTCTAAGAATTCATACCTAAGATGAGGTGGAGGCTTTTAATGCAACTTTTGGAGCCTCCTACTATCGGATGGTTTCGCGGGTGGGACTTCACGATTTTATATCAGCTCAAAGTTCTTCGATTTTTTAAACATGAACATCACCGCGGTCAAGAGCCGTTTGCCGACTTGACTCATACCCTTCAATGCCAATCGCTATCAAGTTCATATCAATGCGCTAATGCCGTCGACACCTAGACGTTCTTCCATTTGCATCTCAGATGTTCACCATGTGTAGGATATAGCAGAGGCGATTGGAGCTCACGCCACTCTGCCTCAGGGACCTACAAATATTAAAGGTCCTTCCTCATTGTCAAACGAAAATTTCATTGCCCCTTTTCCATGTCTTACTGAGGGCTCTTCCGTAGCTAGGAAATGAACCTTCCCAAGGATAATAGACACTTCAAAATCAAACTCCACATTCAAGAATGACACAATCAGCGGGAAAGATGAACACTCTATTTTACTAGCAGATCATGAAGTATCCTATTGGCCGTTTTACTGTTCGATCAGGCCATCAGTTAGCCCGCATTGCCAGTGGGCTTTGGGTCACACAAACCCAACTTCTTGTAAATCCGAGAGGGCATGAGATTTATGCTTGCCCAAAGACAAATATGCTTTCACAAAATGTAAGAGCCCGATGTATAAGGAATAGGAACGCCACCCGGAATCTTCTTTCTTTTGGACCAAAAAATCTTATGTAGAAATAGCACTTACAATGGCCCTGCATTCTATCATCATCCTCAAAAGTAACCGTCTTTCTTTGTGACCAGATTTTCATAAAATTGCGTAACCGGGCATTTGGTCTAAAGCTTTTACCAAAGGGACATGATAGGAAAGTTGCTTCAACAGTTATAAAACGCCGAATGTGCCATCATCGGTCGTTTTCAATAATCTTGGAGGAAATGGGGGGGGTCGCATGGAATAAGAGTTAACCTTTTAGGCATTCCGCGTCTTTTGCACTGTTATCCTCCAACTCAGCATTAACATTTTACCACTTCATCAATATCTTTCACTATTCATTAGATGCTATAGGTGGGTCAATGGTTGCTGCCACCGCGACAGTAGTCATGTAGTAATGCCATACAATGGCCATAATTTTTCAGATTTGGACGTGTTGCTAGGAAGATGCACGTGTTGCCGTGTGTTACAGTTGCAGATATTGCGCCAATTGTAACTCGCGTTGCTTAATTGATATTTGCAGTGTATCAGCCTTTGCCCAATACCCGATAAATCATTTCCTCAACTCTTTATTGGTACTCAGTCAATGCATCGAACCTCCCTCATCATTTTATTGCAACAGATACCTCAACTGTGACATACTACCTCTCCACATCACTAGGAGTAACTTCCCAATTTGAGGAGGGACACGGGCCCATTACCTGTCTGTCTCATTTCTATTCCATAGTTATCCCTATTGAAGTTGTTGTCGCGATTGGTTTCCATATCGGAACATTATAATGCACCTCATGATGTTAGGTACCATAGTTCCGACCTTTGGTTCCCTTGACCTCTGGCCGCCAATCTCCTGATTAGAGCCTTGGGGCACTGGTAGGAAACCCCCCATCTGTTCATTTACTGCATTCAGGAATCCTTTCATAATAACACTCATCGTTTCGGAGTTGGTGGATTAGCAAGTAGTTGATGCATTAATCTTTTCTGACACCCCAGTGACATGTTTAGTACCAACCCAAGCCTCATTCTCATTGAGCCATTTCTTCCCGAACTCATCTGTGGCTGGGTTGTGAGTGCACTGTATTGCGAAGGTGGTTCTACCTGTATCAGATTCTAGTACTCCAGGCTTTGTTATTCAGGGAAGATTTTTTCTATTTTGCAGCGATCTCAGCATAAGGGACATCTCCATAAGATCACATGCTATGTGTCCACACCGCTTCTGTGGTTACCATTTGTCCCGATAGAAGTATTCTTTCAGTGACCATATCTATACGTGATTTGGACCACTTCTCAAGAATGAGGGGAATCTATCCCAGAGAACTACTAAATGACTATCCTGTAGTGACCACAAAGTTTTAGTTCACTCTGTATTGTAGTTTAGTTTCTTGGAGACCGAGATAGTAGCGTGCTAAGAAAGACATCCCTTAGTTGATTCCAAGAAAGATGGAGTTGTATGGGAGGCTCACGTGAAACCAAATAGCAGCCATCTCCGTCAGTGAGAGAGGAAACACTATGAGCACCTATTACATTCTAAATCCAAATCAGCTCCACACAAACGTCACACACTAAACCTTACTTAGATTATGGGCATGTGGATCTCAGAAGGTTAGCCCCGAAAAAAAAACCGCTGGCACGTGAGCATTTGCATAGGGCTACTAGTTACCACAAAGTGCCTGTGGGTAAAGGGGGCAAGACAAGTGGCCCATAAGAGTCTGCCTAGGTATCATTACCTCTGTAGTTGCTTGGGGCCGTTGGTCGAGACAGGATTTTGTCCCCTCTGTGAGTTCACCCGGAGCATCGTGTAAGGTAACATTTGACCATTCGAACATCAACCGAACTGGGATGTTCGGTTTGGATCATCTTCTTATTCCAGTTCTAATTCATATTGCGACACGTGTAGCTCTAACTAAGACGTGGGAAACAATGGTTTCTCCTCCTTTCCGTGTATTTGGATTTACAAGGAAGATAGTTCTGCAAAGAAATCAACCACCATAAAAAAAGTAAATTAAAATCAAGAAAAAATATCAACTAACTATAGTAATAAGTTCAAGTTCATCTAAAAGCTATAATCCACGAAAGCGGCCCAAAATTTGAACGCTCAAACTTACTTATGAAAGAAGTTAAGCGGTCGTGTCCAAGTAAAATACCCACTAGTGAGGTTGGGTAGTTGGGATCGTTCCCACGAGAACATAGTCTAGACCAACTTCAACTCATATTATATTGTTTGGTTCAACTGACTGTCCTTGGAAATGTAAAAAACATACAAAGGGGGCGGGGGTTTCTATCTTCTGAATAGTGAAAATAAATAACGCACTTGAAAGAGACACTTGACAGTTTTTAATGTGGGGTTTAACAATTAAGTCAAGTAGACTAGGTGTACGTGTTCCCACAGGTTCATAACTTGATAACTCTAACTAGAACAATTCTTTCATAGATCTTGCAGGCAAAGTGATAAGTTACCTGTATTTATACAATACTTGGTCCAGACATCTAGAAAAGAAATCTCACTCCGCACCTTGGTCGGTTACGTGGTTGCATCCGAACCCTAATCCTTACTCATATTAAGGCATCGTATTCGATATTGACTAAGTTATTACCTCGTTACCCATAAACTAGCCTATTAGATAGATTATACACTAAATCTATTGGTAAATAATTCTTTTCCTATTTATCTACTCCGGTCGGCCAAGTAGAGCATTAAGGCGAGTTCTAAGTTGAGCATCCGTTAAAAAGACTTCTAACGAAAGAATTATTAATACATGCAGACACTAATCAGCATTATTATTTTGGTGATGGTTTATCCATTATTTGCCTATGGTTCCCACAACCCAGTTATGGAAGTTTAGTTACTCATAGCAGAAACACAAATATTCAAATATATTAATAAGAATTCGATCATGTAAATTACTTCAATGGAAAGAGTAAATTTGAAAGTTTGCTGATTAATCCCACAATCACAACGTCATATGATAATCAAAAGTGATAACACTAATACAAAGAGTCTAATAATATGATGTCTAACTATCTGGTGTTAACCTCAAAAACGACGGTTTTTCAAAGTATTATAAAAAAACAAAAAACCTAATAGACAAGGATCTAATAGCTGGGAAATCTGCCAAACGCGGCTGCGGGCGACGACACGCGCGGACCATCGTAGTCATGACGGACCGTCATGGATCGTCGTCCAATTGACTTGCTGCACTTGCTTCTTAATGCTATCTTCATTTCCCCTCGACGGCAAGTAGGACGGACCGTCATAGGCACAACGTCCGTCGAGGGTCTTCGTTCCAAAATACTTCAACTTTGAATCTGGGTACTGGGATCACTTCTCTGATCTTCACGACGAACCTGCAGACGGACCGTCAGAGCCACGACGGACCGTCCAAAGCCTTACGTAATCCCACACTTGGTTCCAAACTTCCCTTTCCTTCAGCAGCTTCTCTACACTGCCACTACGGACCTCAAAGCATGAGGACCGTCATCAGCTCGGGTAGGTGGTTCTCTGCATTTTCTGTTCTCTCAAAATTCCGCATTGGCTTTGGAAGATTTCCTGCAAACAAAGAGACACTTATATAAAAATTAGCACAAAAAGCTTTGGGACGCACTATAAACTTAAGGAAAAAGTATTAATGATACCGTGAAACCACGATATAATCACCCCCACATCATGTGTCTTGGATTGCATATGCCAAGACTGTGACCTATCCATGCCTGGTGTTCCCCCACGACGGGATACATCTTTTATTCGGCTAGGCGGTGTTGCTTAGGCAGTGTTTAGCTTATTTGGGCCCATTAGAGAGTGGTGTGAGTAGGGAGAGGGCCCTTCAGTTGACTAGGTCATGTGGTGAGAGAGTATGAGATGGGTTCCCTACAGATCTCCATGGCTACCAGAGTGTGACATTGATTTTGCTATTAGATTGGGAGCCTGGCACCAGTCCTATTTCTATTCCGCCTTATAGGATGGCTCTGCAGAGCTCAGAGAGCTCAATGCTCCGTTAAAGGATCCTCTTAGGAAAAGGGTTCATTCGTCGAGTGTGGCGCCTGGGGTGCTTCCGTTTTGTTTGCTGAAAAAGAACGAGGGCGACTTTGAGGATGTGCCATTGACTACAGGAGCTGCACAAGGTCGACGGTTGAAAGAACCGTTACCTAGGCAGAGGATAGATGATTGTTTGATAGCTCAGTGGTGAGCCATATTTCTAAAGAATGATTTAGGTAGGACCGGTAGGTACCATAGTTGAGGATTAGAGCAGCAGAAATCCCTAAGACCGGCATTAGACTCGTTACGACCATTATGAGTTCCTATGTGATGCGTTTGGGTGACTAATGCCCCAGCCGCCTTATGGACTTGATGAACTTGTGTTAAGGCCCATCCTGATCATGTGTATCATCTTAGTGATGACATATTGGATACTCGGGAGCCGCGACGTGAGACATGAGCAACATTTGAGGATAGTGCTTGCTCCAGACTTTGAGAGCTCAACAGCTTTATGCCAAAGTTCTCAAAGTGAGAGTTTTGGTAGCATCAGTAGAATTCTTGGAGCCACGTGGTGTCCAAGGGGGTTAGGGTAGATCTTGACGAAGATTGAAGCGAATTCGTTGATTGGGACAGACCCAATTCTGTTACTGAGGTTCGTACTTCGAGGGTGTAGCGAGTTTACTACAGGCATTGTGTTGGGGCTTTCTACTATTGCCAGCCCTTTGACTCGAGACTCGATAGGATATATCCCTTTGTGTGGTCGGAGGAGTGTGAGATGAGCTTCTTGAAGCCTCAAGGAGTTGCCTTAATAGCCGCTCCTATATTGACTCTTCCGATTGAGGGCGAGGGTTTCACAATTTATTGTGATGCGTATGGTGTTGGTGTGGGTGGTGTATTGATTGCAGCAAGGACGAGGGGTTATTTCGTATTGCGTCGAGCAGCCTTAAGGTCCATGAGACGAAAACTTCCCCACCATGACTTGGAGTTGCCGCCAAGAAGGTAGTTTCGTCTTAAGAGTTGGAGGAGGCAATACTTGTATGGGAGTTCGATGTGAGATCTATTACTGACCAAAGAGTCTTCAATAATCATGATCCAGAGGGACTTAACAAAAATTTTTTTTTCGAGGCAACGTCATTGGATTGAGCTCCTAAAGGATATGATCTCTCCATTCTCTATCATTCCGGGCAAGGCGAACGTGGTAGCAGACGCCTTGATCCGGACCTGGCTGTGAGGACATTCAGTTTTAACCAATTAGCATGGTTTTGATTAGATACTCAGATTCTAGACGCGTCTGTGACTTATCTGGAGTTCGTCTTCTTGTATGATAGGAGCCGGCGTGTATGTCGTTGAGGATAAGTCCATTGGGTCCCTTAGCGCCGAGTGTGAGAGGGGGTAATGTGATCAGGGATACTTAGACTCCTGATTGAGTGGTGAGATTCGCGATAGCATTGTGTCTGCGAGCTTGGAGATTTTGATAAGTGAGTACTTTTTGAGGCTCCTGAGTCTGAGATTATCGATCCATCCGGCGACAGCCGAAATAAATGTATCGTGATGTGAGACAACATTCTGGTGGAGTGCATGAGATGGATGAAGATATTGTGACGTGTTTCTCGTGGTTTGTAGCGCTCAGGGCCAGCAGGTTAGGTTAAAGGCTGACCATTTGAGGCCCAGGTGGTGAATTTCAGGGTATTACCCATTACGGAGTGGATGTGGGACCACATTACATGGATTTTGTGGATGGTCTACCGAGGGAGGACTTCTAGAGGAGTTGATAGTATTTTGGCGTCCCATTTTTTTCCGTTGATCCGATTCGACCAAGTCGCACATTTCCTTCCCGTTTTTTTAATCTCCCATCTAGTGTCGAGAGGTTGGCTTGTAATATCATACTGGGACAGGTGGTTTGAACTTCATGATGGTGCCCAGTTTATATATATCAGATCAGTGTTCTCAGTTCACGTAGCGCTTTTCGGCGGACCGCGTTCAGGATGAGTTGAGAACCCGGGTTGACCGAGCACAATTTCCAACTGCAGAATGGATGTCCAGTCAGAGCTGCACTATTCAGGTCCTTGAGGGACATGTACAGCTTGTGTTAGGAGTTGGGGTCAATGGGCAGTTTTGCCATTGGCGAATTTGCATATAACAACAACTACAATTCTAGAATTAAAATGGCCCCCATTTGAGGCCTTGTATAGGCGGTTGTCTCTCTTCAGGTGGTTGGTTCGAGTCTCCAAAGCATAGGACGAGGGTCATATTGATTTAGGATTTGCTTTGGAGCAGGTGAGAGTGGATTTAAGGATAGACTCAGGACAGCTTAGAGTAGGCACAGAGTGATGCGAATAGAAGAGGGTCGACATTTGGATCCTGTGGTGATCGGTATTATCCTGTGTCGCATGAAGGGTGTGATGAGATTTGCGGAGGACGGGGTGGTAAGCTTGCACCGAGTAAATGGGCCTTTTGAGATGTACTTTCGGACAGTTGGGCGAGGTTTGCTAATGAGTTGGCCCTACCTCCAGTATTTTCAGGCATTCCATCGAGTTTGTCCATGTCTGGAGCCTACGCCGATATATTCCGATGAGTCCCATGTGCTCCAGTATGATGCAACTGAGCTGGATGATCATTGCATTTGTAGAGAGCCAGTTGCCCCATCCTAGCAAAGATGTGATGGAAATGCGCTCAGAGCCATTCCTATGTTAAGGTCCGTGGAGGCATCGTTCAGTCGAGGAGGCTACCTGGAGAGAACCGCGAGCAGGAGATGGAGAGCAGTTTACGGATTGTTTGCGCTTCACAGGTACTTCTTGACCTTACTTTCGCGGACGGAAGTTCTTTTTTAGTAGTGGATATTAGTAATGACCCTTCTTGTCCTTTTTAGTGTTTGTTTATTTCTGTGCCCGTTTAGAACGTCCTATAGTGATCCCAAGTCATTTATGAATTGCTGGGACTGACAATCGTCGGTGGTCACCTGGTTCTGCGTTTGGTTATTTGTGTTGGACTTTTTAGTATTGTTGGAAGCTTATGAACCTCGAACGATATTTGCGAATCAAAATTTTCAAGAAGATGACATCAAAATCAAATTTTGTCGATTCCATCAGTTCAGGACGGGTCATTTTGGCAGTAGAATTGTGACATGACTCCCAAAGTTTTCAGTGTGAGTGGTGAGATTAGGAGTTTTTAACAAGTTAAGGCCTAAGTTTGACTTTGTAACATTCTGAGTAAACGAGCTCGCGACGGAGAATTCCGTTAACGCTGTTAGCTCCGGAATGTCAAGTTTGGTAAGTTTGACCCTTCTTTCGGGTTTTGAGATTTTTTGAGCCCTTTGTGGTTTTTGGCTTAAAATGGCCAGATGGAACGGGACCCACATTTTCGAGGTCGACCTCTGATGCAGAAATTTTGACTAGGCCATTTAGTCCGGAATCCGACTGGTAGCGGTAGCATATCTTTTTTATTTTATCAGGTCCGAAACGGGGGAAGCCGAGCACCCGTCGGAGACTTTAAAGAAAATTAGACACAAACTGACATATGTGAAGCCCTAACGACCAGATTTTGGGTGTATTAGCGACCCAACTTAGTCCTTATAAACACCCGATTTATTCCTTGTGTCTTACTTAAAATTTTGATATTTGAGCTATAGACTCCAAAAAATTGGGCGATTCAAAGGTCTAAGTGTGAGATTTTTAGAGGGAAACACATGGGACGTTGGGAATCTGATTTGGAACCCGATTTGAGGTTAAATTTTGTGTTTAACAAAATGCCCTGTCATAGCTCCTTTTCGAGCTCAACTTTTGGGAAGGAAAAACTTTTTTAGATAGAAGGTGATTTCTGCCATGTTAGGTCCGAATCTAGTGATTCAAAGCCTATATTGTGGGGTGTTTGTGATGATCGTAGTGTGTTGTGATTGGTTTTGGCTGTTGGACCTTTCATTTTTTGTTAATTCTTGTAGAGCTTCTGCTTGTGCTTGATTTAGACATAAAATTTGGGTTTGCATGTTCATGTTGGAGTACGTGTCTTGAGTCCTGAATTGTGTTCCATTATGGTAGACAAGTTCCGAGATTATTTAGGACTTTTATTTGGGGGTAATTCTGGATTTCTCAACGCGGCTCCAACTTCCATTTTGACGCGAAATTGACCTCATCTACGTTCTTGCCGATTTTAGTGTTAATGATCCGTAATAACGTTGTAGACTCTATTTGATAGGTTTTCAACGTTGTGAGGAGTTTTAGAAAGTAAAAGATCCGGGCGCGGAAGTGGATGGGAAGTGAATTTTGGAGCAGCGCGTGATTGCGTTCGGGTAGTAGTAGGCTACGTTGTCTCTTCTTAGATGGAATGAACATTGTGAATGCATGTTGAGAATTATCAGAGACGGAGCATGTTAGTGTTATTAATTGACTTCTTTTCTAATAGGAGTACTTGTATGGTTTGCAATAATTGGTTATTAGAAAGTGAGTGGGCCTTAGTTAGGTATTGACTTAGGGTTTTCCTTAGAAGTTGCATGATTCAAAGTCAGTAGGGACTAGTTTAGCCCCGCGCGCTCGGCCCGACTTAAATCCGGTAGACTGATGCTAGCAGACTTGAGTATGATAGTTTGGTATTTGCATAGAGATGAGCTTGCCTCCAGCGATGTTACTCTATTCTTTGATGTTAGGCTTCTCGAGTTATGTACAGGACAATGAAGTTCGCTCCGTGATTCAAGTTGAGTTTCGATTCGGCTTTAAGGAGTTAACATTGATTAGACTTGGTCTGGATGGTGTTCCAGGGTATATATGATATGGAATAGCTAAAAGACTCGTTCAGCCAACTATATCGACACTTTGTCGGGTATCCGAATTTAAGGTCCGGCTCGACCACTACATACTTATGTAGAGCTCCGTTAGAGGTACGGTTCAAGTATGTCGCGCATCCGGTTAGAGCGTCCGTCCTCAGTTACTTATATTTTGCAATTGGCTATTGTGTAATTAGTGGTGAGCGTCCGGTTCAAGGTCGACCTCCGTACCGTCCGATTTATTTTGGTTTTTGGTGTTTCTTTGGCCTCGAGTTCTTCTCCTTGATGTTAAAATTATTTGTTGTACTAGGTCGGGTGATGCGGGGGGTCCGTTAGCGGTTTTTTATTTAAAGTTGCGCACGAGTGTTACCTTATGGGCGTATGGTGGACCAGTCCAGTTAGTTGTAGTTAGCCTTATTTTATATTAATTTAGTTAGATCTTTTATACACTAGACATGTGCATTATTGTGTTACTTAGCTTCTGTTCTTGACCTAGTTTGTGATTCCGTCTTTTTCCTAATTGCTTTACTTTGCTAGGTCAGTCGAGCCTATGATATGCTACTGGGTACCTGTTTATTTGGTGCTCATGCACTCTATGCCATCTCTTTTCGTGATTGCGGTTGGAGCACCAGTGGTCAGAGTGATAGATTTTGGAGCATTTCTGGTCTGGAGACAGGTGGGGTGACACACGACTTCGTTTGTACTATTTCAGTCTCATTTGTTTATATAAAGACTGCTTTTACTTTTCGAGACAGTCTAGTTTCGGTGGTCCACTGTTGGGACTTGCAATTAGTTTTGTTGGTAGCTCTGTATAGGACTTCAGGCTCTCGGGAGGATTCATAAGTACTATGTATGTTTGTTTGTTTGCCTGATGGTTGTTATGTATAATTGCGTAGTCTTGTTTAGTTCTACCCTTACACCAGTTACGTTGTTTGTTCTGCGGTTGTGGTTTGACTATTAACTAATTGGTGGTTATAGTAGGTGCCTCATGGCGAGAGAAATTGGATTGTGACATTATCGTTTGGTTATTCATGTTAGAACGAAAAAAAGAATTTCAAAACTCATGCCTTTGTCTCGATATATGTCCTTCGATTTGTCTCGTTTGCTTAATATTTAAATCATGAAATGTTTTTGTTATTCGTGCAAGTTATAATATTTTCTATCTAAACTCCCATGTCTAAATGACCTTGCGCTCATTGTAATGTGTAAGAGCTAGAAAATAGGCTAAAATCATATATGAGGCATTTTACTGATATTTTCAAAACATACCTATTTATTACTCTTTTTCTTTAAAAAGATTTGTTATTTTAAATGAGCGTTCAACTGTATTTAATATGATTAATATATTTATTAAATTAACTATTGTTGATTTATTTATTCAAGTAATGAATTTCAAAATTTTAATTATATTCTAGCTAAATATAAAGAAAATGATAAATGAACTTTTATCGAAAATAGCAGATTTTATGTAGGGAAACTCATATAAATATATTATATTAAAAAAGATTTACAATTTATCATGTTACCTTCAGTAAGTTCAACTTCTAAATTATATTTAAGTTAATATTATGAATGAAAATCTTTCTAATTCTACATGTCTATAGACTTTAACATAAATACATTAACGGTTTTTGTAAATTAACCTAGCAAGAAAATTTAGGTATATTGTGTGTCTACTCTAAGTACAAATTTGTTCTCCAATCTATGTCGTTGATATCTTGCTCTACGAGCTGAAAACTATTTAAAAGTTAAGTTGATCAACTTTTAAGCTAAGCCAACACATAATCTATTGCCAATCTACATTTTTCACTTTCTAATTCATTCAAATTTGAAATATTAATAACAATTAATAGTATATATTAGAGTATATTTTATGATGTATGATTAGTATTATATGAATAATAAGTAATAATACTAAGTCCCGCCCACATAACATGAAATCTAAAAGAAGTTTTTAATGTTTAAAATATATAAATCCAAAAAATATTTGAAATGCGATGTCCACCGCGTCGCAGTAGAGGTAGCCATCAACAACTCCTTACGTCTTTATCAGTTATATTTGTTCACAGGTCTTAGCTCATTTCCCCATCAAAAATGTTCTTTTAAATTTTTATAAACTATTTTATTGCTTTTTTTACTTCAAATCATTGCATTTTACATCTCTTTATTCCATTACAGCAAAATGCAAAATTGTTACCATCCAAAAATAAACGTAATAACAAATGAAAAAATAGAAAAATAAAGCAAAAATAAGATAAAATGAAAAAATTGTTTATTCTATTGCACCTCCAAACATGATTATCACATGTACAAGTGGGGCTGATCTTTAAATAACAAAAAGAGTGGATCTGCAAGGTCCCAAATGAATTGGCTTATTCGAAAAAGACCTTGAGATCTATCTCGTGTCTGATACTGTATGGTTCCACTCTGCAAGAACCCCGAATCATTCTCTTGAAGCTCTTCCTCTTCATCATAAATGATCCGCTTGCCCTGAAATGACCTGAACCAATATGCAAATCCCAATTCATTAAGTCACTAGTACATAAAACGAAATTAAGAAATTTTGCTTTTATGCCTAATCATGTTGATCCACCTGCTCTTCTTATTCTTGAGATAATAGATTTACGAGTTCAATTTTCATATGATACCATAACAAAAAAGTATTATATGTTCATTTATGTGGTACTGTTTTGACCCAGAGAATCGAAAAAAATAGGAAGAAAGTTTGGTCTCAGGAAGGAAAATTGAAAAAGTTGGCTACTGTTTTTACCCATCCCAATTGAACAACTTGGGAGAAATAGAGTTTGTTGCTCTCGTCTGTTTGGGTGGAAGAAGTCGTCTCCAACTTGTTTCTCGTCTCGGTTTGCTGCACCTCGAAAGGTAATGCCCATTTCGATTCAAGTAGCTTTTATTCTTGATATGTTGATTGTTGGAAATCTCAATCGCGTGAGCTGCTTTGAATGTTATTTTTTTGGGAGTATTTGATTTATTATTGGTGGAAGTTGACAAGGGTCAATCCCTTTGCTCGAAGTCGTTTGGCTGATCCCATCTTAATATCGAGACGATTTCTTTAAATTAATAAGTTTATAACCTCATGTTGTAGTCTGTTTCGTTTCAAATTCTAGATTCAACCACTATAGGTGGGTTTATTTCTGTTTGTGGGCTGATTTTGTTTTCGCATCTCGGTTAGTGTTTAGATTATGAAAAGAATGTTTTACTGCCTCATTTTATGTTTTTTCTTTTATGTTTGTTTTGTTTTGATAGTATTGTTTAAGCATGCGGCAAGATGGATTATGATATTTGCGGTTTGGTATCATTCGTCAGGATAATTATATGTTTATATGACATTTGAATCCTTAAAGACGATGCTAACATCTTAAGATTAGATCATCATTAAAGCATTTGCGTTCGGATTTCTTTCCATTAGCAAAGCTTTTGGTTTTTCTCGTTATCATGTTTAGTTTTTAACATTTACAACCTATATTGTCTAATGAGATTTAATATGTGAGTCGTGCTTTGTTGAAAGTTGGTTATGATAATCTGTTGGTAGTAAAATTTTGTTATTGTTATGATCTTTTTTTTCCCCCTTTCTTTTCTCTTCTTCGTTTGCTTTTTTTTTGTAGTTTCGTTGAATACCTTGTCTTAAGTCTAGCTTTCTGCCAAATACCATGTTAGCATGATATGGTGTTCCCTTGTTATTCATCATTATTATTTTTCTAGTTGGGTAAATCTATAAGTGTTTTCATGTGAATTCATTTCCTTTATCTCAAGTAAATGAGCATGTAATATTTCTCTTGAGAAATCAATTGACATTCAGTATGTGATACTTCTATCCCAAATTAATTCCAAGATAACTCATAGCTCTAATATTTTTTATTTTATTTATGTCAAATGAGGTCATTAGCAGTGAATCAATTGTGGTATGTTTTGCTTATTATATTTAAAACATAGTACTTGGTATCTATAAGCATTAATATGAATATAACTCTTCTTTTCATCTTTTGCGCATGGACTTTCCTTAATGAGTTTTGAGACTTCTATTTCTCTGCATTTTCCTGTTGGGATGAGACCTAGTTGATCCTTTTGAGTCGACTTCATCAATTCGGGAATCCACCCCGAAGGCCACCCAAAATTTCTCCTCTCAAGTCAGCATAAAAATCGGCGTACTTTTCAGAGTTTGAAGAATATGAAGCTAGTTGAAGAGTTGAAAGTTTTGGGGCCCAAAGCCCACACATTTTTTTAATGTTATATTTTGTTAATTTTCGAGCCGAGCCTTTTGTTCATAACATTTGATTAGTTTAAGCGACAGGGTAACAAAAACCAAATGGTCAAAACTAAAACAAATGGGTCCAAATATCAGTCCAGAAAAATAGAAAACCCGGATTTAGACCCAATCTCTCTCTCTCTCTCTCTCTCATTTGCTTAATAACTTGTTGTTTCTGTCGTTAAATACCCAAATCCCCGCGAGATGCTATATTTTGTTTAAATAACTTAATTAAATCGATCGCAACTAAATGAGTTTAAATAGCAATAAGCAAATTTTGCAAGTCAATTTTGGTTAAGATAATAAATTAAATATTTCATTTCTCAAACAACTTATTTTATCTAAAAATCAAGTTAGAATCAATT
Source organism: Solanum habrochaites (assembly GCA_027704765.1). Taxonomy (NCBI): domain Eukaryota; kingdom Viridiplantae; phylum Streptophyta; class Magnoliopsida; order Solanales; family Solanaceae; genus Solanum; species Solanum habrochaites. The sequence goes on from JAKWJA010002491.1 coordinate 10,436,921, forward strand.
TTTTTAGCCAAATAGTTAGTTGCCGGATAACCGCAAGTAAGCGGACGCCTTAGTTGCTTTCAAAAGCTTCCTAAGACGTTAATAAGAATCCCCGAACCCCTTTAAAGTTTTCAATCGATTTTTCTGTTAAGTCTTTTGAAAATAATTATTTTCTTGATTTTTATTAAGTATCATGTGAAGACTCTAAAAAGTCAAAAATTCTTATAAAAATGTTTTTTCGATTAAAACAGAAATGACGACTCCGCTGGGGAATATTTGAAGAATTCTAACCTTAAAACTGACGTGTTTTGGTTGTTTTGGCTAATGAGTAACATAAATTGTTGATCTTGTGTATTTATCGCTTTATTGAACTGTTGCATTTAGGGCATATTCATTACTACGTAACGACCGAGCAATTATATTCATTGCAACTTAGAGGACGGATATGGGGTTCGCACTGGTTCATTATCCAGAGAAATTTTCTGGGGCACTTGACTAGTGTAGTTGGCCGACTGAAGTCACTAAGATCGTTAACTATCCCAGCCAAGCTAGTCCTCTGGTTACTCTTTTCCACTCTAAATACAACCCACACTGTTTAACTTAAGATAGAGCGAAACCCAACTCTCAAAAATAGCACATTGGACATTAAGACGACCCAAACACCAAAGGAGGGCTCGCGGCCCATTAGAAAGAACACTTGAGTCCCAAAGGCCCCCACCAACTCGATATGATGATCATATTTGTGTGTTAAATATGAAGGATGTATTGCGTGTTTAAATGTTTGTTGTATCGTGGGGAGTGACAATTAACTAGTTGTATGTTTTTGTACATGTTGAGTCTTTTCCTCCATTTCAACATAGTCACCAAGACGCCAGCCATCCTCCGCGTATGGTGGGACAACCTCAAAGATTGTCAAAAGAGAGAAATCTCTATTCACCTCGGTCACTTACCTTCAATAATGGACTTCAAGGTTTAGCACACGTTTATTGAGGTTATCACTCGGTTCTGGGACGATAAGAAAATGATTTTTTTTTCAATTTGGGGATGTCGAAATAAAACCGACACTAGAGGAAATTAAGGATTTTCTGGACTCTATTGGGAGATGTGGCAAGAGGAAAAAATCTGCCAATCATCATATCTTTCTGCTGGATAGGCCAACTAGTGAAGAATTGAAGAACATGTTGTTACTGGTACATGCAAACTGGTTGGAAAACCACGATATACCACTAATGAGATTTTTCGAGAGATGGGGGCACGACATCTATTTCAGACTATTTTTGAATGAATTCCTCAATCACAGTACCTGGAGGCAAACTCAGACTATCGCTCTCTCTACATGCCTTTTAGGAACTATGGTGTTCCCTAAAGATGAAGGAAAGAAAATCGACACCCGGGTCGTGATGGTTGAGGACGCCATGTTTAGAGAAATTGATAGAAAAAAAGAAGAAAAGAAGTACTGTAGTTTGGCCCCTGTCATTTTGGCCGACATTTTTCGATCTTTAAGTATGTGTAAGAATAGGTTCCCATTTTTCTAAGGTTGCAACATTCTGCTTCAATGGTGGATGATTGACCATCTCTGCAAAAAAGGATGGTGCGAGTCCTTTTGATAATCATGAATTCTATCTAAGTGTCCGCAAATTCCCAATTCATTCCACCAGGGATGCGTGGGCAAGGATATTTAATGATTTGAGAGAAGAAGATATACAATGGATGTTACCAAACCTCAAGTCCGTGAGGATATCAAAACAAGGGTCCAAACTACGATTTGTGGTCCTTCCTGGCATCAGAGGATTGCGGCCCTACAACTCAGCAAGAGTGATGCAACAATTTGGTAGAACACAAATCACACCCGTCCAAGGGGATTCTAGCTCTTTTGTTGACGATTACAGCGGGAGCGGCAAAATACCTTTCGCTAAGATAATCTTCTAAGAATGGGCGGGACGTGTCAACATGAAATGGGATATGGCTAAAAACAGAAATGAAGGTGAGTATGTCGAAGAATACAAGACATGGTTGCAGAATGATCTGCATGGTGTAATGAACCCAACACCACGCCAGGTTGAGAAATTAAAGACGTACAGACAAGGCTTCAGATCTATACATACCATTTTCAGCAAGAATGGGACCGAAGGGAGCAAAAATTTCAGCAAAGGGAGCAAGAATTTCAGAAAAAAGAGCAAGAATTTCATTAAAGGGAGCAAGACTACAAGTTCTGAGAGTTAGAAAGTTAGAGCGTTTTAGCTGTGACGTCACAAGAGATAGCTGATACAAGGGCTTATCTGATGCGTTTGGACGCAACCCTGACGAGTAGATGAACACTCTACAAGTCGTACCAACATCTTCCAAAGTTGTGTTCGCTGAGCCGTACGTGTTCACAAGCAAGTGCATCCTCCGCAAAGTAGATAAGGCCAAAAAAGAAGCCGAGCCATCAACCTTTTAACACCCCTGTGTGGGATTGTTTTCTATCTGTATTCTCATTATATCCCCCTCCCTGAAATTTACCCCTTTTGATTGAAATTATGTAACAAATGCTATGATTTTTAGTGAAGTTTATTTTTGGGGATACAAAAATTTGTTTAAATGAAGCAATACATCCTTCAGATCACTAGGCCTACTCTTGGCACAAAGGGTCACATGCATGATTAGGACGCGATATATGTGTGTTTAATTGCTTACGTGCTATGTTGCTATGAATGAGAATATCATAAATTCACTTCTATTCTGAAATTTCCAGAAGAAATATACAGAAGTCACTATCACAAATGTCCGACTAAAACTTTCTGAGTCTTAAATTTCTCACTCAAAAGACATATCTCATCTCCAATTCCTAAACATTACTCTACTATCTCATGAAAGGCAAAATTGCAGCTATAGACAAAGGAAAAGGGTACTCTAACGAAACCAAGTGATGAACAGAGGATCGATAGGCAGAAGCAGCACGGAAAACATTTATATGAATTATTATTTCCTCCTAGATCCCCGAAGAGAAAATCAATGAAGAAAGTTATGAGGAGGAAAGTGATGAGGAGTTACTCTCCCGCTCACCTTCTTTCGAGGGACGTCTGGCAAATGGAGACGGAAAAATTTCTCTCGAGGAATATCCGCACGAAGGCTGGAAGAAGATAGAGGTCGTTTCATGCACTATCGTGTTTGAACAATATAGGTCTAGGGGCCTGCTAAGACTCTTTAAGAAGGCATCCCCCAAGCGGGATTAGGAGATCTCTGCAAGACGTGTGAATGTCATCCTAGGAAGAAAGGGCACACAATAAAGGGATGTGTTGGGTTTAAAAACGCACTCCACTAATATTCAGAATGGATAGTACTCCAAACACTTGGGGTGACGACGTCATTCTTGCATGTGATGAACCACGTCTTCATATACCGGTCACAAAGGGAACCAGATTCTTTCATTGTTCATTCACACCTTTTAAGAAAATTATGAGGGAAATCTACTCGGATTTGGTTCAGAATGGCATCTTTACCCATTACTACAAGAATGTGGACATGCAATATTCTCTTCAGCATGAAATCTAAAAGCGTTTTCCCTATCATCATCAAGCCACAGACCACAACATTAAAAAATGTCTCGACTTTCGTTACTACCTCGAATCCCTCATCGGCATGGAAAAGATTCAAGTAGGCATCCTTGTAAGGCCCGACCCCTATCTTTAAAAAATTTCTTCATTCTCCCTGTTAATATTAAAAGAAGATACGAAGGCCAGATCAACAGACCTCAAAGAACAGCTACAAGAAGACCTTAGGTCAACGTGATTTAGCCCTTCTGAGATAGTGTCAAACCGAAACAAGTAAACTCCTGCTTGTTTAAAAATGCATTTCCGTCCTTACTAGTGAGTTGAAGATATCCTCAAACAAAGCAACTTGTTTGTTTATCTACTCTATGTGTGACATTATCCATTTTGTATTCTAAATCTGCACTGAAAAATCTGCCTTTGAGTTGTTTTCCCTCTCAGGCACTTTAAAACTGATATGTGTCGATCAAAAGCTGGAAGGTCATCCCTATTTCACTAGATCAAAAGGTCCCGCAGATTCCTTCCCTAGACAAAGCTCAGACAAAGGAAAGACATTTATGGGGGATAGTAATGATGAAGTAAGTCTTACGGATGTTGTGTTGGCTCAACCCACCAAAGCGGACTAGAATTAGTTCATTCTGTAGATGATGCAACAGATTGCAGAGATGGGGGTAGAAATGCAAAGGAGACAGGAGTTTCCTCCACTAGGATTTGTTGTTAATGCTGATGATGGGAGACCTCCAATCTACTTCCTTTCTTCAAATATGGATCCATCCCATAAGCAGCCATCTACACCTGCTCAGAATCCAAAGGTTATAGATATGACTACCCAAAATCCTCAATATACTTCCGCATCCTACAAAACTCCACTTCCTCTTCAAAATAACCGCCCCTAAATGCCACCACATCCTCAAAATACCCACCATCAAATCGCTCCACCACCGCAAAATCAAAACCAAAATACCTTCAATCCCCAAACACCCCACCACCACTTAAATTAGAATACCAATTCTCATACTTATCCACAGAATTATCAAACCGCTCAAAATGCTCAGAGTCCCTCTGTAGATCCACCCTACATAAAAGAACCACTTTCCAAATTTTCGTCCCTGCCGAGCACGATCTGCACGGTTCTGAGCTGGACCATTATGAGGAACATGAAAGGGAGTGGAGGGAAAAGGAAGAGGCAATGCTGGACATAAAAGAATATATCAAAAAATCCATGAAAGAGCTCCAATGCATCCCTGATATCGCCGGCTTAGTTATGAAGATTTATGTATTCATCAAAATTAGAAACTTCCAGAAGGATTCAAAATCCCAAAATTTGATACTTTCTGAGGAGTGGGGAACCCTATGTCTCATTTGAGAGCCTATTGCGACGATCTCGTCGGAGTTGGTAGGGATGAAACTCTATTGATGCGGCTCTTCAACCGAAGCCTGTGCGGAGAAGCTCTTGAATGGTTACCTCGCATGAAACCAAGCAATGGCCCAGCTGGAATGCTCTAGCAAAGGATTTTATCGATCGTTTTGCATATAACGTCAAGATCGTTCCTGATCGATATTCTTTGGAGAAGATGAAGCCGAAATCTACCGAGACCTATAGAGAATTTGCTTATAGGTGGAGAAAGGAAGCTGCAAGGGTCAGACCACCTATGTTCAAAAAGGAAAGTAGAAGTGTTTGTGCGGGTGCAAGAGCCCTAATATTATGATCGAATCCTATTGCTCGTAGGAGCAAAAGTTTTTGAGATAGTCAAAGTTGGTGAGACTATTGAAGATGGGTTTAAAACGGGAAAGATAGACTGTGTTGCTGCATCACCCGGATCATCAGGAACACTGAAAAATAAAAGAGAAGAAACCGCCGCAGTTTCATATGGGGGAAAGAAAACCCCCAGAAGCTCGTCATATTTCCAAGGTCGTTCTCGGCCTTCCCAAAATTACTATCAAGCTCGCTACACGCAAGGTAGTCATCCCAATAATCCTCCAATTTATCATAATGCTACCTCCACTTATCCAAACGACCAAGCTCCACTATACAAAAATCCACCCCCGAATTATCAAAATCCATCTCCCATTTACCCAAATCATCCTCCACCCTACAAAATTCTATCTCCCTACCAGGGTGTTGCTCCCAACTGTGCTAACGTGCAGTCGAACTACCGAGCACCCCCTCCTGCGTATCAAGTCCAAGATCCACCGTATCAAAATCCCCACCCGAACTACTAAGCTCCAATGCCAAAATACCAGACAAACTCATATCCCAAAAATCAGGCTCGTCCTTAGAACAATTGAGGTTATCAACAGATGCTTTCATCAAAAGGAAGTTATGATCACCCTCGACCTCTGTTTAAGAAGAAACTTTCAAAGAATTTCACCGCGCTCGCAAAAAACCGAACAAAACTGTACGAATGACTGGCTGCAGCCGGATATATCCACCCAGTGGGGACCAAACCCGTGGATATCAATTCAAAATTCTATAGGCCAGATTAGAGATGTTCTTATCATTCCAACAGTGCTGCGCATGATACTGAAGACTGTATCAACCTCAAGTATAAGAATCAGGATTTAATTGTCCAAGAGGTGGTTTCTCTCCAACTAGCTGCACCTAATGTCAATACCAATCCTTTGTCGAATCATGGAGGAGGCAATGTTAGTATGATAGAAACAGACGATGATTGGTGTTGGACAAAAATGATAACTCCAATTGTTCATGACGAGTTGGAAAAGGTTGTAGCTTCCTTGAGCATCAAAGAGAAGAAAAAGTTCGTTATTTTGACACTTGGAAAGGCTGTTGCCTTGGTGCCATCAAAAAATCTTATCAAGCCAAAAATTGTGATTGAGAATGCTGCTGCACAAGGTCTGACCCGATCCGAAAGATGTTATACTCTTGAGGAACTTGCTCTCGGAGGTCAAAAGAAGGATCAAGCTAAAAGGCCAATAAGTGAGGGTGAGGCAGAGGAATTCTGGAGAAGAATACAACTAAAAAATTATTCTATTGTCAAGCATTTGGAGAAGACTCCAGCCCAAATTTCTGTATGGGCCCTGCTGATGAGTTCTCAATTTCACAAGAAGGCTTTGATGAAGGCTATCGATGATATGTATGTACCCGTGGGCACAACCAGTGATAAAATGGATGCTATGATCCACCAGGTTATTCGAGGGCATCGAATCAACTTTTGTGACGATGAACTGCCTTTTGAAGGCAAGTCCTACCACAAGGCACCACATATCACTGTCGTCTATTGCAAAAAAGTTTATCAATCTTGTCTTAGTAGATGATAGATCTGGTCTGAACATCTGATCGTTGTCGACGCTAAGGCAATTAAATTTTGACTTGGGAAAACTTGAGAAAAATCTAGTCAACATGAGAGCCTTCGATTGGGTTCAAAGAGATACCTTGGGAGCCATAAATCAGGTTATCCAATTGGGCCCTGCCGAGTTTAGCGCACAGTTTGAAGTCCTTGATATTGACACCAGCTACAACCTTCTTATAGGAAGGCCTTTTTTTTTCACACGGATGGAGTTGTGCCTTCTACCCTGCATCAGATGATGAAACTCATTTGGAAGAACGAAGAGCTAGTCATTCATAGCGAAGGTAGTCATTCTGGAAAACAAGCGCCGATTATCAATGAAAAGTCTCGAGGTACTGATTTCTACACGGTAGAGCTAATAAATGCCACCGGTGACGATTTGGCCCCATAGCCTACTATTCCCACCGTGTATAAGATGATGGACACCGTGATGCTGCAAAATAGGATCGAACCCGGTTTTGGATTGGGAAGAAATTCCCAAGGAATTATTGAGCCTGTTTCGGTCTTTGTCAGAGGGGCCAGATATGATTCGGGGTACATCCCACAGAATATGATATGAAGGCTAAAAAGAAGAATGATCAAGCATTATCTAAGCCAATTCCTTATTTGTATCAATCATTCCCGATTCGAGAATACGCCGAGCCCGATGACATTGGGGAGGGAATTTATGCACTTTTCGAGGAGATTGATGCTGTTATTGAGGAAGAGGTTGAGCTAGCTAGAATCTGTGATGCATATTTAAATCAATGTTAGTCCCGAAGAGGCCCGAGACCCATCATTTTGCTTATCTGAACTTTTAAATTTTCTTGTGATGTTTAAAAAGGCAACATGGACCTTGCCATGGCTAAAGTTTGCACTGGCTTTCCAACTAAATTAAAAGCCTCCTTTATTGAAAATTTGCTTAATTATTTATTTTCCTAACTTTGTCTATTTATGGTTTCAATAATATAAGTTTTAAACCTGCCAATGTCATGTCATGTCACGAGCTGAACAAACAAAATGATGCAGATGATGACGAGGTTGATGAATACGAAGATGAAATTGAGGTGCCGAAATATGTTGTCGAAGAGTTTCTGTAGTTAAAATCAGCATATGTTGAATTTAGAGCAAACTGAAATTGTAAATCTTGGAGACCAAGAGTGTGTCAAGGAGGTCAAAATCAGCGTCCATTTGAATAAAGATCAAAGAAAGGTCCTGATTCATTTACTTTCCGCGTACATTGATGTGTTAATATGGGAAGTCATGGACATGCTAGGGCTGAGTACCTGTGTTGTGTCTCACAAATTGTTGATTAATCAAAGGTTAAGTTTGGTGAAACAAAAGGCTCAGAAGTTCAAGCCTGAATTGATTTTAAAGATCAAAGAAGAGATCACCAAGAAGATCTAGTCTCGATTGGTGGATGTGACACAATACCCGACTTGGTTAGCCAATGGTTTTTTGGTTGCCAAAAAAGACAAAAAAATCAGGATTTGTGTCAACTATAGAGATCTCAACAAAGCCAGCCGTAAGAATAATTTTCCTTTGCAAAATATTCATATTCTGATTGATAACTATGCTAAACATGAAATGCAGTCATTTGTGGATTGTTACGCAGGTTATCATCAGATTCTGATGGACGAGGAAGATGCAGAAAAGATAGCTTTCATCACACCATGGGGTGTATATCATTAAAGGATGATGCCATTTGGCCTCAAGAATGTTGGTGCTACTTATATGAGGGCTATGACGACCGTATTTCATGATATGATTCATAAGGAGATCGAGGTTTACGTAGATGACGTCATAATCAAGTCCCCCGAGAGTTGGGACCACTTGACTTATTTGAAGAAGTTCTTTGATCATTTATGTTGTTACAACTTGAAGTTAAATCCCGCCAAATGCACTTTTGGAGTTCCATCCGGAAAGTTGTTGGGATTTATAGTCAGCAGAAGGGGTATTGAGCTCAATCCTTCTAAGATTAAAAGCAATTCAAGAATTACCTCCCCCGAAGACTAAGAAGGAGGTGATGAGCTTCTTAGGGAGGTTGAACTACATAAGTCGATTCATAGCTCAATCGACGGTGGTGTGTGAGTCTATCTTCAAGCTGTTGAAGAAAGACGCCTCGACAAAGTGGACTGAAGAGTGTCAGACTGCTTTTGATGCAATCAAGAGCTATTTGTCCAACCCACTGGTATTGGTTCCTACACGAGAAGGGAGTCCATTGTTGTTGTATTTGTCCGTCTCAGCTAGTGCATTCGGATGTGTACTTGGTCAACACGACGAGACAGGGAAAAAGGAGAAGGCTATCTATTATATAAGCAAGAAGTTTACTCCATACGAGTCTCGTTACACTTTATTAGAGAGGAAGTGTTGTTCTTTGACTTGGCTTGCACAAAAGTTGAGACATTATTTGTCTTCTTATACTACATACCTCATTTTCAGAATGGACCCGCTGAAGTAAAACTTCCAGAAGGCGATGCCGACTGGAAAATCAGCTAAGTGGCAAATGCTGTTGAGTGAGTTTGATAGTGTATGTGACTGAGAAGGCGATAAAATCACAGGCTTTAGCTGATCATCTTGCAGAAAATCCCGTTGATGAAGAGTATAAACCACTTAAGACTTATTTTAACAATGAAAAAGTGTCATTTGTGGGTGAAGATATTTCTGATGCATATCCAGGTTGGAGACTATTCTTTGATGGAGCGGAAAATCATCAAGGGAAAGGCATCAGAGCAGTCTTAGTTTCAGAATCTGGTCAGCATTATCCCATGGCAGCGAAGCTCCGATTTAATTGCACGAACAACTTGGTTGAATATGAAGCATGTATTCTTGGTTAGAAAATGGCCATCGATATAAATGTCCACGAGTTACTGGTTATTGGAGATTCAGTGACTCATCAGGTTCAAGGGGAGTTGGCCGTGAAAAATTCGAAGATTATACCATATGTGCAGTATGTACAGAAGTTGTGCAAGAGATTTCGTAGAATCTAGTTCAAACATACTCCCAGAATACAGAATGAGTTGGCCAATGCTCTTTCCATCATCGCTTCAATGATTAAACATCCATATACTGATTATATTGATCCTCTGGATATAGATATGAAAGAACATTCAGTCCATTGTTCACATGTTGAATCAGAACCAGACAGTTTGCCGTGGTATTTTGATATAAATAAGTACTTAGAGTACGGGATTTATCATGTAGATGCTACGATCAACTAGAAGAAGTTGATACGCCATATGGCTATTAATTTCTTTCTAAGTGGAGAAATCCTATACAGAAGGACTCCAGATTTGGGTCTTCTCAGATGTGTTGGCATGAGATTTTTCCATATGCTTTATTGAGTTATCGGACGAATTTCAGAATGTCGATTGGAGCTGCTCCATACTTGCTAGTATATGGAACAGAAGCAGTCATACCTATTGAAGTCGAAATACCGTGTTTGAGAATCATCCAAAAAGCTAAGTTAAGTAATGTTGAATGGGTCAGTAGGTGGATTGATCAACTAACTTTAATTGATGAGAAGAGAATTGTTGACGTTTTTCATGATCAGTTGTATCGACAGAGAATGATTAGTGATTTTCACAAGAGAGTGAGAACCAGAATTTTCGAAGTTGGATAGTTTGTCCTTAAGCGCATTTTCCTCATTAAGACGAATACAAGGGAAAATTCGCGCCAAATTGGCAAGGACCCTACATGGTTCGCAAGGTATTGTCCGGATGTGCTTTGGTCCTGTCGGAGATGGATGACACCGCATGGCCAAAACTTATCAACTCAGACGCTGTCAAGAGATACTAAGTGTGATGTTTCAGTTTATATTTTTGTCATTTATTTTCAACTGTTCTATTTTTCTAGTATTTGTTTTGTTTAAAATTTTTATCCCTCTTGTAATGAACTACGTCTGACCTGAATTCTCAAGAATGAGATACGTAGGCGACCTATGTCGGCCTCGGTATACCCGTTTATCCCCTTTAAATATTTCTTTTATTTGAACTATATTTGACCTGAATTCTTAAGAATGAAATACGTAGGCGGCCTATGTCGGCCTCGGTTGGTTTCTTTGTAATTTCTTATTATTGTCAGCCGTGAGGGGGGAACTACGTTTGACCTGATTCCTTCCTCAATGCGATATATAGGCTCCATAAGGGTTCGGTCATATATCCCGTAAGGTTTCTATTTCTCTTTGCAATAGAAACGGGGACATAATTTCATGACTCAAAAAATCTCCAAAAAAAAATATTCTCATCAACAAGCCAAGACTGAAAATAAGTCTTGATTCGCAACCGGGACAAATTTTTTGAGAGGATCTCAAAATTTCGTGATTTGCTCACCAATAGTCAAAGATAAATTTGAGACATGTAACTGAGACAGAAATTTTGAGTATGACCTCAACATTTCAACATGGGTTCATCGACATGTCTAGAGTACTTGGAATAATCCCCGTCGAATAATCAGATATACCTCCAAGCATCGAGCTCAAAGAAGTTCGCTAAGCCTGACGTGACATGACACTTGGCATTGACCTTTTTAAAAATATTACTTCTCAAAAATTTATTTTCTTAAAGATTTTCCTTTTATGTTTTATTTGTTTTGGCATAAAATATTTTGTCTTATCTATCATGATTTGGGAGACCAGGAAGATCAACCGGAGATAGCACGACAATGAGCAGACGACTGAAGAAATTAACACAGATTAGTTTGTTTTAAAACTAACAATTTTTCTATGGACGCAGGTTTATAGCTTTGCTTCGATATCAGCAAATTCCTCCGATCGATGAATATGGAGAAGTCGAGGGGAGGAGGAAGCCCTCCCAGAATTTGACAGAGTTTCTATAGACGTAGGAATTATTTTATACTGCTTATACCGGAGACTTGGGAGTATGAATGATTTCAGTTAATTTTCAACAACATGAAGTCTATAAAGAATGTCCAACTAGATTCGAGGTTGAATCAAGCGAAAATCTCAAGAAAGAGTTCACGGTTTTCGTAAAGTACGTCATTTAAAAGTCTAACTCATTAAATTGAAATTTAAAATTTATGTGATATAATAAATTAGTCGGTGTCATATATTTATTATTATTAATAAAAATTGGGAGGATGCACATTTATCTCCTTAGCCTGTGCCCGAAATCTCAGAGATACACTTAAACAATACTAAGGTCCTATTACCCTCGTGAACTTATTTTATTAATAATTTTCTACCCCTTTTCGGCCTACATAGCACTATCTTGTGGGCCCAATAATGATTGATTTTTTTTTCAAGCTAGTGTCAGGTAGGCCGAAAAGGGCTAGAAAATTACTTATAAAATAAGTCCAGGCGGGTAATAGGACCTTAGTATAGTATAAGTGTGTCTATGGGATTTCGGAAATAGGTTGAGGGAGTACTTATGCACTTTTCCATAAAAATCAAAACAACGTTTATTGGTGTTGAAGTTAATTGACAAGACATATATTTAAAGTTGAAACTTATTAAATTTAAAATTTGAAAACCTTAAAAGGTTAAAATTAGTGTGTGTTTTGTAAGGATTTATTTTCTTATGGTTATATATGATGTTATTTGGCTTGTTAAACTATTAACATTTGGGGGAATTAATACAAAATCCAATCACAATTTAGACTAGAAAAAATCTGTATATAATATAGGCGGAATGGTCTTGTGAACCCTTATATTTATATGCATTTGTATTGTGAATCCTTCTACTTACCCTTTTGTCATCTAGACCCTGAACTCAATAAAACAAAATTTAATAAGTCCCTTTGACCATTAACCAAGCTTATGTGGCATTTGAATGTCTGAGTTGGCTTGACAGAGTGAATACACGCGTGTAAAAGCAACTGAACACCATATTTAAAATTAAAAATTATTAAAATTATAAAAGAATAAAATAATTAATTATATAAAAAATAAAAAAATAAAAAAAACCCTTCTTCACCCCACCCACATAATTTTTCAGGCATGATCATATCTGCTCAACCATTTTTTTATTTCTTCCGACAAGACGAATGGTGGATGTGGCAGCTTTCTCTTGCAGATTTTTGCCATTTCACGGTTGGACTTAGTGGAGACCTAAAGGTGTCGGTTTGGCCAGATTTCGCCTTAGGTAGCAGATTTAGTGGTGGCTCACCACTGTTCGTGAGCTCACTGTTGACGGGTGTTTCACCGGAGAATGGTGTCAATAGTGGTTGATAGTGTTTTTGTACAACAAATGAGTTTGGGTTTTGGGTCTGAAAAAGTTGGGTTATGCGGCTGTTCGCCGGGAAAAAAGGGTTAATTAATTTTAAAAAACAAAACATACGAAAAAATTGTTCATAATTTTGATTAATTTTTCTTCTTTGTTTTGTTTCAGTCAAGATGATTTTAGAGATGAAAGATTGCAAGCAATAACAGAAGACAAAGGCATTTTATATCGATGCAGGGCAATAGGAAATTGCACATCATGTTACCCTAAGAGCCTTAGACCATATGAGGGGATAAGCAAGATGAAGACCAAACACTTAATTGGGATACCAGTGGACACTTGAATGGGGTTTTGAGTCAAGTTGAGATCCATTTTTCGGTGGTTGTTTTAGTTGGAAATGGTTGAAAAATGGGTCCTTGGTGACTTTGTGGTTGGTTTCCGGTGATTGGAGCTCAATAATTCGCTAGCAATGGAAAAATGAAAGAGAAACGTGGGTTGGTTGTTTATGTTGCTCGTTGGTGAACCTCGAGGTGACAGGTGGATCCATGGAGGTCAGAACAATAGGATTCTGTATTGTTTGTTGAAGCTGACCGAAAATGGAGTTTGGGTGGTTATGAGGAAGGTTGATGGTGGAAGCTTTGAGAAGATGGTGGTTTCACTATTTCGAAATAAATGAATATTTTATTTTAAAATAGATAATACATATAATTATGACGTGGTATTAATGTGAGTGACATAGATTTGACATGTCATATATGCAAGGGAGAGTGGGGTACACACATGAATAGAGGGGTTTAACAATCATTTTTTATCGAGTTTTAACACTATGATTTTAAATTTATTTTACCAAATTAGTTTAGGATTCTTTTTTTTAAACCTACAGATAATATTCCATTATCGTTCTTTTTCACCTTTCTGTATTCATCGTGGTATTGTTATTTCTTCGTATCACCATCATTCACTTAAAGCAATTTAAAACTATAATCATTAATATGTATGGTAACTATATATTTTTTCATTATTTTTGTTGGAGTAAATAGGCAGGAAAACTTTAAAAAGAAACAGAGACTCGAAGGTTAAGATAATTGTATGCTGAAGTCTCTTCTATTTTTCAGTATGTGAAGTAACAGGAAAGTACAACCTTATATAGACTAAAAAATAACAAACAACTAAGTCACTAAATGACCACTACTTTCATTAACTAAACAACAAATTACTAACAAAAAACACAACTAGAAAGTATTGCACCATGTCAACATATATATTAGCTAATAACTACCCCTAAAATATATGACACTACTAACACACTTACTTGACCAGATCATACTTTGAATCATGCAATATCGAGGCGCTTGCTTCAAACCATATAATGCCCTTTTTAGTGTATCGACCTTTGTTTTTATCACCCTTCTTTATGGAATCTTAAGGTTGTGCTACGTAGACCTCTTCTTATAGATCTCTGTTAAGAAATACCGACTTGACATCAAATTGATAAACTAGCCATTGTGACTTTGCAATCAATTCTAGAACAAGTCTAACAATTTCAAATCGACCAATTGGAGAAAAAAAAAATTTCAAAATCAATACCATATTGTTGTGCATATCCTTTTGCCACAAAACGAGCTTTATGCTTCGGCAGGCTTCTATTCGTTGCAAACATTGTCTTGAACACCCATTTCAAACCAATTGCATTTTGGTCTTCTGGTAGTTCCACCATTTTTCATGTGCCATTTTTTGATAGATTTCATATCTTCTAACAACGCTCTTTGCCACTCTTTCTTTTCAGTTACTTCTCCAAAAAGTGTAGCATTTGAAATAGCAAAAGAAAATTAACGAGTTGTATAAATGTCATTGACGTACTTGGGTTCAATTTTTTAAGCCTTGTTGATCTTCTTAATGAAATTGGCTCGTCTGAAGACTCTTCAAGAGTAGTCGATAAATAGTTTCTGCTCCATGAAGTTGAAGAAAATAAATCTAGAGAAGTGGTACTAGAACGGACTGCTGTAGCTGTAGGAGTTGGATGTTGAATAGCATCAAAAGTGATTCTAGTGAGCATAGGAATTTGTTTTTGCATTTTAGCATTGCTTCCTCTCCAAATCCAGCTTGTCATATTATCAAATATTATATCCCTTATAATTAAAGTCTTTCAACTAAGAGGGTTATCTATATTAAAAATGAGCTTTAGCGATAACTAATTAGCAATTGTTAATAAATATATATTTTTAGCAGCAATTAGCACTCTTTGTATATGTCCCTAAAGGCTTTAGCGAGATTGGATCTAATGACACTTAAGTAATGAACGTAAAAGCTTAAACACTCTTTATTATGTATCTATTTATTGTCGCTAAAAGTTATTTTTGTTGTAGTGATACAGTCTATATGCTTTAGATTGTGTGCAGTAACCAACAAAAACACATTTTTTTTTCATCCAACTTACGATGAAATTGGGAATTTATAAAAGCATAAGCAATACAACCACAAAATCTTAAGTAACTTACAAATGATTTTCTACCCTTCCAAGATTCAAATGGAGTTTGCTACATAACAAGCTTTGTTGGAGACAGATTCAATAAATGGATTGATGTCGCTATATGCCAAAAATTAATTCAATTCTCCCTTCATTTGTAACATGCTTCTTGCCATCTCCACAATAGTCCAATGTTTTTGCTCAGCAACACCATTTTCTCCGAAGTATAATGTGTTATCAACTCTCTACCAATGTCATTTTCCTCACACAAGAGATTAAACTCCTTGAACAAGAATTTTCTGCCTTTTATTTGTGTGAAACGTTTTTATGCATAGACCATTTTTATTCTCAACCTAAACTTTAAAGTATTTGAGTTTTTGAAACATTTCTGATTTTCTTTCTAATAAATAGATCCAACTTATTCGACTACAATCATCAATATATAGTGGAAAGTAACGACTCCCTTCAAAAGATGTAGTATGCATAGGTCGACATAAATCAATATCTATTAATTCAAGACATTTTGGAGCCCTCCAAGATTTTTCAACATGAAAAGACTTTGTAGTTTGTTTTTCATAAATGCACCCTTCACACAATTCAATAGAATTAATTTTTGATAGTACAAGAATCATACCTTCGTCAATTAGAAATTTCATGTCTTTTATATTAATGTTATAATACCTCAAATGCGACAGACTCATCCTTTGCACTTGCAACAAGAGCAAAACTTTCTATTATATAAACATCCAGCAAAAACATCTTATTTGATGTCATAGTGATGCAAACCATTTTGCCTGACTTTTTGTTTATAATGACACAAGCATCATCATCAAACCAAATAGATTTCCCATCGGACATTAGTTGTCCAACACTTAACAAATTGTATCCTAAATCAGTTACAAATTGAACGTTGTCGAACATTTCACATTTCATGGCTAATGTCAGTATCGACAATACCTTTTCCTTCAACATACATCTCTTTTGCATAGTCAAGCTACTCGTTTTTTTTGCTTCTCATCTATCTCCTAGAACAAAGATTTGGTGCCTGTTATATTATTTTAACAACTACTATTTACAAATCATACATCATTTGTCTTGTGATTCGTATTAATGCAAGTAATAAAGAGATAATTCTCTCCCTCATTTTCTGTAGCTACAAAGTTTATTTTCTGCTCTTTATATCAGCAATTCGCATTTATATGTCCGTAGAGCTGACAATGATGAAATTGAATGTCATTCTTTGTGTTACTTTTCTCATTGGACTGCCTATGATCATCATTCCTTCCTCTTCCTCTTCTATAGCCACAA
The DNA here is from genome assembly GCA_027704765.1 of Solanum habrochaites. Lineage (NCBI taxonomy): Eukaryota > Viridiplantae > Streptophyta > Magnoliopsida > Solanales > Solanaceae > Solanum > Solanum habrochaites. The sequence continues at coordinate 10,453,671 of JAKWJA010002491.1, forward strand.
CCTCAACCACTAAGAAATCCTCCTCTTCCTCGATCTCTGCTTGTTGGACCATTTTTCTCACCATATTTGGTTGTTGCTTCCTTCATGTGGAATGTTTTATCTTCATTCTTTTCAATAGATCAATTGAGTCTCGCCTCATGGTCTTGAAGAGATCTCATTAGTTCATCAAAGTAAAAAAGTTATACATTCTTAGACTCTTTTATAGCAACAACTACATGATCAAATTTTGAAGTCAAGCTTTGCAGTATCTTTTCCAGAATCGTTTGATCAGAAAATTTCACACCACATGATCGAATTTTGCTGACAACTTTTACTACTATGGAAAAGAAATCGACAATTGATTATCCATTTTTCATCATCAAGGTTTTAAACTCACACTAAAGTTATTTCAATTTCACCACAAGGACCTTTGAATCACCTTGAAACTCCTTCTGTCGAATGGACCAAGCTTACATTGATGTGATTGCTACTGCGATCCGTGGAAAGTGGATGCTCATGAACTGAATGTTAGATAAAAATCAGTGCTTTCGCATCTTTTTCTTCGTCAGGATTTGCGAATTCCCGTTCTATCAAGTCCCAAAGATCTTGCGATTTGAGTAGTGTTTTCATAGAAATACTCCAAAATTTGTAGTTTTATCCCTTGAAGATGAGAATGAGTGGTTTTGTCATGCTCAATGCATTGTCATTACTTTTCATGGCTCTTATACCAATGATATTGAAGCAAAAAGGCAGGAAGTTAACTTTAAGAAAAAACAGAGGCTCGAAGGTTAACATAATTATATGCTGAAGTCTTTCCTGTTTTTCAGTTTGTGAAATCATAGGAAAATACAAGTTTATATAGAATTACAAATAACAAAATACTAAGTCACTAAATGACCACTACTTTCATTGACTAAACAACTAATTACTAATTAAAATACAACTAGAAAGTACTGGACCATGATAAACATATTTGCTAACAACTAGTTCTACAATATAGGACACTACTAACAATCTTAATTGACTATGTCATATTTTGAATCGGTCTTCAATAATTTTTTCTATTTCAATTTTTTTAATGTCTTGACTAGGAAACATGATTCAACTTATAACAACATAGTTACTTTATCATCATTCATTATATTTAATATACTTCACTTTGAATGAGCTTAATAGTAACTTAAGATGCATTGTTTATAAAGAATCTTTTTCTTGAATAAAATAGTTTGAATATTTAATTAAGCTATTTTTCTCTTGTTAATCTAACAACTATTATCCTCATGTTGTAGGACAAATTTGGATTCTCTAACTTGCCTGAAAAAAATACAAAAGATATTAAATCTTCACATGAGGATATTCCACAGTTTAGTGATGAATCAATATGGAGTTTCAATCACTTGCTATTGAATTTAAATTTTTCTTGATTATGCTCATCGTAGTGATTTTAGTGTGCGCAAAAATCGAATCACTAGATCAACAAAATATAAATCAAATAATAGGTCAAGAATATGTTTTTTCAAAAGAAGAATTTTGCTAAAAAAGAGCCTCGAGAAAAATATACAACGAGATGAAACTAGAGAAGGGTGTAAAGTGTTAATACATTTGTCGAAGAAAGAAGAGGAAAAATGGGTTGTTTCTAAGCTGATCTCAACCCATAATCATGAAATTGCTTCTCCATATAGCCCAAAATTCTTGCAATCGAAAAGAAAAAATCTTGTTGATCTATTATATCATTCACGTGTTCTTCCTAGTAAAATTGCATCAATATTCATTACTCAAGCAAGGGTATAGAAAATCTCTATTACTTCAAAATTATCTATGTACTAAAAGGCAAAAGAACCTTGAAAAAGTATATGTACATTTGATGTTGAATTACTTTCAAAAGTTTCAATATGAAAATATAGGCTTCTTTTATACAATAAAAATGAATGTAGAAAGCCATTCCGCTAATTGGTTTCAGGTAGGTTCTATGTCTAGGATAGTTTATAAAATTTTTGGTGATGTAGTCATTTTTACCCTAAATCAATCCATTTTATTTAGTTGTTCTCTTCTCTGGAATGAAACTCAAGAAATTTTTGAGGGCTCACTTCTAACTTTCAAGAGGCAATGTTTGGTATTTTTGCCCCGTTCAATTCTCACGGATTAGGATTCTACAATAAAAAATGTAGTCGCAAATGTGTTTCCAAATTGTGCACACCACTTTTGCATGTGACACATTAAGAAGAAAATTTCTGAATATTTAAATCACGTCTATCATAGCTTTGATGATTTCAAAACTAAATTTAGTAAGTGTCTACATGGTACGACAATGCCTAAGGAATTCTAAGCTGCAAGGATTGATATTATAACAACCTATGATTTGAAAGAAAATAGTTGATTGCAAAGAATATATGCACAATTTGTGAAAAATGAATTTCAACATATGTGGAAGAAATTTTCGTGTAGGAATATCAACAACTCAAAGAGGTGAAAGTATGAACAATTTTTCAAAGATTAACTTAACTCTAGTATATCGATGAGTGTATTTGTAGCACAATATGACAAAGTTATTGATGCTAGGTATGATAAAATAAGGGAAAGGGAATATAAGACAAAACATTCAAAATCTATATTGAAGACTTTATATCCAATGGAGGATGAAGCAACAAAGGTATATATATACCAGAAGAATATTTCGAAAATTACAAGACGAATTGATTCAGTCTCAGAATTTTATTTCAGAAAAGATTGAGGTTCGGAATTAAATACATATCTATAAAGTTAATTTATTTAAAAAATAAACTCCTACACACACGATTATATTGAGCCTTATATGAAAAGGTGCTACTTGTTCTTGTCGTAAGTTTGAGTTCATGGGAATCTTATGTCGGCATGTGCTTATGGTATTTATAAAGAAACAAATTTAAGCACTTTCATCCCATAATTTATTTAATTTATGGACAATGTATGCAACCAAAGAAAAAGTTAATGACATTTCAAATGATAAATCACAAGTGAATAAACTTGTTTCGTAGTGAATTTATGGATTTGAATACTTCTAACACTGAATTTGTACTGAAAGGTCAGTTACACACTTTAACTATCATAACAATCTATTACACACCTTAACTACTTCAAAGTGAGTTTAATATCACCCTGATATATTTAACACCACTCTCAATGTATGCAGTGTATTACACTCGCTGCTATATCAATGCCACGTCAGAAATTGTATCTTCTAAATCTTTTTTACTTTCTTTGCTTTATAACTTATGTTCTATTTTATTAATTATATTTTACATTAATTAGTTTCTAATCAATTATTTAAGTTCTCTAATAATTATGTCTTGATAATAGCAAAATGGTAAAGAATAAACTTTTAGGAATGACCATCAAAAAGATTATCCAAAATCTGGAGTTTACTCGTGTAGTTGAAGAGTTCTTCAATTTCAAAATGTACCGACAAGAAGGTTTATTTAATTTCTTCCATTAATTGGTCATGGAAAATGAGATTCTATTGTTATTTGTTGCGGCTTATAGTTGTAAATATTTTTCAGATCTATACATATATTTGTTTGTTCTTTTTTCATGTTTTTCATGGAGGTTTCTTAAAAAATCAAGATTAATAGAAAAATAATTTTCTTCCCATTTTCAATCAATTGCCCAATTCACTCAAAATGTTCGACGAAGCTCCAATTGAAACATCTCAAATTTTTACTCCCATTTGAAGTAATTTATTTCTTGATTGCTTCTTGTTATTGGTTTATTTTAATTTTAATGGGGGTGTGGAGAATATGAGGATGGTGGTGTGTGAAGAAGAAGAGATGTGGGGGTGGGGTATAGTAGACATTTTGATTTTTTTTACTTTCTTAATGACCTGACACACATTTTTTATATAATTATTACTATTTTTTCATGTCAGCTTTAGGGGGTAAATTAATTCACTTTTAAATAGCAGAGGTGTGTAATAGATCACCATGATAGTATAAGCGTATAACTGACTTTTCGGTACAAGTTTAAAGAGAAATCTATGCCTTTTCCCAATTTAATTATATATGTTTCTTCTGTTAATACCCCAACAAATAAATCAAACAAAGTAGTACTAGGAAGATTAGGATTACTCAATTTCGTAGAAAAATAATTAGCTAAAGCTCTCTTCATGAATTCATGAGCCAGAATTGAAGAAAAATAATAACTAGACAACATAATGACAATTATACACTAATAGAATACTTGATTTAAATTATTAGTGTGTCAGATTCACTATTCCCAGAGGCGGACCTACATATAGCATTGTGGGTGCTCGAGCACCCATTGATCTCGATGTAAAGTTTAGGTAGGTAAGAAAGAAAGTTAAGAAAAAAAGGTATAAAATATTAGTGAGCACCCATAACATTAAGTTTGTTATGGCGCATTGGTTGATATAGTTGCTTAAGGCTCTTGTTTTGGGCATATGATGGATCGATTCCCATCTAAGGTGCCTTTTTTAATTATTTATCTTCTCAGTTCTCATTGGTGCTTTGTTTTCCCAATTCTAGCTTCTCTTGATCTTTTTTTTTTCTTTTACTCTTATGTAATTTAATTTTAGATAAGTGAAAAGGAAAATGTAAGATTACAAATTTATTGTAGCAAAAAAAAAAGAATCTTTTTAAAAGATTTCAATAAACTACCACTAATGAAGACTTGAATATTTCTAAATAATTATTATTTATAAATAAAAGAAGAAAAATATATCTATGAGTGAGTTGTCTCGTTCATGGATTATATCACAAATGAATATCATAATATAATGACGTCAAATTTTTTATAATGTTCTTGAATTTTCCATACAAAAGGTGATAACAATTGTAAGTCTTTCATTACCTTGTTTTTACTTACAGAAAAAAAATCATTCCAATCAATTAATTCTACATGTATAATTTTATGTAACTGGTACTAAATTTATGTTAAAACAAAAAAGTTAAGCACTCATTATTGTAAAATTCTGGATCAGCCACTAACTATTTTAAATGGTAGAATGATATTAATGTATATAATATTTTTATGTATCGAATACATACGTTTGTAATATTGATTTCAATAACCTGTTCTTTAACATCAACAGGAGATCGATCAACATCTTCATCATGAATTGAAAAAATCATGTGCATTGGTGAAATATGTTATTGAAAGAATTGGTCAGAAGTGAATTGTGGATCAACGTTATCTTTCTCTACAAAATCATCCACCATATATGGCATATTAATGCCACCAATATCCTTCATTAATCAAAAAATCAGTATAACACAAAATGAAAAGGCAAACAAAAAAGGAAAAAAAATAACATTTCACTTTTGTTAAATTTCGCGCCAACAACTTTGATAAACTCAGAATGATTTTGTTTTATTAACTCCCCAAGATAATTAACTTGTTTGTCAAGTTATATTCAACTTACACATGTTTCGAAGAATTAATGTTAAATAACAAGATGTATAAAACAAATGATTGTAATACTTGCATAACCCTTCAAGTATTGCTTCAGTACTTCTAATTAGGGGTGTGTATTCGGTGTTACGGTTTGATTTTATTCTATTCGATTTGAATTTTCGATTTTCAATCTTAAAGTAGTGTAATTCAATCCGAATCAAAATAAATTTGGTTCAATTTGATTTTACTCTTTTTGATTTGTTTTTTTTTTGTTTTGACTATTCTATTATAATTCAAATCATAACTAATTAATAACATAATCGAAGTTATATTTGCATGCTTCAAAAATAAAAATTTCATTCAGTGAAAAGTAATAATATCGATTCTCTCAAATACCTTTCCATTATAATCATAAGTAAAACACTAAAACACAATACTATCAATAATTTCAGTGAAACCAACTCTTAACTCTAGAGTACTATCACTAAACACAAAATGCATTGAGGTTGAACCAGCAATTCATCTCATGTCTTCAATCAAGTCTTAAACCTGCAATATGATGAATTCTTTTTAAAAAATAAATAGATAAAAACAATTAGCACACAAATAAAACAATTAAAACTGAACTTACAATAAACGTATTTGACTATATGTCACTTATGGATGTATCTTTTTCCTCACTGCTCAAATCTTTATAGGTTGCCAAAAGATGTCATCAAACAAGTAACATATTAAACTCTTTACAATTTAAAAAATATTCAAAAGCTTAAAATTTTACCATCTTCAAGTTGCTCCAGATTATCGATATCCTCCTCCACTCTAATAGGTTGAGATTTAGATTGAAGCCGAGATTGAAGACAAATTATAGCTTGCACCAACTTAGGAGTTAATGAACTTCTGAATGAATTCTAGAACACGATCTCCCGTTCTAAATGCACTTTCTGATGCAACAGTAGAAATTGATATTGCTAACAGATCACGAGCCATACCACCAAGAACATGAAATCTACTTAAATTAATTTTCGACCAAAGCAAAATATTAAAATTATCACTTTAAGCTTCAGTTTCTTCAAGAAGACATTTTTCCGATTTCGCTTTACTCATACTTCCACATTCAACTCTATGTTTCTGGTATTCCAGTTGCCATGCATTTCCTGAAATATCAAATGTGTTGCTATCCGGTACAATAGGCAATGGAAAATGAGGAGATCGTAATTGAACTCTCGTTAATATTTCATGATGTTGGGTTTTAGCAAGTGTGAATGGGGAAAAGAAAAGAGAAAAACAAAAGTGAGGGAACCACTTGGAGAGAAAATGAAAAGTCATGGCAAAAGTTGCAATGAAAAGTCATTCTTATAAATCTTGCAGGGTAACGGAAACATTCCGAAAAGTGTTACTCTTTCGAAAAGTCGTTACTTTTCGAAAAGTCGTTTACTTTCCAAAAAAAAAAAATAGTTATTTCATAACAGACACAATATTTTTAGAAAAAGTTGTATGTTTTTCTACCAAGGACACAACTGTTCGGGATAAAAGGGGGTCTGAAAGATTTCACTGAACAGACATGTTCTTGATGAAAATGGATATAAAAGGAAGTCAATTTTGATTTGTATTTAATCACTGCTGAAAATTTTTCACTCTCTGCATTTTATTTTTCTCTTCAAATAAAAATCAAGTGTCGATTCGACTGAGTCTGTGTGACTTGTTTGCTGTTCTTTAAGTTCGTTGAAGTTTAAAGAAGGTTGAGGTTACAGAGCTATTTCTTTTACAGTTGAATCCGTTTATCTTGGGAGAAATTAATCCATAACCTGGGGACAGTGAGGGGATTAAATTTCTTAAGAAACCACAGTAGTTCTGTGGACTCGGATATTCATTTTGTATTATATATTAGTCTTGCTTCATCTTATTTCTGTTTCTATTTTTGTTTATTAACTTTATAAATGCACGTTGTTGTTGTTGTTGTAACAATAACAATCTTAAGAAATTTATAGTTTCGTATTGAGGTTTCTGGGATTAAACCTTTATGGTTTCTACTCTGCCTTTTGAAATTTTTAAAAATTCATTCGATTAACGATTAAAAGAACATAAAAACTTTATCGTTAAATCAGAAACAGTGTGTGTAAAGATTTTTGTTATTTACTGTTAGTATTTTAAATACTTAAATTATCTGCCATGTGAGAAAAAAAATGAAATCATTCAAGTCAAACAAATGCTGGAACAGTAAGTGCTATGTTTTTTTTCTGGCAACAACAAACGGTTGCACATAATCGTTCAAAATGTGCCTTAGCACCGGCTGTGAGAAACCGCAAAGTTTTCTGGAGTTCGACTTTAAGCAGATCGGCCAGCAAAAAGATGTTCTGCTATCTCACTACGTTCTGAGTCTACAGAAGTTCATCAAGAGAATGTTCCTGTTATTGTCAGATGAAACGTCAGGCTGTTTTGATGAACGATTCTTGAGTAAACAGAAAGCATGGACACACTCAGATTTTTTGTGTATAAAAATTATATTTGAGTGGTCTACAAGAGATCTGTACAATGTGTACAGCAATGAAAAACCTCAAAAAGAACTTGGGGATGCTTTAGAAAAAGAAGTCCAAAACAGATAGATGCCGGAAGAAAAGTCATTGTGGCCAAAAATTCTGGACTTAAGATGATCTGCTGACAGTAAGACTGTTCGTCCACCCAAGTCAAGATGCAGGCAAATCATGATCTCCTTGCTGAAGGATTGATTGTGAATGATGCTTTTCAAGTGGCGGCAATGATTGAAAAGTTACCCCATTGTGGAAAGGATTTTAAAAAATACTTTGAAACACAAACGCAAAAGGAGATGACTGTTGAAGATCTCATAGAAGGTTGAGAATCGAAGAGGATAATAAGGGCATGCCCAGAAAGGGGTCCGTGGTAATTCAGCAATATGTGGAGTAAATTTTGTTGAGAAAGGATAACACAAATTAAGAAAAGAAAGAAAGCATCTGGTTTCAAAAAGCAATCCTCCTAAGAAGAAATTCATGGAAACTGCTTAATTATGGTAAACTATGGTCATAAGGGCTAATGAATTGCGGGGTCCTAAGAAGGACAAGAAAAAGAGATCAAACAAACTTGGCTGAATCCAAAGGACGAAATGGACGATCTCTGTGCCAATGCTTTCAGAATGTAACTTGGTTGGAAATCCAAGAGATTGGGGATAGATTCTGGGCCTCATGCCATGTTTGTGCAACAAATAATTATTTTCATCATAACTCCAGCACTTGAACAGATGATAAATTCTTTATGGCAAACTGCTGTGATGCAGAAGGTTGGAAGGAACTGACCAAAGCCTATTAAAGATGGGACATCAGGCAAGGTGGTGACTTTGAATAGGGTCTCATAGGCCAGAAATTGAGAAAAGAATTTAGTTTCATTCAGTTTTGAACCAAAGTGGATTTAAATGTGTATTTATTCTGGACTGATAAAGTAGTAGTAGCAAAAAGGATATGTATGTAGGAAAAAGTTACCTTAGTGATGGTCTTTTCAAACTCAATGTAATTGAGTTGAATGAATAAAGATTGGCTTCTTCTTATGGCTTGAGTCTAAATGGTTATTGGCATTGAACGTTTGGGACACGTTAATAACAAAACCTTGCGAAAAACTGATTAACTTAAATATTTTCCAAAATTTGAGTGCAATAAATCAAAATGTCAAATTTGTGTTGACTCTAAGTATGGCTAAGCATTCTTAGAAAGCTGTTGAAAGGAATTCAAATCCATTTAGAATGATTCACATGAGGATGTTGTGAAATGAATCAACACCACACGTGGTGGGAAAAAGATTATAACTTTATTGATGATTGCACTAGATATGTTATGTCTATTTGCTAAATAGTAGATGAAGCAAATAGATGCGCATTTAGGCTAAGATAAATAATGAAGGAGGTTGAAATCAGTAGATAAAAGATAAAAATGATCAGAAGTGATAGAGGTGTGAGAATATGGAATCTCATTGCAGAAATATTTTAGTAAAATGAATAATCCATCAAATACTGCTCCCTACCTCCTCAGTCTAATGGAATTGCAGAAAGAAAAAATCGGAACATTTAAAAGAAATGATGAATGCAGTACTATAAGTTCAGTTTACCAAAGAACTTGTCTTTTTTTTTTTTTTGGCTGGGGGGACAGCTATCCTTACAGCAAATCAGATACTTAACAGAGTTGCCTCACTCAAAGACAAATGTAATTCCATATGAGAAATGGAAAGGTAGAAAACCATTTGAAATATTTCCAAAAGTCGTGGGGGGTGTCTAGCCAAAGTCCAAGTTCCTATTACCTAAGAGGGTATAAAAATAGACCTAAGAAGGTGGATTGTTGTATCATGGGATATTGCGACAAATAGTAAGCAATCATGTCGATTTTGGTTCCAAGTCCGACAAAATTCGGAGATTCAGATAATACGTAATGGAATCAGGATAGTGCTGAATTTTTAACATCACTATCGTATAAAACTTAGACTTGAGTCATCTAAGTGGGGGATCTAAACAACCCAGAGAAGAACCAAAAAGGGAGAAGAACAAAATGAAGAAAGTTTAAGACGTAGTAACGTACAAAAAGACATCTACTTTCCTTTGGATCAGTTTTGTACATTCCTTGAAAGTGAGCCTCAATAGTAATGAAGCAATGTGTTTCTGAGGGACCTCCTCAACCTCTTGGAAAGAGGCTGTTTGTTAATAGTGAAAATTAATCAATCTTAAGCAATCATACTTGGGAGTGGTGGATCTTCCTTAGGGAAAAAACCGTTGGGTTCCAAAATGGATTCTTAAAAGGAAGATGAAGACGATGGAAAAAACTATTGACAAATATAAAGCAAGCAATTGTTGTCAAAGTTTTAGAAAAAAGCAGGTCTTGATTATTTGACACATATTCGCCAGTGACTAGGAGTGTTTTGTTACATCAATTCGGATGTTAATTGCACTGCTGCAGTATACGGTCTTGAAATTCATCAAATGGATGTGAAAACAGCCTTCTTAAATGAGACTTGAAGAGGAAATTACATAGAACAACTGGGGTTTTGTAGTTCCTGGTTAAAGAAAAGAACGTTGTTGCAAACTTATTAAGTAACTTATGGGCTAAAACAAGCACCAAAACAATGGCATGCAAGAGTTTGAATTCAAAACCAGTTGTCAAATGGATTTAGATCAATGATGTGATAAATGTGGTACTTAAGAGACTCCAAATCAGGAAGTTGTTTATGCCCATATGTAGATGATATTATGCTTCTAATGAGCAAAGACATTGGCTAATATAAAAGGCTAACAAAGCGTATGCTTGCTAGTAAGTTTGATATGAAAGATTGGAGTATGCTGATGTGATATTAGGATTAAAATTCTTAAAACTCCTAACGGTTCTAGCATTGCTCTCAAATCATATATTCAAAAGATACTTTGAAAATTCAAAAATGTTTGAATTTAAAAGGGGCAAAGACTCCAATTGATGTAAATCTTAATCTTGCAAAAATAAAGGCGAAAGTCAGTCTCAATTGGGACTAGCTAGCGTATTGGGGAAGCTTAATGTATGTCAGGAATTGTTACACGACCAGAACAAGCTTGCGCATCGATAAACTGAAGTCGATACACAAGTAATCTAATATAATCATTGGTTGGCAATGAGAGAGTTTTGGGGATATTAGGATGACACTCAAAACTATGTTTACATTACAACAGATATCTTGACGTTCTTGAAGGATATAGTGATTGCAAATTGGATTACGGGGTCAACTGAAACAAAAATCCACAAGTGGATACGTTTTTTTACTATTGGTGGAGGAGCAATATCTTCCTCGGAACTCATCCCCCAACAAAACATGTATAGCTCGCGCTACAATGGAGTCGAATTCATTGCTTTAGACAAGGAAGTGAAGAAGCTGATGGCCCGGAATTTCTTAGAAAGATATTCCATTTTGGCCCCAAACAATGGCCCCTATATGCTACATTGTGATAGTCAAGCCTGCAATAGGAAGGGCTGGAAGCATTATGTATTAACGGCAAGTCTCGTACATAATGACGAAGACATATACTCTGTGAGACTGGACAAACTACTCTCTAGTGGAATATCACAATTGACTATGTGAAGTCAGAAAGATAATGGGTCGGATCACTTACAAAAGGCCTTAAATAGAGAGGGAGTGAGAAATCATCGACGGGAATGGACTATGGCCGAGAAACAAGTAATCGTGGCGGTGTAACTCTACTAGAATGAAGACTGGAGATCCCAAGATCTAGGTTCAAGGAGCTAAAAAACAAAGTAATTGATGACGGTTCAACATTGTCAAAGGAAAAATAAAATAAAATATTATATTATTTTATGGTCCAGTTCATGATGAGACCAAGTTTAGTAACTAGGATAAAGACATTAAAGCTTTTGTAATGGTTTCAAGTTTGATTACAATGGAATATAAATGGGTGTATATATGAGAAACAACATTAGAAATCACCTATGTAAGTGGTGAAGTAGTAAGCCGCTCAAGGAGAATCCGGGTAAGGCCAGTTCTTTAAGCCGTACTAACCAAGATGTTGTTCATGCTCGAAACGAAAAAACAATGAGAACTAAGAACAGTTCAAGGTGTTGCTTGTGTGACATATGTGTCTAGGTTACACCAAAGCTCGGCGGTTCAAAGATATCAATCTAGCGATTGGACCGAGTATTCCAATATTATGTTCACTACGGAAGTTTAAGGGAAAACTACTATCCAGATGCGATTAAACCTTTACCTACAAGGACACACAAGTTTTTCATGCATATGTTTTTTAACAATAGCCTTCCCATTCATGTGGGGGATTGTTGGTTTTAGCAAGTGTGAATGGGAAAAAAAAAGCGAAAATATCAAAAGTGAGGGAACCACTTTGGAGGAGAGAAAAATGAAAAGTCATTGCAAAAGTGCAAAATGAAAAGTCATTTCTTATAAATTTGCAGGGTAACGGTAACATTCCGAAAAGGTGTTATCTTTCCGAAAAGTCGTTACTTTCGAAAGAAAAAAAAAAATAAAAAAAAAAACAAAAAGCGTTTACTTTTCGAAAAAGTCGTGTACTTTTCCAAAAAAAAAATAGTTATTTTCCTAACAGACACAATTTTTGAAAGTTGTATTGTTCCAAAAGACACAACTTTCTGGTTAAAAAGGGGTCTGAACAGATTTCACTGAACAGACATGTTCTGATGAAAAATGGCTAATAAAAGGAAGTCAATTTTGATTTTTTAATCACTGAAAATTTTCCTATTGCATTTATTTTTCTCTCAAATAAAATTCAATAAGTGTCGATCGACTGAGTCTGTGTGACTTGTGCGTCTAGTTCGTTTGAAGTTAAGAGTTTGAGGTACCGTGTATTTCTTTAACAGGGTTAATCGGTTTTATCTGGGAGGAGAAATGAATCCATAACATTGGGTACAGTGAGGGGAGTAAATTTCTGAAGGACACACGTAGTTTCTGTTGGACTCGGATTAATTCTTGTATTTATATTATTTTCTGCTCATCTTATTCTGTTATATTTTTTTTATTAATCTTTTAAATAAAGTGTTGTAAGAATAACACATTAAACAATGAAACCAGGTATGACTTTGCTTAGTCTCTTATTTTTCACCCTTGCACTTTTATGTACATTTTTACAAGTACAAATGGCACGTAATCAAACTTGAAACAAGTATCAAACACACAGGCCAAAAATATCATCTTATTCATTTTAGACGGATCAACCCAATACTTATCAACTTCCTTTTCATCATTTTTGCCATTGAATTTACAATATTTTCATTTTCCATCAACCATTCAAGAAGTAATAAACTCCACTGATTTCTTTGAAATGAACATTAGATGTGTTATAAAATGAACCTGAAAGTCTTATGGTACAGGTATAAAAAGTTTCAAGAAATTCTTTCAAATGTCTCACCTTCATCCAATCACCACTTATAACTGACCTGCCGCCATTCCATCCTCATGAAGATGTGTAAGAAGATAATTCAACAAACCAAAATCAAGGCAGCCATACCTTACAAAGGCTTTTTCAAATTTTTGTTCTGTATCCAACATTAAATATGTGAAATTCCATCTAGTAGGAACATCCAAACATAACATTTTCTTACATGCTATCTTTTCAATGTCACAACAATCTTTAAATTTTTTATATCTTACTGGGGATTGCCTAACATATCTTACAACTTGCCTAACACGTTTCACCGACTCACCAACTTCCTTCAACTATCTTGAACAGTTAGATTGATTATATGAGCCATACACCTCACATGAAGGTGTGCACCATCCATCAAATTAGTTTTCTATTTACTCAATTATTTAGATAGCCCTTTCACTGTGGTATCATTCGAACTAGCATTGTCAACTGTAACAGTAAATACATCCTCTAAACCCCAATCAAGTAAACATTTAGTAATCACATCATCTATATCATCACCTTTATAGCTAGAAATTGGATAAAAAATTAATATTCTTTTGTGCAGTTTCCAATCTCTATCAATAAAATGAGCGGTAAGACACATATCGTTTATTCTTTGCACCGAAGTCCACGTATCAGTTATAATACAAATTCTTTGGTGGTATTTTTTAAAGAAATATTTTAATTTTTTTTTCTCTTCACAGAAAATCTCAAAACAATCTCTTGTGACAGTTGTATAAGAAGCATTTCGAAATAAAGGTTATGCCATTTTCACAAACTATTTAAAACCTTTTTTTCAACCATACTAAAAGGTTGCTCATATATAGTTATCATCCGCGCTAAAGCTTTTCTTATTAACTCCTAATCAAATTTCTGAGTGTTAACAATTACATCACCATTCTAACCATCTAACTTTCGTTCAAAGTTTAGCAGTGATTGAGTATTATCAACATTATTATGGATATATACCTTACAATGCTTCCTCACATGAGTAAGCATTTGTGATGTGCCATTGATTGTATCAGCTCCATAGTTGTTCCCACAATGCTTACACTTTGCTTTAATGTCTCGATCTCCGTCAATCCATTTTTCAAAATGTTTCCAAACCACTGATCTTAGTTTCATGGATTTTTTTTGAAGAATCACTTGAAATAGGAGTCTCGGATATCTCTTCATTTGAAACTGTGGTCGAAACATCATTAGTCTGAATTTCTTCCATCTATGTAAAATAGTAAAAAAAAAAAAGGAAAAATTACATAAAGTGAATACATTTCAAAAAATAATACTCATTTTAGCGATTACTTTTGTTGATTACCATTTTTTATAGCAATATTGTAATAAATCGTAAATATGTATTAAAGTGGAAGTATTTAATGCAATATATTTGATTATGAATTGTTTTTGAAATATATTGGTTGTTGGTAAAAAGGTCACATTGTGTATAAGTGATTTAAAATGTGTGATAAATGTATTACAATCATTAACAAACTTGATTATATGTGAATAATAAATTGTTCTTTGTCATATGTATTAAATGGCTATTAATAAATGAATAAAAAGCGATCAAGTGAAAAAAAAATATTTTTGTTATAAATGATAAATATTTTATTATTTAGCACAGTTATGTGTTTCCCTAAAAAAAAATTATTTAAATTACTATTTAAAAATTTTTTTTTTTTTTTTTTTTTTTATTGTCCAAAAAAAGTTAATACTTGACTAACATTAGTACATGACATACCCCAATTATGGCAATATATTTCTTATTAAGAAACATAGAATGTGAAATTTTTGCAGATGGTGCTCTTCCAAACATCTTTTCCATTTCCTTATATATGTTTTCACGTCAAATTTATATAGGTCCCTTGGAGCCATTACTGTACATCATATACAAATATTGTACAAAGAGAGTTTAAAACTGGTGTCATACATGCTTTATTATTTATTAACTAACAAAATTTGCATATTGTTTTGCACATCTACATTTAAGAGAAGTAGATTTTAAATATGTTATGATATTACTATGAAAACTATTTAAAATCAACTATTAATAAATTTATACTTTATAGTATTAATAGATAAGAATAACATTAAAAAAATAAAATAAAAACTTACTAGCAATAATGCAAAGAAGAAGAAAGCTAAAAGCAAGAAAAAAGAGCAAATGACAAAATGTAAAAAGTTGACTAGCACCTCTAATTTGTTTTTCATGAAAGTTCAAGTAATATGTGATAGTTATAGTTTAGTATGCCTGCTTTTGAGTTGGTAAACCTAGTACCCACATGCTAAATCGAAATATATATGGGTGTAATTATTATTCCTTATATAGTATATATATATATAGTCTATATATATATATATATATCTATATCGATATATATTATATATAGATATATTATATATATATATATATATTTATATATATAATTTTGGTTGGTTTATTTTCATTTTTCTTTAAATCTAAAATCAAACCAGGGAAAGCAAAACGAAGTAACTGATAAATCCAAACCCCAACCAAAACCCAAAAAAGCAATCCAAAATATAATTTGGTTTTATTTTTCGGTTTAATCCAAATAGTGCACACCCCTAATTCTAATTGTGAATAATCAAAAATTTACTTTTCGAATCAGGAACACCAGATACATTGTCAACTTTTGACGTTGGTAAATCCGGAGTTTTAGATGGCTGATATGGTTGCTCGTATCCTGTGTTAGAGACTCGTATTGATCTCCTTAACAATTGATCTGGAGTTTTGGAGGAGAAGTTGTCAAATCTAGACACCTTCCGTGTCTGCTCAACCTTAGGATTAATAATTGATGGGGCAACTTCAGTTGGAGATACATGAATGTTATGAGGAAAATCAAGTGATCTGATTTCCTCGGCAGTTGACTGAATATCGGCACAATTATTCTGTAAAACAAAATGTTGAATCATGATTAGAAGCAATAAAAAAGTATCGAGAACTATAAAAAAATAAAGTAAAAAGTTGGTGTATGTTAATTACCTCCATAAAAATGCTTTCCATAAATATTTCAAATTTGGGATTTAAGCCACAACCTTCCAATTTCATATCCTTGGAATAACATTTCATTTTTTAACAATTATGTCATTATATAGCACAAACACACATTCATATACCCATATATTAAGTGCGTATGGAATACCATGTAAGCAATACATTTGTTTCCCAAATTTGAACTCTTATCTTAGTGAATTCATTAACCTTACGAAGGCCCGTTTCCCCACAAAAACTACTGATAATTATTGTCTTCAATCATTAAGAAATCTTCAATTGGAACTGCTACAGTACCGAGTTGAGATAATACAAAAGTATGAATAAAGTACATGATGTCAATCTGAAAGGCATCATCAATCTTATCCCAACCACCCATTAAGAATTGATCTACCACATGTTGTTTGTTTACTTATAATCAGGCCCAAAAAAATTCCTCTAAACTAGCCTACTTCTTTTTGAAACTGGATATGTAAAATTTTTACTATTTCCTTTACATTTCAAATCAGTAATAATTGCAAATTCTTTTATACTACAATTCAAGATATTTCCTTTAGTATGACGAATATGAAGTTCTACGGCTGGATTATCCTACTCTACCTCTAAAAGAAGTAAACACTTGGTGATCTGATACGCTCAAATTATACTTCCCTAAAGAAGTATAAGAGGCCGTATCAAGTAAAGAACTCAATTGTTAGGTTGGGGTCAATCTCACGAGGAAAATGGTTTAGACTTAACTTTAATCTACGATTACGTTTATTTAGTCAAGTTCTTTCCGAAAATAATTAATTAAAGGGGGAGTTTTGTGTCACAAAAATGTTAATTATTTCTAAGTAAGACAAATAGCAAGTTTACAACTTTGGTGTTTATCCAGTGATGAGAGAAACTAGGGTGTAAGTGTTCCCCATTGGTTCATAATGTGGTAATCCTAGCTATAACAATTCTTTCTTAGTGTCTTGCATGAAAAGTGGTAAGTTATGTGTCCCTAATTCCTTGGTCTGGCAACTAGAGAATTTCACTCCATACCTTGGTACGACTACGTGTGTCTGCTTTGCTAAACCTTACCTTTACCTCATATTAAAAATCATATTCATTGTATGACTAAGTTACTACTTTGCACCAACTGAAACTAGCCTATTAGATAGTGTATACTAAATCTATGTTGATAATTCTTTTCCTATCAACTACCTCCTTGGCCCGGCAAGTAGAAATGGGGCAAAATCTAACGCGTGCACTCGTTAAAAAGACTTCTAAATGAAAGAATTATCAATACATGCAAGAACCTATTCTAGAATTGTTATTTCGCTGGTTTTACCTTGTTAATTACCCATGGTTCCCACAACCCTAGTTGTGGATTTACTTACCATGCTTAGAAATACACAATTCATAGTTATTAAACAAGAATTCATGTACTTACTTTGACAAATTTGAAGAAAATCCAGAAATAACACTTGAATTAAAGAAAATATCTAGAGAATCGATTCCAAAAACTTGAAGTAATCCCAATATCCAAAGTTCAACTTCCAATAACAATAGTATGAAAATAATAAAAAGTATAACCCCAAAAATGAAGTTTTTAACCCTAATTATAATAATAAAGTCCTAAAATAAAAGGAGTTCTAAATAAGCAAATCTTTCCAAAACGCGTCTTCAGTCGACGACCAAACTGACAGTCCGTCGATGGAACGACGGTCTGTCGATGGAACTGCGGACCGTCGACTGCCTTCGTCGGTCCACACTTAGAATCTTTTTGAGACTCCACTTTTTCATCTTTTCTGTTACAACCGACGGACCAATAACACGGTCCGTCGTTGGACTTATGGTCCGTCGATGCCTCCGTTCCTCCGTACTTAGTGTTTTCTTCAAGTCGGGTATTGTGACTACTTTTTGTTACAATCAACGATTTGCCAGGACGGTCTGTCGATCAGGTAACGGACCACCGATCCTTCCCTATTCCCACACTTAGTCAGAATTTCGCTATTTGGTTTCAGCAGCTTGAACCTCCAGTCGACGATTACCACGTACGGACCATCGATGGGTCCGTAGGTCATCAGTTTTGCACTGATTTCAGCATAGTCTTCTAGGTTTCCATTTTGGACAGTTTTCCTTCAAACAGAGATAAAAGTACATTAGCATTACTACAAAAAGGCCTTAGAATACACACTAAACTTAAGGAAAAAGCATTGAATGTACCGTGAAACCACGGTATATCATGATTTGACCTTGATAGTTGCATTTAGGAATATTCAGTCATGAACAAAATATAGTATCCTTGAATAATTGGATATCCTCATCCCCTCTTGACAACACTAAGGGCGGCCCGCTTGGCCATGATTTCCCAAATAATATTCGGGGGGAAATTTGGCAAATAATGTTTGTCCATATAATTTGTCATTATTTGATAAATTTTTTGGCAAAAATCCCAATAATAGTTTTTTCTAGTATTCGAGGTCAAATCTTATTATTTGGGATCTTTTGAAAATTGAAGTTTTATCCTGAACTTTTATCTTTTACAAAAACACCCACTATAGTAGTTGTTGGCGTTGTATTACATAATTTTTTACGTGAACACCAAAGTATTGAGTGAATATTAAATGATGATATGATTATTGATGAAAATAATGAAAAATTAGATTAAGGTAACAAAGTCATGTGCTTTGTATACTTCATGATATATGGAATGATGTTTGTTTCACGCACTCCAAACTACCAGATTGTTGTAATATCATGAACACAATTTGTTATGTAGCAACGAACATCCAATTGACTTGTAATTTAAACTTATAGTTAGTTTTTAAAGTTTTTAAAACTTATGGGTATAAATCATATTTTTCTAAAAAGGTGAAATTTATTTCCCAAATACTATGGACAAACACAACGTGAAATTTCACCCAAATTTTTGCTCAAATAATATTTGCCAAGAATATTTGAAAATCTATGGCCAAACGCTAGCTAAGTCACTTGTGAAATTTGTATTGTAAGTAGAGCCAAATTTAAGGTGGTGTTTTGAAATATGCTTAACTACATAATTCTTATTATGCGATTCAAAAAATGATGTTGATACATAATATACACAATAATCTTTAACATGATATACAAAAATGTAAAAATTGTACTTGATACATTATTCTAACTACAAATTATATATCAGTCAAAACTATAATTAATAGAAGCAATAATCCAAATGATGAAACATTATGTTGCTTTGCAACATACATATAATCCTTTAATTTGAATTTTAAACTTTCATACACTTTTGACAACAAAAAAAATG
This sequence comes from Solanum habrochaites, assembly GCA_027704765.1. Classification (NCBI taxonomy): domain Eukaryota; kingdom Viridiplantae; phylum Streptophyta; class Magnoliopsida; order Solanales; family Solanaceae; genus Solanum; species Solanum habrochaites. Next base: position 10,473,225 of record JAKWJA010002491.1, read on the forward strand.
ACCAATAATGCTTTATTTGGTAAAATGAATAAATGATAAACAAAACCATCATTTGATAAATTTATAGTAAATATCAACAGTTCTATCTCATTATTTGAATTTTAACTTTTTGATACATTAATTGTAATAAATAAATAAAATGTATCAAAATTTAGGATTTTGTGTAACAAATGAATATTTTAATCAATACACATAATAAATTTTAATTAATAATAATGGATCTACTATTTGACTAAACTCATAACATGTGAATACAGAAAATAATAAAAAAATTTAAAAAAAATTAAAATACACACCGTTTGTAGTGCAGATCTGGATATGGTGTGTCATTCTTTCTACCCTTTTTCTTTGGTGTTTTCTCATGTACCTCCTTTATAGCTTTTGACTTCTTGAAACTTCACTTATTCATTGTTAGAGGATAATGCATGTTCTTAGACCTGTTTTCTGCACCGTTAGGATCTTCACAATGAACGATTCGATTAGGGTTGGTGTGTTGATCTCATCTTTTTAAGCACAATAACACCTATATTTCACTTCAATAACAACCTAGGCAAGTTCTAGACTCAGAAACATGTCATGGATATCGTCACAAAGCTCACCACTCATGGCACAAGTTGTATTCATAAAGATCAATTCTGGCACACAATCGTGTTATGCTGAATGTTCATTTAAATTTAAGTTGTACATTTCCATCACATGCCTAAAATTTCACTGCATTCATACATCAATTCAAACATTTTTTTCATACATACGATTTTAAGAGAGTTACAGCTTCAACACAACCCAACCTACGACTCAAATGATGAAATTGCCCTTAAAAAGGTTGTCAATTATCTATCATTGGGCAGCTTGACTCAATATATGACGACAGACTCAATCCTTCTAGAGATTTTTTTTGTCGGTTCAAAGGGACTATCCTTGGCTAAAGAACCAAAAACAACTACCAAGAAACCCAAAATTAAAACAAACATAGAAAAGTCATAAAATATATACCAATCAGACATACTGTTTACCCCTCCCCACACTTATACAATAGCACTGTCCCCAGTGCATTATAAAAATTCAACCAAGTTCGAAGGATAAGGTAGAACAACTCCCTGATGAATCCTTCATGGCGTCATTGCCATCTGCATCATCACCCGCCTGTACTGGGTCCATCTCTTCGTCAGAATACGAGTCAACATCAGAACCTGTGTGCAAGTTCTCCTCATCCGTTGGGATGTCATTATCAATCGGCTAATTCCAAACCAATATCCAACAATGCTTCAGCATAAGCATTCAATGGGTAATACCTGTTTACCTCGCCAAGATCTTCCGCATTAGATGACCTACCACAAATTCTGTGTCGTAGCATCTCCAAGCCATACATTCTCGGGATGATCAGCTCATCTGTTTTGTGGGGCTCAGCAGTGATGAGAGTGGGGCCTAAATTAGTGTGTGATCCTTTCGTACGAGTTATATCCACTGCCACTAGGTACAATCGTGCCATGTAATCCAGTCTCTCCTCCAAAACACCTGCAAGATGACACATCTTCGTAATGATCCCTCCAAATGCATACATGTAGCCCTTGTAAACCTGAGCCTTCTGCATCGTTGATTTAATGATGGACTCTATGTTGAGCCATGTATCTGTCATCAACGCATATAAAAACACAGTCGGTCATGGGTGATGTCCGTGTAGTGCTAACTTGGAATCAGACAGTTCATCACTACCTTCAACCAAACCCGTATCTCTTGGAGCAGGTGAGCATACGAAAGAGATTTGTGATATCTCTTGTTGCTATGCTTGGTCCACTAAGACATGGAGTTCGGTCCACAAAGCAAGTAATGGATGTCCTGGTAGGGAAGTCTGATGTTCATCCGTGTTAAAACCAATGGGTTTGTCTCCTCAGACATGCCCAAGATGGCATTGATGGTTGCAGGTGTGATAGGCACGTTCATCCCTCGGACAGTGACATAATAGGAGCGAGTCTCCGACACCCAATTCACATAGAACTCATGAACGACACTAAGGTTGCAATCATCTGTCTCAACAAATTTAAAATTTAATCTCAATTCTATATCCGCCTTATGATCTAAGGAAATTCACGACCTAGGCTATCACGATCAATACAAACAATAAAGAAGTAAGAATCCTCAGTATGCTTCTTATACCAATTTTTGCCTTCTTTTGACACTGCTTTGTCTCTATACCTCTTGGTTTTCCCTTTTGTAGTCGGAAGTGCTATAGATGCATTTATGCTACTTGGACACTTCTTTTATAATTGAAGCCAAAAACTTTTCTGGGGCGTTGTGACATAACATTACTACCAGCAAGATATGTCAACGTTCATCCCAACACACTACATTGACGAGCAAGAGACGAGTGGTGTGCGCACACCCCCTTATGTTTATTTTAAAATAGTGCTAACTTAGGTACTCGCACCTCCCAAAGTTGAAGAATCCGAAGCAAGTAAATTGAAAAGTTGAAGAAAGTTGGGTTAGGACCCAAATTTTATTTTTTAAAAATTAATATTTTGTTGTTGTTAGGACTAAGCCCATTTATTTATTTGCTTATTGTATTCTTAGAATTTAGGACAGGCACAGGTGAAGTGGGCCAAAGACCCAAAACAAACGAGTCAAAATCCAAAAGCAGGTGGGTCAAAAATCTGGTCCAGGCGAACAGAACCCGGATTTGGATCCAAATCTCTTTCCCGCTCTCTCTTTACTTGCTTTTAATTACTTATATGTTTTACTTGTATGTGGTTCTAAGGGTTACAAAAATTTGATTCCCCGCAAAATGCCACTTTGGTTTTAACGACTCATTCAAATAAAGTAAATGGCTTAAGGGTTTTACAAATTATAATTCACTTAGATGAATAATTTTTCACTTTCAAAACAATCCTAAATGATTTGGCATTCATTTTTCAAACAACTCTAAGAAATATTTTTATCGTGATTTTAAGTTTTGCCAAATAAATTAGTTGTCGGATAACCGCAAGTTAATGGACATCTTAGGTGCTTTTGATCCTTCCTAAGACTTTACTAGGAATCCCCCAACCCCTTTAAAATTATTTTCAATTGATTTTTCTGTTAAGTTTTTTGAAAGTATAAGTTTTCTTAATTTTTCTCGAAAATTAAGTGGCGACTCTAAAAAGTCAAAAACATATTAAAAATTATTTTTTTGATAAAACTGAAATGACGATTCTGCTGGGGAGAAAGAAGGATTGTAATCTTAAAATTGACATTATTTGTCTATATGTATAATTGTTTATTTGCTTACTTTATCGCTTTATTAAACTGTTGCATTCATGGCATAACATTTTCCGTCAAACGATAATTTTTTCATTTCCACTAAAGGACAATTATGCGGGTTCGCAGTCATTCATTAACCAAAATTTTCTCGGGGAACCCTGACGAGTGTAGTTGGATACTTGATAGTCAACGATTGTTAACTATCCCAGCCTAAGTAGTCCGCTTGGGTTATCCTTTCTACTCTAAATACAACCCACTCTTAGTTAAACAAAAATCTGCGAAACCCAATCCCGAAAAATAGTGCATTGGCCTAAGACGACCCAACACCCAAGGAGTGTTGGGCCCATTAGAAAGACTGCCTTTAGTCCAAAGAGCCCACGATTCAGTAGGACGATCATATTTGTGTGTTCAATCTGAATGATGTATTGCGTTTTTAAATGTTTGTAGTATCGTAGGGGTGGAAATTAACTAGTTGTATGTTTTCATAGATGTCGAGTTCGTTCCTCTAATTCAACATGGTAACTAAGACGCTAGACATTCTCCCGCGTATGGTGGGACAACCTCAAATATTGATAAAAGAGAGAAATCTCGATTCACCTGGGTCACTTACCCTCAGTGATGGACTTCAAGGTTTGGCCCACGTTTATCGAGGTTATCACTCGATTTTAGTACAATAAGATGGTTTTTTGATTTGGAGATTTTGAAATAACACCAAAACTAAAGAAAATTAAGGACTATTTGAACTCTATCAGGACATGTGGCAAGAGGAAAAAATTTCCCGATCATCACATGCTTCTGCCAGAATGGCCAGGTAGTGGACAATTGAGAGACATGTTGTTATTGGAAAGGGCTAACTGGTTAGATTCCCAAAGTATACCATTAATGAGATTCTTTGAAAGATGGGGGCACGGTATTTATTTCACGTAATTTCCAAACGAATTCCATGATCACAGTACTTGGAGACAAACTCAAGTCATTGCATTCTCTGCATACCTATTAGGAACAATGGTCTTCCCTAAATATGAAGGAAAGGAAATCGAGACCCGGGTCGTGATGGTAGTAGACTCCATCTTCAGAGGAATTGGTAAAAAATAAAAAGAAAAGAAATACTGTAGTTTGGCCCCGCTCATTTTGGCCGACATTTATCGATCTTTAAGTTTGTGTAAGAATGGGTTCCCGTTTTTCCAAGGTTGCAACATTCTACTTCAATGATGGATGATTGAACATCTCTCCAAAAGGTACAGTGCCCAGCCACAAGAGTTTTCCAAGACAAGCCAGCAAGTCCCCTCGATAATTATGAATTCTACCTAAGCATCCGCAGATTCCTAATTCATACCACCAGGATGCGTGGGAAAGGGTATTTTATGATTTGAGAGAAGGAGATATACAGTGGGTTACCAAACTTCAAGTCCAAAAGGATAGCAGCACAGGGGGACAAACTTCCATTTTTAGTCCTTTCTCTCATCACAGGATTGCAGCCCTATAACCCAGCAAGAGTGATGCGACAATTTGGTAGAACACAATTCACACCCGTCCAAGGGGATGCTAGCTCTTTTGTCGTTGATTACAGCAGGAGTGGCAAAATACCTTTTGCTAAGATCATCCTCAAGAATGGGCCGAACGTGTCAACATGAAATGGGACATGGCTGAAAACAGATATGAAGCTAGGTATGTCGACGAATACAAGAAATGGTTGCAGAATGATCTGCATGGTGTAATGAATCCAACATCGCGTGTTGGTCGAGAAATCGAATACGTACAAACAAGGCTTCAGATCCATGCGTACCATTTTAAGGAAGAATGGGACCAAAGGGAGCAAGAATTTCAGCAAAGGGAGCAAGAGTATCAGTCCAGAGAGTTAGAAAGTTAGAGGGTTTTAGTTGTGACGTCACAAGAATTAGCCGATGCAAGGGCTTGTTTGATGTGTTTGGATGTGACCCTAGATGAGCAGATGAACACTCTACAAGTCGTGTTGACATCCTCGAAAGTTGTGTTCGCTGAGCCATACGTGTTAACAAGCAAGTTCATCATCCCTAAAGAAGTAGAGAAAGCTAGAAGAGGAGCAAAGCCGTCGACCTTCTAATTCCCCTGAGCAGGATTGTTTGTTATATGTATTCGCATTGTGTTCCCCTCCATGAATGTACCCCTATTTGACTGAAACTATGTAACGGACGTTATGATTTTAAGCAAAGTTTATTTTGGGGGTTGCAACAATAGTTTCAAATAATGCAATACATCCTTCATATCGCTAGGCCTACCCTTGCCACAAAAGGGTCACATGCATGGTTAGGACGCGATATATGTGTTTTAACTGTTTATGTTATATGTTGCTTTAAATGAGGATATCAATAATCCACTACTTGGAAGAAATTCCCAGAAATGTACAAGTCACTATCACAAGATGTTTGACCAAAATTTTCCGAGTCTTAAGTTTCTCACTCAAATGACACCTCCTTTACCACAAATCCTAAAACACTACTCTATCATCTCAGGAAATGCAAAAATCACTGCTACGGACAAAGGTAAGAACATCCAAATGGAACTCACTAGAGAAGAACTATAAAAAACAGATCGAACAGATCACTCGGGAAATTCAAGAAGCTAAGGAAGAAGAGCGCAGATTCAACATGGCCACCGCAATCTACAAAGTTGCAATCGTGACGTTGGATGAGGATCTGGCATCACAGATGAAGAGAAAGAAAAATGTTGACATGGAGACAGAGGACTTGCGAGTGAAGTTGTACATGCTTTGGTTGAAAGTGTAAGAAAGAGAAGCGAGAGAATCAAGGATAGAATTGGAAATCGCCGCTTTGTTAGCTAAAAGTGTGTCACTTGATGAGAAGCTGACAATGGAAATGGAAGAATTCGCCTCAATGAGAGAAAGGATGGCCGCACTAAGGAAGAAGAACAAAGCCTTCTATAGCAAAATGATTGATAAACTTCAGAGAATGCGCGAAAAATACCCCATTTACGAGCAGGAAGGTAATAGTGATCCTGATAGCTCTCACTATGGAGAGAATGGGAAAGATGACCACGAGGAAATCATCTAGAAACCAGCATTCCTTGGCCGTTTGGAAGGAGGAGACTAATGCTGCAACAAGAAGTAAATGACTAACGTGTCGTCATCATTTTATCTTTAAAAGATCTATTGTTGCCTTCCAATTTCCTTGTAATCGTAATGAACAAATGAATGAAAATGTTTTATCTTGTACTCGAAATACGTTGGTCCTGAACTCTACTTGTGAGATACGTAGGCAGCCTTTCCAGGCCCGGACCCTATCTTTAAAAATTTTCATTCTCCCCATTCATGTTACGAGAAGATACGAAGACCAAATCAACTGACGTCAAAGAGAAGCTACAAGAATGACCGTAGCTCAATGTGATTTAACTTTTGTAAGACAGTGTCAAAACTAAAACAAGCAAACTCTTGCTTTTTAAAAAATGTGTTTCCGTCCTTACTCGTGAACTGGAGATATCCTCAAACAAAGTAACTTGTGTGTTTATCTACTCTCTATGCGATATTATGAATTTTGTATTCTGAATCTGCACTGGCAAATCTGCCTTTGAGTTGTTTTTTGTCTCAAGTACTTTGAAACTGATTTGTGTCGATCAAAATCTGGCAGATCATCCCTATTTCAACAGATCGAAAGGTCGTGCAGATTCCTTCTCTAAACGAAATTCAGACAAAAAAAAGACAGTTATGGGAGATAGTAATGAAGAAGTAAGTCCTACTGATGTTATGGTGTCTCAACCCACCATAGCAGACCAGAATGTGTTGATTCTACAACTAATGCAACAGATTGCAGAGATGAGGGTAGAAATGCAAAGGAGACAGGATCTGACTCCGCCAGGATTTACTGCTAACGCTGCTGATGGGAGACCTCAATCTACTTCCCTTCGTCAAATATGGATACAGCTCAGAACCAACTATCTACACCTGCTAAGAATCTGTCGGTTAAAAATCTGACTACCCAAAATCCCTTATATGCTTCCGCATCTTACCAAACTCCACCTCCTCCTTAAAACAACCACCCCTAAATGCCACCCCATCCTCAAAATACCCACCATCAAACCGCTCCACCACCGCAAAATCAAAACCAAAATACTTTCAATCCCCAAATACCCCACCACCACTTAAATCAGAATACTAATCCTCAGACTTACCCACAGAATTATCAAACTGCTCAAAATGATCAGAGTCCCTCTGTAGCTCCACCCTTACCTAAAAGAACCACTTTCAAAATTCACGTCCCTGCTGCGCATGATGTGCACGGTTCTGAGCTGGGCCATTATGAGGAACAAGAAATAAAGTGGAGGGCAAAAGAAGAGGCAAAGGTGTACATAAAAGAAGAGATCAAGAAATCAATGAAAGAGCTCCAATGCGTCCTTAATATCGCCGGGCTTAGCTATGAATTTATGTATTCATCCAAATATGACCTTCCAAAAGGGTTAAAAATCCCAAAATTTTGATACTTTTGGAGGAGTGGGGAACCCTATGGCTCATTTGAGAGCCTACTACGACCAGCTCATTTGAGTTGGTAGGGATGAAGCTCTATTGATGTGGTTCTTCAGCCGAAGCCTGTGCGAAAAGCTCTTGAATGGTTCACGTCGCATTAAACCAGGCAATGGCCCAGCTAGAATGCTCTAGCAAAGGATTTTATCGATCGTTTTGCATAAAACATTGAAATCATTCCTGATCGATATTCTTTGGAGAATATGAAGCCGAAATCTACCGAGAGCTACAGAGAATTTGCTTATTGGTGGAGAAAGGAAATTTCAAGGGTCAGACCGTTAATGTCAGAAAAGGAAATTGTAGAAGTGTTCGTACCGGTGCAAGAGCTCGAGTATTAGGTCAAAGTTGGTGAGACTATCGAAGATGAGTTGTAAACGGGAAACATAGCCCGTGTTGCTGCATCACCCGGATCATCAGGAACGTTTAAGAAAAAAAGAGAAGAAATTCGTTGTTGTTTCATATAGGAAAACAAAACCCCCAAAAGCTCTTCAAATTCCCAAGGTCTCTCTAGGCCTTCTCAAAATTCCTACCAAGCTTGCTACATGCAAGCTAGTCATCCCAGTAATCCACCAATTTAACAGAATGCTACCTCCACTTATCCAAACGTCCAAGCTCGACTACAAAAAAGTCCACCCCCGAATTACCAAAATTCATATCCCATTTGCCCAAATCATCCTCCACCCTACCAAATTCCATCTCCCTACCAGGGTGTTGCTCCCAACTGTGCTAACATGCAGTCGAGCTACCGAACACCTCTCCTGCGTATCAAGTCCAAGCTCCACCATATCAAAATACCCACCTGAACTACCAATCTTCAATGCCAAAATACTAGACAAACTCATATCCCAGAAATCAAGCTCCCCGTCCGAACAATCGAGGTTATGAATAGATGTCTCCCCCACAAGGAAGATATGATCCCCATCAACCTCGGTTCGAGCAGAAACCTTCAATGAATTTCACCGCGCTCACAGAAAGTTGTACAAGTGACTGGTTGCAGTCGGATATATCCACCCAGTGGGGACCAAACCCGTGGATATCAATTTAAAATTCTATAGGCCAGATAAGAGATGTGCTTATCATTCTAGCAGTGTTAGGCATGATACTGAGGATTGTATCAACCTCAAGCACAATATTCAGTATTTAATTGACCAAGAGATGGTTTCTCTCCAACTAGCTACACCTAATGTCAATACCAATCCTTTGTCGAATCATGGAGGCGGTAACATCAGTATGATTGAAACAGACGATGATTGGTGTGGGACGAAAGTAATAACTCCAATCATTCATGATGAATTGGAAAAGGTTGTAGCTTTCTTGAGCATCAAAGAGAAGAAAGAGTTTGTTATCTTGACACCCGCAAAGGTTGTTGCCTTGGTGCCATCAAAAACTCTTATCAAACCAAAATTTGTTATTGAGAGTGCTGCTGCACAAGGCATGAATCTATTGGAAAGATTTTATACTCTTGAGAAGATTTCTTTCGGAGGTCAAAAGAAGGATCTAGCTAAAAGGCCAATAAGCGAGGGTGAGGTGAGGGGTTCTAGAGTAGAATGCAGCCGAAAGGTTATTCTATTGTCAAGCATTTAGAGAAGACTCCAACCCAGATTTCTTTATGGGCCCTACTGATGAGTTCCCAATTACACAGGTAGAATTTGATGAAGGATCTATGATACGTATGTACCCGCGGGCAGAAGAAGCGATAATAGGGCCGCTATGATCCACCAGGTTATTCGAGAGCATCGAATCAACTTTTATGATGATGAGCTGCCCTTTGAAGTCAAGTACCACAACAAGGCACTACATATAACTTTCTTCTATCTCGAAAAGGTTATCAATCGAGTCCTAGTAGATGATGCATCTGGTCTGAAAATCTGCCCGTTGTCGACGCTAAAGAAGTTAATGTTTGACTTGAGAAAACTTGAGCAAAATCAAGTCAACGTGAGAGCCTTCGATGGAGTCCAAAGAGATACCTTGGGAGCCTTAAATCTGGTTATCTAATTAGTCCCTGTCGAGTTTAACGCACAATTTCAATATTGACACCAGCTACAACCTTCTTCTAGGAAGGCCTTTCATTCACATGGTTGGATCTTTGCTTCTTCTACCTTGCATTAGATGATGAAACTCATTTGGAAGAACAAAGAGCTATTCATTCATGGAGAAGGTAGTCATTTTGGCAGACAGGCACCGATTATAGATGAAGTGTCTTGAGGTACTGATTTCTACACGGTGGAGCTGGTAAATGCCACTGGTGAAGACTTGGCCCCACAGCCTCTCATGCCTTTTATGTATAAAATGTTTGCTACTGTGATGTTGCAAAGTTATTTTGAACCAGGTTTCAGATAGGGAAGGAATTCCCACGGAATTTTTGAGCCCTTTCAAGTTCCTGTCAAAGGGTCAAGGTATTGATTGGGGTACGTCCCCACAGATGATGATGAGAAGACAAAGAAGAAGAAGGATCAAGCATTGTCCAAGCCAATCCCTCATCTATATCAATCCTTTCTAGTCTGTGAATATGCCGAGCCGGAGGACCTTAGGGAAGGAATATGTGGTATTTTTGAAGAGATTGACGCTATCATTAAAGAAGAGGTCGATCTGACAGGATTTCGTGATGCTGATCCAGGAGAGATGCTGCAGAATTGGACCTCCACGCCCATCCTGATTCCCCGAACTCCTTGGTATAAGGGCATCATTTTATGCATATTTAAACCAGTGGTAGTCTGGAAGACGCCCGAGACCCACCACTTTGAATTTTTAATTTTCCATCGTGATGTTTAAAAAGGCAACATGGCCCTATGCTATGGACAAAGTTTGCACCATTTTTTCCCAATTTGAATGAAGACCTCTTTTATTTTAAAATTTGTTTATTTATTCATCTGTTATACTTTGCTTTCCTAACTTTGTTTGTTTATGGTTTTAGTAATGTAAGTTTTAAACCTACCAATGTTGTGTCATGTCACGAACTGAACGAACAAAATGAGGCAGGTGATGACGAGGTTAATGGTTACGAGGAAGAAATTGATTTACCAGAATATGTTGCTAAAGAATTTCTACAGTTTGAAAACCAGAATAATCCGAATCTAGAGGAAACTGAAACTGTAAATCTAGGAGACCAAGAGTGTGTTAAAGAGACCAAAATCAGCGTTCACTTAAATGAAACTCAGAGGAAGGATCTAATTCATCTGCTTGCTGAATATATTTATGTGATCATCTGGGAAGTCAGTGACATGGAAGGGCTGAGTACCGATGTTGTATCTCATAAATTGCCGATTAATCCAGGGTTTAGTCCGGTGAAACAGAAGGCTGGAAAGTTCAAGTCTGAATTGAGTTTAAATATCAAAGAAGATATCACCAAGCAGATCGAGTCTCAATTGGTGGAAGTGACATAAGCGACCTGGTTAGCCAATGTTGTTCCGGTTGCCAAGAAAGACGGGAAAATTAGGATTTGTGTCGACTATAGAGATGTCAAAAAAGCTTGCCCTAAGGATAATTTTCCATTGTCAAATATTCATTTCTGTTGATAAACTGGTGAAACATGGAAATGCAGTCATTGTGGATCGTTATGCGAAATTCTTCCTTCGCTTCTGAGGGCAGAGGAGATACGAAAAATAAACTTTTATTACATTGGGGTGTATAATGCATTATAGGGTGGATGTCATTTGGCCTCAAGAATGTTGGGTACTATCTGGGGATATGAAAATATTTCATGATATGATTATAGGAGATCGAGGGTATGTAGATGACATCATCATTCAAGTCCACGAGGTCGGATCACTTGCAAATTAAGGAATGATTGCTTGAGAATTTGCATCGGTGTTAAAATTGAAAATGAATCCCTACAAATGGCTTTGGGAGTTACGGCTAGGCAAGGTGTGGGAGTTATAGTTAGCAGAGGAGATATTGAGCTTGATCCTTCCAAGATCAAGCTAAATACAAGAGTAACCTCGTGAGACGAGAAAGAGGTGTGAGTTTCATAGGGAGTAGGTTGAATACTAGGCGATGATCGCTCCAATCAATTATGGTGTGTGAGCATATCTTTAAGCTGCTGAAGAAAGATGCCCTGAAAAAATGGAATTAAGAGTGTCAGACTGCTTTCAACGCTATTAAGAACTATTTTTCAAATCCACCGATGTTGGTTCCTCCGCGAGAAGGGAGTCCTTTGATGTTATATTTATCTGTATCATATAGTGAATTCGGATGCGTACTCGGTCAACACTATGAGAAATGGAAGAACAAAAGAGCTATCTAATACATAAGAAAGAAGTTTACTCCATATGAGTCTCGTTACACTCTGTTTGAGAGAACATGGTGTGCTTTGACTTGGCTTGCTCAGAAGTTGAGACATTATTTGTCTTCATATACTACATATCTCATTTCCAGAATGGACCCACTGAAGTATATTTTTGAGAAGTCGATGCCGACCAGAAAGTTATCTAAGTGGCAAATGCTATGGAGTGAATTTGATATATTGTGTATGTCATTCAGAAAACAAAAAAGGAACAGGCCTTGGATGATTGTCTTGTAGAACATACTGTTGATGAAGAGTATGAGCCTCTTAAGACTTATTTTCACGATGAAGAAGTGTCATTTGTGGGTGAAGATATTTCTGAAGCGGTATCCGGGTTGGAGTTTATTCTTATGATGGGAGCCAATCACCAAGGGAAAGGTAGGAGCGGTTTTATGAGTCGAATCGGTCAAGCCACTATTCCCATCGGAGGCTAAGCTCCGATTCTATTGCACGAACAACATAGCTGAATATGAAGCATGTATTCTTGGGTTGAAAATGGTCATAGACATGAATGTCTACGAGTTGTTGGTTATTGGAGATTCAGATATTTTGATTCATTAAGTTCAAGGAGAATGGGTCGTGAAAAACCCGAAGATTATACCGTACGTGCAATATGTGCATAAAGTGTGCAAGAGGTTGTGTACGATCGAGTTCAGACATACTCATAGAATACAAAATGAGTTGGTGGATGCCCTTGTCACAATTGTGTCAATGATTAAACATCCTAATGCTTATTATAGTGATCCTTTGGATATAGAGCTTAAAGAACATCCAATCCATTGTTCACATGTTGAACTAGAGCCAGATGATTTGCCATGGTATTTCGATATAAAGAAGTATTTGGAGTCCGAGAGTTATCCTGAAGATGCAACATTCAACCAAAAAAAGTGGATACGTTGTATGACTCCCAATTTCTTTCTAAGTGGAGAAATCCTTTCTAGGAGGACTCCAGATTTAGGTCTTCCCAGATGTGTCAATGTTGTTGAAGCTGCAAAACTTATTGAACAAAGCATTGCTGCAGGTGGTGGCACGCTATGAATTGGGGCTCTCACTTGGACGAGAAGATCTTTGAGATAGTTATTTTGATCGACTATGTAGAATGATTGTTACAAATTTTGTGCAGAAGTTCATCAATGTCAAGGTGCGTGGTTTGATTTGATCCAAGTGACACCCACGAACCTTAATTGCCAGGGTTCACCTTGCAATTTGATCTTGGCGGCTGGATGTAACGGTCCGATAGAGTCATCCGCTTCTAATGGACACAGATTTATTTTGGTTGCCATTGATTAATTCACCAAGTGGGTGGAAGCAGTTTCATATAAGTCAGGAACCAACAAAGTTGTAGCTAATTTTGTTCGCAACAATCTGATATGTGAGTTTGGATTACCAAAATCCATCATTACTGATAATAGTGCACACCTCAATAGTCACTTGATGAGAGATATATGTGAGCAATTTAAGGTCACTCTTTGAAATTCAACCGCTTATCGTCCCCAAATGAATGGAGCTGTAGAGGCTGCCATTAAGAATATCAAGAAGATTTTAAGGAAAAGATGTCATCACGAGGTTGGCTTGATAGCGTTCCATATCTTTGTGAGCTTGTTGAACGACGGTTAGACATCGACTGGAGTTACTCCGTATTTGCTAGTATACGGAACAGAAGCAATCATACCCACCGAAGTTGAAAATCATCTTTGCGAATTATCTAAGAAGTTGATATGAGTAATGTTGAATGGGTTAGAAAAGAAACGATCAGTTAACTTTGATGGATGAGAAGATAATGGTTGCTGTTTGTCATGGTGAATTATATCGACAGAGAATTATTCGTGATTTACACAAGAGAGTCATAGCTAGAATTTTTGAAGTTTGTAAGTTGGTCCTTAAACGCATTTTTCCTCATCAAGACGAGTACAAAGGAAGATTCCCACCAAACTGGAAAGGTCCTTACATGGTTCGCAATGTATCATCTAGAGATGCTTTGGTCATGTCAGAGGTGGATGGCTCCGTGTGGCCAAAGCCGATCAACTTAGATGTTGTCAAGAGATACTACGTCTGCAATTTCAGTTTGTATTTCTGTCATTTACTTATAATTGTTCTATTTTGCTTGTATTTTCTTTGTTTAAATTTTATACCTCTTGTAATGAACTACGTTTGACTTGAATTCTCAAAAATGAGATACATATGCGGCTTATGTCGGCCTCGGTCACCCCATTTATCCCCTTTTAATATTTCTATATGTTTGAACTACATTCGGCCTGAATTATCTAGAATGAGATACGTAGGCGGCTATGTCGGCCTCGGTCGGTTTCTTTGTAAATGCCTTATTATTGTTAGCCTTAAGGGGAACTACGTTTGAACTGACTCCTGCCTCAACTGGATTCGTATGCGCTACAAGGGTTCGGTCAAATTTCCGTAAGATTTCTATCCCTCTTTACAATGAAAACTGGGACAAAATTTTTGAGAGGGACTCAAAAATTCTCAAGAAGAAGATTTTTCTCAACAAGTCAAGACTGAAGATATTTCGAGACTTCCAACTGGGACAGAATTTTTGAGAGGATCTCAAAAATTACGCGATTTATTCAGCGACAGCCGAAAATAAGCTGATACGGTTAACAGGGACAGAAATTTTAAGTGTGGCCTAAAAATTTCAAACATGAGTTTATCGACAGTCTAGAATTATTTTGAATACTCCCCATCAAATAATAGGATATACCTCAGAGCATCAAGTTCAAAAAAGTTCACAAAGTCTAAAGTGACATGATACATGGGCGTGACCCTTTAAAAATAACTTCCAAAATTTATTTCTAAAATATTTCCTTTTGTTTCATTGTTTGGAAGGAAAATATTTTAAATAACATCTATGCAAGAGTTGGGAAGATCAGGAAGTCATCCGAGATTAGCATAACAAGGAGCATGCAACTAAAGAATCGACACACTCAATTTGTTTAGAACTATACAATTTATGGAGCGAAAGTTTTTAGCTTTGATTTGATATATCAAATTCCTCGATCGGAGATATGGAGAAGTCGATGGGGAGAGGAAAGCATCGCGACGCAAATATTAACCGAGTTTTCTAGATGCATCTTTAAAATTCTTGTACACTTCCTCATACCAGGAGATTGGAGTAGAAGGTTATTTAAGTCATTTCCCACAAATGAATTTCTATAAAGAAGTCTGGCTAGATTCGAGGTTGAATGCAAGCAAAAATTTCAAGAAGAGAGTTTACGATTTCGTAAAAGAAGCATTGCAGCATAATATCGGAATGATATTATAAATACTGGAGGGAGTCATTTAGTTTATGTTGACAAAATAATACACTAGCTGGAAAATAAATTTTATAATGATTTTCAATAGACAAGACTAGATATCCAGAAGGCACCCACCAAAAGATCAAATGTTGCTCCGATTGAAATATTTCGTCATTTGGTACAAAGGATGAATCAGAGTTAATATCATGCATCGCAGAGTGAAAATATGCAATGGCGCGTATATATCCTGCAATCACGGGAAGATCCATATATGCGAATCAATATTCATGCATCGCGGAAGATCATACATCGCTAGTCAATATTTATTTATCGCGGAAGACCATGCATTGCGAGTCAATATTTATGCCTCGAAGAAAATTATGCATCATGAGAAGATATTCATGCCTCTCAGAAATTATGCATCGCGCGAAGATATTTATGCCTCGCGGAAAATTATGCATCGCTAGTAGATAGTCATGCCTCGCAGAAATTTATGCATAGTAGGAAGATATTCATGCCTCGTAGAAGATCATGCATGTATCGTGGAATATCATGCATCGCGTTTTAATATTCATGCATCGCGAGAAGATATTCATATCTCGCAGAAATTACGCATCGCGGGAAGATATTCATGCTCCACAAGAAATCATACACTACCAAGGTAGAAGTCGTGCATCACAAGATAAATATTTACTCACCGCCATCAACTACA
This sequence comes from Solanum habrochaites, assembly GCA_027704765.1. Lineage (NCBI taxonomy): Eukaryota > Viridiplantae > Streptophyta > Magnoliopsida > Solanales > Solanaceae > Solanum > Solanum habrochaites. The sequence goes on from JAKWJA010002491.1 coordinate 10,489,214, forward strand.
TTTCTTTTATTTGTGATAAAAGTAAACAACAAGAAGAGCATCGAAGACGACATCAAGAGAAATATCAGCGCTGCATCATCTTTCACTTATGTCGACATCAGATGAAGAATTACAAATGCATCAAGAGAAATATGAGAATGCAAAACTTTTATTTAGTTTGACATCACATGAAGAGTAATGAAGATTACATTGCAAACATAGACATTAAACTTCATTTGTTTACGTCAAAAACGATCGAGTGAGTTCAAAATGTCAAGGAGAACAATAAGTGTCAACACGGGTAAAAGACATTGACTCCATTGTAATTGAGTTTTATCCTGCATGAGTTTATCTCAGTCTTTTGAGAGAATTACGAAAGGCGCATCTCCAAAAACCAACCAGAGGTGGGACGACATCCAAAAAGGATGCAGCACAATGTGAAACTTTTCTAGCAGCAACGGGAATAGTCAAAGAGGAGTGTCAAAAACGCTTTTAGGCACGCGAAGAGGCGACTTACACACAATCAAACCAAACCCCTATAAAAAGGCATGTGGGTTTTCCTTTGGGTTTTGTCAGTTTCGGTCTCATATCCAAAAATCTTGATATCCGCTGGAAGCAAGTTTCCAATCTAAGTGACAATGCGCCAAGAGTTTTGGAAATTGTGTCTGTGTAAGTTCTTACCTATGGATGTGAAGAACTCCACCTTCATGAGTAAGAGGTTACAAGCCTCCTTTTCATACTCGTTTAGTTTGTCACTTGTCTAGAACCAAGGATTATTTAGCATAATAGATTTTCTCTTTAACCGATCGAGTCAAACTACAAGCAGCCTGATTCCTATGGTTTAAGGATATGTAGGCGGTCTAAACTTGAAAACTCGACTGCAATCCAACATTAGCTCTTGAATCTTATTCTCGAGCATTTCAGTATCAAAATGACATTTGAGTTCTATCAAAATCGTGCGTTAAATCAATTGTTATTGAACTACAGGTGCCCTGAGTCTCATATAGACTAAGATATGTAGGAAACCCATTTCGGGTTTCGGCCATAATTTCTTAAAGTTCGTACCAAATCCCTTGATTAAAGATGAATGGGTGGTCAGTCAAAATCTGTTTGGTCAATTTCATTTTCCTCGAATTTCTTGCATCAATCCAAGTAAAATGAGGGACAGTTGTTGACACCCAATTTTGGCCCTCCTCGATAATAATTAACTAGCAAGCTTCTCGAGTTTAGATCATTTAAAATAATGAATTTCATAAATTAGTGTGTGTGTGTGTGTATATATATATATATATAATAAAATAATAGTAATAAATAAAATTTTAGATTGCAAGTTATTTCAAATAGGGTTTGACGCTGCTATGAGTGTTTAGCTCATATATGTCATAAGGAAAATTATTCGATAGCTATTAATAATAATTTTTAAATAAAAAAATAGATATTAAGAGTAATACTTGGTTTTATATAACTATTGGTTAATTATTTTAGATTGTGTCTTAAATAGTTAGTTTTGTTTGAATTATTTATTTTATTTTTATCAACCGTAAGAAACTTGTTAATTAATTATATTGTTTCGTCTTATTGAACCTTAATCGATTAGGCCAATCACATTTTTATTTTGGCTAAATGGGTAATTTTCTTAAGACCAAATTTGGGCCACTTAGTGACCTATTTCCCAGCCCAACCTTGACACTAGCCAGCAGCCCTTTTCTCCTTTTTATTTCTGTTCTCAGGCCCAAATTAATACTTATCCCACCAGAAACATTTGTTTCAGCCCACTCTTCTCAAATTCCCCAGGCCCATTTTTCTATCAGCAGCCCCAACCAAATGATTTTTTTTAGTCCAACCCTTTCCCTTCAAAATTAGCCTAATTCGTTTATTTCCTTGACCCATTTTCCTAACGCGACCCAACCCTAGGTCTTTAGGTATTGTGTTATTAACTGATCAATTTTTCTTTATCTTATCAGTTTCATTCCTACCATTAAGTGTTAGTTCGATTATTTGTTCGTCGATTTGCATGTGAAATCTTGAGTGCATTTTGGCTCCACATTTCTTTTCCATTCGAGAGAGTTATCAAGAATCACATTTGTCCATATCGAGTCCCCCCAGCCTTAAAGTTGGTGAACAGATTTAAAAGTTGAAGAATCTGAAGCAAGTCAATTGAAAAGTTGGGTCATTCGGACCTTTTTATTCTTTTAAAATTTGTATTTTTTTTGTTGTTGAGCCTAAGCCCGTTTATTTATTTGCTTACTGTATTCTTAAAATTTAGGACAAACACAGGTGAAGTGGGCCAAAGGCCCAAAATAAAAGGGTCAAAACCCAAAAATATGTGGGTCCAAAATTAGGTCCAGGCAAACAGAATTCGGATTTGGACCCATTTCTTTTCCTCTCTCTCTTTACATGCTTGTAATTACTTATCTGTTTTACTTGTTGTTGGTTCTGAAGGTTAGGAAAATCCAATTTCCCGCAAAATGCCACTTTGGTTTTAGCTACTCGATCAGATCAAGTAAATTACTTAAGGGTTTTACAAATTAAAATTCACTTAGATAAATAATTTTTCACTTTCAAAACAATCCTAAAAATGATTTGAGCATTTATTTTAAACAAACTCTAGAACTATTTTTATCACACTTTAGTTAGCCCCATAAATAAGTTGTTAATAACGCAGTTAGCGGACGTCATAGGTGCTTTTTAAAATCCTAAGACGTTAATACGAATCACACGAACCCCCTTTAAAAAATATTTTCAATTGATTTTCTGTAAGTCTTTTTTTTAAGATAGAGTTTCTTAAATTTCTCAAAAAATAAATGGCACTATAAAAAGTCAAAAACTTATACAAAAAATATTTTTCGAGAAACAAACTATACCTAGTCATGCAGCATTTCTTAAATCCAGATAGCATTTTGTTAGCATCATGCTTAGAGTTCCATTCTATACTATGACAAAAGACTACCAACATGTCGGTTCAATAATAGAATAAACCAGCTTTGGGGAAAAGAACACATGCAAAAAACCACTCAAGAGATGGAATGTGAGTTGGCTACTCAGATCTACCCTAGCACTCACTTCCATTACCCCACCCCCCAAACAAAAAGACACTGCAATTTCCCAATGCCAAAAAAATACATAAAAATAGGTGGTGGTATTTGAAGCAAACTAGGCGCAAAGCGCGACTGACAACATGCTGACAGATCCGGTTTCCCGAAAACTCCTCTCCCTAGGAGTCAGGGAAACCATAAGTGGTGTCCTCCAGCAATAACAACACCATCAGTTAGTGCTCCTTTCGGCTATCAACAATTTTGGAGCTAGAACGCCCAGCAGCACCTATAAACCTCAATGGGGCCTTCCTCATAAAATTAGCCGGAGGCTATCCTCGCAGCGTCCACTATTTCGCTCTTGCTTTTGATGCTCGAGACTAATCCTATTTCTAAAAAATCGAATGCCTTTGGGCAGTATTCTCGTGGGGCGTGGTGGCAGCAGACCTAGTGATGGAGAAAAGGGCAGCCAACACCATGTCCTCAGCAAGATATGCAGAAGGGGCCACAGACTCAGGCACCCGAGCCTCTAGTATGGTATCCAAGTCAGCTCTCAAAATATCCGCAGTATCCTGGAGAGTCGTCAAATCCACTGTAAGGGTTGGCCGAGCGAGAACCTGCAACTCAAATGCATCCAAGCATTGGTGGACCTCCATGATCTTCCGCTTAGTATGTTGGGTCTTCTTCCTCTCTATCCGCTACTCCGCCTCAGCAATGGACTTCTGATCTAAGGCTAGATGTGATGCAGAAGTGTGGCCTTTTGGGCCTCTAATTTCTATACCCTAGCAAGTGGGACCAATGTAGAAAATGGAGTCAAGTGGGAGGAGCTCGGAGCGGTGCTATCACCCGAGATAGACTCAACCGGGGTAGTGTTGGTAGGCCTGGATGTAGCCGATTGGGCTTGCTCTACCGTGGCCGCCAGGTTCTCGCCAAGCGGTTGCACCTCTGGACAGGGCCCTTTGAGGGGAGCCAAATCATATGAGGCCAATATCCACTATGTCGGGTGGGGTCTTGATCAAATCAATGTGACACACGGGCACTCATGCAGACCTGCAACACTCAAAGACCATGCACGAGAAGGGGTAAGTAGTAGTTGCCTTAAAGGCCCTCCATACATCACTGCCTGCAATAGCCACACGAAGTCCACCTCGAACCCCGCAACCATGGCAGCCATCAGCACTGCACGATCCCAGGGTGAAATGTATCAGCCAAACAGTGGGGAAAGGCAGTTTGGACAGAAACCATAACGGAATTTGGCTGTGCGGTGAGGTTGCCTTATTGAGCTCCGCTTGGATCCAGCACAACAATCCAGACACTCACCATCCACGGAGAGGTGATGTGATATCCACCGCTTGCTGGTCTCTCTCACATCCGGCTAACGCTGGAACCGACCATCCTTGATAAACTTCCACCGATAGTCAAACTCACCGGGGAGGAGGGTCCTGGTGGCATCAATGTTCGCGCCACAGAGAAACCTGCGAATGGTCGACAAAGAAATATCAACCCATTTGCGCGGACTCGGACGTACTCCAGAGGTGCATGTTTGGCTGGGGTGGCCGCCTATCCAATTGAGACCGCAGAGTCTCCACATAGTATGCGTAGGACTCTCGCACCATTTCTTCGCTATAGCGTCCCACATTCTGAGCCGTTCACTCCAGCTGATCTCTGGTGAATATAACACCGATGGTCGGCATAGTAGGAAGACTCCCAGTGTGAACCCGCCGTTCGAGTGTCAGGGTCTGGGTCATGGACCCCTTGTCTTTAGGCACCTTGGCATCAACATATACTTGATATTGACCCTCGACACACCACCGGTTGGGCTGATCAGCAACCAGAGCAAGGACGTCAGTTTGCGGTGCTGGAGTAGAATCAGCACTATTAACCTGATCAGGCGAGGCAGACTGGACAGAAGTAGCTGGAGCATTGGCATTAGGAGAAGGAGAAGCCTCCTCAAACTCGGAAGCCTCCACAGAGTCATATGCTTCCTCAGAATCGGAAGCCTCCTCAGATCCAGACGCTCCCTCAAAATATGCTGTCGACCCAGAAAGTGTGCTAGTCAATATGCGCTCCTCTTCAGAATTGGAGGCAGTTAATCCATCGGGCGCCACCTTCATGGGCGTTTCTCTGGTGGTGCGGGCAGCATGGGTGCCTGGTGACACGTATTCCAGTTTACGCTCATTGTCTGAGCCTATGACCATCTGATTCGATGGGGAGACACACTTAGAATGCCATCTCGAGTAGACACGGTCTTGCTTGCGTGTAATATATACCTGCAGAGAGAAGTTATTAGTACCACTTGAAGCCTGTAACACATTCAAAAGCATCAAACACAAGAGTAAAACACAGAATGGAATGGTCGTACAGAAGTGCAGCACTACCTGACGGACCCATCAACGGTCCGTGGAAGGGAGGACGGTCAGTCGAGGGACACTTAGAAGAATATTTGAAAACATCAGAAATAAAGGTTCTGATATTTTTGACGGTTGTGCAAGACAGACCGTCAAAAGTACGACAGTCTGTTAGAGGGGTCCGTCGATGGACACTTAGAATATTCTAGAAAACCAGAAACAAAGGTTCTGACAGCGGACAGACTGTCGAAGAGACGATGGTCCATCAGTGGGGTCCGTCGACGGACACTTAGAATTATTTTTTTTGGGGAATCAGAAATAAAGGTTCTGACAGCGTCAACGGTTGTGCAGGACTGAACGTCGAAAGGATGACGGTCCATTAGTGGGGTCCGTCAAGGGACACTTAAACTAAGCAAGGAATGTTGGGGTTGACGGACCCCAACGACGGTCCGTCGAGGGATCAACGGTCCGTCGACGGGGTCTTGTTTTGTACTTTAGGGATTGAATTTTGTAGACATTTTGTTTCCCCCAACTTAGAATTCAGAATATCCGTAGAGACAAAGTTTCCCTAACATTTAATCCAACATTTCATTATTCCTAGGGCATGAATTATCAAAGTTTGAACATTCGATTCTATAGCCTATCAAAACCCTAGGTCATACACACAACATGCAAACACAACACATTTTAACAAGACACCCCCATTCCTTTCAATTTCAGTGTTCTAAGGGACTTAGGACTTCAGGTGTAAGTTTTTAGCATGCAAAAGGGTCCCAAATTCAAGACCCACGAGGTAAGACATCAAGCTAACATGAAAATTAATGATAGTTAATCTAGCAAATCAGAAGAACATACATGGTAACTGTAGTGGAGGAAAAGGGGGTATGTAAACTTGTAGTTGAACAATAGCAACACCAACTAACACACCGACCGACAAGGAGACTGAAGAAGATAAAAGATTTGGGGAGAGAATGGAGTTTGTGAAAATGGGGGAAGTGTGGGAATCTGATGATGGAATGGGAGTTAAAGGGTGAGGAAAAGGGGGAAAATGAGAATAAATAGGAAGGGAAACAGTTATGGGTGTTATGTGAAGAGGTGGATAACTGAAAGGTTTAAAAACTTTCAATATGTAGCCATACGGGTCGGGTCGGATTAATGGGTAAAGGATCGATGATTCCCCATCCACAGACCGTAAGTCGATCGACGATGCGTCGACCCCTCTGTTAACAGTTCCCTAACTTAGAAAATATTAAAGAACATACCTGGGAAAGACGGATCCTATAGACGGTCCATCGAAGGGACGATGATCCGTCGATGGGTGCACCAGACCAATTTTTTCTAGATTTCTAGTGATTTGGTCCTTACACATTTAATACCCAGTATGCTGATCTTTTTGTGTTTTTTGGATACTTTTTGGACACGGACCGTACTCTATGCTCTATCCAACCCTTCTAAAGAAAAATAAAGGAACATTCAGACGTGACATAAGTAATAAAAGGTAAAATAATGCAACTATGCCTAGAAAATCATGAAAAAACTATAGTTGGCTAGAGAATACATATTGGGTTGCCTCCCAATAAGCACTTGATTTAACGTCACAGAACGACAGAAAATTCTTGATTACTCAGACTTCATCATGATGGTATGCCTCAATCACTTCATTCGCTATTTCAGCATGCCCTAGATAGATTTTTGTTCGCTGACCGTGCACCTTGAACCTTACACTCTCCTGGTTCTCAAACTCAACCGCACCATGAGGGAATAGTTGGGTGATCAAATAGGGACCAGTCCATTTGGACTTGAGTTTTCCCGGAAACAAGCGCAACCTAGAATCAAACAAAAGCACCAAATCCCCAACCAAAAAATCGGGCTTCTAAATCTTATGGTCATGGTACTTCTTCATCTTTTCTTTGTATAAGGCTGAACTTTCATAAGCCTTCAACTGAAATTCATCAATCTCATTCAACCCGTTTAACCTCTGTTCTGCCGCCTCATTCCAATCCATTTTCTACTTCTTCATTGCCCACATGGCTTTATGCTCTAATTCAAAGCTGGTAAGTGACAAGCATTCCCATATACAAGTTGGTATGTGGACATACCTATGGGAGTCTTGTATACTGTCTGGAAGGCTCAAAGAGCATCATCAAGACTCCTTGACCAATCCGTTCTACTAGCATTCACAATTTTGCCAAAATCTGCTTAATCTCCAGGTTTGACACCTCAACTTGCCCACTAGTTTGAGGATGGTAGGGAGTGTCCACATTACGGCGAACCCCATATTTTTCCAATAATCCCTTAAAAAACTGTTGCAAAAGTGGGATCCCCCATCACTGATAATAAACCTTGGGGTGCCAATTCTAGAAAATATATTTTTTCCAAGATAGCGGTAACACTCTTCCACTCATTATTCGTAAGTGCGATAACTTCTACTCATTTTGACAGATAATCGACTGTCAGAAGAATGTACTTCATCCCATGAGAACTCACAAAAGGGTCCATAAAGTCAATGCCTCACACATCAAACAATTCAATCACAAGAATGGAATTTAAAGGGAGCTCTTGCTTTATCGAAATGCCACCATCTCTTTGGCATCTATCACATGCCTTGCGAACTCATGAGCATGTTGGTGGATGGTTGGCCAATAGTAGCCACAATGCAAGATTTTATGAGTAGTCCGGATACCACTATGATTCCCACCTACAGGCGAAGAATGGAATGCCTCCAAAACACTCAACATTTCAACTTTTGGCACACAACGCCGAATAAGCCCATCGGTACAACTCCTATATAAGTATGGCTTATCACAAAAGAACTTTTTCACATCATGCATGAACTTTTTCCTTTGATGAAAGGACAAGTCCGGTGGGACAATATCACTACCTAGATAAATCGCAAAATCTGCGAACCATGGAATCAAGTCTTGGGAGGAAGCCAATACATGCTCATCAGGGAAAGTATCATAAATTTCAGCCTTTTAACCTAACTCCCTCATTGCTTCATCTTCGAATCTGGAAAAGTGATCAGCAACTTGATTTTTGGTCCTTTTTCTATCTTTCACCTCAAAGTCAAATTCTTGCAATAGTAATACCCAATGAATCAACCTCGGTTTCGCATAATTTTTTGCTATCAAATATCTCAAAGCAGAATGATAAGTATGCACTATAACCCTTGTGCCAATAAAATGGGAGCGAAATTTGTCGAAAGCAAAGACTATTGCAAGGAGCTCTTGTTCATTCACGGTGTGGTTCTTTTGGGCTTCATTAAGGGCTTTACTAACATAGTAAATTGGATGGAGGATTTTGTCCCAATACCACACCAAGAGAAACCTCACTCACATCACACATCACCTCAAATGGCTTCCTCCAATCCAGAGAAATGATGATAGGTGCAGACACCAACTTTTCCTTCAACTCAACAAATGCTTTAAGGTAGGATTCATCAAAATAAAACTTACACTCTTTCTGAAGCAACTTGCACTAAAGATGTGAAATCTTTGAAAATCCTTGATGAACCTCCGGTAAAAGCCTGTATGCCCAAGAAAACTTCTCACACCTTTTACAGAGATTGGTGGAGGAAGTCTCTCTATCACCTCAACTTTAGCTCGATCAACCTCTATACCCTTCTCTGAAATGCAATGACCCAATACAATACCTTCTTTCACCATGAAGTGACATTTTTCCCAATTTAGCACAAGGTTGCAATCTTCACACCTCTTAAGAACCTCGGACAAATGACTCAAACATCGCTCAAAGGAGTCACCAACCACTGAAAAATCATCCATAAATACCTCAATAGCGTTCTCTACCATATCAGAGAATATCGACATCATAAATCTGTGAAACGTGGTTGGTGCATTACATAACCCAAACGACATTCTCTTGAATGCGAAGGTCCCATAAGTACAAGTAAAAATTGTTTTCTCTTGATCTTCCGGTGCAATACAAACCTAATTACAACCTGAATAACCATCAAGAAAACAGTATCACGCCTTTCCTGCAAGTCTATTCAACATCTGATCCATGAAGGGCATAGGAAAATGGTCTTTCTCGGTCCATGCATTTAATTTCTGGTAATCCATACACACCCTCCATCCAGTCACCGGGCTCATTGGGACAAGCTCATTTTTCTCATTGGGGACCACAATCATTCACCATTTCTTAGGTACATACTGAACATGGAATTCCCAACTACTATCGGCGATTGGATATATCACTCCAGCATCTGATCACTTAATAATTTCCTTCTTTACCACCTCTTGCATAGGTGGATTTCAATGTCTCTAGTGCTCAATACTTGGCTTATGATCGGGCATGAGTTGGATTTTATGTGAACAAATCCCGGGAGGGATCCCAATAATATCCACAATAGTCCACCCAATAGATCTTTTTAACCTTTTTAACACCTCCATCAAACTCTCAACTTGATGCACATTCAAATCTGATGCAATAATTACCGGCAAATTGTCACCTATTCCCAAGAATACATACCTCAGATAAGGTGGTAGAGCCTTAAGTTCTACTTTTTAAGCCTCCTCTATAGATGGTTTCACGGGTGGAGACTCGTGATGCTTCATATCTAACTCCAACTTCTTTGGTTTAAACTGAACATGACCTCGATCAAATGCCGCAACCAATAACCCATTCTCTTCAATGCAATCACTATCAAAATTCATGATCACTGCCGCTAGTGCTTCTGCACCCAGACGCTCTTCTATTTGTACCTAAGATAACTTTTCAACCTTGTAAAATATGGCAGATACCTATTGGATCTCACCACTCTGCCTCATGGACCTACAAATGTTGAAAGTCACTTCTTCAATGTTCAACCAAAATATCATTTTCCCTTTCTCTATATCAACCAAGGCTATACCGCAGCAAGTAATGGCCTCCACAGAATAATAGGCACCTCAAAATCAACCTCAGAATCTAAAATCACAAAATCGGCTTGAAATATGAATATCTCCACCTTTACTAACACATCATGGAGTATCCCAATAGGCCTCTTCACCGTTCGATCGGACATCAGTAGCCATATCGCAATGATCTTTGGGTCACCCAAACCCAATTTCTTATAAATAGAGAGAGGCATGAGATTTATAGTTGCCCCAAGATCACATAATATTTTTGCAAAGTGTAATAACCCGATTGTACGTGGAATAGTGAAGGAACCCGGATCTTCTTTCTTTCGCACTAGAGATCTTGTAGCAATAGCACTATAATGTTACATTCTATCATCATCATCAATACTGACCGATCTTTTCTTGGTGACCATATCTTTCATGAACTTGGCATAACCGGGCATTTGTTCAAGAGCCTTTATCAAAGGGACATTAATGGAAAGATGTTTAAGCATAGTGATAAAACGCCGGTATTTACCATCCTCAGTCTTTTTCACTAACCTCTGTGGGAATGGAGGTAGTGGTCTAGGCATGGGGTCACCTTTTGGGGTACCTCAGCTTCTTTCCCCGTTTTGTCTCCTAAATCACCACTAACCTCCACTACCTCATCATCACCTCTTATCACTTTTTCTACACCAGACGACATCGGTGGGTGAATAGTTTGCTTACCACCTCGATTTGTGACTGTCATGCAATGTCCAACATTTTTTTAGATGTTGGACAGTATTGCTACGAAGAGTGCCCGGTTTGCATGGGTTCAGATTCTAAGACAATTGGGTCATTTGAAACTCAAGATGCTTGATCGAGATTGCATGGGCATCAACTTTTTGCCCAATGCTCGCTAAGTCACTCCTCAACTCTTTAGTGTTCTCATCACTAGCATCAAACCTCCTCATCATTTTCTACAACATATCTTCAACTCGCGCCATACTCCCTCCACCATCCCTAGGAGCAACTTCCCGATTTTAAGGTGGAAAATAGGGCCCACTCCTATCATTTCTGTTACCATTGTTACCTCAGTTGAAGTTGTTGTCGCGGTTGTAAATTCCCATCTCTAACATAATGACCATCTTGGTTGTAATTACCATAGTTTTGACCTTGATTTCTTTGACCTTGGCGCCAATTCTCCTGATTGGAGCCTTGGGCGTTTGGTCGGAAACCCCCCGTTTTCCCATTTATCGCATAAGAGTCGTCCTCGTAGTAATACTCATTAGTCGGCGGTGGTGATTTAGACAAGTAGTACACCGGATTTACCTTTTCTTCACCCCCAGTGACGTGTTTCAACACCAACCCAAGCTCAGTTCTCATTTGAGCCATTTTTTCACGAATCTCATTTGTGGCTGGGTTGTGTGCAGATTGCACTGCAAAAGTGTTTATCCCAGTATCTGACTTCCTAGTGCTCCAAACTTTATTATTTAGGAAGATTTTCTCTAACTTCTCAGCAATCTCAGCATAATGACACTCCCCATAAGAACCACCCGTTATCGTATCCAGTACTGCTTTATTATTAACATCTTTTCCCCGATAGAAGTACTCTTTCAGTGAATCATCATCGATGCGGTGATTGGGGACACTTCTCAAGTTTATACGAGGTGAACCTATCCCAAGAACTACTGATTGATTCTCCCAGTAGTGACACAAAATTGTTCAACCTATATTTGTGGTTTAGCTTCTTAGACACTAGGTAGTAACGTGCTAAGAAAACATCCCTCAATTAATTCCAAGTATAGATTGAGTTACAGAGGAGCTCGGTAAACCATATAGCAGCCTCTCCCGTCAGTGAGAGAGGGAAACACTCTTAACCCAATGATGTCCAAGTTCAAATTAGGCCTCCCCACATAACTCTTGCACACCGACCTCACTTTGAAGATGTGAGCATGTGGGTCCTTAAAACATAGTCCCGAAAACAAACCTCTAGCTGTGAGCATTTGCATCAGACTATTAGTTACCACAGAAGTATGACCATGTAGTAGAGAAGGTAGGACAAGTGGCCCATTAGATCAGTGATGTTAACATTTCCCCTAAAGTACTATTGAGCGAGTAGGGCGGGAGGTTGCCTTCTCGGATTATCTTCACCAGGGTTACCAACAACCACTCAATTATGAGCATCAACCGGCGGGGGAAATTGAGGGTTGATCTCATCATCAATATAAGAAGGATTGTTTTGAATATTCATTCTTCGAAGTGTGCAGTTTAGTTCTGGATCAAATCGAAGTATTGGTTATCATCGACTCTGTGTACTTGGCATACACTAAAGCTAGATCTGCGAGGGACAAAAACAAAGAGAAAAAGTAAAATTAGGAAACTGTTGACTAAACTTCGGTAATGTGCCACTTTCCCCGACAGCGACGCTAAAATTTGATAAGCTCAAATTTGCTTCTCAAAAAGAAGTACGGGCAGTCGTATCAAGTAAAGAACCCAACTATGAGGTTGGGGTCGATCCCACAAGGAAAGTGATTTAGACTTAACTTTAACCTACAATTAATTCTATTTAATCAAGTCCTTTATGAAAACATGTAATAAAAGGGGGGTTTTACATAATAAAAGGAACTAAATATTTCTAAGTAAACAAGTAGCAAGTATGAATTTTTTATATTTAACAAGTGATGAGAGTAACTAGGGCATAAGAATTCCCCACAGGTTCATAACGCGATAATTCTAGCTATAACAATCTTTTCCTAGTATCTTGCATACAAAGTGGTATGTTATGTATCCCTAATTCCTTGGTCCGGGAACTAGGAAATTTCACTCCGCATCTTGGTCCTTCTACGTGTGTATGTTTTACTAAACCTTACCTTTACCTCATATTAAGCATCGTAATCGAAGTATGGCTTAGTTGTTACTTCGCACAAATCGACACTAGCCTATTAAATAGTGTATATTAAATCTACGTTCATAATTCTTTTCTTATTATCTACCCCTTGGTATGGAAAGTAGCAACAAGGAAATTTCTAACGCGTGCACTCGTTAAAAATATTTCTAAACGAAAGAATTATCAATACATGCAAGACACTATTCTAGAATTGTTATTTTAGCTAGTTTTTACCTTGTTATTTACCCATGGTTCCCACAACTCTAGTTATGGATTTAGTTACCCATGTTCATAATTAAACGATTCATATTGATCAGACAAGAATTCATGTACTTTCTTTAATGAGATTGAAAAAAATCCAGAAAATCACTTGAATTCGAGAAAATAATGCAATAAATGATTCCGCAAAAATAAAGTATTTTCCAAAACCCAATATTCAACAACCAATATTAAAAATCAGAAAATAATCAAGAGTCTAACCCCAAAAATGAGGTTTTTACAAGTATTTATAATAAAGAAGTCCTAACATAAAAAGGAAATCTATTTAAGGAAAATATTCCCAAAAATGTGTCTGGGTCGACGACCGAACCGACGGACCGTTGAGGCCTCCTGTCGTTCCACAGTTAGAATCTTTTTCACCTGCTTTCTTCTCCAACTCACTGTTACCATCGACGGACCAGGATGACGGTCTATTGAGTGCACGACGGTCCGTCGATGGCTTCCGTTTTTCAATACATAGAATCTTTACAAGACGGGTACTGGGGCTACATTCTATTAGCAATGACGGATGTACAGGACGGTCCGTTGTGGAGATGACGATCCATCGATAGCTTTCTTAGCCCCACACTTGGTCAGAATTCCCCGATCATCCTTCAGCAGCATTTTCTTCAGACGATGATTTCCACCTTTGGATCGTCGAGGGGTCAACGAATCATCGATGGCTTCGTAGGTCATCACTTCTGTAATTTCAGCACAGTTCTTCTGTGTTTTCATTCAAGACAGTTTTCTTGCAAACAAAGAGAAAAAATGCACTAAAACTACTATAAAAAGGCCTTAGACACACACTAAACTTAAGGGAAAAATATTGAAAGTACCGTCAAACCACGATACATCACGTATTATCTCCAAATAGCTAACTATATTTCCCCTCTCCTTAGTGCATAGAACTACTTCATTATATGTTCACTATTCTATACTTGTGTAATTATACCCCCTCCCCCGCCGCCGTCACTTGTGCTGGTTTAGAAATGTATTTGCAAAAGAAAGTTTTGTGAATCTTTCTTTTAGTCAATTAAAGTCAATTGTGTCATTAAGCTCACGAGTAATGTATTGATGTTACATAGCTCTTTATGTCATTGTTACAACCTTGAAGTATTGTTTTCTTGTCTTCTACTGTTGGTCTGTATTTTCATATCTCCAAAATGATTATGACCACCAAAACAACAATCTCAAAAGAGTTATGATTTAACAATCTCAAAAGAGTTATGAATTGATAAACAACAATCTCAAAGATTAAAGAATATAAGTGAAGCAATCTATATAATTACGGGTGAAAGCCCAGGGGAAAATGTGTAGCATGGGTCGATCCCAATTTAAGGGTGGCAACTCAGGGGCGAAAGCTTAGCATGGGTCGATCCCTATTGGTATATAAGTGTGGCAGCTCAGGGGCAAAATTCTAGCATTGGCCGATCCCAAATGGTGTAATTATGAGGACCCTATCCCTGGGGTTAAAATTCCTATGGATTATCCTTTTCTACCACTAATCAGCTAGTCACTTGTATCACATGCCCTACAAATATTATAACATACAGAAAAGTAAAGAAAATAATGTAACTTACATGATCCTACAATGCAAAGGTGGTTTTCTCTCCTAATCTATGCACTCATATGTTGGTACTTGATTTAATTTAAGCTCTTGTATTACATATGCTATTGCTTACATATTCAGTACATTTTTTTTAACTGACGTCCCTCGTAGGGGACGCTGCATTTCATGCAGTAGGCACAGGTACTCCAGCTAGTAGACCTCCTCAGTAGGAGCACACGACACTCTGCTACTTTTGGTGATCTCCAAGTTGATTCGGAACTTTATTGAGTCCTTGGAAATTCATTTCGATATTGCATCATGGTTAAGGGTAATGAAGGGTCTGTCCCGACCTTCTCTAGTCTTCTATTTTTTAGAGTCTTTGTAGACGTATGTACATGGTTCAGTTGTATCTTAAGGATTTGTGGCCTCAAGGGCCAAGTTTTGTGTATAACTTTTGGATCTACTTATGTTGGTTTTGTATCGATGCATCCTAGGTAAACTTGTCACGATTGTTATAGTTATATGCATAGTAAGAATAGGTTACAGGTTGGTTCTCTCGGGACTTTAAGGCATCAGATGCCTATCCGCCTTAATGGGTTTTGAGGCATGACAGGTATTTAGCTACTCATTATCTAATAATCAATCTTACAATGGCTCTGAATCATCAATTAAGATTGAAAAGAAAGAGATAGAGAATTAACCCTAAAAACTCCAAAGTGTAGTTCTCAAGTTGTCATTGTTTGAAATTAAAAAAATAATAATTAAAAACCCTAGTTATAATAACAATCGAAACGGCCGCTTCTGGGCCTCAGGCGCGCAATGCGTGAGCTTCTTCAAATTCTAGTCCAAGGAATCTGGATCTTTCGCGTGACGTGCAAGTGACACTAGGCCTTTTGCCTCAAATTTAATTCTCATACTGATTTTCTACTCCCTTTGTGCGACGCAAGGCAGCACGTGAATGCCTTGGAGCATTTACTTTAGCTTCTTTCTTGCTTCCTTTTAACTTGAATCTTCCAATTGCTCCCTTTATCCCCTTTTTGTGCACGTTTCTCCCAATTAGCTTCCATACGCAATTAATCATGTCGATTAGATCAAAATTACATAATTGACTCGATACGAGTCTAGACTCATACTTTGTGAATTTAAACTAGGCATAAATGTGGACATATGTAGCATTATGGGCATATAAATATGCCCAGATCAATGACTATTTTGGCAATCCCAATACTAAAAGATGGATGATCCATGAAGTATTAGAAAATATACAAAAAATTGAAGATGAAGAGACTACATATTTCAAACACCGAAATTGGTTGAAAGGAGAGTGAATCTGTTGAGGACATCGCGCAAAAAACTTTGGAGTGGAAATCATGGGTTGTGAACAATAAAATCTGTGGAGAAATTAGAGGAGTAAATTTAAAAGTGAAAAACTAAGGTTTGGACTTCTTCAAGAATAATGTATCCGATAGTTTAGTTTTGTGGGAAAAATAAGAATTATTGTATCTTTTTAAAATAGTAGGGAAAAATCAAGAATATTTATAAAACTTATGAACAAAAGAACAATAACAAGTTGAAGAGAAGAAGAATATAAGACAATAGAAGAACAATATAAGCTAACTTTCTTTTTTTCAAGTGTTCCTCAGATCTTCAAGTGTATACAATATGAATCATTATGCCTATATTTATAGTGTAACATAGAGGCATACAAAAGTTTAGTCATAAACATGACATTAAACATGAATATATAGAAGGAGGTTATGGAGATGAAAGGTTACAAAAATAATTATAATAAAGGTGGAGGTTATCTTCAGAATGGAGGGAAGTAATATAGTAACTTCTTGGTGTAGTGGATTATCTTCATAATGTGGAGGAATAATGTAGTAACCTTTTGGTGTAGTTGACATCCACAATATATTATTTTATAACAAGAATATGTTAATTAAAGTAGTGTATTCTAATAATTAAGTCATTATTAATTGAGAAATTTTGACATATAGCAAACATAAAAATCATATTTATATTTTATTGCTATAATCTGCATAATTGCTCCATAACAAATTTTATGTTTACTATAGAGCTTTTGATCTGTATAATTCGCTAGATACATCCAATTTTATTCAAATCATTCAATTTGTATAAATTCATTTATACATTGTAATTTGTTTAAAAAGATCTACATTTGTATGATTATAAGTGTATAAGACAAAAATATATGCATTTGTATTTGTATATACACTTCTCTCGTTTTATACAAAAACAAACGCATTTTATGCATTTGTATATCGAATGAGTAATTATATACTGAAAATGACTAATTGTATATCCAACCAGATGACAAAAAATGAGATATTTGCTGCGAATTACAAAAAAAAAATATGAGTTAGTGTTTCTTTTGCTTTTGAACTTAACCTAAATTAAAAATTACAGTTCACCTCTAAGATTAAGTTATAATTAGGTGGTGCAATTTTTTAGTTTTATATAAATTGTATGCTCTCTCTCTCTTTCTATATACAAGTTCATTCCTTCTCTCTATTAATCTTCCCTTACCTTATTTTCTCCTTTAATCACTCAAAACAAATTGATTCCAAAATTTAAAATTTTCATATATTCTTTCTGAAATCGTGCTACCAGATTTTTAAGGTTACTATTATACAATTTTACTTTCTCCCTACCTTTTATTAAATAATCTATATATTATAATTTGTATAAATTCTTAAAGTTTGGATCTACATGTGTACTCATTGTTTGAAAAATGCATTTTTGTATATATGCTTTTTCAAATAGTATATCTTTGATGTTTATGTTTGTATATATTATAATGAATTGTCTAGTATTACTATGATTATACAATTTTATAATTTATATTATATCATAAACGAAATTCGATTTTAGGTATTCAAAATTGTATATTTGTATAGTTTTTGTCCTTATTTTGGGATTTCTTTCTCAGTTGTACTTGAAACTATATAATGTTATTCGAATTGTATATTTATGATGTTTTGTGTTTTGTATTTTGTATAAACTATATTGACTTGTTTAGTTGTAAAGTAGTTATACAATTTCAAAATTTACATTACTTAGGAAAATATGATTGATTTTATATATGAACCATTTTATGTATCCAAATCATATATTTGTAATATTTTATTCATTATTTTGGGATTTTTTTTACAATGTAAATTTGTAAAAATTCATAATTTTATTTTGTAATTCAAATTGTATATTTTTATATATGTTTGTTGTCACTGTATTTTAGATTGTATCTTGTATAATCTATTTTTATACATTTTATTAGTAAGTACAATTTATTGTCAAACAAGCTTCAATAGTGGTAGATCAGGTAAACATTAATAAAGCTATACTGAAGTGTGTTATTGAGGATTATACAATTGCGCAAAGATTTCAGTTTAAAACAATTTCAAAGTAGATAACAAAGTGTTATTACTGGGTTGCTTCTAATTGTGGTGCATTTGTATGAAGTTTAACGATTTAATATTTCGCGAATTACGACACTATATGTCTTTTCTCAACCGAGATTACCGTCATTACCTTAAAAAAATTGAATCAGTCTTTCATTCAAATTTGAAAAGAGCGAATTATACAAACAATCATTCCTATAGCAACTAATAATATAGCTACCGTCAGTAATTATTAAAAAAGAAACTTTCACATATAGCCACTTAAAAATAATATATTACTCTCTATAGCTATCGTTTAATAATTACGATTTGTAGCTACATGTTATTTGGAGGAGCGAGGCGAGTGAGATTGGTAGAGAGAGGAGAGAGGGAGAGAGAGAGAGAGGGAAGAAAAGAGTGAGAGAAAGGTGGAATTTGTTATATGTCTATTGGTTAGGAATTGTATATTATACATATTGTAATTGTATATATGGCAAGAGAGATTGGGAGAGGGCGGAAGAGGAGAGGCGGAGCAGACTGGGAGAGAGAGGAGAGAGGCGAGCGATGGATCGAGAGGAGGGCAGAAAGTAGGAGAGAGGTGAATTGATATGTAAATAAATGTATAGTATACATATAATTTGATATAAATGGCAAGCGGAGAATGGGATGAGGGAGGAGAGAGAGGGCAGAGAGTGGGAGAGAGGAGAATTGTATATATATATAGGCTAAAAAATTGTATATTATACATATTGATGTGTATATCCTGGCGAATTAAACATATACAAACATGACTAATTATACAAACTTGAAATCAGCCCACGTAATTAATGTATAATATTAGTCGTGAGTGGTAATTATAGCAAACTATAGCTATGATGAGTAATTAAATAGTATAAATTTGTTTATCCGCGTAATTTTCCCTTATTAAAACTGTAGTTAAGGAAAATAATTACTTTATCTATAATAGCTATTTTCGTAAGTTGCCCAATTAAAATTGGGCTTATAGCGATAGACGAAACGCAATGGAGTGAAGCAAAGAAAAAGCTCTGCCTCTCGGCTCTCTCTCGCTAAATACCATAGAAAGACGAGGTAAACTATTACCTTTTCCTTTGTTGATTCTTCGAAATGTACCACTCTCCGTATTACAGTTGATTCTGCTCTAGAAACTTGATTTACTGCTCTGCTGAAAGAGTCACTATCCATAAAGCAGCTTCAACGTCCGCGAAGTAAGTTTTCTCGAAAAGTCTTATTTTATATTCACATAGTATAATACAATTGATTTAATTAATTATTTGGGCTTGCTGGCGAGATATTGTTTTTATTTGTTGAGTTTTACTATTTTTGGTCGATTAACTAGAGTATTTGAGCTTGACTGCAAGTGTATAATCCAAATTGATTGATTATTTGAATTTTTGACGTAGTGAGTGTTGAAATTGTTTCAATCCACGAATTCGTATGACTTTTAATGGCTAATTCTTGAATGAGTTTATCTAGAATTGGTCATTTTTGTTCGTGTCTCGTAGAGTATGTTGTTACTCAATTTTCATTCTGTAAAATCTATGTAAATCTATTACATATATTTTGATCCGAATCGATTTCATGTGTTTTATTCCTTTTCACTGATTTTCTTATAGTACTAATAATAATAATTTGTTTACCTCTTCTTAATATCTTTTTTTGTTGATTTTGTTACAGTAAACTGATGGAATCTCAAGACTAATAAAATCCAACTTGTTCATCCTCTAGTACTGTTCCTATTGAAAATGAGAGTCAAATTCCTTCACAAACAAATGAATCTACTAATTAAGTTATGAAATCAAGCAAAGAAGATTTACTTCCAAAGCTTGGTAACATTTTAAACTAGTGAAGATTGATGGTGTCCATTTTAGTGTTTGTAGGTATTGTAATGCTCGTATCAAGTCGACTAGAAATTGTGGGACAACATCTATGTTAGAACATTTCCGTAGATGTCCCAGAAAGCCAACTATCTTTACAACTGAGGGTGGTTCTGGAGTGAATTATGGCAGCAAACAACAATACTTTGATGAAGACGTTTCAAGAAGAGAACTTGCTCATGCCATCATTTTGCATGAATATCCACTATCCATAGTTGATCACGTGGGATTCAGAAAGTTTATGATTAGTAGTGCCTTGGAATGTCTTTTGATTTTGTTAATGTGATTACTAGTCTTTTGTTGTTGTAACATCCAAGAATGTGATTAGCAATCTCTTGTAATTGGAACCTCAAATTCTTGAAGTTAAAAAGTTCTTGAATTTCATATATGGAGTTGGATGGAATAAAATATATGTTCAGAATCAGTTTTGGTGTTTCAAATTGTTATTAAAAAAACTTACAAGATAATCAAATTGCAATATTACAATTGATAAGAAATGACGAAATTAATCCTCTTCCGGGGGGGGGGGGGCTTTTTTTTTTTTTGGAAAGGGGCTGCGAATATCTCACTCTCTTTTAAAAGGATTAAAGCCCACACTGCAGGCAAATGTTTTCACAGTCCAGCAGTAGTCCTCTTTGACTTGTCCCCTCAAGGATTTACAACAGCCTTCACAAAGTATAAACTCAACAACTTGGACAAGATTTAGTCCAAAGCTCACAAAAAAAGAAACACCCTCCCTTCAACTTATAAGAACTCTCTTTAGACTAACTCTTTCACTCTTTTTCTCTTGTGGTTTGGTGTGTACCAAATCAAATGAAGATCACCCACTATTTATACTACAAGACGTATTCCTATCTATGAATAGGAAGATAATGGAGGGTAGTTAAATAGTGAAGTAATGGCCCTGGAGTTCCTAGGGTTACATAGGTTACAATAGGAGTTACCGTAGGATACATAGGTTATAAAAGAGTAATGGAAGGGAATTAAGAATGAAATTAAAGTTGTAGAAACCAATGATAAGGATGATGTATAAGTTTATCCATTCCAATGTTTTTGGAATGTTTAATCTACATGAATTAACCAATAAAGTCAAAGCGGAATGGCATTACAGGCTACCAGTCAAAGATAAATAGCATATTAAATGGTCGTTTTAAAGACAAATGTCTTACCAATGGTCATTCTTATAACTCCAAAACAAAAAAAACAATTTATATTGTGATAATAATAATATCAATGCTAATAACCTAAACAACCCCATTCTTTTAATATTAGATAAGAGAGTATATCCGTTGTGAGGAAGACTACATGATAATGAAGGTGTGCTCGCATTGAAACCTCCACTTAGTGAAACAGTAAACTTTTACTCCAAAGTCGTATTGGTCTCAGACTTGAACTATGACTGCTTAGGGAAAGAAATATCACTGTTCACACATAAAATCAAGTGTTGACATGAACTTTAACAGCCAGCACATATGGTCATGGTGTTATCCCGGCTTTCATGAGGGCATGGAGAATAAGTCACTTCATCCATAGGACACGTAGCGAACTACTCACACAATCACAAGGTGAAATGTGTCGGAGGTTCCCTGTACGATTAACACTCCATCTTTACGGCTACAGATATTCATTAAGAGTTTTATCAACTCAATCTTCACACAATATAGGAAAAATGCACTCACATCATAGGAGGGGAAAATATAGTGCATTTTTCAACAACAAGTCATCATATGATTAGTTTTTCCTTGAACCTGGTTATAGGATATCTAGTCTCCAGTTGGGTTTCCTCATATATGACTCAAGGATTTGTAGGCTTCAATACACATCCCCTCGATGTCTACAGACCTTTCTTCTTGTTAAGGACCTTCGTAAGAGGATCGCAAGATTATCACAAGCATTGCCATAATCAAACATTACTGATACCATTTGGTCAAATACGATCTTACATTACTTGTCTTCATCCCTAAGCGTCTTGATTACCGTTGAATAACGATTTTGGAACTATTACAATTGCAGCGTGCTACCACAATGAATTAAAATAGGAGGAAATTGATTTTTAAAATAAGGAAAATTGAAAAACAATAAATCTTTAACCAAGCGCTTCCTCACTAGCTGAAGTTAAAGCAATTAGTTCAGCCTCCATGTAGAGTTAGCAATATTATAGTTTGCTTTTTTTATTCTCCAAACAAAACAACGCCACCACCTAAAGTAAGACATAACCTAGTAGTGGTTAGAAGAGGATCACATGAGAAAGTGTTCCAATCCCGTTATCACAAAAGGCCTTCAAGTACAACCGGATATTGTTTATAGACAAAACCACAATGTTTCGTTCCAATTAAATATCTCAGAACTCTTGTTCTAGATGTCAATGTTCATTACATGGCTTTCTTGTACACCCTTTCAAGTACTCCGACTGCATTATCAATTGGCTAGTGCAATAGTCCCAAATATCTCAAACTTCGATTATACTAGATATTTCCTTTTGATTTATTACATCATTTCACTTTCCACAGGAAATAAGTGAACACTTAATCAAAAGGAGTTAGTAGTAGCAATATGTATGAATCATGAAAAGTATATTTTTCAAAATTTATCAACATAATGTGACTGGTAAAGGGAAAATCCCTAACAATGTTTTATTGTTATGTTTATCACAGAAAAAATGCCTCACCAAGATCTTTCATATTCAAAATGACTTCTAAGCACATTTTTAGCTCATTCAAGAAACATTTCATGTTAGAGGACAAAGATCAACAAATCTCACATATAAGCAAATGATCACATGATGTGAAGTATTCCAAAAGACTTATTAATATGCACTTATCACACTTCAGTTAGTAAAAACCATTTCAATCATGAAGGAATCAAACTTTGCATGTCAGTGCTTTGGTGCAGTTTTCAGCCAATAGGATTTGTAAGTAAGTTTACATATTGCTTTCTTGGTTACTTCAACAAAACACTCGGGTTGGTCCATATAAATTTCTTCATTAGGTCTCCATTTAGAAAGCAGTTTTTTCATCCATTTGATGAATTTGCCAATCGAAAATCGCAGCCATAGCAACAAAAGTCTAATGGATGTAATTCTTGATATTCGTGAGAAAAAGTATAAAAATTATGTAGGCCTTCTAGTTGTTTTAATTAAAATTTTTTGCAACAGGCTTAGCCTTGTATGTATCAAGAGAACCACCCGGGTTAAAACTTTTTCCTTCAGAACCATTTGCAAACCAATTGTTTTTTCAACCCGGTGGTAAATCAACTAAACTTTCAGTTTATTAGAAATTAGAGATTTCATTTCATCATTTACAACCTTTTCAAAAAAATAGAATCGTGTGACGATAATGATATTTCAAAGTTAGAGGTCATTTTCACCAGTAAACACATAAAAAATCAGAGGACCAAAATCTTTCTACTCTAGTCTTTTACTTCTTTCTTAACTCAAAATAACCAACTTCTTTATTTTTCAAAGTTGACGTAGAAGAACTAGGTAGTGACAAAATATTTTGTTCAATCTTTGACCCCCACTATTTTTAGTATCAAAAGGGAATTTATTTTCTGAAAACATAGCAATACCAGATTCTATTACAATATTATCTCTAAAGAGTTTTTTCTTTCAACTTGAAAATGAGGTACTTTTAGTGATCCCCGCTGATCTCTTACAAGCCTCACACTTTTCAAAATTTTTTTAACCATTGGGATAATCCTAAACTTACTCATGATTCCAACATAACGATCATTAATATGCACAACGCGCATCCAAAAATTAGTAGAAGAAAACAATAAACAGAAGTAGAGTTTTTATTCATTTCAACATCAACTTAAACATCCCATCACCATGCATACCCCTTTACCCACAAAAAAATACCTTCTTCACTATACATATTGATAAGATTCAATAATCTGTTTAAAGCCTGCTTTATAAGAAGAAAACACGGACATCAATTTTTTTCTCATAGAAGGAGTAAAGCTACACTTTCAATGTTAAATCCTTCCAGAAAGTAAAACACAGTTCAACATCCCCCTTTCCAAGCACTTGAGTGTGTGGAGCATCACCACGCATGATGGTTTATGGGGCTCCTCAAAATTGAGATATTTTTTTGAACCAGTCTTTGTCATAACAGACATGACGGTTGCCACCCAGAATCAGCCCACCCTCCATCAACATTCTCAACCAGGTTTATGTCGGTAATACCGCAACAAAAGGTTCTTCGCTTACGTTTGTCTGAGGGGACGTTTCAAGAATCTGCAAAATAGAGCAATATTATGCACCACGCTTGCCACAAAAATAAGATGGACCTTTTCTTGAACTTGTTGTTTTGTGCTTGGGATCTTCATCATTATTTTCTTGAGAGTTTACCATTATTTTCTGAATTTTTTCTTCTTAGGCTTTAAAGAAGTATTTTTTGAGTTCAGAAGTAGCATTATTCGAAGAATTAAATTACCTTCGAGTGATTTGTTCTCTTCTGGTTTAAAAGTGATCTTGGTCCTTGCTTCTTCTTCCAGTGGTGGATTTTCATTAGAAAGGTTCAAGAGAGGTTTCTTTGGTTGTGGCACAAAATTTTTTGAAATCCCTTCCAAGAAGGTGGAAGTTATTCCACTTGCCACAAACAATAAGGTTATCTCTAAATTTTAACCTCTTCGGACCTAAGCTCTCCAACAAACATGATGAAGTCTTGAGATTGATCTACCACTTGATGTGTTTGTGCACCATTTGGAAACGAAAAAATATACTAGCTGCATAGTTTTCCCTCCAGCCTCTTCGGTATTCATAATTACTTGCAGTGTCTTCCAAATTTTCTTTGCAATAGAGAAGTTCTATCATTATAATCAAAAAATTATCAGATAGACAATTAGAAGTAATTTACGACACTATAGGAATCCATCATACTTTTCCACTTTATCTAATGAGGAAATATTTTCATCATCATTCATAGGGTGATTTTTTCTTATTTGGAGTATCTCAGTTAATACATAAGAAACATTGAGGAAGACTAATAGGAAAGTCTTTACCCTTCCATCTCTTGAAATGATACCATTGAACCAAAAGGGCTTGTTAGATCTCTCATTTGACATCACGATTTTTTCAATTGTAATAAAAAACATCTTGAATCTCCTTAAAAGTGTTATTGAAAAAACTCACAAGATAATAAAATTGCAAGATTACAATGAAAATAAATGACTAAATTAATCTCTCAGGCTGAGGCGCGGAATCTGTCTATTTAGGAGATTCAAGGCCACTGCAGCAAATGTTTTCACCGGTCCACAGTTAGTCCTCTTTGACTTGTCCCCTCCAGGATTACAACAGCTTCAAGGTATACCTCAACAACTATGGACAAGAGTTGAGTCCAAGCTCCACAAAAGAACACCTCCCTTCAAAATAAAAGAGTCTCCTTTTATACTAAACTTTTTCATCTTGTTTCTACTTGTGTTTTGTATGTACCAAAACCAAAGGGAAAACCACCACTTTTATTATACAGGAGTTTAAGAAGATGCATAGGAAGAATAATGGAGGTAGTAACTAGTGAAGAATGGTCTAGAGTTCAAGGTAATAGGTTACAATAGGAGTACAGATACATAGGTTACAAAGAGTAATTGAGGAATTAGAATGAAAATAAAGTGATGGACAACCAATGATAATGGATGATTGTAGAAGTTATCCATTCCAATGTTAATTGGAAGTTTTTATCCTCAATGAATTCACCAATAAAGCCAAAAGTAATGGCATTACATGGCTACCAAGTCAAAGTGAATAACATGATCAATTGGATTTTAAAAAAAAGGTTCTACCAATGGTCATTCCTTATAACTCCAAAATAAAGTAATTTAATATGTTAAATATTAGTATTAAAATGCTAATAACCTAACACAACTTGTCTATGCATATAGTTTGTGAAGATTTTATTTTTTTACAATTATAACAATGTGAATTTTAGTGTTTTTTTATGATTTTTAGTGAATTTGGTGAATGAATATAACTTTCGCCTTGTAGTGAATAGAAACTGCTCAAAAGGCCAGCATTCGGATAATATAATATTAAAACATTTGGAAGACACCACCTATGAAATCCATATCATAGCTATTTAAATAACACACTACCTTCAACAAAAGAATTAATCATTGTAAGTTGTGGCGGGGCAAGACGGGTTCATGTGGCGCGGAGCGGGATTAGAAAAAAAAAAGAATTGTGCTATGCGGGGCGGAGCGGGGTAAAGACTTGCGGGTTTAACCCGCACCCGCCCTACCCCTCCATTTGTCATCCCTAACAATTTTCATCTCTATGAAGAGTTTATTGTGCAGTTTTGGTCAACCACATACAATACAAAAGAAGGATAATCTCGATAGAAAAACAATAATATCGAAATTAGAAATTTACAAAAATTAATTTATAATCAATATATTTCATATTACTTTTTTATACATACAGTATAATTTCTTACGAATAATAGTTAACTGACAATATAACAGAAAGATGAACATTCAATAATATTTTTGTGAAATCATAACAAGACAAGAAGAAAGCTCCCTAGGTTTAGAGAACATGACCATATGATCTGCATTGTGAATCATGTGGACCTCATCTGGTGGATTATTGTCAATCAACCACTTTTGGAATTGTTGTTCCTTGAGCACATTGTCATTGTCACATACAACATAAACACGATGAACACTACCATATTTCTCTTTGGAAAGTGTAGTGTTTGTCAATAGGATTGACTCATCGAACAATGGTACGGGTCTCACCAAATATGTTGCAAGAGTCAAGTCCTGTAGAGTACCAAAGACAACAATTATTGAGTTTTGTCATAATTTATCAAAAAAGTAGTTGACTCATTTGTCATATTAGATTAATTGAATATATCATAACAATGCAAATTAAAGCGAATAATTTGGGATATGGACATATATTAAATTATTATTATTATTATTATGATTATTATTATTATTATCCTTTTGATTGTTTTCAAACTATTATTACTAAAAAATATGTACTTTAGTAGTTAGGAACTCATTAAATGAAGAGTAAACGTGAAAATAAATTTCAACATTGAATAATTCACTTATTTTAAATTTTTAAAAATGAAACAGTTCAATTAATATGGACTAAAGGAAGTATAGTTTATGATTAGGAAGTAGAATTCTAATACCCTAGTACAATAGATATATTGACATTGAGCTATATAAGAACTATCTATGTGTGTGACTTAACTGAAAAAATTAAAATAAAGTATTATATTCTTACACTCAATATTGTTCTATAATTCATTTCAAAGGTCTATGTATATTTTATTTTCTTCAGATTTCACTTGTAAACATATTATTGTGATTGTATGGTAGATAAGATATTCAACAATTATATGTAAAAGTAATACACAAAAAGATGTAAAAAATTGAAAGTTGGGGAATATAAGTGTGTAGTAGTTTCTTTTCTTTTCTTTTTTGTAGAAAAAAAGAGTTTATAGTTTATACATATTCACCTCAGGAGGAGAGAGTTGATAAAAGTTGGTTGCTAAGACTTTAGGGCCTAACACGAGAGAGGTAGGGGCTTTATCCAGACCGTTGTTGTACACAAATTCAGTATCCATATGGATTCCCACTTTTGGTTTATTATTATGCCAATGTGCAACAAAAACAATTATATAATAATATTTTGTATATCAGCAAGAGATAGAGAGAAATACATGTACCACCTAAGAATCAAAAATTGGATCGGGAAATAATGTAAAATAGATCACATATATTCTCTGTTATTTGAATTTAAAGATAGTCATTATTATTTCAAGAGTCCACAAATATACTTGAGAGAAAAATTTAAATATTTACTGTTGTGATAGGGCACATGTGACTAATCCTTTCACCTAAATAATCAATTAGGATTCCCACTAAATGATGGTTCATTAATTCTGACACAATTTAAAGCCCACCCAAATCCGTTCTTGCTCAAATAGATTATCGCTAATTTCAATTTTATAGTGTGTTTTTATGCATCGTTATCATTATTAGAGAATATGAAATTCGCTATGTAATCTGTAGGCAGTCCTCATCTAATCCTTCACTAAATAGGTCCTAGCTAATTGATTGTTTTTTTTTGTAATTTGTCGTTTTTCGTAGCTAAATAAGATTAGCATGAAATTTTTGTTGCTTAGCCAAAAAATTCTTTCAATCATTAATTCCATATTTTTGTGTAGTGTAAGCATATAGAAATTAAATTCATTTGAGCAAACCTGCTGGCCAAGGGCTACAAGATTGAGGTCAGGACCAGGCATGAAAGCTGTCACAAACACAGCCACAACAATTTTTTGAGGGAACTTTTCCATGGCAAGAGATATGTTGATGCCACCCATGCTATGTCCCACTAAAACAACTCTTTCTTGTTGTGGCAAAGAATTCATAAATTCCATTAATGGTTCATTATAATCAGCCATTGAATTGAGATCGAAAAATGGTTTGGATTAATTCAGAGGGCAGCCCATGTCAAGAGACACTAGCTTGGTGTCTCACTTCTTAGACATTGTCACAACTTTGTACCAACACATCGGCACTGAACCAAGGCTCCATGAACTAGTACAAAGTGATTTTTATCACCCTTTTCCATTTTTCCCTCTTTTTCTTGAAAAATTGTTTAGATGACACTTTTCTAGTTATTAAGAGGAATTTATGGTGAAAGAAAATGATTTTATTTACCTATAAATAAATTATTTAGGAGGAGTAGTTGCTCTTTTTGTCCCTTGATTCTTTATGAAATTTGACTTTGGTCTTTCTCATATCCCAATATTCAGATTTAACCTTGAATTGACGTGTATTATATTGCTGACTTTACATATATATATATATATATATATGTTGTTAGTTTGAATATAAATCTGTCATGTAGGAAGATAGATTAAAGAATTAAAAAAAATATTCTTTTAGAAATTGAATAAAAAATAAAATAAATAAATAAATTAAAATAAAAGAAGTAACACTCGTGAATAATTAGATATAATTAACACCCAATTTATTTCTATTTATGTAAAAACATTACTACTTTAAGACTTTAACCAAGTGTTCTTTAAATATTTTGAATTACAACTAATTGTTATATATATGCCTTGAAAAAATTTGTTATGTAATTTTAAAATATGTGAATTATTTATTATTTCCAAAAGATATCTTTGTGCAAATTCATATCGAAATGGAAATATGTTGGCCCTTCTACTCCAAATCTTGCCACGAATAAAATGTGAAACGGAGAGTAATTCATTTAACTTGTGAAGATTCATGACTAAAAAGATCACAAATACACAATACACTTCATTGTACTTAAATAAACATTAATAAGATTCAAATTAAACATTTATCAACATCTAACACTCGATTTGTATCATTGTCATCCATTATATTGTATCGTATCATTATCACACCTACAATGTTTGTTTTGATTGTTACTTAAAATATATTGTATTGTTAATTTTTTTTATTATGTAATAATGAAAACCTCATTTTATGGAACAATCGATTTGTTGTGTTCTCATTGTTACTTTATGTATGTTTCAAGATATCCTTGAATAAGATTCATCATACTCTGGTATCCCGTCCCTATAGATGGAATTTATAAGCAAGCTATTATCGTTAAAATAATTTATGATATTTTAGTAAATTCATAAATTACAATACAGTACGATACAGTTAAAATTAAATAATAAAAATATTATTAAACAATAACAAACAATATACTCTAGTCAAACAGTGTATCTATCATTCACTACAGTAGAATAGAATATAATATTATGAAACAATGTGTAACAATGATCTAAACAAAGTGTACAGGACTCTCAATGCAAATATTTTATTTATTGCTATCCACATTTAGGCAATCACATCAACTTGGGGGGAAAATATTAGATGATATGACATGACATAAAAAGAGATTAAGCAAGAAACCAATATTTTGATGTGTCCAAAGATAATAATCCTTTCATATTGTATCTCTAAACAGATATGTTGTCTCTTGCACCTTGACTTGTCAAATATCATTTATTCTAGATTTTACTCACTTGGAAATAATCGACATTCTAGGTACTGATTTTTTCTGTTTTCTGCCGTACGTACGTTAATCCGCATAGTGAATTAGAAAGCAACAAGTACTTAAGGGCAGAAGATATAATTGAGAACTATTTTACTTTTTTGTCTCAATTTTTTAAGTATTTTAATTTGATTAGTTATAAATTTTAGAAAATTAATAGTGATTTTTAAATTTTATAATCTTAAATTTAAAAAGTACGCGTAGATTGTAGTATTTTAATTAAGGACATGTTTGACGTGACGGTGTTACAATCCAACCTGTTGGGCCATATCTAGTGACGTATATAGAATTTTTAGTAGTAAACGATGGTGTGAGATGTTTTATAAAAGAAGATGTAAAATTAACTACCGAGGTTTTACAATAAGTACATCACCTTTTTGTAATCTGGATTAGATTTGTTTTAAACCATGACTATTAAAATAACTAGGGAAAAGGATATGATATACCCCTCAACTTTGTCATTTGGAGCTGATATACCCTGTTATGAAAAGTGGCTCATTATCTACCCTTACCGTCATACACACAATGGTTCCACAATATCCCATGCGTACAAAATGAGCACCACATATACCTTTATATACGGAAGTGAAGAATATTAGTTTTAAATTTATATTTTTTACTTTGATTTTTTTTAAAAAAATATTATTTAGGGATTATATATAATTCTTTTATCAAGTTCAAGGTATATTTAATTTTTTTCATACGATAAATTTATTTTTTTGACTTATTTAATTCTATTATTTGAGTTTCTTATTCTTATTTTTTTCTTTTATTGGTTTAGTGTAAAGAAAAAATATTTTGAAACGATTTTTTTGATTGCTATATTGTAATTTATTTTTTGTATTCGACAAAGGAAAGGTCATTACAAAAGTTTTACAAGAATATTAGTGAAAACTTTAATAAATTGAGCATCAAAAATAAAATTCTAAATTATTCATTAAACTAAAAAAAATAAAAAAAAAATATGTTTGACGGATTTTCATTTCTACTCATATGGGATTATATTTTTAAGAAAAAAAAATAATAAAAAAATAGACATTAAAATTCTTATTTTTTCATTTTCCGGTAGGAAAAGGTATATGTGAGTCATTTGTTTTAATAGGGGTTGTTTTTTAGTTTATATATGATCCATCATAACAAGGGGTATATCAGCTCCAAATAATAAAGTTGAGGGGTATATCAGACCTTTTTCTCAAATAACTAATGAGCACTTCTATATATTTTGCAAAACAAATGCTTACAAACCGCATTTTTTGTTATATTTTGCAAAAGAAATGCGATAAGTTTCAAGATGAGGTTTGAACCCCCAATCTTAAACACCCAAAGCAAACATAGAACTAACACGCCATTAGGTTACTTCTATAATGATATTAGTGGTTGATTAATTATTAGTCTTTAAAGCTCCTCCACACCCATCATCAAAGAATATAATGATATTTTAGCTTCTTCCTAATTTTCCACACCTAAAACTAATTAAAATTGACTATTTCTAAGTTTCATTGGTAAAATCATTCAACATTTGTATTAATCCACAACTAGACAAACAAGGAAACTTCCAATACGCAATATTTTCAAAGTTCAACAATTTTGGGTTCTAGCTAGCTAGCCTTTTCACGAGATCGATAGGACTAGAAAGATACTTGCCATATATAAATAGTCCAGCCACCACCTTTAATTTTAATGAAAAATATATTTTGTTTTCATCATCATATACAAAATTGTATATGGGTATTCATTGTTCGTGTTTAAATCTATTTTAATACACTCTAAAAGAAAATCGAACTCATAAAGTTACGAATTTCAATAATTAAGTTGGTATTCCTAGCTGTAGATTTTTGTTGGTTCTATTTCTTTTCTTTTTTTTAGATATGCGATGCTATATTTCCAAGCACATATATAGTAGAGTACGTGGCTATGTAATCAAGTTACATATGTACCTTCCTCAATATAATCATGCCTATTGTCAAAATTTTTAGCTATGTTCAACAAACTAAATTGAACTTTTTAGATAATTTAAATTAAATAATGATTAGGTGATTCAAAGATGAATTATCTTAACCATGAAATTGATGTTTGGACACATCAAACCACTAGTCTACAAGTGAACATGCAATTAGCTACAAACATTATATGGGAATTTGAGTTCACATATCAGACTGCCTTTGAATTATGTGAAATAAATCACTATATCTTTTATATTTTGGAATAAAAAATGTCGTTGTAGTTATTCTAAGAGACGACAAATATTTTCAAGAGTTAACACCCCAAATTTATAGTGATGTGGAAAGCCACCTAAGACTAAACCGTTGCTAACTAGAATTAACTTAAAAAAAAACTAGACAATCTGCGCACAAAAGTCGTCATGAAAGTCCAAAATATCGCCACTAAAGGTTTTAACTTATTTTTAGCATTAAATTTCGAGTTTGTGTTTTTTCTTCATCATTTTTAAAAAATTACAAATAATACCAGTCAAGAAGGAGCTTTAAGAAATTGTAAGTTTTATTCTTATGTCATATGTATTGCGTAAAATGTACAATGATGCACTATGTCATAGGTGATTTGAATCGATAGGTAATTTTGATGATTTTTGTAATAATATTTAATGTTTTTCATATTAAAGTGCATGCTATTTATTTTAGAAAATTAGGTTGCAACCAAAAGTTATTTATCCTTTTTTGGTTGAAAAATATGTCTTACTAGCGAAGGGTTGTTTCAGCCTTAATCGCCACTAAAAATCACTCTAAACGTTTAGTGGTAATATTTTTAGATTTTGTGGCGACTCTTTTCATTGCGAAAAGTGTAGTTCCTTCGTAGTAAATTCTAGTTGGCAACGCTTAGGAGGAGGGATTAGTCCCATGTGACTTGACACATCACTAAAAATTTGGGTGGTTAACTCTTGAGGATATTTGTGGTCTCTTGGAATAACGGCGATGTATTTTTTTATCCCAAAATGTAATGAAGGATATAAGTGGTGTATTTCGCATAGTTCAGAATACTTTTGATCCTTTTATGTTCATATATTAACAGCTAGAAAGGAAACCATGAGCTTCAGGCCTTAAGATTGTGAATGAGCTGAGGAAAACTTTTCATGTTGTTTCCATATTTGCTAGCTTGTATTTCAACTACTTTGACAATACAGTATTATTCTACTCTTCTTCTAATCACTTTATTGTAAATATAGGACTCACAAACTTGATTAATATGTACTTTTGTAAAGAATTCACTGAACTCTCCATAAGGTTCTAGTCTAAATAAACAGGCACAACAATTTTTAAGAGAGTATGAGATTATGAAAAAAAATAACACAACTCTCGTCATAAGGAAAAGGGGTGTAGAAGCTGGCGGAGATCATCTTTGTCTTCACCTAAGAAACTTCACTAATCCTGCAACCAGACTAGACTATATCAAGTGGCAAAGAAAGAGTAGGTGGGATGGTGGCATTGCAAGAGGTTTTTGGTTGATTAATGCAGAAAAAACTTTTATTTTTTGGTTGATTAATGAAGGAAAAACTCTAATTTAGGGTGGGATGATTATGAGAATGTACGAGGGTTAGGAATAAGTTATAACTAAGACATGTTGGTTTAATACTTTATCACATGTTATGAATTGAAATATAGAAGTGGTTCTGTGGGCAATTGATCCGTGAAGAGTCTAGTGAAAAGATCAGATATTGGTATATTGAAGGGCTGGGATTAAATGCAAGTTGATGAGAATCTGTGATCAGGATGATGTCACGTGGAGTTGGTTGGAAGTTGTTATAAAATTGTAGTTACTGCATCAGGCTATCAACCTTGTCCTTGCTCGTCAGTACGAGTTACAGTAGCGGATTGCAACTACGTTATGTGTAATTGTCACCGTAAAGATTTTTCATGGAAAATGTAGGAAAGAATTTTCACGGAAGATTTGCTCATAATTCCTTTAGGTGGTTGTGCATTGGTGTTAGGAAATAAGTGGATGAAGAAATGAAGAAACACAATTCAACAAGTTGTCAGAACGAAGGTGTTTACTATAGGCAAAAAGACAAAGTTGGTGTTTGCCGGGGGGATTGCAAAAGAGGAGGGAAATTTAAGCATGTTTCTAGGAAGCCAGGAGGAAAGGAAATGTTGAACAAGGGTCAGGATATAGTTACTCATTTTTTATGATGAATAGGTCGACATTCAAATGCAGGAAGAGGAGGTGTTAGATAGAGGAAGGGATTCAAGAGGTGCTAGTAATATTCAGATATTTTTACAGAAACCCGAAAATCTACTACCACCAGCTAGAGCCTTCGACCATGCGATACGCTCAAACTAGGAGCGATTGCCATTAGTCTTAGAACCCTATCGGTTCTTCAATTGCCATCAAAAGAACGAGTTGGAAAAGCAAGAAAAGGCAAGATGTTAAGCAGTGGAATATACAAGAGAGTCAATCTCCGTATTCCTCACCTGCGCTATAGTAAAGAAAAAAAGAGGGGACGATGGAGATTTGTTTGTTACTATAGAGGCGTTGAACACTGACCATCAAGACGACAAATATCCAATTCCTATAGGGATGATTGTTGATGAATTACTAGTGGCTTGCAATTTTTTTAAGGTTGGATTTGCGGGTGGTGGATATCATTCAACTTAGAATGAGAGTGGAGGAGTGCATACGACTGCTTTAGAACTGCATGGGAGCATTACGAGTTTCGAGTGATGCCCTTCGGACTCACTACGGCCGCCAGAATGATTTCAAGCGTTTTAATGAATCAGTTTTTCAATTCGTTTCTCAAAATTTGTTTTCGGCTTCTTGATGATATATATATAAGCAGAAGCAGAAGATGAGCATTTGAGCATTTACAGATTGTATTGAGACTTTGAGAGCTAATGTTCATATTTCACTAAAAAGGTCTGAGGTTTTCTTTTGGTCAAGCTCAAGTGGAGTATTTAAGGCATATTATTACTGATGAAGGGGGGTGTCTACAGATCCTAACAAGATAAAGCTATGGTGGATTGGCCTAACCGAAGTCATTACGAGCTTTTAAGAGATTTTGGGTCGGTTTACATCATAAGTATGGGGTAGATTATGGGAAACTATCAACAGGCCACTCATAGATTTGTTAAAGAAAGAGGCTTTTAAATGGAGTGTGGATGTCGAGACTGCTTTCGAAAACCTTAAAGTAGCTATGAAGACTACGCTTGTATTGGCTCTTCCTGATTATACACATGAATTTTTGGTTGAAACCGATGCCATTCATGGGGGTATTGGAGTTGTACTTAAGCAGCAAGGAAGGCCGATAACTTTCTTTAGCAATTTTTTTGGCTACTAAACATCAGGGCAAGTCGATATACGAGAAGGAATATATGGCTTTACTCAATGCAGTAGATAAATGGAGACATTATTTGCAGTTCTAACACTTTGTGGTTAAGACTGATCACCATAGTTTGAAGTACTTGTAGGAATAATGGGTCACTTTGTCTATTCAACAGAAGGGGTTAATTAATTACTCGGTCTTGATTATGAGGTCCGATACAAAAAGGGAACGGAGAATCGAGTTGCGAATGCTCTATCTAGCAGTGTTACAAAAGGCGAGCGCCTCCTCGCCATTCTCTACTGCGGTGAGGCGAGATCAAAAAGGCGAAGTGTGGCGACGTAAGGCGACACAATGATGACAGAAAAGGCGCTGCCTTTTTAATTAAAAATATTTTACTTAACAATATTAGTCAAAATTAGGTTGTTTTTTTTTATACTTTTGAAATTGCTGCTTTCTCCATCGTGATTGACCTCTTCTCCCTCGATTGACTCTCTTCTCGACTTCACCATCGCGACTTTCTTCTCCCTCACTATCTTCTCTCTCGCGACATACTCTCGAGTAGTTCAATTCTCCCTCGCTCTCTTCTCAGTCGCGAGACTCGCGACAGAATTCTCACTTCTCCAGTTCTCCCTCACTTGAAGAAGAATAGACTTTTAAAGTTTTGGTTTATTGTATTTTGAATTGTTTGGTCTTTAAAGTTTTAGACATTTTTTAGACATTTAAGTAATCTAATATGGGTTTTGAATGAATATGTGTAATATGTGTGATTGCTATTATTAGATGTTTTGGATTAAAATAATAAAATATGCCAATTAAATATTTTAATTTTTGGTATTAGTTGGCGCAGTGATTCAAAAAGGCAAGCGCCTTGCTGCTGCCTCGCGCGTGGCGAGGCAGGCCCATTGTCGCCCCCTTTGCGCCTCTGTCTCAAACACTGCTATCTAGAAGACAAGAAGTCTTACCAGAGCGTGTATGAAAAATGGAAAATCAATCCACAAGACTGCTATGGTAAGTTGTGATCACAACCGACGGGGGGATACAGGAGAGATGAAAGAGTTATAAGGGGATACATACGTTCAAGAGTTGATTACACTGGTTATCAGTAAATGTGATGGGCCTAGTTTATGGCCATACGTTAATGGAGTGTTAAGGAAGAACAATTAACTTACTGACAAGCTAGAATGAGGTTTTAGAATGAAGTTTTTGCTGGATATAGAAACAAAATTGAGCGTGACAGTTCGGTCGTGAGATTGGGTATACTTAAAACTTGCAACCATATCGTTAGATGTCCTTGCATTGAGAAAGAATTTGAAGCTTCTTCTAATTATGGTCCTTACTTGAGAACAGAAAGGATGGGTTAGTGACTTAGAAATTAGGTCTTCATCGACGTCACAGATTTTCATTACGGTATTTCATTTATGTTTCGTGTTGAAGAGAAAGAAAAGTAGGCACTTATCGTGTGTAAGTTCAATCTGAATTACCTTATACGAACGGAAGGACAATTTTTGGTTAACGCGGAGAGTGTTTTCTTTGCCATTTTGCAGCTCCAGATGGTAAAAAGAAACAATGCAGTTGTGGCGAGTTTTGGTTCAGTGGTCTAATCTTCCACTGGAGGATGCTACGTGGGAAGATAATGATTTTTTGCCCGCTAAGTTCCCTGGTTTTGATTCTCATCCTTGAGGTCAAGGATGTGTTGATAGGGAAGGGAATGTTATGAATTAAAATATAGAAGTGGTTCTGTGGGGAATCGATCCGTTGAAAAGAGTCTACGTGAAAAGCATCAGACTTGGTTATATTTGTAAGGGTGGGGATTTAAGGAAAAAGCAGTTGAGAGAATATGTGATAAGGATGATTGCCAATGGAGTTGGTTAGGAAGTTCTTATAAATGGTAGTTAGAGTAGAGATAAGGAAACTACTTTTGAAAATTGCAATTTCTTCCCCGTTTGGTTCTGCTCTCTTATTCTTATTATCGATCTCGTTCTCTTCTTCGTCAATTTTCCGTTTCTCTTCTTTCTCGATCTCACCCTTTCTTCCTTTACTGTAATTCAATAATGTCTGTCAGTATTACTTAGCTTTGGTTTGTTGTAATCGAGAACAAAAAAAAAAAACACTTCTAGATCAAAAAGTTGCGATTCGATTTATAGATTTTCTTTGAATTGTTGAGACTGAAATTTGTGATCTCAGAGAGATCATAACATCATATTGTTATCTATAGATGTAGAACAAGTCAAGATTAACAAGAAAGATAAGACCCCAGTTTAAAAGAGCTTCCAAGAGGGAATGAGAAGAGCTAGGGCATTCACTGGTAAACTTCCTAAATTGTTTGTTTGGTTTTCCTGATTGTGAGATTGATTGTTTCGAATTCATTTTTTAGAGCATACTCAATAATACATGTGCAATGTAAGGGTGTACAAAACCGAAATCAAACCGAAAAAAACTCGACTAATAGTTTGGTTTGACTCGGTTTGGTGTTGGAAAAAAAATTCGACTATATTTGGGTCGGGTTGGTTTCAACTAAAAAAAAACCCAACCTGACATTATAAATATAATTTCAAAATTTTATTTTATAGTAAAATACTTACTTTGATGTCATTTTTTAAATCTATTAACTTTGTCATAGTTTAGCTTTTACTATAATTATTCATGTTGGAAGTTAGAATTCTTAATGATCAATAAATATTATAGTCTGTATAAGGTTGGTAATTATAATAAAGTTTAAATTAAAATCAAAATTATACTAATGCAAAAAGAAAATCAATTAAACACATAAACTGACAATATATTGAATATTTATTTTTTTAGTTTACATAGATTAGACAATTTAAAATACAGGATCTAATTTACTTCTTTTAATATTTAGTCAGGAACTAATAATACTAAACTTTATTTAGATATTTTAGTACTTTAAATTATGAGCAATTCATTATGATTTATTAATTTGCAATATTATTTTACGCCCAATTTTGTGTTATTATTTTTTGTTGGATATGTTGGTTATATATATGTTGGGTTGTTGTTTTTATTTGTTGAAGTTATATTTTTTGTATTTTCTTGAGAATAAATGAGATAATTGAAATTTTAGGGTAGGACCAAGAAATTGTGGAAAGTACAAGTAAATGATATCTGTTTGTAAAATACTTTTAAGAAAACAACCCGAAATCCAAAAAAAACCCGAAAACCCCGAAGAAACCCAAAAAAGCCCGAAGTTGATAAACCTGAGTTTATTGGTTTGGTTTGGTTTATAAATTCAAAGATCCGACACAAATAATTTGGTTAGATATTTGAAAAATCCGAATCAATCCGGTCATATACACCCCCGTACAATGGATGCTACTTTTGTTGCAGCTTCAAAGTACATTATTCTTCAATCTGAAAAATGTTCATCTTAACTTTTTCCATTTAGATGTTGTTGTGCAATTTGACAATTTGTTGTTCGATTTGAGGAGTGAATAAAAACTTCAAATTTGGAATCTTGTGAATTTTCTTTTACACTTGCAGTAAATAAATTAGAGGCAT
Source organism: Solanum habrochaites (assembly GCA_027704765.1). Taxonomy (NCBI): domain Eukaryota; kingdom Viridiplantae; phylum Streptophyta; class Magnoliopsida; order Solanales; family Solanaceae; genus Solanum; species Solanum habrochaites. The sequence goes on from JAKWJA010002491.1 coordinate 10,528,228, forward strand.
TAAGAAATGTTTAACTAATTCAGTATTTCAATGATTAAAGATGATATAAAACATAATGTTAGTGTTATTAATTAGTTGTGCTTTTCCAATTGCTTATTGGACGCTCAAATTGATACTTTTCTGTTGCTGGAAAATTGTTTGTGATTTTACTGACGCCGCTACACGCTATGTCTCTTAGGAGGAGGTTTTCAAACTACAAAAGTTTCCAGTAAGGGACTTGAGTTGGACATTAATTTCTGCTTCTTTTGGTATTTTTGTCATTGAACTTAATTTCTAGTTCATCTTTTTATCTGTTATAGTTTTTTTTATTTTATTTTGGGGGGTGGGGGGATGGGTCGATCGGCTGGTGTGAATTCTGAATTTAAAGTACAATGACTGTTAAATATTAATCTGTTAGTTATTCTATGTGTACAGTCAAAGTAGTTAGTTACAAGTTACAATTTCCATCAACTTATATAATAGAAGTAAGTAGTTGGTACCAACATCAGGCATATATAGAACCTTGTATTGATACATTCATGTACAATTGATTGATGAAAATCACAATCTTTTTTCTCTGCTTTACTGATATACTTTCTTCTTCATTTTGAGTTGATGAATGAGGAATGATGGAGGTTACTGGAGCTTTCATTGTATCAGAGTTTGTGTAGGTGAGCTGAGCCTATTCTTCTCACTTCAATTCCAACTTCCTTTTCTGTTCGATTTCTCTCCAAATTAGAGTGCAATTGTACTTGATTGTCTTTCATTAATTTCTTCTTCTTCTTCTTCTTCGACGACGATTGGAAGTCTCTTGAATTTGAGATCTGCTAGGATGGCGATTGGAAATGATAAAACTGAGCATGTCGGTGCTTCAATGCGATCTCACACTGTGGTTTCAAACACAGTCGCAATTGATCAGCATCATCCATTGTTTCTTCAACCCAGTGATACTCCAGGTAAATCCTTGATCTCTGTTAAGCTCACTGGTTCTGAAAATCATGCATTATGGAGTATTCTAAGAAAATCAGTATGTTATGTAAGACAAAATTGTTGATCATCATTCTAGATACACTTGGATTTTCTTGCTACCTATGTAATTGCTGCCCTAAGGGTTTTCTGCTTATGGTAAAAACTTTGTATGATGTTTCGGTGAAATATCTTCACCTCTTCTATTGCTGAGTTAATTCATTTCTTAGGCATTATTCATCAAAGTTCTTTAGCCTACAACCCTCAGCAAAGTGGTGTTGCTGATAAAATACATAGACGCATTTTGAATATTGCTACAGCCCTTAGGTTTCACGCATATGTACCCTTGAGATTTCGGGGTGAGTGTGTCTCCGCAGCTGTGTATTTGATAAATAGATTACCTAGTGATGTGTTGGCTGATCAAACACCTTTTACTGTGTTACATAAGACACCTTCCAAGTATGATCATCACAAGGTGTTTGGGTGTCTTGGATATGTGAATGTCTTGAGTTTTCTCCAAGGCTGTCTCTGCAGTATTTCTTGGCTACTCTATGACACAAAAGGGAATAAAATGTTTCTTATTCACTCTAGAAAGTTCACTATTAGCAGGGATGTTCAATTCCAAGAAGAAGTATTTCCCTTTCCAACTATGGATACTCCCCTTTCATCTCTATTTCAGTGCTACCACAGACAGTTGATACAACCCCTACCAACATCAGAACTGTCTTTATTCCTAGTAATGAGGTCACTCCACTTGTCCAGCTGATCAGTGTGACAATGGTCCCTCCCTATCTTGTGAAGTTACTCCTGGTACCAGTATTCCTGAATTGGCTGGTGAGAGTGCCAGACCTTTAAAAGGAAGGAAATCTACTAGAACCATCAAATCACTTAATTGGCTAAGATTATGTTACCAAGGGTACAACTACAACCATCTGCTGCTATCTCATTAAAGACTACATCACTATGACATTCTCCTTTATTTGTATTGATACATTCATGTACAATTGATCAATCAGAACCACAATCTTTTTTTATCTGATTCACTCATATACTTTCTTCTTCATTTTGAGTTGATGAATGATGAAAGTTACTGCGGCTTTCAATGATCACTTACTATACAATTGGTTCATCCTATTTTGAAAAGCTGCAAACTGAGTAATGGATCTATTGCAACTTTGATTCATAAGAAAAAAAATTGAAGAGAAGGGTGTGATGAAGAATATATATGTGGCTATTAAATGCCAATTTTTTTTAAAGCTTTCATTTACTAAATATTCATTTGGCTAAAACATGACAATTTAATCTAAGAATTGTAGTAAAAAAATTTGGTCTACATAAGCAAAGGTACAACCACAAAAGCTCAGCTACACAAGTATAACATTGCAAAACACCAAATGAAAATTTAGAATTCCTTTGACAATAGCTGAGGGAGTTCAATTGTCCCTTGCCTTGTTTATAAGAAAGAGTATATACTTTCCTTTTTCTAGTAACCAAATGGTACCCAAATCAGAAATTTCATTTAAGTGTATCTGAAACTTTATCAAACATCAATATTGAAGAGAGTATATGTATATACATACGGAAGTAATGAAGGATCGTATACTTCAAAATGTTTTTATATTGTATAATTTTTCTCAAAGAATGTTCAACTGGCTATATGTGACTACACCACTAATAAACAAGGTGAAATATCAATGGTACTTTTGTGAAATCATAACAAGACAAGAAGAAAGCTCCCTAGGTTTAGAGAACATGACCATGTGGCCTGCATCTTGAATCATGTGGACCTCATCTGGTGGATTATTGTTAATCAACCACCTTTGAAATTGTTGTTCATTGAGCACATTGTCCTTTTCACATACAACATAAACACGATGAACACTACCATATTTCTCTTTGGAAAGTGCAGTGTTTGTCAATAGGACTGATTCATCGAAGAATGGTACGGGCCTAACCAAATATGTTGCAAGAGTTAAGTCCTGTAGAGTTCCATAGAAAAAAATCATTGAATCTTATCAAAAAGTAATTGAATTGTGGGTAAAAGGCTGACTTTGAGAAAAAGACTCATTTATGTTATCCGATAAAAGTTTGGTTATCTATGTCATTTACATTGACAAAAGGCTTATCTATGCCATCATGAGTTAACTGAAAACTCATCCGATTTCTCAAAACCATTTTGTCCATATGACAATGATAATTTGACCACATCATTAGTTTAATTTAATTTTTTGAATTAGTCAATTGTTTCCAAACTATTATCCTAGAAATAATATACTCAGCAACCATAGGTACAATTAACACACAAAAGTGTAAGGATTTGAAAGTAAGGGAAAATAACATTATAATTTTTTTTGGGTTGAAAAATAATTAGTTTATTGTTGATACATACTCACCTCAGGAGGACAGAATTGATAATAGATGGTTGCTAAGACTTTAGGGCCTAAAACGACAGAGGTTGGGCCTTTATCCAGTCCTTTGTTATACACAAATTCAGTATCCATAGGTTCTTCCATTTGTTGAATAAACTGTCAATTTGCAAACATAAACAATGATTACTTTTTAGTATATTGGCAATAAAATAGTAGTAATACATGTACACTCAATTACCTTGGAATTTCATGTTTTTGAACTTTTGATCACTACGTGTTGTATGTACAATTATTTTTTTTTAGATCAAAGAGTAAGACTTATTACATTTGAAATTTTGTCTATGGCACAAGCAGAATTACTAGTATAAGATTATCCGCCAATAAAGTTATTTTTATGGATCGCCACGGATTAACAACATTAAAATAAGGTTGTTAAGTGTAACGAACTACTCCGACTGTTATTAGTAGACCAATTAATGCTGAAAGAAATTAGTCTAGAATTTTTTGGGTAGTGGCTTGTATTTCTAGGCTAGGCCAGACAAAATCTGAGCAAGGTAAGGTCTAGAGAAATCTAGGGTATTACTCCTGAGGTTGGGGGGGTGGGGGTATAACTTGATTAGTGACGGGAAAAGCCCTGTTTTGGGTAGAATGATCATGAGTTGGCTTGGGATTAGGATTTGTGTATAGTATTGGTATTGCTAGGCGATCATTGTCTGATTGTTGTGTTTTATTATTTGTTTTGACCAAGAACGATCAACGGCATTGATAAAGGGGAAGCTTGAGTTCTTTATAGATCCTAAATGTTTGATTCAAGGTAGGTGATGGTTGCGTTTTCAAGTATGTAATATATGCATGTCTATTGCATTATAATATTACTTGTGCGATGCATGTGAAGAAACTGAAGGCTAATGTCAAATGAATTATGTTGATAATCTCATGCAATGAATATGTTATTTACTTATAGGTAGAACTGTAGAAGTATGATTGTTCATTGTGATTATGGCTGTGTGTGCTTCTTGTGAATGATAGTTGGCTTGGCCACGCCGGTGTAAAATAGTAACGGTTGTCCCAAATACCACATATGTATGAATCATTTATGGTTGGTCTGGATACTGCACCAGTACCCTAATAGTTTGTGTGTGAATTCCATGAGAGAACCAAATTACATGTGGTTCCAGGGGAGTAAGTAAACCCGTGTTTCTTTTATAAGGTGGTATGATGTTGGTCCATGAGAGGATCAGGTATGTGTATTTTTGATCATGTGGGGCAGTTTTTATGCATTGGTTGATAAGGATATTGTGACTTGGATTCTGTATTACTATATTGTAGTTACATGTTTACATTCATGTTTTGGAATTATTCGTATGATCCTATCAATATACGACTGTTGTATATTGATATTGTACTTGTTTTTTTGTTGTTGAGTACAAGATATATTCAAGCGGCTGATACTAGACCTTAGTTGAGAGGAGTTTGACCTCCAAATTCAAGGGTGAGGTGGTCTTCCGGGCTATCATGGATTCTTCCATATTTCTTTTTCAATCTTTTTGGACACACATTTTAGACTATTAGGCTAATGTTTTCTAGTTTTCGGGGTTGTATCCCCACTAGTGAATATTTAGAGTTTTGGTGCTATCACATTCAGATTCTAGGGGTTAAATATTAGGATGATTTATTGAGTTTATGTGAGCTCAGTACTTTATTTATTTTTAAATGATTTCTTAATATTTTATATAGTAATTTGGTTTTGCAAAGTGCTAGATGAGTTAAGTTGGGTTACAATTGGTTTTCCCACCAGAGGATTTGTATGGGTGCCACTCACGGTGGGCGGTGATTGTGACATGAAGTTATGTATTAAGTACTTTACATATTGAATATGTTGACATTATTGTAATATTATTTTGTCCTATCAATGTTGTTGAGGTAATGAAGTTTTGATGATTTGATATACAAAAGTTGAAACACGGTAGTCAGCATGGTCCACAGGAACAATGAACTAAGCTGGAAAAATTCAAGAACATACGAATAAAATGTGTCAAGACAAGTGTGCAGGGATGACAGAGTGGATAATGTTATTTACGAGATAAATCGCAAGGAGACTGAGTGAAGAGTTGGAGTTCAATAACAAAACTGATGAAGAAATAAGTTTGCTTAAAGGAGGAGAGTCCAATTCAAAGAAGAACTCAAAGACAACAGAGGTCAAGTTATAGAAGAAGTGGCTTCTGACTAGGTGTCTGCTTGAAGTGAAGCATTGTGATAGTTATGTTTGGATAGAGGAAGAGAGTCAATAAAAACTTGAAAACTAATATAGGAAAGAGGTAATTGAGATATTGACTTTTCTGAAGTGTAGCTGAATTTTGAAGCAACACTTCAAAGAACCAGGCCCTATTACAGAATTTATGTTCTGTGAAGGTTTTCATTGTGTTTATGTCTTGATGTACTGATAGTTTAGTAAGTTATAACCTGACATTGGATCATATTCTTCGAGTTGAGGGCAACTCAAAGACTTAGGAACACACGCCTTGGAGGTTTTTGCTAGCATGGGGCTTAATTGACTATTCCGTAAATTACATAACTTTGTAATCCTATTTGTTGAGGCTAATTATTGTAGTGAAGTTTGGGAGTAAATCCTGTTGTGGAACAAGTCATATTTTTACACCTTTTTGAGTGGTGTTTCCATGTTAAGTATTGTGTAATTAGTTTATTGTCCTTACCTTATAATTGGAACACGTTAGGCAACTTGTTCACCTAGGGAAGAGCATATATAAGTAAGATAACTCTAGGTCCTGTAGAATATCAACTGATATTAGAGCAGGTTATGAAACATTCAAAATGAAGGAAAACAAACCACTTCTACTCATTACTAAGGAATAGATTGAAAAAGTTTTGAGGGTTCTTTCAAAGGTAAAATGGGATGTCAAAATTACTGTCATTAGGAAAGATAAAGATTTCTCCATCGTGACATTTGATCAAGTAGTAGGAAACCTCAGAACTTATGAGATGAATATTGAATGATTTGAGAAAAGAGAAAATATTTCATGATAAGTCACTAGCCATGAGAGTATCTGATGGTGAACAATCTGATCTAGATGAACAACAAATGACATTCCTGGCAAAAAAATCAAGAAGTTCTTTTTAAATGGGATAGGGGAATGACAAGAAGGAAACATGTAACACGAAGTACGAAAATGAAAAATCTCAAACCAGATTTACAAGTGCAGAAGACTGATGATCATGCGTGGAAATGTCCACAATGTAGAAAATATAGAAAGGAGAATACTATCTTTAGAGAAAACTCAAGTTTTATATAGATATTGAGATATTACAAACATCAACTACATCACTACTCAAAATAGAAAACAAAAAGTCTTGCACAATTAACTAGATACATGTATCATAAATTACTAGACACATGTATTAAAGACTTCTTGAGAAATTAAAAGACAATATTGAAATACTAAGCATCAAGGTGTGAATGCATTAATTCCACCACTCAATGGTATGTTGAATGGAGGAAAGAAAGAGTTGAAAATGAATTCAAAGGAAAGGCTGCAAAACAAAAGAAAAAGAAGAATGTGCTATGATTGCTGCTTGAGGATTAGGAACTGAAGAATCTGATGAAGAAGTAGATGAGACAACTCTCGTGGCAGTAGGAGATTCCGACCATGAAAAAGAAGAACAATGAGGAAAACTATAGGTAAATATTCTGGAGTGCAAAGAAAAATTAAACCATTTTTTAAATATGTAATTCTTAAGTTATTCATTATAAAAATAGGGGAAATAAGTGATACTAAGATGAGGTTAACAGATGCTCTGAAAGAGAACAAAATTGATTTTTTTTCCTGTGAGAATGACAAAGTTAAAAAATAATAATTTCGAAGTGTATAGGCCAAAAATGGATCTTGAAAAATTTAATCGATGGATACACTCATCCAAAAATTTTAACCATACAAGTGAAAGAATTCATAATGAGAAAGCTAACATAGATTTTCATAGAGAAAGTGCTATTACAGAAGACTTATGCTACATTGGTGGCAAACTTGGACACCTAACTACTGAATGTCCAATTGCTAACATATCTAGAAATAACATCTCTGCATTAGCTAGTAAAAACAGCTTCAATACAGGTCAAAGAAACAGGTACAACAAATTGTTGCCAATTTGAAAAAAAAATGACGACAGCTAGTAATCTTGAAAATATATTTTGGGCTAAGGTCATGAGTACTGATTGTTATATTATGAAAATATGTGTGTCTCGATCAATCTTAGAGAAAACTCCCTATGAATCACTCAAAGGTAGAAAGCCTAATATCTCTCAATTTAGACATTTCATTGCAGCTGTTTTATACTTTACAATGGAAAAGATAATTTGAGTAAACTTGATGCAGAAAGTGATGAGGGAATCTCCTAGGGTACTCGCCACATAGTAAAGCCTATAGGGTACTAAAAAAAATTAACCAACTGTTCTGAAGAAAGTATGCATTTTAATTTTTATGAAAATAGTACCATGATTGAGACTAACATGAAGGGCATTCATAATATTGAGGAGCAGGTTACACAAGTAGTCGATGGGTCAAAATAGCTGAGAGCACACAAATAGAGGGAGTAATAGATCAAGAAATTGACACTATCTTTTTCAATCCAGTGTTGATACCGGTGGAACTTCTCAAGGATTGTCTATAAAAGTTACAAGTATCAAGGATCGTATCTAATTGACAATATTCTTACTAATCTAACATCTGGGATTACCACCAGATTACGATTGAAGAATTTGTGTACATTCAAAGACTTCCTGTCAATGGTTGAACCTAAAAAGGCGAAGGAGTCGCTATATCTAATTTACTGCAAGTCGACATGATATAATTGTCTTTAGTATTGTCTTATATGCTGGGTTTTCAAACGAATCACATCTAAAATCTATCAAAAAAAGTTTCAGGTTTCTTAAAGGAACAACTGATTTAGGAGTTTGGTACTCCATATGAAGCAACTGAACTTTGAAGAACCAGGTCCTACTATAGAATTTATGCTCTAGGAAGTTTATCTTTGTGTTTGTGTCTTAATGTATTGATAGTTCAGTAAGTTATAAACTAACAAGAGGATCATAGTCTTTAAGTTGAGGGAAATTGAAGACTTGGGAGCACAAGCCTCGGAGTTTGTGCTAGCAGAGTGCTTAATTGATAATTCCGTAGATTACATAGGTTTGTAATCCTGTTTGTTGAGACTCATTGTTTCATTCAAGTCGGGGAGTAAATTGGGTTGTGGAACTGGTCGTGATTTTTCTACCTTTTGAACCGTGTGTTTCCACGTTAAGTATTGTGTTTTTTGACTTTACGTTTTTGACCTTATAATTGAAACACATCAAGCAACTTGTTCACTTAGATAAGAGCATAAGCGATTAGCGGTGACCATTGAATAAGTTTCTTCAAATTGAGTTGAGTTAGAAGTACCGAATGTATTTGCACCATCACAGTCTTCAAATAAAGTATTTTCTACGGTAGCATCATGAATGGTGGCGCATAGCAAAGCAGCGCCCAATACACCGGCAACTCCCATCATATGAAAGGGGATCAAGGTCCAACTTAATGGGAAAAAAAATGAAAAAGGGGGGGGGCCAAGGCCGACAACGGACGCACCGTATATCACGAGTTGGAAGGCCCCGCCTGTAGGGCCCAGGCGAAGCCGGGAGGGGCGGGGGGGAGAAAAAACATCCCCCCTCCCATGCTAATAAGGTTTTTTCCTTCCTCCCCTTTGCCTTGTAGCCCCCCTTTTTTCCCTACTGACCCGCACCTAGTTGGTCCCCACCCTTTCCCTCCATCTTCTTACTCTAACTCTATCTGCTACACCAAACAAGGTGTCAACGACGGCAATCCAACTACCTATTGGATAAATGAGCAACCTCATAAACAAAACATCATGGACCATATTAATGCGATTGCATATGTTCAATTCTCATTCAATTTATAATGCCCCTAATTTTTGTGTCTTATTGTTATAATATAGAATTATAAAAAGTAGAATAAGATGTGACTTGAAAAATAAAAGCAGGTTATCTGTTACAAGTTACAACTTACAACAAAATGAATGCATCAATGAGTATTTTGTAAATAATATTTTTATGCACGTGAACTACAAATTTTTTCGATAAACCCAATTTAATTCAACGCTAAATAGATCCTACTTGATCAAAATTTCATATGATCCATTGTTATTTCATAGCGTAATGAAATTAGTATGAATTTTTTTGTTATTTAGATATGAAATTTTGTCAGTCATCAATTCCTACTAGTGTTAGATTATAGAAATTATATTCATATGAGCAAACCTGTTGGGTAACTGCTACAAGATTGAGGTCAGGACTCAGCATGAAGTCTAGCAAACACGCCCCAGCAATTTTTTGAGGAACTTTTTCCATGTTATAGAGCTATATGTAGCCACACCCATGCTATGTCCCACTAAAACAACTCTTTCTTGTTGTGGCAAAGAATTCATAAATTCCATTAGTGGTTCATTGTAATCAGCCATTGAATTGAGATCTTCAACGTGTTTTGGATTAATTCCAGAGGCAGCCATGTCAAGAACACTAACTTTGTGTCCTTCACTTCTTAGAATTGTCACAACTTTGTACCAACACCATGCACCATGACAAGCTCCATGAACTAGTACAAAGTGATTTTTATCACCCTTTTCCATTTTTCACTCTTTTTCTTGAAGAATTGTTTGATAACACTTCTCTAGTTATATATATTGAGGGGAGTCTATATAGTGCGAGAAAATGATTTTACTTAGCTATAAATTGTTTAAAAGGAATAGTTGCTCTTTTAAATCCCTTGTACTACTGTCACACATTTTTGTGACTTTGTTGTTCTGACGGTAGCTGTGATACTCCAATATTCAGATTTAACCTTGAATTGGTGCGTTTATGTTGGTCACTTTACAATAAATTAAATGTTTACATTTTGCTTACTTTTCTAGAACATGGGGAGGTGTTGATAGTCGGGGTCGTAACACCCGGGGGTGGTGCGACGAACACTACAAATTTAGGCATAGAACACTTCCTACTTATAAATATTATTTTTTAATTCTTATTTATGTGATAATATTTCTTTTTGAATCATATAATTTTTTAAAATATATTGGATTAAAATTAATTATTATGACTTCAAATAATTGTTATGTAAATTACTTTAGAATACATTATATAATACTTATGTTTAAAATTTATATCAAAATTTTAATGTGTTAGCCCTTCTACTTCAATATTTATATCTAAATTATTTACTTTATTGCTTAACAAAGCCACCTTTTGTGTGGCCATCCTCTGCTGCTTGGCAAAAAAAAATAGATGACATGACATGTGTTGTAAGAAGTAGCATATTTGATGGGGAACGTCCACTTTCTGGCCCAATTATATCGGACGCAGCCCGGCCAGTTCAGCTGGGGCTGTGGTCGCCCGCTCCCTACATCAACTTGTCACAATACTCGCAGCTCCTTGTCGAGTCAATGCGGTGATCGGCCCGCTCCGGGATCAAGGTGCTTCCCTCGGGTCTCATATCGCATTTCTCAGCGTGACCCCGGCCCCGGTCATATCAATTCAGATTTTTCCTCATATGCTTATTTTATTTTCTTCTCAATTTAAATATTTTAGTTTAATTAGATATAAGTTTATCATAATAATATTATTATATTTAATTTGATAAATTGGTATAATGATATTGAAACAGTGTTGCCATATCGCAGTGTTTCAATTTACCAGAAGACGCAGTGTTGTGCCCTGTGTTTGTATCAACACCAATAATGATTTTTTTTTTTTTTTTTTTGGGAAATTTGACCATTTGAGAGACTTTAATATAATATATATATATATAAAAGAAAAAAAGTAACACATGTCAGCATCACAAAAATTCAAAAAACAAATTCAATTTTATAAAAATTTGTATTTATTTATTTTTTCAAAAAAAAAAAGAATAAAAGAAGCAACCAACTAAATCATTCTGTGTTTTTCTTTTCCTAAATTAAAATCTGGTTACTGTTTTTTAAATTTGAATGTAAATTAATTAAAAAAGAAAAAACCGAAAAAGTTTGATAAGGACGACTCTATTTTGTGGGTCATTAATTGAACAAATAAATATATTGTTATCAAACAAAATCAGCTTTGAATATATTTAAAACATCAATTTTGCCGTTTTTAAATATACTTAAAATTCAAATTTTGAATTCAAAGTTTACTGTTTTTGAATTTACAATTCAAAAATAAAGGATAATTATTAAATAATAATTAGAATAATAATAATAATAATAATAATAATAATTTAAAGAAAGAAAAAATAACATTTGAATAACGATAGAGATCTAAAACAATTAGCGATAAAATAATTGTGATCTGCTTACTCGTATAAAGTTAGGATTACAGATATTTAATACAAGTAAATATAGTCCTATTATCTAGTGACTAGTTTTCTGAGGACGTGGCTTTCGCACGTGTGTTTCATGTAAATTTTTTATATATACTTAGATGACTAAAATCTCATGGATATATATATATAATTTAATGAATAATAAAATGTATCAATTTACCAAAATTCAAAGACTTAACGGCAATAAAACAGTCCATAGAAACTAACTTAAGAAGAGTCTAAAAGAGTGAAAAAAAACAAAAAGAAACAAAGATTTAAGTAAAAAATACAATATCGACATTATTCCTTATAAGAGATTGGTCGCGACGAGTATTCGGGGGCGCCGTAAAGGTCCCGGAGCGGGAGGACTTGGGGAGTAAGCAGTAGGAGGGGGTCAGTGGAAAGGAAAATGGAACCTTGAAGTGAGAAAATGTCCTCTGGTCTATGGTTTTAGTGGCTTTGATAGGGAGTAGGTCAGAGTGGTGGGAAGGGGGGGAGGGAAGGGATAGCTCGCCTCTTGAGCATAGAGGTATCACTCGTTGCGTTCATCCTCGATCTAGTTTTCAGTTGTCACTGGGTTGCAGATGAGTGTCCTGATTACTTCACGGTGTTGGGTTAGTGTAAAGACGGCCAAGGCTCGCGTTGAAGACAAATGAGGACGATGGGCAGAACTGAGAGGGGGGTAGGTTAGGAAACCGAGATTATCTGGGTTATTGTCGAGACAGGGAAGCGTGTGGATCTTGGGGGGACACTTAAGAGGTGGAGGGGGTGCAATAATTGTGGTTGATTCTGCGTAGCGCCTCGAGCTACGGATGCCTATTTTTTTTGTGTGGCCTGCAGTTGAGGGTCAAGGGGCAATGGCGTGGGAGAAAGAATATGTGGTTTTTATGTAGAGTGAGAGGGGATTAAGTGATGTGGTGGGAGAGTCCCGATGAGACTTGGGAGGTAAAATCGAAGAGGGAAGGTTATGGTGGGATTTGTGCAGGACTAGTACTGGGGACGGAGATGTTTGGGGTTGGGAAGGGAGGGAGGAAGTTTAGGTGAGCGGGGGTTTGGTGGATCATAGCTAGAGCCTCTAGGGCTTTGGGTTTCTTTCGGGTAGCATCGGTGGAGGCTGTTCGAAAAGTGATTGGGTGGGTGGTCGTTGCAAGGTATTGACTTGCTGTTCACCTCGCATGCCCCTCTCCTTCCCCCCTTCGTCCCTCCCTCTCTTCGTCTTTTCTCGCCTCTCTTTCCTCCCTCTCCTCACTCCCCCCTTCCTTCTTTTCCTCTCCCTCTGTTTTACTATAGAATAAAACTAATAGCCAATATCTTCATAGGGGTTTCATGCGATAAAGATGTTTGAATTTATATAATAGAATAGAAGGAATATCAAAAGATAGATATCTTAAAGTTTAGGTTCAAATTTTTGGAGGTATGAATATGAAAAGATGATACGTTATGAATATTACAGAGTATAAAAGTTAAATAAGTATTAAAAAATAATAAAAATAAATGAAGAATATGAAAAAAAAATCAAGTTAGCAACCATGTAAAAAAAACAACTAAGTTCTTATCATTTAATTACGTATTAATGAAGTAAATTTGTGAATCTATAGTTATTCTTTTATAATATCAAGAGGACATTATCAATGTCCATCTCTCCATTTTGGTAGATTTGCACCCTTTAAATTATTAAAAATTTTCGTTATTATCATAAGGAAATACTTATGCCACATCATATATTATTCATGAGAGGGGTTACGGAAAAAGTTTAATAAAAGAGGGAAAGAAAGAAATTAGGTACAGATTTTTTTTTTTAAAAAAATGTATAACTATTATATACATATAACCAAATTTATAGATGATAAATATTCTAATAAATTTACGATATTTTAATTGCAGGAATTAATCTTAGACAAGTCTAAACAAGTCATTATATCTGAAATTACTCAAATTTATACACTAAATATTTACATATTTTATAATAATTTAATTTATGAAGGGTAAACCGGAATTCCAACTTTCAACTTTTTTGTTCATGGAGGAGGCGCTTTTAGTATATATGATTTCAAGCTAATGACCATTAGCCAAATGGAGATTCCTGATTTGGGGGGAGATCCCTTATTTATACATCGATAAATAGGTATAATCCAAGCCCTCCCCTCAACTAATGTTGGTATCACAACACATGAGTTTGGGACAAACATATAATTGTGTGTCACTTCTGATATACCTTGTAATAAGTCACAACCAGTTGATCCTTGAGTAGATATACTTCAGGCTAATACTCTGATCCTCAACCCGTTCTAATGTAGTGACAATTTACATCGATGTGCTTGGTGTTTCATGATGACGGGGTTTGTTCGCGATTCTTATTGCACTTAGTGGTGTCTGCCGTATACTGTGATTGTCCTTTCATTTCGATGCCAAGTTTCTGATATCAACCTCCCACCATGATTTCAGAGCATGCAACAGACATCACTTCTAATTCCCGCCTCTGCCCTCTGGGATGACTTTGATGTTTGAGATTGTTTCTGCACTCCAGAAATCATGCACAGCCAAGAATCATGCCACTCACCTGCTAGTGGATGTCTTGAATCAACGGGGCATCCTGCCACATCCTGGCGTCAGCGTATCCCACCATGTCCAACGATGGAAATGATGGGAATAAGAGATCTCTGATTTCACATTACATTTTAGGTATCTACTACCCTGAGGCAAAGCATTTAGTGATCTTGTAAGGCTCGGTAATAAAAGTGGCTTAACACACACACACATCCCACGTATAAAGATGTTAGGACGACCTCATATGTAAAACATATATAAGTGATTCCTCAACTAGAACGTCTTACAAAGTCTGATCGTCTAAAAACCGTCTCCTTCCTCCTTTTTTTGTATTTCGTATTTCGCTTCCACTAGAGTATGTAACTTTCTTACGATATAAAGGATTGGCTACCGAACTAGATCTTCTGCATACTTTTTGTTACTTAATCGTATGCCTTCCTTTCATAACTTAACCTCAAACCCAAAATAGTTAGCGTTCCCAGTGTAAGCCTTCATTTTGAACGAGGTGTAACGAATCTTTCAAATGAAAGATTCAACTTCCGATTCGTCGTTTCCTGTGATAATCCCGGTGTTCCCCCCCACCACATAAGAATGAGAATAGGTATTACCTGAGGTAGTCAGCACTTTTCAAACGGCGGCCCAAGAGCGAGGAGCCTGCTTTAATCCATAAGAATTTTTAAGACGACATCATTCCATACCTGATTTAGTTTAATATATTTTAACTTGGTGGTGGTTCAATGTAACCACTTCTGAAGTTTCCATGCAGGAAGGCATTCTTGACGTCTAGTTGATGTAACTTCCAACCTTTAATTGATGCTAAGGCTAGCAATATACGTACGGTCGTTATCTTAGCTATTGTAGCAAATGTTTCATCAGAGTCGATTCCATATTCCTCCTTGTATCCTTGAGCTACTAATCTTGCTTTGTATCGATCTATGGAACCATCATCTTTCATCTTGATTGAGTACACTCATCTACTTCCAATAATTGTTGCATTTGTTGGTCTATCCACCATATCCTATGTATCATTCTCCTCAAGGGCAACTAATTCTGCATGCATTGCATCCTCCAAACATTTCTGACCACTAGCCTGCATATAAGAGTTTGGTACAAATATAGAATTCAAGGTTGTTAGTAAGGCATAAGATCGACCATATTTACCTGTTAAGTATCCATATTGTTCTGGAGGGGGAGCATGCCGAGATGATTGTCTAATGGGATCAATGTTATTTTGACGAGTGGGAGAAGGTGATTATTTGTATGTGGGTGAGGTAAAGAATTAGTATTAGCCGAAGTCGTATCATTATCAAAAAAAGGATCAAAGTCATAAGTAGTACCTGATGTGGTAGAGGGAATGGTCAACGAAGGACCAGCAGGAAGGTGGCTATGGCAAGCAACATCACGAGAAGAAAATTTATTCAGGAAAGACAGTAGAGATTTGTGAGTCTTTGTTAGTATAAATAAAAGAATTCTCAAAGAAGAATGTTGTGAGATTCTTAAGAACGACGTGTTGAATCATAACACAAATACCCCTTTTGAATATCATTGTATTCTAAGAAAACACATTTAACGGCTTTGGAAGATAATTTATGACGTTCAGGATCCGGAAGAAGAACAAGCTCCACAACGACCAATATACTTCAAGAATGAATGATATACAATTTTTTTGAAAATAATAAATAAGGACAATTTTTTTCATTAATCGACATGGATCTGTGTCTATTTATGAATACAGAGATGTTTGGATTGCTTCAACCCAAAATATTTTTGGAACATTTGAATATCAATAAGGGCTAAGGCAGTTTCACAACATGTTCTATTCTTACGTTGCTAGTCAATTGACTACCACAGACCACACCATTTTGTTTTTCCTGTGTTTAACGAGACAAGAATGCTTGATGAATTCTGCCGTTTTTCAATGAAAAAAAGATAGTTAGGGTTTTAATTACTATTTCCCTTCCTGAATCTGAACGAAAAATCTTGATCTTTTTCTCAAATTGGGGGGGGGGGGGGGGGGGGGGGGGGGGGGGGGTTTTTTTTTTTTTCTATAATGTTATAAAACTTTTTTCAAATACTTTGGTTACTTTGATTTTGTTTTCAAGAAGAAACCATGTATAGCGAGATACTTGCGTCAATGACAGAATGAAATACTTGTATCCTAAACGAGATATAATAGGTGATAAGTCCCCAACATATCGTTATGATTTAAACTAAAGGAGCGAATAATTAGTTTAGCCTAATTGAAAGAAGTTTTATGCTCTTTGATTTTGGCAACACTTTAACAAGGTTAATTTGAGGGAAAATCGTGAATTTGCTCCAACAAAATTACAATTTACCAAACATAAAATATAATCGAAAGCGTGTGGATGGCCTAAACGGAGATGCCACAAGTTTCACATTTTGATTTGAAAATGGATATCTTTTATTTGAGAAGCTGAAAGAAAACACTGATGACGTTGGTATCCTGAGATTGAAGAAGAAAAACCTTCCAACCTTACTTCCCTTGCCATCGTTTCCTCCCCTGTCAAATATGTTCTGAATAACACATTACTTTAGGAGAAAAAATAGAGCCAAAAAATTTTGTTCTACAAGTTTTTCCCCAACATAGTAACAGATTGCCGTAGCTTTGGTCCCAAAGAACTCTGAAAAATGGGTTTAATGAGACATAGCTGATGCATTTTAAAACCAGCCATTGCTGTAACAGTTTCATGTCTAGAACGTGGTCTAGATAAATTAGAAAAAAGTTTCTGATGTTCTGTCATATGATCAGATGCAACAGAATCAATATGCCATACCGTTGAGTCTGAAACTTTAGTCTTACCAGGATACGTGGCAGTCAGAGCTGAAGAGATCGCATTAGGAAGAGCAACCACCAAAGATTCTTGTATCATTTTGTAGATATCATTGTGATCAAGCACTTCTGTGCTTGGTGTTTCTCGTGTTCCAGCATCCCTTATCATTGCTTGGAAGGCTTTATGAGGAGTTGAGCGTTTACCTGGACCAGATTTCTTACGTATTCCAGAATAATATGACTATCTTTCTTACAATAGTTGCAATGATTTCGCTTCTTGCAATGGAAAATAATGTGGCATGTTTCCTTGCAATGATAGCATTGCCCGAGGAAGAAGATCTTTTGTATGCAGCCAATGCAGTGTCCATGGTGAGGGAATTCTCCATGAAAGCTTGAGAACTCAACCGAGTTTCTTCTCAAAGAACTTTAGAAACTACCACCTTCAAAGGTGGTAGTTTTTCCCTGTTAAGAATAGTAGCACACAGATGCTCGAACTCGGGCCTGAGTTTCATTAGAAATTGGACTGTCCTTGTCCTCTTCATCGTAGTCATGAAATCCTTCAATCCAGCCGTAGGGATAGAGGCGGTAAAAACCTGATCTTGTTCTGCCCATAATGTGAGTAATACAGAATAGAAACAACGAACATTTTTTTCTCACCTTGTATAGATTCTGCAAGTAGTCTTTCTAATTCAAATTCTCGAGCCAAATTTTGTTGGTTACCGAGGGTATGTAGATGACTCCACATTTCTAATGCTTCCTCAAAAAATGTCAGTTCCATGGCTATATCGACGGAGACGGAATTTACAAGCCAGGTGATAATTTTGCCATTGTCAGCCTCCCAAACCTCTTTTTGTCCTTTGTCTCAGTAGGGACACTTTGAAGCTCCAGATACCATGGAGATCTTCTGCCTCTAATGAGGCTTCTGAATGGATACTTTCCCAATCGATATTTATGCCTTCAAATTTTTGTTGACAAGGTAACTCATGAATCCATCTAGAGAAAAGAAAAAAAACTGAGTCGTGAGGATCTGAAGAAAAAAAAAGGCTCTTGATACCAAGTTGAATAACGAAAGAGATCTAAAACAATTAGACATAAAAGAATTGTAATCTGCTTATTCGATTATAAAAGTGTAGGATTTACAAGATATTTATACAAGTGATAGAGTCCTAATTATCTACTGATTTCAAGTTAATGAACATTAGCCATAATAGGATATCCCTGATTTGGGGGAGATCCCTGATTTAGTGTCGATAAATAAGATATAATCAATAACAACAACAATGATCGAAATAATCTATATCTAAATTATATCTATACTAGTATATTTCTTACATTTAAAATTAACTTCTAATTAGATAAACTCAAATTATCAACACACATTTCAAAGTGTAATATTGAATATTGGAAAATTAAATATTAAATTAAATTTTCATATTCAATAAAGGACAAGGAAGAAAGATTAAAAAAAAGGCATTTAAAATAATAAGATGCAAAATAAGATAAACCAACTACACCTTAAGTAACGTTATTTCTTCACGTTCTTGAAACACATATTGAACAAAATAAATATATATTTTGTAAACCCAGCAATGTATGTACTCTACGTCCAAACATAAACATCAATTGTTTTTCGTTTTGTGTCGTTTTAAATATATTTAAAATCTAAAAATATTTTTTACCGGTTTTGAGTTTTGACATTATCTTAATCAGTTGAGATTTTAAATTTAAAACTGATTATAACTTCTATTTAGAGTGTTAGGGGTCGTCTCGTACAAAAATTAATAAAGCAAGGATTAGTTATGGAGGGATTGATAATACAGGGATAGTAGCACAGACTGCAGAGTTTATTTTTATCAAGTGTTTGGTTCATTATTTCACACCTAATCTTGTGTTTGGATTAAAAATGTATAAAAAGCTTCTTTCCAAATATAACCTTGAATTATTAGGTAATTGTGTCGGAGTAGATAATTACCGGATAAAATTATTTTTTTATGGCCTTCTAACTAGCTATGAGAAGAACAATTTTGTTGTTATCATGCTTGCTATTTTTTCACTTGAAATATTTGAGGATAAATAATTGTCATCTTAATAAATTGATCACTCACAAAATGTCATTTTTCAATTTAAAAAAATCAAAAAGACAGTCAACAATGGTAAAATTAAAAATATCATCTTCATTTTACACATAAAAATCACAAGTTATAGTTTTAACATGTATGTATGTTTTAAATTCTTCAAAATACAAATAATTAAAATATTTAACAAATAAATATATCTAACCTAATTAGTAGTAATATTTAAATTGTCACACAATTATTGCATCGTTATGTAATAAAAATAAAATATCTACTCTAATTAAATAGGAGTAATATTTTAATTATCACACAATTACAACAACTTATATTCAATGTCTTGGAATTGCTAGCTTTTTCATCTTTTTAAAATTGTCCTCTATTCAATATTTTGATTTTGTTTCAATTTCCTAAAATTAATTGTGAAACATTAATGTGAAGCTCATAAATATGACAAGCCCTTTACTATATAATTATATGCACTTATCCCATCAATTTTAAATTTGCCAATTCTTTTAATTTTCATGTGTTAGAAAACTTTTCATGTGAAAGACTTTTGAAAAAACTTGAAGAACTTATCTTGACTTCTTGACTTGACTTTTAACTTCTTGACTTTTTTTAACTTCTTGACTTGACTATTGACTTTCCTTAAATATAATTATGGATTCAAGGATCATGATTTGTGATAGGAAAGATATCAGGATATTTAGGAATAAATTTATATAGAAAGAACAAGGTCCTTGAGGAATCTTGGATAAAAACTTGAATAGAAACCTTGAAACTCTCGCTTGAAGGTAGATGATCAAGAAAACCATTCTTGAGATTCTTGAATTAGTTTCTTGAAATCTCTATGGCCAAGAATTATGATTTTCATTAGTAAAGCTGAAAAACTTGTCGTTTTGAACCTTTTATTAGTCAAGAAATTCATTTGGGCTTCTCTTGGAGGTAAAAAAACAAAAGCAACTCTTTTTAATGTTTTTCCATTGGCTAATTCGTAACAACACTGTATAGCTTACTAAAATAGTCATAACTTTTTTCTTAAAAATTGAATTGACACAAAATTTGTGGCGTTGGAAAGTAAATTCAATTACCTTTAATCGGATAGGTTATGACTCACATAACTCCTTATATTCTAAGAGATATGGTCATCTAAAGTTGACCCAAGTAGAATCTTAACATCAAAATTTAATCGATAAGTAAACTTCAAGAACACTTATCAAGAACTCATCAAGAACTTAAATCCTAAAATTTCAAGAACAAAATTACGTTGAAAATAACATGTTTGGCGCGTGGGTGAACAAAGACAACACTATGGAAGCTCACATACCTCATAGGGATCACCCTTTAACGAAATTCACAAGCGATGCTTGAACGTTTTTAACGAATCTTGAACTTTCTTTCCTTTTCTCCTCTTTTCTTCTCTCTCCAAGATCTAGCTTGAAATTCACTTTTCTACACTTATTAAAATTTGAATTTACACCAATTGAACTCCTAAAAATAAATTAATTATCTTGGGTAAGAAAAGACCAAACTATCCTTCTAAAATCTGGTTTTCAGACATTTCTTATTTCAACAGCCCAACTTCCGAGGTCATAACTCACTCATATGAACTCAGAATCATACAAAGTTGAAGGTGTTGTAAAGATTATCCCAAGAGATTTTCGACCATATCTGGAAGTATATCTAACTCATCCTGAACTAGAAGTTATGGCCGTTTGAAGTTGATCAAAACTCAACTTTTCCTAACTTACAAAAATTTCCAATTTTTTTTGTTACCTCCAAAAATTTCTATTTCTAGGTCTTAGTTTCTTCCCGGCTATCTCGAATTGCGAGATGTTACATGAATATTCTCCCACATAAATATTACAATATCATTTTTTGATAAATATAATTTTAAAACTGTCAATACATTAATATTTACTAAAGTGTTTATCAATTAACCGCTTGGGTATGTATACTAATATTCAATAATAAGAGAATAGAAATAATGAAAGGGCAATAGAAAAAAAGGTATATATAGGAATATAATGTGCATTCATATTAATAATCAAAATATAAATGACGCAACAAAATAAATAATTACATGAGTGTAATACCTTGAATATTTTGAAGATAAGGCCCAAATCATTTTTCATTTGCATTTAAGTTCATATCATGTGATTCTTAAATTGTTCTTAGGTGCTTGAATGTTATGTTCAGAGTTTTATCCGTAGTCTCTTGAAATCTAAATTCAATTGTGTTCTTATTCTAAGTTTCAATTCCCTAACCGTTGAGATTTTGAATTCTATTATGTATATTTAATTATGAAATTCGATGTTGAAATTTCTTACACATGAACACAATTGTTTATAAAGGTCATGTTCGTAGAGATTTTTATATGAAATTTCTGATACGTTGATTTTGGACCGGAAAGGTGAGTCCAGAAGTAGACTTTAAATACATGTTTTCAAAGGAGCTTTTATACAAAAAATAAAATCGTTTCATATGTAATATTTGACGGTTGAGAAAGAGAAAGAGTATACTTGATTTTTTAAATAGTACTTCATAAAGCTAAGTGAAATTCGAGTAAAGAAAGTTCTTTAAGAATATTGATATTGATTATTTTGGGATTAGTATCAAGCACCAAATAGAGTATTTCATGACCAAAAGTATACCCCATACTTGACATGTCGTATAAAACCCCAATAGACCCTAAAAAGTTATCTGAAATACATCCAACACAATATAATATAAAAAAGTAGAAAGTTTCATATTGTAAGAGCTTGACAGAAAAGTGAAAGTCGAACAAAGTCTCTAGACAAGCCCATCTAATACATCAAAAGAAGTGGTTGGGACGTGACCCATAAAACATGTACAATGTCAGAAACTAAAAACATAAGAAAAGTAATTAAAGGTGACATGGTCCTCACGAGGACTCACCAAATTTTCAAATATAGCAAATCTGAATATAGCCACAAGCGGGAGGAGAAGAAGCATCACACCCTACATTATTAGACAATATAGACACAAATATGCATTAGTACGTTGAATGTATTTAGTTCGAGTGATATGCATAAACATGAAAACGTGATCATAAAGGGACGTAACAGGAAATAATAATATTCATAACCAAGATAAACAAATAAAACCTTTAAATAAAAATCATAAGACAGGAACATGGTTAATCTTAAAATCACAAGAAAAACTCTATTAAAACCATTGAAAGCAACATAATTTATTTTGTGAGACAATAGTTTTAAACGATAATAGTTCAAGTGAGCTTTCACATGGTACCCAATGTAACTCCCACGTTGAGAAGGAAGCGTATACTTGCAAAGGTAGGACACTGTATCATATCATATGCTATTTATGGATCCACCAGCAAACAACTTAAACTATGCAGCTATTAGTAAAGAATGTACTTCTTGCAAGGCTTGCTGAGCTTCTTCATGTGACTGACATCGTAAAAGTAGTACATCGAATTATTATCAATCGAGGGCATCATAATAATATACAATTTTGGAACCTCAATGGATTTTGCACTCGGCCATTTGATAGCCTTGTTCCTGAGCATACATAGAATAGGATTTCGATGGGTCATTTAAGACAATCCTAAGGGGGCACGTAGTTTAGAAGTAGAGATTGCTACTAGACACTACCCTAGTTGAACTTTCACCTCAAATTTTTATTGTAGCTAATTTAAATATCAACAGACTATTCAATTTCATTAACATAATCATCATACATGTAAAACCACAATTTAGTTACTAATCCAATATTAAATCATTATAGAGTAGCTCCTTAAACTATGTGTGAGAAAACCTTTGATCACCACTCCCAATTCTCAATGTGAGAAATCATTTCACTATTTAATTGATGCTTATATTGAGAGCAAAATTTAGATCATAAAACATATTTTCATAGCTCATGCATAAACTTTCATATATCATCAATCACAAATCCATAGTTTTATTCATAAACTCATATCTTCATAACTTCATAGTTAAAATTAAAAATAATGCATGAGTCTTGTAGAAATCAATATGAAATCATGTAGTTTAGTATACACATGCATAGGAATATTGAAATTGAAAAATTAAATTGACATCAATTAAGAATCGTGAAGATCATATGAAACCTAAGTAATTTAGGAGAAATTGAATTGGAAACTTAGAAATCCTTTGGAACCTATTGGATGAATGAAATCCAATGGTGGAATCCTACATATCTTGATAATCAAAGCCCCCAAAAATGGTGAACTGAAAATTTTGAATTGAAACACTAGCTTTTTCTTTCTTAGCTTGAGAGAGAATTAAGCAGGATGAATTTGGTTGGAATTTGGGAATTAGGAGAATGAATTTAGAATGATTAATTTTAGAACTTAGAAATCTTATATAGGGATTAAAATTAGGATTAAAACGACATATTTTAGGTATTAAATGCATAAAAGAAGACCCAAATAGCCCTATCTTAAAAACTATTGAAACACTTCTATAAGCCTTTCACAGACCATCAATCGCTTCACCATATGTGAAGGATATCTTTAACCAAAAAGGCGTCTAGTATTTCCTAAGTCAATATCCACATATGGGCCTACCATCTAGTGACCCTTTACTGTCCGTGAACCTATTCGTGAATCATTGCCTTAAAATATTTTTTACAAGTTTAGGGTTTAAGGATGGTTCACTGACTATCGTTCACAATGCTGGGGTTCGATGATGGATTCACTAATCATGGACCATTCTACAACCTTGAACCCTTCCTTATACCCTTGCTTTAGAATACTTTTAAGGCTCAGGTTCTAGGATGGGTTCACTAACTATTGACCCTTTAACCGTTTTTGAACCCTTTCTTAGAACCTTGACTTGAATATTTTCACAAGGATCAGGTTCACTAACTATGAAACCTTTCACCTTATTTGAAATCATACTTTATTTTCTTGTTATCCTTCATGACAGTCACCCTCAACTTATGCTTTTACATGGGTTGATGAACACGATGTTGCAGGAGGAACCAGTGCCAAAATGAAGGTGAACAAATCTAAAGTAGCCATGTAAGATCTCTCAAAATGAGTTTAGATGTATAGAGACTCATATGTGCCTTAAAAGGTTAATAATAAGTTAATTAAGTGTTTTACAGTATGCCTACTTGATTTAAAGTGATTTGTAGGTCAAACGTCAAAGAACGTCTGATGAAGTTTGAAAGTTAACCTTGAGACGTGCTAGTGTTTTCTAGTGTGTCTTAGTATGTTTTAAGTGTTGTTTGATGATCAAATTGATATGGAAGGTGCTTAACTTGTATATGATCGTATTTATGTTTGAAAGTCTGGTCAAGACTCCCCAAGGACCATCCAAGGGGTCCTTGAGGAGGACCTAAAAGCTGCCTAGACACTGCCTTGGCAGTTTCAATCTACGCCTAAGAACGACGTCCCGTACCTCAGTCTACGCCCCTTCAATGGGGGATGATTTCAAAAGTATAATTATGATGAATTGTTGATTATCTACTGTTTTAAAGATGATTTTCAATCCAATTTCATGATGAAACCATGAACCTCCCAATTTCTCAATTTAGCCTATGATGTGTCTATTATGATCTTGAAGTTAAGTTGATTGTAGCATGTGTCAATTATGTTTAATTGATTATAGCTAATTTTTTATTTATGAATTGATGTTGAATTATTGGTAATGATCAATGGTGATCAAATCTTTGAGAATTGGTAAGATTTCCCTATTCCTCTACTTTTCTATAGAATTATAGTTGAATCAGCGTTGTATGACATTGTGTGGTATGGTCCACTTATGGTGGCGGTGTTTACTTTATTGTCATTCTCTATGTGTTGGTCATGTCCTTCAAGTCAAGTTATGAATTATGAAGTGTGGTTATGATGATACAATGTGAAGTACTATGTCTAGTCTCTTAATCTAGTATCATGTGCTAGGTGCTAATGGTGTCTTCAACGTTTGAATGAAGTTGTTAGGGTTAGTTTTGGTCTATGTGCTGCCTATGATGAAGTCCCATAGTGAATTACCCCTAACTATTTACCCATATATGAATGTGTGATCTTAGCTAATGTTAGAAGTCTTGGATTGCAAGTTGAGGTGTCTGTTCTCCTATGCCTATAAGTGGATGTCGTGTGCTAGCATGAATGTCTAAGTGATGCCTTGGATGTTGGCTTCTAGTAAATCGCAAGGACTATACATGATCATATTTTCCAATGTACATACACCTCATGCATTCTTATAAGTAGTATAGGTTCATTGTGTCTAATAAAAGGATAATTCTCATATGTACTAATCTACTACTATGCATGTAAAGTATATGTTCATAAAGTATGATATGTATCTTAACTAGGATGACTTGATAAGTGTACTGGTGTAATCAATGGTATGAGCCTTTGACTACAAATTGCAATGTCTACCTTGATAGAATAGTTCCTAGGGTGATTTCTCTATGTATATGAATAGGAATGCATGAATTAGCTATGAACATGAAAGTATATGATATGATGAAGTATGCATATGTGTAGTGTCTAAATGTTTTGATGTGAAAGGCCTCCTCATGTAAGTACACACACACACAGAGAGAATGGATATAATTAAACATGTATGATGATCTAGTAAAGAGGGGGACTCTTGAAAGGTATTCTCAATTGTACTCTAAACTAGACTATGCTTGAATATGCTATGTCCACATGAAAGGTTTTCTCACATGATTTAGGTTGATGAAATGAATATTATCATCTATAACCTATGAGCTAAGCATGTGAGGAGTTAATCTTCTAAAACCATTTTTATGTAGTAAAATTAAGTAAAGACTTTTCAATAAAGGAAACTTAGCTTATCACAGAGTGAACTTGACAAATGAGAGAAAGGTACCCCTTCCTAATGAGGAAGGCTTGTTCACCAGTGGTTTCTCATAAGGTGTTGACTTCCCTTGGAGGAAGATTCACCTGGGGTTCCACATGAGGTGTTGACTTCCCTTGGAGGGAAATTCACCTTATCTTTCTCATGTGATGGAAGTTATAATACCAATTGGCATAAAGAGGGCTTCCGTATACATCTCCTATTTCCATAACTATATTGCCCCTCAATGGGTAATCTAATGAGACCTAACTAGGATAACCTAAAGGTAGTTGCTTAGTGTATGTGAGGGTATGGAACTTTACCTATGCATTGCACAAGTGGATCTTGAAGCGAGTTCTAGGAAGGTGTTCTATATGTATATGTATATGTCCTTTATGCATGCCATTATGATATTGAACAATTGATATGATAATATGCATAGTATGAGTCTTATGGTGTCTATTTGATGAAGTCTCACTCTATGTGCGTGATGTTAGTCTTATAGTATATATGATGAGGTCTTACATTGAATATACATGACGTTGGTCTTACTTGTCATATGATGAAGGTCCTACTTATGTATGTAGTTGATTATGGTTGTAATGTTGATGCATATAGTAAATGGTGTGCTTATAGTCTATTTGTGAGGTTACTAAGTATGGGTGAGGTTATGAGACTTTACATGTACATTGCACTAGTAAGCTTAGATTGACATTATGAATAAGGTTTTATGATATTGTAGTAAAGTGAAGTCCAAGCATGTATTTGTTGATTATTGCCTATTATGTTGATTATTGCCTATTATGATACTATTGGTAGTTTGGACTTGTATGATGTTTTGGAATGAGCCTCCTATGTGGATTTAAAGCATGTTGAGTCATGTATGAAATATGTGTCTTATGATATGCTATGTTTTCATGAATGTCTATGTTTGAGTTAATGAAGGTTATGTGAATATTCACCTTGCTTGCCTTAAGGTGATGCTTGAGTGTGGGTAGTGAGATTGGACACTATTCATGCATTGCATCAAGTATTACTAGAGGGTTACTTGGGGGTAAGGGACTTACAATAAAAGGAAGGTTGTACAATAAAAGGGAGATTGTACTATGAATATGATAAATGTGCCTTAAATGAAGTATGTGGCTTTATCTGATGTTATGACTAGTGTCTATGTCTATTGATACGCTCAAACTTACTTCTCAAATAAGAAGTTAAAAGCGGGTCGATTGTCAAGTAAATAACCCACTAATGAATGAGGTTGGGAGATAGGTCCCACGAGGAAAAATAGTTTAGACTTAAATTCAATAATTCGACTATTGTTTCGGGAATTACTCATTGGAAAATCAAATGATAAAAATGAGGTTTCTATTCTAAATAAATGAAAATAATAACTAGCGAAATGAAGGAGAAAAACTACAGCCTTCAAATGTGGATAAATAAATTAATAAAAGTAACTAGGGTTTTTTTTTAGTGTTCCCCACAAGTTTATAAACTTGAAATTCAACTATAAAAATTCTTTCCTAGTATCTTGCATGCAACATGATAAGTTA
Source organism: Solanum habrochaites (assembly GCA_027704765.1). Lineage (NCBI taxonomy): Eukaryota > Viridiplantae > Streptophyta > Magnoliopsida > Solanales > Solanaceae > Solanum > Solanum habrochaites. Next base: position 10,555,716 of record JAKWJA010002491.1, read on the forward strand.
TGTATTTCTAATCCTTGAGTCCGACAACATCGAGAATTTCACTCGCACCTTGGTCCGGCACATGTGTTGCCTATACTAACCCTTATCTTTACATCATATTAAGATCGTATCGAATTGATAAAGTTATTACTCGTACAATAATTACTAGCCTATTAGATAGTATACACTAAAATATATGTTGCTAATATTTTCATATTATCTACCTCCTTGGTCCGGAAAGTAGCATATAAGGCGAGTAGTGCTAACGTGTCCATCATGTAAAAGGACTTCTAGAGAAAGAATAATCAATACATGCAAGAGAAACCATTGTAGAATTGTATTTTAGTTAGGTTTTACCTCATTATTCGCCTCTGGTCCCACAACCCTAGTTATGGGTTAGTTACCCATCGTCCATAATCACAATATTGAAATATGATATAAGAATTGATGGCACTTAATTAATGAGAAAAGTAAAATTCCGCGAAAGTTGCCTTGATTAATCCACAAATTCACAACAATCAATACAAGCGTCTAAAATATTCAGGAATCTCAAAATAAATCAAGAATCTCACGAAGCGTATAAAAATAATCAAGAAGTCTAACCTCCCAAAAAACGAGGTTTTCAAATATTTATAGAAAATAATAACTAAGTTAAATAAGGACTCTATTTGCTGGAAATCTGTCAAAACGCGGACTGGAATTGATGGACCTACGCGACAGATCATCGCGGGTCACGAGGACTGTAATGGAATCCGTCGTACCGTACTGTGCATTTCTTCTATTTCTCTTATTACCTCGACGGCAGGTTTATGACGGATAGTCACAGGAACAACGTCCGTCGCAGGGTCTCCGTTCCAAAACACTTGAACTCTTGGAATTGGAGGATACTGGACTACTCTCTGATTCTTCATGACGACCAGCAGGACGGAACGTTCATGGCTTAAGCGGTCCATCACGCATCCTTAACCCACATGTCAGACTTCCCCATCTTACTCAGAAGCTGCACTTACGATGCCACCTACGAAAATGTAAAGTGCTGGTAACTTTTCTGTATTATTGCTCAAAAACCCCGAATTAATCTTTTAGACGATTCTACAAATAAAGAGAACGTACAAAAAATCTAGCACAAAAAGGCTTTTGGACACACACTAAACTTAAGGAAAAAAGTATTAATAATACAGTGTGAAACCACGGTATGTTCAACACCCTCAACTTAAATCGTGTTTGTCCTCAAGCGACGCCACTATGACTCAATACAAAAGTTTGTACAGTAGATATCCATGTTTCTATCTTTCGCAATCGTGTGGCTATCACTCCCGATCAGTCAAATTCATGTTTATGCATTGGATATACATATTAGGCGTGAATGATTGGGGAGTCAGACCATGATACAGACTCACCATGCCATACACCTACCCCAATTTCCTCACGAGGTGCTAATATTTCCGGTTTTGCAAATAGTGTCCTCACTTCAAAACAAAATCCTCATTTTTAACAAAAGGATTCATTTGAGTATAAGGATTACTTTTCAAACACTCACTCTAAGAACAAATTCACACTCATTCATACATATTTCCATAAGCTTGCCTATTTTTACTGCTTTAAGTTCGCTATACAACTCTAGAATTACGATGGATCTTCTTAGCTCGTAACTAAACTTTAGTGACTTTTTTGTCCTCCTTGACATATCGGCTCTAAAACATACCACTTTTATCATTTTTATCTCGCGCCAATTTTTCATATTTTTCACCTTGCTATTTTTCCGTCTTTCTTCCATTTGTGTAAGTGACTCTCTTCTTTTCTTGCTTGTATTCTTTATATTATTATTATATTATGCACTGTCTTTCAAACTAATTTTTGCAGTCACTTTACTTTTGTTTTCTTCCTTGGTCTTTCACCCCACCTGCCAGAGAATTTTATAAGAGCCACCCCTCATCTCATGGCTTGCATGAGTCAAAGTACACAATACCCAAAGTGGGGTTAGGGCATAAAAAAGAGTTGTTACTGCATGAGCCACCCTCAACTTATGCGTTTGGCATAACTGAGGTGCACATGTCCAAGGAGGGACCAGGGCCACACACATTTATTCTCAGAAAAATAGTGGGATGAAAAATAAAGGTCTAGTTCTAGTTTAAGCTCAAATCATTGATCAATGAAGGGATAAATTCATTGGGTTTTCTTCTTTATTTAAGCTAAAGGGCTCTATGAATAAGGGCTACGAGCCTTTCTAATTTCTTTACAGCTTACCTTTGCAGGATAAACACCAGGCAAGTTCTAGCTCAGTACGCAATAGTGGAATATTCAAATCTTTCTCACACTCACTTGACATTCTCATTACTCTACAATTATCGGCACCTAGTTAAATTTCAGACTTAGGGTCATTGCAATGCGGGTACACTCTATTATCAGCTTTCGAGCCAACACATTATAATACAATGCCTAGTCAGGAATCATTTTCCATTGTAGCGGATGATCATTTAGCCATCAGGGTCAGGAATTAAACTATGTTACACAAGATATAGCATTGCCTGTTAACATAGAAAAAAAAATCATCTCTTTGGGGAAAAAGGAACACGGCAAGAAAACCCCAAAGAGATAGGAATTGGGCTACTCAGACTTCACCCTAGCACTCCTTCCATTACCCACCCCCAACAAAAAGACAGGCAATGTCCCCAATGCATAAAAAAAATTAATTACAGAGTGTAGGTGAAGCAAAACCGAGGGGTGCAAGCGCCGACGATCAGACAACTTGTGGCTACGGTTCTGGAACCACTACATCTGTAATCTGGACACCCTCAGTACGTGTCCTCAGATCAACAACACTATCGTTGTGGCCTCCAGCTATCTCCACCATTTCCTGGAGTAGACGCCCCCAACAGCTCACTCTATGCTCTCATCTGACGCGACTCTCACAACAAGCGAGGTCCCTCGCAGCCTCCATCTCCGGTGCTTATTCTTCCGTGCTCGAGCTTATCATCCTCCTCGACCCCTACGCCTCTTGGCATGCTCTCAAGGGGGAGGTGGTGGAATCTCTGAAGTGGCAAATAGGGCCCGACCGCCACCACTGTGTTCAGGAGGCTCTGTAGAAAAAAAGGGGCCTCAGACTAGGCAGCCTTGCCTCTAAGATCATACGCTGCTTGAGTGAAGGCTTGTCGACCGCAGCCTGGACAGGGTCGACCACATCCAACGGAGGAGATGGTCGAGCTTACACCCGCAACTCAAAAACATCAAGCGCTGATGTGAACCTCATCGATCTTCCGCCTGTGTGCTGGGACCATTCTCCGCTCCAGCGCTCTTCTGCCTCAGCATAGGCTCGCCATCCAACGCTTGGATGTGTGACGCCAGAAGTGTAGCCATCTTTGCTCTCTAATTTTGGACCCTAGCATGGGGACAGAGGGAGAAAGGGGTTGAGCGAAGGAAGGAGTCGGTGGCAGTGCTTTTAATACCCGGGATAAATGATAGACTAGCGACGGGGTAGTGTCAGTGGAGACGTCTGCGTGACGTGCTCCAGTGGGGCTGTTTGGCGGGGGCAACCCCACTATCAATCTGTGATCAGAAGTCTCTACGAAGGAGGCGTTAGAAACCTCGGACCAAATCTTCCACTAAAAGTTCCCAACTGACGCGACTTGTTAATCAGTCGATGTTGGTGAAGAGATTGTGGAGCTCTGCATGTCGGGAGACTTCCATAATACCCGCTACTCCAATAAAAAGTGTCCAAGTCATGACGCCTTTGTCATTTTCAAGAACTTTGCATCGGAATAGATCTGATACGCCGTTGGACACACCACGGGTTGGGCTGGTCGGTAACCGGGGTGAGAAGAAGAGTTGGTAACCGGGTTTGGATTCCGAACTGCAGCCTCATAAGACGAGGCAGAACTTGTGCAGCGGTGGAGGGTGCGAGAACATAGCCAGATCCAAGAGGTTTCCTCCGACCACGAACCTCATAGGATCCTGATGCTCCTTCTCATTGGTAGTTGACCCAGAAGGTGTCTGTGCCCCTCGGTCAGGTGCACTCATCATAGGATGGGCGGGCGGAGAGTGACTAAGCAGATGCCACTTTTGGGTGTGGCTATAGCGCAGCACGTGCCAACTCGAGATGGGGTGGAGGTGAATGGGGCACGTACTCGGGGTCACGCTCATCATCAGAGCATATGACCAGACGGGGCCGACGGCGGAGACAAACTTCGATGCTCGCGTGCGTATAGACTCGATATTGTTTTGGTTCCAATAATCTATTGAACCTGTAAAGAACGTTTATTAGTACTAGAAGAGTAAACAGGCAAGCAAACCGACACAAATAAATATAGTTCAGATGTAATGACTTTTCTAAGGTAAAGAGTGAAACACGACGGAACCAGGTGGGTGATGCTTATCGTGAAGCACGGACGGACCGTCACGGGGCCGTAGTGTCTTACTTAGCATATATTTATATGGAGAACCCTATGAAGGAAAGTCTTCTGAAGATATGAGGGTATATGCAGGACGGACCGTCACAGGAATGACAGTCCGTCGTAGGTGCTCCGTCAGAGGACACTTGAGAGAAAATATGGAGAACTAGGCTAGGGAGGGGTCTTGACTGTCATACCGGTCATGCAGGACGGACGTCGAGAGGGTATGATGGTCCTCTCGTAGTGTCCGTAGGAGGACACTTAGAAAAAAAAGTGGAGAGACCCTTAGGGAACAGGGTTCTGACACCAAAACAGTGTGCAGTACGGACCGTCAGGGAATGACGGTCCGTCGCCAGGTGGTCGTTGGCGGAACACTTAGACAAAGTGCGAGCCCCCTTAGACCAAGGTCTCGCCCCCAGAATGGTTCGTCGCCTGTGTCGTTCGTGGACACTTGAGAAAAAATTGGGTCAGGGGGATGTCTAAGGCTGTTAGGACGGACCCAAATGACGGCCCGTCATGGGTACGGCGGTCAGAACCAAATGACGGCCGTCATGGGTACGGCGGTCCGTCATCGGGGGTCTCGTTCTGTACTCAGTGAAGAACTGGGATGCCCCATTCATCCCATATGGCCCAAATAGAAATTGTTAGTGTTAAAACCTACATTTTTCTAACCAAATCCTAGTAAACTAGCACTGCTAAAGCACCATTTCTAAGTTGAACACGTGAAAATTTCGAGGATTCATCAACCTAGGTCAGACATAATTTTACGAAAGAATGAACCTATCAAGAAGAACTAGGCTAATACTAATTGTAAACAAAAAGGGCAAGGTAATGAGTAGAAATTGAGAACACATACATGAGGAATTGAGGAAAAACAGAGAGGAGGTACTTGTGTGATCAAGTAGAGAACCCAGCGGCAGCTCCGACTAGTAGTCAGAGATAAGTGAGTTTTAGGAATTTGGAGAATTGGGGGAAAATGATCGTTGTGAGAGAGGGGTTTATGATCTTGGAAGTTGAAAAAAGGAGGGAAATGGAGAAAGAGGGGGGGAAGGAATGGGAGTGGGTGGGTGAATGTGAAAGAAGGGTGTGGATGTGGGTTTAATTTTTTTTTAAAACCAGCGGGGGTAGGGTCGGGTACGCTTCATTAATGATGTGAAGAGTCACCGACGATGGTCCGTTTCAGTTGTGACGGTCCATCGTTGGTTCCTCGTGTGTGCCCTAGTTTGAAAATAATAGAAAGACGTACCTAGCACGACGGATTCATGCGACGGTCCGTCACAAGCACAACGGTCAGTCGATGTATCCGTTAGTGACTGCTGCAAAATTTCCTGGTGATGTGCCTTCAAATTTAAAATCCATTAGTAGAAAATGCTACCATTACTAAAAAGAAAAAAAAAACTATAAGTATTGGGTTGCCTCCCAACAAGCGCTGATGTTTAACGTCGCAGCACGACTGAGGGGCACTTGATTACTCAAGCCTATCAAGATGGTATTGCCCTTATTTCACCGATGCAGTTGCCCAAAATAGAGTTTTATTTGTTCTCCATTCACATTAAACGACGCACTCCTCCTTGATTTGAACTCAAACTGCTCCATGAGGGAATATTGGGTAATCAAGTAAGGGCCAGTTTGTTTGGACTTGAGCTTCCCGGAAGCCAATAGAAAACTTGAACTGCTAAAATCCCAAATCCCCAACAAATAAACTCTATTTCACTTTTTAGGTCATTATCCATTCTTCATATTTTCTTTGTTGGGATTTATAGAGATAACGAGTGGAGCTCACCCACTCTGCCTCATGGACCTCCAAATGTTGAAGGTCGCCTTCTTCATTTCACCGGAATTCCAATCGCCCCTTTCCATATAAACTTAAGGCTCTACCAATAGCAAAGAAGGGCTCCCAAAATAATAGGCACTTCAAATCGACTTCACAATCAAAGAATAAAAAAATTTGTGGAAATATGAAACGACTGTCCACTTTTACTAGCGCATCGTGGAGAGTATCCCTATAGGCCTTTTCACTGTTTGATCAGCCAGCAGTAGCCGCATTGCAGTGGGCTTTGGTACCCAAACCCAACTTCTTGTAACGAGAGGGGCATGAGATATGAGATTTATGCTGCCCCAGATCACATAATGCTTTCACAACAAATGTAAGATCTGATGTACAAGGAATAGTGAACGAACCCGGAATTCTTTTTTTTGTACGAGGGATTTGTAGAAAAATAGCGCCTACAATGCTTGCATTTATCATCATCCTCAAAAGTGACCGATCTTTTCGTTGTAACAGATATTTCATAAAATTGGTTATAACCAGGCATTTGTATAGAGCTTCTACAAAGGGACCATTGATAGAAAACTGCTTCAAACATGATATAAAACACCGAGATTTACACCTCGGTCTTTTTCACTAATCTCTAGGAAGGGGGTGGTGTCTAGGAATGGGAATAGCTTTATAGGGACTTCTGCATCTTTTTAGTGATATCTTCTGCTCACCACTACCCTACAACTTATCATTATCCTTCTCACTTTTCCGCATTAGACGGCATAGGGTGGGTTCAATGGTCAATGGTGCTTACACCCCGAGTAGTAGTAGGATTTCCATACAGTGGCATCATTTTTAGATTTTGGACAGTGTTTGCTAGGAAGAGGGCCCGGTTGTGTGTGTTCCACAATCGCAGATAATGGCGGCCATTTGCACTCGATCGGCTAACGATTTTGAGTGTACGACTTGTTCCCAATACCCGATAAATCACTCCTTACTCTTTCATGTGACTCTTCACTAGCATCGAACCTACCTCCTCATTTTGTGAAAACATATCCTAAAACTCGCCGCCCATAATATCTCCCACATCCTAGAGTAACATCGCGGATTTGAGGAGGGACATAGGGCCCATTCCTATCATTTAGGCTATCGTAGGTACATGTTGAAGTTGTTGTCGCGGTTGTAGTTTCCATTCAGACATAATGGACCCTCACGGTTATAGTTACCATAGTTCGCCTTTGTTCCTTGACCTTGGGCCAATTCTCTTAATTAGAGCCTTGGGCACTCGGTCTGAAACCCCCCGTCATGCTCATGTACTGCTAGGAGTACTACGAATAATGCATTCACATCTAGGTGGAGGTGGTTTAGACAAGTAGTCAACTACATTTTCTTTTCTGCCACCCACAGTGAGGGATATGTTTTAGTACCAACCAAGCTCAATCTCATTCTGAGCCATTTCTTAAGAAATCTCATATGTGGCTGGTGTGATGGACTGCACTGCGAAGTAATTTCTCCCGATATATGACTTCCTAGTACTACAAGCTATTGTTCCAGGGGGAGATTTTCTCTAATTTTTCAGCAATCTCAGCATAAGGACATTCCCCAAGATCCACAGGCTATAGTGTTCAACCACCACTTTATATAATCATCCTCCCTATAGAAGTATCTTCAGTGATCATCATCTATAATGATTTGGAACGCTTATCAAGAACGAGGTGAATCTATCCCAAGAACTACTACTGACTCTCCTAAGCAGTTGCCACAAAGTGTCATCTGTCTTTGTGGTTTAGTTTCTGGAGACCGGGGTAGCAGCGTGCTAAGAAATGTCCGATAGTTAATTTGCTAAACCCCGAGGAAAAATAGTTTAAACTTAATTCAATCTCTTATCTACTATTGTTTAGTCAATTAACTTTCCTTGGCCCGCAAAAATTAGAAAAGGGGGGTTTATATTTTTAATAAATGAAAATAACTAGCGAATTTGCCGGAGACACTAACCGCTTCAAAATGTGGATCGTTAGTTGCTGTGTCTTGCCGATTGATTACCTGACACGCTTCCACACTTACATCGTGGCGTTACGGTTCCCCACGGTTCGAACTTATAATTACTAACTATAACAATCTTTCCTAGATCTTGCATGGCAACATGATCTAGGTTATGTATTTCTAAATCCTTGGTCCAAATCTAGAAAATGTTTCACGTCCGCACTGGTCTGGCTACGTGTGTTGCTATACTAAAGACCTACTATGTACCTTATATTAAGGGACTCGTATTCGATATTTGACTAAAGTTCTACTCGTTACCACTCATACTAGCCTAGTAGATAGTATACACTAAATTTATGTTGATAATTCTTTTCCCTATATCTACCTCCTTGGTGGAAAGTAGACATATTTAAGGCAAGTTCTACGGGCATCCGTTAAAAAGACTTCTAAGCGAAAAAAAAAAATAAATGCAAGGGACACTATCTGAATTGTATTTTAGTTTAGGTTTTACATCATTATCGTCTATGGTTCCCACAACCCTAGATATGGAGTTTAAGTTTTAACCATAGTCATATCACAATATTCAAAATATGATTATAAGAATTGATTGACACTTACTTCCAATGGAGAAAGAGTTAGTAAAATCCGGAAAGAAGTGTGCTTGATTAATCCACAAAGTCACCAAAAACCCACTTACAAGAGTCTAAAATATTCAAAGAATCTAAAAATAATCAAGAATCTCACAAGAGTTAAAAAACTAATCAAGAGTCAACCTCAAAAAATGAGGGTTTTTCGAACTATTTATAAAAAAATAATAACCTAATTAAATAAGACTCATGTGACTGCGAAAATCTGTAAAAACGCGGGTGGATCGAAGGAAGAGAAGAAGGAGAGTACGAATTACCCATTCTCATTCCATTTTCAACTCGCGTCACACAACCTCATGGACTCCGTCGTCAACGCGTACTTGTGACAATTTCTTATATTTCTTCTCTTCTTACCTCAAAGGCAGGTATGGACGGATCGTCACAGGCCACAACGGTCCGTCGAGGGTCTCCGTCAAAACACTTTGAACCTCTTGGAATTTGGATACTGGACTAATTCTCTGATCTCATGACGAACAGCCAGGATGGACCGTCATGGCTACGACGGTCCATTCCGCACTCCGTAACCCCACACTTGAGTCAGACTTCCCATCTTCCGTCAGCAGCTGCCAACTACGATGCCACCTAAGGGACGTCACAAGACCTCCGTAGGAGGTAATTTTCTTTATTCTTGCCTCAAAAACCTCCGCATTCATCTTTTAGACAGATTTCCCCATTGCAAAATAAAAGGAAATTACTAAAAATTAGCACAAAAAGGCTTTTAGACACACTAAACTTAAGGAAAAAATATTAATAATATCGTGAACCCACGGTATATCACCTATGTATAGTATATGATCTATATTGTACTTATTGTTTATAATGTTTTACAAAAAGGCATGATGCACAGTTTTCTAACCAAATGTCCTCTTTAAATGCATGTTTTTGCATGGTTGCCATACTTAGTTCATTCTTGTACTAACACCATTCTTCTTCACCCCTTTTTAAGCAAGGTATAGGTTACGAATGCTTAAAGGATGTCTCTAAAGTGAAGGGCTTGATAGATGTTTCCCAAGCTCAAGAAAGGGATCCTTAAGATTCAAGGATTTCCTTTTTAGAAATAGTCAATGGCTAGATTGAAGAAGAAGAGATTTGATCATAAACCTTCTTTGGAAACATTGAGATTAACTCTCGAATTGAAAGGTTACTTGGAGATAAAGGATTACCATACCTTTGTCTTGTTGAAAACCTCTAAAAATTGGTGAAGAATCCAATCTACGAGCTGTACTTGAGCTTCAACAACACTGGAGGTTTCTATAGAGAATTGGTTTTGGAGGGAAGGTTTATTTCGTGAGCATGGGATTGGGAATGGGTTGGTCACGTTTTAGATTAATTATATACATCAAAAAAATATGTAAATAAATTAATTAGTTATGTAAAAATTATGTATTAGTTTAGTTATTATTATATGTTGATAAGGGTCGTTTCCCTATTCTACTCTACTCTATTGATGATGAGTCTAAGATGGCAAAAGAGACTTAGAGTCTAACTATGTATTATAATTTATATTTTATATACATGAAGTGATGATTCTAGCATATGATGTTCTATGAAAGTTTTAAATTTTCCGCTAAATTTACCTATGACAATGCGATGAATGATGCCTATGGGCTTGTATAAGACCACCGAAAGGTCAAGTACGCCATGTTACCTCTAGGGGGTGCTCCCCGGTCGTGATAAGCCACCCTCAACTTACGCTTTTAGCCTAACTTAAAGGTACATAATGTCCAAGGAGGACAAGGTCCAAAGCAATGTTTATGAATTTATTCTCGCAAGGTGAATTGGGTGAGTTAAAAAAATTATCTTCTTTACGCTCAAACATTTGGATCGAAGAGAGCAATTTATTTGTTTTGGTTGGTTGTTTTTAGTCTTAAGTTTAATTATTCTCAATAATGGCATGTGACCCTTTTCTAAATTTAGTGTGTAAATCATCTTAGCAGTACCAATGTACAATTTCTTGATTGATATAATCATAAAAAGCAAATTTTTCAGCGACCGAATAAAGTTTGATTGGTATGGACCATATGACTATTGAAACATTCTCACACACATGGCACCTTGATTGAATATCAAATCATCAATATATTTAGCTTAACAATTACACAAACCGAGCACATAACACATTTTTTGAAGGGGTCTCCCTTTTCATCTTTTTTTGTCATCATACTTTTCATTCTAGATAATTTTACACTTATACTATCCTAGATATGTCAGTTCAACCAAAATTAAATAGTTCCTTGGGGAAAAAGAGCAAAGACAAGAAAACCCCAAGGAAGGATTGTGAGTTGAGTTATTCAAATTTCACCCTCTCAATCACAATCCGTTCACCTCAAGCCAAATGAAAAGTAGTGTAATTCTATCCATGCACATAATAAAGTAAAAGAAAGGTTGGTGGATCTGGTTACCCCGAACCCGCTGGATCACCATGTGTGAAGAACTCATTGATGTCCTAAAATATAATTGAAGGAGAACCATCAATAGTGATCCTCGAACCAGATGCTCTAGCAATCATCTCCCTCTCTCTAAGCTTTCACATCTTCTCCATCAAGTCACGATTGCTTTTGCAATGCCTCAAACTGTTGCATGTCTTTTTCCTAGGTCTCAGCTCCTTCTCCATATCAGTAGTATGCTCTGAAGACTGTGTGCACTTTCAAGCCGCATAATGAGGGTTAAAGGAAGGCTTATCATCACTGATAGTGCATTTAACACCACATCCCTACCATCATCCTATCGAGCTTTTGTAGCTTAAAAACATATTTCCTCTAATGAACTACTTGTATCTTCACCTTCACAACGTGTTCTACCTTCTTCTCAGATTGCTCAACAGTCTTTCACCCAAAAGTGTCTCTCTTAGACTTTTACTTCAGAGTAGAACTTGTCTTGTCTTTGACTTCAACCCGACCATCCGAATCTCTAACTTTTGGACTCTGGTTAGCAGCATCAAAACATAACTTATAGGAGTAGGAGCATGTGTTGTGCTCACAGATGGGACGGCTGAAGAAGGTGGTGGGGCTGCCATATCAAGCTCCGTAGGTGGAGCTGAAATATTTCCCTCTCTGGGTTGCTCAGAAACAAGGTGCTCACCCATACGCTACAAGTCAAACTTTATATCCCTTCTTGGAACTGCGAGTTTTGCATCATCCCGTATAACACCAACATCAATCGTCTTGGTCACCTCAATCAATTGGTCACATCCCCACATTGGATCTTTAGCCTTTCTACATAGGAAAAAATTCAAACCAAAAATGGTAGTATGGTCTTCTCCCGAGGTGAATCTTGGCTACAAATTAAGATTATCTATATATGGCCGTGTGTGCCATTCATATAGAAGTAGAATCACCACACTAGAAGTCACTATGTTATCTATCATCATGGGGGACAATCTGGCTCGAATAATAGACCACCAGAACTTAGCTGCAAAACTAAGATTCATCTTTTTTATAGGCAAAGTCATGTCACAGACCCACTCAGTGCTCACTTCCTCATCAACAATGTGCCCTGATATCCAATGCAACAAGGTCTCTCTCTTCTCAGTGTCACGCATGCGGCTTTATTTTGTAGCACCCTCATCCGTAGTCATATTTAGTTGTATTTATCGGCTAAGCATGTGAATGCCAATAAATAAAATGGTGTACCATGGCCTTAGATAGGTTGACATAAATACCCCACACTAGAGTTGTCAAAAATGGGATTGAGCCAGTGCCTTATTATGTGGCGGTAGATCATTTTGTTCAGTAACTGCGTAAAAAGCATAAAACTCCCTGACCATCTCTAAGCTATACCATTCTGGAGTCTATACAGCCCACTAACTCTATTTTGCTTAAATAGCTCATTCATTACCAGAATTGTGTGAAGACTGCCCATGAGAACTTTATTAAAACTGATAATTGAATGTATATGAAACTAGAAGAATTAAGGAAAAGCTTGAATCTCCATTAAAGTTTCATAGAGAAACTATACAGTGAAATGAATACAATGAAGAGCACACTCAAAAACTACTCTACAACTCATATGTATCAATCCTTATATACATTTGACTACTAACCGACTTACATAAATGAAAATATCCTCTAAAAAGATCCATCCATAACCAACTAACAGAATCCTTAACTAACTTGACAAGTGGACTAATTAACAATGACTTAACATTTACATTCAGCTTTTTGCAATTTCCTTGTTGTATTCTCCAATAGCCCCCCTTCAAGCTGGGTGGTATGAAAATGTTCTTCATTTCCAGCTTGGACATGAGATGTGAATTTTGATATTTACCTAAGCCTTCAGTAAAAATATCAGCAGGGTGTTCAGAAAACATAAGTAGTGTATGATCACAAATCCTTTCAAAGCCTTTTCCCTAATAAACTGACAGTCAATGTTAATGTGTTTTGTCCTTTCATGGAACACTGCATCGGCAACAATTTGAATGGTTGCTTTGCTATCACAGCGAATAGGAACATGTAGGCTCAAGGTCATGTCTAGAGTCTCAAACAAGCCAATGATCTAGGTGATTTCTGCAATAGTTAAGGCAAGACTCCTATACTCTGCCTCCGCGAATTTCTATAAATAGAGGATTATTTTTTGGACTTCAAAGAGATTGGTGAATTCCCATACTGCACTAGGTAACTAGTGATGGACTTCCTGGTGTTAACACAATCCCCAGTCTGCATCACAATAAACCTTCGATGATCTTGTGGATGTTGATGATAGCAACACTCTAATGCCTGGTGATTTTTTGACATACCTCACTATTCTAATGGCAGCATTCATGTGGGAAGTCTTTGGTGCCTGCATGAATTGACTCAAATTTTGAATTATATATGATATATTTGGTATTGTGAGAGTGAGATATGATAATCTTCCAATCAACTTTTGATATTCACTGACATCTATTAATAATGATTATAATTACTCCCTATTAAGTTATCAAATTCAGTAGTAGTAAGCTTTAGATTTTGGTCAATTGGTGTGCCAACAGGCTTAGAGCCTTCTAATCTCATATATGAAATTAATTTTAAAACATACTTTCTTTGGTGCATAAAAATTCCTTCTGTGTTTATGGAAAACTCAATCCCAAGGAAAAATCTCAAGCTCCCCAAATCTTTAATCTTGATGTTATCCTTCAAGACTTGTTTTGCCTCTTCTATCAGTTGTGTACTACTTCCTGTCATAAGAATATCATCCACATATATGAGTATCACAACTATCTCATCATGAGTCTTCTTAGTCATTAGAGAGTAATCAACATGACTTTGTTGAAACTCTGTCGCTAACAAGGTATTAGTCAACTTAACATTCCATTGTTTCGAGGCTTTCTTCAATCCATATAGTGATTTAATCAATTTACACACTTGAATTCTATCTCCATTATCCTGGTGGAAACTTTGTGGCAATTGCAGATAGACTTCTTCAGTTAAATCTCCTTGCAAGAATGCATTATGAAAATCCATTTGTTGAATATCCCAACCTTTTACTACTCTAATGGATAAGATTGTCCTTACTGTGACTATTTTGACAACTTGGGAAAATGCTTCTTCACAGTCCAAACCTTCCTTTTGGTTGTAGCCCTTATCTACCGACCTACTTTAAACCTCTCAAATTGTCCATCATCCTTATATTTTATATACCCATTTACATCTAATAGTCTTCTTATCATAGGGCAGTGGAACCAATTCCTATGTCCTATTGTCCTCCAATGCTTTGATCTCATCCTTCATAGATTGAACCCATCTATCATCTCGGATAAACAATTGATAAATATGGTTTACCTTCAAAGAGAAAATGGCAAATACCCCCAATCACTGCATCCTCCATGACCTCTGAACACATAATGGCAATATCTCAACACTATCACAAATAGAATATAGACAATTGGTTTGCTTAGTTCTCATAATATTACAAAATGTTTTTGCCATACAAAGTTTATATGGACTTGTGATCTGTCTGGGTTTCCCTAATACAGCTGGACTAGTCATTACATTTTCTTCAGCTACAGGTATTATGTGTTCTATGGTAATATATGGGACGACAACTGCAACATCTTCTACTATTACTGGTTGAGGAGTATGAACATCTTCTGTGGACCAAGGATTAGCCTATGTATTGGGTACTATAGGATCAACATTCATCTTTCTATTTTCTGTGACCTTTAACACACTTGTTGAGTGAGAAGGAAAGAGGTTCTCAGAAAATATGACATCTCTGCTAATGAAAAAAATATGGCGCTTTAGATCATATAGCTTGTACCCCTTCTATGTATCTTTATATCCTACCAACACTGACCTGGTTGCTCTTGGACCAAATTTTTCATTTTTGTGTGTTATAGTAACATGACATAAACATCCTATAACTCTCATATAGGATATATCAGGTGGCTCTCCAAACATTATTTCAAAAGCAGAACCATTATTTAATATTGACAATAATGGTACCCTATTTATGATATGTACAACAACTAGTATAAACTCTCCCCAAAATCTGATTGGCAAATGAACTTGAAATATGATTGCTCTAGCAGTTTCTAAGATGTGTCTATGTTTTCTTTCCACCACACTATTTTGTTAAGGGGTGTGTGGACAAGAACATTGATGAACTATGCCATGATTCTTAAACAACTCATTACACTGAGAGTTAAAGAATTCTCCTCCATTATCTGATCTGAAGAGCTTAACCTGCACACCAAACTGTGTTCTAACCATCACAAGAATCTGCTTCATAATTATGGAAACACCAGATTTAAGATGCAATAGAAAAACCGAAGTCCACTGGAATGATCACCAACACATGTAAAAAAAACTTCATGTTATTATGTGTTGCAGCGTTATATGGTCCCCCTACATATAAATGAATCAAATTAAAACATCTAATGTTTTTATTGTTGCTAACTTTAAAAAGAATTCTTATTTGTCTTGCTAATAGACATACATCGCAGTTGTCTAGTGTCAAATTTGCATTATTCTTCATGATCATGTCTATTTTCCTAATAACATTCATAGGCACATGCCTCAATCTCTTACGCCAAACACCACCATCTTCACATCCTTTTCTTGCTATCAAAGACTTTCTTCCTGCCATTTGTTGTTGTTTCCGTGCCTTCAGCAAATACAACTCATCTTTCTCCTTACCAATCTCCTTCACTCTCCCAGTGAAGTGATCCTTAAGGATGAAGAAGTCAGGGAAACATAAAGCACAACAATTCAACTCTTTTGTGAGATTAGATACTGACAAAAAATTGAATTTAAAAGTTGGTACATACAAAACATTCTTAATACCATCACCTCATGTTAGCTTAGATTTTCCTGACTGTTAATGGTTGTTGAGTCTCCTCTTACTAGTTGAACTTTACCTAGATTACTCACTATTGATCCATGATTTAATAAGCTTGTACTTCCAATCATTTGGTCATATGCTCCACCAACTACTATCCGGTCCAAATAATTACTATTAACAACATATTACATAAGGAGGTACCTTCAAACATACCTGCCATGTGTGCACTAGATTTAGTGATTTGGGACTCTTTCAACATTCATAAGATTTGAGTATACTATTTTGGTGTGAAATGAGGAACATACTCATTCCCTATGCCTGTTCCAGGTTGCGAATGTTGGTTGTATTGCTCATCATCAGATCTCTAAAATCCTCGCGATACATTGGATGCTTGCACCATGTTAACTTTCTTCTTTCCTTTCCAGTCCGGAGGATAGCCAATCAACTGAAAAAAGATATGCTTAGTGTGACCTTGCATGTTGCAGTGAGTGCAGTTGTATTTTTCCTTTCTATCTCAATAATCGCAATAAGAACTACCTCCTCTTTGCTGCTTCTGAGAATTTCCATATACCCTACCTCATCTGCCTCTGGATCCTGGACCTCCAAATTCTGAGCCATGTCTATTTATTAGCAATGCAGTGTGATCATTATCTTCACTTCCTCTATGAATTTCTCCACCCAAGGCTTTCTGAATCTCATCTTGCACAATCATAGCATAACATCGATTAACACTTGGTGGAGGATTCATCATGAGGATTTCACTGTGTGCTTGGCTATAGCTGTCATTCAATCCCAAAAGGAATTGTAGTAATTTCCGTCTAAACATGCTATTAGTATAATCCTTAGATGTACCACATTCATAGGAGGGAGGAAGGACAATTGAATCAAATTTATCCCATAGACCCTTTAAGGGAGAGTAGTACAGAGAAACAGGGGAAATACCTTGAGTATGAGAAACTATAGCTTTATGTAGATGCAAAATTCTAGACATATATATTGACCTTGTCAGATCGTTCTTGTAAATCAGACCATACTAGTGTTGCATTAAATCGAAAAGGATGCCACTAATCAGATCCTTGTTCACATTCGTCATTATCCAGGAGATCACCATCAGTTTACACCTATCCACTATTTCTTCTCCACATCGTCAGTGAAGCCGTCTCGCTTAATGCTACCATCAATGGACCCAATTTATTCTTTGTGAGGATATTGAATTGCATTGCACGACTCCAAAGAGTGTAATTCTCCATTCCTGACAAGTTGAATCCCAATTTGCACAGATCTTGGTACATCGGAAGAGGATGGTCATGATCGATCTTCTTCATCATTTCATTTAATCCAAAAGATGGAAATTGAATCTGTAAATAATTGCTGCATATCAAAGCCGTCTACGTCACTCTGATACCATGTTAAACTGATCATTGAATGTATGTGAAGCTAGAAAAATTAAGGAAAAGCTTGAGTCTTCATTAAAGCTTCACAGAGAAACTATACAGTGAAATGAATACAATGAAGAGCACACTGAAAAACTACTCTACAACTCATATGTATCATGCCTTATATATATCTGACTACTAACCGACTTACATAAATGAGAATATGCTCTAACAGAATCCATCCATAACTGACTAACAGAATCCTTAATTAACTTGACAGTTGGACTAATTTAACAATGAGCTAACAGTGGCTTAACATTTACATTCAGCTCTTTGCAATTTCCTTGTTGTATTATCCAATAAACTATACGCTACAAGAATTTTAAATACATATTTTGTACTGATTATTATCATAGAGGCTTAAGGCTCTTCCAACACCCTTGAAAGTTGGTCCGCAGGGAATTCCACGTAAGACACTTCCAACTAAGACTGATATATCTATTAAGACACATTTGTTAAAGAAATATGTACTATTGAACATAAAAACGAAACCATTTTTTCAAAATTTATTTTGCTGTAATTCCGGGAAGCGCATCGGCTTTAAAAACAATTACAAAAGTAGAGAATTAGGAATAACTTGACAATGGTCCCTGTCTATCAATAAAATATAATTTCGAAATTTTAAGAAATGAAAAATACTTTTCGACTTTTAATTATTAATCCACAAAAATATTATAAATAGAAAATCTCCCCCAAGAAGGGAAAGAAGGGGACAAACTCCACCAAAAGCCGCCCTAACCCTTTTGGGACTTTCTACATAAAATCACTTCCTTTTACTAACCCTGTTGAACACCTGCACGCACCATCAATTTCTCCATGTTAACTACTAATAACAAAAAAAAAGTCCCCCAGCTCAAATTCATTCTTCGAGATCCGTTCATTCTCCAATTCGTATTTGCAGATTGTTTTTGAAAATAAATAAACGTCACTAAATAATATTTTAAAATTCGTGAGAAATAAAATGAAAGTATGTGCAATTTTTTTAGGGGATAGCCGCTTTAATAAGTTTACGATTGGCGATGTTTGTTCATCGGATGATCGGAAAATAAGATGGAGAATACGATCAATTTTACCGTCCAGTGTTTCAAAAAATTTCTTCTTCTGACATATTAAATTAGCAAAAAAAATTTTACAAAAAATGAAAAAAAAAGAATGAAAAAAAAACGCTAAGAATTTAAAATCATTAGAATGGTGGAGGAAGAAGATGACCACTGGTGCATGGGTATGGGTGTGGGGGTGTGGTGTGGTTGGTATGAATGTGGAACTAATATTATTTTTTAATTATTTAGTTAATGAATGTCAACAGTAAAAAATAGTACGCATTTAACCAAAAAATAAATAAAGACATAAAAATTTTGTACGTCTATTCACGCTTAAGATAGGCAATGACATACACTTATTTCGCCAACTGTAGTGTTTGTTTGTTTAATAGACAGATATTTTTAAGAATTTAGTGGTAGTATAGAGGTTCCTATTTAGCTGTCTACTGAATTATGCGGATAAATTTTAAGAGTGTGTCCCGATAGAGTTAAGCCTTATCAAGCAGAACCGATCTCATAACTTAACTAATACTTTCTATGCTCTTCTTTCTTATAGTCAATTCTCAAAGCATTAGAAACCTTCAAAATAAAAATAAATGTTATGCACATCCATTTTGTGTTATCTCTTTTATTTGTTAGCGTGTTTGTCGACATTTATAGTGTAGGCTGCCTCGTCCCGAGGCCAATCCGAAATGACAAACACAATCACAAGATTGGACATGGAAAATTTACCTTTCCGCACTTGAATTTTTATTCTTTTAATTCCTCCCTTGCGCCTGTAAGCTTTTTTAATTTAATCCCTTGATGGCTTGAAAATACAATCTTTAAGTTAGAAGTGAAGAGTTATTATCATTCGAGCAATCCTTATTTTCTTTTTTTAAAAAATAATCTATTGGTTGTTGTAGTGAGTTATTACATAAATTGGAATACTATGGGTGTAAAGCTAAATGAGGAGATGGCATATGATGGGATGAGGTATTGGTATAAATTTAATCAGGATGAACTAATGTGATGGATAAGAGATAAATACAGGACTAATGTATAATAATTTAAAATTAGAATGACATTAACGCAAACAAATGTTCACCAACGTATTAATGAATACACAAATGAATATATTCAATACAAATGTATAGAAATCTATTAGATGAATATAGATCAATGGATGCCAATACAAACAACCGTATACAAATTCATTAAATGAATATGAATTGAATTTCTCACCATAACTTCTAGCAAGCAATTGAGGAAAATAATTTTTAAATCGAGATCAATAACCTATAAGAAACATAATATTCTAAGAAATATTTTAGTGATAAGATTTTAAGGAGATTAGTCATTTATAAGTAAAACTTTTTATAGTTTTAAGGAGAAATGGTTTGAAGTTAAAAGTGATATATAAGAAATATCTATTATTATTTTTAAGAAAAGTATTTTGAAGAGAGAAGGGTGTGATGCAGAATATACATACATATGGCTATTAAATGCCAATCTTATTGAAGCTTTCATTGACTAAGTATTTATTTGGCCAACAAACATGAGCAAATTTTCATCTAATAATTGTAGAAGAGTTTGAAAAAGATTTTTGGTTCCTCCCAGCAATGTACAACCACGACAAGATTAGCTGACAGAGTATAAATAGTTGACAACACCAAATTGAAAATTAAAAATGCCTTTGACAATAGCTAACGAGGAATTTCAATTGTCCCTCACCTTATTTATAAGAAACAGTATATCCTTTTAATGAAAGTTCTTTTCTCTGTGAAAAGTATTTATTGCACCACAGCATACAAACAAATACATGCTCGACAAAAAAAAATAATAATAATATCGGTATACCTCCCTCCTTCTAGCTAGTAACCAATAGTAGCAATAGAAATTTCACTAAGGATCTTTATATATATACGAAAGTAATTTATGATCGCTATATTTCATATTTTTATAGAATAATAATTTTATACAAAGAATGTTCAACTGACTACATGTGACAACGCCACTTATAAACAAGGTAAAAGATCAATGATACTTTTGTGAGATCATAACAAGACAAGAAGAAAGTCCCTAGGTTTTGGAGAACCTGACACAGTTTCCGTGCTCTTGAATCAGGTGGACCTCATCTGCTGATTATTGTTAATCAACCGACCTTTCGAATATAGGGAGTTTCCGGAGGCACATGTCCGGTTGCACAGACACCTAGACACACGAAAACGCTAACAATAGTTCTCTTTTGCAAGTGTAGTGTTAATGCGAGTAGACTGACGCATCAAACCCCTGGTCGCGGGTCTCACAAATAAAAGTTCAGAGTTAACGTCCATGGTAGAGCCCCATAGATATCAATTATTGAATTTTATCATAATATTATCAAAAGTAATTGAATTTCATAGAAGAGAAAAAAAATCATCTAAACTTTTGTCTATGTGACAAATGATGATTTGACTACATCATTAATTTAATTTTTTAAATCAGCCAAATATTCCCAAACTATTATTGTAGAAAAGATATAAAGTAGTTTAAAATGTCATTCAATAAAGGGCAAGGGTGGAAACAAATTAAGAGTCACATCAGGAGGGGAGTATTTTAAAACATTGATATTCACGTTCTTTTAAATTAATAAAAAAAACTCAGTATCCGACTTATAGAGAATTACTAGAAGAAGAATAGTTGTATACCTTGTATTAGATAGTTTTTAATACTGTAGTACAATAGATAGACATAACCATATAAGGATGTGTATGAGTTAACTAAGAGAAGAAAACATAAAGAGTTGTATTTATACACTTAAATATTATTCGATAATCTTAAGGATCTACATATAATTTACCTTCTTCAGATTCTATTAATAAAATTTCATTAAATATATTGTTATTGTAAGTGTGAAGGATATTGATTGTATTGGAATTTTTAACCTAATAAGGGAAATACATGAGAGATAGATTAGTATAGGCAGATCTAGGAAGGAGTACTAATACTAATAGAACTTAGGATTAAGAAGTACTATCCCTAATAGGATAGATTCGTAACACATAATACTGAATTATTTATACTATTTATTTAATAACCTATCTGTTATTATCCCCCGCCTCATAAGTAGCTGAGCGGAAAAAGCGAACGGAAGCTTGGAACTGAGGTATCGGTGCTGTCAGCTCGGATGCGAAGGTTTTGGTGAGAAGGGATCGGAGCCGGTTGTCTTCAGTGGGTAACATACTGCACATCAATGTGTGCCCGGCATGAACTTTATCGCAACACGAAATCAACAATCGTTATCAACATTCTTCATTCTAAGGTGTGTAGGACGGAGATTCTTGGCCACACAGGATGGTTGATTGTTGTCACATGAGAGCAGGAAACAACTTGATGGTGCAAGCGAGTTCGCTAAAGACTATAATTGACCACAAATGGGTCTCACAGGCAAGGAGAGCACGGGCGCGATATTCAGCGTTCAGTTGTAGGACCGGAGACCTTGGGTTTGTTTTTTTTTAAGTACACCATGGAGATCAAGGTTCGGGCCCCAAAAAAAATGAGAGACCCCCGAATTGTAGATTTTTCTTAATCATTTTAAATTATCATTCGCCGCCCAAGGGGGTACGAATCTGAGAAACCCCAATCTCAATTTCCGGGTCAAATGAGTAAAAACCCACGACCAAAGTTGCCAAAAGGGTACCTGAGAATGCGTTTTAGACAATGGTAAACGATGTGTCACTTGGTTGATGCAGTGCGCTGAGCACTTGTTGACAGCAACCTGGATGTAGGAACTGGTAATGGCCAGATACTGTAGAGCCCCCAGATGCTGCAAAGGGTGGGTTATATCGGGCAAAAGGGGTGTCGTGCTCCATCGTAGACGAATGAGACTGCCTCGGATGTTGGTTAACACTGGTGCAGTTTATTCCAAATCCAGCTGTCTGCAAACATATCTCGAGCATATTTGACATGATGAGAAACCAGAGGGCGGTGCCAGTGTCCGAAAAAACCCACCGTCTTTTCCCAGAAAATAATGTAAACTGGCCAAGGTCCTATCATTTGAAAGTTAGTATGCATAGCTGAGTGACATCCTGAATGAGAGCGCAGTATAGCCTGTAATATGATATCATCTACATAGACAAGAATAATGACTACCGTGTTCTGAATTCGCTTAAACAGACTCTTCCGTGTAACGCAACACGTGACGCCGAGGTTCCTGGGGAACGTTTTCAACGTGTGTACCAAGCCACGGGTCTTGCTTGGGACGCGCATCCAGAGACTTCTGGAGTTTGCAAACAATGTTGGGAAGCGGGGATCAACATAGACCATTTGTTGCGTCAATGTAGATAGTTTTGCATCAAGCATTCCCCTTATAAGAAGCATTGGAAACATACCAACTGATTTGTATGAGACAATTGTTTGCCAGCGGAGTGACAGTACCAGGCGACTGGTTTCCTGCACGAATAACAGGACTGATGTCTCGAGTACATCAAGCCCATACTCCCTGAGTGTAGCCATTAGCAACGCAAAAAAACGTCAGCCTTTTGTTAAGTTCCCTGGGAAATTTAAGCCAATCGGTGCTTGTGTTTAATTTTGTAGCACCCATAAGTACACCCAGACTGGTGGCACGAAAAGCCCTGGGCTATAGGTACAAGAACCGCAAGAATTTTACCTGATCCCAACAGTCAAAAGCCTTAAACTCGAATCATCCCTTCATGGGGGAAACGCCAATACGCATTTTTTTGAGGGCAACAGAGTATGTTTTGTGTTCCGAATGCTGGAAATGTGGTTATTTGGTAGTAGGTAGCCTGAAAGGTTTTGTGGATTTAAAAGATACCCAGGCTTTGCCACAGGGTTAACAAGGGAGTGATATATGGGGTGATGGCAGGACGTGGGTTGGGGGGGCGGTGGTGGATATCGGGGGTGGCTGGGAAGGACCCAAAACGGATCGGGCTGGTAATATGTTGTGGGTATGGGGTGGTCGGGTTGGTTTGGAAAGTGTTGGATATGTTGGGTGGGCGGGTGTCTTGTGGGGATGGGGTGGGTGACTGTCGAAGGGGTGGATGAGGGTTGGTTGGGGTAGTGGTGGAGTGTGGGGGAGAGTTGTTGAGTGACTCCTGTTATTATGTTTTGGGTAAAAGTTGTAAGGACACCAAACATGAAAATTAATTTGATTTGTGAGGAGTAATAGACTTGTAGGGAAACGTGCATTTTCGACAAATTTGACATGGACGAGATATGAATAGACTTATGAACGTTTTAGTGGTCAAGACAAAGCGATGGAACCCTTGGAGTAGGATGATAGCACCAAAAAAGAAACAATGACTTTATCGGGGTTGTAATTTTTGAGTAATATGCGTGCTAGCCCGGGTAGGCAAGGACAGCCAAAGACGCGGATGTTTGGTATACTGGGGGAAGTTCTTGGTGACAATGAGGTTGAATTAGGGTGATTTGTTGTGTGAAGCTGTGGTGTGACTGGGCATGTCTGTTATGCGAGGTTCTTTGTCGTTGGCTAGATCTTCTACCCAAGAGACGAGGGAAATTGAGAATTGATCTAGAAGAGTAATCCACCGTTTCAAATGAGATGGCGATTGCTTACTCGCAGCCACCCCATTATGAATTCGAGAGTTTATGGATAGGAGGTTGTATGTATAAGATTCCAGGGGATGTTGCAGAACTGGCCAAAGATGTTTATTTACATATTCCTTTCCTTTTCCTTCGAAAAAGTTTGGAATAGAGCATGAGGAGGTGGAATTGTTTTTTTTACCAGTTTTTTTTTCAAGTGCAAAGGTGTTTAGATGGCTGTGATTTGTGTATTTAGGTTAAGGTGGTCCAGAACAAGTGTATTTGTCAATCATCCACAAAACAAATTATGACTAAAGTCACCGTAAAACCATACAAATGAAGGAACAACAGTAGGAACCCCATGGGTGGAGATATAATAATTTGAAAAAGAACTTGCAGTATGTACGCTTCGCAATATAAAGAAAATGGAATTTATAAGATTTAGCAAAATATGAAACAAAGAGACAACAATTAGTTTACAATGAAATGAAGAAGAACCTAATTGAGGACATACGAATTTATTATTTGAGTAGCCGGTTGACACCAGACTACGTGCCAACCACAACGACTTTGGCCATCAAGCGAAAGAGACCACCGAGCACACGGAGAGGACCTTTCTAAACTCTGGTGGAAGTCGACGAACTGGTTGGTGCGCGAGTGAAAGAACGATACAGACCATAAGCTACACAAAGGGGCCCTGAAAATCACACCCTCAGAAATTGGTATATTGTCTAGGATCTGAAAATCATTAAGGTGAACAAGAGTGCGCAATTATTGTCTTCTGTGAATTGGGTGACGGTGAAAAAGGAGTTGGATTTTATATAAGGGACGGGGGTAATATACCTATGTGAAAGCATATTGGTGGGGGAGTTTTATGTGTACCGCGTGCAATTGTGAGAAATAGTTCAAGGGACTCACACGTTGCCAACAGTAAAAATCCATTGGAGCCATGATATTGATTTGGAGCGTTAACTTATGATAGATAAGAAGTACGTGCATGTTGGCCCCAGTATCCGAACATCCTGATGTCGAGGAAGTGCCTCTTGAGATGTGTCGTAAGCTTGGGCACGATTATCACTATTAGTCGGACTCTCCGTGCATAGCCGAAACCGAAAAAGCAACTAACAGCTGTGTGTCCTTTTTCTGACAGATTTGACAAGTTGGAACGAGTCCCAGGCTCTAAGTGCCCTGCCCGTCCGTGGAAGATGACTCCCGCACTCTGCCCGACTGAAGTAGTTGCAGACTTGTTATTGCTGTCGTGCTGCTGACACGTTCTTACGGGTGGGACGACTGCCCTTGCCGGACCTCCGCTCCCGCGTCCGATCGGCGCTATTGTCGCCGTATCCGCTCGCGGGGCGGCTGGGATCCCCCTGCCGCCAATGCCACCGGGGAAAAGAGCTCGGGCCCCAACTCGGCTAGTTTTCTGTCTACTTGACGTGAGGGCGGTGCCTGCTCCATACAGCGGCTCGCTGAGAAGGAAGTTTTCTCTCCAGAGCCACGTTGATTTCTTCAACTTTTTACCACGAGGGAGAAAGAGAAGTAGTGTCATTGTCACGGCTTGACTGATGCGAACCAGCCTGTTTAGATGGATGAGTAAAGACTGATGGGAGCCCCCCGCACGAGACGCACATTACGAGAGATTTTCGGGAATGATTTGGTTGCACGTGGTTCTGAGGTTTTGGATGATAGTAGACCAAAAATCGTCTAAAATCTACTCCGCATAGTTTGCGTGCCTTTGGTAATAGGTTGGAGACGATCACGCAATTGAAATAGAGACTGGGAATTTATGTCCTAGACGGTTGGTACGTGAACGAGGGCCGTCCACAGGGTTGAAGCATTGTGAGTAGGATCGTACAGTTTTTTCTTAACGCTTGGTGAGATATGATGCGCAATCAAACAAGCTGGATCTGGCCATCCGGCACGGGCTTTCCAGGCGGCATGGGCCGGATTTGGTTTTTTCTGATTTGTCCGTGGCGGCGATGACTGCCGGCGGCGGTTCTGTGATTCCATCGACGTATTTGAAGAAGGAATTGGCCTCAAGGCTGTAAAACGTTGGATTTTCCATGTAGGGTAAGTTTAATATCTGATAATTTTTTCGGTAATTAGGGCATTAAGATGCCTGAAAGGAGTTTATAATACCGCCAGAAGGAGTGAAGCGAAGGATCCACCTAGGTTATCATGGCGCCGCCGCCCAAGAGCAGATAGGGTGACGAACTGTGCCCTAAAGAGAGAAAAAAAAACTAGAGAAAAAATAGTCTAGGTTTTCTGGCTCTTGATACCTGAGAATATTGATTGTTTGATGTTAACCATAAGGAATACATGGGAGATTATATAGGATTATAGGAAGGAGTTTCCTAGATCCTAATCGTACTAGATTAAGGATGAAAAAACAAACCCCTAAAAATTCTAATTAGGACGAGGATTGACACAGTAATACTCAATTATTTTTATACTATTTATTAATACTATCTGTTATTAGTAATAGTTCGGTGGGTAAGATATTCGGCAACCATAGGTACAATTACACATACAAAAGATGTAAAGATTTGAAAGTTAGGGAAAATAAGTTTACAGTTTTATTTGGGTTGAAAAATAATTAGTTGATAGTTGATACATACATACTCACCTCATGAGGGGAGTACTGATAAAAGTTGGTTGCTAAGTCTTTAGGGCCTAACACGAGAGAGGTAGGGGCTTTATCCAGTCCGTTGTCGTACACAAATTCAGTATCCATAGGTGCTTCCACTTGTTGACTATACTGTCAATTTGCAAACAAAAAAAAATGATTACTAATATTTGCAATATGATAGTAGTAATACATGTACACTCAATTACCTTGGAAATTGTTGTTTTTAAACTTTTGATCACTACGTGTCGTATGGACAATTTTTATTTTTTTAAATTAAAGAGTAAAACTTGTTACATTTGAAATTTGGTCTATGACACAAGCAAATCAAATTATAATATCCACCTATAAAGTGTATTTTTATAGATCGCCAGGGATTAAAAACCTTATAACATTTGTAGAAATTGGAAGAAAAAATAATTCTTAAAAATTCTCAATTTATTAAGGCATACTTATGGCCACTTGAGATGATTTACCATCATCAACTCATCATTATTTATACTACTCAAACTAAAAACAAAAAGTCTTTTGGCAACAATAACTACATAACATGTTATCATACCAATTTAACTAGATACTGTACTAACGGAATCTAAAAAGACTTCTTGAAACTAAGAGACAATTTTGGAATGACAACATTGATGCATTAATTCCAACACTCCCCCTTAATGCATTTGGCTTGATAACTCAATGTGTACCGATAGATAGCAAAATTTTTCTCTAGAAGTGCTTTAGTGAAGATGTCAACACGTTGTTCTTTCTTTCTGTCGTGTGACAATAATACAACGAATTCGCCTTTCCTCTTTGCTTCTCGGTCAAATGATACTTGATGGAATATCCTTTGACTTTGTGGCTGACTGGATTCTTGGCAAGTGCAAATTGCAATTGGCTGATTTGTTTCACAATACCAAACATTCCTTTTTTTTTTTCACCAATTTCTTCCAAATATTCTCCTAATCCAAATACTTGAGAGTAGCCTTGGATCTAAAACATATTCTGCTTCGGCAGTGGTTACAACAACACTTTGGTTTTTTGATAACTCAAGAACAAATGCTTGAATCCAATATAAAGCATAACCAGAAGTAACTCTTCATGTTCCAATCTATACTTCCAGCCCAACACTAATCAGAAATAAAAACCAATTAAGTTTAAAATTTTCACCAAATTTTACCTTATCCCCTAATCCATTGTTTCTTGCAAGTAGCGTGGAACACATCTTTGCAGCTCTAAAAATGCACTTGGCGTGTTCTTGCATGAATCTGCAGATAAACTAGCAGCAAACATAATATCTTTGGCCTTGTTTAAGTAAGATATAGCAAACTGCCAATCAAACGCCTAAAGTGTGAGCTATTACTTTCTTTTCTCCATCATCTTTTCTCCTGAACTTCTCATTTGCTGCTATTGTATGGCCACAAACCTGCAATCCAGCAGGTTGAATTTTTGAAGAATACTTTTGTATACTTTGTTTTGAGAATAAAAATTCCTTCTTTCACTTGAGAAACTTTCGATGCCCAAAAATAATTTTAGAATCCAAGATCACTCATTTCAATAAGCTTGCTCATAGCTTGTGAAAGTGCATCATTTTTTATATCATTTCCTTCCCTGTAAATAGCCAAAATCCTCCACATCGAGACAAACAAGGATAATGCTTCCATGTTCTTTGCTTCACATACAAAGTGGCTTCACTTTTACACTTCTCCTAAATATTTTTCAGAAAGTATGTATCAATTCATTGTCCAGGCTCTTGGAGCTTGCTTCGCCCGCAAGATCTTTTTAGTCCTATCCCCTTTTTCTTCTCCCCTTGAACAAACAAATCTTCGAGGTTGCTCAACCTAAATCTCTTCATCAAGTTTCCATTCAGAATGCTGAGTTCAACATCAAGTTGTCATTTCTTTTGTGCAGCAACAACAATTACAGTTCTAATTGTTCTCAAGACGAGCATTGTAGAGAAGTTACATAAAAATTCAATACCTGGTTTTTACTGAAGCCTCTAGCAACCAACCTTGCTTTTGTGGCTTTCGAATATCTCTTTCCTGATTGATTTGATTTTTGTAAATCCCTTTTAGACTTAAACTTCTCTTTCTCTAGGAATAGCCAAAGCCCAAGCTCAATTATTATTTTTTTCGATCATCATCGATTTCTTCTCCATGGCTTTCTTCCAAACTCATACTTTAATATTGGCTTCGTTCCTAATTTTCTGGCTCAGACACCGGCAAATTTACATCTTGATAATGTCTCAACCTTTTTGTTCTCTTGGAGTGGTTCTTCATTATCTGAATCTGGGATTTCCCCCCTTGAGAGACCTCTTCACTCTTTTTCCTCACACTCATCCTCTTCTTGAGTTGAAGATATGATAGCTATTCTCTATCTTTTTATCCTCCCAATTCCCATTTTTGTTTTTTCATCAAAAATGACATCTCTACTACAACCAGTTTAATTAGTTTGACATTGAGACCGGCCTTATCCGTTTGTCACACTCACTAATAACTAAGCAAAGACACAATTTTTACTTTTTTTCATCCAATTTCGTTCTTTTTCTTAGCAGGTAACACGAGCATAAACAAATACACCCAAAACTTTTAACAATGTCTTACAGAAGGGGTTTTAGTTCGCTTCCAAACTCAACTGGTGTCTGTCCTTTAGTGCCTTTGTGGAAACTTGTTAAAGGATGTGACCTGCTGTATGCACTGCTTCTGCACAGAAATATTTTGGCCGCCCTTTCTCATTCATCATAGTTTCTGGTGCATTTCAACACTTGTTCTATTGCTCTATTTCTTCTTTAGATACACTATTTTGTTGAGTGATTATAACCCGTCTCTAAGGTTGCTTTTGAATGCCTTCATTTTGCTCAATATTCTTCAAATTTTTTCGACTTGTGTACTCAACCTCCTCGATCACTGCGAATGGTTTTGATGCTGCAACTCACTTTTTTTGCTCTCACAGGGCTTTAAATTTTCTTGAATGTACAAATGCTTCTGACTTTTCTTTCAAGAAATAAACCCAAGTCATTCTTGAGAATCATCAAAAGATTAAACTACTTTTGACTTCCAAAGAGATGGAGTCTTCATTGGTTCCACAAATGTCGGTATGAA
Source organism: Solanum habrochaites (assembly GCA_027704765.1). NCBI lineage: Eukaryota > Viridiplantae > Streptophyta > Magnoliopsida > Solanales > Solanaceae > Solanum > Solanum habrochaites. The sequence goes on from JAKWJA010002491.1 coordinate 10,585,449, forward strand.
CTTAGTTCCAAAATACACTTGATTCTCCAAGACACCCTTTTGAAAAAGACTTCCTGTGTTGCTTTTCCCATTATACAACTTTCATATGTATCCACCCAGTATTTATCTCCAGGGAGGGCCTTGCACCATGCCCTTTTGGCTTGAGAAGACTTTAAACCATGAAATTCAAGTGATAAAAATCTTTTGTGCCAAAGCCCATGAATCATCTACAATTTCATTTTTTAATGCATTGTAATGAATTGCAAAGGAAGTTTCATTTTAGCATCTTTACTTCACAATGACTTGATTTGGGCTCAATTTTAATCATAAATTTTGCAATAATTCTATCTAAACAGAAGAGAATAACCATTTTTCCATGAGTTGTCAACCTAAGCAAATTTTTATTTCCAAGTCAGAACATAAAGAACATCATGATTTGTTACGTCCACATCCTTTCATGTTGATCGAATATACCTTTACCTTTCGCATCACTGAAGACCTCCATTCCCATCCTTCACTTTATATTGATGCTAATTATTATTGCAGAGGACTGTCTTTTCATCCCATCATGATGCGTACAACACTATCACATACCATTATTTCTTTTTGTTGAAGCCACAGATTTGAATCAAAGAAAAGATTTTTCTTCCTCAATTTTGTTCACAAACAGTTTGCTTGCTCCCGGTTTCTTGTGCCAACAATCCTTTTCAACATGTCAAACTTTTTTCTAGAGTTACATTGGGGGCTTGCCTTTGTGCCAACATTTTTCTACAGTGTGATTAGTCCCTTTTTTCAAATTTTTACAAAAAAGACTATAGTTTTTCTCCACTTTTTTCTTCACCTTCTTGGAAGAACATCATGATCCTGGTTCCTTTTTTGACTTTTGATTTTCTTTGATGATTTTTTGAGAAATTTTTGAGGAATTCTCGATTGATTTTAGACTGGAAGTCCGTCTCTTTGGGTGATCCACTAAAAAAAAATCTTTGTTTCTCGTGTGCAACGAATGAAATCCAACTAGCTCTTTGATGAAGCTTAGAAAGATCTTTCGTCTCCTCAGTAATAGCAAACGATGTACTCATACTTTTCTGTGAACACCTAATTAGAATCTTTTCCACAACTATTGTCCAAATTGTATCACTATTTATTTCCTCATTCATTAACAATATTCATGACTCTTTGCAATATTCATCAATTTTTTTCATATTCTATCATCTTTAAATTTTTGAAACTCTCTGCCAAGGTTTAAGTTTATAGTGCGTACCTTTCAGACCATACACCCCAGTTTTCAGCAGAAAATCCAAGCTTTCCCTTTTCAGTCTCCCCACAAGTAGCAATTTTTGTAAAATATGCTCTTGAGACTCCCATTTACATTTATGCTCAAGGATTTTGCATCTTGACGATACTTAGCCTCAAGATTTTCAATCTCTCCGCGTGCTGTAAGATCACACCATCTTGTCCTGGCTCTTCAAAGCCATTTGCAACATAGTCCCACAAACCTTCATTCCAGCTTTCAAATGTGTTCTCATTCTTATCTTCCAGTATTCAAATCGTTCCCTCAAAAAATGGGAGAATAACAATTGAGAATCAACACCTTCATTTGTATGGTGCTATTTTTTTTCTTCACCTATACCCCAGATTAAGAACGAAAACCTTCTCTTTATACCAATTTGGTAGAAAATTGGAAGGCAAAAGAATATCTTTTATAATGCTCAATTTTATTATAGGCTACGTTAAGGCCACTTGAGATGATTTACAATTCTCACTACATCATTATTTATCTACTCACAAATAGAAATAAAATTCTTTCACAAATAACTAAATACATGTATCACAATTTACTAGATACATGTACTACGGGTGACACTCCTGTTTCGGGTTAAATCAGGATTTAATGCAGAATAGTCTCAAACATATTATTTTCTACAACTTTGTTCTTGAGAGAAGGAAAGGTGATTTAAGGCAGTTTCCACCTGTTTTCCACTTAATAGTTTTCCGATAAAGGTAAGTTCGTTACTCCCCTAATTTGTAAATTTATTCTTAAAAACCTTGATTTAATGGTGAGAAAAATTCTAATTTGGGTATAGTGATCATGAGTTGTCTTGGGATCAGGATGAGTATAATATTGGTATTGTTAGGCCATCATTGTTTTATTATTTTCTTAGACAAAGGCATTGATAAAGGGGAAAGCTCGAGTTCTTTAAAGTTTTCAAATGCTTGATTTAAGGTTGGTGATCGTTGTGTTTTCATGTGATGTTGCATGTCTATTGCTTTATAATATTACTTGTGCGATGCATGTGAAGAAATTGAAGGCTGATGTGAAATGAACTATGTTGATAATCTCATGCAATGAATCTGTTATTTAATAGGTAGAAGTATGATTGTTCATTGTGATTATGTTTGTGTGTGCTTCTTGTGAATGATGGTTGGTTGGGTACCACGTCGGTATAAAATAGTAACGGTTGTCTCAAATACCATGTTTGTATGAATCATTTATGGTTGAACCCGGAGTCCTCACACACCATACACTAATTTGTATTGAATTCTTACTAAGAACCAAATTTACATGTTGGTTTCATGAGTAAACCAGTTTTACTTTTTCATAATGTGATTATGGCATGTTGGTCCATGAGATGATTGAATATATGTATTTTTGTGATCATGTGGGGCATTTTTCATGCATTGGATAATAAGGGTATTGTGATTTGGAGTCTGTTTCATGTTGTGACTATTTATATATGTGTGTTGGTCAGTATTATTGTACTGTAGTACCCTGTTTACATTCATGTTCTGGAACTGTTCGTATGATCCTAATAGTACACGGTTGTTGTATATTGAAATTGTACTTGCTTTTTTGTAGTTGAGTACAAGGCATATTCAAGCTGTTGATACTAGACCTTAGTTGAAAGACGTTTGACCTTCAAATTCTAGGGTGAGCTGCTCTTGCAGGCTATGATGAATTCTTTTCGATTCCTTTTTCAATCTTTTTAGACACATTTTAGACTGTTAGGCTAATGTTTTCTAGTTTTCGGGGTTGTATCCCAACTAGTAATTATTTGGAGTTTTGGTGTTATTACATTCAGATTCTAGGGGTAAAATATTAGGATGATGCGCGACATGAAGTTATGTATTAAGTATTTTACATATTGAATACACTGACATTATTGTAATATTATTCTGTCAGTATCAATGTTGCTACAGTAATGAAGTTCTGATGATTTGATACATACAATTTGAAACAGGTTAGTCAGCATTGTCTAGAGGAACAATGAACTAAGCTGGAAAAATCCAAGAGCAAGCAAATAGAATGAGTAAAGACAATTGTGCAGGAATCACTAAGTGGATAATATTAGTTACGAGATAAAGCGCAAGATGTCTGAGTGAAGAGTTAAAGTTCAATAACAACACTGATGAAGAAAGAAGTTTGTCATTGATGAAATGAGAAGTCCAACTCAAAGCCAATAGAGGTCGAGTTATAGAAAAGGTTGCAGGAGAAAAAGCAATCAATATATTGACTTTTTGATGCAACACTTTTGATGAACCAGGTTCCACTATAGAATTTATGTTCTAGGATGTTTTTCTTTGTGTTTCTGTCTTGATGTATTTATAGTTCAGTAAGTAATAAGCTAAAATAGAATCATAGTATTCATGTTGAAGGCAACTCGAAGACTTTGTAGGAAAAGCCTCGAAGGTTTGTGCTAGGATAGTGCTTAATTTATTATTCTGCGAATTACATAGGTTTGTAATCCTATTTGTTTAGACTCATTGTTTTATTGAAGTTTAGAGTAAATTTTATTGTGAATCAGGTCATGATATTTACACCTTTTGAGCCAAGTATTTCCACTTTAAGAATTTTGTACTATGTTTACCTTAATTTTATACTATATTTACCTTATAATTGTAAAACGTAAGGCTACTTGTTCACTTAGATAAGATCACATAGATGGATAAGAAAGATAATTCTAAGTCGTGTAGAATATTAAATGTGTATACATTTAACTCTTAATCAATTGTTGTCCCTGATTCTCATGTCTTATTGTTAGATACGATTATAGGGGCTTCCATTATGTAGAGTGATTTACAAAAATAAATGCATCAATAACATATTTTTGTAAGTAATGTTTTTACAAGCCATTAGCTACAATGTTTATGGATTAACCCCATTTAATTTGTGCTAAATGTGTCCATCAAAATTTCATATAATACATTGTGATTTCATAGCAAAATGAGATTAACATGAAATTTCTGTTGTTTATGTACAAAATTTTGTCAGTCATTAGTTACTTATTTTCTAGTAGTGGTGTTAGAATATAGAAATTAAATTCATTTGAGCAAACCTGTTGGGTAACTGCTACAATATTGAGGTCAGGACCAGGCATAGAAGCTGTGACAAACACAGCCACAGCAATCTTTTGAGGGAACTTTTCCATGGCAAGAGATATGTTGATGCCACCCAAACTATGTCCCACTAAAACAACTCTATCTTGTTGTGGCAAACAATTCATAAATTCAATTAATGGTTCATTGTAATCAGCCATTGAATTGAGATCTTCAACATGTTTTGGATTAATTCCAGAGGCAGCCATGTCAAGAACACTAACTTTGTATCCTTCACTTCTTAAATGTCACAACTTTTTACCAACAACACCATGCACCATGACACTCCATGAACTCGTAAAAAGTATTTTTATCAACCCTTTCCATTTTTCACTCTTTTTCTTGAAGAATTGTTTAGATGACACTTTTCTAGTTATATATATTGAGGGGAGTTTATATAGTGCAAGAAAATGATTTTACTTAGCTATAAATTGTTTAAAAGGAATAGTTGCTCTTTTAATCCCTTGGTTACTATTGAATTTTGACTTTGGTCCTTGTGATACTCCAATATTCAGATTTAACTTTCAATTGACGCCGCGTTGTATTGGTCTCTTTATGTATAACTAAAATTATGCTACATTTTGATTATTTCTAGAACAATGTTATGCTCAAATGTAGAGCGATGAGCTATACAAATTTAAGATAACACTTAAAATAATTATAATGATAGTCTTAATTTATATAATAGTATTATTTCTTGGACCATGTGTTTTTCTTAAATATTTTGAATTAAAATTAGTTATTATGCCTTCAAATAATTGCGATGCAAACTATTTTTAAATACGTTAAAAAATACTTGTGTTTAAAATTTATATCGAAATTTAAATGTGTTTAGCCTTTCTAAAAAATTCACAAATACACAAGTCACTTCAATGTGCTTAAATAAACATTGAAAGAATCAGAATAAAAATTTATCAACTTTTAAGTACTTCAAAGCAAATTTTTCTATTTATTGTTATCCGTTCATTTATGGTCCCCTAAGAAACAGATATGTTGTCTCTTACGCTAGATTTCTTTTTTTGTTTTTAAAAAATTTTTGAAAAAATAACTAAAGTTTTTTTTCTTTTTTTTTTTTTTTTTTTTTTTTTTGATTTTTTATTTTTTTTTGTTTTTTTTTTTTCCTAAACATCATTTCATTCACAGATTTTTCCTCACATGGTAATAATCCATATTAAAGGTTAGGTCTCTTTCTCTATTCTGCCATACTTGGGGCACAATAATTCAAGATTATTTTACTTTATAGGTCTCAATTTGAGTAGATTAATTTGATCGTATACAAAGTTTTGTTACATTGAATTTGATGAGTGCGTATAATCATATTGAAATATTGCTAACTTGTTGCAGACCTTGGAATTTGAAGAAGACACATAAAAAAACAAATTGGATTTTCTTTTATAAACACACAACAATGGATTTTGTGGAAAATATCAGACCATTTGAGATATCAAAATATTCAATATGAAGAGAATAAAAATAATGAAAGGGCAACAGAACAATACTATATAAGATATATATATCATATCTATATTACTACAAGCGAACAAAAAAATTACAGGTTTATCCTTTCTACAAATTAAATATTATAAAAATATTAAATATTTGATTGTATAAATTTAATTAAATATGTTAATGATTTTTTAGACTCCTAGATTAATTCCTAATTAAATATATAAATTTATTCTATTATCATCTATAGGTATATATAGTTTTTATAATTTTTTTTTTTAAAAAATCTTTAGCTAAATTTCTTTTCTTTCCCTCTTCTTATAACTTTTTTCCTTAACCCCTCTCATGAATAATATAATTGATGTGGATAAGTATTATCCTTTTTTTTATGATAAATAAAAAATTTTAAAATATTTAAAGGGTGCAATCTATAACAAAATGGAGGACGCACATTGATAATGTCCCTCTTGATTATTATTAAATAATTACGCTAGCTCACAATTTAATTCATTAAATACTTACTAAATGATAAGACTTAGTTTGTTCTTTTTACATGTTTGCTAACGTAATTATTTTTTTCATATTCTCAGTTATTTATTATATTTTTCTAATTACTTATTTAACTTTTATAACTCTTAATATCATACCCCTCATGTTTTTCATATTCATAACTCCAACCTCCAAACATTTAACTAAACTTTAAGATCATTTTGATATTCCTCTCTCTATTATATAAATTCAACTTCTTTATCACTCATAAACCCCTATGCAAGATTATTAGGCTATTATTTTTATTCTAAGTAAAAAACAGATTGATGAAATACTCTTGAATTTTGATAGGATCTGAAAGGAGTCGATAAAAACTCAGAGAGTTATGTACTAATTTTGTACTTATATTTCATCTATATACATCAATCTTTTAAGAATAATGTCTATATTGTATTTTTACTTAATATCTTTTCTTTATTTGTTTTTTTCCCCACTCTTAACTTCTTAATTTAGTTTCTATGAATTGTTTTATTGGCCGTAAGTCTTTGAATTTTTTTAATTGATACATTTTATTTTTCATTAATATTATATATATATTTCCATGAATTTGAGTCATTCTAGACTAGCTATAAAAATTTACATGAAACACACGTCGAAGCACTTCCTCATAACTAGCATTATTATAAGCATGAACCTCATAATTTACCCGTTTTAACCCTACAATATCATTGTTATACTTATGTTTATTTAACATATATTAGTTAAAAACCTATTAACCCCAAAAGTTGATAAACGTTTTAAAAAACCCTACAATATCATTTATTATTATTTTTAAATATATTTAGTTAATAGTACTATTATAAATTTAATTTCTAACATCCCTAATTTATTTTTCAGAAACCCCATCGGTTGCTGCTCACTTCTCTTCTGGCAACGTTATGAAGTTTCTATCCTTCTTTCTTCCAAAACCTTTCAGCTACTCTCATCATCGTATAATGTCCAAATCCACAGGTATTGTCCATTAAAATTGTTTCTCTTTTCTGTGCCTGGGTGATATACCGGTAAATATTTTTGTGCTCTGTTTTTGTTGCCTAATAGTTACAGTCAATTATTAATATAATGTGATTATTGTTTCTTGAACTGTGCTTTTCATCAGCAAAAAATCAAAATTTATAAATAATATTCATCGACAAACAGAGAATTGGACTCGCCAGAGTGTTTTCTCCCTGATTTGTTGTGCTAATAATGGCGGCTGCTTATGTTTCACAAACCATTCACCGGCGGCTTCTGAATAGAGTCAAAAATAGTCCTTTTAAGTAAATTATTAAGGATTTTCAGAAAACGCCCCCTCGATCGTTCTGTCCCCCCACTTCTCTTCTGCAACACAGTTATGAAGTTTCCTACCTTCTTCAACCTTTTTAGCTACTCTCATCATATGTATATAATGGTCCAAAATCACATGTTTTGTCCATTAATTGTTTTCTTTCTGTGCCTTTTTTTTTTGTTTTTAGTTTAAATCATTCATCTTTTGTTAAATTTTTTGTTGGTTTTTAAACACTGCATGTTTAACTTTGTTTGTAGGGAACAAATCGAGTCTCTTTATTAGGTTAATCTACTTTTGGCTCAACGTTAATTGTTTTGGTTTTTTGGCTCTGTTTTGGCTGCTAATGACAAGTATTATTACACCCTTAGCTTCGAGCACTTGTCGAGTTTAAAATTGATAGCTTTTACATGGTCTTATAATGAACCGCCCATTATCAATTTACTTTTATTATAGCTTTTAGTGCAGGTAAATGGATTTTCTCTTCCTTGAAGCTTTGTCATGAGCTTTCACAAGGAACAAGTAAGACATGAGTCAAGCTGCCACTGCAAGTTGCTGTAGTGGTAACACTTCAATTCTCTTCTGCTCGTTCCTCAGCCCTGTGACTAAACAAATCAGGCTGTCCTTGGCCGCTGCAAAGGAGAAAATTGTCAAGAAAATACAAGCCCAAGGAAATTTAAAAATGGTTCGATTGAAGCATCATGTAAATGAGAATAAAAGCCAGAATCATATACATACTGCAGCAAAAGTATCACTTCATTGACAGACTCTTCATGCACCACTTAGTAAGTCTTTTTTCAGCACCTATTTTTGTGTCACTACCCCGGGTATGAAACCTCACTTGTTTTCCCCCAAAAATCGGGTATATCATCCCTCGTAAATGTATAGCCTCTAAACTCTTACTTGATAATTACCGAATGATTGAGACATCCCTTTTACATGAACATTTGAAAAGATGGGAAAATAAATGTGGCAAAACTAAACGACCGTCAAAACTCTTAGTATGCTTTCTTCTTGGGATTGATAACTGACACTGATGCCTTTGAAGGTATATTATCTACCATACATTTAGTTAAAATTTCCAACTTCATTTTTAGTATTTGTTGGGTTACTTTTAACGATGGGACCTCTCCTAAGGTGGGTGAAAACTCAATGTTTGTGGTAGAATCTTCGAAACTACAGCCACTTTATAGTTTGCTGGCTAACATTCATTCCTCCCGGGCCTGTTCGATGATAATTGGAATTCAGCAATCACTGAACACTTCATTGATAGAATCCTCCCACTGTTCGGTGTTCTTTTGGACTTAGGCAACCAACTTCACACGATATTTTGTACACTGTACTGACTGTACTGCAATATAAGTCCCACAGATGGCACAACATATAATAGTAGATCTTTGCAATGGTTTCGCCTGTAGTAGTCCCATATCATTCTGTGCTGTTTTTTTTTTTTTTTTTACTTTTAATCATTTATCTTTTTTTAATGTTTGTTTGTGATTTTAAAACACTGCAGTGATTTAACCTTTGTTGTAGGGTAACGTAGTGAAACAAGTAAGTGAGGGCGTTCGAAGGGGAAGACGAAGGGGTTATGGTAGGAAATGTAAATAAAGGATGGAGATTCAAAAAGGTGTCAAGGGATGGGGGAGGCGGAACTAGGAATAAGACGGGAGTAGAAGGATGTAACAAAACTCTTTCCTTTTTTTCCTTTTCCTCTACTTTGATGACGTTAATTGCCTTTTGGTTTTTGGTCTCTGTTTTTTGCTGCTAATTGCAAATATCTGTCACCCTTTAGCTTCCTAGCACCTTGCGGAGTTAATTGATAGTGAAAGTCAAGCCTGCATCATTAAAAAAATTGCTCTGTCATAAACTCAATGGGCTATGATTATACATATATGGTCATTCCTAACACATATAATTAAATCTTTCAGATACTATATACTAACAACAGTAATTGCTTCAAATCACCGGTTTAGAAGACGCAAGTAAACTATACAACCATAATTGCTTCTTCAACAAACACCCACACTCTACAATCGCGTTGGTCATTTTTCAAAAAATTTCTTGTCTTTACTATTATCAGCTTTATTAACATTATATTCTATTATAATGTTTAAGATTTAGTATTATTAACCAAATATAACCGTATTTTCATACTTACTTTGTTTAAACATTCATATTAACTTCATGTTATTGTTACTAATTATTATTAATGATCAAATATTTTTCCATACAACATCATAATCCCTCATTTCATCAAAAGAATAAAAACACAATGAACCTTCTACTACATCAATAACATTCTCCCATCATGAAAACAACAATTTACAAGAAAAAATTCCATAGAATGATATTACTTAATCCATAGCTCACACGTGCAACGCACGTGTCCCTGACTAGTATATATATATACGAACTATAATGCACATTCATGTTAATAGTCAGAACATAAATGAGGCAACAAATCAAATAGTTACGCAAGTGTAACACCCTGAAAATTTCTAATCTAAGGCCCCAATTATTCTTTATTTGGGCATAAGTTTGTATCATGTGATTCCTAAATTGTTTTTAGGCATTAAGGTCAATTCGTTAGCGTGAGAATGAAATTGGATATGAATAAAGGTGACTAGAATCCCTAAGCACAAAGTTGAGTTGAAAGCTTCCTTATCAATCAAGTTTTCAACTCTCATTAACACTTTCAAGTCTTAGAAAAGAATCCAAGAGGTGAAAGCTAGAGTTTTCAAGCGTTCTTCTAGTTTCGTAAAGAACTTTGTTCTTTTAGGTATGTAAGTCTACTCATAGTGATGGATTAATCATAATGTCCTACATCTAAGTTCATTCATTTAAAGATTAAAATATCAAATCAATGTAATCTAATTTAACTTTAAAAAATAGTCAAATTGACTTTTGAAAAACACAACATGACAAATAAAAGTGGACGAATGAAGTAATATGTTGGGATTAGACCTCATGAGGTTGTTAGTTGAATATTTTTTTCGTTAGTAGTATTAGTTTTGAATAAATTCTTTAATATATCAATTGGTTGGAAAATCTAGTAGCGCTGCCGTTGGCATTTTCTAAGGCATTTTTTGCCTATCGAGTTTCACTTGGTTCATTAAGGACGTTTTGGTCCAAGGTCTTTCCTATCGTAGTATAAATATGACCTAAACACGAATGGGGAAAGGGGGGGCGGGGGTTCTATAAGAGAATAATTGAGATTGGAGAAAGAGTGGAATCTTGGTGTTCGTTTTCACCTGGCTTCTATGTGTAAAGAACATTACTCATCTCAAGTTCAATTTGCTCATTTTTATTGAAACACGCTTTAGCGCCATCATGGTGTCATAATGCAATAGTGCTCTTTGCAAGCCGTAAAACTCAATATAAATGAGCCCCAACAATGCCAATGGTAAGCAGTGTTGGAGAAAAAGTACAGAGAAATCTGAAAATAAAAAAAATAAAAAAAAGGAAAACTGTGACTACTTTTAATTTCTGATTAATTGGAAGTTACTGAATAATAAAATATGCCCACATGATATATAGGCTAACTGATAAATAACTAATCCAAAAATATAGGTCTTATAACCCACTAAAACACTAGGAAGCTACCTAAATGAATGTAGAAGATTGGTTCAACCAAACTATCCATGTCCTAATTATTTACGTGTTCCTACTTTTTTTTAATCATTTTTCAACATTTCCTCTTGGTTCAAAACTATAGACACCAAATAATCCTCTGATATAGCAGAATTTCTCTTTATATAAAGCCTTGGTAAGTACATCTTCCAGTTGGTCTTGTGTCTTGCAATACTCCAACAATATTTCCTCCTTTGCTACCAAATCACGAATAAAATGGTAACGAATCTCAATATGCTTTGTCCTGCTATTGAATATTGCATTCTTGGTCATGGATATAGTTGCTTTAGTGTCTCAAAATATCCATGTTGCTCCCTTCTGCACTTGTTGAAGGTCTGCTAATACTCTTCCTAGCCAAACAACTTGAAAACTGCAAAAGTTGCTGCAATATACTCAACTTCCGAGGTTGACAATGTAGTTGTAGCTTGCTTCTTTAAACTCCAAGTCACTGCACCTGAGCCTAGAGTGAAAATGTTTGCTGAAACACTTTGTCTATCATCCAATGAACTTTCATAATCGTTATCTGTGTACCCACACAATATGCAATTATTGGTATTTGAATACCAAATGCCATAGTCCAAAGTTCTAGAATGTACCGCAAGATACTCTTTGCTCCTCCATAATGTACCTTTTGAAGGTTGTCGCATAAACCTTGAAACAACGCCAATAGAAAATGCAATATCGGGTCTAGTGTGCTTCAAATATATTAGACCTCCAACCAAGCTTCTGAACCTCCATGTATCTACTACTCTTCTTCATTCACCTGCTGCATTTTTTATATTTATTGGTGTAGTTGCAGGCTTGCAATTGAGCATCCAAATTATTAAGAAGGTCTCTGTCATATTTCCTTTGTAAAAGAAATATTACATCCCCATATTCGACATCTAAAACTCATTCATCATTTGAGTCTTGAAATTATCCACAACAGAATTAGAAGAGCTATTGTAAATGATATCATCAACATAAAAGAATACAATGATGAAAGTATTACCTTCCTTCTTCACATATAAGGTGGGTTTATTCTCACTTCTCATGTATCCATTTTCTGGAAGTAACCATCGATCTTGCTATACCACGCTTGAGGGATTTGTTTCAAGCCATACAATGTCTTTTTCAACTTGAACACCTTTTGTTTCATTGCCTTCCTTTATGAAACCTTTAGGTTGAGTTACATAGATTTCTTCTTGTAAGTCTCCATTGAGAAATGTTGACTTGACATCAAATTGGTGAACTGGCTATTTCAACTGTTTCAAATCGAGCTACCGAAGAAAATGTTTCTTCAAAATCAACACCACACAGCTGTGTATAGCCTTTTGCCATAAGACGAGCTTTGTGACTTTGCAGGCTATCATCTGGAACAAATTTTATTTTAAGCACCCACTTCAAACTAAATGTTTTTTTCCCTTCTGATAACTCCATCATTTCCCATGTTCCATTCTTTTCAATTGATTTCATTTCCTCCACCATTTCTTGATTCCAGTCTTGTTTTTCTGTGGCTTCTTCATAATTTAAGGGATCTGAAACAGAAAAACAAATTGACAAGTCGCATAAAGGTTATTAATATACTTGGGATTTGACGTTTTAAGCCTTGTTAATCTTCTTAATGGAACTATCCCATGTGGAGAATCTTCATGAGTTACTGAAATCGGTGAGGTCGGTAACTTCATGGAAGAATCTGAAAGTGAACTTGCAGGTCTTGACCCTTTATCCTCTTCACTGATTCTAAGAGGCATAAGAATCGCTTTTCAAACAAAATTTTTACTACATCCCAGCTTGTATTTTCATCAAATATTACATTTTCATTCTAAATGACATCTTTCCATTAAGAGGGTTATACAAATGCTTTGGATTAAGTACAATAGCCAATGAAAATGCATTTTTCAGATTTCTCATAAAGCTTTTGACGAGCTTGTTAGTTTACCAACGTATAAGCAACACATCCACTAACCCGTCAATGACTTACATTTGGTCTTTTGCAATGCCAAGATTCATAAGAATTTTTATTCATGGAGGCTTTTGTTGGTGAAACATTCACTATAAATAGATGTTGCCACAACTTGTGCTAACAACTGATTCGAGAGTTCTTTTGCTCGCAACATTCTTCTTTCCATCTCCACAATGGTTCGGTTCTTCTGTTCAAGGATACCATTTTGCTCTGGAGTATAAGGAGTTATTAACTTTATATGGGTACCATTTATTTCACAAAACAAATTGAAACTGTCCTCCTCTATCTGTGCGAAGAACTTTGATACTGCACATACTTTGGCTTTCCACCAAAGCTTTAAATTTCTGAAATTTTTCAAATGTTTCAAACTTGCTCTCCAGAAAATACAGTCAAGTCATGCGATTATAAATGTCACTAAACAACAAGAAATAACAACATCCACCTAAGGACTTAGTCTGCATAAGACCACATAATCAACATGTATTAATTCTAAAAATTTTAATGCTCTCCATGCTTTTCCAACAGGAAAAGATTTCCTGGTTTATTTACCATAAATGCACCCTTCACATAAATCAAGAGAGCTAATTTTAGGTAATCCAAGAACCATACCTTTATCATCTGGCAATTTCAGGCCGCCCTTTATATTGCGATGATCGTACCAAAATGTCATAGCTTCGAGTCATCCTATGCACTTGCAGCGAGAGCAAAATTTTCCATGTTAGAAATGTCAAGCGGAAACATATTGTTTGGTGTCTTGGTGATGTGAACCTTGCCCGGCTTTTTGTTTATAATGACACAAGTATCATCATCAAACAAAAAAGAATATCTGTCAGCCATTAGTTGTCCAACACTTAATAAATTAAATTCAAAATTTGGTACGAATTGAACATCATCTAACATTTTTACTTTGTTGTGGCTTGTGTCTACAACCACCTTGCTTTTCCTTCAACCTGCATATCTTTTGTGTTGCCAAGCTGCACCTTCTTCTTTTGCTTCTTATCAAGCTCCCTGAACATAGATTTGGCCCCTGTGATGTGATTTGAACACCATAGTCTATGGATCATATATCACTTGGCTTATGGTTTGTATCAATGCAAGCCATCAAAAGATAATTCTCTTCCTGATTTTCTTCTATTGCAAAACTCATCTTTTTGTCTTTAAACCATCAATCAGCCTTTATATTACCATAGTAGTGGCAATGATGACACTGAACGTCATTGTTTGTGTTGCCTTGCTCACTAGACTGCCTATGCCCATTATTTCTTCTTTTGCCTCTTCCATAACCATGACCTCGACCACCGCAAAATCCTCCTCTTCCTTGACCTTTATTTGTTGGACCATCATTATCTCCATATTTAGGCACACTTGTTTCATTTGAAATTCCTTTTCTTTGTTCTTATCTACTCGCCTCATGAGCTTGAAGAGATTCTATTAGTTCATCAAAGGAAAAAATTGATAAATCCTTATATTCTTCAGTAGTCACAACTACGTGGTTAAATTTTGGATTCAAGCTTCTCAATACCTTTTCAACAATAATCTAATCAGTAACCTTCTCTCCATATATAGGATCACATTTTACTGACAATTATCATTGCTCTTGACAGAAAATTAGCAATAGATTCACCACTTTTTATCATTAAGGTTTCAAATTCACGCCAAAGTGATTGCTCTCTCACCATAATTACCTTTGAATCTCCTTGAAACTCTTTCTACAGAATGGACCATACTTGCTTTGATGTAGTAGTTTTTGTGATCCATGACATTATCATGGACAACTTGCTAGATAAACACCAGCGCCTTAGCATCTTCTTTTCTTGTTGTCTCACAACCAATTTTCTTCATCACGATATGTATATCCATGTTCTACTAAGTCTCAAAGATCTTGAGACTTGAGTATAGTTTTCATACATATACTCCAGAATTCGTAGCTTTCTCCTTTTAAGACAGGAATAAGTAGTTGTGCCGCACTCAACGAACTACCGTTAGTTGCCATGACTGGCTTTGATGCCAAATTTGTTTGAGAAAAAGTACAGAGATCTGAAAATAATAAAAAAGAGAAGGAAATTAACTGCTAGTACTATTAATTTCTGATTAATTGGAAGTTATTGAATAACAAACTATGCCACACTTTATATAAGGCGTGAAATACCTATCCTAAGATATGGGGTCCTATAACCACTAAATTCTATTTCAGCACCACTAGAACTACGAAACCGAATAATCAAAAGACACTCAATCAACCAAGATTCTGTCTCCTGATTTGTGTTTCCCTACTTTATTTTTGGATCACTTTTCAACAAGAAGGCTATGCGTTTTCTTAGTAATAATAAAAATATAAAACAATGTCTTTATTCATAAAATCCTTATCATTTAACCAAATCCAACATTCAAATTTATTTATATATTAAAAAAATTCTAGAATTTCCATCAATTAAAACTCACATTGTTATATTCTAGATGTTTTGATGATCCTCACAAATGTAGAGTCTAATAAGAACCAGAATAAAAAAAAAGGTCCTCTAGTGTTGAGACTGATGAAAGGGGTAATGAATGAATAAATTTAGCATAATGATTATTTGTGTCTTCATCAAAAAGGGGGAAAATGTTATATTCTAGGTGTTTTGATGACCCTCACAATTATAGGGACCTGGTCCCCGATAGAGCTATCTCTATTAGATACATAATGGGGTACAACTGTAAAGTTGTCTCGTTAGTCACTGGTTGGTGAGGCTCTAGCGTATCGAACCAATCAGAATGGACTTTGTCCAACGGGTAATAACTTTTTTTGATTGGTATTTTCAACATGACAAACACCATGTTAAAGTCATTCATTCAAAGAAACAAGTCATCCAACAAGTCTCTTCCGGAACTCTCAAAGAATACAGCAAGGGACTTGGTCCCAGAAAGTCTGCGCACGAGAAAAAGACAAAAAGATAGTTGTCATAAAGATGGCAACTCTGATGGGGTTGGTGCAAAAATTTTCATGACAACAGGCTCTCAGTCAATAGCCTCGTCCTAAGGGTTTGAGTCCAATTGAATATAATCTCTTCTCCAACAACACAAACACAAGATTTTGGAAAAACAAAACACACAAGCTAAAAAGGAGAAAACCATCTTCAAGGTAGAACAATACTCATACTCAACAAATCAACAAAAGGATAGGATGTGTGCTAAAACAGTCTTTGTATTTTTACAGTTTGTGTCTATCACTTTAATAGTTTTTGCAACTTGAAAATTCTCAAGAACACTTGCAAAAACTCACTTTCCAGTACGTCTTCTCCAGCAATACATACAACAAGTCCTGATCAAGCAGCAATCATTGAGTATGTCTAGGAGTTTATCCTTGCGTGCTAATTATAAACTAGTCTTTGCTCATGTGCAACGCCGTGTTTCCCTATTAATTTAAATATTTCATTTTTTAAATGATACAAGTAATAAAATATATAAATGAGGCATAAAGTAGATTTTTTGAAAAATAATCATAAACTTGAAACAATGAAGGGTGAATATCTCCAAATTTTGTAATTTAATTGAACGTCAGAGTTAATTATTTACCCTATTATCACCTATAGATATGAGAACCATATAGTTATTCACTGGTCATTTGTTTTACATCACTTGTATTATGTATATGCAGACTTTTCAATTTATTGGTACCTCTAAAAGTTGATCAACCTTATTATTTTAATTGTTACCTAAAGTGGCAGTACTACATACTTTCTGAAAGTTAAATGTTCTTATTATCCTATAATACTATGTGTTGACAAGTACTAACTACATTCTTAAGGATGAAAAAGTTCGTCAAGAACCAAAAAAATTGAATCCCAAGGTACAAAATAGAAAAACTATCACATAAACTATAAAATTGAGCAATACCTCGAGAATGTAAATATTTCAAAATTAATAAAAATAGTCAAAAAATAAATATCAAGAATCAAGATTAAATAAATAAAATAATAAAAAGACAAAAATAAGATTCAATATGAATGAATTACCTTTAGTGTTTATACTACTTTGTATATCTTTTCTCTATTACACAAGGTGATAAGAAATAATCACTTACACAGTTCCAATCCAAATTAATTGATTTTTTTGCAAAAGAAGAATTGATATACACATTTATTAAAGGAAAATACAAATTTGGTATTTCCCTTCATTGTAAAACTTATTTCCCAAAGAATTTGAACCATTGTGTTATAGCCATGAATGTAATAAAAAAATATTATCTAATATTAATAATTATATATTGAATACTTACTTTATTTAGTTTAGAGATAAAATAAGGGTAAAATAGTAAGTCCCAATGTAACGACCCGCTAGGTCGTTTTGAAAACTATGACTATTTGACTCCTTTAAAATTTAAAGGGGTAATTTTAACTATTATATAACTAGATACCACAATTGATGAAACTTTTATTAAATAGTAATATATATATAGGTTAGTGGTTTCACGGTTAAATCATCCTCTTTTTTAGAAAAAAAAATGGATGCCGAAACCTTCCCACGCAAGGCTACCAGCGAGAAGGGAGAAAATCATATCCATTGTTAGGTAAGATCATGAGATATTTACTTTCTTTCTTTTCAAAATTCTATATATAGTAATATATTGCTGTTCGTAGTGCTTGGGATTGTTATTATTTTATGCTATCTTTGATAATGGGTGATAAGAATTAATGGGTAAGTTGGTGATGATTACTAAATTATGTTACATTGTTAGCAATTGGGTTATTTTCAAAATATATATATATATATAATCGATCGAAGTCGAATAGTTGAATGGCTTCAGGTTACTTTTTCTGTGTATTTTGTCAAAGAATTTATTATCTATTTTTATTTTTGTGGGTTAGTTTAAGCAATGGTAGTAACTAAGATTGGCCAATCCTTGTCAATGATTGCCAATGATTGGAATTTTATAAATATTTCTAGAAACATTTTCACTTGTTTACAATGGGTTTTCTCCTGCAAAATACTAATAATAATATACTAATGTATACAATGATAGATTTTTTTTAATTGGTATTTAATTATTATGTGGTATTTTATATGATCTAAACATTGAATTTAGTCCATTTGAAGAGGTAGATTTTAAGTTCTTGGCTTGAAATTTAGCAAGTATGAAAAATTTGGCAGGCCATATATATCAAGATTTGGAGTTTGGTTTAAAAAAATGAGTGCGTGTTAGCATCTATGATATACATATAATAATTTGAAGTCTACAAATTGCTTACTTAACGAATATTGCAAAATTGGGTAATTGGATGTTCCGAAACCCATGCAAAAGAAAGGAAAATCTTAAAAGTTCCGTGGGCACAAGCTCGGCATCATAAGGAATGTAAGACTTTTAGACTGTTGAAGGACGTTTGTTCCTAATTAAAGATTAAAAAAAAAAATGAAACTAGACAAAGGGGTAAGGGAGAAAGATGGGGTCTCGATCATGGTGTGACGGGCATGGTTTCCTAGTAACCAGTGTTTATAAAAGGAAAGTCTATTATAGAATGGTGGACTGAAATTTGAGAGCAAAGCATATGGGCCATTAGCTATATATTATTGACTTCAATTCCTTTTGTGATTGTTTTTTATTTTTCACCCTTATAGTTTGTGCTTCTGAGGGGGTATGTATTCATTGGGTTTTTTTTCCATATTGATGGGGATGAATTGAGAATGTAGCATCATCCATCCCCTATTGAAGTAATATTGTGCATGTGCATAACATGAGATTGAGTAAAGTTGGGCACGTGGAATCGTCCGGCGGACGGATGGGAGATGTTAACAAAAACAAATTGTCAATTTGGGCATCGTGGAGATCGTCCGTTCTAAATTGTTTGATACTATGATAGTGCGTTGAAGATCGTCCGCACTATACACGTGGAATCGGTCCGTGTCCGGTATATGACCCTGCGGCGCGAGTCCCCCATGGGTCATGAACTCTCGATGTATTTCCGATGATATCATTCATATACGGTTGAGTGAGTATCTGGGTAGTCTAAACATTTCATTACATGTAATCAGATTGAATTGCATTTTCATCCCATCATTCATTCTTGATGATTTTATGTTTTCGTTTGGTGTTTGGAAAATACTATTTGATTTTCCTTTATGTATGAAACTTAATAAGTTACAGTGTAAATATATATTTATATATCTATATATATATCAACTTGTATAATCTAAGAATTTATTTTCTTATATAACTCCCGTCACTACGTCTTCGTTGTCCGGTCACTGAGACATACGGGTACACGTTGGGTTTATTGTACTCATACTACACTTGCTGCACTTTTGGTGGTGCAGATTGAGTGATTGACTTCATTTGGTAACGTTCTTCCTTCGAGATTGGATATGAGTTTGAATTATCTTTGGAGTGTGGTGTGCGTTTTTGGATATTCTGCGGCCCACACCTTTCAGTCTCCCTCATTTAGTAGGTTTATTTTGTTATGCTAATAGGATAATTCTTATTTTTAGATTTTTTATCCTAGTTTGTGAATTTATCACATATTGGGAAGCTCTTTACGTTAATGACACTAAATCTTGGGTAGTTTGTATTTATATTCCGCATTTATTTTGAATACTATACTTATAGGTTAGATAGTAGTTTGATCTTAATCTTTTTTCTCCGTTTAAGTTGATTGGTGATACTTGTTGGGTTGGTTACCTATCGTTTGGGAACCTAGTGCCATCACGACTCGTGATTTTTTGGGTCGTTACAAATTGGTAGCAAAGCCCTAAGGTTCAAGTCGGTCTCACGGAGTACCGAGAGCTGAGTCTGTAGAGGTTCCTACGGATTTTTGCGGAGACGTCCGTCTCCTTATCTTTGAGAACTACAGGACTTTAGTAAACTTTCTTCTTTCATTCCTATCATGGCGTGTGTGGGGTTTGGTTTAAGGTCAAAATTCTTTTTTTCATTCTCGTCAACCAACGGCGAGAGACATTTTCACCTTTTGACATTTGTTGGTAACTGGGAGATATTATGCAGTTGAAGTACGTTAGTTGTGTGGTTATAAAAATAACTTAGTAATTGAGCATTTCGAATTTTTAATATGAAATGACGAGGTTTGAAATAGTAATACAACTTTCTCAAGTGTGATTTAGACAAAATAATCTTGAACTTCCTTTGCTTTACTAGGACAATTTTATAACATGTGTTTATGATATGTGAATAATTTTTCAATGAAAGGTATATTTGAGGCCTTGAAGATTAATGAAAGACTAGGAACCTTCAATTGATCAATAATAGTTTAGCCATTATGGTAAGGCTATGGGAAAAGTTGAGTAGAGATATAAAATGTGCATCACTTATCATGATGTTGAGAGACTAGATGTGTTTATAAGATTTTGTTATGACATATTTTCCCTTTTTAACTCCGGTAGAGTGGATGTATATTGAAGATAAATTGAATGTTCCAAGTTGAATGGCACGATGACCAGATTGATATTGCATTTGATAGAATCACAAGGTGAATTAGTTAAATAACAACATCAAGAGATTTAAAAGGCTCGGACTAATAGCGACTAGCAAATATTTTATGACTAAGTAATGCTAAATACGTTTATAAATTCAAATATGCGGGGAGATTTTTATATATGAAAAGTAAGGCCAGTAATTTTGTTTGACTTGAGAGGGGAGCAAAAAAAATTCTTTTTGTCCAAAGGAATGTTGGCACTGGCTACTTGTATTAAGCTATTAAACACTTGTAGAGTGGGTACAAATAGTTATGATCAATACACAGATCATTCGAAAACAATACAGTGATGATTGGTTTATTACCTCGCAAATAATACTGTATTTGAGTACCCTGGGTTTGCTCGCACGTATAGTTCCGATATGCTCTCGGTTGACTATAATTTTATTTCGAAGTGGATCTACTTTATTTTACGTACGTATGTAACCTTAT
Organism: Solanum habrochaites; assembly: GCA_027704765.1. NCBI lineage: Eukaryota > Viridiplantae > Streptophyta > Magnoliopsida > Solanales > Solanaceae > Solanum > Solanum habrochaites. Next base: position 10,606,525 of record JAKWJA010002491.1, read on the forward strand.
TTTGAATCTGGATATGCCTGTGAACCTTTTCTCTTATGCCTATACATATTCCCTACACCTGTAATGGTTCTTAGTGGTAGATCTTTACATCGATCTTATTTGACTTTAATCGTAATATGACAACGTTGACAATCATAGTTATTTTTATCTGAGGAAGATTTGAACACATCATTTGTTATGATTGGAATTCTCATTGTCATGAATTTATGACTAATAAGTGTAAGACACTAACTTCAAATATTCCTAATATTTAAAAATTTAAGTGGCAGGATAGTATCATGCCCCTTTAAGAAAGGCATCATTGTCTCTACGTTTCCACTGTGAGGAATAAGGGTTGCTTCACTTATTCGTCTTAAGTTGTGATACCTATGTGATTCGAGTACTCTTTTAGACATCCAGTTAAATGGTGCAAGATTTTTTTTAAGGCATTCCCTGTGAGATTGATATAAAAAAAAAAAAAAAATTCGTGATTGACTTATAGTAAACACTTGGCCCTATTTCTATTTTTCTTATTGGAATACTTTGATAATTTTGAAAGAACTATAACAAGACTTTTTGAGTCAGGAATTTGTTGGATCAAGTAAATTTTTATTGGGTGTTTCTATCATATTGAGATCCTTTGTATTATTTTCATCTAGAATATATGGTATACTCCTAGTAGGAAGGATCCGAGCATTATTTGAGGATGCTTCTCTAAGACTCTGAAGAAATTAATCTTTTTTTCATGTTTTTTTTAAGTGTGGATTTCGATTAGTTTGGGTTCATGGTTGAAATGTCATTGCCAGAAATGTATTACATGGATCCCCCAAGAGAAATTGAGACAGTTTGAAATGGACTGACCTATTTTAGCTATTATATTTGGATTTTCTTAACTGCCTAGTTTGGTTAGTATCAATGGTGCTCGCATCATTAACACATGCATTAACTAGATTAACCTAGAATAATCGGCATTTTCAATGGTTTGATGTGTGTGAGGTGAGTTTTCTAAAGCTCAATTTGGCTATTCCCATGTTTCAACCAGGGGCTCATCGGCTAATCCACTTTAAAATGAATTGGATTTTATTCTCTTTATAATATTTTTGTTTTCAATTCTATAGGAAAGGATTTTATTGTAATCCTATTTCCCGCAGTTGGTTTTGTGTGACTTGTAGGACAAAAAAAACAAAAACCACCAACTCTATAAATAGATGATTGGTCATCTGAGGGAATAACTCAACTACGCTAGTAGTCTTTCTTTGAAAGCCTTTAGGACATAATAGATTTGTTTTTAGGAGCTTTTAACAGAAAGAAGAGGAGAGAAGAGAGCAAAAAAGGTTTGTTTTTGCTGCATTTTTCCTTCGACCAACAAACTTCAGATTGTATTTCCCTGATTATTAACCGTTGGAAATCAGCTGAAATTTGATTGAGTGTTCGTGAACCTGTAATGGTTGATTTTAACGGTGGGAGATCGATTCAGAGGTTAGTATGATACTGTTTTTAGGCCGAAAAACAGCTGTGTTTGGATGGTCTTTCTTTAATATTTTCGTTTGGTTGGGTATTAATGAAGAAAGGTAAGTAATAGCTTATGCTTCTAGATAGTTGAAAGTTCACGACATAACTGTCTTAGTTATAGCTAAATTGGTGATGGGTGGTGCTTGCATAAAATGGTAAGAGCATTTAGTTATAGTGTGTATTGCGAGGTATGTGTAAGTATAAGTTTTAATAAGATAAATCTAATTAATACAATGGATATGGAAGTTTCTCCAAGGATATGGAATGATTAATCTTTGATCGTATGGACACAACCAATGTGCTAGTAGATTACTTAGGGCGAAATACAGTAGTATGGGTAGTCTACCTTTGTTACTGAGGTGAGATGCTTATTCTGTTCCGTAGTTTGGTGATGGAAATTTGTGTAACTGACTTACGATAAGGTTTTCTACGGGAATTCAATGAAGAAATTCTTGGTGGTGAATGGTTTAAGTATTATATACTTAATTATGTTCTCTTCCATATGTGATCTGACTAGATTAATCATGAAAGAGTTCGATAGTTCATTTTTTTTATTTTATCTAGAGCAATTGGGAGTTATTTTATTTTGAAGCATATTATTGATAGTAATCGTATGAAGGGATTGAAAATTGTATTCTCGTGTTTGAATTGTTTTTATCACAGAAAATTATGAGCACCAAAAGCATGAATTAGGAATTAATGATGCTTTTATACTAGAGTTGGAGTGGTAATATATTGTTATGAACTTTTTGGCAGGGTTGCCACGTATCTTGTGCAAGTTTTACGTTATATGGGTTATAAAGGACCGATTTAAACCAGTGTATATTTTTATATTAGTTTTCAGATTACTTTAGTTGAATAAGTTAGTCCTAGATTTTACGTTCAGGAGAATATTACCTGTATGAGTGCCCATCTTTAATTTATTTTAAGATACATGTTGATACTCATGTCTTATGTCTATGCGATGGAGTTGGTACTAGTTGGATTTTTATTACCAGCTTTCACCTCAATTGTCCTGTTTGCTAAACTTTTAGGTCTTCGAGGACCAATTTTTCAGGCGTGTTGTGACAACTTTAGTGGTGATTTGGGTCAGTTCTTATTTTTTAGTAGAGTATACATAGAACAACAATTATCATTTTGAATAGTGGATGCGTCATTCCGAGATATTTCATGGTAGGACTATTGATAGCCAAAAGATAAATTGATGTAATTGAGCTGAATTGGGTTGTGGGACACTGATCGATTGAGAAATTTCTTATATCAGGTCAAGTTTTCTTCAAGATATTTTTCTCATCGCTTAAAAACATTGAGAGTTTACAAATTAAAAAGGTTCGTGATTAAATAGTTCCTGATGGAGAACATGGTTTTTATTACAGGTTTCACTCATAAAAGGTGTGATGAGATTCAAAAGAAAGGAAAGTTGAACTTGAGTTATATTGTTTTCTTTTTAATTGTTGAGTGGTAATAGTAATCTTTTTGGATATTGAGAATTCATCATCTGGATGATCAGGCTACTAAGGAGTACAATTCAAACATATAGACCAGATATCTTAAACTTTTTGAGCGTCTCTTGATATCCTATATTTAAACCGTTCGAGAGGACGAACGTTTGGGTTTTAGTGGTAGATGATGTACCGACCCGCTAGGTCTTTTGACAACTAGGACTAGGGGGGGGGGGGGGGGGGGGGGAAACTCCATTGAAAAATTTTAAAGGAGGGGTATTTTTTTAACTAGTATTATATAACTATGAGTTACCCAATTGAGGACTTTATTAATAGTAATATAGATAATGGTTAGTGGGGTTTCATCACGGTTAATAAACTCTTGTTTTTAGAAAACAAATGGATGCGAAACCTTACCACAAGGCTACCAGCGAGAGGGAGAAAAATCATAGCATTGTTCAGGTCAGAATATGAGATATTCCTTTCTTTTTTCATTCTATATATAGTCATATATTGTCGAGTGCTTGGGATTATGTTATTATTTATCTATATTGATAATGGGTGATAAGAAAAATGGGTAAGTTGGGATGATTACTAAAATTATGTTACATTGTTAGCATTGGGTTAGTAATTCAAAATATATATCTCTATATAAATCGATCGAAGTCGACTAGTTGAATGGGCTGCAGGTTAATGTTTTCTTTCTGTGTTTTTTGTCAAAAGATTTATTATATTATATTTTTAGTTTAAGAATGGTATGAAATAATAAATTGCGCAATCTTGTCAATGATCTGCCAATGATTTGAATTGATAAATATCTAGAAACTTGGCACTTGTTTACAAATGGGTTCTTCTGCAAAAATAATAAATAATAATATAATGTATACATGATAATCGATTTTTTTAATTGGTAATTAATTATTATTTTATTTATATGTCTAACATTGAATTTTACAACAAATGTACCATTTGAAATAGGTTATAGTTAAGTTCTTGCTTGAAAATTTAGCATATGAAAAATTTGGCAATGCCAATCTATACTCAAGATTTGTAGTTTGTTTGAAACAATTAGTGGTGGTTTGCATCTATGATAGACATATAATAATTTGACTTTAACAAAAATTGCTTACTTTACGAATATTCAAAATTTGTAGTTGGGAATGTTCCGAAACCTTGCGAAAAGAAGGAAAAATCTTAAAAGATTCGTGGCACGAAGCTCGGCATCTAAGGTTGTTAATACTTTTTTTAGACTTGTTTGAAGACGTTTTTTCCTAAATAAAGATTAAAAAAATGAAAATAGACAAATGTTAAAGGGTAAAGATGGTGGTCCGATCAATGTGTGACAGGGCATTGGTACGATACCGGTTGTCTAACAATGAAAAGTACTATTATAGAATGGTGGACTGATTTGAGAATGCCAAAGCATATGGGCATTAGCGATATTATTGACTTAAATTCTTGTGTGATTGTGTTTTATTTATTTCACCCACCCTTTTAGTTTGGAATTATTGAGGTGGTTCTGTATTATTTCATATGATTGATTGAGATTTATCATCATCCCTATATTGAATAATATTGTCAGTGCATAGACATGAGATTGAGTATAAGTTGGGCACGTGGAGATCGTCCGTGCTGGATTGTGTTACGATGTTAACACTTGTAATTTGGGCACGTGGAGATAGTCCGTGCCGAAAATTGTTTGATACTATGATAGTTGCGTTGAGATCGTCCGCACAGCCACGTGGAGATCGTCCGTGTCGTAATATGGACCTCGCGAGTCCCCCTGGGTCTGAACTCTCTCGAATTAGTTCCGAGGAGTATCATGTAATACGTTGATGAAGTAGTACGGGTATTCTAAGACATATCATTACATGGTATCATATTAATTGCTTCATCATCCCATCAATTCATTCTTGATGATTTTAATGTTTCGTTGGTGTTTGGAAAATACTTAATGTTGATTTCCTTTATTGATGAAACTTAAATAGTATGTACTATATATTTATATAAATGATATATATATTAAACTTGTATACTCTAGAATTTCCTCCGCTCCTCGCTCTTCCTCCTTTTGCTCTTGCCCTCCTCTTGTTCCCTCACCCCGGCGCTGCCCCCTCCGTTGGATCTCATATCTGGATCCTTCTCTACTTCCCAGTCCACTACTTCTTCGTTGTCGGTCATGAGACTACTGGGGTAACACGTGGTTTCCGTACTCATACTACACTTGCTGCACTTTTGTGGTGCAATTGAGTGATTGACTTTCAATTGGGACGTTCTTCGAGATTGATATGAGTTGAAGTATCTTGGAGTTGTGGTGTGCTGTTTTGGGATAATTCTTCTGCGCCCACACTTCAGTTCTACTCCTATTTAGTAGGTTATTTTGTTATGCTAATCGGATAATTCCTTATTTTAGATTTTTATACTAGCTTTGGAATTGTATCAATTGTTAGAAGCTTCTTTACTTATGACCACTAAATCTTAGGGGTAGTTTTATTTAATATTCCCCGCATTTATTGAATACTTATATGTTAGATATAGTTTGATATTATCTTTCTTTTCCACGTTTTAAGTTGATTGGTGATACTTGTTGGGTTGGCTTACCTATCGTTGGGACATAGGTGCCATCACTACTCGTGATTTTTGGGTGTGACATCAACTTTTTAAGTTTTGTGGGAGCTTCCACTTATAATAATATATGATATGTTCTTAATCTATAAAGGATTCATCAGATGTTTCTTTTGCTTTGTTAAAGCTAAATCAGTTAAAGGTATTTGTTTAGTGGGCATCACTGTTTGCTTCTTAGTCAAATTCTAAGTCATCTAGGATCTGTGATTTAGTGGCATGTGTCTCCCCCTTAGTCCAAGTCTACATCACCGAGTGTGGTTGGTTAGGTGGGAACCTGTGTGTTGCTTAGTCAAATTCTAAGTTTTCTAGTGGTAATATCTTAGGGGTCAGTTGTTATATCTGCTTTAGCTCAATAGTGATAGAGTTATCATTATTTGTAGATTCATATAACTTTTTTCTCACGTTCGTTTAATAAGGGTTTCACTTTTGCTGAGTTAGATTAGTGACGACAGTTAAATCTTTGTTGACGGTTAATGGTTTATCCCTTGAACCAGGATTTTCAACGTAAAATCATTGTGCAGATTTTACTTACAACCAATTATTTTCTGTATATGTTTCAGCTACTATTCTTGTTGAGTCAAGGGACTTGGTCCGTTGGCGTATAGTAGATAATGACTATTGTTTGTGCTTAAATTTTATTCTTACTGTGTCAAGGGACCTGGTCCATTGACTGTTAGTGGACGCACACATTCTATCAATTGATATCAGAGTGGGTGCTCTCTATTTGGTTAACACCAAAAGAGAGATTCGTGCGAGGAATGGCAGCTCCACTAAGTCTTAAGGGTTCTTACGTTCCTACTAAGGAAATGAGGGATGGAGATCTAACTCAAGAGGTTCCCAAGTCCATAAGAGAGTATGATGAAGACCGAAAGAAGGAGAAGTCAGTATTGCTAAAGATATCTCAAAATGTTTCTGTTAATAATGAAGAGGAGATAACTTATTTGACTAAAAGTATTCAAAAAATAGTCAAAAAATATGTCAAAAACAGCAAACGTAAACGACCTCTACCATAGGTGCGAAATCCAAGGCACTTTATGAAAGTCTCTCATAGCCACAAGCATGAATGTCAAGACATCAAAGAAAGGTGAACGAACCAGATCCCTAAAAATGATAAGGGAAAGGCTAATGTTGATCGGGTAGTGAAGAAAGTCCTTGCAATATACGAAAATGCCTCTAGTGATTCTGATGATGAGATGCACAACAAAAATGATGATCTTATTCTCAAGGGCTATGACAAACGGTCGGATCTGATTAATGAAGCTAATCGGAAGAAAAATGCAAAAAGGACAAATCAGTTACTCTCAAAGTTTCACAAAGTGAAATACTTGAAATAAATGAGAACATGGGCTATCTCAGTGGAAGATTTCAAAAAAATATGAGAAAACGTGGAGCTCTCATGAAGAAAAGAAATCTTGACAAGGCTAAAAACTCAAATGACGTGTGTTTCAAGTATGGTAAATCAGACCACTTCATTAGAGACTGCCCTATGCACAATGGTGAGCACAAAAAATGTGTCAAGTTCGGAGGAGACAAGAACAAAAGCAAAGACCAGGTCTATGACAAGTCAAGTAGAAGAGAAACTATTGATCATGTTCTGAAAAGGCTCTTACTGTCTTGGGTAACTCATCAAGTGAGTCAGATGAATCAGAATGTCTTTAGATGCATCCATGCTAGTTGTTAAAGACGTCGAGAATGTGTTTGATGGTATGTTCCCATTCATGGCAAAATCTGATGTCGGGGAAGATGAAGAAAATGTAACTCTCCTTTATCTTAAACAAAGCTTGAGAGTCAATTCTGATAGAAGGTTGAGAAATCTTGGTGCTATTCTGATTGACTCTGTTATAGAGTTAACAACTGAAAAAGACTCTAAGAACAACAGTCTAGATAAGTTTACGAAGAAAAGATAGCATTGACTGCTCACATTTCAGTTATTGAAGAACAATTGACAAGTCTAGACACTGAAAATCTAGAAGTCAAGAAGCAATTGAGCATATGTTGACACCCAATTTTGACCGACCTTTGACCATTTTTAGGAATACTATTCGATTAAATACGTATTTTAAATTTTAGAATTTTAGCCGACTTTGCCTTGAAAATTATATGTTTTAGTATGTTTTTACTTTTCATTATCGTAAATATTTATTAAAAATTGTTAAAATTATTTCATGAATTTTTCAAATGGTAAAATGTAAATGATTTCAATCAAAAAAAATTGTATTTAATAAATAGGAATTTGTACATTTTACTTAAATTTTTAAATTCTACTAAAGCATATTCTGTCATAATTTCTTTTAATTCAGCCTATTCGGTCATAATTTCTTTCTTCTAGCCACTTTGAATTCGAGTTTATTTCATCATGCCCCTCTTTCATTTTTAATCTAGCCAATTTATTTGCAATTTTTAAAGCCTGTAGCCACTCTATAATCTTTGCCAATCTAAATTCAAGACTTGATCTTTTTGATCGCATCCGGCCATCTTAATTAAATTCCCTAGATCTAATCTAACCCTCCATCTCTACTATCGACGGTTGTGATTAAATATTCCCTTTTTCTTTCTTGATTTCAATCACTAAAAAAAATCAAAAACCTAAAATTCTAATCTCCCCCTCTTTTCACAGCCGCCTCTCCTCTCTCTCCTCTCCTCTCATCAGCCGCCTCCCTCTCCTCTATCTCCTTATGTCCGGGCGAAAATCGCTACCCACGAGGCGGCAACCCCTCTCCTATCTTTCCCTCTCATTGTTTTCTCTTCCCTCTCCTCCGCAACGCATCCGACGCCCAACTCCAGCATCTGCGCGAGACCAACCACATCCATCTCCACTAACAGCTGGACAACATCGAGGATGGATGGCTCCAACTAACCGCCTCCCTGCCGCCCCTTTCTTCTCCGCTCCTCCCGCCAGCATCACAGCATTGACCCGGCGAGCAGTCAGTAGCAACTGCCCATCCAGCAGCAACGATGCCGGCGTGGGGACGACACAAGGATGGCTAAAGCAGCAGCGGAGAGCGCTACAGCTCCGACAAACATCCCCCCCGCAACTCCCATCGAACCTCCTCTTCTCCTGTGCAACATAATAAGCTGGACACACACTCGACGGAACAATGCAGTATCAAGCGTCCAGACGCACTACAAGCAGCAGCTCCGCAACTAGCGATCAAGGCAACATGACCGACAAGAATTCAAAGTCTTTAAGACGATCTGTACAGATCCGTCCAGTCAGTTTCGTTTCAATTCAAACCTCCATTCAATAAATTTTTCCTAGCTTTTGACGGAATTACCATACTGCTCGTACTATGCAAGAATTACTTTCATGCTACTATCTGGTCGTATGTTTTTTGTGAGGCCATTGTTTGTTGATGCTTTCTGTATTTCCTTTAAATTAGATCTCCTCGTCTTGTTAAATTTCCCTCTAATATCTCTTCTTAGCTTGTGAACCGCTATGTTAATCTGCTCATGTTCTAAAGTATTAAGGGATATGATAATTGATGATTCCTAAATGTTTGTGTTATATGATTTAAGCCTTTAATTAGTGGTAAGATGAATGCCTTTTATTTTATTTATTCTACTGCACGCTAAGATGATGTCTAAATCCTCTTATGTTTATAATGAGTTAAACCAATTGATTTTTCAATATACATTTATGTGCCTTTGCCTTTAGCATGCTTATTCTAACGTGAAACGTTAATGTCTTCTCTCTGGATATTTTTTATAATTATGCATTATTGGGTAGCTTATAATTGCGTAATCCGTTGAATGATTTGTTCCTCCGTTTTAATATTCGGGTGTGTTGGTTATTTAAAAGAATGTGTTGTTTGGGATGAAGTGGGAGTTAACACCTTCCCACTGCCTCTAGGTATTATTTAGAGTTACCAATCCTTTAGAGTATGCTGACTCTTGTCTTTAAAGTTATATCTATTAATTATGGTGTATTGCATGTTTCTTGGGTGTTTCCTTTTAATTATTTGAGCAGGTTGAATGGATTGCTTTAGTTTTGAATATAAGGTATTTAATTTGCTTTGATATAACTTTATGAAAAAATTGGGATTGGTTGTTACCGCTCTCCTAAATTAGTTTATTAGAAAGAATGCATAAAATCTCTCTTTGTGATATTTAAGGAAAATGAATTATTTTTTTTAGTGAATATCTTGTTGCTATTGGTAAAATATGTGCTATGATAGTGAATAGTTTGGTACTTCAAAATTTTGGAAGCAATATGCCTGTGTATTATTTATATTCATAGTTTGCATAAATTATTCAATTTTGCTTATTATTTGTGGGAATGATTTATTTTGATATATTTGGTAATGGTTGATTGATTTTCATTTCTCTTTTAAAGAGATAATTCCTTCCATCATTGCTCAAAAAAATGATTATGTTTCCTTTAAATCATGACCTCCCCTCCACTATTATAAAACGACATTGTTTCATTCCTTTCCTCAATTGTTGAACATTCATCAACTCATACTCATTTTTCACCTCAATCACAAGTTTCTCATCACTCTTCCTTCTCTCATTGCTCCTCGTTGCTAATCTAATACCATTAATATTTCGATAAAAAAACATTCAGTGCTCTTCGTCGCTACAATTGGCTTTTTGCTTTTGTTCGGTAAGGTGGATCAACTTCTTTCAACATTGCTACCTTCCTATCTGCTCACTGTTTATTTGACTCTTGCTTTTAAAACAGGTTTCAAACTTGAAGTTCAAGTTGAAGATCAACCACGAAGAAAGATATTTGTTTTATTTTGAATCTATATTTTTTTTCTTTCTTTATTTTATTTGTTCGAATGTTGTAACCTTTGTAACTCTAATATCATTATAAATTTTTATTTGGGGTCGTCTAGGGGAGGGGATTACATCTTTACTTGTTCACAGTTTATTTTTTAAAAAAAAATAGAAATCATGCCTATAGGGTTATCTTTAATTAACCAACTAGATTTTATTGTTTGTAGGTGTTATAATCAAGTTTCAATTTTGCTTGACCTTTTTTAGAAGTTCCATTAAAATAAAATAATAATACTAAAATAGATTCAATAATTTTTGAATGTTAAATCAAATCAATAAGATTTAGTAGGCTGATTAGTGTTTTAAAAATGTTATAATAGCTTTTAGCATTGTCCTTGTCACGTAGAATTCATTCCAAGGCATTTATTTGTTCCATATTATTTTGATTTATAAAATCATGCATATAATGTGGTTACTCTCTCTTTTTTTTGAATACCTAGAATCATGTCTATAGCTTGTAAATAAACTTTTAACATATCCACAAAAAATAAAAATTTGTTGTGCCCTTCCCCCTAAATTAGTTAGTAAATATCCCTATTTGTCTTTCTTGCAGATTTCCGCATGCAATATGTTTTTTCTTAAAATAATAATGACTACTAAGTCATTTTATCATTTAACAAATATTTGCTTATATATTTCAAATCATCGTAAAAACCGTTGCATTTAATACTTTACCACCTTAATGTGTCTACTAGTTTTTATTCACTTGGCAAGTTTTGCAACATAATTTTCTTAAAAGTCATTCTTCAAATCTTCCTTTGAAATTTGGATTGATTATGAATTATTTTTGAAAATAAATTAACAGTTCCTATCTCCTACCCTATCGTTAGTGGGAAAGCAAAGGAACTAATGAGGTCTAGTTCCCATTTAAAAAAAAACCGACGCATGTCCTCGAAGTACAACCTACCCATATTTCAAAAGAAATTTGTGCATTTATAATATGGAATGTTATGTGTCTACGTGTAAACTAAATCCTTTTTTCAAAAACATACACTATATTTTTTTAGACCGACCTCAATCAAAATTGTTTCCTATGGTGGAGGAGCGCGATCGCAATAAATGTTGCATCAATCTCCTTAAAGAACCAACATTTTTTTTAAAAATAAAAAATTTCTATCACTCAAAACTTATTAATTTTCAAATTTTTACTTTTGCACATATTAATTGCTCATATTTGCCAATTTTTGGTTTATAACATAGTCTCATATTGCTTAAAACTTGTTGTTATTATTGCTTACTTAGTGTTACCTCTCAAATTAATAAAAATAAAAAAATAGGCCCAATTGTTTTAATTTGCTAATCACTTAGTAAGATTAAGTCATAACAAAATTGGTGCCCGTGATTTCTAATTGTACCCCCCACAGAGACTTGCATGAGTAACGGCCGGACCCAAACAATTTTGGCCTCGAGGGTGCTAACCCTTCCCCTCGAGGTAATTAGAACCCTGACCCTAATCTCCTGGCTCGTTGACCTTATTGAGACTTAATTAGGTTTAGATAGTGCCCTAACGCGCCTTATAATTCGTTTAGGTGGGGCGATCCAAAAACAAAATCCTAAAAGAGTTTGTTCGTCGTTCACAAACCTATTTTTCTTTTTCTTCAAAAATGGGGCCGCGACAGAAAAGGCGACTCCCGCTGGGGAATATTAGTTCTTACCATTCGTGTTATTGGCTTATTAATGTGGGGTTACTTCACATTTTTTTGTCATTTCATTATTTGTTAGGCTTACCATGTTTTAGTTCATTTTGTTGCCTTATTTACTGTTTCTCTCCATGTTTCCACCTATGCCCTTCATTCCTTAATGTTTTATTACCATTTTCATTCAACCTCTTCCCTTTTTCCCTTATTTGCTTTATCTATTTAATCTTGTAATCCTCTTTCCCCTTATTGGGCGTGAATTTTTAAAATTTTTTACTTTTTATGCTTATTTATTTAGTGTTTTAATAAAATGATTATATTTTTACCCATTTTCCAATTTAAATGCTAAGTGGTTATTGCTTGATAACTGGCATTTCCGCTCATATTTCCCCCATTGGGACCCTCTTGCCTTTTCTTTATTTTTTGTTCTCTTCTCGTGAGTTATGTTTTTTGCACCTCTCACAACAACTCCAATTCGATTCGAATACCCATATAGAGAGTCGGCATATGCGTGGACGTAACGGATAGTTTTCTTCCGGCGAAACCACGAGCCCTCTCGCATAGAATCCTTCAAGTCCGCGTTCAAGACAACTTTAGAAGTCTTGTTTAGGCATACTGTTGCAATAAACCCTAGGTGGTTTGACCCTTGGCGTCAATCCATATAATAGTAGCCAACTTATTGTCTAAAGCCCCAACACCCTTAGACAAATTGGCATAATTTATTGTGTCATTTGGATCTCATTTTTTAACAAGTCATTATGTCAAATAGAGTTTAAATCTTTCTTAGATCTAACTTCAAATTGGGCACATTAACTTGCATAATTATGTGACCTTAACTTTTATACTGTCCCCTTTGAGGTTATTGTGTCATTCTTTGATATTATCATTTTGGCTCACCATAATAATAAACTCTGTTTTGTGCTTGATTTCTTCTTGACAAAGTTTTCAGTAATTTGGTAATTGGCTCGACTAAGATTCTGCACAATGGGGACAAATATTTCAACCTTCAAAAAATCACCCATCTTCTCTGTCCACCACACAGTCAACTTTTGGACCATCTCTCCTCATCCTATTCCTACTCACACGCCTCTCTAAACAAAGGTCTCCAATAAGGTCTCAACTTTGAATGGCTTCAGGATATGAGGAAATAGATGACAAAATAAGAAGTCTAAGCTAGATCACTGCGTCAGGCGAAAAATGCATGACTTGGGAGGAAAGGATACATTCAATACCATCTCATGACCTAAGGTATAAGAACTTTTCTACATACAACCCAGAGTGAATTGCCGTCGAGATTTAAAATTCAAAATTCAACGATGTTATCACAGTCACAGGGACAACTTCGTGGGATCTAATACACTCTCAAAGAGTGATGTAATTGCAAAAAGGACGAAGAAAGGAGGGAAGAAAAAAAAAAAGGGACCGTGACAATCTGGTCCTCTAGCGAAAGAAGAGATTTGCAGAGTGAATTTGCTAGTTGCTTACAAACAATGAACCTCCTCCTAATTGAGTTATTTATCAAATTTATCATGAAGTAGCCTTCACTTGTACTTCAAACAAGACTTTGACAATGGTGGCTTTCGCATGGAAGACCAATGGCTCAGCTTTGTGGAACAATCCAAGTTTAATAATAAAGGTTGAACCCTACAATGTTAACTTGCTCAAATTGAATAAATTAAGTCACGACTCTTTTGAGGATATGCATCACATGAGATGGAACCTCCAAGATACTTCCACGTACCGCATGAAGAGGATTGGTACAAATCTCATCAATCCACTTGAGGTATAATACTACAAACCTGGTTCTTCGTTGTATTCAAAGTTTCGAAGTCTAATTCGATTGGAAAAGATTTAGATATAGCATTCAGTCTGGAAAATTGCTGATACGTACGCAAATTCCTTTTCAGTCGGGCAAAAACTCATGATATGAAAGGAACGAAGATGCATCAACCTTATACCTCCAAACAAAGAAATCAGAATATTGAGCATTCATGCTATTTCTTGAGCCTTCACCTCTCTGTATCTCACAAAGGTGAGGAACCTCGTGTTCTTCACTCCCTTACGGAAACTTGGACGCGACATTTTTCCCCAGATATTAATGGGCTAAAGGACGTCTAAGAGAAGACAAACCAATGGATGGATTTCCCAAGCACTCTACTTCAAAACCTTAAAACTTTTGTCTACCAAAAATTGTGCCTATCATGTCAAACATTCACAAGGTCATGAATGACACCGAAAGAATGTGCCAACATGAGAATAAGATCAGAATATGATTGAAAAAAGGAAGATTTAACGTGCAACAAGGCCACAACACACAATTGCAAATCCTTCTATGGCGAGTACATTCATCGTTCAAGGGATCCTACCAAGATGTCGTTTAGCACTTGACAAGGACGCTAAATCACATCAGAGAAATCGATAGGACAAGAACTCTTATGAACAAAGTTGCTTTATATGCCCAAGCCTTTCCTTCATTTTCCTTTCCATTTCCTCCTTGTAATTCGAACTACGTTGACCTGATTTCCTTTTTGATACGGAGGCCAACCCTTGATGGGTCCGGTCTCTAATCAAATAAATTTTTTTCTTTCTTTCCCATTGGTCATATCAAAAACACTTCTTTTACAAATTCAATCTAGGGCTAATGACAATCCATGAACATAATTGACACTGTTAATTCGAAGTCGAGCCTTAAATTGTCCGAATACAAACATCACTTTCTTTTTCTTTGGAACTTACAATTTTTCTTGAGTGAAGCAGGACAAAAATTCCCCCACTAATAAACTGTGGCAAAATTTTTGAGAAACCTCAAAATTTTCACAGAGATATTTAACAACGTGGAATATATATATCTTATACTCTAAACTGGGGCAAGAAATTTTTGAGAAATCCTCAAAAATTTCTCTCACAAGGGAAGGCAACTCTAAAGGCAAAACAAGCACAAGATGACCCTCTCTCGTCTCTCGCCTTTTGAATTTAGTGGGGTACCATGGTGTTGGTCGTTTAGATGCAGGAATTAATTATATATGGTGATTTGGCGGTGACTATCATATTTAGGACTACATATGTAATCCACAACAATCCCAGAATTATTTTTTGAAGAGGTATTATCAACTTTCTTCGTTTTCTACGATTCGACTGAATATATATTTAAGATCTTTCGCCGTATTATATATGACATTAAGGTTTCTTCCGCCCTTACAATGGATTTAGGGCTCTTCCTTCCGCCTTAACATATGATAATTTAGCTCGTCTGCCTTACAATACGACCTTTAGGCTCGTATGCCTTACAATACGACATTTAGCTCTGTCCGCCTTACAATAGGATTTTAGGCGCGTCTGCTTATATACTACATTCAGGTTCTTTCCCCCTTACAATAGGATTTGAGGCTCTTCCGCCTCAATAGGATTATTTAAGGCTCGTCTGCCTTACAATACGATATTTCGGCCGTCTACCTTACCATACGATATAGCGTCGTCTGCTTTACATCGTACATTTTAGGCTCTTCCGCCTTAACAATAGGATATTAGGCTCTTCCGCCTTACAATAAATATTAGTTAGGGCTCGTCTCCTTACAATACACATGCAAGAAAAAGGTTCTTTCCGCCTTACAATCGGATGTTAGGTTCTTCTTCTTCTTCCGCCTTACAAGGATATTTAGGCTCCGTCCTGCCTACAATCGATATTTAGGTCGTCCTGCCTTACAATCCGACATTTAGTAGGCTCTTTTTCCCCTCCGCCTTACAATAGGATATTTAGGGCCTCTTTTCTTTTCCGCCTTACAATAGGATATTTAGGCTCTTCCCGCCTTACAATGATATTTAGGCTCTTCTTCTTCTGCCTTAACAATACGATTTTATGCTCGTCTGCCTTACATACGACATTTAGGCTCTTCTTCCAGGTTAGGCTCTTCCCGCCTTAACAATTAAGATGTTTAGTCTTTTCCGCCTTACCATAGGAGTTTTATATGCTCGTATGCTCACAATATGACATTTAGACTCTTCTGCTCTGGCCCTTACAACAGGATGCTTACATAACATCCACCTTACAAACCAGACCGCCTTTTTTCCTTATTATTATATGTTTTAATAACTAGTAAGATCTATTGGAGGTTAACTTAACCTTCGGAGATGGGGTTGCCTTTCTTTTCAACAGTTTTAGCCAAAGCTACAAGGGCACTTCAAAGCAGATACGCTTCTTATTATTACCCTTTTGTCATTTATTTAGAAATCATATTTAATCATTATTGGTCATACTTTATCTTATTTATAAGCCTAAACATTTTAATCTAGAGTTGCAGATATGATCGATCGCTCGCCTCTGATTCAATTATCAATGCTATCATCTATCACACGAAACCCTATCAATTCCTTCATTTTTCATCCTCCGAACCTCGCTCAAAGCTGATAGCTTACTCTATCAATGCTTTCTCGCTTCCTCTCTGTCATGCTCTTTTAGCATCTCAATCGCTCTCTTCTTGTTACTACTCTAAAATCTTGTCCATTCAAGTCCGATAATCCGTGCCTTCCCAAGTACCTTACTGCCCTTCAACTTTTTAAAGTGGGTCCTTTGCTCTTGAATCTAAAACTACACACGACCTGATTCTCGTATAACCACCAGGATTGGTAGGCGAATTAAAACCAAAGTCTCGGTCGTACCCTTTTTCCAACTCTAATCGTCTCAAATTGATCCACCGACATCTCTCGCGGTCGGGCAAGACGGGGAGGGATGGGAAGGGGAGTGGAGGGGTAACCCCCTTCTTCCTCCTCTCCTGGATGCAACGTTGGTTGCTTGACAATTCAGTTTGTTCAATTCTCAATCAACCAAGGGGCGCTTTTTACAACCCAATTTTTGACGCGACCTTTTGATCAATTTTTAAGGAATACTATTCGATTAAAATACGTCTAAATTTAGACTTTTTAGACGACTTTGCCTGAAAAATTATATGTTTTAGTATGGTTTTTACTTTATAAATTATCGTAAATATTATTGAAAATATTTTAAATTATTAATGATTTCCAAAATGTTTAACTAATTTAAATGATTTTTTCAATAAAAAAAATTTTGGGTATTTTAATTAAATTAGAATTTCTACATTTTAACTTAAATGTTAAATTCTAAGCTATTCCTGTCTGCATAATTTTCTTTTCTTAAATTCTAGCCTATTCTGTCATAAGTTTCTTTTCTTTTAATATCCTAGCCACTTGAATTCGCGTTTTTTCAAATCATAGCCCTCTTCATTTTTTATTCTAGCAAATTCATTGCAATTTTAGCCATTCTATATCTTTGCCAATCTAATTTAAGACTTTATCTTTTGATCTCATCCGTCCCTCTTAATTAATTCTTAGATCTATCCTAACCCTCCATCTCTTCTAATCACGGTTGTGGATTAATTCCCGTTCTTCTTCTTGATTTCAATACACTAAAAAATCAAAAAAAGCTAAAAATATTTCTAATCTCCCTCCCCCCTCTTTTTCACACCATTTCAGCCGCCTCTCTCTCTCTCTCCCTTCCCCTCTCTCTCTCCCTCTCCATCAGCCGCCGCCTCCCGTCCTCCTCTATCTCCATTGTTCCGGCGCATCGCTACCACACCAGAGGCCGGCAAACCCCTCTCCGTCTTTTCTCTCATTGTTTTTTTTCCTTCCTCTCATCCTCTCACAGCAGCTGGCGCACAACTCCACAGCTGGCGCGAGAACCACCAGCGCCACTACATCTGGACACATCGAGGGAGGCTGCGCTCCAACTAACAACAACGCCCTCCCTCCTCCCTTCTTCGCCAGCGAGCTCCCGCCAGCATCACAGACGCAGTGACCCGGCGAGCAGTCAGTAGCAACTGCTCCAGCCAACAGCAGCGATGCCGGCGTGACGAGCAGTAAGATGGCTACGCACAGCGGAGAGCAGTCCGACCAATAGGGGCCAACTCCAATCGAACTCCTCTTCCTCCTGCAACATAAGAAGCTGACACAGCAGCTGACGGAACAATGAGTAGCATCGTCCCAGACGCACGACAGCTAAGCAGCTCCGCCAGCGATCCAAGGCAACATTCCTACATAAACATAATTCAAAGTCTGTAAAGACGGATCTGTACAGATCCGCCCAGGTCAGTTTCGTTACAATTCAAACCTCATTCAAATAAATTTTCCTAGCTTTGACTGAATTACATGCTCGTACTATGCAAGAATAATTTCATGCTACTATCTCGTCGTATGTTTTTGTGAGGCAATTGCTGTGATCTTTCTGGATTTCTTTAAATTAGATATCTCAGTCTTGTTAAATTTCCCTCTAATATCTCTTCTTAGCTTTTGAACAGCTATGTTAATCTGCTCATGTTCTAAAGTATTAAGGGATATGATAATTGATGATTCCTAAATGTTTGTGTTATATGATTTAAGCCTTTAATTAGTGGTAAGATGAATGCCTTTTATTTTATTTATTCTACTGCACGCTAAGATGATGTTTAAATCCTCTTATGTTTATAATTAGTTTACACCAATTTTATTTTTCAAATATACATTTTTTGCCCTTGGCTTTAGCAGGCTTATTCTACGTGAAAGTATGGCTTCCTCTGGTATTTTTATAATATGCATTATTGGTAGCTTTATAAATTGGTAAATCCGTTATGATTGTGTCCCTGCCGTTTTAATATCGGGTGTGTTTGGTTAAAATTTAAAAGAATGTGTTGTTTGGATTGAAAGATTAGAGTAACACCTTCATTCACAGCGTCTAGTATTATTTAGAGTTACATCCTAAGAGTAATGCTGACTCTTTTTCTTTTTAGTTTATATCTATTAATTATGGTATTTGGGGTCATGTTTTCTTGTTTCCTTTTAATTATTGAAGCATGTTGAATTGCTTGCTTAGTTTGAATAATAGGTAATTTAATTTGCTTGTGATATAACTTTATGAAAAATTGGAGTGTTTTAGTTACCCGAGGTCTCCCTCCCGTTCGTTTTTCTTATCCATATCATAGAATCTCATCTTGTGTGATATTTAAGGAAAATGATTTAATTTTTTTTTTTTTATGAATATCTTTTTGGCTATTGGGTCAATGATGTTGGGCTATGAGAGTGGAATATGGTACTTAATTGGAAGCAATATTGCCTTGTGTATTATTTATTCATTATTTTGCCATAAATTATTCCGATTCGCCTTATTATTTGTGGAATGATTTTATTTTGATTATATTTGGTAATGTTTGATTGATTTATTTCTCTTATTAAAGAGATAATTCCTCCATAATTGCTCAAAAAATGATTATTTTCCTTTAAAATCATGACCTCTCCACTATTATAAAACAAGGCATTTGTTTCATTCCTTCCTCATGGTTGAACATTCATCAACTCATACTCATTTTTCACTCTCAATCACAAGTTCTCTCATCACTCTTCATTCTCTGGCCACTCTTCATCTCTCTCATTGTCTCGAACATTGCTACTCTAAATACAATTAAGATTTCGATAAAAACGTTCAAGTGACTCTTGCGCTACCTTGCTTTTGCTTTTGGGGTTCGAGTAAAAGGTGGTTGGATCAACTTGTGCTTTTCACGATTCTACCAATTCCAATCTGCCTCAACTGTTATTTGACTGCTTTAACAGGTTTCAAACTTGAAGTTCAAGTTGAAGATCAACCACGAAGAAAGATTTTATTGTTTATTTTTGAATCTATATTTTTTTCTTTTCTTATTTTATTTGTTTTCGAATGTTTGTAACATTTGTACTCTGAAATCAGATATCAATTTATTTGGGTATTTCTAGGGGAGGTGGATTTTACATGTTTCTTGTTTCTTTTTTTTTAAAAAAAAAATTAGAAAAATCATGCCTATATGTTATCTTTAACCACCTATATTTATTGTTTGTAAGGTGTTTATATCACTTTTCAATTTGCTTGACGCTTTTGTTAGTAAGTCTTAAAATAAAATAATAATAAATAATAGATTCCAACATTTTTTGAATGTTAAAAATCAAACAATCATAATAATTTTAAGTAGGCTGATTAGGTGTTTTAAAAATGTTTATAAAAACTTTTAAGCATTGCTGTCACGTAGAATTCCATGCCTAAGGATTAATTTATTCATATTATTTAGATTTTATAAAATCATGCCTATATGTGTTATCTTTTTTTTTTTGAAATACCTAGAAATCATGTCTATAGCTTGTAAAATAAACTTTTAACATATCCCACAAAAAAAAAAATTTGTTTGTGCCCCTTCCCCCTAAAATTAAGTTAGTATCCTATTTGTCTCTTGAAGATTTCCGCATGCAATATGTTTATTTTCTTAAAATAATAAATGAACTACAATCATTTCATGCCAATTTAAAAATTATTTGGCTTTAAAATAGATTTCACATCGTAACCTTTGCATTTAATAAATTTCTAACCCCCTTAAGTTCTACTAGTTTTTTATAATACTTACAAAGTTTTTGCCATAATTTTCTTAAAAGTAATTCTTCAATCGTCCTTTGAAATTTTGGATTGATTATGACATTATTTTTAAAATAAATTACAATCTATCTCCTATCCTAATCGTTAGTGGGAAAGTCAAAGGAACTAATGAGGTCTAAGTTCAATTTTAAACCCGACTCATCCTCAGAAGTCACACCTTCCCATGAATTTCAAAAGAATTAATGTGCATTTATATGTAAATTGTTTTATGTTGTCTACGTGTAAACGAATCTTTTAAAATCATTTTTTCAAACATAAACTATATTTTTTTAGACTCGACCGTCAAAATCAAAATTGTTTCTATGTGGGAGGAGCCGATCGACAAAGAAAAAAAAAAAAAAAAAAAAGGAAAGAGATATCGGGGGCAATCATCCCTATAAAGAAAACAAACAGTTTTTAAAAATAAAAAGTCCTACTCAAACTTATCAATTTCAAACCTACTTTTGCACAATTATTGCTTCATTTGCCAATTTTGTTTATAACACATAGTCTCTATGCTTAAAACTTGTAAATTGTTTATTTAAATTGCTACAACAACTTAGCCTTTGCATGCTCAAAGAATAAAAATAAAAAATAGGCCCAATTGTTTATATTTGCTATCACTTAGTCAGATTAGTCATAATAAATGAAGTGACCTTGATTGCTAATGTAACCCCACGTAGACTTGCAGATATACGCCGGGACCCCACCCTTGTGGACCTCGAGGATCCTAACACCTTCCCCTCGAGGTATTAGAACCCTTACGTTAATTCTGGCTCGTTACCTTAGTTAGACTTAAGTATGTTAGAATAAGGCCCTCCGCGCCTTAATTTCGGTAGGTGGGCGACTCCAAAAACAAAATCCCAAAGAGTTGTTAGGGAGGTCGTGCACAAAACCTTTTTTCCTTTCTTTTTTCTGCGAAAGGTGCGTCGACAACAAAAATAAATGAGAAATATGGAAAAATAAAGGGGGAGGCTAGTAGTTTGCAGATAGAACTAGAAGCCAGTCTAAACATTGTTGAAACCAGACTTGCTCTAGCCTTAGAGAGAAACAATCAGATGGAAAGAGACCTGGTGCGTGTAAAAGAGGAACTAAACAAATCCCTCAAATGGATCACTTCCTCTAAAATGCTTACAAATGTATTCTGCCAGGGCAACAACAGAAGAAGAGGGCTGGGTTGTAAGAAGGTAGATTTTCCATACAATTGTCTCATCAAAAATGTTGTTGTTGCTAACAATCTACTATGTTTGCATTGTGGGCGAGATGGTCATCTAAAGAAGGAGTGTCCATATTGGAAGAGATCTTGAAAATTTCCTCAAACTTCTCCAAACATAGGAACAAACAGAAAAAAGAAACTTGGTCAACGGAGGAACAAGCAAAACAAGGTACCTGGTGGTGCTTCTAGTCCTAAGTAAAGAAAATCAGTCTGCATCACTGGAAAAAGAACTCACTTATCACTCCTTTATCTACTAACTAGAATTTCCGACTGAAGTGGTTCCAAAGCTAACAAGTGATATGGTATGCAGGTAAGAGGACTAACTAGCGACAGTTCGTGGTGGTTCATTAATAGTGGATGCTCAAAGCATGTGACTGGGAAAACAAAAAACTTCTTCTCTCAAGACACTTCAATGTGGAGGTGTCTCATTTCGCGATGACAAGAAAATGTATTTTGTTGGTGCATGCATGGCATGGTCGGAATTTGTGAAACACACCATTAAGATATGTCTAGTCCATGGTTGAAGTAAACAATCGTTCAGTGTTTTCAATTTCATTTCCACACCATTCACAGATTTGATATGAACTAAATGAAGAGAAGTTCTTATCAGATGAATGTGTTGTTGAAAAATTGTTCTCTCGAGTGAAGATCTTAACATAGAAGAGATGTAAGAATATGTAGATTGCTGATATAAATATTGCTCGTAGTAAAAATTTCACTTGCCTTAGTGCTCAAAGTGAGAATGTTGATGTATGACTGAAGAGACGTGATCATTTGAGTGCCTTTCTACTGCACAAACGTATGTTAAGGGACCTAGTCCATGGTCTTCCCAAAAAAAGATTTACAAATGACAAACTTTGTGAAGAGTGTGTTTAAGAGAAGCAGATCAAACCATTCTTCAAGATGATTGCGCAGAAGTTTCATCTTCCAAAAAACTTTTGGGATGAAGTGGTAAATTCTACATGTTCTGTGACGAAAAGGATGATACTCGGGTGTTTGATCCAAATATTGATGAAAGATTAATTGTGGGATATTCTTCCTCCAACAAGGCTTATCCATGCATAAAAAGGTGGTCATGTGTCTTTGATGGGTTTAGAAGAATTGAGCAGTTGCAAAAGAAAATAGATTATGAGTTGGAAGATCTACTTCAAATTCAGCGAAATGGTCTAAACAATGATCTTTTTGAAAATATTATCTTCATGAATCCAAAAATCCCCAAGAAGCTAAAATAGATAATAACCTGATGAGTTACCTGGTCCGATAGATAATACTGAACAAAGATAATGCAGCTCAAAGTATGACACTCGGTTATCGACAGGCTGACTAGTTGTCCAAGCTCTTCCTCCATGATAGCTTCACAAGAGATGCAGGTCGGCGTGCTCAACTCCGGTGGATAAAATCGCCGATATCTTTACAAAAGCTTTGACGAGGGACCTGGTTAAGATAAACAATTTTAAGTTGAAACTGCTGAAACTGAACTGAATAGATCTTGCCTAAAGAAATCAAGCCTCTTATGACTATGCAAAGGGAGTAGGTATCCATGTTTGTCAGTTATGATGTTTTAGCAAGTTCAGATTCATACCTTATGTAGATATACACACATGGAAAAGGTGCTGAAGAAAAAAGGAGGTCAGGACAGATCTTCGCAATCTCATTCAACATGTAGAGAGGGACCTGGTCCGTTCTCGAAAGTTAGCACTCTTAACATTGCATTGTGTATTATGCACGAGAACTATTGCAATTGTCACTTGTCTATCATCCAAGTATCTGTTCGTTGAGTAATTTTTGAATACCAAGATGACACTATCTTTCACATGATACCCCCTTTCACTTCCCTTGTACTCCATATTTCTTTCCATATCCCCAGAAAATTCTATCTCCCCTTCCAAAAATCAGAAAGCTTCAAAATCCTCTTTTCTATTCACTCAAAAAGCGCATCAAATGCTTGAATCTTTTATTCCTATTGGAGACCTTTCTGTTAAAAGAAATTTTTGAGTGTGAAGAGGGATCGGGTCCATCAAGCAAAATGTAAAAGGTGGAAAAGATGATGTTCAAAAGGGAAAAGGTTGATACTCTGACTATTCAATGTATTCTGAATAGAGGGGTTTCTCACTTTAAAAGAAATTGAAAAAAAATGAAAATGAAAAAAATATATTTTGATATGGTCTCTTAGTTATTGACTTATTAATCTCGGAGGCCTTAAGTAAGTTTCATCTTGCTAATTTTTTTTCATGAGAAACTCATGATTGATTTTTAAGTTATGACAGTTGATCTTGCCAATAAAAATAATAAAATAGTTGGTACTGGAGAAACAAAAGGAGGACCAGGTACAACAGAACAAAAGGTTGGCAGCAAAGCATACTGAACCTGAAGAGAAGCTTCAAAAAAATGCTAAGTGATATGTTCTACTAATAATATTTTTTTCATTCCTTGCTCCTAAGCCATCACCTCTCATCCTAAATTCCCATGTCAGTCCTCTTTTCTCTTTTCTATCGACACTCAGTGGGCATTTTCTTGGTACTCATTCATAATGATATTTTCAATGCTTCGATGGCTGGTCTTTTATTTATGAATGAAAAATGTCTTGTTTCTACTGACTTGTCTCATCACTTTATGCATTTTTACTCATGCTCAATGTTGCCCAAGTGACCACGAATTTTCTTGAACTACATTTCTAGCAACTTGGTTTACTGCTTTAACCCTTTTTTATAATGTCAAAAGGGGGAAGATTGTTAGGGTATGAGATCAATGATGATGGTTTGGTATGAAATTAATGATGACATGGTCTAGTATGAGATCAATGATGATATGGTCACACCGATAGGAGGAAGAAATTCTATTTGAAGGGGACATGGGCTTGCCGATAGGGGAAAGAAGTTGAAAATGTCATCATCAAACAGAGGGAAAATGCTATTTTGATGATTTGACAAACTTGGGGATGACTCAAAAAGGGGTATCAATCTAGTTATCTCAAGAGATATGTTGATAGGGGCAACTGTTGAAAAGGGTGAAAATATTTAGGGATCTAACAAGGGACCAAATCTTTGGTATTAGGACTGCCGAAGAGGCAATGTATGAATGAGCTCAGTATGAAGAATAGTTGTGTGCCATCATAAAAAAGGAGGAAAATTTAATGTTCTAGATGTTTTCATTACCCTCATAAATGCAGAGTCTAACAAGGGATCAGAATCCGAAAAGGGTCCTCTTGTATTGATACTAATGAAAGGGGTAATGAATGAATAAATTCAGCATAATGATTATTTGTGTCTTCATCAAAGAGGGGGGAAAAGTTATATTTTAGATGTTCTGATGATCCTCACAATTAAAGGACTTGGTCCCAAAAGAGCTATCTCTATTAGATGCATAATGGGGTACTACTGTAATGTTGTCTCGTTAGTCACTGCTTGGTGAGGCTCTAGCGTACCGAACCAATCAGAATGGATCAAAGTGTTTGTCCAACGGGTAATAACTATTTATGATTGATATTTTCAACATGAGAAACACCATGTTAAATTCATTCATTCAAAGGAACAAGTCAGCCGACAAGTCTCTTCCGGAACTCTCAAAGAACTCAGCAAGGGACCTGGTCCCAGAAAGTTTGTACACAAGAAAAGGACGAAAAAATAGTTGTCAAAAAGTTGGAAACCCTGATGGGGTTAGTGCACAACTATTCATGATAGCAGGCTCTCAGCCAATAGCCTCGTCCCAAGGGTTTGTGTCCATTCGAATATAGTCTCTTCTTCAACAACACAAACACAAGATTTTGGCAAAATAAAACACACAAGCTAAAAAGGAAAAAACCATCTTCAAGGTAAAACAATACTCATACTCAACAAAAGGATCTGATAGAGTATGGAAGCATCTTTGTTCAGTTTGAGTTTTGTGTCTATCATTTTATAGTTTTTGCAACTTGAAAATTCTCAAGAACACTTGCAAAAACTCATTTTGAATAAGTATTCTCCGACAAGCACAACAAGGAAATGATCAAGCTGCAAGCATAAGAGTGTGTCTTAGGAGTTATACTTTCGTGCGTATATTGTAAATATGTTCCTTGTCTATAAAGGATTCAGATATTTGCTTTTGATTTATAAAAGTCTAAATCAGTTAAAGGTAACTGGTTTAGTGGGCATCACTGTTTGCTGCTTAGTCAAAATTCTAAGTCATCTAGGAACTAATTGATTTAGTGGGCGGTGTTGTATCCACTTAGTCAAACTCTAAATCATCTGGAGCGTGGTGGTTTAGTGGGCAATCTGTGTGTTGCTTAGTCATATTCTAAGTTGTCTAGTGGTGATAGTTTAGTGGGCAGTGTGATATCTTCTTAGGCTCAGTAAGTGATAGAGTTATCACTTAGTTGTGAGATTAATAATTTTTTCTCATATTGGTTGTAACCGGGTTTCACTTTTGCTTGAGAAGATTAGTGAAGACGGTTGAAAATCTTGTGTGACAGGTTGTGGTTTTACTCCCTTGAGTAAGGAGGTTTTGACGTAAAATCATTGTGCAGATTTTACATACAGTCATTTACTTTCTGTATTTGTTTCAGCTACAATCCTTACTGGGTTAAGGGACCTGGTCCGTTGATGTATAGTAGATGTTGACTATTGTCTGTGCTTAAAACTTGTCTTACTGTCCATTGACTGTTAGTGAACGCACACATTCCATCACACATTTTGCGGTAACTTTATAGATTTGATCTATGCTACAATTTTACTGTTGGATAAAGCTTCTTAATAAGCTTTAATAAGACAGGGAGGTGTCTATAAGAACTAGTTGCATGTACTCCTACAAAATCATATAGCAAAACTATCAATACGGACTTAATCTCCGTGACAACTTACATTTTGTCAACTCTATAACTTATATTCTTGGATTTCAATTTCAGCTCACATTTAATAGATCAAATTGACAACTTTAACAGTATCTACCCACCTTTCCACCAATAGTAAATGTACAATCTTCTCCCCCTTTACGAACTGCTCTTTCTATCTAATAATAGTTGTCCATTGTTGATTTATCACATAATTTAAGAAATAATAAATTATAACACTATATTTCGGTAAGACTTGATCTGAATCGCATTTCAAATATAAGTTGATTTAGTGAGGGCGAGCGTGAAAGTCACTAAATGGGTCAGTCTTTTAGTTCTCCCGGAATAGAATATCAAAGGAGGATGTTATAGATGCCGGGGGTGGACACAACTTTTTCAAAGGCTAGAAGACCATTGGAAGACAACCAGGACTATAGCATGCCGTCAAAGAAGCACACTAGAAGGGTGTGCTTTGACGACCGTATCTCCGGGGCATAGTTGAATGTAGATCTTCCGAAAAAAGGGAAGGAGAAGGGTCTTCTTCAGTGGATCCCTCTTGTTCATATTTAGTCCCCTTCATTTCGGAAGTTCTTTTCATTCCTACATCCCTCTCTTCCTTACTTACCACCCTTTCTTCTGTTTTTGACGCTTCTTTCATAAAGTATAAATAAGAGAATACTAAAGATTCGAGCCATAAAATTTCTTAATTTTAGCACAAGGTATATTTCTACATTACTTTTTGAATATTTTAAATTTAATGCTTTGATAAATGTATCTTTAATAGCAAGGGTAAAACAGATATAAAAGGGTAAATTATCTCTTGATTTTTTAAAATATATAAATATTATTGGACAACTATTTTTAGTATAGAGGACAAGTAAATGATATAATGAGTAATTAACCTAGCTATTTACGGCTAGTTCACTTATAAGTTTTGTGTCTTACCCCGATGAATGTGAAGGGTTCAAATTCAACTATTATACCTTTTATTTTACTATTTGATAATTAGTTCACACTAATCAAATCAAATAAATTTGAATTTGTAGAAGGGAAAAACATGTTCTATCAAAAAAAGATCCTTTCTCAGAATTAATTATTACCACAGATTAAGATTAAGGCATCTTATCCATTGCACAAAATATCCATGGGTGGTATAACCTACTTGGTATACAAACAAACCTCAAGAGAGACGGAAAGTTCAAATGTGAGTTTCAACAAGAATTAGACAAACAAAAAGCTTGCATCAAAGGTCAAGGTGTCAAGAAAATTAAAGAATCCATCACCTTATTTAAAATTTTGAAACCATTGGGGATTCAGAAATTCAACATGTATTTTGTTTCACACCATGAAGTTATTATAATTGAATTACATTAAACATCTTTGATATAATTAAGCTATATTAAACATCTTTGATATAATTAATTTACATTAAACATCTTTGATGTGATCCAGTTATAAATATATCATGTAGTATTCTAAAATTAAATACTTAAATCCCTATACTAGTACAAATTCTATACAAATATAATAGTTTAGGTTTTACTAGCTTAGGATGTTAAGCGCCTAGTTTTGAAAAAACATGAAAACCAAGTTGTAAGTATATTCAAATATAATCAATAAAAGACAAATTACAATTAAAACATACCTATATAAGTTTTATAAAGTCAATTCCCTACAAAAGTAATTTAAAACGACTTTGTGATTTGTAGAATCTTCCTTCGATTGTGTAACATGAGCTTGAATTATTGAAAATGTCATTTTCATATCACAATTTTATCATGTATAGGCAAAAAGTCAATTTGGTTGTTCTTCCATCTTAAAAGTTTGAAGTTGAATGCATCCAATCAAATGTTTTCATATATTCACAATGGCCAAGTATTTCAAATTCCAAGTTAACGTATCCAATACGCAAGGCTTACCTCACTAATTCGTTGTATTAATTTTTATACACTAATTAAATTAAAGTAAAATAAATAAAATATTTATAAATTTGTTCTCAAAAATATCTGGGCACATCAACAAGGTACCGCTTCACCCTAAACTCTAATAAGAAAATATTAAGTGATTTTAAAGATAACTAAAAGTAATTATAATCAATAAACTAAAAGTAATTATAATCAATATAACTAATAAATAGTACTCCCTCTGTCGGGTATTGTTTGTCATGGTTTTTATTTTTAGAGTCAAACTATAAAAGCTTTAACTAATATTTTGAAATGTATTTTTTCATCATATTAATATTCAAAAAAAAATTGCAATTTATAGTACTTTTCATATAATTTTAGAATATTTAATTTTTTGTTTGAAATATCGAATTAATGTGATCTAATTTAACTTTAAAAATTAATCAAATTAACTATCAAAAAATACAACATGACAAACAATACCAGTCAAGAGATTACTAATAATTGACCTACAAACCGAGTTAATTCTACACCAAATTAAAACTAATGTCTTTTACAATATTAGTACATACAAGTAAAATCTTTTTTTAAAAAAATTTGGAAGACTTCATAATGGATTATTAATATTTGTTTGAAGTTAAAGTTGATAACAAAGGATTGGAACCTTAAGTTTACTTGGAAAAATATTGAGATAATTTTGTGAATGAAAGTCATACTATTCCACTTGAAATACTTTACATACTAAATTTTCAAACATCAAATTTTCAGTTCAAGTTGAACTCAAATCATAAGACAAATTGACAATAACATTTAGTTATTTACAATTACTCTATGTCCAAACAATATACTAGAAACAAAGGTTTTTCTCGCTGTAAAAAAATTTGTATTGTAGAACATGATTTTTTTTTCTGTTCATTTTTATTTCTTCTATTCATTCTATAAATGACAAAGAGAATTTAATTCCTCCAAAGAAATATGGAACAAACCATTAGTATATATTAATATATTTAGAATATAATAAGTTGAATTATTAGTAATCGTTGAAAACTAAAAATCAACATTTCCTATTAATTTCCAAAGAAAATTTCCGTAAATAATGTTTTTCCATAAATAGTGATTGACAACTTATCATGTCCCAAAAGTCCTCAAAAGTCACGTACAGTAAGTACATAATATATCTTCATGGCCGTACCTTGCTCACACATCATTATTTTCTTCTCCCATCATCTCACGTAATTATTCTCAAAAAGAAGATAATTACATGATGAGGAATTCGAGAAAATACAACAACAAAATGTCTATGGAGGATCAAAGCAGCGTTCCTAGGAGACAAACGTTTGGTAGTATGTTACAATCCGATCCAAATCATGATGAAGATGAATATGTTAATTTTCGTACAAGTGATCAATCTGGTCTTGCAAATTATGATCATAATCATCGCGTTTCTGGATTGAGTTCAGACTATAATATGATGATCTCTCCTTCACCTTCAGATGAATGTTATTCATTTTCGACTACTCCATATGTAACACCTTCTATTGACCTAACATCGTCTCCTTTATCAAAATCTCCATGGTCCTCTCATGTTGAAAGTTATCTATATACCGGCCTTATTGGCTCTCTTGTTCGTGAAGAAGGACATATATATTCATTAGCCGCTTCTGGGGACTTGTTATATACCGGATCAGATAGCAAAAATATTAGAATATGGAAAAATCAAAAAGAATTTGCAGGATTCAAATCAAATAGTGGATTGGTGAAGGCAATAATCATTAGTGGAGAAAGAATATTCACCGGTCATCAAGATGGAAAGGTACAGTTGACATCTCATTTAAAAGCTTAATTAAACAATCATATCTTGAATACACGATATTAATAATATCATGTTGTATACGTATAATTTATTGAAAAACTTAAGTCATGTTTAAAATTATGTCTGATCATGAACAGGTACGAGTGTGGAAGGTTTCCCCTAACGATCCAAACAATTATAGGAGGATTGGAACGTTACCAACTTTGAAGGCATATATAAAAAGTTCAATGAATCCGAATAATTACGTTGAAGTGAGAAGAAATAGAAACTCGGTGTGGATAAGACATTTTGATGCTATTTCATCTCTTAGTATGAGTGAAGATCAAAATCTATTATATTCAGCATCTTGGGATAAAACCATAAAAGTTTGGAGAGCATCAGATTTTAAGTGTTTAGAATCAATAAGTGCACATGAAGATGCAGTAAATTCAGTAGTTGTTGGATTTGATGGATTAGTCTTTTCAGGATCAGCTGATGGAACAGTAAAAGTTTGGAGAAGAGAATTACAAGGTAATAAAACTAAGCACTTCTTTTCACAGACATTGTTGAATCAAGAATGCGCGGTAACATCTTTAGTTGTTGATCCTAGTTCAAATTTCCTCTATTGCGGTTCATCTGATGGTTTTGTAAACTTTTGGGAACGCGCCAAGTTTTTGTCACACGGAGGAGTTCTCAGAGGTCATAAATCAGCTGTTCTTTGCTTAGCTACCGCGGGGAATTTAGTATTTAGTGGATCAGCAGACACGAATATTTGTGTGTGGAGAAGAGAAGGTTGTGATCATATATGTTTATCAGTGTTGAAAGGACATTCAGGTCCTGTTAAGTGTATGGCTGTTGAAGAAGATCATGGGCCAACTATTAATGGTGATCGACAATTTATCGTGTATAGTGGTAGCCTCGATAAATCAGTGAAGATTTGGAGAGTATCACCATGTCCGCCTCATATGCAAGTACAACTTCAAGATCAATCCCAATGGGGTACAAGTTAGCAAAAACAAGTTCATAATGTAGAGTAAGTGGATTCAGAATGAGTTATATCATATAATTACATATGATATATTTCCTCAATCTCAATTTATGTGACGTAATTCATCTAAAGATGTGTTGTTTGTCATATTGAAACGACTAAGGACTGATAAGGAAATAATATGTCACATAAACTGAAATGACGTAAGTACATTTTTATTTTTTATATGTAGTTCGGCAACCATGCCAGCTCAACAACATCAACCGGCGCCCAATAAGGGTACGCGTTAGCAGAGCTAGGCGAATTTAGTAATGTAGAGTCAGCGAGGACAAAATGAGTTATGTAACCTTATTATTTGTGTTTTCTTATTTTCATATGTATATAGTCTGGTTGAGATGCAAGCACATCAGATTCATAACAAGGAAGGAGCTAGTAGAAGCAAATCTAGAATGTAAAGTTAATATGTTCAAAATGAGTATGATTGTATTAATGTGTATATATTTTTCTCCTCATATCAGTTCATTATGAATTTAAAATTTGATTGTGTAGCATAGTGTGAAACTAAATATAAGAGTCAACTCAGGCTCGCCTCAAGCTCTATTATATTTTAACAAAGCTCGATTATGCTCAGCTCGACTTAATATTTTACAAAGCTCTTGGCTCGATGCCCAAGCCTAGCAAGTTATAAGGTACGTACGTAGAAGAGTTCAATGTTTACTTCTTTTTTTTTTTTTTATATTAGTGTGGCTTCTTTGCTGAGAAATGTATTTGAACAAGAGAACTTTGAGAAGAAAAGAAAAATCAACGATTTCATTACTTTGATCATCATTACATTATGTATAGGCTTATACAATCATCCAGTAGCTTCTAGAATCCTCTAACTAACTCAACCTTGTTATAGTAACAACTTTTTAACTAACTAAATGTACCAGTAACCCAAGGTGATAGTAAACTAACTAACACAATAAAACAGTAAAACAAAACTGTCACTTATTTGCAACTATATTATTTCAAAACTCCCCCTCAAGCTGTGGGGTGGAAAATGTTAAGCACACCAAGCTTGCTTAATAGATGTAGATGCTGATCCATATCTGCTACCTGATGTTGAGTAGGAACATATATAGGCTTCACTATATCAACTTTCACCTTGTCTCTTAAAAAATGGCAATCGATCGCTGTGTTCAGTAAGCTCATGAAATATAGGATTGTCGGCTAACTGAATAGCAGATTTACTATCACTTAAAACTGTGACTGGCTTATGATTGGAAACATTTAGCTCAACAAACAATCCTTCTAACCAAGTGATTTCCGCTACAGTTGAGGTCATACTCCTACATTCTGCCTTAGCCGAACTTTTAGATATTTTTAATTTTCAGGAAACCAATTACTCTCCAAATTTCACCACATAGCCTGTGACTGACCTTCTTGTGTTGGGACATGCAACTCAGTCTGAGCAGTTTGAGCATTCAGCCAAATACCTTGCCCCACAGTACCCTTTAAATATCTTATCACCATGTTTGCAGCTTCTAAGTGAGATTTCTTGGGTTGTTGCATGGAGTGTACACAACATAACTAATATCAGGTCTAGTTATTGTTGCATATAGTAATTTCCCAACCAACCTCTGATAGCCAGTAATGTCATGTAATACAACATCTCCAATTAATGACTCAATTAGCTTTGACAAACTCCACTGAGGTCATTTTAGAGTTGGATTCCAAAGGTGTACATGATGGCTTTGCTCCTGTAAGACCTGTTTCAGAAATAAGCTCAAGAATGTATTTTCTCTGATTCAATTTAACTCCTTGTGCAAACCTTAGCAATTCAATCCCTAAGAAATATTTGAGTTCTCCCTAATCCTGGAGTTTAAATTACTGATGCAATACTTCCTTTGCTTTTTTCATCATAGGCTCATTGTCTCCAGTAATGAAAAGATCATCAACATATACCAAGACTATAACTATTCCACAATTCCTTCTCCAAGTAAACAAAGAATTGTCTTAAGTACTCTGCATGAATCCTGCCTTTGATAATGTTGTAGTAAGCTTGATGTTCCACTGTCTGTAAGCTTGTTCAAGTCTATACAATGACTTATGTAATCTACAAACCTTGTGTTGGCCTTCCAGCCTAAATCCCTGTGGCATCTCCATATACAGATCTTCATCCAATTCCCCTTGTAAAGATGGATTGTACACATCCATCTGATACAAATACCATTCTTTTTTAAACAACCAAGACAATGACACATCTAACCGTCACAATTTTAGCAACAAGTGAAAAAGTGGCATAATAGTCCAACCCTTCTTGTTGACTATATCCTTTTGCCACTAATCTAGCTTTGAACCTCTCCAATTCTCCATTTTCCTTATACTTGATTTTACACCCATTTTGAGCCAATTACATTCTTCCAGGAGGCAGATCAACCATCTTTCAAGTATTATTATCTTCAAGTGCTTGTACCTCTAACTTCATAGCTTGCATCCATCTCTCATCTTTAACAGTCTGACTAAAGTTTTGTGGCTCAACTAATGTGGAGAACTTAGTCAAATATCATTGATAATTGGAAGTTGTATTATCATATGATGGGTAATTAGCCAGTGGATATCTTGTGCCCTTTCCTTTTTCCAGGAGCTGCATAGTCCTTCATTCAAATAGGTTGTTGAGAAACTCTAGAGGTTCTTCTTGGTGGAACAATGTTATGCAATGGAGTATGTGTCTCAACAATTTCATCAACCGGATGGGCTACAATTTAGGAACTGTCTGTCATGAGTTGGTGCCTCAAGATTTGATAAGGAATCAGTATCAAGATCTGCATTATCTTCCAATACTGTGTTTGAACATGCATCATCATCCTCTACTTCATACGATGGAGTCAATTCATCATCTTCTTCTACATAAGGAATTATGAAGTATAATTGTCAGAACCCTTCTTCTTGGCAATTGGAAAAATATGTTCCTCGGAAATGACATCTCTATTGGCAAGAACTTATTAGTGTTGTAATCCAACAGCAAGTATCCCTTTGTGTAGCAGAATACCCCATAATGATTGCAGTTCTAGACCATTCTGAAAATTTATCTCCTCTTGGGAGTACTGAGGCATAACATAAACGACCAATCACTCTAAAATGATATAAGGAAGGGAATATAGAAAACAAAAGCTCAAATGGACTTTTACCCCAGTAATTGATGATAGTAACCTGTTCATTAGATATACAACAGCAGTAACACTCTGTTTCCTGAATCTAATAGGCATGTGAGACTGAAATTTGATAGCCCTGGTTATATTCAATATATATATATATGTGTGTGTTTCCTCTCCACCACATCATTCTGGTGTGTGATGACAACTACTTTGATGCACTAATCCTAAATATTGAAATAATTCTTTGCATTGGGATTAAAAGAATTTTTTGACATTGTCTGACCTTATCACCTTTATAGAAACACCAAATTGAGTTTTGATCATTAAGAAGAAACTCTTGAGTGCCACAATAGTTTAAGACTTCAATTGCAGCAAATGAACCTAAGTATACCTACTACAATCATCCTCAACAATTAAAAAGTAATGTTTCTAATCAAAAGTTGGTGTCTTATTTGGTCCCTATAGATGCGTGGTATACTACAATCATCCTCAACAATTAAAAAGTAATGTTTCTAATCAAAAGTTGGGGTCTTATTTGGTCCCTATAGATGTGCACATATAAGATCAAAACACACATATTTTTACTATCTGGAAATGGTAACGTAGATTATTTAGCTAAAGGATATACTGTTGGGTTTAGCAAGTGTGAATGAGAAAAGAAAAGAGAGAATATGAAAAGTGAGGGAACTAATTTGGAGGGAAAATGAAAAGTCATTTGCAAAGTGCAAACGAAAAGTCATTTCTCTCATATCGGCAAAAGAAAAGGAATTTTGGTCCTTATATAAGGAAACACTTCCATTACTTCTTAAAGGAGCTATAAAAGATGATGCCTCGCGCGTCGTCGTCCCCTGCGGCGCTGATTGAATTGATAAATTTTTTTGGACAAAATTTATTTAATCAGTTTTTGTGTAAATCAATAAATCCCTGTTAATATTAGTCTTATAAATTTGTGGGTACGGTAACATTCCGAAACAGTTGTTACTCTTTTCGACATGTCGTTCTACTTCCAAAAAGTCTGTATTTTCCTAACCGACCAGCACAATTTTCCGAAAAGTTGTATATTTTTTCCAAAAAGACACAACCTTTCTGGATAAACACGGGTCTGAACAAATTTCACTGAACAGACACGTTTCCTTGCTGAAAATGGCTATAAAAAGGAATCAATTTTCAATTTTTCAAACACTTAAAATTTTTCTTCTCTGCAGTTTCATTTTTCTTTTTCATTTTTCTTTCTTCAAATAAAATAAGTGTCTGACGACTGAGTCCTGTGTGACTTTTTGTTGGTCTGATTTCGCTTATAGTTAAGAATTTAAGGTACCCGCTATTTCTTTTAACAAGTTTAATCTGTTTTATTTGGGATAAATTAATCCATAATCTTGGGTACGGTGAGGGGATTAAATTTCTTAAGGACGCCCAGTAATCTTCCTTAGACTCGAATTACTTTACTTCTTCTTCGTCTATTGTTTATATATTTTCTGCTTCCAAATATCTTTCTGTTTCTTCTGTTTATTAACCTTATGAATTTGAGGTTACTATAAGAATAACACATACATGGCAAGTACTTAAAGAATCTATGTCTTTATTGTGCTTTAAAAACAATGACTTCAAAACTTGAGAGGAGTGATGGTCAAGTCTCTTATGCCATAGTTTGTTGTCCTGAAGTACTACTCTTGCAATCAAATTTTGTTGTTTTTGGGCCTTGAAAGTTTCCTTCATTCTATGTGTACCTTTGAAAATGTACAGTCCTCCTTTCTCCTTACCAATTTCCTTCACTTTGCCACTGTGAAGGTCCTGAAACACAACATTCAGGATAAAAGGAGACAAAACATGACAGTTGCTTAGTATTCTTGGATATTGACAGCACGTTAAAGTTAATATCAGGCACAAGTAACACATCTTTCACAATTGCATCTTTAAAAGCAAATGCCTCTCCAATGTGTGATATATCTTCCTTAGCACCACTGGGAAGATGTACATTATCCCTCACTTCTTGATTTTTTGAAAATACACTCTTATTTGTTGTCACATGGTGAGTAGCACCAGAATCTATAATCCACTCTTGTGACTCAATAGGAGAAAATAAACAAGTAGACATACCTGACATATTGATTTGTTTCATCTTATGTGCATCCTTGTTCAACAGTTCCATAATTTGCTTGTATTTTCCATATGCGAATCCTTGTGCATTGGGAAACACAACATTATTAACCTCTTTGTTCCCTTCGTGACTTTGTGATACATTCTGGCTGATTTCTCTGGTTTGAATTATTTCGGTCAAAGTTAGTTCTTACTTGACTTTACATATTGATGTTTATTGTTGAACCCGTTAGACTGAGAATTTTGACCTGCTCCTCTTGGATTTCCATTATTGTAGTTTCCTCTCCTTCTTTGCTTCCAATATGTAGGATATCCTATCAGTTTATAACAGGTTTCTCTAGTGCGTTTGGTGTAATGACAATAATCACATTTCTTTCTTTTGTAGTTTTGATTTCCATAACTGATTCTATTCACTTGCATTGCGATTGGATTAACCTTTTCTCCTACAACAGACATACATATTGAATGTTGAATCTCATCTTCCACTATCATAGCATATGCATGATTGATAGTAGGTGTAACTCTTATCAGTAATATTTGCCGTCGAGCTTGAGCATATGAATCATCTAAGCCACTCAAAAAATGAATTAACCTTGAGCTCATACAGGTGATTTGCATTGTCCTTCGATTTTGCGCAAATACAAGTTGGAGCTGGTACCACATCATCATATTCATTCCATAAATTCTTCATCCTAGTGAAGTAATTCGACACTGAATTAGTTCCTTGTATAAGTGAGTTGATTTCTCTGTGCAAATGATAAAGTGTCATAGGATTCACCTTATCAAATCTCTCTTTCATATCCTGTTATACGTCATATGCACTCGTTGCATACACAATTCCACTTAACAATTCTTCATGAACAGAGCTCATCAACCAAGGCAAGACGATTTCATTGCAAGTCTCCCATTGATCATGCAATTCATCCTTGTACAATGCTATTCTACAAGCTCCAGTTACAAATCCATATTTAATTTTCCCTAACAACGCAATTCTCATTGACCGACTCCAAATTCCATAATTCTATGATCCAATTTGCTTAATAGGAATCAACGTAGCACCTGATGTATTTGCTGGACCTATATACACTGGATCACTCGGATGTATCTTAAAACCTTCCATTTCTGAATCTCTCAACAATATTCTCTAGATCTACTCTTTTTCAACCTTTGTCTACAATTTGTTCCACATACACAAGAATGAACCTTCTCTGATATTAAATACCTGGGGCTATAATCAAGACCAAGTTCTTCATATTTGCCTAAGAAGAAAAAATAAAACACTTTTGTAAAAACCTTCCGTCACTTCGAGGGAAGGACAAACTCAACACTGTTTGTTTATTTATTTTCTTCTTACATTTTAGCATTCAAAGCCTCAACTATTATCGATAACTATAATCGATCTTACTCAAATCACAAGAAGTCAAACCTACTTCTTCTTACAAACTCACACGAACTCTTACTCTACAAGAAGTCAAATCCACTCCTTGTTTATTAACCTCAGATTCCTCACAAACGTCACAAACGCACACCAGAACACAAGAACAAACAAACTAACTCCAAAAAGTCATCGATCTTGTTGTCGCTCTCGCTCTTTCTAGCACTTTCTCTCGCCTTCTTCTCTTATCTATGAAGTTCACAGACCACTTTTCTTTGGCTTGATATCATCTGTTTATATCATCGTTTTCTCGTTTCTTCTTGAATTTGTTTGCAATCTTCCGTTTTAATAAGGAAAAGGTTTTGCTTATTTCTGGCGAACTTCTACGGTGAAGGATAAACTTTATTGAAAAAGCTTTTGTCCTTTATACAAAACCCTATTTCATTATTTCCATAAATAAGTCAGCCCCGTATTTTCCTTCTTTTATTTTTTTTCTTTCCATAAATAAGTCATCCCCATTTTTTCCGAATTTAACTCTGATGTATTGACCTGCACATTACTTATTGCTTCTTGTGTACCTGGTTCATGTGTCATCATCAAAAGTAATTATATGTATGTAGTATTAGTTCTCATCAAATTCCCCCTTTTTGATGATGACAAAAGTAATGTGCTCACGTCTAATTCATTCATATGCATACGTCATATTCATCACTCAATGACCTTCCCCTTTTCACATCTCAAAAAGACTGAATGAGCAGGAAATAGAAATCAAGAAAGATACATCAGAAGGACACCATAGCATTAGTGACATTAGTTTACGATATTACATACAAGCTGGTAGCAAAGAAATCAAAACAAGCATGATCCAGAATTTCACACCACACAGTAAACCATCACTATAGCAAAATACTTGGCAAAACAACAAAAAGCAAAAATACATTTTTGTCTGAACAACCATCAAGATAAGTTAAGAAGGAAAGAACTTTGAAACCGGAAGAGTGGAGGAAAAAGCAAGGAGGTGCAGCAAATGGTCCATACGAGAGTTCTTGTCACTTTGTTGCTTAATGGGTTGATCCTTGAGGCATGAAACTTCCCCCGAGACGCAACCAACTTTGCCTTAAGTTTAAGAACTTCATCTTTTAATTCCTCATTCTGAGCCTTGGCCAAGTTAAGTTCATTGACAAGAGAAGCAACATACCCAGCAACACGAGGAGGAGCACTGTAACCTGGTCTGCCTCATCCAACTGTCCACATTCAGCAAGAGTTGACTTAGTGAACATATCATTCATATTCAGGGGTCTCCCATCCATTAGTGGTACTCCAAAATACTCCTACACACAGTAGACAACAAGTTTCCAAAATCCAATTGATGAGGTTGTTTAAGATCAATAACTCTGGCCATGTGAGCGATTATGAGACAAGGCCAGTCAATCGGATCCAAGTTGTCTAAACCATTCCCAATACCCATATCATGAAAAGTGGCCTCATGAAATCGTTCTCCCCTAGGTACTATACCCTTATGCACCAATATCAAAAACTAGTTTGTGAAATGGGGACATCTCCCATTTCAAAACTTTCCTTGGACGAGGTTTAACCCTACCCTGATAAAACTTAGTCGTGAGAGCACAATTTCCCTCTTTAGTCTAGTTATATTCAGCCAGTTCCATAGAGGTACACTAACACTTTGTTTGGATCAATGTTACCTATTGTTTCATAATGTATTGTATTGTATTTATACTCTAGTATATTGTATTGTATGGTAGATACGATGTTTGGGTAGACTGTATTGTTTGTTGTTGTTTAATAACATTTTAGTTACTTGGTTTGATTGTATCGTACTGTATTATTATTTATATATTTACTAAAATATCCTTAATTATTCTAGGGTAGGAGGTTTGATTAGATTTAAATGATTGAGGTAAGTATTTTGAAATATTATGTAAAGATGGGGGTTTTCATTGTTACGTAACAACGAAATTTAATAATACAATATAATATATTTTAAGTAACAATATTATAGGTATAGTAACGATACTATACAATACAATGGATAACAATGATCCAAACATAGTGTAAGAATTTCCCATAATTTTGTTTTATCAAAAATTGTATTAACACTTTTAATAGAAGAGGACACCATTGATTTGTCCAAAATAGTCAAGTTAGTATAGAATTCAACGACGGCATTATCATAGACCATATCCTCAGTACGCAAGAACACATCTACCCACCCCTAAACAATAAGAAAACCCAAAAAAAATTTAATGGCTGGAAGTTCCTTAATTTCGGAGTGAATAGTTCTACCCCGTAATACTTTTAGAGATTTGAAATATTCATCTTTTCCCATGTTAAGATACTTGATATCATTTTTAGTTAGGTTTTTAAATGGAGGCAGTGTCGAGGACTGCACTAATTCACTGCCCTCTATGTCAAAATCTAGAACAATTAGGGTCTTAGGAGTGCGAATGGGGGACTTACCGGGGCGGCGGCGTTTAGAGCTTGACTTGGCACGTATATGAAGTTGATCTTGAATCACACTTTGAGTACGGGGTCTAAGGACCACCTATTTTACTGCGATATGTTTGCGAGGTTGACGAGGGCCCAATCTCTTTGGAAAGGTAGGGGTTTTCTTAGAAACGTCAGATACAGTCACATTCTGTGGAGGGGAAGTAGGATTTTTGAGAGTAGAAGATATGGGTGTTGCAGGAGAGGCATGGGGTGTCTGGCACTGGTATTCTCGTGAGAGACTGCCGGTAAGGGATGCACAGAGGGTGGTGGGGTTGGAGCGAGTGGTTGTTGATGGTCGATTGTGGGTGAGGCATATGTGAGAATATCTTCCCCCTGAGAAATAGTTTGGTATGGTTGAGAGGATAAAGAATTTTCTGGTGTGAGCACAGGTTCATCGTCGTCGGAGTAATCGACTTGGAGAAGAGAAGGCCATGTTTATGATGTGAGGTTCAGGAGAGTGGTTTCGAAAGAGAGAAAGAAGAAAAGTTGGGAATGGGAGAGGAAGGGAATGATTTCTCGATATTGAGGATTTATGAAGTTTAGACAAGTTGAAAATACGGTTTTCAAATCAATATGAGTTAATAATATTTGCAAGATATGTTTTTCCCGCCAAAATAGAAAAAATAATATTGTATGGAGAAGAAGCTTTGTGTAGAAGCACCAAGTGCTTGAGATATGTGTTCATATAGAAATTAATACTTTATGAGTCTAGCAGTAATTTTGATAAGTAGTGCATACTTGTTGAGCTGAGAACCTGGTCCATGATGTTGTGATTCCTTTATTTAATCCTAAAACACAAGCCCCAAAGAGAGACGATTTTTAAGAAACGACTCTCTTCAAAGTACTTTGGTGAATATATCAGCAAATGGTCCTCAGTATTGCAGAAAGTCATGACTGTAAGACCCTTTTCAACGTTGTCTGTGAGAAAGTAATGGCGGATGTCAATATGTTTGGTGCGTTTGTATTGCCCAGGGTTCTTAACCATGTTGATGGCATTTGTGTTATCGCACATGATGGGGATGCACCCCGTATTAACTCTAAAATCTTCTAATTGTTGTTTGATCCATAACAATTGGGAACAATATGCAGCAGCTGCTACATATTCAGCTTCAGCCGTAGATAGTGCGAGTAGTTTTGTTTTCTAGTTGCCCATGAAACAAGACATGAGCCCAAAAAGTGTGCCATTCCAGATGTACTTTTCCTTTCAACCAAGTAACCAACATAGTCGGCATTTGCAAATCCTATTAAATCAAAAGAGCCACATGATGGATACCATAGTACCAGTTTCACAGTACCCTTAAGGTACCTGAGTATTCTTTTGACAACCTTGAGATGGGACTCTTTAGGAAATGACCAAAATCGTGCATAGGGTCCAACACTAAACACGATGTCAGGTATGCTCGCAGTTAGATATAAGAGAGATCCAATCATACCTCAATATTTTGTATAATTTACAGGAGAACGTGGTTCATCTTTGTCAAGCTTTGTTGTGGTACCAATGGGAGTGTTAATAGTCTTTGATTTATGCATCTTAAACTTCTTTAACAATTCTTTGATGTACTTTTGTTGAAGAATAGAAAGAATGTTAGTTCACCCATCACACTCATCTCAAACACACTACTCATTAATTTAGAAAACTCAACTCCAAGTGAGGGGTTAGTTCCACCAAATATGATGTCATTGACATAAATTTGCACAATGAGCAGATATGAACCTTGTTTTCAAAGGAAGAGTGTATTTTCTATCTTCGCACGTGAGTAACCATGTGTTATAAGGAATGTGGATAGGCGATCATACCATTCTCGCGGTGCTTGCTTCAGTCCATATAATGTTTTTTCTAGTTTGTAAACATGTTCAGGTTTATCTGGGTCCTCAAAACCAGGGGGTTGTTTCACAAACACTTCTTCTTGAAGAAAGTCATTCAAAAAAGCACTTTTGACATCCATCTGATAGAGTTTGAATTCCATGTGGGCTGCAAATGCGATCAATATTTTTATTGCTTCCATTCTTGCCACAAGTGCAAAGGTTTCATCATAGTCGATTTCTTCTTCCTGATTGTAGCCTTGAACCACTAATCTTGCCTTGTTTCTAGTGACTTGTCCTTGGTTATCTAGCTTGTTTCTGAAGACTTATTGAGTTCCTATCACAGTTCTATCATGTGGTTTGGGAACCAGGTTCCAGACTTTGCTTCTCTCAAACTGACTCAATTCCTCCTGCATAGCTAGAATCCAATTTGGATCTCCCAAGGCATTTTTAATATTTTTGGGCTCCACTAGAGATAGGTATGCTGAGAAGGCGCACATATTTTGTACTGTTGATCTGGTATGAATCCCTGATTCCAAGGGTGTGGGAATGTTTTGAATGGGATGAGAACTTTTATGTTTTCAACTATGATCCTGAGGATTTTGGGTAGATTCAGATTTTAGAGATTCTGGTGTTTCTATTTTTTACCTCTGTTGGTATATTTTCAATTTCCAGTGTGGTTTTGGAATATGTATCCCAAGATTATCAGGTTCTCCTACTCTACCTTCATCTGTCGTAGCCTGCCCTTCATAAAAAATAACATGCATGCTTTCCTCCATACGATTTTTTCTTTTGTTCAGTACTTTGTATGCTTTGCTTTGCATTGGTATCCCAAAAATATTTCTTTATCACTTTTGGCACCAAATTTCCCTAGATTATCCTTTTCATTATTATGTACATAACAGGTGCATCCAAATGGACGAAGGTGTGTTAAACTAGGCTTTCTTCCTTTGAGTAACTCATATGGATTTTTGTTTAGAATCGCCTTCAATGTACATCTATTCATGAGATAGCATGCAATATTTATTGCTTCTGCCCAATAGAATTATGGTAGGTAGCTAGATATTAGCATGATTCTAGCAATGTCTTCTAGCGTTCTGTTCTTGCATTCAACCACACCGTTTTGTTGTCGAAGTCTTGGTGCAGAGAAATTATGATCACTTCCATTTGTGGTGCAGAAGTTCAAAAACATGGAGTTTTTGAACTCCAACCCATGATCTGATCTGATATTTATGAGCTCTGTGTTGAATTTCTTCTGAACCATTTTCACAAATATTTCAAACATCTTGTATGTCTCATCCTTTGTTGCCAAAAATAGAGTCCAAGTGAATCTTGAGTAGTCATCAACGATCACGAGGATATATCTTTTGCCTCCTCTACTTACCACACACATAGGGCCACATAGATCCATGTGAAGCTTTTGTAGAGGTTTAGTTGTGCTAACTATTCACTTTGGTTTGAATGAGGATTTCGTCTGTTTTCCTTTAGCACAGGCACCACATAGTTGTTCTCTTTCGAGCTTCTTTTTAGGCAATCCTCTAACTAGATCCTTGTATATCAGTTTGTTAATTGTGGTGATGCTAATGTGTCCTACCCTTTTGTGCCATAAAAGGAAACTATCAGTGATTGCACTAAGGCATGTAAGTGAATTCTGAAGACTCATTATTTCAGTAATGTACACACTCTTATGTCTCTTTCCTATAATTACAAGTTCCTCGGTGTTTAAGTTTACCACTCTGCATTCATTCGTAGTGAATATTACCTTATTTCATTTGTCACACATCTTCAATACTTAGCAGGTTGTGTTGCAGTCCGTTCATATAGTACACATCATCAATAACTTGTTTGAGATTTATTCCTACCTTTACAATTCCTTGTATTTCTCCTGTTTTTCCATTTCCAAATTCTACGTTTCCACCCTTAACTTTTTTCAGTGAGAGAAATTGTTTTGATTCCCAGTCATGTGTCTTAAGCATACGCTATCCAAATACCAATGTTTTGATTTTTCTCTTACTGGGACCTACAGTTCATTTAGACAGAGTTAGTTTTGGGTACCCAGATCCACTTGGGCCCTTGTTTATGATAAAAATGGTAACTAAGATTCTTTTTAGCCCATCTAGGAAGGATCTCGGGTGTAGGAGCATTTTTAAGGTTACTTTCCCTTTGCAACTTCTCCACAAAAGTGCAATTTTTCTTATGTGCAATTTGTTTTCTATCACAAGTAGAACTTTTATGTCCTGTCAGACCATAGTGAAAACAGAGACAGTCTATGTTAGGATTTTTTGTTTCAGAGAATCCTTTTCCATATCTTGTGTTAGATTGACTCTTATGGATACTATCGAGAAGTATGGTGGACCTGGTCCATCGCATACTATTCTTTGCTTCCAACTTACTCATGTCGAGTTTTCTTTGCAGATCTTAATTCTTTATAGTAATAGACTTTAATTCTTTTTCAAATTTTCTTGCTTATTTTGCAGAGAGTAATTTTGTTGTTCTAGAGTCATGTTTTCTTCTCTTAGAGATGCATAATCTTCCATGAGTAGTTTTTTTTTCACAACTAGTTGACTGATATGCATTTATAAGAGTGTGCA
Organism: Solanum habrochaites; assembly: GCA_027704765.1. Taxonomy (NCBI): domain Eukaryota; kingdom Viridiplantae; phylum Streptophyta; class Magnoliopsida; order Solanales; family Solanaceae; genus Solanum; species Solanum habrochaites. Next base: position 10,651,136 of record JAKWJA010002491.1, read on the forward strand.
ATAGTGACTCCAGTTCCCTTTTTGTGTATAGTTCAATATTTTCCTTAGTATGAGATAGGTTCTGTTTATCTTCTCCTTCATCATCATAGTCTGATCCAGCCATTAATGTGTAGATTGCATCTTGTGCTTGACAAGTGCTTTCTTTATTTGGGGCTTCAGTCATGGATACTAGTGCAAGAAAGTCATATTTATCTTCTTGTTCTATTGCAAGTAGAGATTGATTTTCAGCTTCCTCATCCTTAGATTCATCTTCAGACATACCTCCCATTGCAACGAATGCTTTCTTTATAGATAGATCAGCCTCTTGATTTGTCATTCTTCTGTTGTTTGGAACATATATGTCACCTTTTCCCTTTTTTTCCTTGTCTGGGTTGTTTTTTTTTATATTCCAAGGCCCAAAGTGGACAAAATTTGGTAAAGTGATATGGACTTCCGCACTTGTGACATAGTTGTTCCCTAGAATTATCAGTATTCCTTTGAGGACTCCTTTTTTGAAATGTTTGTCATAAGTGCAATATTTTCATCTTAAAAATCTTCAGATGCAATAGTTTTAAGAGTCGGATTCTTTTCCTTTCTCTTGGTTTTTCTTCAGTTCGTATGTTATTAGGTTTCCAATGAGTTCATCCATTGCTAGTTTGTCAAGATCACACGCTGCAGTAATTGCTTCAACTTTACTTTCCATGATTCAGGTAAGACATTCAGGAGTTTTCTGACAGCTTTTCCGTTGGGTATTATTTCACCATGACAGTAGATCTCATTGATGATTGATGTGAACCTAGTGTGCATATCTTGAATAGTTTCTCCATCAATCATTCTGAATAGTTCATATTGTCTGTTTAAGTTGTCAATTTTAGATTTCTTGACTTGAGTAGTTACTTCATGTGCAGTCTGCAGGGTTTCCAAATTGACTTAGTATCTTGACAGGAGGAGATCCTATTGTACTTGTCTGGTCCTATACCACAGATCAAGATTTTCTTAGCTTTGGCATTATTTTGAATGGCGAGCTTATCAGTAGCATCCCATTCTTTCCTATCTTTAGGTATTATTGTTTCTCCATCTGCTCCCTTCTTCATGGTATTGTAGGACCGTCTAAAATTACACTCCAGAGATCAGGATTTTCTCCTATCAGATGATCCATCATACGGTTCTTCCACCATCCATGGTATTTTCCGTTGAACAGTGGTGGTCGTGTCTGAGAGGCTCCATCTTGTGGGGTTGGTGGTGCTTCCATTTAATATTTTCAACATGTTAATCTTTTATTGACAAGACCCGCTCTGATACCAATTGAAGAAACCTTACACCTATATCAAGAACCAGGTTCTTGAATATTTGCCTAAGAAGTAAAAATAAAACAACACGTTTGTAGAAAGCCTTCCTCACTCAAGGAAGGAAAAACTCAACTCTTGTTTTATTTATTTTTCTTACTTACAATTTATCAATTACAAATCCTCAACTATTATCAATTAACTATAATCGATCTACTCAACACACAAGAAGTCAAACTCAGTTTTTGCTTACAAACTCACAGGAACTCTTACTCCACAAGAAGTCAAACTCACTCCTTGTTTACAATCTCAGCTTACAAACTCACAAATGAACACATGAACACAAGAACAAACAAACTAACTCACAAAACTCTCAATTGAATCTTTGCTACCGCTCTCTCTTTCTCTCGCCTTCTTCTATTCTCTATGAATTGCAAAGACCACTTCTCTTTGGCTTGATATCTCTGTTTATATAGACGTTTCTTCCTGCAATTTGTTTGCAGTCTTCAGTTTTGATAAGGAAAAGGTTTTGTTTTATTTCTGGCGACTTCTACGTTGAAGAATAAACTTTATTGAAAAAGGTTTTGTCCTTTATACAAAAACCTTTTTCATTATTCCCTTAAATAAGTCAGCCCCGTATTTCCTTTATTTTTTTTCTTTCCATAAATAAGTCAGACCCGTTTTTTCCTAATTTAACCTTGATGTATTGGCCTGCACATTACTAATTTAATCCTGATGTATTGACCTGCACATTACTTATTGCTTCTTGTGTACCTGGTTCATGTGTCATCATCAAAAGTAATTACATGTATGTAGTATTAGTTCTCATCAAATAACACATGAAAACATGGTGAGAAATGTATTTGAGCAAGAGAACTTTGAGAAGAAAAGAAAAATGAATGACCTCATTACTTTGTTCATCACTTAAATTATACATAGGCTAATACAATCATCCAACAGCTTCTAGAATCTTCTAATAACTAAATCTTGTCACAATAATGACTTCTTAACTAACTCAATGTGACAGTAACTCAATGCAATAATAAACTTACTCAATGCAATAGTAAAAAGAACTGTCACTTATTTGCAACTGTTATTTCAACGTATAGAGAAACATTAGATTGTATAGCATATTTGCTTTAGGTCAGCTTCGCGTCTAAAATTTTGATGTTCTGAAATTTGAATTAACAAATAGCATTTTAAATGTATACTTTTTCCGTCTCAATTTATGTGGCACTTTTTGGATTTTGAGATTCAACCAACTTTAACTTTGACGGTAAATTTTTTATATATTTTTTTATTATTTTGAATTGTCAATCATTGTGACTTATAGTACTTTTATGTAAATTACAAATATATAAATTTTATTTATAAAAAAAATTTCATGCTCGCGGTCAAACTTAAATTATATTACTCTCGAAAAACGAAAAGTGTCACATAAATTGAGACAGTGAGAGTATTTAATTTCATGCTTTTATGTGTAAATTAGATATAGAATTCGCGTCCAAGCTATATATGTGTTGAACTCAGATATCGATTATTGAATTTGTCGCTATTTTTTAGCAAAGTGGCGTATTTGTACTATAGATGTTTAAACCTAGAATTTGAAATTTATAGACCATTTGGAAGAAACAACAACCAAATTGACTTTTTGTCTTGAAAGTGTGAAACGAAACCAAAATTTCAATAATTTAAAGCCATTCTAAACAGCGGAAGGAAGACTGCAATCTAGAAATTCCTCAAGATTATTATTTTTAATTTAAAGATGATAATCATCTGTATAATTGAGTTCATACATTATCAAGTTCTTTTAAAATATAAATCTCTTGAAAGAAAACTAATTGAACTAATGGTTAAAAGAAAGATTGTACTCTAGTTAAAGTAGTAAGTTTGATTTGCTGTATGCTTTAATTAATGTGAATTAATATGATACATTGTTATACCAATTGGGAATGCGTTGATAATGTGTGCGCAAATGTTGACTATCTTGATTCTCAAAGGTTCGTAATTTAATGAAGAGATGACTACATAATATAAATAGTCAGAATTTAGATTTTTAAAATATAATTAATTTGGAACTGAAACTTTTATCACGTTAGAGTAAATTCAGAATGTTTATTAAATATTTTATGGCTATAACAAAAAGAGAATAGCAAAATGGTTTAGTAAACCCTTATACTTGACTCAAATTGTAAACTGTACCCTTCTACTTCATATAGTTTCATCTGGACACTTCAATTCAAACAAAGTAGAAAAGAAAAAGAAAAGAAAATCTCTTTCTTCTTCAAACCCACCCACCCACCTTTTGAGAAATAGTAGATCTCTCACCTACTATATTCCTATCCTCTCTATTATGAATTATTTTTTCTTGCAATCTTACTTTCCCTCACCTTTCAAATGAAAACTACACATGTATCAAAAATTCAAAACAAAAATAATTGAAAACGAAAAAAAAATCTTCTCCAAATTGAAAGCTCAAACCGAAATTAAAGATGGTTTTTTGCAACTACTACTTGCTTCTTTTTATCTCTTTAGAAGCAAAACTTCTAAAAAAGAAAAAAACAAATTTTCATTTCTCTTTTAAATTGTAGACACAACTTTAAAATTTTCATATTTCTTGATCTTCCTTTTTTCAAGTTTGGATTTTTCTCTCAATTTCAAAGTTTTTGGGTGTCAAGTTTAGCATTAAGAGTAGTAGGGTTTGAGTGCTTTCTTCTATTGATGTTAATATCGATTCATGAAATTGTAGAGTTGTCAAATGTCAAAGGATTTTCTTTTGGGTTAGGGTTCTTGAAAGCAAAGTGAAAAATATATTTTTTTAAAAGTAATTATTGTTTAATAACTAAATATATAAAAATAGCATTGTGACCATTAAATTAGTGAGATAGATATGACGTGGCTTTTTCTTGACGTAGATATGATGTGTTATCCATGTCAAATCATGTGAGGAATATCGGTTGACATAAGGATTTAGAATTTCTATTTTGTTTGAGTTGAAGTATCTAGTTGAAACTTTGGAGAGTAGAATGTCCATTTTACAATTCGAGTCAATATAAGGATCCAGTTTATTAAGCATCATATACCTAGTAATTTTACAGTATACTCAAAAGAAAGATGAGGGGAAAATATTATTGATAAGACATTTTATCAAAAGAAAAAAATAGAGTATAGGTATAGGAGCTATACTCACCATTTGTATTCAAATCGAGTTACTTAAAGCTAGAAGAGAACATCCTTGTATTTTACCAAGGTTGGATTAAGATCCACTTCAAATCCCAATCAGTATAAAAATATTTGGTGTCACTTACAATAGTACCTCCCTTATACGAAATCAATCTATTAGGTAGAACCTTATTTATCCTGCCCAGAAACAAACTAGTGTTCTATCTTCAATTCTCATGCATCCTGAACTAGTGTATAGACTAACATTCTTGAAAATTGAAAACCTAATCGGGAAATAAAATCAAATGGAATCACACTTACCAAGGCTGAATATAATGTTCTAAAAATTACAATCCATATGGTATTAGGATTAACAAAGTACCTTAAATATGAGAATATTAGATATTTTTTATGTGAAACATTATATTCCATTAGCAAGAAGTTTTATTCTAGGGAAAAGACATAATTCACCTTTAAAGTTTGTTCCGAAAAGTCAGGCACACGCTTAAACTATTTTAACGACTTATTACACGTCTATACTATTCAAAAGTGAATTTAATATCACCCTCAAAGCTAACATGGAAATAAAATTAAATGTAAAATAAATAAAGCGCGTTTGAGTTAAAAAAAAAAAAAAATCAATTTTCCCCACCCTCACTTTCTCCTTCATGTCACCCTACCTTTCTTATCCACTCGATCTCATCAAACACATGATACATATCTGTTCATTTCTTACGCGATCCTTCACTTCTCAAATCTATTAGAAAACTGTGTTGTTCTATTTTTGTTCCTAATTTCGATCTATACTCTCCTGACTTCTAAATCTATATTTTTAATATAATCATTTTACAGGCACAAGTGTTTCAATTGTTTTTCTGTGATGGAGGAAGACATCTTATTATTTTTTATTTAAGATTTCAATTGAAAAATTATTGTTTCAAATCTTACTTCCTTGTTCAGATGTAATAATTTCTATCATCCCCTTTGATTTTCTCGACCATGAAAAGATGGTATGACTTTTAATTTCAATAATGACAATAAAAATTGTGATTTTGATGTAGATGCTAAAAATTATGGTTATGATTGTGATGAATTTCAATGGTAGTGATGTGATTCTGATGGTGAATTTAGTTAAGTTTATAATTGTTGTTATCATTTTCTTTTTATGATGGTAGTGGTTGTAGGAAGATTTCGGTGGTGAATTTGGTTATGAATGGTGAAATCTATGATGGTAAAGAAGTGAATTTGGTGATATGGCAACATTGATGGTGATGGTTTAATGGTGGGTTTGATGGTTTTTAGGGAAGAGGAAGCAATTGGGTGACATGGATTTTATTTTGTTGAAATTTGATGTGATTATTGATGTGGCAGTGACATAGTGCTAATGTGGCGAGAGTGCGTGAAACACTTTCTCTCATCATGTGATTGGTTGTATGTGCGTCAGGATTGAAATAAACTCACTTTTTAATAATTCAGATGTGTAATAGATCGTCACAATAATTTAAACGTGTAACTGACTTTTTGTAATAAATTTTGGGAAAAACTTATGCTTTTTCCCATTGAACTATAACCAATCACAAAAACTCAAAGGAACAAGTTTATCATATGACAATTTTAATGGGAAAGTTAGCTATTTGTTTTTTGTTAAACCTGAAATTAACAAAGAAACAAGCAATTTAAACAACAAAACATTACATCACCTGCAAAAGGATCAAGACACAAAAAGAGCTGGTTTTTTACCTTTTCACAATTTAACTCAACATTTTTTCTTCTTCTTTTGTGAACCTATACTTCAAAAACGTCTCATTTATACTAGTAAAACAGAAAACAGAGAGTGTGAATGTCACGACCCAAAACCTGATCGCGATGGCACCCACACGACCCATATGTGAGCGAAACAAACAAGTCTAAACCCTAACATTGCATATAATATCAACAGAAAAGTAATGCGGAAGACTTCTTAAATCATTAATTAAAAACCAATTCATGACTTCTAAAATTCAACATTATTATTTCCCCAAAATCTGAAAGTCATCACCACAAGAACATGTATGATCAATTACTAAACTAAGAGGTTTTTATTCTAAGAAGCTTAAAATACAAAAGCTAGTCCATGCCGGAACTTCAAGGCACAAGACATGAGGAAGAAGATCCAGTCCAAGTAGAACATTATTTAGATCACCCTGAAATCCGGTGGTAATGAAGCGGTAGAGTTGCGGTTTGAGTGAGACGACGGTACGTTTATGCACTCACAAAGAACCAACAGAAAACAATACCAAGTAGGGGTCAGTACAAAAAACACGGGTACTGGGAGTATAATCGCCAACTCAAAATAGAAAAACAGTTATATATCAGAAGAAATATAATATAAATAATATAATACTCGCAGGAGCACCAACAAAGTTCTAGAATCATTTATAAGTACCGCAAGTTTCACATATGGGACTCAAGCCTCAATACTATACTCATTTGGATTAGGTTCAGAGATTTGAGTATATAACATCTTTCAAATTCATATCTTTATTCCCTCTTGTGTCGGTACGTGACACTCGCTCCCCTACGACTATGTGTCGGTTACGTGACACTTGATCCCATAATTATAGTGTCGGTTCGTGGACAACCGATCCCCTAATTCTACGTGTCAGTTTGTGACACACGATCCCCTAATTCTAAGTGTCGTTTCGTGACACCGATTCCCCCTAAACACGAAAGTGTCGGTTGGACACCCGGTTCCCCCTAATACTACGTGTCGGTCGTGACACCCGCTCCACTAATTCATTTTATTTATTTCATCAATCCTTCCTTTTATACACAAGGCATCATCAACCCCATTACATTAGCTTCATCAAGCCTTCTTTTATACCAAGGCGTCAATCATAACAAGGGGTTTCAAGATTGGGATTCAAAGCTTTATCAGCTTATTTATCAAATTGTATAACACATTCAGCAAGCATACAATTAAGCATATAGACGAACTTTAAAATAAAAACCCCAAACACATATCATTCGCTATTAAGAGTTACTACGATAGTATAAAAAACCATAATCCTACTCACCGAAGAATTGCGACAACAAGCTATCTTCTCAAAATCCTTGTTATCCTCTTAGTTTCTCTCTTCTCTACTTGTCTCCCTCTCTTTCTATTCTTTGTTTTTTCTTATTCAAACCCTCTTTCTTGTACCCTAATTAAGCATATAATTAAGTATAAAAGATGGCAATATAACCCACTAATTAAATTAAGGACCTTTTAAACCCCCAAGTAATTCGGACTTATTAACATTTGAAACCAGCCACGTAAAATTAAGCAGGAATAGGGTCCAAAACGCCCCTTAAAATAATTAACAGGAAGAAATTAGACCCAGACTGGGATTACGCAGCCTGTGACGGGCCGTCGTTGCCGGCGACGGTCCGTCCTGTTGCTCCGTCACAAAGTTCAGAGCTTGATTCTAGTGAATGGCCTGTGACGTCGCGTGGCCCGACGTTCGCCTGCCATTCCGCCGTGAAGTTCAGAGAGTCAATCTCAGTACCCAAATTTTCATATTCTAAGTGTTTGGACGAGGGACTCCCTCGACGGTCGTCGGCCCTGACGGTGGTCCGTCGTGGATCCGTCGTCTCAGCCAATTTTTTCAGAAATAAAATCTGCTGCTCAAAACGACTAAACCGGTCGTTACAGTGAAGATACATTGCATGCTAATTATACATCCATTAGTGAGTAAAAATGTGTATTCATGTACCTTGGATCCATGCATTCACCATGGTGAGAGTCTTCTTCTTTGATAAAAGTTATATTAATATCAGCAAGTGATGTAATATTCATTTCAATTAAACAACTCATGATATAATACTTAGGCTTAAGTCATCTACGGCTCCTTAAAGTTATCCACATATTTCACTTAGACGCCTCAAAATATCCATTTTCCTATTAGACATTTCAACCTAAAAAAAAAGTAACTATCAAAAACATTTTTCTGACACCCTAGTTAAAAAAATGAACTCAAGTGATGCAAAACACACAAAGTGATGTGGCAAATACAAATTAAAACTAGGACAGTGGCATTTTAGTTTAATTATCTTAAATAAATAAAGTACAATACAAAAAAACTAAATCTAAAAAATAAAAAAGGTTTCAACTAGAAAAAAAAGATTGAAAAAATCACCTCAACCCAACTCCCCTTTCTGAACTTTCCCTAAAGATAAACCCTTTCCACCATTTTCTTGCTTCATCTAAAAAAATGGAGATTTTACACATTTACATACGAAATTTTCATTTTTATTTCTCTTGATCGCGTCTTGTTTGTTCCTATTTGAAATTTGATGTTGTATTTTTTTACAAAAAATATGTTCTTTCTTATTAATTTAATTGCGAATTTGATTTCTACTTGTTGTGGAAGAAGAAGGGGTGTGTGTATGCGGTCTCCATGTTTTCGGTAAGGAGATGTGCGATGATAGCCCTTCATTTTCCAGCAAAAAAATATTGGATGGTGGTTATTATTCATTTTTCCCGGCAAAAAAAAGATATGTCAAGATATAATTCTAAATCTGAAAAATTAGAACAATGACAAGAAGAAAAAAAAAAATGAAGAGGTTTGTCCTTGGTATGATAACGCGCGGGTTCATCTGCTCCAATTGAAATACTATTAACAAAATAAAAAATAGATAAAAACAACATTATTAAGCTTGGCATGTAAGGAATAAAGTGATGTTTGGATTATTATGCCTTGGAATTTCTTAGCAAATTTAAGTATTAAACCAGAAGAAAGTAATTTGTAAAAAAATGTTAATGTGGATTGTAGAAGAAATAGGAGCAACAGGGGTAGTGCAATTGTGAAAGGGAGGATTTGAAAAGATTGTTATTTTAAAAAAAAAAAATAATGAGAAAAAAAGTTTGAAAATGTGTTGATTAAATGATTCACGCGCTCAATAAGGCGTGAATCACACTTTTTTGCCACATGTGCATAACGTGTTTAAATGGTTCAAATTCAGAATAATCCAGGTGTTCAATAGGTATAAGTCCTAGTTAAAATGTTTAAGTGAAATATATGAACAACTTTAAGAGTCCGTCTATTACTTAAGCCTAATACTTAATATTCACGTATGTTGTGTGATTAATTACATATTATATTCCCGGCCCAGTCCTTTAATTTTTTCTCCCTTCATTTTTTTCTTTCTTTCTACATTCTACAATATTAGAAGAGTCAGTTGAATTTGGTATCAACATGTTTGTATCAAGGAAATAAATTCATATTGGAGGGTGTATTTGTATTTTATGATTAATTTTGATCCTAATAGCCTTGAGAGTCTACATGTTTGACACTGGTAATGTCACTTTTTACCCTAGCTTTACCTTATAATCTTACTTTTATTTTGAAGGTTTAACATTCACATTGTTGTTGATCTGTAAAAACATACGTCACATAAATAAATTTATTCAAAACATTTATTAATTAAAAATATAACAGCAGTGGGTGGTTTGGATAAAAGTGCTGAAGTGGTTATGTCTCAAACGTTGGAAAAAAAGGGAAAAAAAAAATGGAAAAGAGATGTTACGATTATGTTGTGTAATTTGGAGATTGTATAAATATTAAGGGCAAAAAGATAAAAAATGCGGTAATCTTAAAACAGCTTATAAGCAAAATAAAAAAAAAAAAAGCCACCTCTACCCCAGCTTTTAACTTTTGGCTTAATAAAATAAGCTATTTTGAGTATTGTCAAACAGCTAAATAAGTCAAAAATCAGCTTTTAAGCTGTGCCAAACAGACTCTTAGTTGGTCGTAATAAGTTAATAAAATGTAATTGAAAAAAATGATTTTATAATAAGCAAATACTTAGAGATGTTAAAGTGACATGTCTGTTTGGATTAACTTATTTTGAAGAATTTTCACTTTTAAATACTTTCTTGGATGCGTATAAAAATGCTATAAAGTGCTTTTAAGCTCTCACTTTTAGGTCAAACAAGTTTTTAAAATAAGTCAAAAGTTAACATTTAATTATAACACCTTAGGGATCAAAGGTTCGATTTGCAACAAAAGCCTCAAAAAGAAAAAACGCTATAATTGAATGGATAGGTGGTCTTATTTGATGGCTCAAAATGAGTTAAAAAAGAGGATTTTGTATCGAGGAATAGGACCACTTGTCTAATGGAATATCACTTTTAATAAGACATCGGTATTATATACATGAAATTAGGGAAAAACAATGATATGATAGGAATTTATACGATATTTTATTTTATATAAATATATGTAAGTCAAATGCAAACAAGTTATGGTTATAAAGAGCAATGCAATAAAATATCAAAATCAAAATTAAAAATATCAAATTATAGTAACCTAATTTAGTATGATAGTAACAAACATTTCTAAATATTAAAAATCAAAATTATCATATCAAATTTAAAAAAGATCATACTGTATATCATGTCCACCCCACATGAAGTACACGTAACACACACACACCGTATATACGTAGAGTTGCTAATATGAGTTAGCCCATTCTATCCGGACTAATCTATACAGGCTTTGACATTTTATGAGTTAGGTCAGGTTAGCTTATTTTTTGCGTGGGCCAGATAACGATGGGTCAAACTTACAAGTACATGGGTTACAAAATTTTCAAACCAATCCAATTTTTTTTTAAATGAGGAAATTAAATTAATAAAGTTAATTTAAAAATTTTTAGTATAAAGTGACAAAACGATATTATGATGCGAATGTTACTATTTGTTATAATCAAATCCACAATTAAAATTAGGGATTTAATTTCATATATCTTTCCTCTTAAGGTTTCGCTCTATAACATCACCTTAGAATTATTGTCTTGGATTTACGATATTACGTTAAACTCCCTTATTGCCATTTCTTGTAACAAATTCCCTTTATATCTATTTCAAATAAATATAAAACTAATTAGATTCGACAAATTTTACCATTATAGCAAGGTTAAATCTAATTTGAACGATTTATCTCGATGCGTTTGACTCATGTTGTCTTCGCTCGTGAAAAGTATTTAACTAGAAACAAAATCTGATGTACTTATTTGAATTTCTCTCTTGAGGAGTTCATTTTTATTTTCTATTGAATAATCGTTTGCTGAAACATGATGATTATTTTAGGGGGGAAAATCTACGTGAATTGATAATGGTAAAATGGATATGAAGAGTTAATATTTTGTGAAAATAGTGAGTCAGCTTAAATGAAGACTTTGATCTTTGTTTGATAAAAAAAAAAATGTATTTGTGTTGATTTATTTTTAAAATATTTGTTAAATAAGTCGTTTTTGATATAATATATGTTAATATGAAGAAATTAATATAAAAAGGATAAAATTGTCAAATTTAAATTAATTTTTATATATATATATATATATTTTAAATAGAATTAAAGAATGGTTACAAGGAAATGGAAACAAAGGAGGTAGACGTAATACCGTAAACCATAGGGGAGATCGGTGTTATAAAGCGAAACTTGGAGGGAGGTCAGTGAAATTATCTCATAAAATGATCTTTATAGTATTTATTAAGTTTTTTTCCAAGAAAAAATATAAATATCTAAATAGAAATATTAACTTAATTGTTTGAGTTTGAACTCTCTTTAATTTTAAATTTTATTATTATATTATATTTTTTAATTAATTTTTATTGACCCATGGACCAGCATTACGTATATTTTCAAGCCCCACAAATCAACCGATTTATGCAGACCGAGCTAAAAAATCTTTTTTTTTAAATGGGCTTAAAAATTCTTAGCTCAATCCTATTAAATCTCAGATTAAACCAGATCGATTCAACGAGTCTAGCTCATATTAACGGCTCTATATATACATATAACACATGAAAAGAAAAAAGAAATAAAAATCACGAGTGAGTACTTAGATGATAAAAAAAAAAGAAGTAATGAAGAAAATCAAACTAAGATAATTTTTTGGTAAATCAAGGATAGATAAAGGCGGTGTAGCCGATATCCAAAATTTATGGATTAATACATGAATATACAACTCTAAGTTTACATATCTCTCAATTTCCCTTCTTTTTTAAAAAATTACTAAAATCCCTATGTTTTAATAAATTTATCTAAACAGATATATTATTTAAATTAGAAATCCGATTAATACAAACAAAATTTTAAATCTTACCCCTAATTATACTCTTTATTTCCCAAATAAATACTCATTTACACAGGACTCCCTAATAATACTAACCACTAATTTGACTCTTTCTTTTCCCCAAATAGAGAACTCTTTTACACCACTGCCCAACGAACAATTTAACTGTTCATCTTCTTAATTTTGAAAATCAAAATTCTTGGATTCGGCTGTCCGACTCTTAGGCTGTCCGCCATTTTTCTCACTGGCCATCTTTGAATCAAAGTTGTGTCTCCGTCCATACGCCTCGTATAATCGTTTCCGCCACTCGCTGTCCGCCATTTTTCCCCAAAAATGGATAACCAAGTTCGAGAAGAATAATAAAAACACAAAAAGAGGACATGCAAAGGACACCCAAGGAGAAGAGGGTGTAGAAGATTGCAATGGCCATATCAGACCTCCCATGCACGTATTTGATTTTATTTATTTTTTTTAATTTTTTTGTCACATTGCACTGACTTTTGTATTATCAGAAAAATATTTTATATTGTTTTGATTTATTTATCTGATCAAGCAAAATACTTTTTTTTTTGTACAGTTGTTTATGAAGTGATGAATAAGTATAAATAAGTTGAAAATTCAATTTTTTTTTTTAGGTAATCAAAAACCCAATGCACATCATGTTGGTGGTCACCTCCTTTTGGGATTTATGCTTTCAATAGATATTTAATAAGAATATTAAATTTAATCTCCTGATTAATTATCTTTTTTAGATATGTATGCTGATCAGAAAATACGTATTTTTTTTGTTACATGTTGTTTGATTAAGTATGAATAATGTCTAAATAAGTTGAAATTCAAAAAAAAATTATTGTAAAATCAAAACCCAGTAGTGAAAATCTCTTGGTGTCACCTCATTTGGGCGTTTGGTTTATGCTGTATAGATCTTTAATAAGAAATAATTTTTTGTACTTTTTCTGTATCAATTAATTTTTTAGATTATTTATCTGATCAGACAAATACTAACAGACTAATAATTGAGTAAACTTATGTATCACGTATAAAATGTGCATTTTTGTATCATGGTTAGTATTCAAGTAGACAAACTTATAATTGTGTTACACTATGTATTCAAGTACGACTTTGCATTTTTTGTATCAACTTTAACGTTAGCATTTGTTTGTATCATGTTAGTATTCAATTAGAAAAACTCATAATTGTAGTTAACTTATGTATCAGTATGATTTGCAGTTTTTTGTAATCATGTTAAGTATCAAGAGACAGATTATAATAGTAGTTACACTTATGATCAAGTACGAGTTTAATTTTGGTACAACTTAAAATTTGATGTTTTTATATCATGGTAGTATCAATTTTTAGACAAACTTATCATTGTAGCTAAACTTATGTATCAGTATGACTTTGCATTTTTTGTATCGTAGTATCAGTTAGACAGATTATAATTGTAGTTACACTTATGTATCAAATACGACTTTTGCATTTCTTGTAATCATGTAAGTAACAGTAGACAGACTTATAACGTAGTTACACTATGTATCAAGTACAACTTTGCATTTTGTGTATAAGTTAGGCATAAGTGTATGTTAAGTATCAAGTACAATTGTTATCGTATCCACATTTGATATATTTGTATCTGATATATAATTTTCTTTCCCATCTCGGGTATGTAACAAGAATTCACAATGTTTGATTTTTCAACAACTGTTTAGAGCATTAGCGTCTCTTTGGCCACCTTCAATACACATAATTGCAACCACTTGATTGAATCAAAAATTTGTAACTCCTCTGTACTTTTATATTTGTATCGATGCAAAAGGGGATACATACTGAATCCAACCTCTTGCTTCTTTCATTTCTATAAACAGCTTCACACCCATCTCCATTCCTAATTATTCATCGGCAGAAAATGCCCTCTACCATATATCGGATAATAATATTTTTTCAATTCATTCCAATATGTTTCAATCAGTACAATTGATAGAGATAGATTTTCATATATGAAATTAGTGTTCCCAACCCACTATCCCATCACTTTGTATTGATGATTTAACCTCACTCTCTATTTCTGAATGCATTAGACCCCCAATATCTTAATATTCAGTACGAAACCGGATACAAAATTACCTTCAATTGAAATGTGAATATCGTTTTCTGCCCAAAAAATGGGAGATCACTAATCAAAAGATCTTTTCTGTCAAAAATAAGGGTAAAGACACTAATGGGACAAAAATATAATTAATATATGAGTAGTCTATTGTATAAAACTTGTTTTGAACACATAAGGTAATGTCTTTATTTAGGGAATAATAACCGTGGGGCATATTAATAAGTAGGAATTAATTCAAATTTCATTTTTAAATTCCCCAAAATACCAACAAACGGTTTAAAATGGAATACTATATATGTAATCCAACTGTTTTATATGATCAGAAACTTCATAAAAATAAGGGATTTTTTGTAATAAAAAAGAGTAGGGATAGAAGGTAATTATGTTTTACACTATGTGATTACCTAATTTTCTTGATGTAATATTGAATTTCATACCCTATTCATTATAGTAATGAATTCAGTATGAATTACCTAACATTGACATTTAGGTGGAATGATGACTTTTTAATTTAGGTGGAATGATGACTTTTTTCGTTTGTTGGTATAAATTCGCATATTTGTAAATTTATAGAATATTAAGGTGTTAATTATATATAACTTAGAATTTATATAATATAAATTACATAATTATTTATATTTTTTTGTAATTGTATAAATTTATTTTTTTGAATTTATGTAAAAATAACATAATTATATAAATGTTTTTCTAAATTGTAAAAATTATAAAAATAAGATAGCTTAAACTATAAATACAATCCATAAATATATAAACTATAGTTATCAAATATAATTAAATTCATTATAACAGTTATTTACGAAAGTCTTCTGTTAGGAAAGTTGTGTAATTTGCTCCTCTTGAAACTAGTTGTTGCTTAGATAATTGGGCTTAGATAAGCCACTTGGACCAAGTTGGGCTACCAATACTAGCCCATATGATTTTCATAATAAAAAGCCCTAATCTAAACCCTAAAGTAACTCACGCCTATAAGTACAAAGTGGTTCCTCCGATTGTTTCATCTCTCCCTTTTTTTTTGTTTAACACTACATCTGCAGAAATCAATCGATTATCTCTATAATATAATTATAGAGCAATCATTTTTCTTCAATATTTCATGTACTTTTTGACTTATTTTCCTTCATTTTTCTCATAAATGTATCATTGATTGTATATTGTTGTTTTTTTGTTTTCCTCTGTGATGAACAAAACTAAGATGACGAGTCTGAAATCCATTCTTTAAAATCGTGAGGACAAATCGAGGCATTTGTCTGAGAGGAATTCCTTTAACCATTTTTTTTTCATTATTTTTCTTATGAATTTTCCAAGTTGGATTCAACCAACATTCCTATTTTTTAATTTTTACCCGTGTTCAATATTTATATGGGATTCTAATTGATTTCGAATTGTTTTGTGTTAACTCATATGGAAATTGAGATCTTTGATTAAAGAAAACAACTCTATCATCATTTCTATTTGTTGGATATTTTTTTCTTTTGATGACTTTTTTTTTCCTTTTGAGTAATGTGGCAATGATGATAAATTATAAAATCTCTCAAATAGTTGAGGTACCTTTCATTTAATTTTAATTGAGAGGTAGCTATGATTATTTTCAAGCACTTTTGAGCCACTTTTTTTTCCTTTTTCTACTTTTTGAAGTTTGAACTCTGACGTAATTATTGCTTAATTACGTTTATGATTTTCTCCTTTATGTTATACCATTAGTATTATCTTTTTTTTTTTTGTATTGTTTTTATATAACTAAAACTACAACAAAGTTTTTTGACTTCATTTTTTTCGATTTATGTGACATAGTTTGAAGTTTGAATATATTATAATCACTATTAAATGTTGGTGTTAATTCTGTGTTTGAATATGAAAAGAAAATTGAAGTTTTGTGAGCTTGAACTATTGAACAATTCTTTTGAAATTAGTAAATATTATAATCACTATTAAATGTTGGTGTTAATTCTGTGCTTGAATATAAATAGAAAATTGAAGTTTTGTGAGCTTGAACTATTGAACAATTCTTTTGAAATTAGTAAATATTATAAATTCAAAAATAAATAATAAGTCTGATTGGTGTATAAATATTTATTTCTTCATTGCAATGAATAATGAGTATCAAATGTTGTTTTGTTGAAGTAGTTTTATTGTGCCTTTATAATTTTGTGCTTTATTAAAAGTTGAACTCAAACTTTGATTTATGTTAATTCAATCTTTTCATCTATCTTGTATTTTTTTTTTCATGTGTGTTTCTTGTTTTAAAAATAATCACTACTTGTTGAAAGAAGAAAATTACATTAATATTGCAATTGGGATGATTATTATTAACACTTTGCTGTCTTTTGTGATCATATTTCACAAATTAAAGAATACTGCAAAATCTCTATAAAGTTAACCATTAAGATAATATATTTCTAGAATACCCTTATATAATGCATGGTTTCATTAATATTATAAATGAATAATTTTTTAAAAGATCAAATATATTTAAGAAAATCAAGTGAAATATTATTTTATTGTGTTCAGTTTTTTCTTAAAATTTAAATCTAGTTAAAGCTCATATCCAACTTTTTTTTATTGCATCTAAGAGCTTTTCACTGTTGTCGTTCTGAACTGCATCATAAAATTGAAGAATTTTAGATGCGACAAGTTCTTTCTTATGCGTGATTGATTCCAAAGATATGATATCATCTTCAAATTAATCATCAATATTGCCTTCAATGGAGTTCGGAACCAAAATAAGTCACAAAAATATAAAAGTAACCAAAATAAGTCACTATTTTAATAAGTAACTAAAATAAATTTTGTAGAAGAAAAAGTTTCATTATATCCAATAATCTAAATGTTTTTCGTTGGTTTCATAACATTTATTTTTAATATATAACGAAACTTTTTCTTACACTTTATAAAGTGGAGTTTTTTCTTCCACTTTATAAATTGAAACTTTTTATTCCATTGTATAAGTGAAACTTTTCCACTTTATAAAGTGAAACTTTTCTTATACATTTTTATAAGAAGGATATTTTTCAGGTTGAAGAGTTTTGTCTAGTGTTGTCATAGAAAGTATATGGATTTATATGTTATTTAAAACGGAAAAAAAATATTTAAGTATGTACTTTATTTTTTTATATTGAAAAATCTATTTAAGGACGTTTATACATAGTTGATAGCACCTACAACATAAAGTCTTCTATATTTATTTATTTCAATCTAAAAAAATTGTCTTTCACACCTGAAGTTAAATTTCAATTTATTGGGATGACGAAATTATACATGACGGAAATATCATTTATCATAATTGTCCTCCCAAACAAAATGTTAAATATCCAATAAATGTATGATATCATATATTTATTTCATCAATTTATAAAAGAATGGGTTTAAATAGTATGATTATAATTTGATTATAGCCGAAAAATATACTACTTCATTTTTATCACAAAGACAAGTAAATTTTGTAGAGTGAATTATCTATAATGACAAATCGTTGACCGACTTTTTGAGGGTTCCAAATGACTATATAGATCAAAATTCAAGTTAACCACTACTTGAAATCTATGTTAGGAAAGGAGCCTCAAGAGTTAGTCAAAACAACGTTCTCCTTTATCAGTCGATGTTCATCCATAATTAGAAAAATCGTAATAGCATTGATGGATTTTTGATAAACCATCTAATGATTTTCATAAAATGATATTATCCAAAATATCTTAAAGGTAGAATGATTTTGATTTAAACAAAACTATCAATGAAAGTGAAAGTGAGCAGTAATGCTCAATCATTATATTTCATTAGTGTTTGTTGATTTTGTCAAATTTATTAAATTTATTTTAATTATTTTCTTATTATTAATATTTTGTAGCAGTTTACCTCAGCAAGATAGGAATATTGCTCAAAGTTGGACTAAATAATTATATGGTCAGTCCTCACACTTGAACTGACGAAAAAATTGTTGGGACATCCATAAATTTTCATTACTCGCCTACTTTGATGCAGGATGTTATCGCTATGTCTAACAACTTGTTTTTTTATTTGGACTAAGTTAATTGTATGAGCCAAATATTATATATTTTTACATATATAGGGAAAATACTATACAAAATTGAGCCATTGAATTGTGAATATTGATGAATTCGTGACCTTCCTATTTATGGATCCCGTCAGCTAGTGATAGTGATGATTGCCTAATGATGAGGAATCAAGAGATAATGTTCCATTTGACGGCATTCATTAGTAATGATGATTTTTGATCCCAATTGATCGCCAAGACCAATGTCCATGATGTCCGTTTAGTAATCATGAAAATTCCTATCTCTGATCATCTCTCGGATAGTCCAAATATCTTTGGTGATACACTGTAAATATACATCACAACGTACTTGCATGGACCAGACAGATTTCATAAATGATGGTTATTTATATTTGAAATTTTAGACATGTTATTCAATCAATAGAAGTAGTTGATGTTGAAAGGAGAGTTAAACTTCTACATTTGATGATTAGAGGGGTGCTTTGTTATTAAATCAACAAAAAACATGGCCCTTGTGTTTGTAGGCGTCCCTTGTAGTTAGGCCCCCTTTCCTTAGGAACAAGGATGTCGATTTAGGCTAGACTTCTTCTATGATTAAACATACTAACCGTGGAAAGTGACAGATTACATTAAAGAACATGATTTGACATTTCAGAAGTAAAAGAAACGGCCTTCTTGATCGCCAGTAGACTTTTGAAAGTCTGGTACTTGGAGGTCTTTTGCCGAGTTGCCCGAGGTTCATAAAGATGAAAACAACTTCAATCCTGGAACAGTAGTCAATTGTATGCTGATACGTCAAGACACACTAGTGGTGCAGAAATAGTCAAACACTAACCACCATGTGGGATATTAACTGAAAGATTATGATATTTTTCAAAAAAAAATCATGAGACAAAATGTTTCCCAACGTAAAGCTAGATCAAAAAATGATTTATTTATTTGCCCTGTGACCTCTTATTGAACACTATATATTTTAACTTTTGTTTTATTTATGATATATGCCTCTAATTATTTATTTATTTTTAATAGACTTTTGAAGTAGTTGTTTTACTAGTGTTGAAACTCCTGTTTACTAGTACGTGTAACCCTAATTTTATATACAATGAATTTGGATGCCTTCCTAATAAAACTTAAAATTAAGAGCCTGTTTGGCTCAGGATTAAAAGGCTGGGCCAAAATGACCTAAAAGATGTGATTTTTGCCTATTTAGTCTGTGTGGCAATACTGAAAAGAACTTTATTTTAAGTTAAACAAAAACTTATTTTTTAAGACAAAGTTCCGCTAAAAGCTTGGGGCTAGAGGGGCTTTTCTTTTTTAGCTTATAAGATGTTTAAGTTGACCAAATTGTTAGTTGTTGCCATTAATAGTTTTATACAATCTCCAAAGTAAAACATAACTCTAACATCTCTGTCTTCCATTTTGCCCTTTTACACGTGCATAGCACTTCAGCACTTTTATCCAAACACATAACTGCTTATTTTAAACAAATAAGTTTCACACTTTCAAAAGTACTTCTTTTAAAAGCTAGCTTGCTTTTATTAAGCCAATCCAAACGGGCCTAAGTCTAAGGTTGAAAGTAAACCAAACCAAAATCACATATTTCCCTACAAGTACAAGGCTGCAATCTTACCTATTTTTGCATCCAAAGCAACGAATATGAGTTGTATATTGTCGGGTTGTGCTACTCCAAAATTTCAATTTGTTTAGTGTGGGGCCGCTTGAAACTGTCGGATTGGGACCATCTTCAAAGTGAATTTTTTTTTGGAAGCAATGAAAAGAAAAGGGAGAGAAGGTGAATGTGAAGATGAAAAAGTAACATTTTATAAAGTGAAAGATTTTCTTCCACTTTATAAAGTGGAATAAAAAGTTCCATTTTATAAAGTGGAAGAAAAAGTTCCGTTATATATTAAAAATAAATATTATGACAGTAACGAAAAATATTTAAAAAATTGGATATAGTGGAACTTTTTATTCCACTAAGCTTATTTTAGTTACTTACTAAAATAGTGGCTTATTTTAATTACTTTTATATTTTTGTGGCTTATTTTGGTTCCCAACTCTCTTCAATGGTATCAACAATTTTTTCTTAAATCTGGGCCTCTAAACATTTTCACTTTTACTCAAATAATTCAACAACTTATTAAATCCATTTTATTGTAATAATCAAGATCATTAATTATGACCTCAAATTTATGAATGACGTTTTCACAAATGAATTTATTTAAATTCTCTGAAATTGCATCCCCGATCGAATTTTACATAGTCGAAAACAATTTGCAATTGTCTATTGTTGAACATTTGTTGTCCAAGCAGGAATCACAAAATTGATAACATCCAAAACATTAATATTTATTGGATCAGTTTTTGTCCACTTCATAGCTTTCTAATATCCTATGATAAAATCTGTTACAATAATACATCTTGAAAGCACTTATTATCACAACATCCCCCTCCCTCCATAAGATTCCAAATTTATAAGATATAATGATTTTTTGCTATATCTTGTTAAACTCTTATGCATAATATCTTTTTTATGTGAAATTAATAAATATGATGGATAAATTAAAAAAATACAATGATTTTGATTTTTCTCAATCCACACCTTAACCTATTCCCCAAATATCCATCGATTTACAATGAATAGTAATTCATATAACTTAAATAATAATCATTCCAAATTTACTAAAACAGTTTCATTGGGTCCACCGGATTTCATGAGATTCTTACGTTACCCCCCACTGCCCTCTTATAACCCCAACTTAAATGCTTAGTACTATTTGTGTAATTTTTGAATTCTTCACATTTAAACTTCCCTAGTCGACCAGTATCGACTTTTGAACATTCATAATTTTGCCCATCAATTTAGGAATCTCAAACATAATAGAAGATCTCCTCTCCTCCACATTGAAAGATGAAAGGAATCAATGAATAAAATTTGAGAACTACTGACAATTTTTTGTCTAGAAAACGTGTGATTGGCTTGATCTTGAGATTTCATTCATATTGAAGGAGAGTTCCTATTTCCTAACTTTTAATTTTAATTATTTTTCAGTTATGTTTAATAAACAATACTGACAGTTTATTTTAACGTTTTGGGTCCAACATTTCCTGATATGTTTGTAGGTTTTTTTTATACATAATTTAAGTTATTTTTAGATTTGCCTAATATGCAAATGTGAAAAACTGATTTAAAAGTAGATTTAATCAACTTTTAAGAGTTCGCTCGAATTAGTTTTAAAAAAGTAACTTTTAAGTAAAAAATAAAAAGTCAAATAGAAATGACTTTTCAGTCAAAAAATAAAAAGTAGGGGTGATCTACTTTTGATTTTTGACTTATTTTAAGTCACTTTTAACTTATTATAAGTCATTTTGACCTTGCCAAACACTTTTTAACTTATTTTAAGTCATTTTATACTTATTTTAAGTTATATTTTTTATATATTTGTCAAATATTTTTCGTAAAAACTTATTTAAAAGTAAGTTTGATCAACTTTTAAGCCAATTCAAACAGATTCTTAAGCCAATGCAAACACTTTCTGCAAAAAATAAAAAATCATTATAAAGATGTATCTTTGCAATTGAAGTTCTTGAATTTAGAATTGTCATTTTGACCCTTTTTGACAATTAATTAAGATAAGAAGTGCGTAAAATATTTGCGAATGATATGACATGATAATTAATTAAAAACTTACATGTGACATTTTAGTATAAAAGTAATACTTTTAAAATAAATTATAAAAAACAACAAATTTTTTAGTAAAATAAATAAAATTATTTTGAATTCGATACCAACATTTCCATATTACATCCCCCAAAAAAAAAAATAAAACCCTTCCTAACCCCCAAACCACCTTTTTTTTTTGTTATTCTATTCTAATCTTTCTTTTTTCATGTTTCGTTGTAAATTTGATTTTGAAAACCATCTGATCGATAATGAGGTGAGGTTCTAATAATAAATATTTCATTCTTAGTAATATTTTTTTCTTTCTATACCACCCTAGTGTTGTCGAACCATATTTTCCCACTTATTGTAATGCTCTTTTTTTACCAAACCATTACTTCGTGCTCCCTCAGTTTTACCCCCCTTAGTGTGCTGACCTGTTTTTTTTCTTGTCGTTTGTATTCTGTATAGAGTTTTTATATCTTTGCATCAGGTTTTTCCATCATGATTTGATTGGTGTTCGGGCCTATGCCACGACAGATACGACGCCGATAAGCACGGCCTTCACACTCCTATCCCTATTCCACACTTTTCTCCATCAATTTACCTGTTAAAACCCACACTCCTCCACGCGCTCCTCACACATGGCCTTGACTGAAGCACATCCCCTGTGTCCATCACATCCGTCGACCGTATCCAGTCTTAAAATGACAAAGCGAAACTCAAAATAAAATGTCTAAAATGAATAAAACTTAGTTTAATTGTCTAATTAAAATTGGTGTCAACTTTAGAGGGTCACAAATGAGTTCTACATTGAAAGTATTTACCATTTGAGGGAAAATACATAGTAGACGTTTGACCATGTGATACCATATCACGATATGATATTGTGAGATGGAATCAACGTTTGAACATGCGATTTCACGATGATTCCATCTCATGATTTTATATTTTCCAAAAACGTAATATGGAATCACCATGTGATTCCATATCATGATATGAGATATTTTAATATAAAAATTGATCCATAAGTTTATATTTTGTTAAACAACCCCATATCTACTAACCATTTAATTCATATGTAAATAAAATTTATAATCACATCATTACTTTTAAAATTTATTATTCTCACTGACATAAAACGCTATTTTCTACAAACATTATAGTCACTTTTAACTCATGCCAACCGATTGTAAAGCTAATCGATTATTAGTTTTCACATGGTCTAAAACTATGCCCCAACCAAAAACCTACAGAGCTCGCGAATGATATGACCAACAAATGATCATAAGAAATAACGAGGTTGGTTCGTCTTCTCGGTACCCCATAGATTCGATAAATGCAAGTTCAACTTGAGGAAGGAAATTGTTCGTTTATATGTGGGAGGATTATATAAAAAACTAGTACAATACAATGTAGTTCAGTTTTTTTATTAAAATTAATTAAGTGGAGAACAAATACCTCTGTACCAATTTATTATGCGATTTTATAATTTTTTATTTGATAAGATTGAATAAACAATTGGGTTTATTTTAATAATTTTACAACTTAAGGGATTCTTATGTTTATGAGAAAATATACAACACAAAAATTACATATCGCGTGTCCAAACAAAACTTCAATGTCATCATAGAATTTCATATCATGATTCCATATAGCATGGTCAAACAAACCCTTACACAAGACCTCTGGTTATAATAGTAATCTTATCTAATGCACTACATTCTTTGATAATTAATACATGTATCAAAATATGTTGGAACTATTTATAGAAAGATTATGCAATTACCTAAAATTTTGATAGCTAGAACATAATTAAACATAAACTAAGGTATAATTACTGTGAGAATGCAGAGTGAAAAAAGGGTAAATAATAACCTTGAAGAATAAATACCCTTTAATCCTCATAGATCCATAGATGCTGGTGGCTCACCTCGACCACTAGGTCACCACCCTCCTCAACTATTCATCACTAAGTCACATCTTCAAATCACATACTTTTTTTCATATCTTCACTTCTCATAACTTTGAAAATTTATTCGTTGCTCAAAATAAAAATCAAAAATGAAAATTAGAAGAATCACACTTTAGACTATTCATTAATGGAGTAGTTACTAAGTAATAGATTACATTAATGGAGAAGAATCATTAAAGGAATCATTTGGTAATAGACCCTTTGATGAAGAAGAACCATTTATTTAAATGTTATAATAGCGAAGAAAGAAGTAATTTTTAGTGATAGAGTTTTTCGTTTGTATTTAGCTTTAAAGAACAAATTTTTCTGGTGTTTAGAATTTCGAGAAAGTTCGAAGATACGGTAGTCATCAAATCTGCTGAAGCTTTCAAGGAAAAAGAAATGGGGGAATGAATAATAAAGAGAAAGGGAGAAGATGAAAATATAAAACAAAAAGTAAAAAATAAAAGAAGAATTAATTATTATGTAAAAAAAAAGGTAATTATGTCGGCAGCGCTTGTTGTGCCTCTCTCTCGCGCCGCGTTGGGTATATATATATTATAATATATGATATATATATAATATATATATATATGAGATATATATAGATATATAATATATTTTCACTAAAACAATAATCGAGAAACACTTTCTAGAAAACTTGTCGTCAAACCCTAATTTTGTCGGAGATATGGCCGCCTCCATCGGTGGGGGCTGGGCCTCCATCGGTGGGGGCTGGGCCAATATCACCATTTTTAATGGAGGAAACTCTGAAAATGACCTGACTTACACAGAAGTTATTAAACCTCATTCTCCCTCTCAATAAAATGCTATACCTTTGAACAAATAGTTTATCTACATGGGGAGCTAAGAATTGTGTGGGATGAAGAAGAGGTAAATCAAATGATTATCAATGAAGATATCAGCATGGTTGATAGGAAAATTTTCCTAAGGATGGCCTTATATTCAGGATCTACGACGACTCATTCCGAAGCAATGTGATTTAAAGGGAGAGGTGAACGATTGGGCTACTGAGTAATAATCATATATAGATTAGGAGAACACGACTGGATGATTATGTGAAATTATTGTTTAAGCCCCAATTCTATATCACTCATAATTATTGGTCATATCTAATGCACACATTCAAATGGGACCCATGCTTCAATTCGGTAGAGGAGACATCAAAATCAATTGATTGGATCTCTTTTTGAGCATTGACCCCAAATTTCTTTGCGAAGGAAGCAACGTTTTCATTGGTGAAAACAATTGGGAAACCCTTGCAAGTGGACCTAGCTACTCAAAATAAAACCACATCAAGCCGTGCAAGGTCAAAATAATTTTTTTTACTTGGGAAATTTTCAAAAAGAATCAGCATTAGGATGAAATCAAGGGAAGTAAAGGAACGATGGATACATATCAAATATGACTATATACCTAAGTAATGCAAGACATATAAGTTTTAAGGTCATAATGAAAATGAATGTTTTATCATTCATCCGGAATTGTACCCAAAGGAAGAGGCAAAAGTCGAACGACAATTAGATGAGCGGAAGGATAAAGGTGAAGAAGGTGGCACAACAAAAGAAATAAAACGAAGGGGAGATGGAGTTTCAATTGTCGATCTAGTAAAGAGGGGGATGCTTTAGGAGCAGAAAGAAAAAAATTATATCAAAGGGGGAAGACAATCATATAAGGGAATGATGGAAAAACAGTAGATTCCTAAGTCACAACCGAAAAACAAGGGAAACAACATGTAACAAATTTGGTGTGATTGATGATGGAGAATGAGGTGACAAGACAAAACAAATACGATAAAACACAAATATTTATGGAGCAACAAGGCATTCAAGTAGATGACCAACCTGAAGGAAGAGATGGGGGACATTCAAAAGAATTATATAACAAGAATGCACAAGCCTCAATAAATGATGTCGATAAGAAAGATTTGGTCTATTTAAGGCAAGTGGTCGGACAACACCCCTGAAAAAAGAAATAGAACAGAGCCTGGCGAACGAAGATGAAATGGGTAGTAATGTTGCAGTACTTAAGATAAAGTAGGTGCAAAAATAACCTGAGACAGAGAAATTGATAGATGAAACAGAAGAGAAGAAAGCTGACACGATAAACATTATGTAAGACAAGGAAAACAATGATAAACAAAATTCAAAGGATGATGAAAACATAGATGTTAATGTAGAATATATGAGCAACAATGGTGATTTATCCCCAAGGCAGATTGATTGCCTGAAGTCCAAAAGCAAGAGGAGTGCAAAACACATTCAAACTCAATCTCAAATAAATACAATGAGTAATATGAGGTCCTCTTGTACATTGAATTAATGATTACTAAGGCCATTTTTTGGTCTATTAGGTCTATGAGAACTTAAAAGTCTTTTGAGCATTTAATAGACCTACAAAACGACATCATTGTTCTTACATAGCTTTATTAGAACCTTTTCAAAGCCCATATGAGATTGAAGCGTATAGACAAAAATTGGGTCTTGCTAATGCATGAGTGAATATTTCAGCAAAATTCTGAGTCTTCTGAGAAGATGATTGGGTGGAGCTAGCTTCATCATACTCTGTACAACAGTTAACAATTCGGTTCCAATTAAAAGAACCGGACGAATGTTTTTGGTTAACGGTGGTGTATGCAAGGTGTAGTTCCCTAGAACGACTTGAATTATGGGAAGATTTAGAGAACATTGTGAACTTATCTAATAGTCCTTGGTTGGTGGGTGGGGATTTCATTACTGTAGTGGATGATTATCCTAACAAGAGAGTATATTTTGCTCATTGTATTAACGCTTTTTCATTGAATGAACTAAAATTTGTTGGAAGCTGTTACACTTGGTGGAATGAGAGAATAAAAATTGACTGTATATTCAAAAGACTTGATAAAATTTTGGCTAATTCATGGAGCTACTCCCTAATAGTGAAGTGCATCATTTAATTAGGCAAAGATATGACCATGCCTCATTACATTTAATTTGTAATGACTCACATGAACAAGTGGTTAAGCCATTTAGGTTCTTGAATTTATGGACCAAGCACAAAGATTTTATGAAGGTGGTGAAGAAAGGATGGGCGAAAAAGATTACACGATATCCTTTATTTATTGATCACTCCAAATTAAAGAAGATTAACAAAATCTTATCATAGTAGAGTAAGAGTACCTTTGGATATTTTTTTTTTCAAAAAATCTTCATAGTGGAGGTCTTCGTGAGAGCAAAGAAAGTACAGTTGGAAATCTCACCCACTAAAGAAAACAGGTGTATCCTTAGTAAGGCGAAGATAGAATTGAAAAGATATCATCATATAGAAGAAGAATATTGGAGGCAAAAAGTAGGAATTAAATGGTTCAAGGATGGACATAGGAACACAATTTTTTAATTCATATGTCTAAGGCAAGAGAAGGAAGCTACAAGTTTAAGAAATTCAGATAAAATAGGGAGATATAATTAACAATACTTTGAATATTGGTTAGTAAACCAATAATGTTCTTAAGGAGAAGTACATGGAAACTTTTGAAGAGTATAATCTGGTGGTGCGGGATTGCATATCGACATCGCTCACTGAAGGAGAGAATAAGGAAATGGACAAAATGCCAACCAAAGAGAAGATGAAGCATGTGATTTTCTCACTAAACAGAGACAGATTTAGTGGACAAGATGGGTTCTTGGGATACTTATACCAATCATGTAAGAAAACAATTAGAAAAGACATTACAAATATAGTGAAGACATTCTTTTATGGGCATGAGTTACCTAGGTATGTGACCTATACTAACCCAATACTCATTCCTAAGAAAGAAGAGGTCAATATCTTCGTAGATTTAAGACCTAGCAGTCTAATTACATTTACTAACAAGATCATTTTGAGATTGTTGCATGAAAGAATGTTAATGGTGCTGCCGATAATTATTTCTTTACCCCAATAAGGTTTCGTGAAAGGAATGAGTATAACGGAAAATGTATTACTCACACAGGAGATAATCAGAGATGTTAACGGAAGAAACAAGATGAACAATGTAGTGGTGAAGTTGGATATGACAAAGACGTATGATAGGGAGTCCAAAAAATTTCTAGTAAGGGTGTTAAGAAGCTTTGGGTTTGTTGAGAGAATAGTAGATATGATTGTGCCACTAATAAGAAATAATTGGTATTCTGTCCAAATAAATGGATATATATGTCTTATTTCGATCATCCAGAGGACTCAAGTAAGGGGATCCACTATCACCCACATTATTCATTGTTGCGAAAGTTTTGGCAAGGAAATTGAATAATTAATTTGTTTCATGAATAAAATTTTATAGGCTACAGAATGCCTAAGTGGATCCCTAAGATAAATCATCTCACATATGCTGACAATATTATACTATTTTTCTCAAAGCATGGTGGATCAATGAAGAAGATGATGCAAGTGCTACGAGAAAATTAATTGATGTCTGGATATATTAGTAATATAGTAAAAAGCCTATTGTATCTTCATGAGAGCACACTGATAAAGGTGTACAATCGCATTAAGAAGATTACAGGTTTCAACCAAGGTTTAATTCCTTTTGTATATGTGCTTCCCTATTTTTATGGTGGGAAGAACAAAAATCACTTTGAAGAATTAATCAAGAAGGTCATGAAAAGGTTAGCCTATGGAGACATAAATTATTGTCATTTGGGGGAAGATATATCTTTATTACACATGTGTTACAATCTATGCATGTATTTATGCTCTCGTCCATGAATCCTTAAGCCATCGTGATTAATCAACTATAAAAAATCTTCGCAATTTTTTTGGGCTAATGCTACTAGATCAAGAAACAAGAATTGGGTGTCATGGGAGTGTCTTATCCTAGGGAAGAAGGATAAATTGTCCTTAGATTGGATTGAGGTGATTTTTGGTAATATAGGTCTACGGGTGTGGTATAGGGACCGTAGAACAAATCAAAAGTCACAGGATTGGATCATAAGGATTATCCATATTCTAAATCTCTAGTCGAGGTTCAACGATCAAAAGTGAAAATCTAGGGTTTCAAGCTTCAAAGTCTTCTCCTTTTCTTTCTTTGCTAGGATTTGATATCAAGGTAAACAAGAACTCACCAATGGATCCCTTTCATCCATTTTGTTCCAAAAGATCTTCAATCTCTAATGTCAATTTCACCTGATTCTCATGGGGTTTCATGTCAATCTTCATGGGTCTAATTTATTATGATTCAATTGTTGATTTTATACCTTATTATGCATGATTTGACTCAAATGCATGATTTATAATTGATTTAATATAGACCCATGATTATACATTGATTTTTACGTATGAAATATGAAATTATGATTATGAACTTGATAAAAGATATTTATGCATTTTTTATGAAATGATGAATTGGGACTTAAAGGATACTTGTGAAAGTTTTTTCTCACAATTGAAGGAAAATCATGATTTAAATGCTTAGGAAGGAAAGTTTTTATGAACTACAATATAAAATCATGATTTTGAAAGAGCTATACTTATATGATCTTATGACTTGGAATAGTAGTTGATTATTCCCTTTCCTTATAATGTTATGCTTTTGTAATTGTCTTTATCTATTCATAGGGATTGAACTTAACACCACGAGTATTTCAGATGGAGTCTCAAAAAGGATAATTTCTAGTAGCTATCTCTAGTTCCAAACTATGTGCCCAGACAGGTTGTCTTAAATGACTTACTTAGTGGGTTCATATAGCATTCATGATATGATACTAGTTCTTTCACTAGCAAGTTAACTCCCTCTTTTCGGTGTAAGGGTTACACCAGATTCAATGGTATGAGTTACATGGTGTATTGTCGGTCAAAACTATTATCCCACAAAAGAACAGTGATTTTTTCCTAAAGCTTCCTCTTATGTCTTTATACTAGTGCAATGCCCTTGTTTTAATATTTAAGACTTTGCTTTAAAAAACTTTACAATATATTTTACTTGGTCATGCATTACACGTTTTAAGCCTTCATGCTATCATATCTACGCTTATGCATGCTCTCCATACTTAGTACATCCATATCACTACTGCATGTCTACGCCTATATTGTTTCGTAATATAGGACCCAACGCTCCTCCACCTGGCCGTACTTAGGTGGATTGGTTTCCTTTTCTAGTTGGTGAGTCCTCATGGTTCGAGGGTAGACCCATCAAGTCATTTTCTCCATTGTCTTTACTTTCAATTATTGTACGTGATGTATGAGTTACGTCTCAACCCTCTTATATTGTATTAGAGGCTTTTTGTCATGATCGGAGTTAGATTATTTCAACATTTATGTTTCAGTATTGCACTTTGAGTTTCATATCATTGGGATCTTCTTATTTATCTTAATTTAAGTTGATTACATCATATTTATGTTAAACGTCTTGTGTAAGGCCCCCCGAGGTGCTATTTTTCATGTCACACCTAAGGGGTACTTTGGGTCGTGACACTTCTCAGTTGATATATTAAATTTTATGCTTTGGAAAAATCTATAAGATATTGAATAATTTAAATAGAAAGGATAAAATCCATAGCAATAATGCATGTCTGTTCCTATATTGTTTCTTAATATAGGACCCAATGCTCCTTCACCTGGCCCTGACCATACTTAGGTAGATTGTTTTGCTTTGCTAGTTGGTGAGTCCTCATGGTTTGAGGGAAGACCTATGAAGTCATTTTCTTTATTGTCTTTACTTTCAATTATAGTATGTGATGTATGAGTTACGTCTCAACCACAATTATAATGTATTAGAGGCTTTTTGTCATGATATGAGTTAGATTATTTTAGCATTTATGTTTCAGTCTTGCACTTTGAGTTTTCTATCGTTGAGATCTTCTTATTTACCTTCACTTAAGTTGATTACATCATGTTTATGTTTAACGACTTGTGTAAGGGCCCTCTAGGTGCTATTTTTCATGTCACACCTAAGGGTACTTGGGGTCGTGACACTTCTCTATTGAGTATATTAAATTTAATGCTTTGAAAAAATCTATAAGCTATTGAATAATATTTATTAGCAAGGTACAATAAACACAAAAAGATAAATTGTCTTTTGATTTTTCAAACTGGACACGTGTTGTTAAACAATTATTTTTTAAATAGTGGACAAGTAAAACTCGAGAAAGAGAGTAACTATTTGTTGAATTACCATTTCAGAAATAAAGTTTAATCATCTATGAATAAGGTTTTTCAAATTTCATATATGGAGTATAGTGTTTTTAAATGTTTTCGGGGCAACTCCCGAGGCAGGGCGTATAAAAAATGCTCTGGGGCCCAAATAGAAGGTGTAGATCCATAAGGTGCAAGTCCTTGAACTTGGATCGCATGTTTTGAGCGTAAAAACGTAAGTCCTAAGCATAACGCCGGAGCGTTCTTTATTTATTTAAAAAATAACCACTTTTACTCTAAATCACATTTTTTTAGTTATTGGTATAATGATATTGATATTGTATGTTATATTTTTCTTTTTTAAGTTCTAGTGATTTCTTTTTTAAAATCTACATATAATATAAAGTTAGGTAAAAGAAAAGTGACGTGTCACCTCTCTTTGGCTCGGGATTATACTAATCTTTTTCTCTCTTTTTGCCTATTTTTTCTTTTTTTTTTAAACATAATTGTACAAAAATGAATGTGTCAATTACTACTCCATTTGTTCATATTCTTAAATATAAAAACGTAATTGTCTTTATTTCCATGACTCTCCTTGCTTTTGATAATTATAACTCCTAATTCATACTAATTGTCATGTTCATAATAACTTTTGATATTTCATATTATGTACTACAAATAGAGGCATTAACAAAAAATTTCAAAATAAATGATCAAATTTATAGTAGAGCTAGAGTTTAACGGAAGCCTGCTCATCTTTTTGGCCAAGAATCTCATTATTTTTACACTATAAAATAGTATCTTATAGCTTATATATTGCTTATCATTTTATTTTTTTTAACTTCAAATGAAATTTGATTATTTTATTGCAGGTGTTTTCTTTGTTGAATGGAAAAAATTCATCTTCTTCATGATATTTGACAAACTGATCAAATTTTAATCAAGCAATTGAATGAGTAAAATCTAAACAGGATCCTACAAGATTATTGACGAAAAGGTATAATTAATTTTCTTTTTTTATTTACATGTAGTTTTAGTGTAAGAACTAAAAAAAAATTCAAGTATTGCAATTTTTTTTTTATCAAAAGCTCATCGTGAAATTGCTAAAAAGTTGTTTTTAAAATTTTCTCTAGTGTAAAACTTAATGGTCTTTATTTTAATTACTCGTGTAACATTTTATTAGATAACCTCTAAAATAAGTTGTAGCCATGTTCATGTTGGTATTATATATTGTAGACCTATAAATAGAGATATTGCAATACTTTGTTGAAATGAACACCTTAGCATTTTAAGTTTTCATGTTTTCCATACTTATTATATTGATGCTTTGATTTGACTTGAAAGAAGAAGATGAAGGCTATTGAATGGTGATTGTGCCTTGAGGAATTGACTAGAGCTCGAAAGATTGGATATTGATTTCATATATTTTTAAATGGCTAAATGATTAAGTCATCCAAATAATGTTGTATTATTTATCTATTTCATTATTTATTTATTTTAGTTCTCTCATGATTTCTCTTTATTTTGTATTTTTTATATGAAGTTTTAATTGTCATAAATTTATAATTTATCTTGGTTCAAAATAGTATCTAATGACTTTGTTGAATATATATAAAAATAAAAGTTATTCTGTTCATATAAGAATACAAAAATATTTTTGTGGGAGTTTCTCTAACCGACAACCATCACTTAAGAGGTATTGTGATGATATATCATTTTGCCTTACGCTGCTAGGGTCGTCCCATACCTTGTGGGGGTATAGAATCTCACTACTAAGTGGATCCACTAGTTTATGCTAAAAAGTACTAATGAATCATCTAAAAAGTATGATCCTTTTCAACTCATGATGACTACATGGTTTATGAGGATTGAAAGTTGTCTGAACTCTCCCCATATCGGTGCTCAATACTACTCCCAAAAAAATACTAGCTCATATATTTAAAAACATAGCTTCTTTCTATGGTTTGAAATAATTGCTCAAAACTTATATCAAATGCTCTCTTGGAAATCAAAGTTCTCTCTCTTGCTTAATTGTGAAAACATTTGTTCTTTACTGAAAACTAGCTCATAGCCTCTATTAGAAATCGGTGTTTTTCTTTCTTGTTTAAATGTGAAAAAATTTACTATTTGGGAATAAATATTGAAAAAATGAACTTCAATCTTTACTCTTTACTCAACTGAAGTCTAAAAAAAAAATTGAAGCATTTATAAAATACTTTTGGAAAACTCAATGAACTTCTCTTAACTTGAATCTTAACTTTCTCTAAATTTAATTATGAATTCAAGACTCATGATCTCATGTTATGGATGATTTCATATTGTTTAGATGTATCTTAGAATGTAGAAATAAACTAGAAGACATAGGTACATATCAAGGGAACTCTTACGGAAAGAAGTGGGAAAGGGTAGAAAACCTGATGTCCGGCGCCAGAGGCAAAACTACAGAACTAGGGATGGGGCACACTGGCTGGCGCGGCGCCTCAGATCTCAAACTACAGAAAATTTGTTGGGGTGCTTTGGCTGGCGCGGCGCCCCACCCCTTTTCTCCAAAATTCTTCAATTTTCTTGCTCGTTTTTCAACTCTAAACCATCTAGATTCGACTGGTTCTTTCTCCAAACACTTAGATTCGACTACAAAACAAAAATATACAAGAATATACTCAAAACAACATCTAATTTCATGAATCTAACTCAAGAAACTTATCAACAATTTCAACAATCAAGAACCCAATAAAAACTTCAACACAATTCATCAAGAACTCAATTTCTATACTTTCAAGAACATAATTTCGCTGAAATAAATCATGGTTGACACGTGGGTGAACTAACTAAACGCTATGTGATATCACATATCTCGTAGGGATCAACCCTTGGCGAAATCCACAAGCAAATCTTCAAGAACGCGACGATTCTCATCTTCTTTTCTCTTGTGTCAAAACACTAACTTATTTTATGAAGTGTAAACTGAATCGAATCAATTGTGACCCTAAAGTAATTATCAAAAATGAATTTAATTAATTGGGTAGTGAATAGACCGTAATACCCTTCGAAAATCCGATTTTGACTTTTCTTATCTAAATAGCCCAACTTCAAATAGGCATATTTCCCTCAAACAAACTCAAAATTGATCAAACTCGGTGACATTAAAAAGATATTTTGAAGATATTTTCTACGGTATTTTATAGGCCACCTAACTCATCCTGATTTAGGAGTTATGATTGTTTTAGTTAGCTTAACATTGTCAAACTTTTCAAATTTGATTATTTCCAAAAACAGTCTTTCTAATTCTAAGTCTTTCTAGTAATGGAGGTGTTACATATGCCTTGCCTTTTAAAACACTGAAAGAGTAT
This sequence comes from Solanum habrochaites, assembly GCA_027704765.1. Lineage (NCBI taxonomy): Eukaryota > Viridiplantae > Streptophyta > Magnoliopsida > Solanales > Solanaceae > Solanum > Solanum habrochaites. Next base: position 10,685,872 of record JAKWJA010002491.1, read on the forward strand.
TTAGGACGAGACTAATTATGAACAATCTAGGATTTCAATTTTGAGTTGTAGATGATTGATTTTTTCTTAGATTTCATATTGGACACATTGAGTAGGATACACATATCAATGCAAAACAAAAGGCCCATTAGCTTAGTTGGTTAGAGCGTCGTGCTAATAACGCGAAGGTCGCAGGTTCGAGACCTGCATGGGCCAAAACGTTTTTTCTATTTTTTCTCGGATTGTTTTATTTTTATTCTCTATGTATCAAACTTTCACATCACCTACCGTCCTACATATACCAAGCCAAATAAAGTCAGCAAAAACAAATATTTATTATGGTGTGAATAAATATTGATTCATATTATATAATATTTATAATTTTTTTATAAATTAAAAAGTGTTTTAAAATACAGGGGCGTAAGATGAGATATTTTACTTAGCATGGAATAAGACGCAAGTCATGAGACATGAGGGGTAAGTCCTAGGAATCTCTAAAATTTTAAATTACAATATAATAAAATAATGTTATAACCCAAAATTATAAAAATATATTAGGAATCTTTAAAATTTTATAATACAATATAGTAAAATAATGTAATAACACATAATTCTGAAAATACATTAATGGTTTAACATAATTACAAACATGAGAGAAGAATTTTAGAATAATTTGAATTAAGACGGAAAGTCATCCTTAAGTTTTCACATGGACAAATGGTCCTTCATGTTTGTAATATTGGTAATATTTTGATCCTCTATCAAATTTTTATCTATTTTTTAACATTGAATTTATCCACAATTTATTACATCTCAGATGCCAACATGTTCTTAGTTCATCTTCAATAATTTTTTTACCGAATAGAACAAGGTGTAATTCTTCTCACATTCTCTATTTAGAGTTATTATTTCTACAAAATATATAAAAAGACGATTGAACATTCAACACATGCAATTATGCACAAAATCAACATTAAAAGAATAGGGAAAAACTTGCGGAAGGACCAAAGGTGCACCAATATTGCAAACATAAGGGACTATGAGTGCATTATATGAAAATTCAAGGATGACTTTAAGTTTTAACCTAAAGATAAGGAATTACTTTGGGCTTTTTCTCCAAACATGATTAAAGAAATTCATTGAAAATAAACTTCTAACATGATTTCACTAGTATAAATAATGTAATGATAATATATATTATGAGATGCAAATTAACTCGAATATCTTAACTTTCCAATACTAAGAGAATCATTATTTCTAAAAATATATTACTATACTATATAATTTACCCACCTAAAATATAATAATTAATAAAACTTATTAGTATTATGATAAAAACAACACATCACCATAAAAAATAAAATTACTTTCAAATAATTAAATAAGAAAGTGTGATAATTTTGAGACACATGACAAACATGAAGTCTAATTTGATAACTGAAGAAGTCAAATTTTGATAAATAGAAAATATTATGTAATATATTGTCACCCTCACAGTGTTACTGGATTGTTAATATGCAATACTACAACTTGTTATTTGAGACCCTCTCAATTTTCTTATTTTTATAATTAAGAAATTATATTAAATAGATATTACTGAATCAAAGATAACCTAATAAAAACATTCTCTTTCGTCTTAGGGTTGAGTAAATTTCTTATGAGTGTGCCTATTGCCACATTAAAAAATACACAAGAAAATCTTTTTGACTATCATAATTAATACTACTAATTGTGTGAGTTCGTTTTAGCTCACAAAGAAGTGAACACAGAGTTTGTGGACTAAAAAACATATGAATAATACTCAGTAATGTAATTTGACACATTTTGTTTTTGTTTTGTTTTGAAATATCATATGCCGTTTAACTTTTGATATAACAATTTTTAGTAAATTTATAAATTATAATACAAAACAAAACAATCAAATCAAACAATAAAAATATTATTTAACAATAACAAATAGTACAGTCTAGTCAAACATTATATCTATCCTACAATATAATAAAATACTGTACATTAAGAAACAATGAGTAACAATGATCCAAACATAGTGTTAAAGTAATAAACATGGATATTTAAGTGGAAACTTTCTTACTTAAGAAGGAGAAAACCACGACCTGCCATACAAAATTTCTCAATTTACTCCGCTAACTTGTAAAAATATAGACCTTGATAATCACAAAGGACTAAACTCTTAAGCCTACAAACTTGTAACAACTCTATTACAAGATCTAGATCAAGTGCCTCCATCAGCTTCCATAATTTGTTAATTAAGAATATTGGAATATAGCAAAACTTCTTAATTCCACCTTTGTCCTCAAATTCAACATGCAAGTGTTTAAACCTAAATAATGACTAACTTTACCTCCTTTCTATTTTGTTTATAGTAGTAATAGGAATTCTAAATAATCTTATTATTGATTTGATTGCATGTTTAAACATTTTTCAAGTGAGTACATCAAATCTAGTTATGCACACACGTGCATTTAATTGCTCTTGTCTATCACTTGGTCTTTGAATTTGATGCATGTCTGTTCCAGTGGATTATTTATTTATATTCCTTTAACAACCAAAGCAGTGATCTATAATGCAAATTTTAGATCACAATCTGAAGTGTATTATTTGATTCCCATTGAAATTTGGGTTTGAAAATTGCAGTATTGAGGGTCTAACAACCGGCAAAACAACACTAAACTGGCAATTTTTTTTGGGTTTCGAGACATAATATATATTGTTCTATAATTATTAAAAAATAATGTATTATCCATTGAATATGGAATGATTATTGCCAACTTGCTAAGATACTTTGTGGGTCTAAAATCTAAATGCCAACTTGCTAAGATACTTTAAGTTGTGCTTAGACTCATGATAAAATTATGATCTCTAATCATGCTAATGGGACGTACTGTCCTAGAAGGTACGTTTTAATATCTTACACTTATCGATTCAAAAATTTTAGTCGAGTATTTTTTATTGAGAAAAGAAATCTTACACAATTAATATTAGTAGTATGAATCATAAAATAAACCTTTTTCTATCCTACATAAAGAATTTTAGGTGTTGTATTATTGTAATGTGTGTATTTTTTTAACTTCTTGATTTTGTCATAATTATATATTGAGATCATATAGGTTACATTGCATTAGTCATTTATACTCCGCTTGGATCATTGTTACCTATTGTTTCATAATGTATTGTATTATATTGTACTATATGGTAGATAAAATGTTTTACTAGAGTATATTTTTGTTGTTGCTTAATAACATTTTTATTGTTTGGTTTGACTATATCATACTATATTATAATTTATAAATTTACTAAAATATCCTTAATTATTCTCGGGTAGTAGGTTTGACTAGCTAGAATTAGCATAAAAGGTAAAATAATATTATGAAATATTATGTAAGGATATGATTAGAAAGAGAAATTACGTAACAATGTGAACACACCAAATGAGTTGTTCCATAAAATGTGGGTTTTTGTTGAGTTCGACACTTGGACTCATTTAGGAATTTGTTTATATAGGTTTAGTGCCCTCAATTGCTCAATTAGTGTCATGAACTGATGAAAAATCGTTGATTTTTAGGTATACGGATTAAAGAACAAAGCAAGGACATTTATAGGCAAAAAGGACAACATAAGCTGAAAAAGAGAGAGAAAAACAAGCCTAACAATCGCCAAGAGAACTCGGCGATTCGCCAAGTTGCCCCTCGATCGCCTAAATTTACAAAACACTGAGTCTGAAACGGGAAGAACTTAGGTGGACTACATTCCTTATCGGCGAAGAACGACCATGTCGCCAAAAGTGTTGATTGAGACCGAGGTGTGAATACAAATTGGGGAGCTAAAAGACTAAAGGACGCATTGCGGAAATGATTAGCGACTCCGATCTAGATCACCTAAAATTACAGTGTGTGAACGAGGAAAATGTGAAGAAAGAAGGCGAGAGGAAAGGACGATCAACAAGTCGCCAAACGATTGGTGAAACCCGACTTTCCTCACCTACTGGACCCAAAAAAGCCACACCTTAGATTAGTATAAATTGATTTTTGGAAGAGAGAAAAAATATTCTGAAATTGTGATAACAAAAGAAATAGAGCAAAACATTGCTATTGTTGATTTTGAGTAATTTTAGCAAAATTTTTCAATCGGGTATTGTAATAAAGAAGATATTATTCATTTCAAGACTTTCAATTTTCAAATACCCAGCTATGGAGCATGTGGTAGGTATCAAATTTCATCATTTTACGATGATTGGCTAAAACCCCAATCTTGGGGGTTTGACAATGTAACCAATTATTGTGTTTGACTTAATGGGTGTTAGTAATTTTTGACTTATGGTGTTAATTATAAATGGGTCGAAATTTTTACTGTGGTTTAACTCATGTATTGTATGTTTAGTGCTATATACCTCAGAGTTTTGTGCTTGCTTGAGAGAGAAGTGTAGAGATAAGGTAGTAGCTTACCATTCATATCTAGCGGGCCATGACGGTTTTAGCTTAAAAAAGTGAAACTCAAGATTCAACCATTGTATCTAGCTGAGAGAGTAGATTTGAGATTTTGGTCTAGTCTTCTTATGAAATGCATTTACCTTCGAAAGAACTCTGTGGAAATTAAGGTAATTGTTTGAGAGAAAAGTGTCTTACCAAAAGTCCATCCTACCCATGATGAATTAACAGTTTTGGTTAGTGATTTGCACTCGTTGAGTTGAACTTCGCAATTGCTTAGTCAATCCCCCAAGCATCGTCTCCTTATTTGATTGTTCCTTGTTGATTGTTGAAGTGGTTTTGTAGTTTATAAGTTGCTCGCTTGAAATAGTGACTACGTCTTTGAGTTTGGGTCATAGTTTCCTGAAACTTTTATTCCTTCAACTACAAAAGTCGTCGTTATAACTTCATAATCGAATTTAAAATAGAACTACTCCCTGTAGGATCATCCCCAAATCATTTGTTGGATTTTATACTAATCTACGATCGTTGAACACCTAGAATTGGATGAGGTTTGCTTGAAATTTTAAATCAAATGGTGCCGCTACTGGGGAGTAGTGTTGTTTAAAGTTCCTTTTATCGAAGTTTAACTTATGAATTTGTTGATTGTAGTTGAATTGATTCAAATTGTATTGTGTTTGTGTTAGTTGTGCGAGCAGGAGAGAGAATGAGTGAGATAGATATGAATGGTAGTCAAGCAGGTCACTAAGATGATATTTATGATGTTAATACTGTGCTCAACTCAATCTAATTGGGTGGAATTGGTGCAATTGGCTTACTTTCAGTCGAAAATGATGTTATATTTGATGTCATGAGCATAATTCGTATGGAGGGTTACCACATTAGAATATGAGGAATTTTATATATGTTTGCAGCCCGTTTTTATTCAAGAACGTGTCGCAAGAATCAATCTGGCTCAGGTTATTTCCATTATCTCTGACAGGGGAAGCTAGCAAATGGTTGTCACATCCGGGTTTACCCTCTAGACGTAACCGGCACTGTCATCCTCTTTGAGAACTATGACTAGCCCTTTAGTCTCATGTCATTACATTCATAAGTTTAAATTTGCGAAAAAATTTAAAATTTTCATTACATCTACTTGGAGGTTTACATAGACCTCTACGAGACCAAAACATGCTAAAAAGGGACATTTAGTTAAAACATGTCATTTTACCCTTTGAAAGTCTCATTGCAATAGCGCTAAGCAAGTCATACAATTCAACCAACATGGTTTCTACACTCAAACAGTAGAATGTTATACCACATAGCTTGAACTCATTGATCTACGAGAACCCTATCATTAATGAATACCATCACAAGCGATGATTAAGAGATGAACATATCATAATCAGCAAGACAATACTCTGAACCCTCATCAAGTCAAGAGTGCAATGGACGCCAAGGAAATGCCCCATAACTTACTCAAATCAAGTAGCCTCACAAGAAACATAACCAATGGCAAAACTTCAATAAATCAACTTTAAGAATGCATTATGAGCATACTTTATGTATATAATCAAGTTCCACTCTCAAAGGATAATCCTTATCATACAAACCATATCATATTTATACATCCATCAGATATCATCATTTACATCATGATCTATAATAACATAATATTAACGTCCTAAAGCTCCCATCAAGGCGAACTAGTTGGCAAGGCAAATTAGAGTCCATACCTCTAGAAACTAAGCTAATTTAAACCTCTCAAGTCACATTAGTTAGTTTATACTTAAGCTAATTCATTTAGTTTATTAAAGAACACTGCCTTAACCGACATAGACACTTGAGCTAAATGTGGTGAATTCGATATCATAAGACCCTACTACCGATGGAAGGTCTCTACCGATAAGGTAAACTAACATAAACATAGCTTTCAGGTGGACTTCACTAGCTAGCATCCATGGTATGGCAACATAGTGTATGGAATGGGGAAAGGAAATTATGGAAAATATCAGTCGACAACCCAATTTGGGTCTGAGGCATCACCCATTGAGAATCGTAGTGACCCTCCTTTCTACTTGGAAAGCGTGGTGACTCCTGACGTAAAGATAATTCGGTGCTATGATGGGTCCCTTTTTAAAGTCTTTAGTGTTATAAGTCTAATAGTTTAGGGCATAAGCGCTTAGTCATGTATAATCATCATCTATCATGAGTGCAGCGAAAAAGGGCTGCCTGCGTGAGCGGAAGGAGGAGATGGCCGGCGGCATCACGTTAAGGGCAGAGAGAGGCTGTGTCGGGGAAACACGGGCACGAGCACGCACGAGGACAAGCGTAGTAGTTTCGTCCGTGGGACGTTACGGAACATTGATATATAAACATCATCGTTCTTATAACATTACCACCCGAATCAACCTCCACAACCCCAATAGTAAAGACATTCAATCAGCTTAGTACCTCTTTGAACAACTTCCGGGACGTCGTGGACGTTATTGGACGTTTTGGTTTCTTAAAACTTACTAAAATGACCTATATTTATTAATGCACTTAACAACAGTAATTTAGACCCTCATGAAACCTACGTTAGGGCGCTCTAAGAATCGTCTTGGATTTTTCAAAGTTGTTAACATTATCCCCCCTTAGGAATATTTGTCCCCGAAGACATTTAAAATTCATTTTGAAAGGAGGAATAGACACAAGACTAGCATACCAACAAATCAGCAATATTAAATCAATATAAATTAATATTAATGTACACCAAGGCCATGCAAAAAATTCAATTACTACATATAAGACTTCAAACATAACTTCATGATGGCTTTTCTATCACTACAACACCATAAGTTCAAAATACATTACATGGCCAATTAGCACAAAGTTCAATCTTATCACATGCAAAGATCATTACTAAATACTCCACATATCAAAATTGCACTACATAACTCAAACAAAAAAAAAGAAAAGAACTCGAACAAACACAAGAAAAAATTCACGTTCAACGGGTTATTCCCTGTAAATTCACTGTGAAGGATTCAAACATGAGGTTATGCAAAAAAGTCACTCAAAAAATCCAAGAAAATTCAATTTTAATCCTATTTATATAATTACAACAGAATGACTAACCTGAAATTGTCAAAAATTATGAGGGGTATAGAGGGGATTTTGTCGGACTCGGCTTACCATGTTGCACTCTCAATAAGGTGATTTCATAACCACTTTTACGGAAACCACCCTCTTTGTCCTTACATGCTTGATTGGCGTCATGAATTCGAACGGAAAACTCCTCATACGGATGCTGATCCTGACACCAAGCCCCCAATAGGAAGAATGCACTCGGGATCACTGATAACACGTCTTCAACATGGAAAACTGGAAAACCATGATGTACTGAAGTCAACTTCACTAGGGAGCTCAATTCATAAGGCCTCTTTACAAACCCATTTGAAAATTTCAGGTAGGGGAACCCACATAACAGGGACTTGATTTCCCTTTCTTGCCAAATCTAACCACTCCTTTCATTGGTGAAATTTTCAAATACACCTTATCAACTTTTTCAAACTCCAAATCCCTTTTCCTATGATCGACATAAGACTTTTGCTGACTATAGGTCGTTTGCAACCGGTTCCTTATGATATGAACCTTCTCTAAGGTCTTATAAATCAAATCGGACCAAGAAGCAAAGGCTCACCTACTTCAAACCACCCTATAAGAGACCTACACCTTCTACCATAGAAGGCTTCAAAACAAGCTTGGAGATGGATTAATAAAAACTATGATTATAAGTAAACTCCACCAAAGGCCAATTCTTATACCAATTCCCTTTAAAATCAATAATGCAAGACCTAAGAATATCCTCAAGGGTTGAAGCAGTTAGGTCTGCTGACCATCATTGGGGAGTATGAAAAGCGCGTGCTCAAACTTAATTTAGTACCAACCCTTTTTGGAATGACCTTCAAAAAAACCTAGATGTGGATTGTTCCACCAGATATTGATATGTTGGATAACGGGAAATACTGTGGCGACAACGTCTTCTATGAATACTAGCATAATCTTTCCAGGAATATTAGGCTTGACGATGAAAGAGAGCGGATTAGTCACCTATCCAAATCCACTCATATAGGAATATATGACCTTCACGAGTCCGAGGCATAAGCCCAACTACAACAGGTCATATTGAATCTTCCCACTGCAAAGTAGGATTGGATATTTATAGATAGTACCACAATTTTTTGATTGTCTTTTACTTGTTGCAATTGGACACTAGCGACACTCTGCTATGTCCATTTCAAAACCTTGACAACAACTTATTATTCCCTTAGGTCATGGTACATTTTTGTCGAACCTTGGTGGTGAATGGAGTAACGGGACCCATGTGCTTTCAAGGATCCGGTCCTCAACAATCAATATAGGGAAACACACAAGCGCCCTTGGGCACCTAAAAATAACAATCCCCCCTATAAGGAAATGCCTCATTAAGCTTGTCGAGGACGTTTCCCGATTTTCCATCCATGATTTGTAGAGGTGTTGCTTGGAATTCACTTCAAACTACCCAATGATGAATCAGAGTATCAGGAACCATGAAGACCACCATCGGAAGAATATTCAACTGTCTCACCACCACCCCCGCCCCACCAAGCCAATTGCTTGAAACCATCACTCACTAGGTCTTTCTTAGCTTCATCAATGTGGGATGCACTACTCGTAGTTATACGACTTAGGGAATCCGCAACAATATTAGCCTTGTTGGGATGATAGAGGACACTCATGTCATAATCTTTCAACAATTCTAACCACCTTCTTTGTTGGAGATTCAACTTCTTTTGGGTAAACACATATAGTAGACTCTTATGGTCGGTAAAGATGTCAACATGTACACCGTACAAGTAATGCCTCCATATTTTTAAAGCAAACACCACGCCTGCTACCTCAAGGTCATGAGTTGATAGTTTTGCTCATGCACGTTAAGTTGCCTAGAAGCATAGGTTATCACCCTTCCATGTTGCATAAGCACACACCCCAAACCCACTCGGGATGCGTCGCAATGCACAAAAAAACCCTTTGTACCCTCCAGTCAAGTCAACACCGGAGTGGAAGTGAGCCTATCTTTCAATAATTAGAAACTTTTCTCACATGCCTCTGACCACTCAAATTTCTTACTATTTTGGGTTAAAATAGTCAAGGGAGATGCAATGGATGCAAAACCATCCACGAACCTCCGATAATAACCCGCTAGACTCAAGAAACTCCTATGTCGGTTGGAGTCAATGGTCTAAGCCAATTATTCACCGCCTCCATCTTCCTTAGATCTACCTCAACTCCTTCATTAGGGATGATTCCCAAGAAATGCCACCGACCTCAACCAAAACTCACACTTTCTATATTTTGAAAACAATTTGATGTTCCTTAATGGTTCGCAATACCACTCTCAAATGACCCATATGATCAACCTTATTCTTCGAATATACCAAGATGATGTCAATGAAGACAATGACAAATGAATCTAGGTTATTTTGAAATACTCTATTCATTAGGTCCATAAATGTCGCTGGAGCATTATTAAGACCAAAAGACATTTCTAAGAACTCATAATGACCATATCTAGTTAGAAATAATGTCTTTGGAATATCCTTAGCTCTCACCCTATGTTGGTGATATCCCAACCTTAAGTCAATTTTTGAAAAGTAGCTTGCCCCTTGGAGTTGGTAAAAAAAGTCACCAATCCGAAGAAGAGGATACTTATTCTTAATAGTGACTTTATTGAGTTGGCGGTAGTCAATATACATTCTTAAGGACCCATCCTTTTTCTTCACAAATAAAACCGGAGCACCCCATGGGAAATACTAGGTCTTATGAGCCTTTGCTCTAGTAAATCTTTGAGTGAGCCTTCAACTCTTTGCTTCGGCCGGAGCCATCGTAAGGAGGAAAGGAATTGAAATGGTTATTTGTATCCTTAGGCAAAGATACCCAAAAATTAATTTCTCTTTCGGGAGGAATTACGGGAATTGTCATTAGGAAAAACCTCCGAAAAAAATTCACCTCACTACGAGACCGACTCAATAGAGGAATTTTGGAGTCTAATGACTGGGAACTCTTACAATAGCGGGATATAGACAACATTTAGAGATCATTTTTTTTTTTGCATACTTTTATCAATATATGAACGAATAAGGAATAGGAAGTTTTCCCCTTCACTCTACAACGCGTTCATTTGGAAAAATTAAAACTTCACCAACCTTATCCCTACAATCAATAGAAGCAAAGCAAAGCATGCAAACCAATCCATACCAATCAGAAATCCCCAATAAATCGATATGAGTTTCTACTAGCTTCACAACGAAACTTTATTGGGAAACATTAAGGATAATTTTTATTACACCCTTTATGCAACAACCGACTCAACCTAGCGAGTAGATAATGTAACAGTCATGCAAAAATATCCAGGAAAAATATCAAACTTTTTGGATATTAGAGGGAGTTACAAAGGATAAAGTAGCACCGGGAATCAAGTAAGTAGACATAGAAATCTAATAGAGAGAAGACTTTGCAACACACTCGCGTCACTATGTCGGGAGAAGTTCTTGCTCACCCTAGAGTGGAGAGCATAGAAGCGGTTTCTCTTGGGAGCATCACTGAGAACACCGTGTTGAGAGCTTGGAACAGTATCCCTGTTTGACGTCATCAATTACGGACAGTCCTCCCGTTGTCCCACTCTTGCCACAACCAAAGCCAATTATCCGTCCCCTTAAGATCATCACCATAGGCTTATTGCCACACTTTCCATAGTGGCGTCTCGGTGGTGAATTAATCTTTTCCCTTTTTGAAAACTTAGGCGTTAGAAACCCCTATCAAACACTAGCCTTGGGAACTTGGAAGGAATGACTTGAAACCCGCTATCGATATAGGTTTGTCATGTATCTCAAGCCGATTTTGCAAGAACTCCATAAAAGATAGTGACCTCTTAGCATAATTACTCTTCATCCTAGCCCTTGCTTCTTCCAACATGCTTTGATGCACCATAAGTGAGAAATGTTCATGTTGTCGTGTTAACATAGGAATGGACACTCTATTGCATAATCATCTTCTTATGACACATCCATCCAAGAGACTCAGTCGTCTTCTAGGATCCGAAAACCCAAATAAGGAGCATATATTTCGACCAATGAGTGTGAATTTTCAAGAGTATTAGAACATTTATACCTCATTGGCGAAGGTTGATGAAATCTACCACTTTGGCCTCTCTCATTTCCCTAGGAAAGAACCGATCAAGAAAAGCATTCTTAAAGATCTCCTAAGTCAAAGGACCACCTCTTAAGGGACTATTGTCCCTCCATTGTGCAAACCATGCTTGATCCACGCCCTTGAGTTTATATGTGGTCAACTCGGCCTTTTCGCTCGTGGACAACCCCATAGCCAAAAGTATCTTATAGACTTCATCGATGAATTCTTGGGGGCCTTCCTCAACCTTAGACCCGTATAAAGTAGGAGGATTCATCCTAGTGAAATCACTTAGACGTGAAGCCATAGTAGTGACTTGTTGGTCAGGACGGGGCACAACCTCCCGGTTCGCTTAGGCCATCATAGCTTGGGCTTGATTCGTGGCCGCTTGTGCTCAAGTGGTGATAGCTTGGGCCCATTTGAAGAAGAGCGGTCCTTATATTCTCATCCGTTAAAGAAGGAGGATTGACCGTCTGCTCATGTTAGCCTCTTTTTTTTAAGTGGCGAAGAGAAGAAAAGTGATCACCATGGGGAGGATCTCCCGCATGGCCATCCTCTCAAGTCCGAGCCGCATTCCCTTCGAGTGTTCATTCTTCATATAGGCACAACACTAGAATGAATGCAAAAACACCCCAATATGTATACTTATGACACGATATAGGATTTCAAGAGAGCGAGAGAGTGATCTAAGTATCACGGGGATTCTATTCATAAGTGGGCCGCCTTCACAATTATGAATACAAAAACTACATAGGACGTTGTAGAAAGAGAGGAGACATAAACTCAACGATATTCAACCTGGCTCGATACAAGTTTGTCACATCCGGATTTACCCCCAGAGTAAAACCCAAGTGCGTTCTTTTGAGGACTATAGCATAGCACTGAGTATCATGTCACTACATTCATAGGTTAGAAGTTTGGGAAAAAAATTAAAACTTTCATTACATATTACTTGGAGGTCTCTACATAGACATACATACACGTAAGAGATATATATATATATAGATATATATATATCAGATAGTATATAGATCGAGTATACATCAGACCCTTCGTATAGGAAGGTTACTAGCCTTCTACTTTTATTTCAGATACATATATATTAAAATAGCAAATAGTCTCAAGATTGTCTCATCTCATGCCATTCTAAAGATCAAAAATTTGGGGCATAGCCCTACATCAAAGGAAAGAAGCCAATGATCGGCTCCCCCCCACTCGTCATATCGATGCTATACACCCCCCCACCCCTCACTCCAATGCGGTGTTTAGTACAAGTCGTATCGATTAAGTGGAATGAACATCAAAGTCTTAGAAAAACAAAGCAACGTCAGAAGAAAGATAGTGGGCATCACGTCCTCGAAAGTGAGGACCTACTCACTGGATAATAGACACTACAAAGCTTCTAAGTCGTCTCAAATGAGCCTTCAACGACCGCACACATATAACATATTGGGAGAAAAGGAAGAAAATTAGGTTATCTACTCCAATGGACTAAGTATGAGACATATGTATACGAGAAAGAACACAATGCCTTAAAAAGTGGACATTTTTGGTCAAGCATGCCATTTTACCTTTTTAAAGTCTAATGGCAAAAATCACAGCAGCACGTCATTACAATTCAACAAAAACATGCTTACTACCTCAAAAAAAGTAACTGTATCCCACATACGGAAACTCATGATTTGCGTACAACACTATATTAAGGAATACATCACAAGATGGCTAAGAGTCAAATAGATTCATGATAAGCAAGAAAACTACCATGATCCTATCAAGTCAATACAGTGCAATGACCACTCAAAAGCACCATAACCCTACTCAATCAAGTATCCTCAATAAGAAAAAAAACCGGAAACCAATGTCCACCTTAACATTAATAGAAAATTTTAGGATATCATCAATCTTATTTTAACAACATAACCCAACACATACTTATAAGTGAACTAATCAACATATAGTGTATTAAAAATGTGCCCAAGCTCATTAATGGATATATATATATCATCATAACATAAAATATGCTAGAAACATCTCTAAGGACTCCCTCAAGGTCTAATTATGCAATGCTTAGGTAGAGTCCATACCCCATCATAGGCACTAAGCTAGACCCCTAGGTTATCTAGTTAAGATTTAAATTCTTTCATTCATTTTACCTTTGGGGGGAAAATCTTAACCCTTACCGACATAGGACCACATGAAGCTATTGTGGAATCCGGGGTAGAAAACCCTACACGAAAGAACGGAGACTTAATTGTCAAAGGTAGTACCAAAATATTAAACATATAGAATACACTAGATCCACTAAACTGTAGTCATAGGGGAACATAGTTCAAGAATAGGAGAATAGTGGGACCCTCTTTATGCTCCAGCATTGTAGTCTCCAATATTGTCAAGAGGTTGTTTAGTGACTCCTACTTCCCTAGGGGGGAGGGACAACTCCTCAATCTAGTTCACTAGCGCTAAGCTAGAGTCCCCTTCTTTTAAATGTCTTTTAAACCCTTTAATTTATCAATCCTAGCTTGAGTAGGTCGAGGGTCTAATCCTTGTATAATAATCATCATTAAAAGGATCAATAAGAATTGTAGGAGTAACAAATCCTTTCATATACAAATCATATAATGAATGGTTACCACCTTAGCCCATTTCAATCATAAAATGCACATGATTAGTCACCCACCATCCTTATAAACATTACACCTTAACCAACTACAAACTACGGCACATATTCAATTCAACATCATACCATCCTAAAATCCTAATTTAGGGCTTTACTCCCAATATAAAGCATTATGACTTAACCAAATATATCACCAGTAGAAGTAAAAATAGAGATCATTAAGACTTACCAAGTCTCTTTCAGAATTCATGACAAGGTCTTAACATCAACCACATAACTTCAACACAATTAGGGGAAGAACATTCATCACACAATGATAACCAATAAGATAAATAGGTCAATGGCATCTCTAGAACATTCGACACTAGATATAGCTTAAGGACAGAGCTATTAGGCCAATATACAATTATAATTCCTAACCTAAATCACATCTCAAGAACTTAGAATGATAGACCTATAGTTCATCTTATTTATTCATAATAACCACCATAGATATTAACTCTAATCAATACCCAAAGTCGATTGAATGACTCATAAAACAATAACGATCAAGATCACCAACCTAGGATTCGGGGTTGGTTGAGGATCAGTTCTCAACTACATCAAAGATCACCAATTACAAATCAAGTTGCTAAAATTTGTTAATCTATCCATTATACCCTAAATCGAAACTATAAACAACTCATTTCACAACATCAATTCGTAATTGGATGGAAACCCACATGACAACTCCACTTGAGACATCCATTTGAAGGGAAACCTTTGAGGCAAAAGGTCCAAAGGTGAATGATCCCATAATTAAGTGATAGAGATTTTATGGTGAAATCGTCCCTTTCCAGCCCCCAAAATCTCCCCCTAGCTTGTCTTCAATGGTGGCTTCCAAATAGAGATAGAAAAAAAAAGAGAAGGTAAAGGAATTGTTTTAGGAGTTCTCATTAGTTTGATGGGGTTGGGGACTTTATATGGGAGGTTAACTAACTTAATTAGTCCCCATTTAATCCCCTAATTAACAAACTAACCCCTTACCTAATTAAATGAACCTAATTAAAACATGAAGGAAAATCAAGACTCTCGCAGACGAAACCCCGTCGACGGCCGTCTGTGAGTCGATGGTTGGTCCCCTTCCGTCCTGCACAACCGTCTTTTTGGTCAGAGACTGGTGAATGCGAGGGCCTTCCCGTGTTTTCTAAGTGTGGGAAGACGGTGGCATCGACACCTCGTCAGTCCACACATGAACCGTCGTTCGCCCCGTCGATGCACACTTCCCAGACAATGTTGCCTCAACTTGCTGGGGTCCTCCTCAAGGGCCCTTGGTTGGCCCTTGGGGAGTCGTACCCGGAAGTTTCAACCATGAAACATATCTAGCACGTGTCACCAACATTTTCACCAAATTTCATTAATTTTTGGGTCTTAAAAGCTAGTCAAATAGGCAAAGGCACGCTAGTACTTCTTTAAACCAACTTTCGAATGTCATGGACGTTTTGGTTTCTAAACTTCCAAAATGAACTATATTCATTAAAATAGGTTTTAAAACAATAATTAGACACTATGACACCTATGTTAGGCTCTAAGATTCGTCTTGGATTTTTAAAGTGTTACAATGGTTGAATGAGTTATCGAGGAATTCTATCACCTTGTGAGATGAGCTTACCACGACATTCAATTCAAGGATATTTCCCTTGTCTATGATGATGAAACTCAGGTATAACATTCAAGTTTTCAAGAGATTGGAGGGTGAACTCATCCATGAAACATCACTAAGGTTTAAGAAACTCCTACTTCAATGCACGACTTATGGACCACCAAACAATTTGTTGCTCCTATATTTCTACTATAGTATTAATTCAATAAATAAAGGAGTAACTGATCTATTGATTCCTCTCTAGAATTCGCTACATGTTCTAGGTTATTAAAAAGTATTCTTAAAATATCTAAAGGGTTTTTGTAAGTTTTAGGTCGTAGCTCGCCCATGTGGATCGATCGAATTCGATCTATTTTATGTATTATCCAATTGATTTGGATTCCTTTTAAAATGATAGAGCAGAACAATTACATAGTAATTGTTCAACCTCTCCTTAAAAGACTCCAAGTGGAGCATTTTGGATTGAATATGAAAAAGTGTAGGAGAGAAAAACGTGAGAAATAACACAGAAAAAGAAAAATCCAGCGATCATAGACAAATCAATTCAAAACACCAAAAAAGGAGATCTGTTGTGACACAAAGATATTTGTTCTAGGATTCAAAGAGGTGAATTGAGTGGCAATCCTGTCAAAGAAGCCAAAAATGAGACTTCCCCGCCAAATTACAAGGTACAATGTTTCATGTTAGTTTGCCTATAATTCTTTAATTTTGGAGTTTTTAAGGAGAATCTCTAGGGAGTTCTAAGAGTGTGTACTAACCTCCCCACAACTTTAGATTCTTTCCCCTTATTTCAGTGTCAAATTTGAACTGCGAAGTGGTAGGTACATGACACCTGGGTACAAAATTTAAAAAATCAAAATAGAAAGTCTAAAGAGTAGAAGACCAATGAAAACTGTAGAGTGAATAACCTCCATATAATGTTAAGAAAGGGAGTATTAATAGCGTCATATGAGGACGAAAACTTAGATTAGTGGGGAGGAGTAAAGTGAAAAAAATTGTTGATAGTTGCACATGTGGCGAACTAAAAACTTTAGAGTTATAGCTTCATATGAGGAAGAAAATATAGGAGGATTTCTAGTGTGAGGAGTTATGAAAAGAATTGGACCGTCATCCACACTACCTTTAGAGTTTGTGTAATATTAGTTTGGACGGGTTAAAAGTTAACAGGATGATGATGTTAAAAGATGCATATAGTTATAGTTCGCTCATAAATGAAAGAACTATCCATTTTGACGTATGTTTTTGGAAAAATGTCTCTTTTGATATTTAGGGTTCAAAAAGTGTCTTGAACTCCTTATCTGACTGTGTGGTGCACTTTTTTTTGGTTTTTCACTATTGAAGAAAGTCAAAATATGGTTAAAAGTTGAAGTTGCCAACTCGATCCCTAGTCTTAGACTGATCTAGCCACATAATCTATCAGAAGAAGGAAATTTCATTACACAGTTTTATTGAAAATTGAAATATTCATTCTAAAGTTTTTTTTTAAAAAAAAGAATTATTATGTGTTTTGTGAATGCATGTGAACTTTGAAATAGTGTGGGATATAATTTTACTCTCTCCATGTTTCAGAAATAATAAATTAATTTAACTTGATATGGAGTTTGAAAAAATAAATAAAGACTTTTTAATTTTGTGAATTAAATTAAAGTTAAGTGAAATGTATTCAAATGTCTTTTGATCTTATGAGTTATGACCCTTAAATATGTCATATGGAAAACTGAAATTAAAATATTTAAAAAATTAATTTTTTTTAAACAAAATAAAAAAGAAGTAAGTTATTCTTTTCTAAACAAAGAGCTTAATTTTTATGATTTCTATTGTATGTCGTTTTATTAATTTGAAGAGTAGTTTATCGTAGAAGAATTGTGATGTTAGTGCGGATTGTATGTGGTTGCTGCAGTTTATTAATTATGACTAATCTTTTTAGAGTAATAGCTAAGTATTTTATTTCTTTAGGAATTAAACATTAATTTATAAAATTTAAAAATAATTTATACCAAGTTATAATTTTAAAAAATAATTAAACTCAATACAAATTAAAAATTAAATTCAGGTACCTATAAAACTTACATTCGGTTCTGTGTCGGAGAAAGACCCCAAGGTTTAAATATTTAAGTGACAGACCTTGTGAGTTTGGATAATAGATCCAAAGCTTCCATCACAATTATGTACATTAATCTTATGTTAAACCAAATATAATTAGGATTGGAAATAGTCATTATCAAACATTGTTAAATGATTTGGCACTCTTCTATCTTGCGAAGACGAATTTTCATTTTTAAAAATAACAAAATATATTAACAAAACAAAAGCAAGAAAGAATAACATGAATATTCAATCGCTTAACTTTAAGCAACAATAATTAGAAAATGGAGCTGACTTATCAAGTCTTGAATTGTACTTTTCTTCATTTGTCTCCTTGTACACATCGAAGACTAGATGCATGCATGTCGATAAATTTGTAGATACATGCATGAAGATTGGTATTTTTTTTAACGAATTTTTGGATTAATCAAAATTTTAATATGAAATTAGAAAAGTGTTTTTTTTGTTGTTGTTGAATGTTAGTTGAATGCATGAAATAAAATAGCAACTTCTATGTCAACTTAATAAGGTCTTTTAGCTTTATTACCCTATAAATTAAAAATAGTCGTCTGCAAAGAAGAAAATTGGCCAATGTTATCAAACTCAAACAAAATTTAAACTCCCTTAATAATGTAAGTAATTAAAATTCTCTTCAATAATACTCTCTCCACGCCGAAACCTTTTTTATGAACCGAAACATACACATTAATTCGTGGATTGACAATTTTCACCTTTCTAAATATAGTGAAAATCATTTATATTCGTCAACATCAATAGAGGCGTATCCAGGAGGGGGTCAAGGGTTCACATGAACCCATGCTCCCCTCCCGAAATCATATATAGTAGTATGATTTTTTTTTAAAAATATTTATATATAGATGTGTTAACTGACACTTGGAAGTATCATATAATGTTGTGCGATGATGACTGATTGCACTTCTCTAAGTGAGGCTAGAAATTTAAATCTTTTATGTATCTTGTTTTATTTTTCTTTCTAAAATTGTATGATGCTATGTGGTTTGGATAGATAAAAAATAATTTTTGACCTATAATTTTAAAAGTTTATTGAGTATCGGTCATAAGAACCTAAATATTAAATTAACCTAATCTATAGCTTACATCAACATTTTTCCCTAATAGCACACCTATCATCTCAAAAACTTGGATATGTCTCCGTCTCCTTTTATCTTTGAGTTTTTGAAATGCCTACTTTAATCTTATATTATTAACCTTTAAACATTTCTAGATAGTAGCTGAAAAAGCTTACTAATGTATTCATGTTAGTTGAAATAATTGGAATCTGGAATCCCCATTTTGGGGGAATTACCATTTGGAATCTTGTGCTTCAAATACAACAATAGATTGATTGTCCCATTTGTAGCCACGAAGTACTTTAGATATTCAACTTTTAAACATAAAAATGTTATTCGTTCTTAAAGGGACTTGGAAACAAAAACTTACAAAAGCATATAGAAAACCAAGGGCGGACTTAATTCAATATATATTACTAAATTTATAGAAATATTTGATTGTGAATCAATTATTATTGTATACTTGCTCCATTTTAATTTATTAATCTAATTTTAACTTTGACACTAAATTAAAAAAATTAAAGTACTTAAAAAGAAATATTTTTGAATGTTGTTTTCTTAAAACTAACACACTATACAGCCTGACACTAATTGTATTACAGGTTGGCAAGGCGCTGCTCATTAATACCAATTACAAAAAAATTAACGTCAAGTAAAATCTCATTAATAGTACATACAAGATAATTTGTATTCGGATAATTTGATATTTTTCAAATTTATTATTAAATATTATAATAAAATATTTTTGTCAACATGTTATCGTTATTTAAATAACATGTAAAATTGAAAATGGAAAAGTTAAAATAAACTAACCAAATAGTTGAATAGTATGTCTAAGAAGACTTCGTAACCCTGTTAAATTATTATTTTCTTTGTTTACATTTATTTATTTGACTTTTTTAATTGACCCAAAAAAATTAAAAAAAGGAGTTAAAAAATTAAAAGTATATTAAAATGAGTTTTTAATCCTAGACATATCATTAAAAAATTTAAGAATCAATCAACGTAAATATTATAATAAAATAATCACTATAAAATTCAGTAATTGATTATTATTTTGTCCCATTGTTACCTACATAATTGCGGTGGCTTTTTAGTACTACTTTACTCAAACTATTTATACTCACTCCCCTTCTTGCTTCTCTCCTACTTATAACTCTATCCCTTTTATTCTTCTCATAAGATTAAATTCATCCTCTACTATATAATAACACAAATCAACTAACCAAATCATACAATTTTTAGCGATAATAAATTGAAAATGGGTATATGCAATTCATGTGAATCTACATCTGTTGCGACCGCGAAAATAATACTACAAGATGGAAGATTACAAGAGTTTTCTTATCCAATAAAAGCTCGGTATCTCTTACAAAAAGATCCAACTATTTTCATCTGTAACTCCGATGAAATGGAATTTGGAGATAAGATTTCCGCCATAAATGCAGAAGAAGAACTTCAATTGGGTCAATTGTATTTCGCTATGCCTTTGAAGAGGCTTAGAAGTAGACTTGGGGCTGAAGAAATGGCAGCATTAGCTGTGAAGGCGAGTTCTGCATTGAAGAGAACTAGTAGTAGTAATAAATTGTTTGTATTTTCTCAACAAAAGAATTGTGATAGAGTGACAAGGAACGGCGATGCTGGTGATAGTGGGAGAAGAAGAGGAAAAAAGACGGTGAAGTTGAGTGTAATACCAGAATAGGGTGAAAATTTTATATTTGAATAACCTTTTGTTATGTTAGGTAAATGTTACCGTGGCTAAGAAGGGTGAAATAGTATTTTGCTTAGCAAAATGGGCCTATGGCGATTGACCATTCAGTTATTGATCCAAATCAGGTCAAAAAAAAAAGATATGTTTTGAAAAGATGAAAGTTGGAGCTATTGAACTCGAAAAATGTGCAAAGACACTTCCAAAACAATCTTAATTTCTCATACAAGAGTTGATCTGAGTCATCCCATTGGGAATCAAAGAAAGGAGCAGGGAAAATATTGTACAGTAATGAAAGATTTTCCATTCAACTTTAAGTACTGTTCATTTTATTTTGTAAATAGGTGGTTTTATAAATAAGTTAAGATTCAAAAGCTATTTATTTGGGTGATACAAATTTGTTCTTCTTTATCTGAATCATATTTAAGAATTTGCTGCTATAATTAACGTCTATCGATAGCAAGGACTGTATCATAATTTTTTAAATTTTACGATTTGATAAAGCTATCGGATAATGAAATGTACAATTACCATTAATCACTGTAAATTTAATACACGATTAGTATATATATACATATATGGAAATCTTAGTTTGAAGTATTTTGGTTCGCAATTTAGTTTTTGCATATTTGCATAAATGGAGTTGTTTGCTCACAAAAATTAAATTTACTTTTTTTGGTGTAAATGTATTGAACAAGATTAATTAAATAATTAATATGAATGGGATGATTTATTTCAACCATTTGGGAAGTCAATGGAAGGAGAAGAACATATGAATGTGTACTTGCAAGCCCCATAAGACATACTGACAAAAAATTGTCATTTCCCCCCACAAATTTCATTATAATTATGTAATTATTTACTTTTTATAACACATTTATTTGAGCAGCCAAGGTGCGTGGTGTATACTCTCTATTTTTATTTTAAAAGAATATCAAGCGACACTTCATGTGTATAATTATTTTCAATTATGGAAAACTGAAATAATTATTAGGTTAAAATAAGGGGTGAAGGGTGATAATTTTTTTGGATAAAATCTAAATCAGGTCATTTTAGAAATTTATGGGTGACTTGTTGTTAGGAATTAAGTAGGTCTTATATGAAATTACAGTCTATCGCTTTTTAGTTTGTAATTACATTAATTCTTACAAATAATACAAACTGGACATTATAATTCAGAGACATTAAAGAGTATCTGAATACATTATAACATAAACCGTATACATAATACATAAATCAGATACATTAAAAATTAGCTCGGATACATTATAGAATAAACTAGATATATAATATGTAACTCGGATAAATTAAATATTGACTCGAATACATTAATATGTAGCTCAAATGCATTAAAGAAATAAGAGATTTTTAGAAGTTTTTAGAAAAAAAAGGAGATATTGGAAATTAAAAAAAACATAAGACGTACATTTTAGTAATTTTTCCTACATATACTAGATCGGTATGACCGTTGCCAGCTTGAAAATTGGTTTGTTCAAAAAGATGAAGTGATGTAAAGAAAATTCAAGGTGTTGGATAAAGTCAATCATATACATGCATAAGGAGCAGTTATCTTTGATCAAATATACATATGATATGAGAAGCTAAGGGAATAGTAATTTTCCAACTTAATTAGATGAACTGTAGCAAGAAATGATCAAACTTAAAAGTGTGAATTTTCTGAATATGCTTAGAAAGAAAAACGTTTGCTGCCAAAAATATTCAGAAACCGTCACCAAATAAAAAAATACTAAAGTTCCATCCAAATATAACATATAAGTTCTCCATAAATAAATAAAATGGTGAAGAAAATTGAAGTCCTTAGATTTAGATTTATAATAGAACAATCTAACATGAACCATTCTCTTGGTTTCTATTTCCTCATCATGGTGGAACATATAGGGTGTGTTTGGTAAGGAGGAAAACATTTTTCATGACAAACATTTTCCTTCATACCAAATACACCCATAGAGTCACAATTCCGTTCTGTCTTTGCTACAGTGAATGTTGTGTATGATTTTAGCATTTACAACTTTCACTCCCTAGTAGTTCTGTTCATTAAATTTGCGAATAAGAAAGAAATGTACAAAATTTTCAGAAGCAAAACCCAATGGAATGTGCAAATATTGTTAACTTTCACTTTCATACTCAAAATTTATTTCAAAAGGTGGTTCCATTATTGATCGACTCTTCGAATATAGAAGCTGAAGTACCTTTGTAAAGGGAATGATTCTTTATTTAGGATCTGGACAATGTGATATCAAACAAACATTACCATACAAAGTATTGAATAGTACCAAAGCTAATACATTCTCTAATACCTTTTACCAAACGATCCTTAAATATCATCATCTCTAATTACCGTCATCCATAATTAAAAAATCATCTCTATTATTTAGCCATCAATGTGCTCAAATAGATACTTTAATCTATAATATGTGCAAAATACCTAAATACATTGTCTATTAGAACTATTCATATTTAAATACTTTTAGAGAACATATAACAGAAACAAATGTTATTAATCAAGGAGACATCACAAGTACACCTGAATTCTTTGTTCCAACTGAGGAGGAGTTGTAGTTCCAAACTCAACCTTTTCCATTTCAAACAAACAATATATGGAGAGGGTTCAGGGTACCTAATTCAAAAGGCAAGTTAACCACATTCAACTAAACAAACTGAATCAAGTTTGAGTGATTTCACCTATTGTACAAATATTTCCTTATTTCAGGAAAAAAAATTAACAAATGAATAGTCTCGAGTCTCAATTTCAACATTTAAGATCACTAATGTAGACAATATATGAAGAGATTCTATCTTGGTATGATCATAACACAAAGTTAAACGGGAACTAAGATAATCATACGTTCATTATATAAGGCTAGGCACCATTCACTGTTTCTAGTTGTTAGCCTTAGGCTGGGATTTTGCACCAGTACCAATATGTTTTCAAGTCGCACTGATTAAGAGATTATGGAAACGTTTAGTAATCTAATTTAATTAACTAGACTTAGTCCCGTATTTTTTCTTGGTGAAAGCATATGTTATAGAAAGACAAATCACATTAAATGAGTGAAAAACAAGAGTTTGAAATCAAAAAAAAAAAAGAGAAGAAAATGAAATAATGAAGGATCTTAGAATTATAACTGAATGAAACTTCCCCGTTTTCCATATTTCATTTTTGTATGTTCTTAAATATCACTCTAATCTTAAAGGAGAACAGTACTCAAAGATCTCTATCATTAGTTACTCATCATTTTTCACAATGGAAAGATAAAAACCTGCCATCATAAACCAAGTTCAACATTTACATCAATTATCTCATTTTAACGATTTCTAAGAATCATCATACAAACTTACCTTTACATGTACTATAATAAGAACTTAAAACAGTTTAATCTTTCAATCATATTAATCCACGGGCAAACTAAGAAAATATAAATGCAACAAAGACACGGAATAAACATAGAAAAATAAAGGTCAAATTGATACCAAAGTTCAGAAAATAAAAACAAAAGAGATTTATTTATATGGCAGAAACGAACAACTAATTATATCCAGTTACCTCGGACATAATTTTTTTTTAACTGACGGAAGTATCTCTCTGTAATTCAGTAGTAAACATAATTTGTTATTCTGATTTTGATTTTGAGTCCCGATCCCACTCCAATAGTCTCTTGCAAGAAATCACTCACCTTCAAGATACTTTCTCCAACCCGCATAAATATTTCAAAACAAAAAACACATAAAAAGTAAATCAAAACAGTACCTCAAGGGAAAAAACAAAAAAATCCAAAAGCTATGATATGAGCTTTACTCCGTCCCAAACTAACCCTTTGGAGAGTGCTAAAGAACAGCCCCAAAGGTAAGCAATTTCTCATTCACAGGCCCTCGATTGGCGTTGAGAGCCAACGGTCTGTTAGTTTACAAATCACACTAACAAGTTCCGCAAAATAGGCAGGCAGAGACGACATTTCAGCAACAAGGACGGACTCTCGCTATACAGGAGATATAAACTCTGAATCAATGTGACTAAACATGCTATTTTCAGATCACCCTCTCGATATGAAAGGATACATGAATTGTATCTCGAGTTATAGGTGTCTAAAGAGGGCAATGAGAAAGAAATTGACAGCTATATACATGGATTGCAAAGTCGAGTTAGAATAACAATGACTAGAAGCACATATATAGATTTATGAACTCGACTGAGAAAAGAAATCACTATACATTCTTTTCAAGTATACGAAGACAGCAAGAAGAAAACATAAAATAGGCAACTTAAGCAAGATCATTCTTCCTAAGAAAACAGAAAACCAGCACACTATATATATTACTTGGGGAAAAAAACAAAGCTAGCTATCAAGATACAATAATATAAATAAGCAATGACAAGATTGAAACTCCCTAAACAAATTGGTTCACTGGGAAAATAAGAGCTCAAGTTTTACTTCCAATAGAAAAAACCTTCAATGGAAAATAGAGCTGAAACTTTATTTTCCAATAAACAACCACAAACAACACTTAAGATAATGAAGAAACTAGCTATTTATTTTTTATGCTAAAGTAGCTAATACCAAACAATATTTTAATAAACAAACATAATTAAGAGCACCAGAAAATGCGGAAATAAATGAAAAGATGACCTGGTTCTGGGCAGCGAACTAAAACTACGAGTTGAGAAGACAACTCCACCAGTTCTTTCAACTCAACAGCCACAAAGATTAAACTTATTGAACCAAGATTTCCCAAAGCCTTTTGGGGTACTCTGTTGTTTCAAAAGACCCTCCCTGAACAGTGAACAACAAGGGTATCTATAGGACAACTTTTAGATCGAAATAGGGGGGGAAAACGATGTGGGACTAATGCAAGAGTCCAAAATTCCTAAATAGATAAGGTTAGGGTACGAATTCGTACCATTTTTGAATGAAAATATGCAAAAAAGAAAGGAAAATTAAAAGGATAAAATTGCTGGGAACGTCTTGGAAACCTCCAGCTATCCTCGAGCTCGTGTTAGGCACGCCTAAACGTACGAATTCGAGGGAGAGAAGAGTAAATTGAACCTGCAAATTAGGGAATTAAAGCTCGCTTTTTCTGGGTTTGCCGTTGCTGTTATAGCGTTGCATCTGGAAAGATTGGAGAAGAGAAAGAGGGGTAAAAGGGGAAAATGGTCCGAATCTTTGAAATTGGGTTGAAGGATCTGATGGTCCAAATTTGGAGTGAACGAAGTCCATTAAGAATTTTCATCAAATTCAAATTGATAAATCGGGAACGAAATGAATTATTAACTTAATTAACTATTCAAGCTTCTTAACTTTAACAACACAAAACAATTATTTTGAAAAGATCTTAATTAAATTGCTATTACTTTTAAGGGAAAATAGTATGTCTATTTAATTAAAACTTTATTTTTGGTAAAATGATTTTCTAAATTTTTATAGAAAAAATAATGATTTTTTTTAAAAAATACAAATATATATATATATATATTTCAAGTACATATAGAGATATATTTTATAGGAGAAAAAGGAAAATCGCAAAATGACTTCTAAAGTATTTTTGTTTTTTCAAAATAATTACTTCAAAATGTTTGAAGTTGGAGAAACTTGAAAATTAATTAAATTGTGGAGGGTCAAAATTGGGTGTGAACACTGTAAACTACCCACAATACTTCCATACGCTAAGGCATCTGCAGAACTTCCTTGAGCTTCCTGTACACCATGGTTTTGTGCACGTAGTGTGTTTACTGCTCTAGCCATGGCCATGTCAGTTTTCTTGAGGAGTTCAGTGGCATATTTAATTTGATTTATATGAATACCTCCATCAAACTAAGTAACCTCAATCCCAAGAAAGAATTGAACAAGACCAAGGTCCTTCATTTAAAACTTACTGCCAAGTGCAATAATTATTTCTTGAATATGAATAAGAGAACTTCATGCAATCACTATATCATCTACATATAGAAAGAGCAGGATAGTACCACTGTTACAATGAAGTAGAAATTATGATGAATCTGCTCTACTACATTTGAACCCAAGGTGCAAAAGGAAGAGGTTGAACCTGTCAAACCAGGCTTTAGGTGCTTGCTTGATACCATATAGTGCTTTATTTAGAGAACAAACATGCCTTGGATACTAGGGATAAACAAAACCTTGAGGTTTTGCTATATAAACTTCTTCTGATAGATTCCTATGTAGAAAGACATTTTTTACATCTAGTTGTCTTCTAATTGGACCTTTTAGACTAACAACAATTGATAGGACTATACTTATAGTGGTAAACTTAACTACAGGGCTAAATGTTTATTAAAAATCAACTCCCTCAAGCTGAGAGTATCCTTTGGCAACTAACCTAGCTTTGTGTATGTCTATAGAACAATCTAATTTTAGCTTGGTCTTGAATACCCCTCTTGATCCAACCACATTCATGTCTGTTGTTCTAGGTACCAATTTCCATGTTTGGTTTTCATGTAAGGCATCAAACTCTTCTTTCATAGTTGCATACCACTGTGGAACATTTAGTGCTTGATCCACAGTTATTGGCTCAATAATTCCCACTAAAGTTGTGTGAGGGGTTGACACATTTTTTGTCTTCAATCTAGTCATCATATGATGTCCATCTATAGGGCGAGAAGGTTGTGGTTTTGTAGTCCTTCTGTTTTATTCTAGATTCTGACTGATCTCTTCATTAAACCAACCTGAGAAATCACATTCCAAGTTTACACTTTGTGCATTAGACACTGAGATGTAGTTAGGTTCCTACACTTCCCTTGCATTCGGACTTTCTAGTGCATCTTGAGTTTCTGGATCAGCAGCATGATTATCACTTTCACCATCTGAGATGTCTTCTAGATCATGAATACCATCTGATTGTACACATCACGCTCATTATGTTGTGAATCTTCAATATCAATGATGGGGGTTTTTGGCAATACTTCCCTTGTAGTTGAACCACCATCTATTGAAGAGTTATCCTGCATAGTGGAGAAAAACTCTAAGAAAAGTAGCTAAGTAAGTAGAGATGTTAGGAGAGGATTGTGACGGTTGCACATAGGGAAACAAATGCTTATCAAAGATTACATTTCTTGATATAAACACCTTTTGTGGATGGGTGTAATATAGCCTTTCTATAAACTGTTGTATCCAACAAATTTGTTTGACCCATGAGGTGTGGATAACATCTACATCTAAAAACTTTCAAACTATTATAATCTGGAGATGCTCCAAGAAGTTTGACAAAAGGTATCTCATTCTTTAGAATCGACGATGGTATCGGTTTATCAAAATCCCACCAGTGAGACAACTTCAACCCATAACACAAGATAGTTTTTGCATGACGAGTAGAGTGAGACCAGTTTCTTCTGCTATGTGCCTATGTTTTTCTTTCAGAGGTTCCAGTTTTGTTTTTCGCGAAGTATTGGACAGGAAAATTGTCATATAATTCCACAGTTGGTTTTTTTTCCCCGAAGGGTTTTAATGAATTCACGTTTTATTAACTCACCACCTCCCGTCACCCTGAAAGATTTTAGTTGATCTGAAAACTGTTTTTCTACCTTTTTTTAAAACTTAAAAAAATCTCACGAAACTTAAACTTTCTTTTTATTGGATACAACCTGGTGTATCTACTGTTATCATCCACAAACAATAAATATTACTTCACGTGTTGAGAAGATTCAATAGGGGTTGGTCCCCAAAGATCACATTGAATTTTGAATAATGATTCATTCTCAATTTTATTTCTCAATGTAAAAGAAAGTTTACAACTTTTCCCTAGCTGACAGCTAGTAAAAATGATACACTTTATTCCAACTCTTAACATCTATATGCTTATTTCTATTCAAAAATTGTAAAGATTTCAAACTAGGATGACCTAATCTAGCATGTCAAATGCAATCTGTCTTCCTCCTATCAGGGGTTGCTGTCAAAGCATAAATGTTGTTATCTTCCGGCGCATAGGGTCTTCCTTTCTTAGTTCATTTGGCCAGTTGCTTCCCCGACTTCTTGTCCTTAATAACAAAATCATATTCATCAAACTCAAGGGTGTAACAATTATATTTTTCTAATTGCTACAGATTTGATTCGTGTTAATCGCTGGAGTCCTACTAGTACTTGTTCACCTTTAGAACTGACCTAATTAGATGTTTAGATTGTTCCATTAACCAACAATTATCTTATCAGTTCCTTGTTTGTTGACATCTCAATTTAGACAGACCTTTTTACATTTTTAGAATCTATTCGATACATACATATTTAAAATTTATTTAAAAAGTTTAGAATTTTTGGTCGATTTTTGCTAAAGTTATATATTTTAGTATGTTTACTTCTAAAATTATCGTAAATATTATTAAAATATTTTAAAATTATTAATAAATTTTCGAATGTTTCAAAATTTAAGTAAAATTTCCAGTTATATAAAAAATATTTTAATATATGTAGTTTTTTAAATAAATAGTAATTCCTAAATTCTCCTTAGAATTATTTAAATTGTAGCCCGTGTTATTCTAATTTCTTTCAATTCTAGCCTATCCAATTTAAATTTTTATTCCAATCATAGTCACCCATTTCAATTCTAGCCGATTTTATTATAATTTTAGTCATTCCATATCCAATACAATTTGATTTTAAAATTCATCCTTTAATCTCATCCATCCATTAATTCATAAAATACTAGATCGAATCCTAGCTGTACATCTAAACTAATCCTACGGTCGAGATCTAACCTCCTATTCTTCCTATTTCTAATATCCTAAAAGACGAAAACCTAGAAGACACTCATTCTCTTCCTCTCGCTCTTTCTCTTCCATTTATGCCGGCGAGAACAACAGGTCCGACAACCCCTTTCTCTTTTCCTCTCCTTGTTCCCTCTTCTCCTTCTCCTCGCAGCAGTAGCCGCGCACAGAACCAGCAGGTTCCGGAGAAGCAGCAGCGCCTAGAGAGGCGCACGACAAGAGCCAACCACCGACGACTAATGAAGGCAGCAGCACCGGCGAGGATGGCCAGCGAGAAGGGACGCCGCAACGGCAGCCGCGAGAAGCAGTTGTTACCAGTTGCTCTCTTCTCCGGTGAGAATCCGGTCAGGCGAACGGCACAACAAACAGCAGCCAGCGCTTCTCCAGCATCCCTCCCCTTCTCCTTTTCGCAGTGATTCCGACGGGTTTCAGGCAAGCAACGAATATTATTCTTTCTCATCTAATAGATCCGTCCGGGTACATTTCTCTCTAATTATTTAGCAAATTATTATTCTTTCTCATCTACAATGTGACTTTGATATGAAAGTTGTATGCATCCTAATGAATGTGCAAATCATGTTAGTCTTAAAATTGAACTATTAATTGGAACTTTCAAATAATATGAAGTTTGTTTATGTTCATATTACTTAGTTGAATATAGCCATTTGTTGCTCCCACTTGTTTAGTTGACTCTGTATTATTGATGATATGAGCTAGTCGTATGGAAAATATGTCTTTGTATTTCTTGCATTATCATGGATGCTGATTCCTTGGCTAAAATTAGTACAATTGGGTGCAAAATTTACTGATTCTCTTTCTTTACCTGTGAAAGCATAATTGTCCGTAAAATTTGTGATTTTATTTCCGGTATCTCAACAAAAGTTTTTGCTTTATTTGGTAGAATAATAAATTAATTAAAATAGGTCTAATTTTCTGTCTCACTCCTTAATAAGGAAAATATTTTTTAGGGACAGAAAATATTTGTTTAAGGAAAAATCTTTCTAATTTTATTTCTTACTTGTTTATTTTTTGGTAATAAAATATTGTTAAAATTTTCTAAAATTACTCTCTTTTAATTTACTCTTATTTATATTTGACAATAAAATATTTTAAAAATTTTCTGATTTTCACTCTCCTTGAAAATAAGGAAATAGTATATAATTAACCCCTTAATTTATTTATTTTCCTTATGTGCTCCCCCCCTTTTTTTCCCTTATATAAATAGGACCCCTCCTCTCATTATAATTCATTTCACACTTTTATCACAACTTTTCTCAATCACAAATTTTCTCATAACTCCTCACTCTCTCATTGCTCTCTTGATACTCTCAAAATGAATTAAGACTCCGATAAATATTCAAGTGCTCTTATTTTTACTTTGCTATGTTTGGGTCGAAAGTTGGATTAAGTTATCTACATTGTTGATTTTTCTTTTCTATTTAACCGGTTAGTATTCTTAATTAGCATTTTACTATTATTTAGCCCTCTGTTATTTTTAAATTTTGTTTTTGCATTTATTACCATTGCTGTGTGTTGGAAACAAAAAAGGAAGCACTCCTTATCCTTTCTCCCTATTTGTGTTAATATGTCTATGCCTATGCTTTGTCCCTTTTATTTCTTATGTAGTTGGGGGGTGGAAATTATGTATATATAAGCAAATTTGTTTACTATTATACTTTATATACACATTACTTCGCCATTGTATTGTGTTACCTTACCTATCGTAGCAGTTTTGAACTAGAGGTCAATATGATGAAGAGTTGCCCTAAAGAAAATTTTTTGACAAAGCTTCATTTATTTTTAATGTTTTGTGTATCTTTTCATTCGTTATTTTTATTAAAAACAAACCAAAAAATTACCATTTTTCGTATAACTCTACAAGCAACTCGTATATATGAAAACAAATTTGGGGGATCACCTAAAGGAGGGGGAATTATGTGTTAATCATCTTTTTTATTTGCAAATTATTTGTGTTAGAAAACATGCCTATTGGTTCGTAATTTGTTTGATAATTTTTATGTGATAAAGTAATCTTAGATCTAACCATAAAAATAAAATAAATCATCTTTGCTCAATCATTAAGTTAATCTTGCCCAACTAATGTTTGAAGTTAATTTTATTCAAATTGGCGTATTAAGTAATGCATTATGATTAATTTGCTAAAATATTAAGTAAACAATTTGTTTGCTTTTTTTTTTGTACAAAGTTATTCATCAAATAAATCATGTTTATAGAATTTATACATGTATATGTCATTTGAAGTTAGAAATAATGCCTATAGGTTTTATTTAAATGTGTTGATTATTAAATCACCTAGAAATCATGTTTATAGGAAGTATTAACAAATTTTTATCATGTTAATAATTGAGTTATTTTTTTTACTGTCATTTTTTAGTATTTTAAACACTTAGAAATCATGTCAATAGGCTTGTAAATTTTCAGCATATCAATAAGTGAATTAAAATTCGTTGTGCACATTTCCTGTCACTTTATATAAATGTCCCCTATTGATTTCTGCATCTATTAAATTGACTACTTATTAAATAAATTTCTACATTAAATGTGCTACTCTTCTTAAAAATATTTTCTGTGTTATTAATAAATTTGTCACTTATTTAAAATAATTTTCTGCCCTAAGAATAAATATGTTGTCTAAGAAATTAATTTTCTGCCTTATATAAATGAAAATTTGTTGTTCTAAATAATATTTTCTGCCTTAATAACGGCTATTATTTCAAAATATATACGCATGTGTGATCATTTCTTTGCTACTTGAAAAATCAAAAATCAAAAATCAAAAATAAAAACAAAATCTATTAAGCCATTATTTTTGGTCATTTTAAAATTAGCTAAATTTTGCATTTTTGTAATATTTCTCGGCCATTTTTAAATATTAATCAGATAATTATATGCATGCTTTTAGAAGTGTCCATTAATAATTTTGTCTGCTTAATTCTTTGTTATCTCAATGTTAGCTTGTTCGTATATTCACACTTAGCATGAAGACCTTTCACAACTATGTGTTGTTTGCAAAACATGTCTAATTAAAATTTAGAGGCCAAGTTGAAACCTATCGTGCTAAAATGACCGTCTCATTTGTCTTGTTTGTTGGCCTTGGTGTCTAGGAGAATCTTATATTTTATTTTGTCTAAACACACCCTAAGAGTTCAATGCCTATTGGACATTGAGTTGGGACGATTAGGCATCTTTTTAGGTACGAAATGCACGCGCTGGTTTGGTAGGGATAATTGGCCCCATGGATATGATGACATTGACTCAGGCTTGAAAGATAAATTTTGGTTTTGTCTGTCCCTATACAGCAGCCTATCGAAAAATAAAAGAAAAGTCGAGTGTTAATTCAAAAAGTCTCTTTTGAGTCTCCCTTCCCTTTTACCGCTTTACTTGTTTGATAATTACACTTACTTGGGGTAGTTTAAAAAATAAAATAAATTTGTTTACTTTATTTTATTTAATCTCTTTTAATCCATCCCTCTCGCTACTCATTATGTAATTGCGTATTTTTTGATATTTTATTGTTATCACTTAGACTCGAATGTTTAATATTTAATTAAACATATAATATACGGTTATTTGTCGACTTGGGTCTATATCATTGTCTCGTATCTTTAAATTAAAATAAACTGAAGTTTAATTATGTATTTTTGCTATCCACAGTGTCTTGCATGTTTAAATTAACTAAAATAATAAAAATGTCTTTTGTTTAATATTATATCATCACTTAGCTAGCATGCGTAGAATTAAATAAATACTGAAGTGACCTTATTTGCTTGTTTAACCCCAACATAGATTGCATGAGACACAACTGGGATCCACAAGTGTGGACCTTGAGGAATACCTAACATCTTCCCCTCGAGGTAAATTGAACCTTTACCCGTTTCTCTGGTTCATTGACCTTAGCTAGACTAGTTAGGTTAGATAGGTGCCCTAACGCGCCTTAATTCGTTAGGTGACGACTCTTCAAAACTCCAAAATCCCGAATGAGTTATTAGGTCGTGATGAAATCCGTTTTCGCGAGAAAATGAGGCGCGACAATTATAAGTCTTAAGATCAGATAAATTACCTTTGTTGTTAGTCAGGTGATTGGTTGCTCTAGAGTCTACATACATAACATTGCTTTCATCCGATATATCTTGAAAATTGACCGCTGCTAAGGCTTGTGAGAGGTATTCTACAGCCTGATAGGAGTATTCCCATCTGTAGAAGCACTTAAGTGCAATGTGGTTATTCCTTCTACAGATTTGACAAGCATTGGAGGCTGAATCCTTGTCCTTTACTTGATTTGATTCCTGCATATTTTGACTATTTTGACTATACTTTCCTTATCCAGCATGTCTAAAACCTCTTCCCCTTGAGTTGCAGTTAGAGTTACCGCTATTCTGATTTTGAGTTTTAGTATAATTAGAAGAATCTTTCTCTCTCCTTTCATTTTTACACTAGAGCCAGTTTGCTCACGCGTAAGCGGGTCAAACCTAACTTAAAAGCTGATTTTTGACTTAATTTATCTGTTTGACAATATTGAATACTTTACTTATTTTAAGTTTAAAAACTTATTTTGAAGCCAAAAGTTAAAAGCTCTGGGGTAGAGGTGCTTTCTTTTTTGTTGAGCTTATAAGCTGTTTAGAGTTACCACATTTTATGTGTTGGCCTTATTTTTTATACAATCTCCATTCAACTACCCCATACAAACATCTCTTTTTTCATTTGTCCCTTTTCAACTTATTGACCTAGCACTTCAGCACTTTTATATAGCCAAACACATACTCTGCTTAATGTTACAAATAGTTTCGCCTTTCAAAATACTTTTTAAAGCGGCTTTTAATTAGCTCATCCAAACGGCCCTCAGTTTTCTTTTGTTGTTTTTTTTTTCCGTTTACTCGTGTGAGTGGTGGAATTTTTGTTTATTTTTTTTTTCCCTTGTTTGGGGGCCCTTTCTTTGTTAAGTATTAAATAATATAAAAAAAAAAGAGGGTCCCACATGAAAAGGAAAAACATGTCAAAAGAGGACAAATTTGTTTTTTTATTCTTCATTCAAGTAATTAAAAAAACAAACAATCCTATTCTGTTTTAAAAGAGTACACATATTTTATTTTAATAAAACACTATACCTTTTTCTTTGGAATCATAAAGTGTTATTTTCTTTGATAAGGAAGAATAATACCATTTTCTATTGCTAAAGTATTTATTTTATTTACTTTAATATAAGTTTATTCAAATGGTCAGCTCAGATTGAGGTGGAATTTTTATTTTTATTTTTATCCGGCAGATTATCTCTTATATGAGAAAAAGAGATCATAGACTCAATTATTTACAGGATTAAGATTTTAGTTATGAGTATTAGAATTGGTCTTGATAAATTCCCTTAGTCCTTAAGTTCCTTAAATAGTTCCTTATCTTCTACAAGAAATTTGTAATATTCTGTTTTGAATTGACATGGTATGACCCATTTTCGGTTTTGTTCTCATTTCAAAGGTTTGAACGGGAACAAACTCAAATTATTTCCAGTGGAGTTTCTCAAGTCCAGTCAAGAGACAAGGTAGGATTTGCAAGCCCCATACAGACGTTTTTCCGGGGCGTGAATCTATAGATTCGTTGCCCCAGGGCCGACCAAATCTCCTCGAATGAACCTAAAAGTTCATTCAAAGGTAAAAGCAGAGAACATTTAAAAGAGTTGAGTCCATTGAAGTGGTCCCTAATATGTTAGCAATGTTTTTTGAACAATTTAGCTTTCTTTTAAAAATAAAATGGATTGAAGTGGCTGATTATAAGAAAATTTCAGATTGGAGAGCCATAGCTTAGTTAACAGACGCTCTCTGTGAACCTTGGATAGTAGATTGACTGATATTTATCATGACATGCGGCCCAGTCAGCCTTTTAGGGTTTGCATTTGTTGTCTTGAATACATGTGGGAGAATTTTATTCTTTGAATTACTTGTAAATTTCATTTCTTATTTTGTATTTAAAGATATGAATATGTTATTTTCCTCATATTATATTATTAGACATAAAAAACCTTGTCATTAAAGTTTCAAGATCTTAGTCAGTCCTTTACGATCAGTGAGTTTCAATATTTTGTTAAATGTTTTAGTTTGTATATGCTGGCTTGGAGGTTAGTTTTTTTTGAATTTACGTTTAAATATGAAATCGTTACGAGAATTGATTTGCTTGAAATGTGCTGTCACATTGCATAATTGTTAATTCTTCCTAATTATATGTCAATACACAGCACATGAATCAAATTAAATCATTGCGGACTTTAAACAATGGTGAAAACCTTTTTTTTTTACCCGGTGGGATATTACACACCTTGAGTCGTAAATATGGTATGTATTTGAAGAGCAAAATGCTTTGAAGAGTAATAAATCATGTTTTTGAATAAACCGAAGATGGTAATCCTGCACACCAAAAGGGATCTTATGAAGCTTACAACCACTGAAAATTGTAACGTTCCATGTACAAGTGGAATATAGTTAGTTTCTGTCGTTTGATGACCTCACTTAATGTGAGGAATTCCCTACTGCTCATGTTATGTGGGCACATTTGGGAGGAACGTATAGGGGTACGTTTGTAACCCGCCTCCAACAGTTGACTATCAAATTTCGCACTTACAAAAAGCGTCATGATAAAAATATCAAAAACCTTAGGGTGATATCAAATATGATAGATCAGCTCAAGAGTGATGTCTATGTTCTTTCAGATGATCAAAAAAGTTCAGGCAGTAATTTGGTTTCTTCCCAATAATTGGGAACATTTAAAGGTTAACTTGACCCATAATGATAGTATCAACTTTTTTTCTGATATTGCACATCATGTTTAACTTGAAGATGAGCGCTTTGGTGCTGCTAAAGTTGCTATTAATGCCTTTGTGGCAGAGTCAAGTGGTGCAAAATCTTCAGGCTTCAAGTGCAAGAAAAATTGGAAAAGAAATGAAAAAGACAAAGAGATTGGAGAAGGAACCTCTAAGAAAAAAAAGAAGCCAAATTCCAAGAAAGGAAAACGTTTTTTCAAGAAGATAGACAAGAGTAAAATGAAGTGCTACAATTTCCAAATGTTGGGACATTTTACTCGTGAATGTACCGAGCCCAAAAATGTAGTATTTCTAAATGCATCTCTAAGTGTTACATATGTTTCTAGCACTTCTTTACTAACTGAATGTTATCCGATGTGGATTGTAGACTCTAGATCACCGATCACGTGATTCAAGATAGAGAGTGTTTGTAGATTTTGTCTTCGAGTTTCCATCTAAATCAAGGTTGATCTCGTAGGAACTAATGCTAGGCTTGAGTAAAAGGTAATATGTATTTGCAAAGTGTACTTGCCATGGGTGATTTTCTTAGATGTTGCATGACATCCTATATCTCCAGAGATTCGCGAAACCTTATGGTTGTGTCTTCCTTTTTAGACGTGGGATTTGATTTATTTTTAGTCATAATGGTATTAGAATAACTCTAGATAGTGTGTTATATGCTTTGACTTCGTTAGGACCTATTTTATCATTTAGAATTGTAATTCATTCACTTATAACATTAAGTTGACCGTTTGTGTAATGGGCTAATTAATTGCACGTAGCATGATCGTCATGTTAGTACATGAATGCTAGATTTAGTTCCAACCTATGGAAAATCAAATGAAATAGGTTGATGAAAATGTCCACTTAAGTTCTTTTAAGCAGAAATTGAAATGTCAACTTGTGAAAATTGTCCCTGCTGAACATACGCGTAAGACCTTCGGAAGCTGAAGATAGTTGAGTTTTCCACTTCAATTATTTCATTATATATTTGTTTCCAATGATTAGGCACGGTGTCTGTTGCTACATACTCATGCAATTTATTGACAAATTTCACGCGCTTGGTTTATGTTTTTGCTTTCTCATACATTTGAAGACTTGAGTGCGTTATAAGGTAATATAATAAAGTAAAAAATCAACTAGAATAAACCCTAAAGCTTTAAGACCGATCCGGACGTGACTATGTGTCAAACAATTTGACGAATATGTACGGTAAAGGGTATTATCGGCAGTTTAACTACTCTTTATCTACCCTCAACAGAAATGGTGTAGCTGATAGACGGTAAAGGACATTATAGACATGACAGATCAATGATGGCAGCAGTAAAATTTGTCATACTCCTTTATGGGGAGATCATTATTGACCTGGCTACATATTAATGAACTACGGCTTTCTGCTTTCTTAAACAGATGTCTTCCACTTTCCAACTCCTTATGAACTTTGGCGGTCATAACAAACCTGAACATCTACGAACATTGGTTTGTGCACATCATTAAGATCGTTTTTGATGAGCTTGATAAACTAAGTCCAAAAGGAAATAAATGGATCTTTGTAAGGTAATCCAAACGCTCCAAAGGGTATTTGTTTATCGAGCCTTTGTACTAAATGTTGAATTCAGAAGATCAGATATTGTTGTCAAACATACTTGATAATTCAATTAAAATGATTTCTGGTCCAAGTGGGAGTTATGAATCCCAAAATCCTACAGAGGAATCCGAACTTAAAATACGTAAGAGTACATGAAAAGGTGCGCCTGAACGGTCTTATGATATTGAGGATTATGTTTTCTTGATATCTCCTATAGAATTGGATGTACCTCAGTTTTAGCAGAGGCGTGTTAGCCCGACAGGGATAATGGTTAAAAGCGACAAGAAGATTTAAGTCCAATCAAACCAACAAGTCTGTGAATCTAATCTATTGGCCTTCCTAGAACGTAAAGCTATTGGAATAATGATTCGCAAGAGTTATGTAATACGATGGGCATAATAGAACCCCCAAGCACGATTGGTTGGTGGCCAAGTTTTACTCAAGAAATTGGGAATAACACTACATTCATGAACTTTTTCACTCAGGTTGAAGTTCACTTCCTAGATTTACTTTTTAGGCTATCGGTTGTCACGTTTAGATCTAGACATTACAGAAAATGACGTGAGCCTCTATTCTCATGAGAATTGAACCCGTAATCACTGGACAACCAGTAGTTTCATTGTCCACGGTCAAGAAAAAAGTATGTAAATTGAGAAGATCAAGTTATGACCTAAAGTGATATTCAAGGCAGTGGTATCTAAGATTTGCATAAATCGGTATATGTCAGTTTTTAATTATTCTCATGATCGCTGAAGACCATTGGGGATCTAAGTGAAAAGTCCAATGAAAATTTTGTAATTCTTTCTCTTTATGTCCATGAATATTTTAATTAGTTGGAAGTACTTTGGAGTCATGTGAGAAACTGTCAGTCCAATGGCTGTCAAATCATTTGATATGAAGATTTGGGTGAATTAGACTACTATTGGGGGGTAGATCCAATAATCATTCCAAGAAATTTTGAGTGTTCTCAAGAAATAATATAAATAACTGGAATATTTCGAATGAATGGTTTGCAAATCCATGGAACTCATGTAGCAAGGGGTGAAATTTGAAGCCAAGAAATGTTTCCCAACAGAAAAGGAAAGAAACACAGGGGAACTCAGATCATACACTGTGTTATAGTGGATTTGCTTTATTCATATCAAGATTATACAAGCTTTCTTTGGTCGGGGGACCGGATGTAGAAAATCACCAGCTGAAAGGAGGGCTTTCTTACTAATGTTGGTGGCCCATTTCCTCAGAAAATGTAGAGAAGCAAACTTCGCACATCTTTCACAACTGAAATCTGATTTGTGGCTTGGCGCAGATAGCGAATAAGTTGGGTTCGAATAATTCTTTGAGCAGTTGAGTATTGCAAAGAATTCTATGGTCTCATCATTCTATATTGTCATATCAAGCATTATCACATACACAAGGATCCTACGTACCAAGCATAAAAAACACATCGACCATCAAATAAATTTTGTGACATACGCAATTGCAATGACAAAATACTTTTGGCAACTGCCTACCCATGAATGATAGCATCCTTTACGAATGCCATCCTCTAGCGACTTGTTGGAAAACTGTTAACTCTAGGGTTAACGTAATTCGGATGAATTTTCAGTATTTTTAAATATACTGATTTTTATAAATAAATTCTCCATATATAACGATCGAAGGCTATTTGATATGTATACATGATGTGATATTTATTAAGACATAAAATTTGGTGTCGAATAAGTGTCATAATTTGTCTCGTCACACGAGCAATCGCCTCTTATGTTGAAAAACGTGAAGTTCCACTATCAAATTATGACTTGTTTTATGAGTCAGAAAAAAGTTTCTCAAAGAAATAAGGTAAGATCAGTGGGAAAAAAAAGCGGGTAACATCTTGTGTGTTAAATTTTGAAGGTCTATCAATGTTGTAGTTATCAAAAGAATGAGTCATATACACCAATGAAGAGATTAGTTCATTTCTTACTTTCAGGAGACATAGCCATAACCGACATAGATCATGTGTGATTTACATGTAATCCGGTGTTTATATGAGTTTATTCTAGTGGATCCACTAAGCTATCCGATGGTGCACGTATTTTTGGAACATGGAGAATTGTTCTAAAACCTTGGACTTGATACTTGGAGGTTTCTATCGATGAGACCACACATCTTGTATGAGAACCTAGTCCTTTGGTAAATGTAAGTTCTCTTTTATTCGGGAACCAGACTTACTAACTTTAAGTCCTCACTCTCATTTGTCTGTTCCCTCATGCTAGCTCAATTCCAACTTTTAAAACCATATTTTTAGAAGCTTTCATACATAATTTTAAAAAGCTTTAGACTTGCTCCTTTATACATCATAAAGCTCAAGGTTTCTAAGATGAGAATGTCCTTTCATCACAGAACCACCTTCACATCATGTGTTGCGCATACAATGTTCGATCTACCCTTCCCACAAACCCCTCTAGAACCACCACATTCCTCCACTTCAGTACTCATAACTTTTTTACATGCTAGCAAATCGGTATGCATAGGAGAACTAATCCTTTCGTTAATTAAACGCATGAATCTACCCATTCACTCATAAGCTGAAGTGTGTGTAACATTGTTCAATGACTATCACATAATGGCTATACTAATATTGAAAAGCTACCCTCTAAATAGCACAACACATACACCAACTTTCCTCAAGTCCTCAATTCATACACTTAGAATAT
The DNA here is from genome assembly GCA_027704765.1 of Solanum habrochaites. Classification (NCBI taxonomy): domain Eukaryota; kingdom Viridiplantae; phylum Streptophyta; class Magnoliopsida; order Solanales; family Solanaceae; genus Solanum; species Solanum habrochaites. The sequence goes on from JAKWJA010002491.1 coordinate 10,726,450, forward strand.
TAGGACAGAACTACACCACACACTCACATTACACATAGGAGACAATATATTCAACATTAGAATAGAAGGCTCCTACATACTATACTCACAACATTCAATAGGATTTCCATAGTAGGGGGTCCATCTACCAGGTATCATCATATTAGCTATCTAGGCCACAACCTACCCCTACATGATCCTCCCCTATACAACCCCATTATCCCCACCTAGGTCATTCAATTAGTGTGTAGGACTGACGACACTTCACATAACTCAATTCACTTCATAACATGATACTAGTTCAAGTGGTTACTACTCCCATTAGCTGATAAGCATGAAATCATAATATTCATGTTTTCATCTAAAGTCTCAGCAATGATAGTCATATATCAGTATATACAAGTATGTAAACACCACCACCATAAGTGGACCATACCAATCAACACAATTCAATATCCATCTTTTGTAAACATAGGAAATAAGTCTACTTACCAAATCTCTAAGCTTATGATCATCCTTGATCAATTTCCAACAATTATTCATGAATTTACATAAAGTAATATAGAACTAAGCATTATAATGCTTTTAAATCACTTTAACAATGAACCCATGGCTAGATTGAATGATCGGATTTTTGCACTTTAAGAGTCTGTTCTACAAGCTTTGCAAGAACTCTCTAGATTAAGGTTTACTAAGGATAATGAGTACTAACCTTATCATAGAAGACCATACAATCTAAGAGAATCAACCAAGAATCCACTCTTACCTGTTTTAAGCTGTGAAAGATTCCAATGATGGAAGGTTCTCTAAGATAAGGAAGTAACATACCTTCTACCATAGTAATTCCACAAAAATCTAGAAAAAAAACGCAAAATCAATTCTAGCTTGGTCTTGATCTTAGACTTCATGGGGTTTTTTGGGAGGGAAAGGTTAGATTTGAAGATATTCTCCATTGAGTTTAGGTTTTATAAAAAGACGCTTAAAGTCCCATATATCCTAAACTACCGGTCCAGGTTTTATTAGGAAGTGGGTGATTTCATTCACCCTAAAATGGCAGCGTTTTCTTTCTTGACTGCATACAGGTTCTAACCTATGAGGGCAGTCGACAAACCGTTGGTGGGACGACGGCCTGTCTTGCACCTCAATCATTTTGGTCAGAGAGGGAAATTTGGGGGCTTAATATCCGACACCTAAGTGTAGAGCAACGGCCCCCATCGACAGGGCGTAGTCAGGTCAAAGGGGTGTCGTTAGACTCATCGTTTGGACACTGCCAAGGCAGTGTATTGCCATATTTTGGGTCTTCATCAAGGACCCTTTGGGTGATCCTTCAAAAGTCGTGACTAGAAGTTTCGAACCTAAATACATCCATGTAGAAGTTAGGATCCTCCCCTATCAATTTAGACCTCAAACAACACATAAAACATACAAAGGTACACTAGAACATACTAGTACGTATGAAGACTAACTTTCGAATGTCTTGGTCGTTCTTGGACGATTGACCTCCAAACCACTTCAAATAAAGTATAAAGCTCTAAAACACTTCTTTAACATAGTAATAACCTTTTAATGAACATGTGAGGATCTAGACACCTTTTTTTCATTATGAGGGTCTTGACAATATCCGCCACTTCAGAACATTCATCCTCGAATAACACTTGCATTTTTAGAATAACCTTTGAGACTTACGTGAAACCATAGAGTACTCCCATTCAATAATAAACTTTTATCATATCCAGATCAATCCACAAACTTACCAACGGACATCAACTTAATATATTGGAGGCAACTAAAGCAACATATCCAAACATGGGTTTACTTTCCATTTCTTCGATCTTACTACTTCTCTATCCTCTTCCATTGGGCGAACTACCCTGTCTCCAACTTTTAGGCATTCTTATTATCTCATCATACGGTTAGAAATACAATTAATCTGAAATGCATTCGTCATATAATACCTCAACTCACGCAAATCACATCACTTGACTCGCACAGAATCATGATCACGTATGTTAACTACAATCTTATGCTTAGACATAATAAACCATCAGGTCTTCATATATTACCATGTTTTACTCTATTGTTCAACGAGGACCTACCTTCCCTCGTCACCACTAACCCCCGGATGCCATAAATATAGTTTCTCATAAAACATGCACAAGGTCAATTCATGTTACAGGGATGTCTTTAACGCGACCCCCAACCACCTAGTGCTTATGCTCCTCTTTCTTATGAGTCAATAAATAGCAGCTCACACCAACACATCACAACAATAGGAAGGTATTTCATACATTTCATGTCTCAGCATCCACTAGCTTTCATAAAACATGCATCATTTAGTAAACATTGGTTGACATTCATGGCACAGACGTTATGACATTGCTGACATACCCATCACTTTCAAGAGTGGAGCCTACATTACACTTTTCCAATCCTTAAATTCACACATTGTTGAAAGAGACTATATTTCTTATTTAAGAAACGCAACACACACTCATTTTAGGGCCAAACCTCCCACATTCAAGGACATCACGCATTTTCATCTAGCCACCTATGAAGTTAAATGCCCATTTTACCATATCAAATGAAACAAACAACTGAGGAACATGCAATTTGATCACAATCTCTTTTCCCATGCATTACTGACCTTCATTACAGTCATGACAATATTGGCTTAGACTGCATAAATATGGGAAACATGCAAATTATACGCGTATGCCAAAACTCCCATCATGAACACTACTAGAAACTCCTTTGGTTTCATCTTGATAGGAATATACGGAAAAACGGGTATTCTACCACCCTACTACCAACATCAATCATCATCACCACTAGGTTAAAACCCATTTAAGAGAAACATGATATCCCAGAACATTGGACTTTCCATCCTCTATCAGCACCATCCCTCCTCTTGGGACAAGATTATCTAACCTTATCTTAACATTAACCCCTTCCATAAATCCCAAGAAGGAACCATTTCCCACAGCTTTTCACTCACCCTCCCTCGGTTAGGATTCAATAGCCCCACATGAGTACCAGCGTATCCACTCCATCGGTAACCATTCAAAGTGATTCTTAACCTAGAGAAATTTAAGGGAACTCAATATAGAGACATTAAGGGCATTCATAACCTTACCATCTAGGCACATTACCCCCCACTTGGGGTAAGCCTAACCATATCATATCCTAAACGACCAAGGTCAAGTCAAGTCAAGGCCAAATTTACATGCTCCTCACATAATAAGGTTTGACATTATTGAGGTTTCCCACTCCTAACCTCATCCCAAGGAGCTTACTAACTCAACCATCAAGAAGTACTCCTCAAGCATCATCATTCCTCTAAGTCTAACACCTAAAGAAAACTCATAACATTCAAGTTAGGTCATGCTACCCAACCACAAGAGGCCTTACTACACCATTAATACCAAGGGTAATTCCATATCTCATCACATTCTACTTCCAAGTCATAACAAGGTAAGTAGTTCCGGATTCAATCCTACAAGGATCATCACCTTTGGTGGAACCTTCCAAATAATCAAGCCTACGCACAATCTATGCTTTTCCTCAAATTACCATACTTAAGATCAAACTTAAGAGACAACTAACCATTTTAAAGTAGGTCAACATAAATTCTCTTCTTCTCTTTAAGAGTTAAGGGGTATATACTACCCTCTAAGTCACTTAAGGGAAAAAACATAATCCCAAATCATGGAATAAAACCCTTTCTCCCTTTTACCCACTCTTAGAAAATGTTTCATAAGGACGAACCAACTAGTCTTAAGGGTCCCTCCCATTTATCGCCTACTTCACCATCACCTTTACAGGTTCATCACCAATCTTCCCTCTTTAGGAGAAATTCATACACCACCTCCAATCCACAGCATGCAGTCATAAAGCATTACAACACTATTAACAAGGCACTTCCTTTTTTCACTAGTTCCACTTTTCTCCAAAACAATTCATGCATATCGCATCACTATACCATCATCTCTACTATAAAACCACTCTCATTCCAAAGACTACATTCCCCATAACAACTCTTAACAGCTATCACCACCCTATCATACATAACTTCTACATAATCCCGTATTTCACATATTTTCCATAAATGTCTCATAAGCAAACATAACCCAAAAGCAACCTTCCACTACTCATTGCCCACGAACTATAGTACAGTTCAACACTCCCTTTTCTCCCTCAAGTTTTGAGCCAATCATCCTTTCCCAATATCACATCTACAAGGCCACCATACCAGAACATGAGAGACGCATATAGAGGTATAAGTTCCTCTATGACACGACACAAGAGTAGCGAAGAAAATGAAAATCTATCGTCCTATAGCCTCTCTCATAGATGTGTTGCGACTCACCACCGATGAATAATACTCTACTAGACATGGCAATAAGAGACATTGGACCCTAAAACCATTTTTATAAACTCATGATCTGATACCAAGTTTGTCATGATCGGGCACCCCCCTAAATCATGGCAAATACTTACCTCTCGATCTTGTATACAGCCCTTAGACATCTTGAGGCATTTCCATGAGAAAATTAAGCGAAATTTAAAACTTTTCATAGAATATCATTTGCTAGAATCATCACTTCATATATTAGACTTTAAGTCTCGTTTACCAACTTAATACACAACTCAATAAAATAGAATAGAGAAACGACCCTTAAACAACATAAAAATAGTAAGCTAAGTTATTATATAAATGGAGTAAGAAGTTGACATAGGGAAATCCTTGAATCATAAGGACCCCTTTCTCTTGAACTTGGACCTAGCTCTTCATTTACGAGACATCTTCTAGCAGCACACCTACACATTTGTGTGTAACAGATGAGGGTTGAGAGAATGTAATATAGCTGTGATGCACTATTATGACACTAGGCAAAACATGCATTTAACTAGACATGTAGTTACGATCAGCATCATGTATTATTAGTAACTTCATCCACCTTGGCAAATATTCCACAATAGATTCACACTACGTCTGTCGACAATACATTATTCATATAACACATAACCTTAACACATTTTGAGCGCCATTTCATACCTTCACATTACTCTACTTACCAACCCTCTCCTTATCTTACTCTTTCGTAAGCACCGCACCGTGTACTTAGTACATTGTATCACCTTAAGGTCATCTAAGATGGTCTATCATAAATATGCTTCATCAACAGAACCACTTATAGTCATATGGTCATATTCATATCATAGACATAAGCTTCAAATAGGAAACATCACTTAAGACAACCCCTAAGTCACACTAGTGCAATGTGTAGGCAGCATCCTTTAATACTACTTTCACTAAGTAATCCTAAGAAGTTGCCATAAATTAGGAAATACATACTCAACAAGTCATAACACGTTCATTCATCACTAAACATAAGGCCACAAACTTCATAACATCATATAAGGACTCATGCATTACTACAACTTTAGTCATAACTCATTTAGTTCATATCATAAGTAAACCACCCTCACAACCCCTTCACAATCTTACTTGTGACATGTAACACATGAGTCCCATCACCTCACAATCTCAATAACACTCATTTAGAAAGCACATTGCAATTCACATTCATATCATATTCAGGTCTTGAACATAGAAAAGTCACTGAACATGGACCATCTATTTATACATACATAGTCTAACGCTCAGAAGGTCCTCCATCTTAATCCTTTCTATGATGTTCATTGTGCAATGCATGTTTAGGTCCATCGTCCTACCTATACTAAGTACATCGCCGCTCACCGTTGTGAAGTTGAGTTCATATTCTATATTTAATTCATGTCTGACTTCAGAAGACATGCCATACCGCATAGGACCATTAAATACACTGGAATCCAGTGTTAACTCCCACACGAACCGAACAGAGAGGGTACTACTTGCCAAGGTAGGATCATCAACATATTAGCTATTCTAGGAGGATCCCCTGAACTAAAACCTACGGAGGGTCACGGAGTTATGGAACATGGAGATTGCTACTTTAAACCTGATTATCTACGTGGAGGTTCCATCTCATGAGTACAACCTCTACGTTTGGGAACTCGGACTTGCAAGTGTGAAGGTCTCTTGTGGAACAGACTACTAAATGTGAAGCCCCCACTCCCGTTTCACATGTTCCACTTAATGTGATTCAACAACTCCATTTTTAAAAACATCTTTAATCCTTTACTCCATTAGTATCATTAAGAGGTTCGGAGCTTGCTCCTTCACACATCATAAGATCTCAAAGTTTCTCAAAATGAGAATGTCCTTCGGTCATAGAGCATATATTGCAACCTCATGTTTTGTTGTGCCATAAATATGTGAGTCTGACCTTCACATACACTCCCTCTATACAGACATTTATAATCTCATTATTCATATCTTCACATGCATAGAAATATGTATTAAATCCTACCAGAACTATCCCCTGTTTCAAGATATGCATAAGTGCTGGGTACATTGGTCACAAATGAATTACGTTGTCTAAAACATAGATTGAGGAAGCTAGACTTTAAGATCAACAACACATGTTACAACATCCTCAAGTCTCAACGCCATAAACATATAGAGTACTAAAGGACTATAAGAACTACACACACTCACATTACATTATAGAGACAAGAAATATTCCCCATTAGATAGAATATGCTAACATACTATTGTTAACATTCTTCCTAGTCAAATTTCCTAGGTAGGGGTCATGCTACAATAGTATTTATAACATAAGCTAATAGAGCCACCGCTTAAACTAACATGATCATCCACAGTATACAACATCACCACACTAGGTCCCATGCACAAACTTGTGTGGAAACTATTTTATACAACTTTCACATAACCTCAATTTACTTGCACATGATTATAAGATCAAGATTACACACATCAACTCTAACCTGAATCTCATATCATTCATCTTACTTACATCTTAATAGCTTCAAGCCATGATCATCATATAATAATGTTACAAGATGTACCATCGCCACCATAAGTTGACCCCTCCCCATCAACACTTCAATCTCCATTTTAGCTAAACAAGGGAATAGGTCTACTTACCAATCTCCAAGCAGGATCATCCTTCATCAATTACCCACAATCATCATCAATCGCCATAAAGGAATATAGAACTAGTAATTCATTTACAATCTAATTAATCTAATCGGCATATTCTCAATGATTAACAAGACCCATAACCTATCATAATTTGAGAGGTTAAGGAGATCATGGGTTCTTTATGGAATTAGATTGAAAATCATGTTAAAAACATTTATTAGTCACATATTCACCATTAGAATGCTTTTAAATCACTTTAACAATGAATCCATGGCTAGATTGAAAGACATGATTTTTGAATTTAGAATCATGTTTGAAAAAGCTTTGAAAGAATTCCATAGATGAAAGGTTCTCTAAGGATGAAGGATTAACATACCTTCTACAGAGGAATCCCACAAAAATCTTAGAATAAAGAACCAAAAATCCACTTCCATAGCTTGTTCTTGATCTTGAACTTCAATGGGGTTTTGGGAGAGTTTGTTTTGAAAGGAAAGGTTAGATTTAAAGAATGAGTTCTAAATTGAGTTAAGGTTTATAAAGGGAATTAAAATACTCATAGGTACCTAAAATAACAGTCAATCTTTTAATTAGGACGTGGTGTGAATTTTCCAACTCACCCCTAACACGACATCGTTTCTACAGGCCGTCACCCCTAACACGGCAGCGTTTCTTGACAGCATGCAGGTTCCAAACTATGAGGGCAGTCGACAGATCGTTGGTGGGATGATGACCTGTACTGCAAAACCTTCTATTTTGGTCATAGAGGACTTTGTAGGGCGTATCTCGCCACACCTAGTGTGGAGCACGGTCCCCCATCGACAGGGCACACCCATGCAAACCCCGCGTAGTCAGGTTAAAGGGGTGTCGTTAGACTCATCGTTTGGACACTGCCAAGGCAGTGTATTGCCATCTTTTGAGTCTTCATCAAGGACCCTTTGGGTGGTCTTTCAAAAGTTGTGACTAGAAGTTTCGAACCTAAATACATCCATGTAGAAGTTAGGATCCTTCCCTATTATACCATGTAGGTTAACTACAATATTATAGCTTAGACATAATACCATCAAGGTTATTCATAACATTACCATGCTTATCTTTTGTTAAAGAAGGAACTACCTTCTCCTATCACAAATACCCCATGGATAATAGAGAGTTTCACATAAGCAATGCACAAGGGTTCATTCATTTTAAAGGAGGAGATTATACTCAAACAACATGATTGCTTACGCTCCTTTCTATGAAGTCAAAATGGCTCACACACCCCACCACATCACAACAAGGAAGTTATTTCATACAATTCGGTTTCTTCATGACACTAGCTTTCATGAACATGCATCATTAGTAAAATTGTAACAAGTCATCTGCACATATTAATGACATTGGCTAATACCATCATGCTTCTAAGAGTGAAGCCTACATTGAACACTTCCCAAGTCATACAGTATAACACTTTTAGGGACTCATAAATTTCTTATTTACAGAAGACCAACACCCCGCCCAACGACCTCATTTAGGCCAAAGCAACATCCTCATATCAAGGTTAAATCAAGCATGTCTTCTAGCCACCTCTGAAGTTAAATGCACATTTACGCATATTAGCAATATGCCCAACATCACAACAATGCACTTGATTAAATACCTTTTTCATGCGTTAATACCTTTACATCATGGCTAACATATGTCAGTTAGACTTGCATCAAATTAGAATAGGCAACTTATCTCATATGCACACACTTCCCCTCATGAACACGCTACTAGGAACTCTTTGGTCTCAAATCTTGATTAGGATAGAAGGAAAGATAGGATAATCTACCACCTTACTACTCACATCATCACCCCCCACTTAGGTTAAACGCATTATAGAACATGATCTCATCACAGAACTTTCGCCTTAACCATCCTTCTAGTCAGCACATCACATCCCATCCTCTTGGGAATCAAGCTTATGCAACCTTTCGTAATCATTACCCCCCTCATTCCTCTCCCAAGAAAAAACCATTCCCATCAACTATTTCACTCAGCCTCCACTACGTAGATCGAATTCAGAGACACAAAGAGTAGCTTCAGCTACTCCCCTCCTATTCTCACTCAAGTGATTTCACCGATGGAATTCACGAATCGCCTATTGGAAAATCGTGATACATGTATCAAATGCATCATAAGGATGCACATGATTTGTACGTGAATGTTCGAGCATGGTACGCGCGATTCTAAATAAAAACATAAGTTACTTGATTTTAAAAAAGAAACATACTACCTTTTCAATTACTCAACCTCACTGAATACTGCAGGCTACTTAAACTACTCACCAACCTCACTTAGCAGTTCTCACGATAAGATACGACAACGCAAAGATTAGTATCTCAACTCAAAGAGATGATCGTCGACCCTGGGTATAGTTCACTCATGGAACTCACTCAAACATACACCACTACATGCAATAATAGGTAAAGATTTAATACATTAATCACATCATGTATTAAGAATCATAACAACCAAGTTAGTTAGAATAATATAATATAATTATGTGGGTTTCTCTTCAGATATTTACACTACGAGATAGTATGATACACATCTTTCCCACCTAAAACCGCAAATTGTCTTATATTTTTCCATCCTATAGAAGAACTTACCTAGTGATTACTAGTCTTGCTAAAAAAGAAGTAAGGAGTCATATAGAATGTTATATCTTTCTACCCCGATTAATGGCTAGCCTAGTTTGTTTATAGCGGGGCTTGAGTTATCTGAATCTCCCCCATATCGGTCACATCATCTCTACGTCCTACTCCCAATAACTAGGCTCATATTTTAGAACATAACTTTTTCTGTGATTTTAGATAAGTACTAAAAAATCTATATCTTAAAAGAGATGATACTCAAACTACTCAAAACTCTTTTGGAAACCTCAGTTTCATATTTACTCTTGAGAATATTTAGTTCCCATATATCATTTTAAAGAAAATGAACTTTACTATTACTCTTTACTCAACTCAAAGCTTAAGTCTTTAGACAAAGTTAAAACATTTATAAAAGACTTCTTAAAATATAGTTCACGCTGAATTATGGTCGTGAACGACTCAATGCAAGGTTTTAATAACCATAAATAGAACTAAATACTTGGAACTCAAGCACTTCAATGATACTACTCATTTCAAGAATGATCAACTCAGCGGGTTCATCCGTAATTATGAGCATAAACTACCCAACTCAAGGACTCAAAGATACCTCTCATCTCAAGATTGTTCAACTTATAGGGTTCATGCAGAATGTAATCTCGAAAATGTGAGGAACTAAATACTCAAGACTTAGAACTTGGAGATATTACTCCTCTCAATGATACTAAATTTATAGAGTATACTAGCATGCAAACTCAAAATTTAGCAATCATTGTGGCGTTGCAAAGATAATTTAAAGATCTTTCATTTTCCATTTTATTTCACACCTAATTCATCTTGTACTGATATTTATGGTCTTTTGAAGTTGACCCAAAACTCGTAACTTAAGCATAACTTGTACAATTTTAGATTTTGATATTTCCAATATAGTTCCTTTCGAACTCAAGGTGCTACATCTAGTGATCTGACTTTATACTTATATGTATATGAGTTTTTGATCATCGCAAGTTAATAATTTCTTTTTATTCAATATAGTAACTTATCATATTGTTGGAAGTACACTAATTAACCAATTATTGATAGGTTAATAGATAGATATTATAATAGTTAATTTAACTTTTTTTGTATCTTATCGTTTTTATGACTGCGCGAAGCATGAAAAAGTTTACTAGTCAATTAGTAAATTAAAGATGCACAAAATTGAATGCGAAGAACATATCGCTAAATAAGTACTAAAAGAGTTAAATGGTCAAAAATACATTTAAATTATCTCATTTCATTGAGTTTCATATCTGAACAATTGAGAGTGTTAGTTTCTACCTGAATTATCACTCAATAATAAGTTAAACACATCTTGACTAATTTATGATGATGTATACTCTTATTTGGTCTCTTATTAGTGGGGTATTGAGAGTGACCTACAGAAATGGAACGTAATTACAAATGGCTGACTGTCTCCAACCAATATTTGAAGTTTTCTTCTTGGGTTTAGCCCGGGTATAGCAAAAGATTTGTTGATGGGATTTTGGCATCTATCGCTTTCTCTCTCCTTGAAACCCTAACCCAATTGATGCTAAATTTGAGTGGTCGGAACCTTTGAAGATGCTTCCACAGAGCTGAAAGTAAGCTTACTTCCGATCTGATATTGACTTTAACAACCGAGGTCACCAGGAAGGGTTCTGTAGTGATTGTGACGCTCTCTCGCGTTGTGTTTTGGTTGGGTCCAAGGCAACATGGTAAATAGTATTGCATGTAGACAAATCAAGGTGTTGAGAATAACTATCCACTCATGTCTTGAATTAACTAGCGGTCGTAGGTGTTTCTTTAAATGTCTGGAGGTATTACTTATATATCGGGTACATGTGGATGTATCCCAATAACGGAGTCTTCACTATGTTGTTCACTCCCAAAAGAGTTAGACTCCACAATGAAGGATGCTTGGAACTCTTGGATGAGTACGACTGAGTTGCTGCTCTACCCGGGTAAGTCAATTGGCTCGAACTCTCTATTCTAATGTCAATGGGTAGTGTAGTCCATGTTCCCGATGATAAGAAAGAGTTGGTGAAATAGGTGCATAGATTGGCCCGGTTGGGTGTTCGGTTAGGAGATTCTCCAAAGGAGGTTCCATAGTTCATCATTGCCCTTAGTAATCTTTAGTGGTGGAGGTGAAGTCTAAGCAACACTTTGATCCTCTATTGATGGAGCTGAAGAAATCGATTCTTAGTAAGTTTAATAAGGCATTCTACCAAGGGGGGATGAGGTTTAGGGTCCCTAAGGTAGATTGTCTCTACGATTGCGATGGTCTACCAAAGGATGATTTTGGAACGAAGCTCGTGGTTAAGATATTTCCTTCATCCGTTGGCCACCAAAAATGTATTGTGGATTCAAGAGGAACTTTGGTGGGGCCTGGTGAAAATACACATATCGTAGTTTGGGCTAAATGTCCTAATTGTAAACAAGTGAAGCCGATCAACACCAGATGATGTAACTCAAGTGATGGATGTCCCTACTTGAAGTGGGACTATACAATTTGGATTTTGTAGTTGGTATTTGCCTCGAACACATAGGCAAAATCTTCCATATGGGTGCTTTTGATAGAATTCTCAAGAAATTTTCTTCCCACTTAAATCCCCCCGTTAAAAATCTACTTCTTTGGCGAGGAGTCATGTCTGGGTTGGACCTTATAAAGAGATCGTGAGTTTACATGGATCTTTTGGTCCTCATCCCGGATAGAGGTAGACCCAATTCTCTTCTCATTTTACGGTCTTTAACACGTATTGGTACTCAAGTGAAACTTAGTAGCCCCCTTACACCCACGCTTTTCATCCTCAAGCGGATTCAGCGAATGTACCTTCCAAACCCTACAAGCTATTTGAGAGCTTTGGTTATTGACTTTAAGGTAATTGTGCACTATCCACCTAGCCATGTATAAAAGGTTTCCTATAACATAGGCCATTCGAGTATTTTTATGCCAATTTTGAAAGCATCCGCTATGTAGGGCAGATGTAGTCTCTGGTTGGGTGAATTTGAAATTGGTGATTTTCACATTCTGGACCGAAGATATTCTACGAGGCTTTGGAAAAGGTTCGAATGATAAGGATGGGTTGAATGGCCGATAATAGAGTCGTTCAAAGTCTTATGCCGTACTGAAGCAGAAAGAGACTTGAATGTGAAAACTGATTGGAGTCTACTTGATTAGAACATTCACCGCTATCAAGGGTGATGAGATTTGGTAAAAAGATAAAAAATCGTCCCCCGACGGGTATATGGCCCTTATGAGTATTTTGAACGGGTTGAGAAGTTTCTTATTAGTTGAATTAGCCAAGTGAATTAGCCCCCGGTTCACCCGATATTTCTTAATCTCTAAGGCTTAAAAAATGTATAGGCTACCCGATGCCTCGTCTCCCTATTGAGGAGTCGTAGTGAATGGAGAACCCTACTCTTATGTAGAGGTTCCGGTTGGATCACTAGATCGCTCAAAGGTCAAAGTTGGAACAAAGAGATGCCTCCGTAAAGTTATATGGACTAAAGCATCTAGTTTTGAATGGTGCACTTAGACACCGAGGCCGACCTGAGTCACACTACCCTCATCTCTTTCCTCTTCTCTACGCAATTGAGGTTAGTTGTTCCTCTTAATAAAATTTGAATAATTTGAATTTGACTTGTTTGCTAGTAATGTGCCGTCTTTGGAAAGTTTCTGCTTCATTGAGTTTTATGACTTTGTTCTCATGGCTAATTTGCTTTTGCATGTAGTGTTATTTGTGTTGTTATCATTCCCAGAGAATTGTTAGGCGAATCATGTTAATGTTCTTGAAGAATAATTGCATGGTCTATCTCTGATGTTCCTATTGGTTGATTGTTGATACTTGAGAAGGTAGTTCTCCTATGATAGATATGTAGAGCGCTTTATTTGATATTGTAATTGAGTAGTCTATTTGAATGTTCATGATTATGGTTTAATGTATATTTGTGAAGTACTCCTATGATTTGTGACTTTATCAGTTTGTGTTGTTGTTTGTTGGTTGGGCTGCTATTTGAGTCGCAGTCTTCCCCTTCTAAAAGTTTAGTGTCATTCATGGCGAATTTTCTATAGGGGATAATGTAACTTCCGTAAAAATCCCCAGACTTAGTTTAGGATCCTCGACGATGAACTACCTTAAACCGTGTTTCAAGCTTAAACAAAGGTAATACTCAATTAGGAAGATTTAGATTCAATGTCACTAAACAACCTAAACGACCCAAAGACTATAAAAAATGAGCTAGTGTACCTTCATGTGCTTCAAAGGGTTTAAAGAGTAGCAATTAAGTCAAATTTGGTAAAAAAGGGTTTAAAATACATTATAGAGTGTGTTTAGGGTCGAAACGTCCAGGTGTGACTCCCCATGGACCACCCTAATAGTCCTTGAAGAAGACCTTAACATTTGACCCTAAAAGCTATCATTTGACAGTGGCCATTAAGTTTGTTGGGGACTATAAAAGAGTTAGACTTCATTAAAGTAACCTAACACCTCATTATTTCCCGAACCCATTTAGCTCACTTCTCTCTACTTTCTCTCACTACCTAAATACTCGTATTGAAGACCAAGGTTCAAGCTTCATTAGGGATCCAAGATCAAGGTTTTTCTCCATCATTCTTCAAGGATTGTTAAGGTATGGAAACTATTCGCTCTTGGGATCTCTTTCCCCAAGAGGCTCTTAAAAATTGGTTTCCAAAGATGTCTAAAATTATGATTTTCATCCAATTTTGTGGGTTACATTTCAAATTGATTTAATGTTGTATTCCTTAGGTTTATATTGATATATTATGATTTTTTAATGGTGGATCGTTGTAGTTATTAGTATTTGACTTAGTTTCTATAAAAGATCCATCATCCATGGATGAACTCTTTTCCCTAACCCTAACTATTAATTAGGTTGATGGATGAATAAGGATGTTGAAATTGAATATGTTATTGCTTAATTTACTATTATAGGATGGTGGTGATTGGATTAGTGGTTGAATGTGGTGAAATTAAGGGTAAGATCTTGAAGAAGATTCTTGGAAGCCATTGGTAAGACTTTTGAGATTATAAATATTTTACTTCAGTTATGATAGTTTATTCTTGATGATGATGTTCAATTGAAGTATGACTATGTGAATAGAATAGGAAAATGATGATATGATGAATATGATGGCATGCTATGAGTACGTTGAATGTGAGATCATAGTAAGGGTATGATGATGCAAGGTTTAAGGTTATTCTTTTGTGTGCCTATTATTATGACTATGATGTGTTGATCTCACTAATGATGGTTTGTGATGAAAAGAAGTTCTCATTCTAAACCTAATGATCTAATGACATGATTATACAATGGTTTAGTCTCCTATGACATATATTAAGAATTGATGATTAAGAAAGGTTTAAAGATATTTCATAAAGGGACTTTATAGCTTATTCCCAAGCACAGATATGAAGGAGGTGTGCTTACCTTAAGTGAAGTTAGTTCACTATGATTCTCATGAGATAGAGATACCATCTCAATATTCGTAACCTGAGTTTCAAGAAAATATCCTAGTCTTTAACTATGTGGCCCCCCATAGGAAATGGCTATAGATCCACCTAGATGCTATGTTTATGTTATGGATTCTACCAGCTTGGACAAAGTAAGTCAACCTTTTTTTGGTGTAGGTCTATGACCCCGGATTCTGTTTAGCTCACACCATGGTCTATTGCAGTTAAGACATTGTTCCCAACGTAAAACTGAATGAATGAAGTATAGATGGCCACATTAGGGTACTTAAGGGGTTCTACTTAGTGTAAGTAAGGGTATGGTGACTTTACTTATGTCTGCAACAACTTGACCATTGAGGGAAGTCCTAGAGAAGATATCTTAGTGATATATTATGAATAGAAATGCTTTAATGTTACTTTAACATGATGATGATTTTTATATCATTGTGTTTCATTGATGAACATGAATTGGTCCTACATGTAAAGGGTGACTACAACATGAATGATGTTTATATGAAGTAAAACAAGTCTTATGTGGGTTCTCTTTCTAGATTTACTTATTATGTGAGGTTATGGGGCTTCACATGAGCATTGCACTTGTGGCTTGGGATGAGATTGTGAATAATGGTCTTGTATGTTTTGATGATATGAACTTTAAAATATGAAATATTGATATGATTTCATGATGATGCTATTTTTGTATGTGGATATGAACATGTCGTGGTGATGTTTTGGATATGCTCTTGTATATGCTCTTTTATGTGCATAAAGGCTTTCAAAGTGACTTAGCATGGTTTTGAACAAGATGTCCCTTTGTGGCATGATTCAAGGTTTTATTGCATATTTTTCATACTTAGTACACTGTGGTTTGTTTACACCAATAAACTACACCCATTCTAATCTATTGCTACATAATGTAGGTTCGGGCCATTGAAGAGCTTCTAGGTCATTTGCAAGGAAGGTGGATATATTTTCCAAATTGTTGATGAGTCCTCAAGTCCGAGGATGATTTCATTTTTCTACTCTAGCTATGATATTGACTATGTCTAAGGCAATTGTTCTTTCCTTATTTTGAGACTTTGTTGTGAGCCTATATGTGACATATTTTACTAGTGTAAGGGTTATGCCCAAATCTTGTAATTCTTAGTAGATGGTTTATGTGTGAGACAATATTAGACTACTTAATGAATTGACTATGTTGTTTAAGTTAGGAGTCTATGTAAACTCCATAAATGAGAAGTCTATGTAAAATTAATATATATGATAACGAGAAGTCTAAATATACTTAATATGTAAAAGTTTTTAAATTTTCCGCATTTTTACTACCTATGATATGCAATGATGTGTGTTAAGGGCTAGTCTAAGGTCTCTTCGAGGACGAAGACACCGGTTACTTCTAAAGGGTGCTCCCTGGTCGTGACAACTTAGTCCCCATATACTGCTTTAAAGAAAAGTCTTTACCTTACTCTGAACTAAACTCAAACTTAAGTCTTGTAACAACATTAAAACGTTTTTGAAAGACTTACGAAACTTGAAATGAACTTTTTTTTCTTACCTTTACTCTTTACTCAACATGATCTTTAAGTCTTAAAAGAAGTTTAAAAGCATTTGTAAAAGACTTCTTGAAAGGACTGTAAGAACTTTCTAGACTTGGCTCTAAAATTTACTTGAATTTGAAGTTATGTATTCAATGTTGTTCATGTTTTGGATGATTTCTATATGATTAGAAGTCATTATGAAGTGTTAAGACACTTTAAAAAGGCTTAATCAGACTGAATTAGATGATTGGGTGAATAACACCGATCCGGGCGCGTCCGGGACATGCCGTACCAGACTCTCTTGACTGAGGCTCCTTTCTGGCGCACTGCTGGTGCACATCGCGCTATGGGAGCGCGTCGCGCCAACCTGTTCCTTAGGCAAAAATCTGCCAAATTTTTCCTCTCGTGTTCTAACCTTAAATCGTTTTCATTCGATTCTTTTTCTCAAATTCACTTTACTTTTATGTACCCTCATCATATATACAAGGATCTAACCCAATGAATTCAAGAACAACTCCTAGATCATCAAAGAACTTCTAAATCTCAACTCATGTTAAAAAATGAAAGCAATTTAAGAACAACATTCAAGAACATTCAAAAATCCAATCTTTTTAGGATGAATCACACTGAATCAAACATGCTTGGTATGTGATTGAACGAACCCAATGTTATGAAAGACTTACATAACTTTTTAGGGATCACCCCCGATAAAATCCTCAAGTTATTTTGACGATCTTGGCGAATCTTGCACTCTTTCTTCTTTTCTTCTCTTCTCCTTTCTCCAAGCTCTAGCGTGAATTCTCTTTTCGGACAAGGGCCTAAAATACCCTTAATGTTAGTGAAAAATGGACAAAAGTATCCCTTCATCATCCTATTGGCTCCAAATGGCCTTTTCCTCGACCTATTGGCTCAAATACCCTTGTCCTCCACCTTTGGGTTCAAAATTGACAATTTTTTATGTTTTAAAAAATTTACATTCTATAAAAACATTTTTTAAATACTGGGCGTATCACTATTAATTATAATTTTAATTTCTTAATATAATTTTAAACTCATCCACTACCCACAAATTAACTAACTAAACCTCACTCAATTAATAATTCAATTATATATCAAATTGTAATAAACATTAGTAAAACACTTATGAAATTATAGATTACTGAAAATGAACATCAAATTATCCTATCTGAATCAAAATCCAATTAAATTAGGTGAACCGCTTAATTTAGGAGGACACTTTCTTTCACATTGAATTAGATATTTATGATTAAAGGTAAAGACTAAACACCCGAATTAATTCAGGCCTTTTTTTTTAAATATAATTTTTATAATATTTATTATTTATTTTAAAACCTTACTATATTATTTTGAAAAAAAAGTTACCTATGAAGTAACATCCATAATTGAGACATCAGATAATCAAGATGAACATGTCGATTTTTTAATTTAAATTAACGGTGATTTTTATGTACCACTTGATGTATGATATTTACTTCTATATTTTTTAAAACACTCAATTGCAGTAGCTTGCATTAATAATGTGACGGGGGTTCATTAATTTATAGGGATTTATTAAGTAATGGGTTGGTTAGTGATGATTTAATAAATTAACACTAATCAGTTAAATTATAACATTCGTTGAGCGCCACCTATTTAGAAAATATTAAATAGTTTTAAATATAAAACCGTTATAAGTGGTCATTTGAACCAAAGGTGATGACAAGGGTATTTTGGACCCCAAGGTGGGTGGGAAGGCATTTGGAGCCCATAGTTGGATGAAAGGGTAATTTGGTCCATTTTCATTTCAATACTTTTGAGGTATTTTAGGACCTTTTCCGTTCTCTTTTTTTTTTCTTCTAAATTGAACAAATTCTTGTTTTTACCCCAATTTATTCCCTAAAACGAATTAATTAAATTAGGTAAGGAAAAGACAACTTTGTCAGCCAAATCTGGGTTGGACTTTCCTTAATCCAACAACCCAACTTTCCATAGGCATAACTCACTCATACGATATCAAAATCGC
Source organism: Solanum habrochaites (assembly GCA_027704765.1). Taxonomy (NCBI): domain Eukaryota; kingdom Viridiplantae; phylum Streptophyta; class Magnoliopsida; order Solanales; family Solanaceae; genus Solanum; species Solanum habrochaites. The sequence continues at coordinate 10,745,142 of JAKWJA010002491.1, forward strand.
GCAAACTCAGTGGAGTTGGAAAGAATATTCTAAGGGATTTTCAACCATATCTGGAACTACTCTTAACTTATCCTGAGATAGGAGTTATGGTCGTTTGAAAATGACCAAAACTCACTTTCCGAACTTAAAAATTTTTCAAATTTTCTTATTCTTTCCAAAAATAAGTATTTTTTCAGATTTTAATATTTTTTTTAATTCTTTCTTGTTGCGAGGTGTTACATATGTATAGAGAGAGAAACCGATAAAATTGATGAAGAAGCAAAACTTGTTGGCGGATAATCAATTCAAAATTGATGAGAAAAGAGAAATCAAGAGGACACGATAGAGAACTTGTTGTAGTCTATTTCATCCTCATAAGGTAGCTCAATTTTGTCACTCACAATTACAGGGACACAATGACTAACTATAGCATCAAAAAGGCGGCAAGATGATGGATCTAGACAGAACTTTGAGTGGTGATGTTTGTTTAGAGGTGACTGGAAATGGAGCTGGACAAACGTCGACAAAACTTTTTACTCCAATGTCCAAAGATTTAATCTCTTCTTTCTTTTTGCAGATCTAATTAGTTAATTTTTTAAAATAAAATTAGACAAAAAAAACCCTGTTAGTTTTGAAAACCTAACTGAAGCGTAGAAGAAGACTGAACAATAATTTAGGTGTTCAATAGATACTAATCTTAGGTGAAATGTATAAGTGAAATATGTAAACAACTATAAGAGGTCGTAAACGACTTAAGCCACAATTTTATTGACAAACACACCTATTAGCATTTCTAGACAAATATTTGGTGTAATGAACAACTTCTTTTGTTTTACAAACCATTAAATAATATTTCAGATTAAAAAACTCACTCTCAAAGATATGAAACTCAATAAAATAAAATACCCCCTCCGTCCGGAATTATTTGTCATGTTACGCTTATCAAAAGTCAATTTGACTAATTTTCGAAGGTAAATCATATCATATTAATTCGTATTTTAAACAAAAAAATTAGATATTCTAAAACTACATGAAAAGTACTATAAATTACAATTTTTTACATATTAATATGATGAAAAAAATACATCTTAAAATGTTAGTCAAAATTTTTATAATTTAACTATAAAAATGGAAACCAATGTCAATAAATTCCTGACGAAGGGTGGTATATTTCATCCTTTTTAAGTCATACTAATAAAAAAAAATTGTCAATGAAAATTTGACCACCCAACCGCCCCCCCCCAATGTGTGAAGTTGGCCATAGGTATGAAATGATCAAATACAGATATATCACGACATTCTCCTTCTCCAATTCCTTCGATCTGATCATCATCATCTCAATAATCAACATCTCATGCGTTCCATGGCTGAAACTTCATTCAGCTAAAAGAGATCTCCTCAACAACCATCAAAAACAAGAGAAAAAAAGAGATGAGTAGTAAGTATTTTGTGTGCTTCACAATATTCATTTTATTCATCTTCGCATCTATATTCTACAGTGGTCGTACCATTGATTACAGATCCAAATTTCTGCTTTTCACATCCCTGCCGCCGAGTAACGCTACGTCCTGCAGCAGCAGTGCTACTCAACCGCGGCGGCAGCCACTCAATGTTTATATGTACGATTTGGGGATGAAGTATAATGTTGGAATGTTGAAAGGCCCGAATAACGATGGTCCTCCAGTTACGGTTGAGACTCTGCCGGAGTTTCCTCATTATACTGGGTTAAGGAGACAACACACGGTGGAGTATTGGATGCTGGCTTCGTTGTTGTATCGTGAAAATGGAACGAAGCAGCAAGAGGCGGTTAGAGTTTTGAATCCGGATTCAGCTGATGTGTTCTTTGTACCTTTTTTTTCTTCGTTGAGCTATGATACTTATGATAATCAGGGAAATGATACACAGTCGAAGTTTGATGATCAACTGCAGGTGATCTCACTTTTCTGATATCTTTATTGTTATATAAAAGGAATGAGTGCTGAAAAATTCGTAGCTGTACATAGGTTTGATTCATAAACTACATGTTTGTCACTGGTCAGAGAATCGTCTTCTAGGCATGTTATGCTAATCTCGAATTTGTGACCCCCATAATAATGGCCGATTAGAATTATGAGAAGTGGTTAAGAATGGTTTAAAATGTAAAAGGTAAGAGTAACAGGTCACAACTAAAGTAGTTTAATTAGTATTGTTCGAGTCCTCAGAGAAGGAAAAAAAGAAAAGGTTTAGTGGTTAGATAAAATTATTTCAACTCAAAGCTTAAATAATATTTAACAGTAGTAGTTTGAATACTTAGGGATAACTTTTCAATTTCACAAATTTCAGCCATTTATGTATGAAAAGGTAATCACCTTGGAGAATATTATTGCCAAAACAAAGCTCTTGTGTTGTCTATGTATATGTGTTAGTATATAGAATACTCTGTTGAATATGGATTCTCGGCAAAGATCTCTTTACCTCCTTGTTATTACAAGACGAAAGCAATAAAAGAAATATAACCTTAAGTTAAGAAATTTTAGGAAGGGGCCGCCTGCAATCATGCACTAGTCCAAAAAAGAACAAAATAACACTTGTTTGGGTTTCTAATTTAAATTCTTAATGTAGCACAAGAAGTTTGAATAAGCTTTAAGGGGTATGAAAATGATGTGATTCTTTGAGAGTCTAACTCCAGGTAGAAGTTTGAAGACAGCAGCAGTTGATTAGCCATTTAGGTCTGAACTTGCATCTCCTCCATAATTGTGTAGGTTAGACTTTAGAATATATTTATTACTGTAAAGAGAAGTCTACACTCTACAATACCTAGAAGTGTTGTAGTATATACTGTTATATATTCAGACTCATTCATTGTTTGTTTTGATTTCTTCAAGTCCTATCTGCTAGCTGTTTTACTATTCTATGCTATTTCTACCTGCTTCACCATGTGTTATAACTGGAAATTGGTGATAGTCTGGTAGGTCCTTTCTTGTATTTGTCAATGCAACCGATGTGCTAATATAAATCCTTAATGTAGCATAAACAGTACAAGCTTTGATCGATTTCCTCATTACCTTCAGAGAATTGCTGTGTGGATGGTAATAACCATCTTCCTTTCTGCATCTTATTACCTGCATTGACTTAGCTTCTTCTTTTTTTTTTGAATTTGACTTAGCTTCTTCTTCCAGGCTGAAATTGTTGACTTCTTACAAAAATCTGAATATTGGAAGAGGTCTGCTGGTCGAGATCATGTGATACCAATGCAACATCCAAATGCTTTCAAACATTACCGGGATAAGGTAAATGCTGCTATCTTCGTCGTAGCAGATTTTGGTCGGCCTTCTCCATCTGTGTCTAATTTGAGGAAAGATGTTGTGGCCCCATACGGACATGTGGTTGCAACTTTTGAAGATGATGACTTCTCAGACCCATATGATTCTCGCACAACACTCCTTTTCTTCCGGGGGAAGACAAAGAGAAAAGCTGTATGTTTATATAATTTCTGAATAAATCAGTTATATTTTTTTCTGACAAAAATTGTTTCTAAATCTTTTTCGTATTGCAGGAAGGGAAAGACCGTAAGCGGCTGGAAAAAATATTAAGTGGTCAAAAGGATGTTGTTTTTGAAGCAAATGGAGTCACCGAGGGAGGTGTAAATGCAGTAAGTAATTTTGTAGTACCTCCTCTTAAATCATTATAACATCTACCAGATCCCTCTGTGGAATAATGGCTTAAATTATCGACCTTCATTTTTCTTCTTTATTGTCATTTTTTGCGTTAGTTTAACAGTTGAGTTTTTGTGAATAGTCCACGTAACCTGTTATTTGTTTAATTTACTTGAAGAAAAGTACAGTCAACTTTGAAATTCACCTCCCCTTTTCCTTCTCTTAGTGTGCAGTCTTTTCCTTACTGTGATAGTTTATTCTTTTATGTCAGTCTACCAAGGGGATGCGTTCGTCAAAGTTCTGTCTAGATCCAGCAGGGGATACCCCATCATCTTGCCGCCTTTTTGATGCTATAGTTAGTCATTGTGTCCCTGTAATTGTGAGTGACAAAATTGAGCTACCTTATGAGGATGAAATAGACTACAACAAGTTCTCTATCTTCTTCTCACGTGAGGATGCAAAGAAAGAAGGCTACATACTTGATCAGCTCAAGAGAATTTCTAAAACAAAATGGCTTGAAATGTGGAGATATCTTAAGAACATTACACATCATTTTGAGTACCAGTATCCTCCGAAGAATGGCGATGCTGTAAGCATGCTATGGAGGCAAGTGAAGCACAAGCTTCCTGCTGTAAAACTTGCTGTACATAGAAACCGGAGGCTTAAAGTGCCAGATTGGTGGAGATAGCTTTTGAAGCTTCAATTAGGTGATACTTGTGAGTGGTGTTTACACAAACACTTAATAGTGTTAGAATAGGAATAGGAACAAAAATAGGAACAAGAACAATATATAGAATCAAAACTTTTTTACTGGGAGGTTCAGGGATCAATTTCTACTGAATACATTTTTCCTTATTTATTTTTTCCAGTAACACACTCATGTTATAGAAATTCTGAATTCTCCTCTTAATACAAAACAAAAAAGATTCCTAAAATAAATAATCTATGCATAACAATATTCACAGTACAAGTAATTATTGCATTCTTCTTCCTATTCCTATTGTGTATGAAAGTATGATCCTCATTCTGATTCATTCAAGGCGTTGATAAAAGCGTCCTTGAGATGAGCGTTTGTAGCAGCTACACGTCGAGCTGTTAGGTCAAATTCGGAACCAGATGGATCAAGAACGAGTCCTCCAGCTTCTATGACTATGAGAGCACCAGCTGCGACATCCCACGGACCACCAAATTCAATTTCATAGAAGAGATCAAGCCTTCCACACGCCACTCCACATAGATTTAATGCACAAGAACCAGACATCCTGAGGGACCTAACCTTGAAAAGCAGTCTATTAATTCTTCCTGTAGTAGCATCTACAATTGCCTTATCCCTGTTTGTTCCAACCTCTGTAGCAACAAGAGCTTTTACAAGTTGAGACTCTGAAGATACTCTGATGGACTTCCCATTAAGAAAAGCACCTCTCCCATAGATTGCAGTGAAAAGCTCGTCGATAATTGGGTTGTAAACAACACCAACCACTGGTTTCTTTTCAATTGTGAGACCGATAGATACACAAACAAAAGGGAAGCCATGCACAAAGTTAGTAGTTCCATCAAGTGGATCAACTATCCAAGTTGGTTCATCAGTAAGCTCAAAATTTCCAGAAGCAGCAGCAGTTGTTTCTTCACCAATGAACTTATGACTAGGAAAACATTGCTTCAGATGATTAAAAATTAAAACTTCACATGCCTTATCAGTCTCTGTCACTAAATCAACTACTCCTTTGTGCTCAATATGCTTACTCTTGTAGAATCCATGACGAATTATCTCTCCAGCTTTCTTAGCTGCTTCAATTGCAACATTAACAAACTCTTCAACTGAATCATTTTGCGCCATCTTTGTTTTAATTCACTATTGAATTGCCTGACAAAAAATATTACTATTGAATTGTGTCTTTACATAATTCCTACTTATAGACACTCTAGTATCCTTTTTCAGGTTGGGTTATATATACTAATCCTCTTTCGTAATACTAATCCTTCTCAAAGTTGGATTTTATATACTACTGCTTTTTCAAGTAGAATTTTATATTCCGTTCTTTTTCTTATTTCTATTCTAACAAGATTTAGTTACATGTTTATTTAGGAAGTTCTTGAAAGGTTACTGAACAATGAGAAATTATCTAACAAAGTCAGTAAATTTTATTTTTTATCAATAAGATCACTCAACTTCAAATTTTTATCTTAAAAAATATATTAATTACATTTATCGATAAAATAATTTTTAAATGACAAATTAAATTATTTTTAAGTCATATAATCATGGACTCTACTCCAATTTTTTTTCCCCTCTCTAGCTCTATGCCATCAGTTTTAAAACGCATCGCCCAAATTTCAAACAAATTCGATTCAGAGAAATGAATTACTCAGATTTTTGCTAACTTTCTTGGCATCTGTATTTTCGTACTTTGTTGTTTCTTATTAATATATATATATATAATATATGCAGTGGCTGATCCTAATTACTCATGTGGCTAATTGATGCCAAGCATTATGGGGTCTAATTTACCGTTCCTTTTCGGTTTCATAGAGTTGAGATTTAAGTTCCTTTCGAAATTAATAGATTTTATAACTTTATTTATCTGTGGAGTTCATAATTATAATTATATGACATAAAAAATAATTTAAATTGTCATCTAAAATTTGTTTAAATGAAAAATGTATATACTTAAGTTGAGTGATTTTGTTGATATAATTTCCTATAGTTTATTGACTTTCTAAGATATTAACTCGTCATATTTGATAAGGAACTCACTTTTTGGGATTGTTTTCAATTTTAATAACCGAAATTACTGCCTGATGAATTAAGTGAAGAGTCCAATTTGTATAAGAAATTAAACTTTCAGCGAGACATACAAACAAAGTAAGAAAACTTTAGTCCAAACTACCGTTAAGGAGACTCATACATTTCAAACTCTAGCTATTTATGAAATCTACCCAATAAATTAAATCTTGTTGTTAAATAACTTGTTCTATCGCTAGAAAAAGTGCTGCTGGTAAATAATATTTTGAAGGATTCAAAACAAAATATGTTACAAAACTACAATCATTAGAAGAACAATTAATTATAGACATGCCGAGTCCTGAGATATCCTTTACTTTTTGTTGTCTCAATATCATGGTCTTATTTATTTTTGTATATATATTTGTTCTACTTTTATTTTTTTTTCTGATTAAGTCGTCATCATTTGGCGAAATTCATGATAATCAAGTTCCCCATTACCATCAATGTCATATACTTTGATCATAGTAACACATTCGTCGTAAGATTTTGAATCCCCTAAACGACTCAAAACTCTCTGTAAACTTTTAGGTGTAATCCGACCACAACCTTTTTCAACTTCATACATTTCAAATGCTGACTTTAACGATTCATCCTCTTCACTACTTCCTTCTTTTTGCATCAACAACTTCTTAAAATCATCAAAATCTATGAAATTATCACCATCCGTATCGAGTTCATCTACGATTTCTTGAGCATCTTCATGTGACATATGTTCTCCTATGGATCCAAAATAAGCTCTTAGCTCGAAAGCCGATATTTTACCTATTAGAAAATTAATTTAACAATACAACAAAACAAAATTAATGTAACAATAGAAAAAAAAACTCAAAAGTTAAATTTAGATGATATATATTGCAACTACATTAAAAATTACCATCGTTATCGGTGTCAAAATGACGAAATACTTCTCTAAATTCGTCTTCTCTAGATGAATTTCGTCGCGATATATGTGATGATTTTGGAGTTCTTGGAGAACTTTGGCTTGAATTTGAAGACTTGGATCTAAGCCTAGGTAAGATTACTCTAAGGTTTTTATAATGTGAAGAGAAACTAAAAGATTTTGATGATCTAATTGATTCCATGAATAAATGGATATTGATAGTTTATAATTATTAATATGTAGATTCTCAACCCAAAGTGAAGTAGAAGTAATTGGTTTGTTGCTTCCTAGTTGTGACAATATATATAGACCAAAAAGTGCTTAGCTGTATTGAGATTTGAACTACACCACTAAAAGTTGAAAAGTCACTTATGTAATATACTATGAAAGTTCCAACTAATTCCAATTGTACTTTCAAAATGTATAAGTGGTCGTTTGTTTTATTATATAATAATTCGATATGAGTCCTTATCTCCTTTCGGATACATTTGTTCCATTATTAATCATGTTCTTAATTATGTATCTGATAATGGATGATGTATCCGATACAACGACATTATAGAGACAAATGTATCCGACGACAACGGAGGAGTGTATTCTACACAACAGAATCAATAAAGGCCAATGTATTCGACATCAAAGGAATGTGTTGGACGCAACAACAAAGTAGTATCCGACAGCAGAGGAATGTATCCGACGCAACATAAACTTAATTAATGTATCATTGGCAATGTATCGGACAACCATCTGAGAGCAATGAAAAATCAGAAAATTTTGTTATTGAAAAAACTTTCAGGATATATAAGATAATTAGCCCCGTATATATGAGATTTATGTATTTTATACTATAAACAAACTAGCTATTGCTAGTAATCCCCGCATAAATTATATAAAAATGTGTATTTTCTTTTTGGTGAAGATCTAATCTTGAGTAACAAAACGCGTATTAAAAACATATGGATAAGAGTAACAACAATAAAAATTCTTGAAGCAAATAATTTGCCTAAAACTTCAGCATATGTATCCACCACATAACAATATTCACCATGTATATAATTCTTGCATTTAATTTTTACATGAAAAAAACAGCCCCTTGAGCAATAGAGGATATATGGGGGTTCACAAAAATTTAGTAGCCTTGCCTTCGACATCTATCATGGTGTGATAGGCAGTATGTACAAGGTTTATATATTTATGTTTTGTATATAAGTTAGAATATCTATTGAATTTCTATAAATATTTAATTGTGAATTTGACAATATATTAACTTAATATTATTATACGTACAAGTGAATAAATTTTGAATTATGAATCCGATTTACTTTTTAAAGTCTTAAATTCGTCATTACGATCTGTTGGTAAGTAGAATGGTTGGTTGATACGCTAAAAGTAAAAAAGGAAAAATGAGATGACTTTTGAGTAATGTCCCATATAAAGTGAGCTATGGAATTTTCTTGGAAATTGTAAGGCATGATAAATTATAAAAAGGAAATTGCACAGAAGCTTCCTTTGGGTGACTAAAAATTGACCTTACACTCACTCTTCTTGTTGTTATATGCATGCTACGTACAAATGTACCAACCCTACAAAAAAGAATGTAGTAAAGTCCAACTTCTCTATAACACTTCCGTTTGTTCGATTTTTATTACTGTTATATCGAAATATTATTATAAAGAACATATATAATATAACATAATATAAAAGTCTATTTATATAAATACTTAGGGTGTGTTTGGTATGGAGGAAAATGTTTTTCATAGAAAATGTTTTTCAGAAAAACAAGTAGATTTTTGATTTATTTTCTCATGTTTGATTGGTGAGTAGAAAATATTTTTCGAAAATGATTTTTAGTGTTTGATTTATGAATTTTTTTTTTTTGAGAGACATCTTTTATTTTTATTATAATAAAAATATTTATAAAATTTGAAAATATTTTTTAAAAATAAATCATTATTTTTCTGGGTGGTGGTGGGTGGGTAGTGGGGGGGGGGGGGTGAGGGGGTGGGAGTGCAAAAATAAAATTTGAAGTTGATAGTATTTGTAAAAAGATTATTTTTTTTTGGGGGTATGGGGCTGGTAGGGGGGCTGCCGGGGTGGAAGACGTTAAAAATAAAATTTTAAAAGTTGAAAAATATTTTTGAAAGCAAATTAATTTTTTGGGGAGGGGGTGGGGTCGGGGGTGTCGGTGGTTGTTTGGGGGAGGGGTCACTACTGATCGGGCGAAAAATAAAATTTTGAAATTGAAATATCTTTTTAAAACTAACGAATGGTTTTTCCCTAATAACTTGGCTAAAAACAAATGCATTTGAAATGGAGGAGAGTTTGACATTTTTCCTTAATCTTTGACGAAAAGTCATTTTCCTTATTTGAGCATAATATTTGATTTGGAAACATTTGCAACTTTTGTTGTCCCCCAACTAATATTGAGAAAATGAAAACATTTTCTGGAAAATGTTTTACATTTGAAACGCACTTTTAATTATTGTAATAAAATGTTTTTATAGAGAGATCTGAATGTACTCATAATTATTAGTTTCCATGTATTTGATAAAATCATAAGAAAAATGTTTTCCTTGCTCTCTAGGATATCGTTATCATTGAAGAATATGTACTAAAATGCCTTTTGATTTGTTAGATCATGAGTTGGCACAAACGCAAACATATAACTCCATTAGCAATTACTTTAGATAGCCTCAAACATTCTACCGGACAATCGTAAAGCTTCACCAATTTTATTGCTTTTTCGAATAATTTTTTTGGCTAACACTTTTGTAATGATCCTGATGGTTATTTTGTGTTTTCAATTTTTTTTTTAATTTCGATAGTTTTGTTAGGGCATAGGTAACCCTATACCTATTTGGCTTTATAAATATATAGTATTCTATTTTTTCAGACAACTAACTTCATACTCAATTCTTTATTTTATTCTTTAAAAAAAAGAATCTTTTTCATTCTCTTTAATATTATATTAGTTTTATTTTTTCTTAATTATTCCTATTTCATTCTTATTTTCTTATTTCATAACATAAAACTCTCTTTTTTTTTCTTCAAATAATCATTTTACATAATTTTATATAATATTATTTTATCAATATATGCTACAATTATAAATAACATAAACTGCAAGCAAATTATTTATTCATAATGTTCTATAGAACAAAAATCCAATTCTTGCGAAGATGAATGAAGAAGAACTTATTATGTTGTGATAAATTAATTATTATGTTGAATTTATTATCTTATATTTAAATTATTATTATGTTATGTAGTAAGAGGGGTTTTGGATGATTAACATGAGTTTCATTTTGGAAGATAGGAAAGTTGTAAAGTTTGATCAAAGCCAAAATTTGAGAAGATTAGCTCAGTATGGAATTCTGACAGTTTTGTTAGGGCATCAATCCTATATTTATTCTACTCCTTAAATATATCTATCGTTGCCACAAATTGTTAGAATTTGGGTCAAATTTCATGGGTCATGAATCACCCATGTGAATCGACTCAATTTGATCCATTTTGTTTTTTTTTGGAAATAAGAGGATAAACATAATTATTTTCTTTCATTTTTTTATATAATACTAACATGCTTGAGGAACATTTTTTATAAAAAACCGTTGCTCCCTTTTAAGAAGGAAATGTTTTCTCTCAAGGAATAAGTGAAAAACGTAAAAAAAAAAAGCCGAGAAGCAGAAACAACATAAGAGAGGAAATAAAAAAGTCATTTTTTTCTTCTTAACAAAAACACAAAAAAATATTTAGTTTTATGAAAACACAGTCCTTAATTTTTCTCCTAGTGATCCAAAGAAAGAATTTTGAGCAATACTGTAAGTTCGTGGTTTAATCTGCTGCAACAAAATATACAAATCTTAAATTGTATCTTGTTTATATATAATTATTATATTGGTATCAGAGTCAGATTAATTGTTCCATTATGTGCATAGTAATTTCTTGAAGTGTAACACTTGTTATTGTTTCTATGTATATTTTTTTTTGAAAAAAATTTAGTGTATAATCAATTATTTTTCTACTAATGAATTTATGTAATTCTGTAATAGATATTAACATGATATAAATTGAAAAGATTAGGCTCAACATTAAATTAAATCTCATGTTTTATATCTTCCAATCTTAATTCGAAAGTATCAAATGAACACCTTGAATTCGATCAGAAATTTAAAAAGTTCCTTCGAATTTTTCTTGAAGATTTGTTATGAGTAGTAAATATATATAAAAAAAATAAAGAAGTTTATGCCGTATTTTTTTTCTCTTCTTTGATCTTCATTTTTTTAGCGCTAGATAAAAATCTTAAATGCTAGAAATTTGTGAAGAAAATAAATAAAAAGGGTGATATTTATTTTGTTAAGAATTTTTTGAGTTTTAATATAATTAGAAGAACTTTTCTCTCTCTTCATTTATTAAAAGTGAATAGACTTTTGTTTGTTTTTTTTCTTTTTCCCTGTCTGAAGTGGGATTTTTTGTTTATCTTTTTTGGTTGTTTTGTCCTTTTTGTTAAGGATTAAAAATAAAGAATAAATAAAAATTGTCCCACATAAAAAGTTAAAACATGTAAAAAGGAGGAAAAATCGCATTTTTAAAAGAATTAAAAAATAGTCCTATTATTTTAAAGAATACACATATTTTATTTAATAAAATATTGTATCTTTTCATTTGGAATCAAAAAGTGTTATTTCCTTGAAAAATAGTCAAAACAAGAAAAGTACCATTTTATATTGATAAAGTATTTATTTTATTTGCTTTAACATAAGTTTATTCAAATAGTTAAATCAGATTGAGACTGACTCTGTTTTATTTTTCTCATGAATTATCTTCTCAATTTAATAACGACTAACTATTTTGACTAGATTAAGATTTTCATAAATTCGCTTATTTCTTAAGTCTTTTAAAAAAATTTCTTGTCTTCTAAGAGAAATTTGTGACATACAGTGTCACATTAAATGATATTAATCATATTTTTATTTTGTTCCCATTTCAGATATGATTGAACGGGAACATGCTCAAATTACTCCAAGTGGGAGTTCTCAAAATCGAGCAAATGGACAAAGTAGAAGAACAAGTCGTCATAAGACATATTTCCAATGGCATGAAATCATACGGATTGGTGTCCTACGGGCGACACAAAATTTGTCAAGGAATCAAAGGGTCATTCAAGGGGAAAAAGAGAAAAATTTTAACGAGTTTTAGTCTTTGAAGATACCCCTAGTGTTTCAGCATATAATTTTTTTTTTTTTAATAAAATGGGTTGGGCTGATTATAAGGAAATTTCAAATTGGGGAGCCTTAGCTTATTTAGCAGACGCCCTTCATGAACCTTGGGGTAGTAAATTGATTGAAATTTATCATGACATTTGGCACAACCAACCTTTTAGGGTGTATATTTGTTGCCTTGAAGACTTGTGGAGGGGGGTTAGTCTTTAAAAGATTAGTAATTTGTAACTGCTAATTTATTTTTAAATATATGGACTATGTAGTTTGTTTTTCTCTCTCTAAATTTATGCTAATTTCAGACTTATATATCCTTGCTACTAAAAGTCTTTAACATATTTATACACACAATAAGAAATTAGTTTCATATTTTCGTTAAATGTTTAGTTTGTAGATGATGATTGAATGCTTATGTATCTTTTCAATTATACAATAGATATGAAACCTTTATGAGAATTGGTTTGCTTGAATGTGTATGTCATGCATAATTGATTAAAAATTTCTTGCCTAATTACATCTCATAACAGATATGACATCAAAAAGTATCATTGTTGACGTAAACAAAGGTGAAAAACTTAACGGTGACAATTACGAAGTCTGGAGTTATAAAATATGGTATGTATTGGAAGAGAAAAAAACTCTGGAAGGTAGAAATCATGTTTTGAATCAACCAGAAGGGGGTAATTCTGCACAACACATAAAAGATCTTGAAGCTTACAAAGCTTGGAAAAAAGAAAATTCCAATGCACCTTGAATAATAGTTAGTTATGTGGTTGATATCCTCATACATAAATGTGATGAATTCCCAACTTCTCATGCTATGTGGGCACATATGTGAGGAACGTATGGGGTACGTCTGTAATCGGCCTCTGATAGTTGACTATCAAATTTTACACTTACAAAAAGCGTCATGATCAAAATATCAAACAACACCTTAGGGTGATGTCAAATATCATATCTTAACTCAAGAGTGTAGGACACTTTCTTTCATATGAGCAACAAGTTCAGGAAGTGATTTAGTCTCTTCCCAATAAATGAGAATATTTGAAGGTTAACTTGACCCATAATGATGGCATCAAAACTTTTTCTGATGTTTCAAGCCATGTTGAACTCAAAGATGAGCGTCTTGGTGCTGCTAAAGTTGCTTCTAATGCCTTTGTGGCACAGTTAAGTGGTACAAAATCTTCAGGCTTCAAGCACAAAAAAAATTGAAAAAGGAATGGAAAATACAAAGAGACTAGAGAAGGACCCTCTAAGAAAAGGAAGAAGCCACATTACAATAAAGGAAAATGGTTTTTCAAGAAGAGAGACAAGATCTACAATTGTCAAATGCTGGTGCATTTTGCTCGTGAATGTACTTAGCCGAAAAGGGTAGCATTTTCAAACGCATCTTTAAGTGCAACATATGTTTCTATAACTTCTTTACTAACTAAATCTTATCCTATGTGGATTGCAGACTCAGGAACTACCGACCATGTGAGTTGAGATCGAAAAGTGTTTGTAGAATTTCATCGAGTTTCATCTAAATCAAGGTGGATCTACGTGGGAAATAATACGTAACTAGAACTCAAAGGGATAGACACTCTCAAATTAAACTTATGTGGTGACTGTTCTTTGATGTTGCATGATGTCCTATATACACCATATATTCGACAAAACTTAGTATATGTGTCTTTTCATTTAGACGTTGGTTTTTATTTGTTTTTTAGGCATAATGGTGGTAGTATAACTCTAGATAATATTTATATGGCTTTGGACTTCTTATAATCGGTTTATCGTATTAGATTGTAATCCTTCAACTTATGACTATTATGTTGACCGTTGTGTAATGGCATGTTATTCAAGTAACAATGATATTGATGTTAGTATATGACAGACTAGATTAGGTCACATAGGGCTGGATCAAATGAATAGGTTGAAAAAACAAGGACATTTAGGTTCTTCACAAAAATTATATGCCAACTTGTAAAAATTGTTTTGATGGAAAGATTACATGTAAACCATTTGGGAAGGCTAAGAGAGTTGAGTTTCCACTTCAATTAATTCATTATGATATTGGTGGTCCAATGAACGTAAGTGCACGGTCTGGTGCTACATACTTCATTACATTTTTTTATGATTTCACGCGCTTTGGTTATTGTCTATTTGATTTCTCATAAATCTGAACCACTTGAGTGCTTTAAAAGATATATGAATAAAGTTGAAAATCAATTAGATAAAAACATAGAATCTTTAATAATCGATCAGTGACGTGAATATTTGTCAAAATAATTTGAAGAATTATGTGCTAAAAAGGGTATTATCCGACATTTAACTACTGCTTACATACCTCAACAAAATGGTGTATTTAAAAGAAGGAATAGGTTATTATTAGACATGACAAAATCAATGATGGCGCATGAAAATTTGTCTCTCTCTTTCTAGGGAGATTCATTATTGACTGCGGTTTACATATTGAACAAAGTGTCTTCTAAATCAGTGTTTTCCACACTTTATGAACTTTGGACTGGTCATAAAACAAACCTGAATGATCTACGACTATGGGGTTGTGTGTAGCATCCACTAAAGACCATTTTTATGAGTTTGGTAAACTAAGTCCAAAAGGAAAGAACTGTATCTTTATAAGGTACTCTGAACGCTCCAAATGGTATGTGTTCATCGACGAATTGGAGGATGGAAGTATTACTAAAATTGTATCACGGGATGTTAGATTTTTAGAAAATAATTTTCCTAGAAAGGGTGAAAAGAAGAAGTAAAGCCTCTGTACGAAATGTTGAATTCAGAAGATTAGATAATGTTGTCAAACACTTGATAATTATATGAATCAAGAAATGATTTCTGGTCCAAGTGGGAATAATGAATCCCAAAATCCTATAGAGGAAATACCTAAGAGTACAAGAAAAGGTGTGCCTCTTTTGAGCTAGTAATGACTTGCATCGTCCAGTTCCGATGAACCCTATGGGAAACACACATAACAACAGAGGAAGCAAAAACCCCAAATTTCAAGACCTACCAGACCCAACGAACAAGAATAGACCCCCTCAACCAGAGGATTTCCCACTTCTCAGAACCAAACCCATGGAAATAGACCAATCCTACAATCGCAATGGAAAGGGCTCATACGCAGGTGCTCTAGGATACAGAAGGGGAAATCATTCAAAACTGAAAGTAAGTCTCCCTCCAAGAGCACCCGAAATCATAGATGGCAAAGAAGTGGTGGTATTTACAAATGATGAACACAAACTTCTAGCGGACACCTACCGATGGACAATAATCGGTATGTTTTCTAGAGGAAGACCAACCATCGATAGAATCAGAGCTGATTTACTAAGGATATCACTACAAAAGGGGAAGTTAAAATTGGAGCTAAGGATATATATCATGTTTTTATTAATGTTGAAAATGAAGAAGACTTCAATGATATCTTCTCGAGAGATTCTATCTCCTTAAATGATGTTAATATGAAGATCTTGAAATGCACCCAAATTTCAAATCGAATGCTAAAAATTCTTTAGCACCTGTGTGGATAAATCTTCCAGATTCACCTTGGCATTACTATGAATAGGACCTTTGTAGAATTGTGGATCCCATAGGGGTCTCGTTGATTATGGATAAGGCGACAACTATGAAAAAAAACTGACCACAACAAAGTTAAGAGTGCTAATTGATCTTGGAAAACCTCTAATCCATAAAGTAACAATAGAAACAAGAAATCTTTCTGGTGAAAAAGAGACTTTTGAGCAAAAAATTGAATATGAAACACTGCAAATATATTGCTCCCTCTGCAATGTTCAGAATCACTCTACTGAAAAATACATGGTGGTCCACACAAGAACAACTAAGGTTAGAGAAAAACAATATAACAAAGAGGAAGAAAGATAAGGGGGTGTAGATACCCACGCCAAAAGAGGAATCCTGAGCTTTCAACGGAAAAAAGAACATATATAAATGGAGCAACATAATGGATCAAACACCATGCCCATGGAGGAAAGCTCTAACCCCACTAAAAACAAAGATGAGGGATGACATAATGTGGTAAAACGTAGGGGGAAGGAAATCGATTCGAAGGAGACACAAAATGGGAAAAAGTTTACTATTGACAACAATACGATCAAAGTATGAGAACTTCTTCAATATCCTCCAAGAAAAGGAAAATGGGGACAGGGAAGTTGCAGAACCTAGCCAGGTGAACCTGGAAGAACATGATGCTTCAACAAATTAACAAAATCAAGTGAGAAGCTCAAGGGGGGACAAATCTCAAAAAGAAAAAAGAAGGCAAGGCTAGCAAAAGACACCACCAAAGCTCAACGTTAGAAGTACAAGAAGTGGAAATGCCGCTATTATTACCAATCATGAGGCAAAAGTACAAGGCGAAATGCTGAATTTAGTTATCAAAGATCCCAAAGACATAAAAAAACATACAAAACAAAAGAAAAAAGTTTACGGGAGAAGTTTCTATCCTGAAAGAAGTAACATTTCCGAGGTGAATTTAGATATGATGATGTAATTATTACGAAAAAGGAGGCAGATCAGCTTACAAAATGAACCTTTCTCACTAACAAAACGGGAATTCGCGAAGACATTGTTAGCCAAGGAGCCAATTGGAAAGAAGAAGTAAATACTGAAACTCGTGAAATGTATAATAAACAAGAAGGTGGATACAACAACTATGAACCCCCGGATCAACAACGCGTAGAACCTAGAGAAAGAGATGAATATGAAGAAGTTTATCATGATATGAAAGTAATGGAAACAAAGCTTGAGCTTACTGGTACCTGAGAAAAAGGCAAAACCATGTCAGATGATGAGGCCATTAAAGGAATCAACACATTAAAATTTCATGAATCTGGTAACAATTTAACCTCTCAAGTGAAACAAAACATCACAGTTTACAACAACCTTTCTCTCAGGAACAATCAGAATCTTGGCATGATTTATGATCAAAGTCACACCATGACAAAAGAAATCAAGACACTCAAACCACTTCTTCCCTTGAATATATCTCATGATTGATACACTATCATGGAATATAAGAGGGATAGGATCAGCAGGATCTCTAGAAAGATTCCAAACTCAGCAACAATATGAGATTCCTTTGATATTTCTACAAGAGCCAATGGTGGACAATTAAAAATGGAAATATTCAAAAGGAATTTAAGAATGGATCATAGTTACTGTAATTGCTCTAATAAGATCTGGATTCTCTGGACAGTTGAAGTGGAAATTACCATCATTCAAGATAAAGATCGACATGTATTGATCGAAGCCACACATCTTAACAATCAGCCCATCTTCTTGACTGTAGTGTATGTTAAGTGCACTGAAGAACTAATAAGACAAAAATGATTTGAGAGAAATGGTTAACAATATTCAAGGAATGTAGGGTGCCATTAGGGATTTCAACGTTATTACCTTTATTGAGGAGAAAAGGAGGTAGAAGCTACAGACTAGAAGAAACCCTTGATTTTTTAGAATGTCTTAATGATTGTGGGCTTCAAAATGCAGGCTACAATGGATCGATATACACTTGGTAAGATAATAGGGATCCTCCTACTACCATATGGAAGAGACTTGATAGATTAGTTTATAACTCTAGCTGGTTTGACTCTATCTCTAACACTTTTGTGACTCATTTGTCTAGAACCATCTCTGACCATGCTCCCCTTCTAGTCAAGATGACAAATGGAACTACCCCTTTCATAAGCTATTTTAAATTTCTTAACTTTTGGACTATCTTAAGACTGTACAAGAAAGTTGGGAAGGAAATATCTATGGAAATCCTACGTACATTCTTCATAAAAAAAATCAAAAGTATGAGTAAAAATCTCAGTATCTGGTCTAAATTACTTTTAGGGATATTTATGAAACTCCTAAAAAATTGGAAGCGAAAATCAGAATTATTGAGGATAATTGTGTGAATAATAACACCCCAGAGAACAGAAGTGAGCTCTCTAGATTTAAGGCTGAATTCATTAGATATCTCAGGATTCAAGATAGTATCTTGGGACAAAAAGCTAGAGCTAAATAGTTTGAAAAAGGGGATGCCAACACTACCTATTTCCACAATATTATGAAAGAAAGGAGAAGAAGGTTGAGTATCTCAAAAATTATGGATGAACATGATCAATGTATTGAAGGAAATAATAGCATTGCTAAAGCTACTAGGCATTTCAGAAATATGTTTACCCAAGATACTCATCACTCCAATTTTGAGTCTCTAGATTGTAGTGAGAGGTGCATAACTGAAGATGATAACTTTATGGTAGCATCCATCCCCACTATGCAAGAGATTAAAGATTGCATTTTTTTTTCATTGTTAAATACAGTCTCCAGGTTTAGATGGATTAAGTGGACATTTTTATCTAAGTTCTTGGAACATCATAGTTATGACCTCTACAGAGCCGTTAAGTCTGTCTTCCAAGGTGCAAATTCTTCCTAAGTTTGTCACTCATACTTGTTTGGTTATGATTCCCAAGAGAGACCACCCCCAGAAGTTTACTGACCTGAGACCTATTAACCTTTGCATTGTATCCAGTAAAGTCATTTGCGAAATTCTCTATAACAGAACATCCAGCTTACTCCCCGAATCTCCAAGAACCAATTTGGTTTTATCAGAGGGAGGGGAATCTCTGAAAATATCCTTCTAGCACAGAAAATTATCAATGATATTAAGAAGCCTGCTTGAGGAGGAAATGTTGTGCTAAAATTAGATATGGCCAAGGCTTATGATAGAGTCTCTTGGGAGTTCCTATGTTAGGCTCTAAAGGGATTTGGTTTCTATGAGTGGTGGACTCAACTGATCTCCAAGTTCATATCAAGGACTGGTATTTTGTAATTGTCAATGGGAGAAGACATGGATTTCTTAAATCTAGTAGAGGCTTGAGACAAGGAGATCCAATATCCCCATTATTATTTATCATCAGTACTGAGTTGCTCTCTAAAATGATGAATAACTTGTATGATAAACAAGGCTATAAGGGGTTCTATATGAACAGTATTGGCCCAAGGATAAACCACTTATCCTTTGCAGGTGATACTATTCTTTTTGTAATGATAGCAAGAAACCTCTTGAAATGATGCTTAAAACTCTGAAAGTATATGAGGAAGTTTCTAGACAACTACTCAATAAGGAAAAAAGTTGTTTTCAAAGTCCAATAAACCAAAGATGCCACTATTAACAGGCTCATAAACAATACTGGAATGAACCATCAGTTTTTTCTATTAGATACCTTGGTTGCCCTCTTGATACTGAGAAAAAAAGATCTCCCACTACTCAGATATAGTAAGGAAGATCATTAACAAGATTAGAGGTTGGCAGACTAAATTTCTTTCCACTGGTAGAAGAGCAATTTTGATTAGACATGTTCTCCTTGCGCTGCCAATCCATCTCCTTGTAACTATAAACCCTCCCAAAGGTACCATTGAGCTTATAGAAAAGTACATTATTAGATTTTTTTTGGACAGGGCAAGATACTAGAGGTAAGTATCATTGGGCCTCTTGGAATAACTTGTGCTACCCTTATGAGGAGGTTGGAACAAACTTCAGAAATCTTGATGACACGTGCCATGCTTTACAAACAAAACATTGCTTGAACCTTAGAACCACAACTTCACCATGGAAGAATTTCATGGAAGCTAAATACTTCAACCATATGCACCCTATCAAGGACTAAAGGAGTAGCGAACAACCACAAAGTTGAAAAGTCCTTTGCAACATTAAAGAAGAGGTGGACAAGAACATCAGATGGATCATTGGGAGAGAAGACGTGGACTTTTGGTATGACAATTGGGATAATATTGGCCCTCTATATCTTTTGGTTCCTGAAAATGTACAACATCAGCATATCTGTATCAAAGATGTCTATATTGATGTAGTGTGGTATTGGTACAAGCTTCATAATTAACCTGCTGTGGACACTAAATATAAATTTAGAGAGCTCAATATTGTGTTGCATAGCAGCAGAAGAGACAAAGCCATTTGGATCCCTAACACCAATGGGAAGTTCACTATTAAATCCTCCTGGAGAAACTATATTCAGAGAAGTAACGATAACAATTTTATAAAAAACTTGTGGCATGAGGATATTCCATTCAAAATCTTCTTCCTCAACTGGAGAGTAATTAGAGATAAATTTTCTACTAATGAAAGAGTCTCCATGTTTGTACCTGCTATTATTGTAACGACAACCATATGTATCATATCATAGAAGACACTAACCATTTTTTCTGTCAAGGTGACCATGCTAAAAGAATTTGGAGATTTTTCGCAGGTACTCTAGAAATCGATCACACCAGAATGAGCTACAAGATGATGTTGTTAAATTGGTGGAACTACAAGTCCCACAACATTTTTGCGACCTATATAACCAAAATTCTTCCTTTAATAATAGTGTGGGAGCTAGGAAAGCAAGATGTAGTAGAAAGTTTGAAAACTTGAGGGTATCCTTCTATAGAACCAAGACTAATGCTCTACATACTCTTGTGCAGGTTCTAAAAATAAAGTTTAAAAGAGCTAACTTAGGGGAGTAATAGAGTGCAACCTGAAATGCTTGTGAAGCAATATTGAGTAAAGAGTTTTCAGAGTTATCAAATGGAACAAATCTCCCCCCACATTGTTCAGATAAATAGTGATGGAAGTTGCTTACGTGGTATATGTGAGGAGGGGAGTGGTCAGAGACAATGAAGGAAGAATTATTTGCGCTTACTCAATACCTCTGGGACCAGGAACAACCAACATGGCAGAATCAACTTCAATGTTTTTTTGGCATAAAATTATGTGTAAATACTTGACATAGTGTGATAAGTAGAGAAACTGACTCTCTCCTCATTAAAAAATGCATCAGAAGGAATAGAAAGTGTCTTGGAGGATTCTACGCATCATCAATGAAATCCAAGAGTTAGTTGAAAAACATGGATTTGAAATCAAGCACTGTTTCCGAAAATCCAATAGACCTGTTGATAAATTGGCAAGCATGAGCCATAATTTTGAGTCAATCCATGTTTTCCACTCTCATACTGAGCTTCCCGAACGAGTAAAGGGACTAATCAACATGGACAGATGGGATATTCGCTCTTTCAGGATAAAAATGAATGAACCATCCCATATCATCTACGATCCCCCATAGGTTTTGACTAAGTATAGCTTCGTGAACTCCCCTCAATGATCATTTACAAATTTGGTCTGCCAAACTCAAATTGTAAGTTTTTGCACATCAATGATCAATTGAGTTACTTAAGAAAAAAAAAAAAAAATTCTAGAATTACACCAAATGGATGAGAAGATTGTTTTTCTCAATGAAGAATTAAACAAGGAAATCTACATGGAACAATTAGTAGGTTTAATTGTTAAAGGTCAAAAAAAGAAAGTATGTAAAGTGAGAAGACCAATTTATAGCCTAAAGCAATCTTCTAGGTAGTGGTATCTAAGATTTCATAAGGAGGTGATATAATTTGATTTCACCATAATCGATGAAGACTATTGTATCTATGTGAAAAAGTCCAATAGAATTTTTGTAATTCTCTCTTTACGTATATAATATTTATTAACTCGAAATAATTTGGAGTATGTGAAAACTGTCAAGTCATGACTATCAAATCATTTGATATGAAAGATTTGGGTGAAACAAACTACATATTGGGTGTTAAGCTCTAAAGAAATTGTTTCGAGAAATTTTTTATTTTATCTCAAGAAGTTTATATAAAGAAAATATTGGAACGTTTGCGAATGAATAGTTGCAAATCCATGGATACTCTTGTGACAAGGGTTAATTTTAAGCCTTGAAATTTGTCCAAAGACTGAAAAAGAAAAGAAAGACATATCTTGAGTTTCTTATTCTAGTATTGTCGGAGTTTGATGTATGCTATGATGTGTACTCGCCCAGACATTTGTTATGCCGTGAGTCTTGTTAGAAGGTATCAATCCAATCCTGGAAGAGATCATTGCAATGCAGTAAAGAGAATATTTTGATACTTGAAGGGTATTGTAGATCATACACTATGTTATAGTGGATCTGATTTATTCATAAGAGGTTATATAAATGTTGATTGGGCTGGTGACCGGGATGATCGAAAATCAACATCTGATTATGCTTTCTTACTAAATGGTGGTGCTATTTCATGGAAAAGTAAGAATCAAACTTCCACAACTCTTTCAACCATGAAATCTGAATTTGTGCCTTGGGTGTCTGCAATACTAGAATATGTTTGGTTAAAGAGATTCTTTGGGCATTTGAATATTCCTAAGAATTCTAAGGATCCCATTATTCTATATTGTGATAGTCAAGCAGCTATCGCATACAAAAATGATCCTAAGTATCACAACAAGATAAAACACATCAACATCAAGTATAACTTTGTGAGAGAGGTTGTGGCAAGTGGAGAAATAACTTTGCAATACATTCCTACACGTGAAATGAGAGTTGATCCTTGTACGAAGGTCATCTCTAGAGACTTGCTTGAAAAACCTGTTAAGTCTCTAGGTTTATGTATAGTATAATGATATTTTAGTATTATAAAATGACTTTATTGTTATAATATTCTCTTCTATATAAAACTATTGAATTTATGTTCAAAAGTAATATGCATGAGATATTTTGTATGAAATAAAGTGTGTTAAATTAGTCGCATGATTGACTCTCTCACACGAGCAATCACCTCTTACGTCGAGAAACGTGAAGAGATGAATTTCACCACCATATTATGACTTGTTTATGAGCTAGACAAATGTTGCTCTAAGAAATTGAGTTTTACAAGAAAAATAGAAACTAGGGTTAAACGTCTTGAAGTGTTTCAACCGAGGTTTGGAAGATGTTGGATAATTCGAATAATTACACATATACACCAGTATAAGATGAAAACATTGTAACATGTGTTTCATACCATGTGTGTCAATCGATTAATGGGTCAGTGAAAGAATATTCTCTGCTTCTTCATTGTGTGAGGCACAAAAACGTTAAATTAACTTTTCATTAGAATACCTTTTGAACTTTTATTGTTTCTTTTTTCAATTGGTGATGCTACTTTAGATTGTTACTAATATCCATGAGTGATTCTGCAATGCAGTAGATGTCTAGGAAAGCAATTGATATGGAATAGATAGATTCGAGTAGAAAGGGATCGAATACGATTAATTAAATAATAAACTTGTATACACAAGCCAGCTATTCCATTAACCATATTGATATAGAGTGTAATTAAGTGTATAATGTTAAATATAAACTCGATTTAACCTCTTCAAGAGGATGAGGGATCGAATAAGTAATTAAGGAAGTAGTGAAGGAAGTTTGGGCATTATAAGTAATACTTGTAACAAACAAGAAGTTTTTGCGAACTGAGAATAGAACCGTTCTTCATAGTGAGTAAGATTTTTGTAAGGAATTTAAAATTTCTTGAGTGTTATGGTCACTAGATGTAGCACCTTTAATTCTAAAAGAACTAAATTGGAAATAACAAAAAACTGAAATTTGGAGAGTTAAGCTAAGTATGATTTTTGGGTCAATTTCAAATGACCATAACTACTACCATAGGCTGATTTAGGTGTTACGAAAGATAACGTAGGAAAGATCTTTGAATTATATTTCCAATTCCTTTGATTTTTCTAAGTTTCGAGTTCGGATGAATGAGATATAACTTTTTGAAGTTAGGCTGTCTAGTTAAGGAAAGTTAGCTGAAAATAGTGAGGGGTATTTTGTTCTTTTCTTTACCCAATCATATTTAATTCATCTGTAGTAATATTTTAGGTGTATAATATTATTTGGATAAGTTTAATAATACCAATATACGCCTAGGGTTTTAGTTAAGAGTTCAAGAAGAGAAAAGAGGAGAAAAGCGGAGATGATCAACCGTTTGTCGAGTTTTTTGAGTGTTGTTGAGGATTTTAGCCATGGTTTTGATTCCTAGGAGGTATGTAAGATTCCATAGGGTTGTATTAGTTTACACACACGTCAATCATATTATTTTCGGCGTAATTTCATTCTCAAAAATTTGAAGTACTTAAGTTCTTGATAGGTGTTCTTGAGATTCATTATAAATGTTGTCATGTTGGGGTTTTGATTATTTCTTGAGATGAAAGTGATTTTTATGGTGTTGTTATGAGTTTATTATCGTTTAATTAGGTTGGATAATTGAATCTAAGGAAAAATTGGGGAAACAATTGATTAAAAGCGATTTAGAGTAAAAAAATAAGAGGTTGCACTGCGCCCATATGTAGACTTTGATGTTAGGGGAAGTGTGCTTGCACTGCGCCCATATGTAGCCTTTGATGTTAGGGGTTGGCTCCCTGCTCAAGGAATGCACTGGCTAGCCTTCCCCCACTCTTTTTTCGTTAGTTGTCGCGTTTGAGGTCATTTAAAGTGTATCTTCACTCGCTTTGATTCTAATTACTCTAAACAACTTCCAAACACCTATAAATCATTCATAATATGATCATAACCTTGAATTTATAATTAAAAATTCAAGGTAGAGTTAAGAGTTAAGTCTTGAGACTTCTTCCAATCAGTTTCAAAAAGTCTCTTTCAGTCCTTTCACAATTTCTGATAATTTGTTTCAAGAATCGAGAAAATGAGTATGAGAGAGGATAATTAATTCATGAGTCTAATTTACTATCAATATATCATTCATGTCATGAACCAAACTCTTGAATTCATAATTCACAATAAGAGAGAGTTAAACATTAGAGTTCAAGAAAGCCTTTGAGTTCAATCGAGAATCCTTGAAGATCAACTATTGATTTGAAGTAAGTTTTGAGGAAGTAGTTAGTGAATGAGAAGAGTTGTATACATAAGTTTCATGTAGTTATTTTGATTTTTGAGTCGAGTCATTCAAGCTCATAACTTCCGCATGAACTCCATCAGTTAAGTACCTTTGAGAGGAGTAGCATCTTTATGTTTTAGGTCTTGAGTAATAAGTTTCTAACACATTTAAGTTTATATTTATAATCATGGGACTATAACATGTTAACCATGAATTCTTTGAGTTGAACTGTTCATGCCCATAATTCCGCATGAACCCTATAAGTCGAATAGTCTTGAGATGAGAAGTGTCTTTGAGTCCTCGTGTTGAGTAGTTCATGCTCATAATTACGAATGAACCCACCAAGTTGAACATCATGAAATTATCCATAAACATTAGATCACGAATCTTGAATCCACAATCCAATTCAAGGAAAGTTAAGATCAAAGTCAAGAGAAGTTAATTAAGAGTCAATCTAGAAGTTAAGAGCAAGTCAAAGTAAAGTTTATAAAGTTTTCAAAAGTCTTTCACAAATGTTTTTACTTTATTTTAAAGACTTTAAGTTCAAGTTAAGTAAAGAGTAATAGTAAAGTTCATTTCTTCGAAGATTATATGAGAACTAAGTATTCCTAAGAGTAAATGGTTTTTACATTTAAGATGAGATAAAACTGAGATTTCGAAAAGAGTTATGAAATGTTTTCATATTTGATCAAGATAGGGAACATTGATTCTAAGAGAGATTTTAAGCTAAGTTCTGAGTAATTATATCAAACCAAAGAAAGAATTTTTGTTTTAAAAGATATGAGCTAAGTATATTTTTGGGAGTAGTATATGCAAGTTCATATTAACTCAAGTCTCCATAAACCATTTATCTATCATGGGTATTAAAATATCATACTTTTTAGATGATCACTCAAATTAAGCTAGTGGATCCATTGAGTTAAGTGTAATATCTGATAACAAAGTATATAACAGTTTTGACAGGGTGGGCAAGACGTTGTTTCACCAGTTAGGATCATAGTGAAAAATTTTCAGTTAGAGAAACTACCATAGTAGTAATTGCATGGTTCCTCAAGGGGTTCTTCTTAGTATGAATGGGGGTATAGGACTTCATTCATGAATTGCACAAGTAGACTTTGAGAGGGAGCATGGTATGTCTTTTATGATATTATGATTATTAGTTAACATCATGTTTTTAAACAACTTTTCTTTATATTGAACTTGTTTTAAACTGCTTTATATTGAAATGAGTTTTGTTAAGTATCATGAGCTGAGTATTTCGAGTTGAGTACCTTAAGTTAAGAATCTTGAGTTGATATGTGCTTCATTGAGTCGAGTATGTAACACCTTGAAAATCCAAGGCTCGTTGTAAAACCTAACATAGGTTTCATAAAGTCTAAACATTGTTTCTAAGTCTATTTTTAATAAATATAGGTCATTTAGGAGATTTAAGAAACAAAATGTCCAAAACATCCGGAAAGTTTGTTCAAAGGGATGATAGTATGTCTTAGCCTACTTGACTAAGTTTTAGGAATAGGAATTTTAAATACATTGGTGGAAAGGTAGCTAATAGGTGTTTGAGTTGTTTCGTAGTTGAAATTTCCGGGTACGACTCCCCAAGGTCCAACCAAGGGCCCTTGAGAAGGACCCTTGCAGTTTGATGTAGCACTGCCTGGTAGTGTGCACTGACGAGACAGACAACGTCCCGTGTGTGGATCAACGAGGCGTCGATACCACCGTCGTCCCACACTTAGGCTTGTGGAGAAGGTCCCTTCACCTGCACAGTTTCTGGAATCATCGACGGAATGTGGAGGTGTAGGCTACGGTCTGTGTGTGGATCGACGGGGCATCGATGTCACCGTCGTCCCACACTTAAAATTTTTTTGAAAATCCTCGTCTGCACAATTCTCTGACCGAACATACGGATGTGCAGCATGGACTGTTGGTTAACCAACGGTCCGTCGATCGAGGTCTCATCAATAGGGTCTGAAAATTCCTGCACATTTTAAATTAAGTTTATTTAATTAATTAAGTGGTTTAGGGGTAGTTGGGGATTAAAGGAAGACTAATTAAGTTGATTTAGTCCCACTATAAATACCCTCAACCTTCACTAACCTAAAGACAACTCTCAAAATAAACTCTCTTCCTTCTCTCTTCTTTCTCTCTCTAATTGGAAGACTCCATAGAAGCTTAGCTTGAAAGGTTAAATGGGGGATGGAAAAGGGTGGATCCTTCATAAAATTTTTGATAAACATTAAGATATGTGTTCTATTCACCTTTGAGATCCTTTCCTCAAAGGGTTCCTTCAAAAGCGATTTCAAAAAGTTGAGTTTTCTTATGGGTTTCATTCAATTACGAAATGAAGTTATGGATTGAGTTGTTAATAAATTCTTAAGTTTATATTGAGTATATTTACATGTAATTCAACTTGTTTATGGTAATTTTTGATGGTTTGGTATAAATTGAAGAATATGATCCTCTATCTCTAGCCCTACGTAATGATCTTGACCTATATTTTATTGTGATCATTCAATTGAGTTGGTTGTTGATTGGATTACTATCATATAGTGATATTATGATTAAATTAATATGATTATTGGTCTATCATGCTAGTTCTTGAGATGTGATTTAGGTTATGAATTATAATGTGAAATTAGCCTATGTACCTTGTCTCACGTTATGATGTAAAAATGAATTGCGTTTTAGAGATGTAATTGACCTTGTTATCTTATTGGTTATCATGGTGTGATGATGTTACTCCCCCAAGTTGGGTTTAGTTATGAGTTGATGGTAAGACCTTGATGATAGTCTATGAGAAAGACTTGGTAAGTCTTAGAATCTCTATCTTTACTTCCAATTATGATTAATTGTTGTTAAGTCATGATATTACATTTGGAGTATGCCTTGATTTAGAATTATAGGGTGGTATGATGTTGAATTGAAATTTCTTGACTATGTTGTGAGGTTGATTAATGTGTATGTGCTATAAGGATGGTGAAAACTATCAATGTGCCGTCATATGTTATGAAATGCTAAAATGTTAACCTCACTTATATGAATTGTGTTGTAAGGAATTATATTCATACAATTATTATTGAGCTATTGATGATGATCATTATACAAGGGGTAGATCCTATGATTCAAACTAAGTTATGATTGTTAATAAACACTCAAAGATATTTCAATAAAGGACCTAGCTTAGCACCGAGTGATCTTGTAGGTGAGGGAGTGACACTTTCCCAAGTAGGGAATGTAGGGTTCATTACGGTCTTAATGGGGTGGATAGCCTCATAACCGAATATAGGGTGTAAAGTTGATATTTCCATGGTCCCCCAAGCTGTATAAACTATGTTGCCACCATAGGATACTAGCTAGTGGATCCACCTAGAAAGCTATGTTTATATTAGGTTTTACCTTGGTTGGTAGACCACCTTCCATTAGTTTAAGGTCTTATGACACCGGATTCTACATTTAGCTTATGTAGTCTATGTCGGTTAAAGCGAGTGTTCCCTAAACTAAAATGAAAGAATGTAGTATAGACTAACTAAAGTGACTTGAGGGGTTTGACTTACCCTAGGTAGGGGTATGAGGCTTTACCTATGCCTTGCACTAGTTTTCCTTGATGCGATCTTTGGGAAGCTAATATTATGCATATGGATGATGTTAATGTAATTGTTTTTATATGACAATTATGATGCTTATGAACATGCAAATGGTCTTAATGGTTTTAATTACTAAAGATATGAATTTATGATTTTTAGAGGTTATATTGTGTGAAGTATGATACTAATTATAGTTCTTGTTGGGTGACTTGATTAAGTAAGGTTATGGGGCTTTACTTGGTCATTGCACTTGTCGAACCTATAGGAATTTATGATTTGTTACCTTACTTTGCTATTTATGTGATTACTTTTATTCATGCTTATGATGATATTACTTTGTGATAGAGTATATGATATTATGGGTTAAAGCGTGTTGATATACATTTGACTTCCTTAACTATTGGTTATGCATAAGTTCTTAAAGGAGTAAAATGGCATGAATTAACTAAAAGCCCTTTTTTGTATGTTTTGCTTGTGTATGTGCATAAGATCTCATACTTAGTACATGTGGAGTACTAACCCCATTTTCTTCCCTTTTCGCCAAACATTTTAGGTTTCGATCGTTGAAGAATTTTGGGAGGCGTCATTGTTGAAGGCTTGGATTCTTCCTTTCATCCAAGTAGGGTAGGTCCTCAATTCTCGAGGGCAATGCCATCCTCTAGCTTTGGATTTGAGCTTATTGACTCTATTATTCCCTTCCTTGTTATTTGAATATTGTACTTTTGTACAACCTATACATGGTCTTGTTGAATTGATGTAAGGTCTATGCCCACATTGTGATATTCGTGTAGATAGTATGAGATGAGACAATCATTGAGACTTTATTCCATATTCTCTTACATATATGTGCAATAAAAATAGAAGGCTATGTAACATTCCTGTGATGATAAAAGTTTTAATTTTTTCTGCACTTTTAAACCTATGAATGTAATGACATGAAACTTAGAGGCTAGTCTTAGTCCTTCAAAAGGACGCCGACGGTGGTTACATCTAGGGGGTAAACCCAGATGTGACAGAGTATCATATCTTTTAAGTTAAATATATAATATTTGTGTTGAGTAGCTTTGAGTATCCTTGAGTACTCCTTGATTTGAGTAAGTTTGAAAAGATTTAAGTATGTTTCCATTTTACCTAGTTTAAGCTGATGTTATACTATAGAATTCCTCTTACATGATTTCACGTACTGAACCATTTGACATGCATTTTCTCATGATGCAGACACATGTATTAAAGATCTTCAACAGGAGCTTTGTTGATACATCCTAGAGTTTGATTTAGGTATGGTTAGCCTCCTCCGTTTCGGAGGATTTCATTTACCTTTCAGTTATGTTAGTTGTTAGGATGTCGTGGGTTTTGTCCTGAATTCCATCTTTTTCAGTTAGAGGCTGCATAGATAGTCAGTGTTGTTGAGAAGTTTCTATTATTTATTTTAAATATTGTATAGACTTAAGTTGCCTATTAGATGACGAGTTGAATATAATTATTGTTATGAAGAGTTTTTCATTTGAGTTAAAGTTTTGTGTTTCAGTTTCATGAATTTTTTTTTCCATTTTTTAAGCTTTTTATGCATAAGTTAATCTTCCACTTATAATCAGTCGGGATGAGGATTCGTTTGGAAATCAACAATGGTCTTTGAGTGTCGGTCACGTTCAGGGTATAGACTCGGGTCATGACCATACTATTTTCATATTAGTAGTGAATTCCTTCCCCATTTGATTGGATTCCTATTGTGGCTTGTAAAATATTAAAGGTAAACTCTTGATGCTCACAGGTCGCACGAACTATTTTTTGTATGAATTGGGTGTCTTGCTAATTTTGTACTGATTTGGGTCTTGTTCATCATTTTCAAAGTGGGAGATGTTAGAATTTGGTTCAAATTTCACGGATCATGAATCACCCATGTGAACCGACCCAATTAGATCTATTTTGTTTTCTCTGAAAATAGAGGATAAGAATAATAAGTTTATCTGTTTTTTTTTTTAAAAAAAGGATTTGGGGAAACAATTTTTTTTAACTGTAGCACTCTCTTTTAAGAAGGGAATGTTTTCTCTCAAGAAAGAGATAATCACCAAGTAACCCTCAACCTATGCCCGAAATCTCAGAGACAACACGTATACTTGCTACGGGCCTATTACCCCCTAAACTGTATTTTATTCAATAATTTTCTACCTCTTTTTTTCGGGCCTACGAGCACTTCTTTGGGCCCATAACGCTGTTGACTTTTTCTTTTGCTAGTGCCACGTAGGTCGAAAAGGATAGAAAATTACTTAGAAGTAAAGTTCAAGGGGTATAGAACCTTAATATAGTATCAAGTGTGTCTCTGGGATTCGGGCATAGGTTGGAGGGGGCTACTTTGTGGACATTTTATCCTCAAGAAATAAGTGAAGCTTATAAAAAAACATAAGAAGCAGAAACAACAAAAGAGAAGAAATAGAAAAATATTTTTCTTCTTTCTTCTTAACAAAATTACCATAAAACATTAAGCTTTGTGAAAACACAATCTTTGTCTTCTAGTGATTCAAAGAAAGGATTTGGAGCAATACTTTAAGTTCGTGATTTAATCCGCTGCAACAAGGTACACAAATCTTAAATCGTATCTAGTTTATATACAATTATTACATTGATTCCCAAATATTTTTGGAAAATATTATTTGAGTGAGAATTTCGGTGAAATTTCACCATGTGTTTGCCATAATATTTGTGTGAAGTAATTAAAGTTTTTTTTTTTTTAAAAACAAAATTGTTTGTATTTTATATATAGTGTCCATGACACTAGATTAATGTGGTAGTTCGGAGTGAGTGCAACAAATATCATCTCATACATTGTGAATTCAGTAGATGAAACACATGTATTCCTTGAGCCAATTATTCATCGTTTTCATCAAACCATATCATCACTTTCATATTCACTGAGTATTTAATCACTACTTTCGTGCTCACGTTAAAATTATGTAATTTTGGCAAACAACTGCAACAGAGAGTCTTTTTATAAAAAATAAAAGTTTGGTATAGAATTTTAATTTTTAAAAGCTCCCAAATAATGAAATTTGGTTAAATGCTATTTGTTTTCTAGTATTGGGAAATTTGTATATACTATTTGCCAAATTTCCCCCAAATTTTACTTGGAAAATCTATAGCCAAATGTGTCCTAGAGTTTCTTTTTTTTTTAAGTCAACCAATTCTCTATGTTACTCTCTCAAAAATAATCTTCTTATTTTTCTTCAATATTATATCATCATTCTTATTTCATTCTTATTTTCTTATTACATGATATAAATGCTTTCTTTCTTTCTTTCTTTTTCAAATAAACATTTAATATAATTTGCACGTAGTTTTTTAAAAATTATATTTTATTTTACATTCTTAAATAACATAAATTGCAAATAATTATTTTGTAGAACAAAAATCCAATTATAACGGTGTTATAAAAGGAAGTACTATTCTCTACAAAGTGATAAAATGATGAAAACAAAGTTATGATTTTGTGTCTTGTCTTAATATTTAATAAAATTAGGGGAACAATTTAGTATAGTAAAGAAAGAACTTTTTTTAGAGTAATTAATATCTATGATAAATAAATGTTTTACCTCAAATGAATGAGAATTTAAAAATATTAATAAAAGCTGATATAATATATTCAACATTAATTTAACATGAGGTAGTTTATAGAAATAATATATATAACTTGTTTGAAATGATTTTAACTAATGATAAACTAATAGTGACAAATAAATATATGATTTTCAATAAATTATATAATGACATATATATTACGTAAAGATTTTGGATTATACATAAAAAGAGAAATCTAGTAAATTTGATACTTCAAAAATTATCTTTAAAATCCAAATGAAAACAAAACCAACACCATGAGATTGAAATGTTTTAAGAGAACCAAAGGAAAGAATATAACATGTTCCGAAATTATTGAAAATTTTATTCTTGCAGAGCTTGATCAGTGGTTGCATTCCTTTTAGATTAGGCATTTGAGAAATATAGTTGTGATTGATATTAGATTTAACATGTTAAACTAATTCATTATGGTGTTTGAAAAATGTGGAATACTTGAGTTTTTCTGAAAATTTGGCTTTTAACAGGTCCTAGAAGTGGATACTCAACTAAGAAAATACTGAATTTTTGCATTTTTCTTATTTAATTTTACAAGGTGGGGGTCCATTATATATGAGAGTGATAAAAAACTGAAGTTCTTAAAATGTTGAAAAAATGCATTTTGGTCTCTAATAATGAGATATATGCCGGAGTGTACAAAATTTAAGCACAAAATAGTAATACAGGGCGAAAAATTTAATTGTGTATACAACTTAGAAGAGAGAGAAGAGAGAGAGAGAGAGAGAGGAGAAGAGAGAGAGAGAGATTGAGGAGTGAATGAATGAAGAATTGAGTTTATTTCTATTTATTGTGTCATAACTTGTTCTAAAATATCTTATCATTTAATTGTTTCTAGAAAAGACATGCAACTTGTGGAGGAAATTTGCCCCACTTAAAAAGGAAATATTGTGAAAAGTATAAAAATACAATTTATAGAACTTAAAAATGATATATATATATCTATCATATAGACTATATACACAATGTATTGTGTCTATGTATAGTCCTTTGTGTCTTGAAAAACTTGGTATCAGAGCATATGATTTTGGAATAATTTTAGGGTTGATGTCTCATGTACCACGTCTAATAGATTCTTATTTATGGGTGTGAAGCATACCACACTTATGAATGAGAGGCTAGAAGATGCTTAGAATTTTCACTACTTTCATTACTCATTGGTCATGCCTCAAGAGTCTTAACTCTATAAAGTCCTTTCTTTTATTCCTTTTCTTGTGGATATATGATATGACTACTAGATGAGAAACCGTAAGAAGGATGGAAGAGGAGATTGTGAATAAGGGAATTCCTCCCCAAGGCAATCAACACCCTCCAAATGTGCAAGCTCCCAAGATCCTCAAGGTCAACAAAGGCCTCAAGATCCTATTGATGATGGAGCTGTTCTAATGTGGAGATAAGGACGATGAGTCAAACCTTGACTCATGTTTTAACAGGTCAAATTACTAGGGATTCTTGAGTCCAAGTGAAACCCTATGCAAGTACACCCTCTTCGAGGATTAAGAATTTCACAAGGATGAACCCCCTACTTCCTTTGGATCCCAAGTGGAGGAAGACCCAGAAGGATTCATTGATGATATCTTCAAGATGTTTGATTCTATAGGGTTGTCTCCCTAATAGAAGGCGAAAGTAACTACCTATCAACTAAAAGATATGGCTCAAGTGTGGTATGATCAATGGAAAGAGGAGAGACCTATAAGAGTGAGTTTGGTAGATTGGGCATCATTCAAATTGGCCTTCCTTGATGGGTTATTCCCCATAGAGTTGAGGACAGAAAGATGCACGAGTTCATAAACCTTAAGCATGGGATTTTGAGTTTGAAAGTGTATAGCCTTAAGTTCACCCAATTACCAAAGTATGGTGGAGAACTTGGTGGGGGATTCTAGAGCTAAGATGAATAAATTTGTTATATGGATATTCGACTTGATAATAAACAAATGTCGTTCGGCAATGCTCATCCCATGTACGAATATTTCACGTCTTATGGTTCATGCCGAACAAATTGAGGAATAAAGCTCAAGAAAGTGGGTAGAGAATTAAAAAGGACAAAGACTGATGATGGAAATTCTTCTAAGTGAAAATTTGAGATCCAAGGTAAGCCAAGGTTTAAGAAGAGGTTTCCCAACAAAGACTCCTTTATCCCTCTAAAAGTCAGAAAGAATAGGGTTCCAAACCCAAAGATTCAAGAAGGTAATAGTGGTGGATCTTATATGAAAAGGCCTACTTACAGAAAGAGACATGAGAGTAAGTGTCTTGTTGGCATGAATGGTTGCTTCCATAGTGGGAAAAGTGGTCATATTGGTGAGAAAATTTCCTGTGTTATAGGTTCAAGCTATGGAGAACTAACAAGCTCATGCAAGTGGTTTGAATTTCGATGCTTTAAAGAAGAATCGTTTTTATGCTCTTCAATCCCGAAGTGATCAAGAGGGGTCTTCTGGCGTTGTTACTAGTATGTTGCAAGTAGTTTAAATTAATGGTTATCCATTATTAGAGCCCTGTTCCACTTTGTCTTTTGTTTATCCTTTAGTGGCTATGAAATTTGATGTACTCCTTGAGGTCTTAGAAGCTCGATAGTAGCAAAAAGATTCTATAAGAGTTGTCCTATTTCATTGACTCATAGTGTCACTCTGGTTGATTTGGTAGAATTAGACATGATTGATTTTGATGTAATTTTGGGCATGGTACGGTCCCATTGATTGTAGATTTCGGATAGTTAAATTCCAATTCCCAAATGAAACCATGATAGAGTGGAAAGGGGGAAATTCTATTCCTAGAGGTCAATTTGTATCATGTCTAAAATCTAGAAAGATGATTGCAAAATGCTGCATGTTGATATACCGTGGTTTCACGGTATTATTAATACTTTTTCCTTAAGTTTAGTGTGTCCAGAAGCCTTTTGTGCTAATGTTTATATAAGTTTCTCTTTA
The DNA here is from genome assembly GCA_027704765.1 of Solanum habrochaites. Lineage (NCBI taxonomy): Eukaryota > Viridiplantae > Streptophyta > Magnoliopsida > Solanales > Solanaceae > Solanum > Solanum habrochaites. Next base: position 10,780,522 of record JAKWJA010002491.1, read on the forward strand.
TTTTGTCAAGAACTGTCCAAAAGACATCAATGCTCGGATTTTATTGAAGAAATGGCAGAAGAGACCACCTACTGAGCTTGTGACGGTCCGTCGGTGGTTGTGACCGATCCGTAGTGGAATCGTAAGTGCCACTGTGACGGTAAGATGTGTGAATGTCTGCCCAATTGTGCGGGTTACGAAGCTTGTGACGGTCTGTCCTGCAGTGTTCGTCATGAAGTTCAGAGAAGTAATCCCAGTGCCCATATCCAAGATATGTAATGTTTTGGAACGAAAAAAGGGAGAAAAAAACCCCCCTCGACGGACCGGTGTGCCTGAGGAAGGTCCGTCATACTTGCCGTCATGGTAATGAATTAGAGCCACAGAAGAAATTTGCATCAGTATGGACGACGGAGTGCCACACGTTGTCGTACCACGACTATCCGTCGCGAGGTCCCGTCGACCCAACCGCATTTTGACGATTTCCAGGCACATACTCCTTGTTTAATTAGGTTTTTATTTGTCTATAACTAGTTCGAAAAACCTAGTTTTTGGGGGGTTAGACTCTGGATTTTATTGTTAGACTCGTGGATCCTTGTTAGACTTCGTATTGTTAGACATCATATTATAGACACTGTATTGTTTAGACTTTTTAGAATCATTAGACTTGTTGTGAGATTGTTGATTCTTGAGATCGTGCAAGTGTCATTATTGTGATTAATCAAGCAAACTTTTCAGAGTTTTATCTCTTTCTCATTGAAGTAATAACATGAATTCCTTATTTTATCTATTTGAATATTGTGAATTATGACTACGAGTAACTAAACTCCATACTAGGGTTGTGGGAAACATAAGGCAAATAATGAGATAACCTAACTAAAATAACGATTCTAGAATATTTTTCTTGACATTTATTAATAATGTTTTTTTCCTTTCGCTTAGAAGTATTTTTAACGGATGACAAGTGGTAGAAACTCGCCTTAATGCTACTTGCCGCGACCATGAGGTAGATAATAGTAAAAGAATTATCAAACTCGATTTAGTATAATAACTATCTAATAGGATTGTATTGATTGGTACGGGTAATACTAGTCAATATCGAATACGATGCTTAATATGAGGTAAAGATTTGGTTAGGAAGCACCACACGTAGCCGGACCAGGTGCAGAGTGAATTTTCCTAGATGCCGGACCAGGATTTTTAGAAATACATAACTATCCACTTTGCATCAAGATACTAGGAAAGAATTTGTTATAGTAATTTCAAGTTAAACCTGTGGGGAACACGTGAAACCCTAGTTACTTTGATTAATGGATTAAAACTCCAACATTCAAAGCTATAAGTGCTCTGTTCAATTGCGTTAGTTATTTTCCATTTTTTTAAGAAATAGAAACCCCCCCGCTTTTAATTTTTTTACGTTCCAAGGAGTCATTGACTGAACAATAGTAATAAAACATTGAAGTGTAAGCGTCTAGCTATTTTTTCCTCGTGGGAACGATCCCAACCTCACTAGTTGGGTTATTTATTTGACATGACCGCTTTACTTCTTTTTTGAGAAGTAAGTTTGAGCGTATCACATGTACACGTATCAAATTATTATGGTTATGGATGTTAAATCCAAGGTCCCTTCATTAGAGTCGGTCCCCGTAGTGAGGGTATTTCTTAAAGTCTTTCAGAATGACTTGCCCGGAATTCCTCCTAAATGGGAGGTAGATTTTGGAATTGATCTCTTGCTAAATACTAAACCCATATCTAACCCTTCATATCGAATGGCTCTGGTCGATCTAAAGGTGTTGAAGGAGAAACTCAAAAGATTTGTTAGACAAGGGTTTTATGCAACCAAGGATATCTCCATGGGGTAATCCAACATTGTTTGAGAAAAACAAAGATGGGTCCCCTATAATGTGTATTGACTATAGTCAATTGAACAAGGTCACCATAAAGAATAAGTATCATCTTCCGAGAGTTGACTTTTTTTTTTATCAAGTCAAATGGGATAGTGACTTCTCAAGGATCAACCATCGTTTGGGCTACCACCAACTTAGGGTGAGAGCAGTTGACATTCCTAAAATAGCTTTTCGAATTAGGTATGGGCACTATGAGTTTCTTGTGATGTCATTTGGACTAATTAATGTCCTGATGATTCCACGATGTGGACACATTTAGGGAAATATTTTGATAGGTTTAGTGTTTATCTCTATAACTCAAAAAATACCTTGAGTTTCAACTATTTATACTCGAAGAAAGAGACATGGAAAAATCAAGCAAAAAGGAACAAAGGTAGCTGAAAGAATGAAGAAGTGAAGGCCTGAGGACTGCCCAATCCGTTCAGCATGTCTCCAAAAGGTCTCAACCTTTCCTTTTATTCTAGTGAGTTGAGCCCTGAAGGAAAGGATCAAATCAGCAGTGAAGAGAATTAGTGGGTGGTGTCGCCAAGAAGTTTTCAAAAATAGTACCATCAACCAATGATCCAAAAGGCGCAGATGCGATAGGCTAATGCAAGACGGAGATAACCATACCAAAGGACGGATCACCGAGCTGAATGGATATCCCTACTAACTACGTTAAGTGGTCCTTCACAACACAACTTTTTGAAAACTATAAATACTCATTAATATTTTTATCTAAGTATTAAATTTCATAGTTTTAAACAGTAATTTTTAGACTTGGCTTCTATTTTGAGTTTTTGAGAGCTTTTGGGAAACTTTGCTCTTGAACCTTGGATATTTCAAGATTATCATCTTGAAGAAATTCAAAGTGGGTGTTTGAAATTCTTCATCCTAGACTTGATTGAGGTTAAAATAAATCATACCTAGTTGATGTTACTTCGATTTAGTATCATTTTCTTCCTTTACTTTATATCTATATAAAACCCCAAATCCTGGGGTTTGATTTTATGGATATGAGTTTAATCTATTATTAGGTGTTTGTTATTGTTAGTATATTCATTGTTTAAATGTTGATTTCACTTACTAGTTGTGTTTGACCTAAAATAGGTTGTAGTTGCAAATACGATTTCACCTTGTTATTTTTTACTTGCTCGAGAGAGGGTTTTAAAACTAAAGACTACTAATTTGATAGCCGGTGGTTATTGGATCGTCATGAGTTCATCCCGAGAGATTAGATCCTAATCCCTTTCCCACATTTTCAGCACGAGAGAGTATTTGGGCTAAGGAAAATGTTGTTTTGAAAGGCTGCAACTCGGTGTTCTAGAGGAACCGAGTTGATTTGGGGTAAGTTGCTTGAGAGAGAATTTACCCCCACTAAAGTCTAGCCTAGTTAGATATATTCAGTGATGTACTATCAATAGCAACTACCTTTCGGTGTCTTTTATCTCATTTTCTGGTCAAATCCCAGGAATCATGTTTCCCCATTAATATCTCTTATTGTTTTGACAATTTTTTGTTATAAATTTGATTACAAAACCCCCATTTGTTAATTGACCTTAGTGCCCCTCTAATTTACTATGTTTTCATTTGATAGTTTCTAGTAGCTTTGACTAACACGGGCTGGATTTGTGCTTAGCTGAAAAATTCTCAGTACAACTTCCTATGGGAACGATCTCAACCCTTTGTTGGGTTATGTACTGACTAACAATCCTCGACACTTAATATTGGATAAAGTGTCTTTGATGACATTGATAAAAATGGCGCCGCTGCCAGGGAGTGGTGTCACTTGAGAATATTTTTTAGTTAAGTAGAAATTTTGTTCTAGTTCGTCTTAGTTTACTAACTTAATATTTAGCTTTGCATTTTTCTTGATTGAGCTTTAGAGTAGTGAATATAGAGTATATCAGGCAGTACTTGAGAGCTAATGTAGCACTTTCCATTATAGGTAATGAGGTTCTGGTATAAGATCCTAACCTTCAGACGTTTAGAAGGTAAAGAACTTCATGAGTCGTGCTTGAGATTCAAAAAACTTCTGATTCAGTGCTCAACTCATGAAATTCCTGAAATCATTCTCCTGAAGTGCTTTTACAGAAGTCTCAGTCTAGAAAATAGGATATTGGCTGATCAATTGATACATGGTGTCTTAGTACAAAAACCCTTTGTGGTCGCAGCACGATTGCTTGACCATTCTATGAAGCCCAATCAAAGAGTGGAAAGGGATATGAATTCACCCACCTTGTTCGCTCAGATTCATGAATTAACCAAAAAAGAAATCTTGACGTCCAGTGCATGAAAAAGGATCGATATATCCCCCCATATGAGGGAAAAAAGATGAAAAATAACAAGGAAGGAAAAACTGAAGTGATGCTCACACTTTTCCTCTGAAATGTCAAAACTCAAGATAAGGTATCAGAAGATTCTAAGGAGACTTGACTGATGTTTATCCAATTACCAACGCGTGAAGCTGTGTCCCACTACTCATGTACCTACTAATCTCTTAAATAGATAAATTATTGAAGGTTCTTTATACGAGCCCGAAAGAAAGTTTTCCTAATGAAAATGAGGTAAATCTTACTAATAGAGCTTGAAGATGACTCTTGTCATGTCACGACGTTAATTAAGGCATTTTTTGGAAGGCAAACCGAAACCTTTTTATTGCCTTTTGTTTATTTTAAATAATGATGAGTTGGTTGTGTAGGTTGAAGTGTGGTAAGTGTTAGGAAAAAAGAAGTTTAGCGAGAAAAAATTTTCATTTAGCGGATCGCCGAATATATCGATGACTGTGATCCAGTCTGTCATTGGACTAGAGTCTGTAAAACTCACCGAGCCCAGGAAATTAGTAGTGTGTCACAAACCTGTCTGGTGATAACACCACGAGGTGTAAGAAAACTCGGCGCGTCATCGATAGGTTGGGCGATCACAACTTATGTCAACGAATAGGTGAGAACTGGACAGTCTTTAAAAAAAGGTTTAAATTTATTAAACACTTTAAAGATCCTGCACTTTTGGTTCTTCAAACTCACACCTGCACCTCCACTTTTGTATCTCTGCATATATATTGCATTGATGTTATTGAGTTGTGCTCGAATTTGGGTTGCATAGCCACCTAGCATCTCGAATGCATCTTGATCGATACCTAAGGTTAGTTTTTGAGCCCTAAGTTGATTTTATTAAAAATTATACTCAAATCAATTACATTACTTTATTGACGTGTGTTGAGCCTTTCTACCATAGGATTAAAATATTTGTTGGTCTATTAGGTTCACAAATTTCACCTGTGAAGAGTTAAATAGTTAATTACCATAAAATGTGCTCTATAATGAATGAAAGATTGTGTATTATGCATAATTGTCATTGGAACAAACCCTAATTTGAGTTCTTTATGCCTTATTTTTGTTTTTGTGGTTTTGGGGGTTTAATTTGGGAAGTTAGGTCAAAAGTAGGCACGTTTGGTCATTTGGCGAGCTGGGTTGAGCTTGCCGAGCTATTTGACGGTTTGCCTAAATTCCTCATTTTTCCTTTATTTTAAAGTTAAATGTGATGTTGGATTTGGTAACTTTCGGCAACAAGCTTGAAGTCACCAAGCAGATTCGGCATCTCGTCAAAAGATCTTTTGTTCGCCCCTTGTCTGCATCCATGTATCCTCTATGCTCTACACTCCGTGAGTCACCTAAGTGGTTGCGCGACACGCCAACTGGTTTGGCAAAGTGTTTCTGCATCTGAAATTTCATGCTTTTGTTGAAATACTTTCTAACTCTTTCTCGAAGCTTTTTAGATATGGCTTGACCAAAAGTGGCTGGAAGAGTTATGTCATCCCAACAAATAAGAGAAAAAAATTTCAGGTTGAATAAAAAGGCACCAAATCCTCCCACAACATATAATGGAGCAAAAAGAACCAGTTCTAGCAAGAGGATATATCCTCGGGATCTCACTATTCCCTCATGAAGACATGGATTCTTCGTGGCTATAGAGTCATTTTTGGAGGCTCATAAAAAGGACAATTCAGTAAGTCAGTTGCCGTTAAATCTTCTGAAGTAGCTCTTGAAGCGATTATACAATACCATGTCGACACATTGGGCATTGATGCCCTAACAGATGGAGAGAGTGCATAGACAAAATCTTATCTTTACCTCCATCTCTGTCTTATTTTTATTTACTTTTAGGATATTTTTATATCATTTGCATTTCAGGATAAATACTTTTTATTTGTGGTGGACTGAGGCTCACCTTTTGTGTGCTACTTGTGACTTGTGTTTTTGTGTATACATTTTGGTTGTTATGTCTTAAATTGTGGTAATATTTCTTTTTGCGGATCTTTAATCTTGTGGATCCTTATAATTAAATTGCAAATATTTTAACTCTTTCCACCACCTCTTTCATGTACTTGAATGTGGTTGTTCTTAGGAAAATTTGAGTCTATGTTTTATCAATACTGATGAGTTGCATAGTGCTTGCAATCGAATGAATATGAATGTGCGGCTACAACGAGGTCAAATAAATTTGCACAGATAATATATGAAATCATTGCATCTCGTTGTGATTAGCCAATTATCAAATTGAGTTTCTTGCACTGACCATTACACACTTGCAAAAGTGTGGAGTCTTGTTTGAATTTAGTGTCAATGTGTTGTGTGATAATCTTACCGCGAACCATGCATGATGACACCTAATATTTTCCCCGTTAGTCCAGTTGCCTAAGTGATGTTAACTCATGGTATAATCTTAGGCATAGTTGAAAGAGTGTGAACCAATTCCACATACCTCTTTTGTTGTTTACCTTGCGAGTGTGCAAACCTCCTTTGAACACTTCTTGAGCCTTACCTTTCTTTGGATGAAACTTGATGAAAACATGACCTCTGTTAATCCTCTACCTATAATCCAATTGATTTGTGGTTGATTGAATAGCCAACTAAGGCCATGGTGAAAAGAGAAGGCAAGTCCAAAAGTGCAAGAATAGTCTCCCTTTACCCGTGGTGTTGAGAAAAATGGAACTCCTCCTTAATAAAAGAGAAAGAGAAAAAGAATAGAAAAGAATGAAAAAGAGAAAGTCATGGAATGATGTTAAGTAAATATAAAAAAGAACTGGGGTTCTTCCGAACAATCCATGGAAAGTGAATAAAGGGATGACTTGTGAGCACAAAATAAAATGATGAAAGAAGGGAAAAGGAAGTGTTATGAATCAGCGTATCATAAGGATAAAAGTCACTATGCCTAAATGACCAAACCTTTAATATAAACCCCGTTACAAGACTTAAAAATACCTTTTTGATCTTGAGTGGGCTGAAACAAAAGTTTATTGGATAATATGGGCAAACATATGGGTAAAATAATGCATTGTACTCATCTCTGTGAGTGTGAGCGTTAAAATTGATTCCGAAACTTTAAATTGTGTGTAGTGTAAATATGCAATCATTCTTTAAATGAGGGCATTTGATTACTTTGGTTGAGCTTGAAATTTCATATGAAGCAAGTATCGTGAGCTTAAAATCTTTGATAATGGTGTGTCACTACTTGAGTCTTTGAGTGCACATTTGATCCTTGAATGAGTAAGTTGAGTCTTGTTGTGCACATACATTGAGACATCCTTTTTGAACTGTTGAACTTGAGGACAACCAAAAGTTTAAGTTGGGGTGTTGATGATTCGACGATACAGACTCATTTCAGGCTATATTTTGATAGGTTTAGTGTCCTCAAATGCATATTTTGTCTCTAAAATTAAAACAAAACCTTGAGTTTTAGGTATTTATACTTGGAGACAAAGGCATGAACAAAATCAAGCAAAAATAAATAAAGGTAGTTGAAAGAACGAAGAAGTGAATGTCTGATAATAGCTGAACCCATTTGGCATGTCGCTCAAAGTTCTCAACCTCGCCTCTTGTTCTAGTAAGCTGAGAAATGAAGGAAAGGATCAAATAGGTGGTGAAGAGAAGAAGTCGCTATGTCGCCGAGCAGTTCTGCGAAGCAGTACTATGTCTCCCAATGATCGTAAACGCAAAGATGTTGTAGGTTAACATGAGACAACGATAAGCATACCAAAGGAAGGTGATCCCGACTAACTGCAGTGAGTGGTTATTTTACAGTACAATTTCTTGAAAACTATAAATACTCATTATTATTTTTAGCTTTGTATCGGATTTCATATGTTTAAATAGTAATTTTAGACTTAGCTTCTATTTTGAGTTTTTGAAAGTTTTTGCTCTTAAACTTTTGAGATTTGAAGGCTCTTATCTTGAAGAAATTCAATGTGGGTGTTGGAAATTCTTCATGCCAGACTTGATTGAGTGAAAATAAATTATGTAGTTTATCTTACTTTGATTAAGTGTCATTTTCTTTCTTTACTTTATATCTAGCTAAAAACCTCAATTCTTAGGGTGTGATTCCGTGGATATGAGTTAAATCTATTGTTTGGTGTTGCTTATTGTTAGTATATTCTCTATTTAAATGTATTTCACTTAGTAGTTGTGTTTGAACTAAAATAGGTTGTAGTTTCAAATACGATTTCACCTTAGTGTTTTTGGCTTGCTCGAGTGAAAGATTTTAAAACTAAGACTATTAAGTTGATAGTTGGTGGCTATTGGGTCGTCATGGGTTCAACTTGAGAGAGTGAATCCTAGTCCCTTTCCCACACTTTCAGCTCTAGAGAGTGATTGGGTTAAGGCAGAGGTTGTTCTTAAAAGTTGCAACTCGGTGTTCGAGACAAATCGAGTTGATTGGGGAAGTGCTCGCGAGATAAATTTATACACTTAAGTGTATCTAGTTACATTAGTTCCGTGATGTATATCAATAAGCAACTACCTTTCACTGGCTGTTATCTCATATTCGGTCTATCCCAATAATCTTGCTCCTCAGTAGTATCTCTTATTGTTTTATATTTTTAGTTGTAAATTTGGATTACAAAAACCCCAATTTGTTTAATTGACCTTTTTTTCACCCCTTAATTTACTAATGTTTTTATTCGATAATTTCTAGTGTTTTGATGGCTATAGGCTCGGATTTTTCTGCTCTTAGCTGAATAGTTCATACCACTCCTTGTGGGAATGATCCCAACCGATGGTTGAATTATATACTAACTAATGATCATCAGTTCTTAATACTGGATGAAGTTCCTTTGATGACATTGATCATGCCCCGCGAAATTTATGGACCTTATGATATAAAATGCCTAGACATGTTCGTTATTGTGTTTGTCGATGATGCCTTAATGCATTCTAGGAGTGAGGGTAATCATACGAACCATTTCAGAACTGTATTTCAAACCCTCAAAGATCATCAATTGTTCGCCAAGCTTATTAAATGCGAGTTTTTGTTGAAATTTTTGGCATTGCTAGGTGACATAATATTAAGCAAGGGTATGAAGGTTAAATAAGAGAAAATGGACTCGGTCGAATTGGCCTAGACCTCTATCACCAATCGATATTAGGAGCTTTTTAGGTTTATCCAGGTACTATAGGAGGATTTTTGAAGAATTCTCCTCTATTTTTTCTCCTTTGACGGCCCTAACATAAAAGAAAGCTAAGTCTCCAATATGTGTTTACCCCAAAATACTTAAATCTCCGACAAAGAAGGTGGTAAGATATTTTGAAAAATTATGAGATGAGCGTCCTTTACCACCCCGGAAAATCCAATGTAGTAGCGAATGCCTTAAGTCGTATATCCATGGGTACTATGGACCATGTAGAAGATGAGAAAAAAGAGTGCATAGGTCGGACCGGTTGGGAGTTCAATCAGTAGATTCTTCAAAGGGTGGTTTCATGGTTCATCATAGCTCCGAGTCCTCCTTAGTGGTTGATGTTAAGTCTAAGCAACATCTTGACCCTTTTTTATCGAAACTAAAAAAAATTCTTACTTGGGAAATCTGTTGAGGCTTTGTCCAAAAGGGAAGATGGGGTACTTAGGTTCCAAGGTAGGTTTTGTGTTTCAGATGTTGATACCTTAAGGGGGAAAATTCTAGAAGAAGTTCATTGTTCGCGATATTCTATTCACCCAAGAGCCACCAAGATATACCGTGACTTATGGGAGGTCTATTGGCGGAATGGTATGAAGAAGGATATAGCAAGTTTTGTGGCCAAATGTTTAAATTGTCAACAAGTAAGACCGAGCACTTGAAACCAAGAGTTTTATCCCAAGGTACAAAAATTCTCACTTAGATGTGAGAAGATGTCAATATGGACATTTTTGTGGATTTGCCTTGCACTCGAAGACCACATGATTCCGTTTGGGTCATTATTGATAGGATGACTAAATCATCCTATTTATTGCTGTCAAGGTTTCCTATTCGGTAGAAGACTATGATAAGTTGTACATCAAGGAGACAATGCATGTGGTTTCTTTTTCTATCATTTCGGATAGGGGTACCCAATTTACTTCACACTTTTGGAAGGCTTTACAGGAATGTCTTGGTTCCAATGTTAAGCTTAGTACCTCTTTCCATCCTCAAATGAATGTTCAAGCGAAAGTCACCATTCAAACCTTAGAGGACATGTAAATAGCATGTGTTATTAACTTCAAGGGTGATTGGGATGACCATCTACCATTAATAGAGTTTGCCTACAATAATAGTTACCACTCAAGTATTTTTATGGCTTTACTTGAAGAACTTATTGGAGAAGGTATAGATCTTCGGTGGGTTGGTTTAAAGTAGGTATCGGTCCCGAGTTAGTTTATGAGGCCATTGAAAAGTTTAACTTATTAGAGATAGGTTGAAGACTGCTCAAAGTTAGCAAAATTCTTATACAAACAAAGATCTAGGGAATCCTAGAGTTTGCGTTGGTGAGGGGTTACTTGAAAAATACTATGAAGGGTGTGAGAGGTTTGGCAAAAAGGGAAGCTAATCCCTTGTGTTTGTCGAAAGCCCATATAAAAATTGAAATGTTGTTAGGAATGTTGACTTATGAGTGAACTTCCTAGTGAGTGGCTTCGGTTTCATACATGTTTTCATCGTTTCCATGATTAAGAAGTGCATTAGTGATTTGATATCTATCCTTCTTTTATAAGGATTAGTAGTTGATGAGAACCTTTTTATGAGGAAGTTTCAATTGAGACTTTAGACCGCCAAGTGAAGATATTGAGGAATAAGAAGTAGTTTCCATTAAGGTTCTATGGTCATTTAACTAAGGGTGCTACATGGGAGTCCGAAGCTTATATGAAGTCTCGTTATCCTCATCTTTTTCCTTCTCCTGGTCAAACTTGAGGTAAATAGTTCCTCTTGAGTTTTTAGTGGTTTGGGAGTCATGTGTATTGCATGAATTTTTCTCATGATTTTCTTAAGTTGTGCATGTTCCTGTGAGAATTCATGTTTAATATATATTGAGTTTTCATGATTTATATGTTCCTCATGTTAGTTTACACTTTAATATGATGATAGCATATTTGACTTCATGAGAGGTCGTCTTGAACATGCTTAGTTATGTTTTGATAAAATTGCATATTGGCTCCATATTGTTGTGTTGAGATTGCTTTGAGTTGAAGAATTTAGTTCCTCCTAAGATGATTTAAAATGATTAGTTTTATGCATACAAGGTTGTGGATGTTGTCCCTACTTCTTAGTGTGATGAACATTATGGTGAAGATGGAGAAGTTGGGAAGCCTCGGACGGATTTGGTATTGAGCTTCCTATTTATCTCAGTCTATATGAGAATTCGAGGCACTTGTCGTTCAAAGAACGCTTGATTTTAAGAATGATTTTTAAAGAATGCAAAACTATTTCAGGATCGAGTATGCTTTCGAGCGGGGGGGGGGGGCGACATCTTGAGAATGGAGTTGATGACCAAATTATTGGAGTACAGATCGAGTTTTCAACATTGGCTGCTAATATCCCAAAACTTGCGGAACCAGACTTTCTTGTAATTCGGACTCAATCAGTTTGAAAACGATTCTGATGCCCCGATTAACCTTTACGCGTAAGGATGAGTGACAAAATTAATGAGCGCGGAACAGAGGGTCTCTTGCAACCATCTAAACTGGAATGCGGTGGCCCTTCGCACCCATAGGTTAGAAGACATGGGCATAATTTCTGAATCTCTAGGGGATATGTCAGCCGCATTTGAAAAGTGCCTTGTGTGAGAGTTCAAATGTCACTGAAGGGAAATTGAAACTTATAACCAAGAAAATGCCCAAATGCCTTAGGATAGGGGTGGTGGTTTGACCCCCTCTGGTGAAGTCGTTCCTAAACTCGCGTCCTAAGATGTTGATATTTCCTCTTTGGATATGCCCGTTCACTGCTAAGGAAAAAGGTCCACGTGGGTAGCGTCCTGGTTCGACGTGGTCCACATTGGTGTATTGGAGTCGAGGAAAAGTTGTCAATGAAAAATGTAACATATACTATCAGAATTGGGCAAACTGTATAACAGTCATACTGAAGAAGATGACGATCCAATTTTAAGTGTAAATCTCTTTGAAGGACCAGTGAAATTAAAAATAGTATGTTCACGGTTGAACTATGTGGTGATTCAATAATCGAGTATACATGTCACTAAAGGAAGTGACTCTTCCAATAGAATGAATGTGTCACGTTGAAGGAAGCTGACTCTCCAATTGCACCCCTAAATTCTACAACACAACGTTTTTTTTGTTTTCATGTTGAAGGAAGTGACGCGGTCCATAATAAATAAATGTTAGTTGAAGAAAAGTGACTCTCCAATAATTTAAGGTAAGTTGAAAGACAGTGACGCCCAAAATAAATAACGTGTCAGGTGAAGGAAGTGACACTCCCCAATAATAATTGAACGTGTCACGTTGAAGGAAAGTGAAAACTCCAATATAATTTAACATGTCACGTTGACAGGGAGTGACTCTCATAATCACTAAGTGTCACGTTGAAGGAAGGGACTCTCCAATAAAATTTAACATGTCACGTGAAGGAAGTGACTCTTCCAAATAATGTATGTGTCACGTTGAAGGAAGGACACGCCAATAATAATTTAACGTGTCACGTTGAAGGAAGTGACTCTCGCAAGAAATAATTAACGTGTCACGTGAAGAAGTGATTCTCCAATAGTAATTGAACAGTCACTTGAAGGAACTGACGCTTCCAATAATAATATCCCATGATAAAGAACATCTATGATTGTCGTTAACGTTTGTCCCATCCCTTATATTGGTCTGGATAACGTCTTATGGTCTTCGCCATTTGCAAAGCTACGTACGAGGAAATTCGTTAAAAATATAGAATGGTAAAGTCACAAGATTTGAAGGAAAAACAAATTTTAGAAATAAGAAAGCAGTAGAAATCATCTGGAAGTCTGATGAGGCAATGGGGTCTAATCTAATGATGTGTGGAACTTTATTAGTCTGCATCCCAGAAAAAGTCTAGTTTTAAGAGACTGATCGTGTTGGGCTTTGTCTTGCCACCTGATGATACTATTTCCTTCTAGGATTACAAATTGTTAGATCTTGAAATGTCGCCTGATGGAATTTGCGGCCCCTACTCAAAAAAATTCGACCAGTATAAAACATAAGCAGAAATTTCGCACTTTTGGAGGTTTCAGGAATTTTGAAGGAATCTCAAAAATTCTGCCCAGTTGCAACTCTGAGTGATCCTTGATTTGGACCTAATAAATTTCTCTTCTGATGGATTTTGGATCCGCTCACACAATCTACCCCAGTTTCCTTAAAAGTGATATGAAAAACTTACGGGGAACATGACGAGCCGGTGCGGCACTAAGTATCCGTTGAGCATGGGAATCAGGTCAAAGTAGTTCCAACTCTCAGGATTAACAGGACTAGAAAACTGTAACTAAGAACATGAGAGCCAAACATGGCCGACTACATATCTCATTCTTGAGATTCACGTCAGACGTAGTTCATTTACAAGTGAAAGAGCATTAAAGGGAATCTAAAACAAAACAATGATTACAAAGTAATAAATCGTAAAGTGCGATTACAGAGAAATAAAATAACAAACTCTAAATGCAAGAATAAACGCTACAAAATGCGACCTTCAGAAAACTTGCTTCTTCTTTGCAACTGGTCAGGTCAACCACTACTCTTATGCTTGGGTAACGGTTGGTATTCACATTCGGGGAGCTTGAGCAAAATTTTCTGCACCCAGTTGTCAATTCGATCTTGAATTTTGTGTTGAGATGAACCACTCCTCGGTATCATGACCAACAACCTGAATGATAGCCACAACGCTACTGGGTATACCACCTCGGTCCTGAAGTATTCACAGTCCTTGGTTCCACTGGATGAAGTATTCCCGCCTCTTTATGTCTCTCTAAAGTGACTCCTGTCCTCGCTCAATTGAGTGAAGACCTAGCAGGTTTTTTGCTCAAAAATGGACGATGGTGCCTGTTCGGGGATTTTGCATGATGTGTGAGGAACGAAATGTTGCTTGATTGTTGCAAAATAGTATTGTGGAATGGATAGCTGAGTTGGTTGACGTTATATGAGCAGCTCCTCAGGTATGGTATATCTAACTTCTTTCTCTTTTTCTTCCAAAAGAAATAGTTGCTAGGTTCGATAACGAATGTTATGAGACCGTAACTCATATTCTACCAGGTTGGAGACCGTCCGATCATTCTCCACCTAATAACTTCCGAAAATGTCTTTCCACCCATAGTCACCATTTGTCATAGTATTCGATTCTTGGTTGAATGAAGTAATTGATCCTTGCTGATTCTCCATAGGTGGGTGCCATCATAGCAGCTTCTTCGCTCCAACGAATGGCATATTCCGAAAGCATTCGGTCGACTTGGGTTTTAGCGGGGTAATTTAGACATTCTTCGGGAGCAATTCAACAGAACTTCTAGGGACCAACTAAAAGCAGTCGCCAGCTTCTTCCAAGTACGCATTTGGTCACATCTTGCTTAGAGTAACCACTCTGTATGCTTTCCAGTTAGGCTTTGATTGAATAACTGATGGTATCTTGTATGTTTCCAAGGCCAATCACTTTTCACAGTAACTTCCAAGAGTGAAGAATGGATTTCCGAATCCACTAAACTTCTCCCCTTTGTGATCTTGTAAACGGGTGGCACCTCACCCTCGGGAATGTTCACAATTCTTTCGGTTGGGACTTAACACTGTGGTACTTACACGGTAGTGGATCGACGCGAAGCAGGTTGATTGCCACCCCAATCACAGAAGAAAAACATCTCAATGCGGGCGATGTGTTAGAGCGCCAAGGTGCACGCAAGTGGAGAGCACTTGCAGGTCCAGAGTCGGTATGTTGACTGGGGATTCATACTACAGATGGGTAACAGAGCATGAAGGATAGTGATTGGAGTAGAAAAACCAGTCCACACCAGATGGGCAGATTGACGCAAAGAAAATAGAAGAAGGTGATAGTGATTAACTCTGGAGCGTGGGAACTGTGGCAGCCTTGGTACACGGGGAGCAGTGACATAAGTGTACAAGGGCGGAGTGTGATGTAGTACGTTAGAGATTTTGGGAGGTTTAAATGTGTAACAAGAGGCGTATCCTAAGTTTAATTAGTGAGTGAGTGCACTTTGCAGTTTGTTAGAAAGGTGAAATGGAAAATGATCTCCTGATGAAACTCCCTCGAAGGTGGATATAACAAGTGGCATGGGCCACCTTTCCACGATATCAGGTAGGTGGTGCTTTTTGGAGCAAACTTGGTATGAGCTCACCAAGAGATCAGTATGCTAAGTTGTCGCCTGTAGACGGTAATGCCTCCGTAGGTGATTCGGTTGCTACCGAGGCATAGGATGGCCGACGATGATGAAGTGGGGTCATTTCGGACGAATAGCAACAGCCGTGAATAATGGAATCCATTTTTGAACGAGTCTTTAGTAGTCCAAGTAAGAAATAAGAGTTTGTCGAGATCCTTGACCTGGTAGACGTGTAAAAAATATGAATATTCTACCAACGGATATTTTGGTGAAGTGAATAAGTTTGAATTACCACACAAATCAGTCTCTTTTCTCAACAACTCAAAAATAAGAAATGTAGTCCCTTAATTATAATAAATTTAAACCAAGAACCCATAAATCAAATAACCTTGTGTTTTGGTTTAAACAAACTAGTCCAAATTCGATGAAGAGAGTTTCTTAGCAAATGATCAATGGAAAAAAAATTATTTATTGTGAACTGAAATTTTAACGAAAGAAAAGGGTTGGTTCAATGGACATCTCTTTGTTAGCAAACAAAAGCGTCTTGCTATGTGCTTGAAATTTGAAGGGAATGTTTGTAACGCCAGTTGTAGGTGTGGAGAATAATTTTTCAAGAAATAACAAGGTCAACATGGAATTTTTAATGAGGACTAATAAATTAAAGTTTGGAGTAATTTTGAGTATTTTGGTACTGGAGTTATAGTATTTGGTAAGGTTTGAAATTGGATTGAGTTCTAAAACATTGGAATAGAGAGGGACCAATTATGCCTTAAAGCACAAACATATTGTATATAAACACATAGGTCAAACAAGCCAAATGAAACCAATTTGAACAATTAACATTAAACAATATATTAGCCTCCTAACATACATGTGACAAGCCAAAAAGGGAAGCCTAACCGTTTGAAGGAGTATATATCATTGTAAATAGTTCCATTTCCCAAAAATATTTATACAAAACTTATAAATAAATAAATAGGATACACAATAGAGGAAAGAGAAATAAATATTAGTGCCCACGTAGGGGTACACGTGATGAAATAAGCTAAGCTCCATATGATCTCCATGCCCAAAATCTTGATGTGCTTTTGAATTACTTATTCATGAGAAGATCTTCACTGAATTAAACAAACAAATACCTAATAAAATTAAAATACCCCAAACCCCAAAGGACAATGGTACTTACAAATCAACTACATTCTTCCCATTTAACAAATAATTGGGATGATCAGCCTTATATTGACCGTGGTTGTTCAGTTAGACTCAACGGTGGTCTTCTAATGCGACTCATAACGCTTGGGTATTGAGTCATCTTAGTTAATGCACCTAAAAGGGTTTGGTTGAGCTCTAACTAGTTTACTAGAAATTAGTTTTCAAGAATTGACGATTACCCGAGTCGCACAAACAGCGGGGTGAAGTACAAAACAACGTCGGCTGACAGCATTCCAACTATTGTTTGATACTTCCAAATGAATTTATGCGTGTATTTATGGAAGAAAGCCGGGGAAGCAACGTACCTTTCGTTTTCCAATTCATACTTTTTGCGTTCTTGGAGGGAATATCAAAGGCAACAAGTATGAAAAATTAAAAACACATCGGCACCAAATAATCTTTCTAACAACGAAACAAATAACCAAAAACAGTCAAATTTATGGTTAGACGTTAATTAATCACAGCAAAGTCATCATTGTTTTGTTTTCGTTTTAAAATATTCTTTGTTACAAAATGTGTGAAGATGACTAGATTTAGGAAAAATCAATTAACCTTATTATTTAAAAAAAAAAAAATCGACTTTCCAAATTACGGAGTCACACTTGTTTTTGATGATAAAATCAAGAAAAAGTTAACAAATTTCAAAGATTCAAAATAGATCAAATCAATTGAAAAAGGGTTTTCGAAGTCAATTGTTACAGCCCGAGAAGGTGTTAGGCCCTCGGGGTGGTGCCCACTTAACTTGCGGTTTGACCGCGATTGAGTAAATGACTTAAAATAAAATTTTTGACTAAGTAAAGAGAAAATTCGTTTTAATATTTTTTATTTCATTTTTTACTTCTAAAGGGAAATATTTAGAGGGAATTAACTTAAGGAAAACTAAATGGTAATAAAAGTAAATAAAACAAAATAAGTAAATAAATTAGTAAAATTTAGAATAATGAAAAATGGCTGCCCTTTAAGAGATTATTAAAATTCTACCAAAATTCAAACAAATAAATAATAGAGAGAAAAATATTTGAACTTGGGGTTGATTGCCCAAATTCATTCATTTGGGTTTTGGCCCACCTATCCTAAACTAATTTCAAAATGTGGGCTTGGACCCCCCCTCCCCCCCCCTTTTTTAACAATTTAGAATCCTGCAGAAAAACATTGGTGGCCTTTTGGTCCTATCCAAATTGTTGCCGAAAAGGGCCCTGACTCAATTTCCTGAAAAAAGAAAAAGCAATTAAAGTATACAAATGATGTATACTGTGCATATCCAATTCATTTTGGACTTTTTGAGCCATGCACTTGTTCGAAGACGCAATTCTCGCTATTCACCCTGTATTTCTTATATTATTTCTATGTATTTGTACCTGTACCATTTTTAAACCTACTTAAAAATTGTATATCATCGCCTAAAAGATGTATACCAATGTATATGGAATGTATCCTATGCACGTATTCATTGCCTATTCTCGTATTTATCTGAAATTGGCATCCCTATACGTTAACTTGCAATTCACATTTTTTACACATATTTATAGTATTACGCGCCTGTATACACGTCGTATATTAGCCTGTTTTTCAACTTTCAAAAGTTGAAAGTCCCTTTTTGGAAGCATATATTCACTGCTACAAACCCAGATTTCGAATTGAAATTTCCTGTGCATTTTTGACCTGTATATCAGTTTATACAAAGTGTATATAGCTGGTATACAACTTTCTGCAACACCTGGAAGAATTTCCAGGCAGCTTTCCAGTTTGCATGAACGTCGTAAATAATTTCCAGCAATGCATTTCAACTTTCTCTTCGACTTGTACATCGATTTACCAATTTGGGAGAGGCTGGACGACTCGGGAGTAGAGGTTTGAATCTTTACGGCTCAACGAGAGAATGTAACGGAAGAAATCCATTATGGGCTCGGAGCGGGTTCACACAAAGAAAAAAAAGAGAAGAGAAAAGATATGTAAGAGACTCATCCTTCCAAGCCAATCAAGATAACACGTAATAACATTTTCAAGTAATAAATTAAAATCTACCCTAATGTACACAAACAAGGAAGGGTAGCATGTGAACTAGGCACTCCATGCAATGCAGAGAACTCAAAAGACAGCAATCGATGCCAAGGAAACAAGGTCTATGGCAGTTACTACATTATGCAAAGGGCATTAACAGCACATAAATTATTAGCAACTAAAAATATGCTCCACACAAGTGAGATCAGATTTTCTTAAGCTGGAGAAGTTAGTACTTTGAAGACTTGTTTGAAAACAAATTACATGACTTCCTAATCACTTTACAAGCTTAAACAACAATATTAACAAGGTAATAGATTTGCTAATGAGAACAAAGCAAGAAAGATGAACTTCAAAACATACAAACAATACAAAGCAGTAAATTAGTTGGCTTCACAGAAGATATAGAAGACAACGAAACAACTTCTGAAATAAATAAATAAATAAAGACACGATACGAACAAATGTCTTGAACATGAAGCCAAAACAGCGACTATGAGACAACATCAAGAAAACCAAGGCCAAACAGTGACTAGGCGATTTGCTTGAACAAAGATGGCATATTACAGATTTGTAGGAAGTTTTTCAGAAAAAGAGAAAGCGAAAGAACATGGAAGAGCATACTTTAACTCGACTGTTCCATCGTTCGAACCAACACAACAATGAATACAAGATACGATCATTGAACCACATTAACTCGTAAGAGTAAATCACAACGTCTACACTAGTATCGTGTACTCACACTAAACTAGAAGCACAATATGATCCAAAGTAACAATCTGCCTACAAGCAATTTAAACAACGCTGAAACACCAACAATCATTCGAAGAAGAATATAGAAGTCGAAATGAGTAAACGAAACAGTAACGAAACCAAATGAACACACACCACACTAATCGCATGGGTTCAATAGTGAAGGTAAAAAGTAAGTAAAGGAAGTGTACCTTTCTCCGAATTAGCGACAGGACTGTATGGGTTAAAGGAGACGACCTTCCAGACCAAAGGATGCCTGTAACATTAAGACGCTCCAGAGGGACCGTGAAGCGAATGAACAAAACAAGGAAAATTTTTTCGAAAAATTGCCTTAACTTTCCAATTTCCTCGATTATCTTTTGTGTTTTCTATCAATGGAATTCCAGCCCCCCCCCCCCCCCCAAAAAAAAAAAAACAACCTCCAGAAACAGTGGGGAAATGGCAATATATATAGACATTTCTCAAGGGTGGAGAGCGAGTGAAAATCACGAAAAAGCTGGGGTAAAATCGTGATTTCATGTCCCGTTTTGAAATCCAAAAAACCTAAATGAATAAGGTAGAAACGGAATGGTACGAATTTTTACTATTCTCTCAACGGAAAGAAGGATCTGGGACGTCCAATTTGAGGGGAAGGACGATAGGGAAGGGGGATTTTGACATTTAGGCGTACCATTCGTACGAGAGAAAGGGAGAGGGGAAGGGGACGCGCTGTACGTTGGAGCTACGCGAGGAAGAAGACAAGAACAGAGGCGAGGGTGTTTTCTGTGCGTTGTCGTCGTTATTTGGGTGAGGAAGAAAGGGAAATCGGGTTAGGAACGGGTCGAAGGGAAAGGGGGAAAAAGGGAATTGGGTTGGGAATTAAATTTGGTGGGTCGGGTAGGAAGAATGGGCTGGGAAAAGAGGAAATAAAAAATGGGTCTGGAAGGGAATGAGGTGGGATGGAGGCTTATTTGGTGGGCTGGGATTATTGGGCTGGAAATTAAAACGAAACGAGCTGCTGAATTAAATAAATAGAGTCTGGGAAGAGAGGTGGGCTGAAGGGAGAGAGGTGGGCGGGATCTCTGAATGGAGTTGAGGAGTTGGGCAAAACATTGGGTTAAAGGTTCACTGTGATGTCCGAATTTGGAGTGAATGAGTCCATTAAGCATTCCATCAAATTCAATCGATAAAAAGGGGAACGAATGAATTATAAAATTTAAATACTTACTCAAGTTTCTCCACTTTCTTTAACACACACAACAATTATTTGAAAAGATTTCTTAATAAATTTCTATTCACTTATAAGAGAAATTCGGTTTGTATATTTACTTAAAATCTATTTTTGGTAAGACGATTTTCTAGATATTATTAAAAAATAATAATATAATAACCCTTTATATATATATTTATATATAAATAGGAAAAAAGGAAAATCTCCTCGAAAATGACTTCAAAAGTATTTTTGTTTTTTCAAAATAATACATTCAATGTTCGAAGTTGGAGAAACTGAAAATAATGAAATTGTGAAGGTGAAAATGGGTGTTCAAACAGAGTTCATCCTAGGTGGTGTATTGGCTTTGATATTGTATGCTTGTTGGGCTTGTAGTCTTGAGTCTTTTAATTTTGTAAGGTGTCTAGTGATACTCTCAATTTACACCTCCCTAAAGAAGTATAAGCGGTCATATCAAGTAAAGAACTCGATTAGTAGGT
This sequence comes from Solanum habrochaites, assembly GCA_027704765.1. Lineage (NCBI taxonomy): Eukaryota > Viridiplantae > Streptophyta > Magnoliopsida > Solanales > Solanaceae > Solanum > Solanum habrochaites. Next base: position 10,801,610 of record JAKWJA010002491.1, read on the forward strand.
TGGGGTTCATCTCACGAGGAAAATGGTTTAGACTTAAATTTAATGGACAATAATTGCTATTTAGTCAAGTTCTTTCCAAAAGCAAGTTATAAAATGGGGGGTTTGTGACACAAATCATGAATTAACCAATCTAGAAAAAACCAATTAATTAAAAGCAACGGACTTCATTGTTTATCAATTATGAGAGAACGTTAAGGGTTATATCGTGTTCCCCAGGTTCATAATGCGTAGTCCTAGCTATATTACAATTCTCCGTAGTGTGTGCAGTTGAAGTGATAAGTTAGGTATCAATAAATCCTTGGCCAAAACATTTAGAGTTCACCTCGTACTTGGTCCAGGCTACGTGTGTATAAGCTAATAACCCTTACCTTTACTTCATATTAAGCATATATATTTGAATATATGACTTAGTTATAACTTCACACCAATCACGATTAGCTTATTAGATAGTATCCCACTAAATCTATCTTGATAATTCTTTTTTTATTAACTACCTCCTTGGTCCGGCAAGTAACAAAAAGGCGAGTTCTAACGCGTGGACTCGTTGAAAAGACTTCTAAACGAATGACTTATCAATACATGCAATAACCTATTTGAGAATTGTTATTAAGCTAGGTTTACTTTGTTAATCACCCATGGTTCCCACAAACCTAGTTGTGGATTTAGTTATCCATGCATATAAGAACACAATTAATAGTTATTAAACAATAAAACATGAACTTACTTTAACAATTCAAATAAAATCCAGAAACCGACTTGAAATAACAAGATAACACTTGAAAACCAAATTCGGAAATTGAATTATTTCTAAAGTTGCAAAACTAAAATTCTAAAAACAAACTAAGAACAATAATAATAATGCGAATCCCAAAAATGATGTTTTACACCCTATTTATATAAAAAATTGTCCTAAATTAAAAGGAATTAATATAAGGAAAATTGTCCAAAAACGCGGCTATAATTGACGACCCCCACAGACGGACAATCGATGAAACGACGGACCATCGACTGCCTCCGTCAGTCCTTAAGATGGCATCATCTCTGAATCAATCGACGGACCAACAACACAGTCCACTGATGCATCTACGATTCATCGATGCCTTCCATTGCTCCATCCTTCGAATTTATAAAACTTGGGACAATGTCTAATCTCGTCAATGATTCAACAGGACGGTCCGTCGGTCAATCAACAGACCATCGAATTCTCTCCGTAGTCCCACACATTGTCAGATTTCCCCGAGCTTCTCCAATAGCCTGAACTTCAATCGACGGTCACCATCTCTGGACTGTCGATGGAACGACGGACCGTCGATGGCCTTCGTGGGTAGCTTCTGCACTTTATTTCAGCTGCCTTCTGCATTTTATTTCTGGACATCTTTCCTGCAACACAAACATAAAAACATGTTGAAACTACTCCAAAAAGGCTCTAGACACACACAACTCTTAAGGAAAAACCATTTAAAACACTATGAAACCACGGTACATCAACACCCTCAATTTAAATTCTTTGTTTCTCCTCAAGCGACACAGTATGACTCAAAACAACACTTTGCACAAAAGTATACTCTTTTAAGCTTTCGCAATCACATGACTTTCAATCTCAACTTTTCTTTGTTTTAGTGCATGGTTACTCTCTTTAGGTTTAAATAGCTAACTCATGAGGATCAGAACATGACACAAACTCATCATGCACCGATACCTCTACTATTTTGCCTCTCACTAAGGTCCTAACTTTCCGGTTTTGCAACTAGTGCCCTCACTTCAAAAGAAATCCTCCTTTTTCGCACTATGATTTTGACTTTGGGTACAAGGATCTGCATTCAACACTCGCACTCAAAAATAAATTCATACATAGCTAATAATTGTCGCCATAGGCTTGCCCTTATTTTCACTTCTTGAGTTCACCACACTAGACTTCTAGGATCACGATAGGACTTTTTTGACTTGTAAGGTAGGTTCAGGGTCTGGTATAGTACATATGGGTATATATTAGTGACTTTTTGCCCTCCTTGACAGTACGGACAATCTTCCTACCTCTTTCATTGTCTTTTATGCCCTACTTTTCTCCTCGTTTCATCTTTGTCTTGCTTTTCCCTTTCTTTTTTGTGGATATTACTCTTACCTCTTTCTGTTCACTTCTTTTATTTCTTTTCTCTACTTTTTGTGTTTCAAATCATTCCCATATTTTTTTCAATTGATAATTTTACCGAGTCATATATTTTGCTTACTTTCTCTTTCCTTTTCCACATTAAACTCTTTTCATACCTAATTTTGGGTCATAACTCATAATATCTACCCTCAACTTATGGTTTTGTGATGATTCGAGCTACACATTACCCAAGATTGGGTCAGGCAGGACGAGGTCAATTTCTGTATTAGCCACCCTGAACTTAGGCTTTTGGCCTATTTTTTGGTGCACATGTACAAGAAGGAACAAGGGTCAACACATTAAACCCATGGAAGGTGAGTTGGTGAAGAAAAAGTATATTATAAGCTCAACAGATTTGAATCAAAAAGGGATAAAAACTTTCATTTGGTTCACTTCATTTTAGGCTAGATGTTTGCCTATTTGAACAAGGGCCTATGATCCTTTCCTAGTCGTCTAAACAAATTCTTTTTGCAGAACCAACCGGGCAAGTTCTAGCTTGGTACCAACAGTTAAACACTCAAACTTCTCACACTCTCTTGACACTGTATTTCCCTATCAGATTATCACTTTTACAAGTTTAAGTGTTAGTTTGAGGGTCATACAGTGGGTGTCTATCATGTAATGATTAGAGCCAACATATTCAACTTATTTTCACCTATTCATGCAAGAATTTTCTAAGGATAGGATATTATTTATACTTAGCCATCATGCTACATTTTTCGTGCTTTTATACTTTGTACATGTTACGACATGCAGGTTCAACTGTAACGTAATCAGTCTCTTGGAGCAAAAAGAACACAAGAAAGAAAACCCTGAAGAGAGGATTGTGCGTTGGGCTACTCATACTTCTCACTAACACTCACCTTCCATTTGCTCCACCCCCAAAAAAATATTATGCAATTGTCCCCAATGCATCAAAAGAAATACAAGTACACGGTGATAGGTGAAACAAACCTTGGGCGCATAGCGCCGAGGATCAACAAGTAGGTCATTCAGATTTCTTAGAAGCTGCAACATCAGTATTAGGTCCATCCTCAGTGGTGCCCACAACAATCTCTGCACCATCAGTGGTTCTCCTCTCACTAATCTTTGTGTATGGAACTGGAAGTCACAACAGCTATTTCTCAAGCCCTCATCTAACGGCTCTCCTCATTAATCAACGAGGCTCTCCTTGCAGCCTCAAGGTCCGTCTGCTTCTTATTCCTCGCACGTACATCCGTTATCTTGAAGGGTGCAGTCTCGGGCTCAGTCCCCCTCATCTCCAGAATATTGTGTACATATATTCCCATAAACTCACTACAACCTCCTAAGGAGTAGTCAAGTTAATAGTAGGGGATGGGTGTGCAAGAACCCATAGCTCAATTGCATCAAGGTGTTGGTCAATCGCCTGAATCTTTTTCTCCATCTGCTGGGCCAGCCTCTTCTCAATCCGGTCCTCAGCCTCGGCGATGGACTTTTGCATCCAAGGATGTATGTGATGCAGCAGGGTGTCCATGTAGCCTCTAACTTGTAGACCCTTTCTAATGGGACTAGTGTTGTAGATGGTGGAGTAGACTGGGAGGAACTGTTTTCTATACTAGTGGCATGGGCGGACTCGGACGAGGTGGTATCAACAGGCTATATAGTGGCAGGGTCAGCCCCTCGGGCTAACTCTACCGTGTCCTCCAAGTTCTCACTCAGCGGCTGTAACTCAACTCTGGGACCTCTCCGTGGTGACGCTACATCAGCCTCATCCCTGATGAGACCTATATCAACTGTGACACCTGGAGTGCAGAGTGTATCACAATTCTAAATAGGCACTCCAACATCCTTGCAAAGATGGAAGATCAGATAGGCGTATGGGTAAGTAGTTGAAGACTTGAAAACCCTCGCATGTATCACCGTGATCAACAGCTTTGCGAAGTTGATCTCCAAACCATACACCAAGGCTTCTACCAGTGCTGCTCTAAGTAAGAATATTATCTGTTGCTGTCGAAGATAGGTGATGGAGGACTAACAACTAGAAAAACTTGGCTATGAAAGTGAGGTTGGACTTTTTGATCAGCCCTTTTGGGTCTAACACCCAATGGGCCCCCTCACCATCGATGTAAAGATGTTGAACAAGCCACTTCTTACCTGCCTCTCTCTGCTCCACAGTCCTTTGAAACTGGCCACTTTTGACCATCTCCCACTTGGAATAAAACTCCAGAATCAAGGGGACCTGAGTAATATCGGTGTCATACATGAAACGGCAGATGGTGACCGGAGAAATATCCACCTCGAATCTCCAAAATAGCACTGTGGTGAGTGGGTCCTGTTTGGCGGGTCTCGCCCGCCTATTCAAAGAACCTATGAGGGTCGCCACATAGGAGGCGTACAACTCTCGAACAATCTTCTCACTATACGTCCCCAGACTCCTATACATCCACTCATGCCTGTGGCGAGTAAACAATCTCTATACATCAGGGACGGTGTGAAGACTCCCCATAAGAACTCTATGCTTGACCGTCACCAATCGGGTCATACCACCTTATAATTTAGCACCTTGGCGTCCCTGTAGACCTCATACTGACCATCTACGAACAACCGGTTAGGCTCCTTCTCAATCGGTGCAAGGTCATCTGCCTGGGTACCGGGGCGGACTTTGAAATAGAAGCGTCATCAAACGAGGCTTAGCGGGTAGGGAGTGGCTCCTTGTGATACGGAACCGGAGGCAGTGGCCTCATTCGACCCCGAAGAGTGGGCAGACTCTGATCCTGATGAAGCCTCGGAGCAAAATACTCTTTCAAAACCCGAGGCAGACCTAGACAGTGTGTTGATCAGTGTGCACTACTCATCAGATTAAAAGGAAGGGACTACACCAGACACCACCTTTTGGGGGTACCTTGAGTGGCTCGTGCAGCTAGTTTAGGGATGTTGGTGCCTAGGGACATACTCGGGATCCCTCTCATCAATGGAAGTGCCAATCATTCGATGGGATAGTGCCATGAACTTTAACCTACAGTTGGAATAAATGATGTACGGTTTGGGGACCATATGTACGTATAAAGAATTTGTTATTCTCATAGCAATCTTACAACACACTTGAAACAAACAAAACAAATAAAGGAAACAAAAAACACATTTCAGTTCAGATCGACACTACTGGTTGACGGTCACTATCTACTGGTTGTCGATGAATCGACAGTCTGTCGATAGGTCCGTCGTTGGACACTTAGAATCTATTCAGCTTACTTCTATAGACCTCTTAGTTCGAGATGACAGACGTGCAGAACGGCCCGTCGATCAATTGACGAACTGTAGTCCTCTTCCATCGTCCAACACTAAAAATAATTTTTAAAATCTATCACAATAGAATCTCTAAATAAAACGATGAACATGCAGAACGGTCCATCGATCAAATGATGGACCGTAGTCCAGTTCTGTCATCTCAAACTTAAAAACATTTAAAGGTGGGTCGATCAACGGATCCCATTGACGTTGATCCATTAACGGCCCGTCGATCCATCGACGATCATTTTGACGGGGTCTCGTGCTATTGGCCTGAGAAAGTTTTTAGGCCTTGTTTCCAATTCCCCATTTTGACACCTTTGAAGACCCACACAAGTTTATCCAACACATAAAAACAATCAAAAGACACATTCTTCATTTTTAGGTTTTGATTTCACAAGATGCATGATTTAATTCATCGATGCTACAAAACCCTTAGTCGAAAAGCCTATCATTACTATCATAAACACATTTTAAATAGATTACACCATAACCCACTCACTTTCTATCATTCTAAGGGACATTTTGTACTAGTTTCAACAAGCAAAATCAACCAATTTTATTCCCTAAGTGAAGACCCACTTTCTAATTTTCGTTTCCATTAATGTATGAACGAGAATTTATAAAGCAAAGTGAATCAAAATACCTGATGATCATAGTGGAGTGACTGGGACGGTGATACATGCAAGAACCTACTTGCCTGACTTGAACACCAGATCGGAGAAATCAATGTGAGCAATTGGTAATTTTTGGGAAGAAGAGGGTTTTGGGAATTTGGGTAATTTGGGAAATTTGAAGGAATCTAGATATTATGGAAGGAAGAAATATGATGTTTGATGAAGAAGGATGGACATAATGGAGGAGAAACAGTTGGGAAAGAATTTCAAAAGATTTTGGAGTTTAATAAATGGTTTTAACTTTTAATATTACCGATCGGGTCGGGTCACTGAAACTTTGCACCAACGAAACCCCGTCGACAATCTGTCGAATAGAACGTCGATTGTAACAAGACTTAGAAAATTTTTGAGACATACCTGGATCTATTGGCGCCATCGACGGTCCATCGATTGAACGACGGCTCGTCGATGGTGTCCGTAGATTAGTGCACTACACCATTTTCTGCAAAATTTTGTTTTTGTCCCTACATTTGTAACACTCATTAACCTATTCTTTTTGTGTTTTTCTGGACTCTTTTGTGACACAAACCCTAAAATAATCTCTAGCCAACACTAATAATATGTATTTGTATAAAAATATAAAATATGAGGATGAGCAAAACAAAATGAAACAAGAAAATGTGACTATTCCAACAAAGAAAATAGAAACCTATTGTTTGCTAGAGGCTACACCTTGGGGTGCCTCCAAGAAGCGCTTGATTTAAAATCTCGGCACGACGCAAGATGTTTGATTACTTAGACTTCATCAAGGCGATATCCCTCAACAACTTCACAGACACTCTCTGTATTCCCTAGGTAGATCTTGATCCTTAGCCCATTGACCGTGAACTTTGCACCCTCTTTATTCTCTAACTGAACTGCTCCATGTGGAAACACTTTGGTGATAAGGAATGGTTCCGTCCACTTGGATTTGAGTTTTCCCGAAAACAAGCGTAGCCTATATTTGAATAGAAGTACCAAGTCCCAACCACAAATTCTCACTTCGCAATCTTTTAGTCGTGGTAATTCTACATCTTCTCTTTGTAGATGGATGAACTTTCATATGCTTTTAGGCTAAACTCATCAAGCTCATTTAATCCATTAAGTCTCTGTTCCACCGCTTCATTCCAATCCATCTTCAGTTTCTTCATTGCCCACATGTCATTGTGCTCTAACTCGACCGGCAAGTGACAAGCATTCACATACACAAGTTGGTATGGAGACATACCCCAAAGAGTGTCATCAATCCTCCTTGACCAATCCGTTCTATTTGCATTCACTATTATCGACAAAATTTACTTGATTTATCGATTTGACACTTGTAGTTGCCCACTCGTCTGGGGATGATAAAGGAGTGGACATATTATGGCGAACCCAATATATCTTCAATAGCCCTTTGAAAAACTTATTTCAAAAGTGAGATCCACCATTACTAATAATGGCCATAGGTGTGCCAAATCTGGAGAAGATGTTCTTTTTCAAGAATGCGGTGACACTCTTCCCTTCATTGTTAGAAAGCGCTATAGCTTCCACCCATTTTGACACGTAGTCTACCGCCACGAGTTTATACTTCATACCATTAGAACTCACAAATGTCCCCATAAAATCAACACCCCAACATCAAACAACTCAATCACCAAAATAGGATTTAAAGGGAGCTCTTACCTCTTCGAAATTCTTCCATCTCTTTGGCACTTATCACATTATTTGGCAAACTCGTGAGCATCTTGGTGAATGGTTGGTCAATAATACTTACATTGCAAAATCTTATGGGCAATCCGGATACCGCTACGGTGCCCACCCACAGGCGAGGAATGACATGCCTCCAAAACACTTAATGTCTCATCTTCCGGCACACAACGGTGAATAAGCCCATCAGCACAACTCTGGTATAAGTAAGGCCCATGCCAAATGAATTTTTTCACATCATACATGAAAGTATTCCTCTGATGGAAGGATAGGTTCGATGGGACTATATCATTAACCAGATAATTCTCAAAATAGGCAAACAATGGAATCGAAGTTTGAGAAGCGGTCAATATATGCTTATCAGGGAAGGTATCATTAATTTCAGCCTTTTCACTCAATTCTCTCATATCTTCATCCTCTAATCTTGACAAGTTATCGACAACTTGATTTTGAGTCCCTTTTCTATCTTTTACCTCAAAATCAAACTCTTTTAATAATAGCACCATCTAATCAACCGTGGCTTCACATACTTTTTTGACATCAATTACCTCAAAGCGGAGTGGTCAGTATGTACAATGACCCTTGTGCCAAGCAAATAGGAGAAAAATGTTTTGAAAGCAAATACTATCGCAAAAAGCTCTTATTCAGTCACAGTATAGTTCTTTTGATCTTCATTCAGGACTTTACTTGCATAATAAATGGGGTAAATAATTTTATCCCTTCTCTGTCCCAATATCATGCCAAGAGAAACCTAACTAACATCACACATCACCTCAAATGGCTCATTACAAACTGGGGAAATAATAATGGGCGCAAACACCAACTTCACCTTCAACTCACCAACTGCTTTCAGATAGGATTCATCAAAACAGAGCCTACATTCCTTCTCAAGTAATTTGCATAGAGGATGTGCAATTTTTAAAAAATCCTTAATAAACCTCTGGTAAAAGCCTACATGTCTGAGAAAAAATCTCACACCTTTTACAGAGATGGGTGGGGGAGTCTCTCTATAACTTCAACTTTCGCTCGATTAACCTCTATCCCCTTCTCTGAGATGCAATGGCCCAACACTATACCTTCTTTCACCATAAAGTGACATTTTTCCCAATTAATCACAAGATTGAAATCTTCACATCTTTTGAGAACCTTGGAGAAGTGACTCAAACACCGATCAAAGGAGTAGCCAACAACCTAAAAATCATCCATGAACAGCTCAATAGTATCCTCCACCATATCGGATAATATTGACATCATACAGCGCTGGAAGGTGGTCGCTGCATTACATAACCCAAAATGCAAACGTCCCATAAAGGCAGGTAAAAGTGGTCTTCTCTTGATCCTCCGGGGCAATAAAAATTGATTGTACCCCGAATAGCCATCAATAAAATAGTACCATCCTTTTCCTACGAGTCTATCTAAAATCTTGTATATAAAGGGCATCGGAAAATGATCCTTCTCAGTCTATGCATTCAACTTCCGATAATCCACACAAACTTTCCATCCGGTCACCGGCCTCATTGGAACAAGCTCGTTCCTCTCATTAGTCACTACAGTCATTCCCCCTTTTTGGGCACATACTGAATTGGGCATACCCAACTACTATATGCAATAGGATATATGACTCTCGTATCCAACCACTTAATGATATCCTTCTTTACTACTTCTTGCATGGGTGGATTCAACCGTCTCTGGTGATCAATACTTCGCTTGTGATCGGGCATGAGTTGGATTTTGTGTGAACAAATACTGGGAGGGACCCCAATAATGTCTGCAATAGTCCAACTAATGGCTCGTTTAAATCTTTTGAGAACTTCCACCTGACGCTCTAATTTTTGTACATTCAAATCTGCTACAATGATTATCGGCAAAGTATTATCTCTCCCCAAGAATACATATCTCAGATGAGGTGGTAGAGCCTTAATCTCTAATTTTGGAGCCTCCTCAATGGTCTCACGGGTGGAGACTCGTGATGCTTCATATCTAACTCCAATTTCATTGGTTTGGATCGATATTCATTTCATTCAAGTGCCGCAACCAAAGACCCAGACTCTTCAATACCATATGTTATATTCTAGGTGTTTTGATAATCCTCACAAATACGGGGACATGGTCCCTGGAAGAGTGCTCTCGTCCTGATATAAATGGGGTACAACGGTAAAAGCTTTCATGTCAAGTGATAGGTGAAAAGTGCAGTGTCCTACACTAATAAGAAGCATAGACGATATTGTATTGTTCAGTATCTCACACAAGGATTTGGTCCCAAGAGAGTTTCCTCTATTAGATACATAATTGGTTACAACTGTAAGTTGTCACGTCAGAGTTTTGTGTGGTGTTAGTGTACTACATCAATCAGAATGGAGGAGACTGTTTGTCCAATGGATAATAACTTTATGTTTGATATTAATAGCATGACAAACACCATATTATATTCATTCATCCAAATAAGGAAGTCAGCCGACAAGCCTTTTCAAGAACTCACAAAGAACTTTTCAAGGTACTTTGTTCCCGTAAGACTGCGACGTGAAAAGGTGAAAAGACAAATGTAAAAAAATTTGTGACCTCTGATGCGGTAGGTGCACAACTTTTCCAAAAGCAGGCCTTCAGCCAATGGGATTGTTTCACTGAATTTGTGGTGAATTAAATTATGTCTTTCCAACAAACACAAATTCAAGACTTGGCAAACTTAACTTGGATTTTCTCTCAAAATTGATAAGCTTGAAAAGTGAAGGCCATCTTCAAGGAAGAACACTGCTCATATCAACAAGGGACCAGATGGAGTGCTAAAGAGTCTTGTTGTATTTAGAGCTTGGTGTCTTATGTGCTTACATTGTAAATATGATCCTAATCTATAAAGGATACAAATCTTGTTTTGGTTTCTAGAAGTCTATGTTATCTAGAGTTAGGTGATTTAGTGGGAAACATTGTTGTTGCTTAGTCAAAATCTAAACCGTCCAAAGGGTGGGGGTTTAGTGGGCGGTGTGGTATCCTCTTAGGAAAATCTATATTAATCAGTGAGGGTTAGTATAGTGGGTAGTGTTGTATCTACTCTGGCTCAGCTAAGTGATAGTAAGTATTACTTAGCATAGAGATTAGCAGGCTAGTCTTTTGATGTAAAACTGGTTTCCTTTTACTTGTTAGATTATTAGTGAAACGCAGTTCAAAAAGTCCTGTTGAGAAATGTCGTGATTTTCTTCCCTTAAGCAATGAGGTTCCATGTAAAGTTGCTTGTTCAATCTTTACTTTCAACACTTATTTTATTGTTCGTTATTATAACTGTGCTGAGGACCTGTTCCCATCGAAACAAGTTGACGCAACTTTAGTTACTGTTTTTGCTGAGTCAAGAAACCTGGTCCTTGACTGATAAGTGGACGCATACATTCCAACACCATCACTTGAAAAATTCATGATCACTGCCAGTAGAGACTCGACGCCTAGGCGTTCTTCAATTTGTACCTCACACATATTCTCAACCCGGTAGGATATAGCAGATACCGTTTAGACCTCACCGATCTTTCTCCATATCAACCAAGGCACGACCAGTGGAAAAGAACGGCCTCCCAAGAATAATATGAACCTCAAAGTCTACCTCACAATCAAGAATCACAAAATCGGCCGGAAATATAAATCAGTCCACTTTCACGAGCACATCATGGAGTATCCCAATGGGATTATTAACTGTTCGATCGGCCATCCTTAACCACATTGCATTAGGATTCTGGTCAACCAAACTCAATTTTTTATAAATGGAAAGTGGCATGAGGTTTATGCTAGCACGTAGATCACATAGTGCTTTAGCAAAATGTAATAATCTGATGGTACATGGAATATCAAAAGATCCCAGATCTTTCTTTTTCTGCACAGGAGTCCTTGTAGAAATAACACTACAATGCTGCATTCGGTGATCATCCTCAAAATTTACCGATCTCTTCTTTGTAACCATATCCTTCATAAATTTAGCATAACCGGGCATTTGTTTTAGAGCTTCTATCAACCGGACATTGATGGAAAGTTGTTTCAACATGGTGATAGAACACCAACATTTACCATTCTCAGTATTCTTCACCAATCTCTGAGGTAATGGTGGTGGAGGTCTAGGAATAAGGGCCACTTTCTGAAGTACCTCTGCTTCTTTCGCTGTTTTTTCCACCAATTCTCCACTAGTTTCCACCACCTCTTTGTCTTTTCTCATCTCATCTTCTACCATATACGGCATAGGTGGATCAATAGTTTGCTTACCTCCTCGAGTAGTAACTTCCATTAAATGTCCATCATTTTTAGGATTTTGGATGTTATTGATAGAAAGAGTGTCTGGTTGGCGTGGGTTCACAGTAATGGATAATTGGGCCATTTATAACTCAAGATGCTTAATCGAGACTGCATGTGCATCCACCTTTTGCCCAATGTTCGCTAAATAAATTCTCAATTCCTTAGCTTGCTCATCACTAGAATCCAACCTCGTAATTATCTTTTGTAACATATCCTCAACTCGCGCCATACTACTTCTACCATCCCTAACAGAAACTTTCCAATTTTGAGATGGAACATAGGGTCAACTCCTATCATTTCTGTTACCATAGTTACCCAGTTGAAGTTGTTGTCGTGGTTATAGTTTCCATCTCAAACATACTACCCCTCTTTATTGTAGGTACCATAGTTCTGACCTTGACGCCAATTCTCCTGATTGGAGCCTTTAGTTTTTAATCTAAAATCCCCTGTCTGATCATTCACTACATTAGTGTCCTCTTCATAATAGTACTCATCTGCTGGCAGTAGTGGCTTAGTCAAGTAATTCACTGTATTTACCTTCTCTGCACCTTCAGTGAAATGTTTCAATACCAACCCAAACTCAGTTCTCATTTGATCCATCTCTTCACAAATCTCATCTTTCGCCCACTTTCTGACTTTCTAGTACTCCAAGTCTTATTATTGCAAGAAATTTTCTCCAACTTATCTGCAATCTCGGCATAAGTGCACTCACCATAAGAAACCCCCGCAATCGTATCGAGTACTGGTTTATTTTTATTATCTTGACCCTGATAGAAATACTCTTTTAACGACTCATCATCAATTAGGTGGTTTGGGACACTCCTCACAAATGCAGTAAACCTGTCCCAAGAGCTACTTACCGACTCTTTCGGTATTGATATATAGTTGTTCACCTTATCCTTGTGAGTAAGCTTCTTGGACACTAGATAGTACTTATCTAGGAATACACCTCTCAACTGATCGCAAGTGTAGATGGAATTATAGGGTAGCTTACTAAACCATACCGCTGCATCTCCCGTCAATGATAGAGGAAACACCCGCAACATGATGACGTTTATTTCAGATCCAATTTTTTCTACCTACGCAATTCTTGAAAACGGACCTCAATTTGTCTATATGGGAATGAGAATCCTTTTTACCGCTAGTCTTGAGAACAAACCCCTCGCGATAAGCATCTGCATCAAACTACTCGTCACCACCTATGTGTGCCCATGGGGTAGAGGAGGTACGTCAAGGGGTCTATCGATATCAGTGATGTTCATGTTGCCCCTATAGAACTCTTGGAGTCGTGGGGATGGAGGTTACATTCTCAAAGCATCATCAACTGGGTTGTCCGCGACCACTTGGTTATGAACATCAACTGGCAATAGCGGCTGACGTATTACCCCATCACCTAGGTTAGCAGGGGTCTATTGATTGTTCATTCTTCTTAAAGTACGTTTTAGTTCTGGATCGAATGGGTTGAGCGTCTCTCCTCGGCCCATGTACTTGGCATACACTAGAACTACACCTGAAAGAAATAACAACAAAAGAAAAGTAAAATCAATAAATTGTTAATTAAACTTTAATAATGTTATTAAAGTTAATCTAAAAGCCACATTCCCCGGCAGTGGCGAAAAAATTTGATACGCTCAAATTAAACCTCCCTAAAGAATTATAAGTCGTTATATCAAGTAAATAACCCAACTAGTAGGTTGGCGTCAATCCTACAAGGAAAATGGTAAATGCGGTGAACTATTTGTCTAAAACACCACTTCCAAATGATGAATACTACTATGAGAAGGACTCATATGCGGTGACTGATCAGACTGGGGGTTTTTGACCGAAAACCCAAGGCTCGAATCAGGAGAATTGGCGTCAAGGTCAAGGAAACCAATGTCACAACTACGGTAATTATAATCGCGAGGGTCATTATGTCCAAGATGGGAATTACAACTGTGACAAAAACTTCAAAAAGGGTAACTATGGTATCATAAATGATAGGAGTGGGCCCTATGTTCCACCTATAAATCGTGAAGTTTCTCCTAGGGATGGTGAAGGAAGTATGGCGCGAGTTGAAGATATGATGCAGAAAATGATGAGGAGGTTCGATGCTAGTGATGAGCACACTTTAGAGTTAAGGAATGACTTAGCCGGTATAGGGTAGAAATTTGATACATATGCAATCTCGATTAAGCATTTTGAGTTGCAAATGGCCCAATTGTTTGTAACTGAACACACAGTAACCGGGCATACTTCCTAGGAACACTGTCCAAAATCTGAAAAATGATGGATATTGTATGGCAATCACTATTCGGAGTGGTAAGCAAACCATTGATCCACCTATACCATCTGGTGTAGAAAAGGTGATAAGAGATTATGATACAATGGTGGAGGTTAGTGGTGAGTTAGAAGATAAAATAGTAAAAGATGTTGAGGTTCCCCATAAGGTGACCCCCATGCCTAGACCACGACCTCCTTTCCCACAAAGATTAGTAAAAAAGATTGAGGATGGTAAATACCGACGTTTTTTAACAATGTTGAAACAACTTTCTATCAATGTCCCTTTGGTAGAATCTCTTGAACAAATGCCCGGTTATGCCAAGTTAATGAAAGATTTGGTTACAGAAAAAATCAGCCACTTTTAAGGATGATGATAGAATACAATACTGAGTGCCATTGCTACAAGATCTCTAGTGCAAAAGAAAGAAGATCCGGGTGATTTCACTATTCCTTGTACAATCGGGTTATTATATTTTTCAAAAGCATTATGTGATCTTGGGGAAAGTATAAATCTCATGCCCCTCTCAATTTACAAGAATCTGTTAGGTAACCCCAAGCCGACTGCGATGCGGCTACTGATGGCCAATCAAACGGTAAAAAGGGCCATTGGTATACTTCACGATGTGCTAGTAAAAGTGGAGTCGTTCATATTTCCAGCCCATTAGGTGATTCTTGATTGTGAGGCCAATTTTGAGGTGTCTATTATTCTTGGGAGACCATTCCTTGATACGGGTAGAGCTTTGGTTTATATGGAAAAGGGGCAGATGAAATTCCAGTTGAACAATGAAGAAGTGACCTTCAACATTTTTAGGTCCATGAGGCAGAGTGGTAAGCTCCAATCGGTATATACTATATCCTACAGAGTTGAAGAGTCATCTGAGGTACAAATTGAAAACCGTCTGGGTGTAGAAGCAATGACGGCAGTGATCATGAATTTTGATAGTGATGGAATTAAAGAGTATGGGTCATTTGTTGCGGCACTTGATCGAGTTAATGTTCGTTTTAAACCAAATAAATATGAGTTAGATATGCAACATCGTGAATCTCCACCCACAAAATTGTATATTGAGGAGACTCCAAAATTAGAACTTAAGCCTCTACCACCTCATTTGAGGTATGTATTCTTGGGAAAAAAAGAATTTTACCGGTTATTATTGCATCAGATTTGAATGTGCATCAAGTTGAGAGTATGGTGAAAGTGTTAAAAAGGTTCAAAAGAGCTATTGGGTGGACTATTGTGGATATTATTGGGATCCCTCCCGGTATTTGCTCTCATAAGATCCAACTCTTGTCCGATCATAAGCCAAGTATTGAGCATCTGAGACGTCTAAATCCACCTATGCAAGAGGTAGTGAAGAAGGAAATTATTAAGTGGTTGGATGCCCGGGTGATATATCCAATCGCTGTTAGTAGTTGGGCATGCCCTGTTCAGTGTGTACCTAAGAAAAAGGGAATGATTGTGGTCCCCAATGAGAAAAATTAGCTTGTTCCAATGAGACCGGTGACTGGTTGGAGGGTGTGTATCGATTACAGGAAATTAGATGCATGGACCGAAAAAGACCATTTTCCTATGGCCTTTATGGATTAGAAGTTGGATAGACTTGCCAGAAAGGGGTGGTACTGTTTTCTTAATGGTTATTCGGGGTATAATCAGATTTCTATTGCAATGGATATCAAAAGAGAAAACCACCTTTATTTGTCCATATGGGACATTTGCGTTCAGGAGAATGTCATTTGGGTTGTGCAATGCACCCGCCACATTTCAGAGATGTATGATGTCGATATTCTCCAATATGGTGGAGGAAACTATTAAGGTATTTATGGATGATTTTTATGTGGTTGGTGACTCTTTTGAGCGGTGTTTGAGTCATTTGTCTGAGGTTCTTAAGAGGTGTGAAGACTGCAATCTAAGACTAAATTTGGGAAAAATGTCCACATCAAACGGTGAAAGAAGGGTATTGTATTGGGCATCGCATTTCAGAGAAGGGGTATAGAGGTTAATCGAGCTAGAGTATGGTAATGAGAGACTTTCCCCACCTATCCTCAATATCAAAGGTGTGACAAGATTTTCGTGTGCCTCAGTTTTTAAACCTGGAGGTTCATCAAAGGATTCAAAAATTGTGCATCCTTTGTTCAAGGTTCTTAGAAAGAGTGGTAAAGTTTTTTTTGATGGACCTGTCTTTCAGGCATTTGGTGAGTTGAAAGAAAAGGTTGTTTCTGCACCTATCATTATTTTGCCGGATTGGAGCAAGCTATTTTAGGTAATGTGTGATGTTAGTGGGGTTAATCTTGGAGTGGTAATGGGGCAAAGAAGGAAAAAATCCTTCACCCATTTACTATGCTAGTAAAGCCCTAAATGAATACCAAAAGAACATCCCATTCTTGTTATTGAGCAATTTGATGTGTGGGGTATTGATTTTATGGGCCCTTTTGTGAATTCTCATGGTATGAAGTAATTCTAGGAGCGGACAATTAATGTGCTAAATGGGTGGAAGCTATCCGCACTCGCAATAATGAAGGGAAGAGTGTCACCCGCGTTCTTGAAAAGTATATATTTTCCCCCCCGATTTTGGCACCCAATGCTATTAATTAGTGATGGGGGGATCCCACTTTTTTTGCAACAAATTGTTTAAAGGGTTATTGGAGAATATGGGGGTTCGCCATAATGTGGCCTAACTCCTTGTCCATACTCAAACAGTGCGCGAAGTTGAGGTGGTCATACGGAGATTAAGTAGATTTTGTCAAAAATGGTGTATGCTAGTAGAACGGATTGGTCAATGAGACCTGATGATGCTCTTTGGGCCTACCGGACAGCATACAAGACTCTCATAGGTATGTCCCATTATCTACTTGTATATGGGAAGTCTTGTCACTTACCGGTAGAGTTAAAGCATAAAGCTTTGTGGGCAATGAAAAAGTTGAAAATGGACGGGAATGAATCTGCTGAACAGAGGTTAAATGAGTTAAATGAGCTTGATGAATTTTGCCTAAAATCTTAAGAAAGTTCAGACCTCTACAAAGAAAAGATGAAGAAGTACCATGACCAAAAGATTGAGAAACGCGATTTTAGGGTTGGGAATTTGGTTCTTTTATTCAATTCTAGGTTGCATTTGTTTCCGGGAAAACTCAAGTCCAAATGGAATGGTCCTTACTTGATCACCCAACTATTCTCTCACTAAGTGGTTGAGTTGGAGAACAAGGAGGGTGTGCGGTTTAAGGTGAACGGACAACGAATCAACATCTATCTGGGGCACGCTGAAACAACGAATGAAGTGATCGAGGCATACCATCTTGATAAAGTCTGAGTATTCAAGTGTCATATGTCGTGCGGCGACGTTAAATCAAGCGCTGGTTGGGAGCCAACCCAATATGTATCCTCTATCAACTATAGGTTTTTCGTGACTTTCTAGTTATAGTTGCATGGTTCTTCGCTTTTATTTCCTTAAATGTCCCGTCTAAATGTTGGTTTTCTTTTTGCTAGAAGTGTTGGGTAGAGCATAGTTTAGCGTCCGTGTCTAAAAAAAAAGAATATCTTAATGGCTGTTAAATTATCAAGTATAACGTCACTAGAAAATCTGCAGAAAATTGGTCTGCAGCACCCTTTGACGAACCCATCAAAAGACCGTCACGCTTGCGACGAACCGTCGCAAGCGTGCGTCGTGCCTAAGTATGTTTTTCAAATATTTCTAAGTTAGGGCACGCATAACGGGCTCGCACGACGGACCATCGACGGGGACTCGGTGTGTCAAGAACCCGTAGACCCGACTCGACCCGACCGACGAATATTAAAAGTTTTAAAACATTGTAACTTTCCACCCCTTCATTTAAACCGTTTCTTTCCCTCATTTCCTCCATTTTCTCCCTCTTCATCTCCCCAATGACTCTTCTGTTCTCTGATCTTCTGATTTCTTTTATTTACCCACATTCCCCAAAATGCTTCTTCTCCCAACTCCCAAAGTATTTTCCAGTTCTTTATCAGTTGAAGTCTTAGTTTAGTGTGCTACTCATGGCTTGTGGTGTTGCATTTCTTATTCATTGACTTCATTATAAGGTATGTGGTTCTGCTCTATCACTCATCTACATTTCATTCTTGTTCTTCCATGCTAAAATACATGTTTCTGAATGTGTGACTCCTAGTGCATGCTAAGACCTCACCCCGACAATCCTAAGTAACTTTAGACCATTATTATTGTAAAATGAATGGGGTTGTTGTGTTAACTAAATCGAATGGGGGAGTCTGTTTCTGATACTTGTTTCTAACCTAGGTTAATAGTTCTGGTTTCTTCTCTCTTCGTAAATTGTATGATAAAACTCGAAGAAATTATTAACCATAGGACATGCCACAATGATAGGTAAATTTGTTAGGAAATTGTGGGTTGATAATTTAGTTCAATAATTCGCAAAATTTTAGGGGACTATTAATGCTTCTCAATGTCCCTGTAAACAACGACCTCGAACGACGGATTATCGTTCCCACGAAAGATCGTCGTGCCCACGATGGACCGTCGTGGAATTCGTCACACTAAGCCCCAGTTTTTTATTTTTCCCCTAGTTTTATAGGCACTTATGACAGACCGTCATACCCACGATGGTTCGTCCTGCACAACCGTCATGATTGTCAAAGACCCTGATTTTGAGGGTCTCAAAGATCTTTCTTAGTGTCCATCAACGGACTTATGTGACGGTCTGTCCTACACAATCGTCACGGTTTTTAGAGACTTTCTTTCTGAGAGTATAAATACTTTTATCAAGTGTCCTCGATGGGCCTTCATGCCTACGACGGTTCGTCCTGCACAACCGTTAGGGTTGTCAGAGACTTTCTTCCTGAAAGTCCCAAAAAATATTTTCCTACGTTTTTCATGAAGGACCCCCATGACGGTCCGTTACGCTTACGAAGGACCATCAATTGGTCCGTCGTGCAATACTGCAACTGCAACACTGCCAGTTCAGTTTTGGTATTCCGTTGTTGTTTTCTTCTATACATGTCATGTTTAGATCTAATGGTACCAATTGTTGTTATATGCAGGTACTAACACACATGGAACCAAAGCAAGATCGAGTATACTCATGTAGGTGTTCCAAATTTGTCACCCAATCGGCCCGATTGGTCATTGGCTCTAACGATGAGCGTGACCCCAAACACGTGCCCCTAGGAACTGTTACTCCTGCATGGGTTGCGTGCACCACCAGAGCCACCCCCACGAAGGTGGAGTCCAGCATAGTCACTGCCTCCCAATCTGAAGAAGAGCACATACTTACCGGAATGCCTTCTAGGTCTGTTACACACTCCAGGGATGCTTTCGGCTCTGAGGAAATATCGGGTTCAGAAGAAGTCTCCGGGTCTGAGGAGGCTTCTGCTCAAGCCACTGCATCTCAGTCCACCTCGTCTGATGAGGCTGATAGTGCTGATTCCTCTCCAAAACCACTGACTGGAGTCCCCGCTCCAGTTGCCGACCAGCCCAACTGGTGGTGTGTTGAAGGGCAGTTTCAGTTGTACACAGACGCCAAGTTGTCGAATGATAAGGGGTTATGACCTGGACCCTTACACTAGAGAGGTGGGTCCTCATGGGGAGTCTCCCCACCATGCCGGCAATCCATGCCCTCTTCACCAGGCACCGACTAGAATAGACGGCTCGTGATGTGTTCCGATACAATGAGTAGTTAGTCAAAGAGTTCTACGCCTCGTATATGGCAAAACTCCGAGCCCAGATAGATAGGCTGGCTTTCCCCGCCAAAAATGCCCTGCTAGATTACATCATAGTTCGCACCAAGCGGGTAGACATCTCCTTGCCAGCCATCCGCCGGTATCTATATGACGAGAATGTTGATGCCACTCAAACTCCTCTCACCGCCGAGTTCGACTACCGGTGGAAATTGGTTTAAGATGGACAATGCATGCGTGATCCAGAGTTGAGAGGGACCACCAAAAGGTGGATTTCTCGGTACTTGTCTATTGATGTAGAGGCTTCTGATTGGGTACTTGAGCCGAAAGGAGCCATCAAGAAGCCTAACCTGACCTTCAAGGCCAAGTTTTTGTGGTTGATAGTCCGCCACTGCCTTTCCCCCACTGCTGCAGACAATATTGTCACTTGGGATTGCACAGTTCTGATGGCGATGATGATAGCAGGCTTCGAGGTGGACTTCGCTTGGCTTCTTCTCAGGCGGTCCATTGCACGAGATGTGGCCTTTCAGGTCACTACTACTTTTTACCCCATTTTCCGTGCATGGGTGTTGCTTTAAATGTAGGTCTGCAGGTGTGCCTAGTTGGAAGATCGATCAGATCAAAACCCCGTCGGGCACTGTTTATATAGGCCTTATCAGGGATCAAGCCAATGAGTTGGCTCCACATAGAGGGCCCCACCCGGAGGTACCTCCACTTGGTGAGAACCTGGCGTACACTGTAGAGCAAGCTCAAGCGGCTACCTAAGCTACATTAGAGCCTACTAACACCACCCCAGTCGAGTCTATCCCGGGTGATAGCACCGCTCCGAGTTCCTCTCGCTCAACTCCCTCCGCCACTCTGGTACCACTTGTTGGGGTCCAGAAACTTGAGGCCCAAATGGCCACTCTTCTGCATCACATCCAACCATAGATGCAGAGGTTTTATTGTGAGGCAGAGGAGCGCATGCAGTGGAAGATGGCACATCATACAGAGAGGAAGATCATGGAGGTTCATCAGTGCCTAGACGCTTTTGTGTTGCGTGTGCTAGCCCGATCGGCCCCTCCGGTGGACGTGTCGACCCTTCAGGCTACTATAGAGTCTGAGAGTGGACTTGGAAACGATTCTAGAGGATAGGGTGCCCGAGTCTGAGGCTCTTTCTAGAGAGCCCGCTGATGATACTGTTTTGGTGGCCTTATTCTCCACTACTGCAGTGCCACCACCTCAACCACAAGAGCATGACAAAAGGCGTAGAGGTCAGAATGAGGATGAAGCTAGGGCACATAAGAGGGAGCACCGAGAGTTGGAGGCTGCGAGGAGAGCCTCGATTGCTGATGAGGAGGCCCGTCAGCTGAGGGCTATTGAGTTGGCTGCTGGGGCGTCTAGCTCCAGAGGTGTTGAGGCAGAGAAGAGCACTACTGATGGTGTTGTGATTGTTGAGAGAGGCACTACTGATGGTGTTGTTGATGCTGAGGATACTAGTGAGGGTGTCCACACTACAGAGGGAGTGAGTTTCAGGACAATGGACCCATCGACTTGTTGATCAACGGCACTTTGCGCCTCAGGTTTGCTTTACCTACCACTCTATTATTTTGGATTCTTTTATGCATTAGGGACAATTGCAGATCTTTTTGTTGGGGTGGGGTAAATGGAAACTGAGTGCTAGGGTGAAGTCTGAGTATCCCAACTCACGATCCTCTTTTGGTGTTTTCTTTCCTGTGTTCTTTTTCCCCAAGAGACTAATTATCGTTATTGTTGAACCGCCATATCTATATGTTGTTTACATAGTAAAGCTCTAAATCATGATGGCTAAAATAAAAATGATATTCTGATGTACTGAAAATGATGCATGACTAGTCATAGTAACTGATAAATGTGTGGCTCTAAGCATGATATAGAGATACACCACTGTATGACCCTAAATCTAAGACTCAAACTAGGTGTTTGATAATCTGGTAGAGTAATGAGATGTCAAATGAGTTAAGAAAATTTGAATAGTCAACTTTTTGTACTGAGCTAGAACTTGCCTGGTTAGTGTCACGACCCAAATCAGGGACGCGACTGGCACCCACATTTACCCTCCTATGTGAGCGAACCAACCCAAACCCATCTAAACCTTAACAGTTTCAAGATATATCAACAGAAAATAATTGGGAAGATCTTAAAATCATATAAAAACATTCCACTACTATTAGTTATTATCCATCCCCCAAAATCTGGAAGGTCCATCATCACAAGAACAATCCTATCTCAATTACTTAACTAGGAATGTCACGAACAAAATAACTAAAAAGCTAGTCCATGCCCGAAGTTCGGCTCAGAACTTGAAGAAGCAGACCCCGTCCAGCTGACGCATTAGCTCACCCTGAATTTCCGATGAAGTGAAGCCTGGCTAGATCTGCTGTTGAGTTGAAGTTGCAGAACGGTTGCTCGCCTTACCAAATACAAGAGGAACACTAAAAGTAAGGGGGTTTCAGTACCCACACGTACTGCGTAGATATCACGGCCAACTCAAAATGGGACAGTATTATCAATATACTGTAAATCAAACTAACAATCCTCACATGTAGCAATAACGCATGAATCCATCAATAACTACAACCGATTCCACATGGGACTCAAGCCTCAATACATCTCATTTGGAATTAATTTCATTAGATTGATATATTCATTATCTTTCAAATTCATATCTTTCTTCCCTCTTGTGTCGGTACGTGACACTCCGATCCTCTATTTCCTATCCGGGTGGCCGGAACGTGGCACTCCGATCCGTCTATTCTATCCTGGTAACAACGTGGCCACGCCGATCCATATACTATCCTGGTGTCAGAACGTGACACTCCGATCCTCATATTCTAAATCCTGGTAACCGGAACGTGGACCCGACCATATACTATCCATCCTGTGTCGGACGTGACACTTCCGATCCTCAGATCTATCCTGGTACCATCCACCCTGAACGTGGCAACCGATCCATATACTATCCTGGTGTCGTAACGTGACACTCACACTCCGATCCTCATATTCTATCCTGGTAACCCGTAACGTGGTCAGCCCGATCCATATACTATCCTGGTGTCCCGGAACCCGTGACACTCCGATCCTCATATTCTATCCTGGTCACCCCGTGGCCGGAACGTGGCACCCGATCCCCTACTATCACAAGCCTTCTTTTACACTAAAGGCAATCATTATTCTCATTATATAATTTATCAAGCCTTCTTTCATACTAAGGCATCCCTCATTCCATTATATAATATTCACGTGAATTGGGTTCTTGCAAGATTTTGGGATCATAAGCTTCATCAATGCTTGTTTAATTCTATCACCGTTTTATCATCATAACATGCAAGCATACAAACTTAAGCAATAGCAGGGTTTTACAATATTGTCAACACATAAAATTCCACTATTAAAGTTCACTACAATATGTACATAAACCATAACCTACCTCCATCCACCGAAGAATTGACTCACAAGCTATCTTCTCAAATCCTTGCTATCCTCTTCGCCTCTCTCTCTTGAATACGATTCTCCCTCTCTCTTTCTGTTCTTTCTATTTTTCTTATTCAAACCCTCTTCCTTTTACCCTAATTATCATAATTAAGAATAAGATGGCAAAATACCCACTATTAACTTAGGTTACCCTCTTTTAACCCCAAGTAATTGCTTATTAACATTAACTCCTCTACACTTTAATAATTAAAGCAGAATATCAAAAACGTCCCTTAAAACGTTTAAAAGAAATCCGACCCCGAACTGGGATTGTGTACCCGTGACGGGCCGCTCGCGACTGCGACGGTCCGTCCCTCTGTCCGTGCGTGCGCCACAGTGACTTGTTTTAAGTGATGGCCTGTGACGGGCCGGTCGCGCCTGCACGGTCCGTCCTGCCACTTCCGTCACGACGTTCAAGAGTCGATGTTTCAGTACCCCATTCCAGATTTTCCTAAGTTTTTGAAAAACACAGATCCACGCGGGTCCGTCGTCCCGTGACTGTCCTTCGTGGGCCTCCTTCCCTCTGCCAGTTTTTTTCTAGAATAAAATCTGTTTGCTCACAACGACTAGACAGGTCGTTACAATAGATACCAATTAACGACCAATTTACCCATCGTTCCGTCCCCCCCTAACGATCGACAAATTACGTACACAAGGCGAAAAGGAGTCCTGAACTGTAAACAGTTTTGGGTATTTTTTCTTGCATATCCGCCATTCCGTCTCCCCAATTAGCTTCTTCAACCGGTCGATGTCTTCCATTGAACTTTGAAGGGAGCAATCTCCTCGATCTTCAACTTGCGAACTTCTCTCTATCTAATTAGCAACTGGTTCCTCTTCATAAGTCAAGTTCTCATCCAACAACACCTGAGTCCCAACGGATGAATGTAGTTTTTCTTCTACCTCCATGGTAATCTTTTCACATGGACACATGGAATACCGGTGCACTCCGGACGGCCCTGGGGGCAGGCTCTTCATAAGCCCACCTCCTATTCCGCTTAGTACCTCAAATGGTGCAATATACCTTGGACTTAGCTTACCTCTTTTGCCACCGGCATACCTACCCCTTTTCATGGGTGAAACTTCAACAAGTACTTGTTTCACTTCCCATGAACTCCCAAGTCTCTAACCTTTTCCGGTCTCATACTCCTTTTTGTCTACTGTTTGCGCCGCTAAGAAGCTTTTCCCTGAATGCCCTTCACCTTTTTTCTAACGAATCCCTCAAGAGATCGGTACCCCAAGTCTAACCTCGATGCCTCAAACCACCATGGAGATCTACCCCTCCGGTCGCATACATGCTGTCAAAATGGAGCCATATCAATACTGGAGTGGTAGCTATTATTGTACGAAAACCTGCCAAAGGTAAGAAGCTACTCCCACTGTCCACCACACTCTATCAAGCATGCTCGAAGCATGCCTCCAACACTTGAATCGTTCGCTCAGACTGACCATCGGTCGAGGATGGAACGCGGTACTAAAAGGGTCCCAACCTATACCCCATTCCATGCAATGTTTTCCCAAAACTTAAAGTTAAACTGCGTACCTTATCTGATTAAATGGATAGTGGGAACCCCATGCAATCGAACGATTTCTGGATGTAGATTTTGGGCTAACTTCCTCTTCATTTTAAGTCACCTTAACCAACCGAATTAAATGAGCAGAATTAGTTAATCTGTCCCACCATCGACCCAACTGGATCAACTTGCCCATTCTTTGGAAGACCAACCACAAAGTCCATTTCAATTCCTCCCAACTTCCATGCAGTAATGGGCATGCTTTGAAGTGTTTCCTTCCTTCCGCCGGGCCTTTGGTGTTCATAGTTCACTTTTGACAAGTTTGGACACGTGGCAATAAAGTCAACAATTGATTCGCTTTCATTTCTACTTCCACAAAAGTGTTTTTTAGGTCGCGATACATCTTGGTTTCACCCCGTATGTATAGAATAACCTTGAACTATGAGCTTCTGCCAGAATAGTGTTGATCAAATCAGCAATGCGGGGTACACATACACTTCCCTTAAATCCTCAACACACCTTCCTCGTCGATTGTGCTTGTCTTAAGCCTCTCCTCGCAACACTTTATCTCGGATTCGCCTTAGTTTTCTCATCATCAAACGTTTTTCCCTTATCTTGTCAAGAAAGAAGATCTTGACTCCACACTAAGCCACAATCCTCCCTCTCATTTTATTTTCCAACCTCCAAAAAAATCAAGTTTGTTAGCCAGGTCTGAACCTCTCTAGCCAATGGGCGTCAGAGCTTGCAAATGAGCTAAGACTTCCCATGCTCCGCCTTTCTACTCAGAGGCATCCTGGTCCCAACATTCGCCTTTCCCCGGTGAATACAAAATAGTGAGGTCAGTCCTTCAATTAGTTCCATCCCCATCCTCCGTTCCTCAATTTCAAAATCTTTTCTGGTAAAGCAATACGAAGGCTAAACGATGATCCTTGTAGAACCTCACACTTAACCCATATAAATATGTCTCCATTGGCTTCACTGCAAACAACTACCAAAGAAAAAACGCGGCCCAAATTCCCCAGTCATGAGTTGGATAGTTACGTTTTCATATGGGGCAACTTTTAATTTCTTGAGGCATAAGCAATCACGTTCTTCTTCTTTCTCTTGATTAGTCACTGCAAACCCCAACCCGAATGGATGCAATCACAATAAGACAATGAAGTTCTTACCCTCCACCTGCAAGGTGAGGAATAGGCGCGGTAGTCAACAAAGTCCTTAAGCTTTTCTGCAAGCTTTCCTCACATTCATCTGAAATACAAATGGAACTTCTGCTTATCAGTCGTAATTGGGGATCAATAGAATAGAAATGCCTTGACAAAGCGGCGTAGTAGCTAGCTAACCCACAAAACTCCGTATTTTCTGACACATTAGTAAGGTCTTATTACCCAATCTTCACTACTACTTCGCTCTTAGAAGGATCCACCATTACTCATCCTAGACACCACTGCCCAAGAAGGACACTGCAGCTAGCCAAAACTCGCACCTTAGAGAACTTGCTAAAGCTTTTTCTTCCCTCAACGTTTCCAATACCATTCTCAAATGCTCCTCATGTTCCTTCTTACTCTTGGAGTTACCCGAAAAAGTATATATCTATAAATACGATCACAAAGAGGTCCAAATACGTCTTAAAAATCCCGTTCACATCAACCTCATAACGCAGCACAGGGGCATCGTAAGAACAAAAGACATCACCGACAAATTCGTAAATGTCCATACCATCGTTCGAAAAGCAGTCTTTGGCACATCCGTGGCCCTATTTTCCATTGATGATAACCGATCGCAAGTCATCCTTAGAAAAGACAACAAGCACCTTGTAATTTGATTCGAATAAGTCACAATACGAGGAAGAGGATACTTTGTACTTTGTTCTTAATAAGTTACCTTGTTCCACTGTCTGTAGTCTAGCACAGCGAAACTACTCCCTCCTTCCTTCTCACAAACAAAACCGGAGCACCCCAAGGAAAGATGCACTGGTCTAATGAAGCCCTTGCTCCACACCTCTTGATTTTGAGCCTTTAAAACTCTCTTAAAACTCCTCGGGAGCCATTCTATAAACGGGGGGTAATAGAAATGTGGCGGTGTGCCCGGTTTCCAGCATTCGATACAGAAGTCATATCCTATCTGGTGGCATACCAGGAAGACTGTCAGGAACACCTCCAAAAATCGCGGACTACCGAAACCCGACTCAATCGAAGGTACTTGGGTAGTGTCATCCTTGAGATGGGCCCAAGAAAGCTAAACATGAAAACCCTTTCTAACGCATTTTTCTTATCACGAAGAAATGAGATGAATAAGCACCGGATGGAATTGTAAGTCACCCCCCCCCACTACCGGATCTGTCCCAGCTTGGCCATGTCACAGTTTTAGCATTAACATCCAAGATCGCAAATTGTGGAGAAAGCCAAGTCATAACCCAGAATTACAAAATCAAAGTCCACCATTTCTAAAATAACCAAACTCTAATAAGTGTTGCTTCCCCACAAATTTCACACCAAACAAGACCTTGTAACTTTTCAATTCAACTACCACAGGACTTCACCCACCGTTGTAGAAACACGAATAGGCATGTCCCAAGTATCACAATGCAATTTTAGACCATTAGCAACTATGAAGATTACATATGAAAAACGGTGGAGCCAGGTCAAATATACGATTGCCATGCATCACAACCAAAAGTTACCTGTGATAACAGCATCATACTGCCTCCGCTTCCAGACCTCCCAGGGAAAGCGTAACAATGGTGCCCTATCGTTGTCTGTCCATTGCCCCTACCATGTTGCGTAGTAGCGGCTCCATTTTTTGCCCTCACCTCTGCCGTTGTGAATGACCACCATTTACCTCGCCCACCACGTCGCCAGAAAAGCGGCCTCTACCATTAACCAACACCTCTACCTCTAGCTAGTGGGGTTTCTGTAACTCTGTTTTGGACAATACCCTCTTGATGTGTCCCAACCTCCCACATCCATAACACTCTCGGGTTTCATGCATAGGTCTCTCTCGAGTAGTGTTGACCGTTCTGAGGTGACCCCAACTTTAAAGTCTGTAGTGAAGGAACTGAATTGGTCGACTTGAGTAACCTCCGGAGCTCTGTCCTCTAGAGTTTGAGAACCATTAAACCTCGCCTCCCCTTCGAAACCTTTGATGTCGCTGTCGTGGTGAAGGTCGTCCTGGGCTTCACTCCTTTCCACCTCTATCACAAAGTCTACCACCTCTTGGAAGGATGTTTGCAGTAGCCCCCGCTACCCTGTAAGGCTGAAAATCCGCAACTCTGCCCCAACCCCTTCACAAACGGCGAATTCGCTCTGTGGACTTGAAACACATTTGGGTGGCCGTATCTGGAGAGTGCGGCGAAATTTAGCCTCATACGGTAACTGTCATCCTCCCTTGCTCTAGACTCAAGAACTCGTTCCCCTTTTCTACTCTCAATTTCCTTGGATATACTCGCCATAAACAGAGTAGAGAATGATTCCCAATCATAGGTGGTGCCTCGTTGGTTGACACTCACACAACCAACATGTGACCGCCACCACAATTTTGCGTTCCCTTGAAACTGATAGCTCACAACTCAACGCCAAACGTTCTACTGTCCCATCTTGTGTAGGTAGCTCATGACAAGGCAACCAGAAAATCGTAGGCCATCCTCTGATTCTGCGCCCTTAAAGACTGGAGGGTTTTAAGTTTCAAGAACTTAACTTAAAAGTTCATGCTGATCATTTGTCAATAGGCCCAGTAGTCAGCGTGGACATGTGCCCTATTCCCAATGATCATTCCAGCGGGGAGCCCATAGTAGCCGCATGTCGTACCTCTGAAACCGGAGGGTGTGTGCAGAAACCACTGTAGTTGGCCTGACCCGATCGAATACCCACTAAAGATAAGCAAGTACCTGTTTTGATCATCTCTGGGGTAGTGTTTGGGGTGGCATTTTCCCATTCTGCCCTTGTTCATTCTCACCCTTTTCCTCCCCCTCTCTTATCACCTCCTCGGATCGGGAGGAGTTCGACCGCCCTATATCATATTGGCTAGGTGCTTGTCCCCTTCCTCTACCTATAGAACCGTCTCCCACGCCTCTCCCACGGCCCTTCCGTTGCTCTTCCTCGAGTACAAGCCCATTGGCTGGCTTCATTCGTTTCTTGTCTTTCCGTTGTTGTTTGGCGGTGCGGTCGTTGCTCTAGTTCTAACCAATCCTGCGAAATAAGAGTAAGATGGGTCAAATACCAATTCGTAATCGCCCATAACCAATTGGACTCAAGTTGTAGCACAAAGAAGAAATAAAGAGTGAAATTTCCTAAAGTCTTATACCTCTCAAGGAAAAGTAAAGGCGCCCCTAAACCGTTTTAAACCGTCCTTAAGACTCTACTAGACCGGTTCTTGTGTGATGAGAACCAACGAACCTAATGCTCGTACAGTTTGTCCGACCCAAATCAGGGGGAAAAATGTGGTGAGGGCAAGTGAAAGTGAGGCGGACGGAAGAGAGGGAAGGGTAACGAGAATTACAAAGAGGCAAGACGCAGTGAGCAGCGGAGGAGCGCGGACAGGGCCGCAAAAGAAGCGGGTAAAGATAGAATATGTAAGGATTAGAAAGGGGGATGGAATGAAACAATTCAGGATAATGGTGGGCGGGAGATGGAAGGAGAAGAGAACGGGCGAGACGAGAAGAGAAGGAGGAGAGAGTGCAGATTGGAGAGGACCGGGTAAATGGGCACAGAAGAGCGGGGATAAAATGCGGGAGGGAAGGGAGAAAGGGACATGATCATAGGGGAAACGTGAGAGAGAAGGAACAGGGGACGGAGGGTAAGCACGGAGGATCTAAAATGTACGAAGGACGCGACTGGCACCCACATTTACCCTCCTCTGTGAGCGAACCACCCATCTAAACCTTAACTTTCAAGAATATATAACAGAAAATAATGCGGAAGACTTAAACTCATATAAAAAAACAATTCATACTATTATTATTATCCCCAAAACCTGGAAGTCATCATCACAGAACAAATCTATCTCAATTACTTAACTAGATGTCTAAGAAACAAAATAACTAAAAAGCTAGTCATGCCGGAAGTTCAAGGCATCAAGACTTGAAGAACGACCCATGTCCAAGCTAGAACCAGTAGCTCACCCGAATTTTTCCGTGAAGTGAAGCTGGCAGATCTGCTGTTGAGTTGGTTTGACAGAACGTTTTGCTTTACACACTAACAAGAGGAAGACTACAAGTAGGGGGTCAGTACAGACCACACGTACTGAGTATATCATCGGCCACTCAAAATAGGGAACAGTATATATCAATAATAATGTAAATCACTAACCAATACTCACATGTAAAGCCAATACAGCAATGAATTCATCAATACTCAACCGAGTTCAACACATGGGGACTCAAGCCTCAAAACCATACTCATTTGGGAATTAAGCTCATTAGATTGGAGTATATTCTTATCTTTTCAAATTCATTTCTTCTTCCTCTGTGTCGGTAATGACACGCGCCGTCCTCCTATTTCTCCTTCAATCCTGGTGTCCCGCCGGAACGTGGACCCTGGTCCTCTCCTCATCTGCTCCTCATCCTTTGTCCCGGGGGTACCTTTTCCCCCGCTCTCCCTATCCTGCTCTATCCTGGTGGTCGGAACGTGACACTCCGATCCTCATATTCTATCCTGGTACCGGAACGTGGCACATCGATCCATAATACATCCTGGTGGGTCGGAACGTGAACACTCTCCGATCCTCATATTCTATCCGTTACCGGAACGTGAACCCGAATCCATCTGGCTACCTGTGCGGAACTGACACTCGATCCTCATAATTCTATCCTGGTACCGTAACGTGGCACCCGATCCATAGTAACTATCCTGGTGTCGAACGTGACCCCTCCGATCCTCATATTCTATCCTGTGTACCGGGAACCGTGGCACCCCGATCCCCTAATTTCAATCAAGCTTCTTACACTAGAGCCATCATTATTCTCATTATATAATTTATCAAAGGCCTTCTTTCATACTAAGGCATCATCATTCCATTATATAATATAATCAAGTGAAATTAGGGTTCTTTCACTTTCAAGTTTGGGATTCAAAAATAGCTTCATCATGCTTTGTTAATTCATCCAATTGTATAATATAATCATGCAAGCATACAACTTAAGCACATGCAGGGTTTACAATATTATCGAACACATAATATTCACTATTAAGTTCACTTCACTACGAATCGTACACATAAACCCCTAACCTACCTCCACCGAAGAATTGAATCAACCAAGCTATCTTCCAAAATCCTTTGCTATCCTCTTCGTCTCTCCTCTTGATCGATTCCCTCTCCTCTTTCTGTTCTTTCTATTTTTTCTTTATTTCAAACCTCTTTCTTTTACCCAATTACTATATATTAAAATAAAAGATGGCAACTATAACCCACTAATAACTTAAGTTACCTCTTTTTAACCCCCAGGGTAATTAACTATTAACATTACCCTCTAACTGTAATATTTAAAGCAGGATAGAGTCAAAAAACGTCCCTTAAAACGTTGTAAAGAATCCGACCCCGAACTGGATGCTTATCCCGTTACTGCCGTCGCGACTTGCGACGGTCCCGTCCTGCTGTCCGTCGTGCGCACAGTGGACTAATTGTTTTAAGTTGATGGCCTGTGACGGCCGTCGCGCCTGCGACGGTCCGTCCTGCCACTCCGTCAACGACTTTCAGAGAGTCGATTTTCCTACCCAATTCCAGATTTTCTAAGTGTTTTTTTTGAAAAGACAATCACGACGGTCCGTCGTTGCCCGTGACTGTCCGTCGTGGCCTCCTTCACCTCTGCCAGTTTTTTTTTCCAGAATAAAATCTGTTGCCTCAAAAAACGACTAGACAGGTCGTTACAGTTAGTCCTGCTAATTATTCCGTAATAGACAATTAGAAAATGAATATAGACCCTTTTCAATTAAGCAAAATTTTTAGGCCTAATAACAAAAACTGAAGAAAATTAATCCTTTTTTATCCAATGATTTGAGCTTTAAAATAAACTTTCTTTTTCACCCCAACTGATCTTTTCTGGGAACAATGTGTTGGCCCTGGTCCCTCCTTAGACATGTGCACCTTAGCTTATGCCAAAAGCATAAGTTGAGGATGGCTAATGCAGAAAACAACCTTGTCGTGACCCTAACCCAACTTTGCATATTGTGTACTTTGACTCATGGAAGTCGTGAGTTGAGGGTGGTATTATGAGGAATGCTCCAGAAAGTGGGGTTGAAAGAACAAAGAGACAAAGAAGAAAAGAAAAGAGACTCAAGAAAAATTGAAAGAAAAGTGAAATAAGAAAAAAAATTAATTAAAATAATAAATATTTGAAAATGCAAAAATACAAGCAAGAAAAGAAAAGAGTCACTCACACAAAAAAAACAAAGAAGGGAAAATAGCAAGGTGAAAGAATATAAGAAAATTAATAAATAGGGCGGAAAAAAATGATGAAAAGGTAGGATGCTTAACTAAAATGTCAAATAGGGCAAAAAGTCACTAAAGTGACCACCTACGAACCACACGACGGTCCGTCGTAACTGTGAATGTCCGTAGGGGCCAACCGTCATGAGAATATAGTGGTTGCTGAAGGAAGTTGGGGAATTCTGACCAAGTGTGGGACTATGGAAGCTCACGACGGGCCGTCATAGCCACGACGGTCCGTCCAGCACATTCGTCAAGACTAACAAAGAGTATTCCCAGTACCCAACTTCAGAAGATTCTAAGTGTCGTGGAACGAATCCCCTCGAGGGACCGTAGTGCTTGTAATGGTCCGTCACACCCATTAGTCGAGGGTAACAGAGAGTTGATGAAGAAAGAATCAGAGATTTGTTCTAACTATGGAACTACGGTCCGTCACGAAGGTCGTCGACTCGGACGCATTTCTGGCAGATTTTTCCTTAAATATATTTCTCTCTTTTATTAGGTTTTGTTTTGTTATAAATACTTCGAAAAAACACTTTTTGGGGGTAAGACTTTTGGATATTTTTTAGTTTTACTGTCTAAGTATTGAACTCTTGATTTTGGGGATTTATTATTACTTTTCCGAAATCAATTATTGGTGTTTTGGTGATTTATTTATGTAAATTTCTTGATTTTGTTCATTCTCATCAAAGTAAGTGCATGAATTCTTATATTATCAATATGAATTGTGTGATTATTAGCATGAGTAACTAAATCGTTATGGAAGACACAATTCTAGCAATACCAATCCTTTCCTAGGGGAACCTAACTAAAATAACAATTCTAAAATACCGATTGTTATAGGTAGAATTACCGAGTTAGGAGCCTGTGGGAAACACTTACGCCCTAGTTACTCTCATTACCTAACTAAAACTCTAATACTTGAAACTGTCACTTGTTTACTTTAATTTAGCTAATTGCTTTCATTAATCAAAACCTCTTTTTTGTCATTTGTTTTCGAAAAATAATTGACTAAATAGAAGTAATAATAGAATAAAGTTAAGTCTGAACCATTTTCCTCGTGGGAACGATCCCGACCTCACTAGTTGGGTTCTCTACTTGATACTACCGCTTTTACTTCTTTCCGAAAAATAAATTTGAGTGTATCACCCTTCCTTTTACATCATATTAAGCATCATATTTGATGTATGTCTTAGTTATTACTTCGCACCAATCGAGACTAGCCCTATTAGAATATTATCCCACAAATCATGGTTGATAATTCCTTTTTCCTTATTAATACCCTCCTTGGTCCGGCAAGTAGCAATAAGGCCAGTTCTAACGTGTTCACTCGTTAAAAAGACTTCTAAACTAAAGAATTATCAATACATGTAATAACCTATTTGAGAATTGTTATTAAACTAGGCTTAATTTGTTAATCACCTATGGTTCCCAGAACCCTAGTTGTGGATTTAGTTACCAATGCATATAAGAACACAATTTATAGTTATTAAACAATAAAACATGAACTTACTTCGACAATTAAAATAAAATCCAGAAAACCAACTTGAAATAACAAGATAACACTTGAAAACCAAACCTGAAATTGAATTATTGATAAAGTTACAAAACCTAATCTCCAAACACAAACTAAGAACAATACTAATAATGTGTAACCCCAAATGAAATCATCTCTGAATCAATCGACGGACCAACAGCACAGTGCGTCGATGCATCTACGCTTCGTCGATGCTTTCCGTTGCTTCATACTTAGCATTTCTCCAACTTCGGGTACTGGGACTATCTTTGATATCATCGACGATTCAACAGGACGGTCCTTTGGTCAATCGATGGATTGTCAATCCTCTCCATAGTCCTACACTTGGTCAGATTTTCCCGAATTTCTCCAATAGACTGAACTTCAATCGACGGTCACCATCTACGGACCGTCGATTGACTTTGTGGGTCACTTCTGCACTTTATTTCAGCTGCCTTCTGCGTTTTATATGTGCACATCTTTCTTGTAAAACAAACATGAAAACATGTTAAAACTACTACAAAAAGGCTCTAGACACCCAACTCTTAAGATAAAAAAAACATTGAAAACACCGTGAAACCACGGTCGTCATCTAGATCGCCATTTGATAATGAATGTTCCCAATTGGGAGATAATGTAACACTCAGAAAAATTATAGGTGAAACTAGAGCCTAACGTATGAACCCTATAAGTTTATGTATAAATTTGAGATATAAAAACATCCAAAAATATGTCTAAGTATAAGTTTAAGGAGGGTTCAAGGAAGGTGAAAGGATTAACCTTCCTTAGAAGCCTTCTTAAACCAATGCCTTAGCCAATTTGACTAAGTATATTTTCAAGAGAGGAGTCAAGGAAGGTAAAATCATTCACCACCCCTAGAAGCTTCCTTGAACAAATACTTTAGTTTTGTAAGGGCTATACACGTGAGGGTAAGGGAAAAAAAAGGAGGTCCCCACTGAATAGTGACCACCAAGCGTAGGGGTTGCCTTAACACATGGCGTGCAATGTGTGCAAGTGGGGGCTCATGTGAACTCCTTTGTAGACATATGCCTTAGCTTTAAAAATCTAAAGGCAGGTTCAAGGGAGGGTTGAAAGAAGTTACATCAATTAAAGAGCCTTAAAAATCCCTTGGTAATTGCCTTAGTTTTAGTTGGGCAATCCAAGGGAGGCATAAAAATGGGTAATTTTGTAATTTTCTTTTTAGTCCAAATTAAATGGCTCTAGTGTGTGTGTGTGTATATATATATGTGTGTGTGTGTGTGTGCGCGTTCGTGCGTGTGTGTGTGTCCCAAGGATATGCCTTTAGCTTTAAAAAGCCAAAGAAAAAGTCCAATGGGAGGGTCCACGTCTAGTGGACCAGTTCAAGGACCTTAAATGTTTCCTTATGCATTTTCTTAGTTTTTTTTAGCAAAGTCCATATATGCAGAGGTGTTTTTGTAACTATTATTTTTAACCTAAATTAGAAAGTGGGTATTTTTTATAGTATGTCTAAATATCAATATAAGAGATTTAATATTAAAATATCCCCAATATAAATCATTTTCACAAACACCCACTTCAAAATAAAAAGTTCGTCACTTCTCCAATATTCCTCTCTCTAGAGTTTCTTCATTGAAGTAAACCAAGAACTTGAAGATTAGGGTTCAAGATCCAAAATTTTCACTATAATTTCGTGGGAAACATCAATCAAGGTATGGGAACCTTGATTCATGGAATACTTTCCTCCATGAAGCCCTCCAACTCTAAGTTTCGAAATTGGGAAATTGTTCAAAAAACAAGGGTCTTAAATCTAGCCATGAGTTCTTCCTATAACGATTTTCTATGAGTTGATTACTTCATATATTGGATGATTTGATGTTTAATGATTATTTTTATGGTAAATTTCCCATGAACCCATTTACTTCCCCATGTCCCCAATTTCATGAAATTATGATTGGTGTCTTGATACAATATGAATATGTAGGATTGTATCTATGTTAAGTTAATCAATTAGTCTTGTTTTATTCATGCTTAAATTATTAATTCTAAGCGTGATTGCAATATATTATCTATGAACCCTAAAGGAGTATATAGCTAGGGTTGATGTATGTTGACGAAGATTATGTATGAATTGTCGATCCACTTGAAAGTGGGGAAGTGATTACTTATCGTGTGTCCTAAATGTGAACTATTGATCCACTTGAAACGTAGAGGTGCTTATTGGTCATATGTTTTGTAGTGTTGAGACAAAATCCCTTTTCCATACAACCCTACATATGACTAAGTATGATACAATGTGAATACATATGATATACTATGATAATGGTGGTGTTATAATGATTGAAGGAATAACTATTCTCAATGAAACACTATGAACATGATGTAAAAGGTTTACTCATACAGTAATGATTCTAAGGTCGAAAGGACAATCTCACCTAGTGAATCTATGAGCTACCATGTACCATGATGGTATGAGTTCTATGAATTCTTCCATGAACATGAACATAAGTAAAGACATAACATGATTAATAAAGGTAATTAAGCTTAGCACATTGTAAATTGGAAAAAGAGATGGAAACATTTTACCTTAGCTAGTATGGGTTTCTAGAGTAAACTCCCTATCTCATAACTATATGCCCGCATAGGATTTAGCTAGTGGATCCACCTAGAAGATAAACATGTTAGTTCTATCTTAGGAAAGTACGATACCTCTTTTCTGTATAGGTTCATGAACTCGTATTCCATGTCGCTTACCATGTATATCTCAGTTAAGGTTCTATCTCTCTACATGACAAGAAAAAGATCCATGACATGACTAGAAAAAGAACATGAACTTTGAACAAGAACATGAGCTATGTGTTTTATATGATTACTTGAGGGGTTTTACTTAGTGTGAGTAAGGGTATGGGACTACACTTATGCATTGAACAAGTACGCTTTGAGAGTGATGGTGGTATAAGCTATAATGACATGATGCTTATGATTTTATGTATGTTTTACATTAACATGTATTATGAATGTTGAACATGACTGTGAATGAGAAATATGAACATGAACATGACATGCATATGAACTATATCCATGACATCTTCATGAGCTTTGCTTGGTATGAGTCGGTGTATGAGACATCACTTGTACATTGCACATGTGGACTTATAGATGGGTTGTGGTATGTTGATTCTTATGAAATAAAGTATTGTGATTCTATGAATGCATTAGATAAATTGTTATCATGAATGTGGTATGTATGATCATGGAAGTATCTTTCCTTATGGTATGGATTGACTATACATTCCCTAAATGTGCATGATGACTTTTAAATTAGAAAATGATTTCAAATAAATGTCACTTTTTACATATTTTGATGATTTTATGCATGTTTCCATACTTAGTTTATATTAACCCTTCTTTCTTCTACATCTTAATGGGTGTAGGTTCCTGCTAGGTCACTTTCACTCTCATTTAAAGAAGACTTGGATTGCTCATCTCCAAGTTGTGGTGAGTCCTCAAGTTTGAGGAAGGGATTTCCTATTTCATAGTTTCGTGTTGTATCTCGTATATTGAGACTTTTGTTGATGTAAACAGCTAAGTCCCAAACTTTGTATCCTATATTTAGACGGTAAATGAGACAAAGTCTAAATTTCCTAATACTTTCTTTTATGAAAAGTGAAGTTGGACTTCAATTGAAAAGTTTTAAAGTTTTGCGCATTATTTCTATGTCTTATGTAATGATGATGCTAGAGGCTTGTATCAGATCTCCTTCGACATCAAGTATGTCATGTTACGTGTAGGGGCTAGTCTTGGGTCTTGACAGATTTCTAGAGTTATAATTCCAAAAACCTCTTGGTTGCCCAGGTAGGTAGCTTAAACATCTGAATTGATATCTTGATCTTCACACATGTTTTTTTGTCCCACAATATTTACCTTTTATGATTTGGAGACAATATGCTTTGTGATCTATTTGGGTCCTCATATGTGCCATGTCTTGATCCCTTTTTTTCTTCTCTCTTCCTTTGTTTTTTTGAGTGTTCAAATGTGTACCCAAGATCTCCCACCTCTGCATGTCTAGTGTACTATGCCCTGTTGTTCTTTGACAACTCTCCTAACAGTTGCATGCTCTGTGAGACATTCTTCCTCATGAATGGTCCTTCGCATACTGCATCAACAACAGGTTTAGTGACCTAGTTTAAGTAACTATAAAAATCTTGTTTCAAATGCCACTCGGTCAGATCATGGTTAGGGAATTTCTTCAATATTTGGTTGAATCTCCGGCAATATTCATGCATTGCTTCTCATGGTAGTTGCTTATGCATACTTATTTCATCCTTCATTTAAAGCTATTTTAATTCTAGATAGAATCGTTCCATGAAAGCTTCCTTAGACTTAGTTTAAGTTCTAATAGAGTCGTGTGGCATCTCATTCAACCCGTTAGTTGCTTGGTTAACTCTAGAGATCTCTTGTGACTTGCAGATTGACGTAAAGTTCATCAAATGTTGGGTTATATCATCACCAGTTGCACCCCTTAACATATATTTCATATTCAGAAGTTGAATCATAGTTCTGGTGATTGTGAGCTTAACACCTATAGGTAGTGCAAGTAACACGATCGCTCCAGTAGCTCCAGATCCATCTAAATTAGAATAATCCTCTTCATACGTCATGTGTGTTGGATGTTGAGCTCTACCCTTTGGAGCTATTAGTTGACGTTGGGGAGGGACTAATCCATCCACTCCTCTATTTTAATCTACCACCCTAGGCTGGTTGTTCACAGTGTTCTGTTGAACACCTCTTGCAACGGCTTCAGCTTCTAGTCCCAATCTTTGTCTCTGAGCCTCAAGTTCTTGTGCATTACCATTTTCCCAATAGTCTTTCAAAGTTCTGGGTGGTAAGCGATTAATGGATTTCCTTTACTCCTAATATTTGGCATACACAATAAACTCACCTGAAAGAGACAAAGACCAAGAGGTAAATTTTTGAAATATAACTACCAATCGAATAAAAGCTAGTAAAACATTTCTAAATTGAAATTCCTCAGCAACAGCTCCAAAATTTGATACACCTAAAATCACACCTCAATTCAGAGGTGTAAATGGTCAATATAAATTTATATAACTCAACTTGAGTTGAGGTCTATCCCACAGAGAATTTCTTTTCTAAAAAAAAAGGTTTCACGGCCTCATTTATTTGAATGTTGTTATTAAACAAACAATGACGAGAAGTAAATTAGGTTTGGTCTAGATTTTATAGTTACTAATACTTGCAGTAGAAATCCATATTAACGAATAACATAATATTTCGTGATAAAGTTGATTCAATTGATTAAGAGATACCAGGATCTTGTTCACCATAATGTTAGTTCTAGCGTTCTTTTGTAATTGAGTTTCATGCAATTCAATGTTTACAACATTTATGCGAGTTAATTTAATCAGACCCTTCTCTCATGTCCTCTCGGCCCTAGAGTGTTACTAAGATTGACCCTCGTTTAAATAGTTTGATATTAAAGTTATTTTCTCTCGAACTCAAACTTTAACTCCAATTCGTCAGCTTAGTTAAGCATTCTCCTAACTGGTATTTTTCTCTCAAAAAAATGCCAGATTTAAGATCATTCTGGTACTTGCACTCATCAGATTAAAAATATAATGAAATCTAAAACTACATATTATAACCACAGATTGTCTATCACTCGTTTTACGAAATTACAATTAAAATTACGTCATGGATTGCACAACCTCAGTCATGGTATTTAGACCCTCATGATTTCATGTAAAAAAAATCAAAGATATTGAATGAAAACATGATAGAAAAGACTTACGAGAATCATCAAATCAACAAGTCACTTTAATAATTCAAAAATCAGAATCCAAACTTCAAACTAATTTCAATGTTCAAACTTGAAAATCAAAAACTAAGAATAAAGAAAACTCGTTCGTCATTCAAGATATATAAAACATAAAAAAAAATTACCTAATAAATTCAAATAAGTGTATTAAAAAGGTCCTGCTTGAAGTAGGACTGAAATTCAGGCAGCTTCACGGATAGTTTTACAACCCGTCAAGGGATTCACGATCGGTGAAGCCCTCTGTGTTCCTTCCTTGGAGATTACCCCAAAAGTGGGTCTTCAATACTTGACACTAGACAAGGTACTGTGGAAACATCACGGACCGTCAAAAGGACCATGGTCCGTGAAGTTGTTCGTGATCTTCACCTGGAATATCCCAAGTTTGGGTCTTCAATGTCTGCCTACTAAAAAGGGCACTACGAACAGCATCACCAACTGCCATAGGGATCATGGTCCGTGAAGTCATTTATGACATTTACTTGGACTTTCCCACACTTAGGCATGAAATGCTAGCACACTGGATTAGGACAGCGATCAACGCAATGGGTTGTCATGTAGACCACGACTTGTATAGGTTTCTGTAGTCTTAACTTGGCCCCCATTACCTTGCAACATCCCTTAGCCTTTTCATTATTCCACACCACGACCTACACCATAATCCATAGTGAAGACCACGACCCATGAGGTTGTTTGTGGTCTTTACTTCCTTCAGTTCAACTTACTCACTTGTTCTTCATTTCTCCCTTCTTTCACTTTTCATGTGTTTCACGTGTACAAAAAATACCAAACATATTATATCCACTTAAATACACTCGGTTCTAGTATTAATTTTAGTTTTCAAGCATCAAATGTGTCAAGATTTCGCGGCACATCACTTCCTGGTACCATCCAACAGAAGCCACTCACGGCCTGTGGAGTGGAGTGGACCATAGATCGTAGGTATAGTTCATGGATGGGCACCCAAATACTGTCTAAAAGTATTTGAACCACAGCCTGGACCAATGGAACATTGGTGGGTTCGCGGTTAATGGTCCAGAACCTAAATTTAGGAGTTTTTGACCATGGTCGACGGATGTGCAGGACGCACTTCAGACCATGGTTCATCGATTAGGATCCCTGAGTCATGGCTGGCAGTTAATATTTGGAGGAATTCAGTTCTTTTCTAATTAGTCTAGCCTTATACTATGTCATTTTTCCTATGCCTAGGACCCTATATAAGTGGTTTTAACCCCCCAAAACATACCATTCAAGTCATTCTCTCAAATTCACCAAAAGAAAATGGGTTCTTCCTCTTCAAAGTATTCCTATCTCTAGAAGTTTGAAGAAGAAGATTGAAGTTAGGGCTCAAGGTCATATCTTTATTCCTCAATTACTTTTGGTATTTGATTGCAAGGTATGATGGATTTTCATCATAAAATCCTTGCATCCGAGGATCGCCTAAGTTTCCCAATTGAAAAGTAGAAATTCCCCAATTTTAATTAGGGTTTTGTTCTAATTTGTGGATGTTTATTAATGTTGATTCAACTAATTGAATTATGATTTATCATGCATGAATTGAGAGAATTACCTGTTTTATGATGAATTTACATGTACCCATGTTTAACCCATATTTCTAATAAGAAGTTGATGTAAATGGATTTTACTCTATGAAAGGAGAATTTTTATGTGTATTCTTATAGGATAAATAAGGTATATTATGAATTTTGTTGAGATTGAAGCATATGTGATGATTATGATATGAATTGCTTTGAGAGTGAAGCTCATGTCATGAATTGTTGATTATTGATGTAACTATTGTGGAAGGGATCTTTTCCACCTGATTTTCTTATGTATGAATGTGAAAAGATTTCTCACATTGAATGATTCGAGGTTGTAAGGATTGCTCACTTAAAGTGAATTTAATCTTAGGAACTATGAATATGATAAGGCTACAGGCGAGTACCCTTGTCATATGAAAAAAACACAAAGAGGCGACTACCCATGTCACGTGATGTTGGGACTAGAGGCGACTATCCATGATCCTATAGTAAGATTGACAAGAGGTGACTACCCATGATGCCATAGTAAAATAGAAAAGAGGCGACTACCTATGATCCTATAATAAGAGGACCATGATCCCAAGGTAAGAAGGGATAGAGGCAATTAACCATGTTCCCTTATAGTAAGGTAAGAGACGGTTTCCCATGTCTTTAAAAGAAAAGGTAGGATATGTTATGATAGGTGATGAACTTGGATTGTATCTTGAGTTTGTCGTCCATGATGAGCAAGACTAGTGGTGGATTACCCATGCCTTGATTATGTAGGAATTGATGTTACTTCAAGAAGTATTTCTCATATGTGAAATGATTTATCATGTACATTGATTATGTTATATGACTTATGTTGTCAAACTCTTATGTTATGTTTATGCAAGGTATCATATTTAGTACATTTTTATACTAACCCATACTCTTGTATACATTTCTTACCCAAATGTAGGGCTCGACATACCCGACACTCATACCCGTGACTAGGATCTATAGTAGAAGAAGAGTTGAAATTGGTGAGTCCTCATTCATCCGAGGATATGGCCATTACTTACCTTATATTTATTTCATTTTGAGTTTTGAACATTGATGTATGGGTTGCGTCCCAAGATCTAATTATATTAGTTGGTTTTGAGATAAGTGTATTAGACTTGCGCTTCATTTTATAAAACTTTGGTTATGGTTTAAATTGTTTTAAATCTTACCGATTTCTATTATCTTAACTATGAGAGCTAAGTGGATTATATGAGGCTTCTCGGGGTATTGTATGTCATTTTACATCTAGGGGTGCCCTTGGATCGTGGCAGCAACACGATATAATTCACAGCCTAAAGTCATGCTATGATCCCATCCCATAGCCTAACACAAAAAAAATGATCAATTACTCAATCCCGATCTAGGAGAAGAATGGTCGAACTAAATTGATAGAAATTGAATTGGGGGTAAAATAGTTGAAAAAACACTTCATAAATTAAAAAGGTAAAATTCATATTTATTTTTTAAAATTGAAAATCATGTATTACAAGCAAGAGGAGTTCGTGGTTGAAAAATCCTATTAAAAACCAGCAAGAATCCAGCTTTAAATCAAGAATTTACTACTACTTTTCAACTTTGGAAGAAAACCCCCAAAATTCACATTTGAAATGCAGTAAATATGAGAAATTTCATAAAAACTTTGTCAATATCAATTTACCCACAATACAAGGACCTTAAATCCCAAGAATCGGTGAATTTCATTCCAAATCGACCTACAAATCAATAGTTTTTTTATTCATTTACTTTAGGGTTTAAAATCTTAACTTAATGGATAGAAATTATAAAATATAAAAGAGGATTCTCGGGAAAAGAGTAAATATGATTAGAAATATGTACCCGATGATTATGGGGGGAAATGCATCAAAGACCATCTCAAATCGACTTTTTTGGCTCCCAAAATGTTAAAATTACGAAATAGATTTGAATAGATATTTAACTCAACGATTTTTTTTCGTCACTAAAATTCATATTTCATAGCTAAAAATCTTTTCTTTTTGCCACTAAGAGTGTGCATCAGCAATCTTGAAAACATCCTTTTGAGCCTTGAAACTCATTCGGAATCCTATAAACATGTACCAATAATGCAAATTCATCATAAAATTTCAATAAAAATATGGATATGAATAAAATACCCCCTAAAAACCATTTAAGCAAAAAAATTACTTTTTACCTAAACATCCAAAGTCAATCATATCAAAAAATTTCAACTCAAAAAGAGCAAAATCACCATTAACACATTTGATCACATCGGGGACCACACCAAACATTCCCACAACTCAAACCAAACATGAAAAATCTAAGAGGAAGGGTAAAATGTTCATTTCATAATTAAAAACAAGTTTACAAGAAATGAGACAATACATCCACATTCTACAGTCAA
Organism: Solanum habrochaites; assembly: GCA_027704765.1. NCBI lineage: Eukaryota > Viridiplantae > Streptophyta > Magnoliopsida > Solanales > Solanaceae > Solanum > Solanum habrochaites. The sequence goes on from JAKWJA010002491.1 coordinate 10,845,241, forward strand.
TTGAAAATGTGTCATATCATGCCTAATTCCTAACCTCAATTTCTTAGGAATATGTTTACATTTACTCAAAACCATAATGATTAATCTTTGCACCTCCTAACCAGGGAAACTACACATGTCTAAACTATCTCAATTTCACTTCTCATATCTTATCCTTCACGGGAGTTACTCTCGTCTTACTCCAATAACTTCATTTTTTATCTTATCTCTTTTGGTATGCTTATTTGATCAACATCCTCAACTCTGACCTCTATCACTCTCAGCCTCTTCTACCTATGTCACTCTCATCCAGGGATGGCTCTTGTCTTTGCAAAATAAGGCTTATGCCTTTGGCCCCAAAAATTTGGTGGCTGCAAATTTTTATTAAAAATAAACTGTGTTAGAATTTTTATAGAAAAAGTAGATTATTCATGATAAAAATTATATTTTTAAAAAATGTATATTATTTTGCTCAGTTTAACATATGTTGTCCTTTATTAAAAATAAGAATAAATAGTTAAGAGTGTTGAACAAAGAGAATTACAATTTTTTTATTTTGTTTCAAACATCACAACAAACATATAAAATGATGTTATTCGCTTTCATCTTCTTGAATCAGATTATGTGGTTCTAACTCTTATCTTTATTTAGTATTTGTCAACTTTACTTATAGGATTATGTTAATAATTCATATAATAATTATCTCACTAAAAGGTTATTTTTCAATAATTAGTTGATAAAATCTTACCTAAAATCAATAATTCAAAAAACAATGTTAGGTACTAATAATTTTCATCTAAAAAGTGTAATAAAAATTAATTTTGAATAAATACGTATACGAAATTTGTTTAAATTTTAGACCTCAAATTGAAATTTTGCTTTAAACCTCCAATAGGTTGAGTCGCCCCCTGCTCTCATCCTCTAAAGATGAGGGTTCTTTACCGGCTAACACTACGTTAAAAAGTTTATTTCCAATAAAGATAGTTGGTATAATCATTAGTTTATAAAATTTATCTTTTACACTAGGTGACACATTTTTATCACACAAGACATCGAATATAAATCTTTATTATTATGTTTTTTAGTTGAATCTTATTGACATGAAATTTTTTTTGGTTTTCCTGACACTTAACATAAAGGTTTTCTTTTTATACCTTCTATTTCTATTATTTTTTAAACATAAAATATATTTTATTTATATTTTCTCCTTATTATCATAAATGTGTGCTTCCTTCTATTATTTTACATATTAATCAATCTCATTTAATTCATTGCCATTAAAATTGCAGAACATTAAAGACAATTTTCCTTTTAATATTTTCATTAATGCTATTAATTCCTACTATATTTCTTTTTTCTTCTGTTGTACTACTTTTATTTTATAAATTTTTTTAGAGTAAACACTTGTTCAATTTTAAATTTTAAATTTTAAATTTTAATTATGACAAAATTTTGAATTCATTATTTTCTATTAAATGGTCTTACCCAATTAAAGTTTAAATTTCACATTAGTTACAAAATTCTTTACCTTCCCTCAGTTGAATATGTATGTATAAATTATTTCTCTTTCTGTCCGAACGTCATTTCACATGTTTAATTCTGTTTTAATTATTCTTGATTTTTTTGGTTGTAGAGCCTTGAATTTTGGCATGACAATAATGCAGAGAAATGTGTGCTAAATTTTTCAAGAACGCTAAGTTCTAAGGTTGTATTGTATTTTTTATGTTATTATCATATAGTTATATTCTTTGGTTTCTTGATTCGTTTGTTTGTTTAACTTGAGCGTAGGAGTTTGAATTTTCGTTGTGTGTCGAAAACAATGGAAGGGGAATGTTGCCTAAATTTTTCCAAGAAAGTTTATAGTCAGAATTGCTAAATTTTTTCAAGAAAGTTAGGTCGAAGGTGTATATTTTTAAAAAAAACTAATATCTTTTGTTATTATATTCTTCATGTTGATCACTTATTCTATCTTTTTCTTGATTTGTTGATATTTAGACCAATGATAATTATGCATTTATTAGGACATTTCCAATATGATGAAGAATTTAGAATATGAAAATAATAAAAAGTTTCTAATTTCATTTCTCAAATCGAGACAGTTATTATAATGAACTTTTATCTATTCGAAAAAGTAAAAATATAATATTATTCTTCTAATTTCGTACGTAAAAATACTAACTTATCATCTTAAAAGGATGGAAGTGGATTGTGAAGTTGATCACCAAGCTATTACAAGCATTACATCTATAATAATAGTGCTTACATTATACTAACACATCTGTACTTTTGTAGGGAAAATAAACACTTCAGAGTAAATAGGAAAGCTAGCCAGATTTTCAAAGTGATTCTTTAATTTCTTTATTTACTTTTGTGGCTTCTTTTAAATGTTTACAAAAATAAATTAAGAAAGTTTTTGTAGCTTTAACCAGCATTAATATGAATTAATTGAAATTAACAAAAAAAAATTAATCTATAATTAAGGTTAATCTAATTCCATTTGTAGAGAACCAAAAAGGTTTATTATATATATATATATATATATTATAATAATATATAAAGTTGACTATATAAAAAAATGTGATATGGCTTAATCAAACATAGCAATCAAATGCAGTAAAATCCAAATTAACTCTAGCAGCCAATATCTCTCAATACTCTACAAGTTTATTTACGGTTAAATACTCAATACGCATTTAATTTGGGATGTGGTTGATTGTAAATGTTTACTCAAAGAGCAATAATGTGAAAATTACAGTGTGGAAAAGGGATAAGAGTAAGGAAGTGGATACAATGGCCAAGAGCTAATGCAGGTGTATTGGGAACATCAGGTAAAAATATACAGCTCTAATATCTGACCATGTCCAGATTAATTGGATTATAGATATTGGTGCTTCCAAATTCATATGGTTCACAACTTTGGTGTTTTAATGGTCAGTCTGCAATCTTGATGGTCAAGGATGATGAGAGTTAATTTACCTAATGGTGACAGGTTTGTTATTAGGCCTATTGGTGGAATCTTTGGTTTCTTAAAGACAAATTAGTAAAGGATGTGTTGTTTGTTACAGAAATTCAAGTATTAATCTTCTTCAGTGTCACAAATAACAAAACAGTTGAAGTGTGCGTAGTGTTTTTTCCTGATTTTTTGTATTTCAGTATATCTTCAGTGGGAGGGTTCCCCTGGGGAAGTGGTTAAGAGAATCAAGGATTGTATAGCCTCAATACTGCTGCCACAACAAGGCCTTCAAATGATCAAGGTTCTTATGAAGAATATGCAAAGGAAGCTTGAATGTGTAAAAGGATTGTAACTATTAGCTTTAATTCTTTTGTTGATTCTGTAAGTAGCCTATGGCATAAAAGACTTGGAAAGGATACTCTCAAAGTGTTCAGTAGAATAAGGAATTTAAACATTGTGTCTGTTTGCATGATCATCATTGTTTCGATATGTCCAATGTCAAGCAACAAGACGCTTTTCATATAGTCTTTCTCATTCAAGTTCAGTTTTTGATATTAACATGGTGATGTATGGGGGACCCTACAGAGTAACTATATCATGATGGTAAAAAGGGTTATTTTTAAATCGTGTGGAATGTGATATGTCCAGATACTTGGATTCTTTATAACACTAAGTCAGATACTGTGGTAGTGTTAAAAGGCTTTTGTAAACTTGGTACAGAAAATCATTTTGGGTGTTGTAGGCATTAAGTGTATAAGAAAAGACATGAACAGAGGTTTGTTAATGGTCAAATGGATGATCTATTCAATACTAAGGTTATACATCCACATTTCATGTGTGTATACTCCTCAACAGATGGAGTAGTTGAGGGAGAAAGCATAGGTCTATTCGAACAGGTGCAAGGCACTAAGGTTTCAGGCTGTGTCCTCTACAGTTTTGGGGATTTTGTGTTACTACTGCTGTATATATAATGATAGATTAATACGTGTTGTGACAAGGACAAAGTGCTTTGAAAAGTTGTGGACAAGCTTCTAGTCTTCGCATCTCTTAGAGTGTGGAGTTGATGCTTATTGCACTACAGATCCTAAAGGTTAGGACAAGTTTGCACCTAGGTTGTTCCAGCGTGCAATGGGGTATTCTATGACAAGAAAGGTTATATTTATTAACTTGACTTGCAAATCTTTTTTTATAAGCAGAGACACTGTGTTTTAAAGAAGATATATGCCCTTTCAAGAGTCTCATCATTTCCAGATCATCTGTTTCCTATTCTAACTTCAAGATAAGCTATATACTGAGTCATTTGAATCAGATCTGATAAAACCTTCATTCCAGGTGTAAATCTACAACTCTATACAGCCTCAGAACTTCCTCTCACATCCCGCAACATTAGTTCCTATAGAAGATCCTCTAGAACAATCTAAACACCAATTTGGATGGGACTCATAGTGACTCAAAGTGCCAAAGTGATGTTTATATCCTATGTAACAGTATGGACATAGTCTAACTAGCCCCTACATTATAGAGCATCACTTGCTTGCATATTCTCTGATCTCCGGAAACCCATACATATAAAGCGGCAGTCAAGATACTCATTGGGGGAATCATGCATGAGAGATGAGATAATTAATGCCTAGAAGACAATAATTACTTGGTCTATTGTTCCTTTACCTTCAACAAAAGGTTCCTATTGGCGGTTGTAAGTGGGTGTTTAATGAAGTATGAGATCTGGAGAAGTAAGAGATATAAGCCAGGTTAGTAGCCAAAAGGGTACAACTCACAAGAAGGCTTAGGATATACTGAGAACATTCTCACCAGTAGCTAATAAGTGGTACAGTAAGGTCAGTAGTGGCTTTAGCTGCGTAATGTGGCTGGTTTTTTTATTAATTTTTCAAAATGATGTTCACAATGCATTTTCTTCAAGGTGATTCTTCTGAATAAAGTTATATGCAGATCCTGAAAGGTTTTTGCACCAGGGGGAGAAAAATATGGTTTGCAAGCTTCATAAGTCCTGTATGGATGAAGCAAGCACCAAGGCAATGGAATTAAAAACTAACAGAGGCTTTGTTGATCTGGGACCTTTCACAACATCTCATTATGATTACCACTACTTTATAAGAACACAAATAAAGATCTTCTAGTCAATCTGGTTTATGTTGATGAATCTCCTGGTTACTGGGAGCATTGCATCATAACAAAATAAGGAAGGAGCAGCTACAACAAAGGTTCCAGAAGGAAAGATTCTGGTGAGATGAAATATTTTATTGGAATTGAATTCTCCATATCTAAGGAAGGTTATACTGATGAATCAAACTGACGTATGCTTTAGGGACTTGTGTGTCTGAGTTGGGATTACAGGTTTGTAAGCCTTATTTACACCTTGGAGTTTTAATCACAGCTAACTTCTCTGTGTTTGATGAAGTATTGGCGAAAAATACTAATGCAGAAGACTTAATTCTTGATGAGTTTGGAAAAATATCAAAGAGGATAAGGGGAAAGTTACACACTATACTTAACCATGACTAGACCTGATTAAGCTTTGTAGTAAAGGGTCTTAGCCAATATATGCACTCACCAAATATCTCATATGGAAGCTGCACTAAGAGTAGTGAGATATATAAAAGGTAATGCAGAGAGCCTTGGATTGTTTTTATGCCAAGTAACAAAAAAATGAAATGGTAGGCTTATTGTGACTCTGACTGGGGAGCTTGTGTAGAAACAAGAAGGTCAGTTACTGGTTATATGATTAAACTAGGAGGAGCACTGTTTTTTCTTGGAAAGTCAAAGAAACAAAGCACAGTATAAGGAAGCTCTGCAGAAACGGGAAAGAAGGAGTATGGACATAAAGTGGAGGGAGATGAGGATGGGGGAAAAGGGTGGGAAGAGAGGGGGGAGGACGAAATGAACATAAAGTGCCAGTGAAAGTATTTTGTGATAACAAAGCTGCTATCAAAAGAGCACATCCATCTTCCATGAAAGAACCAAAACATTTTGACATTAGATGTCATTTGTAAGATGAGAAGATACTTGGGGGGGAACCTTATTCAGAACACAACACTTGGCGACAAGAGAACAACAAGCTGATTATTACTTAATAAAGGCCTGTGCAAACCTCAACATGAAGAACTATTGTCAAGCGAGGAATGAAAAAATGTATTTTCCAATTTGCTGAGGGGAGTTGTGTAAGGAACTTATATACTAATATGTAATTCTTTCAATATTTTCTTTTTAGTTTGTTAAGTCTGTTAGGAGTTTAGTTAGTAGTAACTACCATACAGTAAGTTAAATAAAAATAGTTAGATAAGTAGTATAACTTCAATGGTAATGTAATATAGGTATGTAAATTAATTGTCACACACACGAAAATACAATTCTTCTTCATCATTATCTCGTCCCCTTCATCTTCTTCCCTTCTCTGACTTGAAGCCCTTAACAGAGCTTCTTCACATAATAAATATTGAGACAAAGAAAGAAATAAAGAAAAACTTTAAATTGTTATGATGTGAAACTAAAAATATAATCGATATAGTTAGATATCATTTCATTTCGCAATTTATGTCATATAAAAAATTAAAATTAAATAATTATTAAAAAAAAGCGAGTTAAATAAATTGAAAGAGAGAGAAAATAACATGTGTATGTGTTGAATGAGCGTGTAGGATAATTCAATATATCTTAATTATTAAGAAATATATTCAATTTGCATGGACCCCTAATTTATGGCGGAACATGTACTGCCACAAAAATATATCTAATTTAAGGTGTCTTATCCAATACCAATCTTTTTATTTTAATTATTAAGAAATTTTCTATTGCCGGTGTGATTGATATTTGACGGTGAGGAGCAAATGAATGTGAAATCAGTAATCTGTTACTAAGTCTGAAAAGTAGTGGAGAAGGTTGATAAATTAATTTGAATTTATAACATGGTTGTATGGTTGTTTAGTATAGTGCATAAAAATAATGTATAATAAAATATATTAATAATATTTATATTAGTAATGTTTGTATTAATTACGTTTATTTTAGTTATACGTAGAATATTATTATGCTTTGTTTGATTTGGTGAATTAAGAAAACTAAGCATTGTAGAAAGTGTTTATTTACAAAAACATCCTTCACAATTATGGTGAAAAATATGTAAAGTACTGTTTTGAGTGGTAATTAAATTTTTAATCATGCTAATGCATGTATAACTTCTTTGTATTACTAATACCTAAAAATTTATGATATTAGTAATGCACAAAGCTAATGCAAGCAGCATTTTTGTTAATACACTTTACCATATAACACACATCATTATTTAATTTGAAAGAGTGTAAAAAAATTTGAATTTATTTTACGAAAGGTCTTAGTAGGGGAATACGTTATCTCTTAAGTAGGGTGTTATATAAAATACTTTATCATTTGATGGTGATAATTTTGTACATCGAAAAGGACAAGCAAGTGATATATCTATTTTCTTCCGTTGGTTCATACACGAGAGGATTAGTCATCTTAATCTTGATCAGAAATAAACAATAACAATGGTACAGTCTAATTGTTTGGTAGAATTTGAAAAAATATATGACTGGCACAAATCTTATTTTTAACTTAAAAAATAGAGTGGTTGACTCTCGACTAAAGAAAAACAAAGCTATCCCAAAAAAAATGCAAGCAAAGAAGTTATAACAAAATACTTATATTAAGTAGCCTGAGTTCATCATGGTTTCTTAAAGTTAGGCATTAAAATTTACTTAAATATCTCAATTGATTCAATGTTTACTTTAGACATCTGATGTAGGATTCCGGTTTGTTATTTTAAATTTTTTTTGATAATAAGCAAAAAGTTGAAGAATAGTGTAATACACTCGTTGATCACATGACAAACAACAAATTAAATAATTGCATGTGTAATTTCAAATTAAAATTATTTTTAAATCTATTTAGTAAATAACATAAAAATATTATTCTAAAAAAATCAATTTACCCCCCCCCCCTCCCCCGGAAGGTAGTTGTATGTCCAACAATTTTTTTATTGTTTTTATCAACTTTTTAAATTGTTTCGATCTCTTTTTTTCTTTCATTTTAGTGTTTCTTTGTGGAAAGAAAAGAGGGAGGAAGAAAGAAAGAGATAAACTGAAGATGCGAGTGTTGAGATCATTTTTTCGGTTTATAAAAGGATTCGAGGATGTGATTGTATATTTAGAAAAGTAATACAATGAAGAAGAGGAAAATGACTTGAAGACGGATAAATTCGACCTTCATTGAAAGAGTTAAACATAAAAAAAATAAGACTCAGACTGTCGTGGTTGACACGTTCACACTAACCATCCGATGAGAGAACCATTACTACAACCCACACAAACATATTTATGAAAATTAAGGCATCTAAAGATACGGAAGCAGGTTTAAATGACAATAATAAAAGAGTCCCCATAAACTCCAAGGTTTTAACAAACAACTAACCACACTAATGCGGAAGAACAACCCCTAGAATCATAGAGTAATCGTGTCAAAACTCTACTAACAAAAAGTCTAAGAACAAGGGGTACAACCCCAAAACTAAATAACACCTTAAAAGAAAGTATGAGTCCGAAAAGAATGGACTTAAACAAGAAAGATCTATGGCAGCCACTACTAAAAAAAGGCCAAAAAGAGACCTAGAAAAGAGACCTCACGAGGTCTCTTTTCGGGAAAAAGAGACCGAAAAAAAGAGACTCAAAGGTAGTCAGTAAATGCAGGGTCACTTTTTTTACAGACACTTCATGAGGCCCAACGGAGACCTCACGAGTGGTCACACAATTATCGATTTTTTACAAAAAAAAAAGACCTATGAGGTACATTGTATTATTTAAATGTATTTTATTTTTTTATATAGAGACCTCATGAGGTCACAATTTGTATTATATTACATTTAATTTATTTTTATAAGAGACCTCATTAGGGCGCTAAGATATACTTATTTAATTTTATATTATTTAAGGAGAGACCTCATAAGGTCTCTTTTCTGCATTTATTTTAGAGACCTCGTCGAGGTCTCATAATGAAATTTACGGGAAAATATAATGCAGAAAAAAAGGACACTCATGAGGTCTCTTTTCTAAAATATCTGGATAATAATGCAAAAAGAGACCTCACGAGGGTCTCTTTTCTGGAAAAAAAACTGGCAGAAATTATTATTTCTGCGGCTTCTCATCCCTGTATTTAATTCAGTACCCCAAATCAAACTCAAAGAGCTTCAAAAACTCAATGACGAAATACATTTACTAAATATTATCTTTCAACTCAATTACAACCCTCACTTCAAATAATAGATATTAAACAAAAAAACATGATATCCATAAGTTAAATAATACAGTCCAACTTTATCATGTATTCACAAAACAAATAATCCCACCAAAAATTATAAACGTTAACAAAATGATCCATTAATTGAGTGGCAAAACATTCTCTGCAACAAACAAACATCAAATTCAACACTCATTATCAATTTTAGCCTAAAACCCATTTCTATTAGTAAAACTAGCCACCATTTCAAATTTGAGTGCAATACTACTGGACTATGAAGAAAAACTCAAGATATACTTCTCTGATGCCAAAGTCTGTGAGCGAACCATATTTGAATTGAAGAAGAAGCCTGGAGAATGCGGTGGGGTGGGATAAACAGCACTCATGGAAAGGCCCGGCGCAGAGGTTGCTCCAAGCCCCCCTTTGACACCCATCAAGAAGCGTTGCGGTAACTTCAGCAATCTGCTGCTTTGGAGCTCAATTGCCTGTTGCAGATCAGCTTGTTCTTCCAATTTTCTTCCAAACTGTTACATATCGGAACGTGGTACCCTATCCAATGTATATGTAAGAACATGGCAATCGATCCAATGGTTTTATTGGAACGTGGAAACCGATCCTATATTTATGTCAAAACATGGCAATCGATCCAAGTTAGTATGTCAGAACGCAACACACGATCCATTCAACAAGACACAGTCAGAATCACAAGTATATACTCAAGATCATACAATTAAATCATGATTCATGACAGTAATCATTCAGCTATCTCGTTTACAATTAGTGTGATCAATAATGCAATATTCACATACATACACATATTATAATGAAGCAAGAGTAAACATAACTCACACAATCATGAAATCACAATCATAACATATCTCGAATCCAAGGTTGAATCCCCTAAGGCACTTGAATCTTCCCTTTTCGAATTCTTTTCGCTTGTTCTAGGTCTACAAACAATTTATATACGCAAGGATTAACAATAAAAGGTCAATTTATCCAGATTATAACAAACCTAGTAACCCTAGACAAAACACAAGATCCTAATATCCAATTTAGGGCTTTTTCCCCAATAGTAATTAACCAAGAATCCAAGTTCTACGAATCGAAAAATGGATTAGGGGAGTAAGATCCTTACCTTTAGTGATAAAAGAGGTGGAAAACCTTCAATGTATAGCCTTAGGTCGTTTCTTAGCTCTCACAAATGAACTTTGTAGAAAATAACATTTTTGGGGAGTTTTACCCTATTTAAGTCATGATTGTCCTGCTACAGCGGAACCCATCCCCCTACAGCGGCATGCACGGAAACAAAATGTTAGAATTTGAGTTCAAATCCCCCATTTCACCACACACCTTCAACCCTTGACATTCAACGCTAAGATCAATTTCGGGAGTTTCACTCACCCAAATTCAATTCTGGTAAGTCGTGCGGATTTCTTAACATCTTAGCTATCTACTCATGTGATCAAAATCATAATTACATAATCAATTGTTACAAGATTTCCCTAGACTTTAATGACTCTAATTTCATCCAAATCTAGACTAGGTTGAAGAATTTCAAGTTACTATTCAAAAGTTTTGTGGTCCCAACTCTTTCCCTATTGGCTTTTTCCTGACGACGAAAATCAGGTCGTTACAATAGATACCAATTTACCTGTCATTCGTCGTTGAGTGATCAACTAGGAAAGATTGGATAGGGTGTAGTAGTATCTGAAATGCCGAATTATTGAGGACAGTTGTCTTGCATGACCTTAGCTTCCGGACATCGTGATTAAGAATTTCAATCGGTTCTTCTTCATATCGAAGGTTATTTTTATATCACAAAAACTGAGTCTTGCTTAGTGTCGATTAATGCGTCGTTCATCAACCATGGAGTAATACACACCTTTATTACATGCCTCAATGAAGTCATCACCATACTCGAGTGATAATTATTGTTGTATGTACACTTAACTACAAAAAGGCTATTTTCAATAACTACCAGAGTTGATTGTACACATGTCTACAACATCTTATCAAGGATTTTGACACAAACATTAGGACGAAACCTTTCTCACATAACCATGACAAAATTCTAAATCAATACGCGCTACAATTAGAGTTGGACCTGAACCAACTACCACGCACTCATAATACTCAAACAATTCTAATTCTTATCAATATCTCCTTCTCTACACATAAATTTTCATGATCTTAAGTTATGAAAATTTAATGTTTAGACATCAAATACTAATTGAGGGATATGCCCAAGCATACAAGCCCTCCAACAACACTATCCAAATGTTAGATTTGTAATTGTAGATTACCTCTCAAGAACAATAGAATTGGACCCAATGATCCCTACGTCTAACCACACATAACCTATATATGACCTCAATTAATAGATAAATATAAAGATTTTCAAACAATCATAAATACGCATGGTATCTCTTCTATATACTCTTATAAGCGAGATGGTACATGTAAAATCATTGAAATAAAAACACCACATAAGTCATCTGAAATAACCAAATCTTTTCAAAATATCCCACTCAACCAAAAGAACATCACAAGATCGGTACACCTGATCCACCACTAGAGATCCACCCACAAAATAAAAACACATGTGTGTATATCTAATTCGTCACACTCACAACCATGTACAAAAAGAAACAAATGATCACATAAGAATTTATCAAATAACACGAAAGATTTTTTTGGAAAGGTCGATACCAACCATTTTCATTCATTTGACTCCACATACTCTTCACATCCTTCCACTAAGGCCCACACTCTCAATAACAACAACCATCATAACCACTCCGACCATTTACCTTACTTAACACAAACACTTTTAAAATGAAAATGATATTTTAACAATCAAAAGTAATTTACTTTAAGACTTTACCCAGGTGTAAGCCCTTTCAAAGGTTCAATAACTGATACAATCAATAATTTCTCACATTGTCAATTATCTTAACAAAATATATTACCATTAATATAGACTTACAATGAAAATTTTTAATGGTAAACTCAATTGTATAACACAATTTCCTTATCTATCAACATTAGCTTATATCTTGAAGATCTTTATGAAAATCATGTATCTTCTCTTATCATTGATTGCATCCATAAATCTTACAATACCTTTCGCAAAAAAAAAATCAATCATACTCATTACTAAGCTCAAAACAGAGATAAGCACTTATCATCACACTCAAGCAAATGTCTGTTCACTCATTCCTCAAATCTTTTCCAATAGTTTTAACCAATCTGACGGGCGTGTAATACCATTACCATAACCACAACAAAACAAATGAAATCACGCGTCTCTGAACATAATTATCTACCCCTCTGAAGATACTTCTTTAGCCTTTGCAATCAAATAAAATATTATTGCTCTCGCCTCTCTCTAAAGCTTATACTACATTCCACTAGTTTTCTTCATTATAACTCTAGCTCTTTAATTTCTACTCAAATAATGTCCCACCATCTCTTTAAAATTTTCATACAACCATGTTACTCACCAAGTATTAGTAAACTACAACCTTAGATACTTGCAAGTCGCAATTACTATACAAAAATTTGCTTAACAAAAATTTTATTATATAGTTTCATCCCCTCAGCATACATCATGAACTCTTATGAACATTACGGTCAGTAAACCTTGACTATCTCTATGAAGTCAGCATTTTCATCAAAACGACGTCTGAAACTCAGGTAAACTCATCAAATTCAAGAGACTAACCCAATTTTTATACGCATTTTCTTACTAAAATACTTCGATTTCCTTCATTCAAGTATATTCACTGGGACTTTCTTTATCCATAAGCTTGTAATTCCGGTATCAATCCACTCCTTAATGGATTAAAATAAAATCATTAGTCCTCATTATACCCTTCTTCTTAACAAATAAGATAAGGGAACCCCACTTGAAAACACTAGGACAGATGAACCTTTATCAAGAAGCTCTTGGATTTGAACCTTAATCTCTCTTAATTCTGCTGGAGCCATACAATACGGAGAGATGGAAATTGAGCGAGTGTCAGTTTCCAAGTCAATGCAGAAATCGATATGTCTATATGGAGGCATACCAGGCAAATCCGTAGTAAAAACTTCTAAAACTTAGACACCACATGAATCGACTCAAAAGAGAGAGACTCAACCTCAACATTCCGAACATGAGTCAAATAATCCAAACAACCCTACCCTACTAATTTCCTAGACCGAATGAAGGATATGACCTTAACTAGCTTAGGCTTGTACACCCCTTTCCACTCTAATCTTTTCCTATTGTGAATCGCTAGAGTTACCGACTTAGCATTATAATTAAGATCAGGTATAATAAGGGGAAAACGAAGTCACGCCTAAGATTATATCAAGTCAGTCATATCCACTAACCAAATAACCCAAGTCTGGAAATTCATAAACACAAAAGGACAAACAGGATAAAGAATGGTGACTATGAATGAATCTTCAACTGGGTAGAAATATAGATGAGGGCGTCAAGTATATCATAAACCACATCAAATCCCAAGGCAATTGAACTGACGCGTACGAATAAGTAGAACCCAAATTACACAAAATAATAGTCATTCGAGCGTAGACAAGAGTAGAACTAGTGACCACTACATCACACCTCAAACTCAATTTTTCCCCAAAAAGCATATAACTGCCCTGTCATCTCAACGGGCAACCTCATCGCCTGGCTGCACTACTCTTCTTCCTGCATTTCCATTTCCTCGGCCTCCACAGCCTCGTCGGTTACCTCCTCGTATGCCTAAGTTTTTCACAATCTAATCAAATTATATATAACTTATATTTGATTTATGAATACTGAATTATATCATGGGGTTTAGTTTAGGTACGATTTTGGGTCCATGATTGTGACTAGGGGAAAACATAGGTCACAGGGCAGAGATTCTATCTCGCCCTGTCCCGCTCTGGCAGGAGAAATCCCATACTGATGGTCTTGATGTGGCTAGGAAAATCTCTCCCCAGCGGCCCTATCAGAAACAGTACCCAGTCAATAAATTTTTCTGTAATTTTTCTCTGTTCTAAATCTCCCAACGATTTTCTGCTTTACTGAGCAATTTAGAATAATTCTCTGTACTAGAATAATCATTTTCTACCCCGAGTCAAAACAAAGATACACAATCCAACTCATTCTCATTAAATCAACACCATAACCCACACATCCCCCAAGATACACCCATACATTCACGGGGTTATTACTCAATCGCAAGACACGTTCAAATCTTTCTTACGAATCACCTAATACATTATCTAGACATTTGTATAGAACTTAATTATGACCTTCTTTTCACAACAAGTTTCACGATAGTCAACAGTTAAAACTTGCATAGTTCAATCAATTCAACCAACATATTGCACATATCAAAATTCAGACCCACACTTATTGTGCACATGATCATATTATCACTTTCAAGCATATACAACTCCCACATTCTTTGTTAATTCAGGCAATAAGGAACACATATTCACCATTTTAAGTTACAACTCACATACAAGCCTGATTTCTAAATCATTTTATGCCATAGATGACCATTACTGATCTTCTAATACAAGAGTAAAAATATAAATTGATGCACCTTGTAACTATTCAAAATATTATTTATTCGAGACAGTGGATACTTGTTCCGAATGGTGACCCTGTTCAATTGTCGATAGCCTATGCACATCCTCACTTTCTAGTAATGGTGTAACCACTTTTGTTGCTCTAGTTCGGACCATAGAGTGAAGGAGGAAAGATATCAATTTGTACCACACAGATACCAATTGGATACAAGTCATAGCAAGGAATAGAAAGAAGTATGTTTTTCCTAAAGTCATATAGCCTCTCGAAGAAAAGCACATACATCTTTGTACATTTCTGCAAGACTCCACTAGAATCGTTTTGGTATATTGAGATCAATGAAACTAGAGCTCTGATACCAACTTTTTCATGACCCAGATCATCATAATTGACACCCACATTAACCCTCCGCTGGGAGAACCATTACTACAACCCAAACAAATAAATTTTATAAGAACTGAGGCATTTAAAGATACAGAAGCAGGTTTAAGTGACAATAAAAATAGAGTCCCCATAAACACCAAGTTCTAATAAACAACTAACCAAACTAATGCAAAAACAACCCCTAGAACGTGAAAGTCATTGTATCAAAACTCTACTAACGACATCTCTAATAACAACAACTTAAGTAAAAGTTTGAATCCAAAAAGAGTGGACTTAAACAATAAACATCCATGGCAGCCTGAGTTCACTCTTGAATCTGGTCACGCTCAATAGTCACCTAGCTAAAGTCTATCAATAGCCACCTGAAGATACTCGATACTCAACAAAGAAAGAGCAAGTGCAATATCAGTATACAACCACAGTGTACTGGTAGGATCACACGACTATCCCCTAAGTGCTACATACATAAGTCAAAACAACATTAAAATAACATGCATACACCGAATATATAAAATATCATCATCACTTATGAACAAAGGACAATTTTATATTTATCAATATATACTAATATGTCAAATCAATGGTCCTCTCATGGATCACAAATCCAAATTGTTAGCATATCGGAGTGTGGTATCTAATCCAATGTTTATGTCAAAACGTGCCAACCAATCCAATGTTTATGTCGTAACATGGCAATAGATCTCATGTTTATGCTGGAACGTGGCAACCAATCCAAGTTAGTGAGTCGTAACGCAACACCCAATCTACTCAACAAGCCATGATTACAATCAAAAGTATATTATCAAGATCATACAACTAAGTCATGATTCATGGCATTCATCATTCGTCTATCTCATTTATAGCTAGTGTGATCAATAATGCAACATTCACATACATACACATATTATAATGAAGCAAGAACATAATCATATCACACAATCATGAAATCACAACCATCACTTACCTCAAATCCAAGCTTGAATCCCCTAAGGCACTTGGATCTTCCCTTTCCAAATTCTTTACGCAAGAATCAACAATGAAAGGTCGAATTATCTGTATTATACAAACTCAATAATCCTAGAAGAAACTCAAGATCCTAATATTCAATATAGGGCTTTTCCCACGATTAGTTTCAAATTAAAACTCTCCCCTAATAGTAATTAACCAAGAATCCAAGTTCCGCGGATCGAAAAACAGATTAGGGGAGTGAGATGCTTAGCTTTAGTGCTAGAGGAGGTGGAAAACCTCCAAAAAAAAATATCCCTAGGTCGTTTCTTAGCTCTCAAGAACGAACTTTAGCATAAAATAACATTTTTGGGGAGGTTTACCCAATTTAAGTCGCGACTGTCCCGCTACGGCGGTAACCATCCAGCTTTGAGTTCCAAGCCCCCATTTCACCACACACCTTTAACTCTTGATATTCAATAACTATCCATTCACGCTAAGATTAATTTCGAGAGTTCTACTCATTCGAATTTAACTCCATAAAGTCGTACGGGTTCCTTAACGACTTAGGTAACTATTCATGTGATTGAATTCATAATTAGATCACCCAGTTGTTACCAAATTTCCCTAGATTTTAATAACTCCGATTTCGTCCGAATGTGGACTAGGTTGGAAAATTACAAGTTAATACTCAAAAGTTTTTTGGCCCTAGTTCTTTCCCCATTGGCTTTTCCCCAAGGAAGCAAATCAGGTCGTTACAAAAAAAATGGTGGGATGTGGTAGCTTGAAAAATGAAGAAGACGAGCAAATAAAATAAAAAATAGTTAAACTAAAACTTCACGCTCTATTGTTCAGTGTATCACACTCACTTTGACATGTTAGCAAAAAGTATCAAAATGACACAACGAGACCCAACATGATGTGTCTAAACTGAACATCACCCAGTTAAGGTGTTTAAGTGAAACTTAATACCAACTTTAGGTGACTACCGAAAGATTTGGCCTATTGAATATTATAAAATAAGTTTTTTAAAAAATAACAACATAAAAATAGTACGTTAAGTGAAATATAAGAAATAAAAAAGAACAAGAAAAGTTTACTTATCAAAATAAAAGTAAAACTTAGAGGATGTCTAGATTGACTAATTCTAAGGTACTTTGGCTTTTAAGTACTGTTAAATTTTTTTAGAGGTGTTTCAAATTATTTTACTTTAGGCTTACAAAGTAATTAGAGAAAAAGGGTCAAAATTCAAAATTAGATAGCTCCTAGACTTTTTTGGATTTTAAACTTTTAAAGGTATTTAAAAAACTTATCCAAACATGTCCTTAATACTTTTTTAATTATGTAAACATTATTTATAATAATTAATATAATATATAAAAATCTGACGTTCTCTTGTTTTAGAAAAAATAGCAGTTTAGCTACTTTAGCGTCTTGCTTTGAGATCCTAATATTGTCCTTTTGTACGAATAGTCGTTTGTCGTTTGATGGTTAGTGTTTCAATAGTTCAATGTATATATATTGGAGTTCTTGCTTAAAAGTATAAAAGATATATAAAATTTAAGTTGATTTTTGAAATGAGATGACAAAAATAATAAATATCAATTTAAATTATGTAATAATTATTATATATTACAGTAAATAAAAACTTAAAGTATCTTTAAGAATTTGATGGACTCTCCAAATCTCATAAGTTGAGGAGAAAAGTAAGGATAAATTATTTTTATTTGCATAATTAAACCATCCCCAATTCGAGCTTTCATGTTAATCACATTTCTCTCACACATCAGCCTCAATCACCGTTTTGTCTCTTTCTTCCTTCTTTCCACCACAAATTTCACCATTAAACCTTTAAATAAAAATCTGAAACAACAACACAATAATTATTGTCAAATTGATAGTTATCATTGGAATCGTGTATCGATCGGTTCAATTCGATTTTGAAGTTTATCTGTTTGGCTTACTGGTTATCGATTTGTATAGATGCTAAACTGTTATATAAAATTATGGCTATTGATTTATCAGTTTTTTATCGTTATTAGTTCGATTATCGATTCAAAGATTTGATACAAAAAAAATCATTGAAAAACGCTTAAAAACAAGGTGAAAAACCAAATGAACCATGACATGAGTTTACAAGTTACCTCTTTACTCAAAGCAAATATTTTGTACATTGTAGAATAACCAAGTGTTTGAGACAATCAAAAATAAAAGTAGAAAAATAATACTCTAAGTCAAGGACTTTATATACAAAATGAAACAAATATAATCATTTAATTTACTATCGGGTTATGTGTTGATCCATTAAAAAAAAACCTACAACCGTTAAAAATCGATAACCCGGTGACAAAAAATTCAAAATTATTATTAAAACGGCTAAATCAATAACCCAATACTAATAAATTAATAAATTTTTCTTCAGGTTATCGATTTCAATTTAATTTTAAACAACCCTAATTAATATAACTAAACATTGATTAATAATTAATTTTATTACTAGTTAATAAATGGTAAAATTAAAAAAACATTCTAAAAGAGTCCTGAAAATTGAAAATCAAGTTAATTCAAAAAATGAAAAACATCTTAACTATTCAATTAGTTTAAATTGGAGTGAGTATGTAATTTGTTGTAAATAGAAAGATTGTTTATACAGTAATTATGATAAATCTTAATGAGGAAGAAGATGAGAAAGGGACTTTTTGGATCATATTGAAATATTGAATTTATATGGAAATGATTGATGTGTCAGCATATTAGGTATATAGATATATATTATATATTATATATATAATATATATAAGATATATATATATATAATGCTGTATTCTGACTTATTGTGTTAAACTATATGAACTAGTTTTAACAATATATCTAATTATCGTATATACATTTAATAAAAAAAATACGCAGTAGTCGATTAAAAGTTTGTGACCCTGAGTTAAGAAGTCTAAACTTTATTATATCCTAATAAAGAAGAAGAATGATTTTGATTGTTTTGATATTTTTTTTATTAGTAAAGTTATTGCAAACATGATTTTTTTCCTCTGTTAATGATTTTCAGTCATATCTCTTAATTAAATACACTTGTTAATTAATAGTAACTTTTAGTTATATCTCTTAAGTAGACACACTAATTGATATGGAATAAATGTATATTGATAGATAGATGTATCTGAGAACAAAAATATGATAATGTAATATTATAAATTAGTGTGAATCTAAGTAATAGATCCTTACTCCTAAGTAATGAGATTTATGTAATTACTCAAAAAAGTACTTCATCTATCTTTAATTATTTGTCCATTTTTGCATTGACACACCTATTAATTAAAAAATAATTATTTATATAGTGAGTTTAGCATTTTACCCCTATTAAATATGAAGTAGATGAATTAAAAACTTAAGATTTTTAAAAAAATTACCTTTTTGCAAAATATTAATTCAGGATATAATATGTAAAAAGGTACGTCATTTCTTGATTTGTTAAAATAAACAAATAATTAGGAATAACTAAAAAGAAAAGTGGATAAGTAATTAGGAACATAGAACATAATACACCTATGTTAGCATGACCTTCTATATCTAGTAATATGAATATGAAGAAGTACTTCATTTGTCCATCAATAGTTGTACCCTATACTATTTTGGAATGTTCAATAATATTCCTCAAGTTTATGAAATCAATGGATAATTGACACTTAGTATTATAGTCAATTCTTTATTATATTTTCAAGACATTTTACTCCCTCTATCCAATTTTGATTGTCATGTTGCACTATTCAAAAATTAATTTGATTAATTTTTAAACTTAAATTTGATTACATCAATTCTATATTAAACAAAAAAATTTAGATATTCAAAAAATTCCTATAAATTTTATAAAATCAGCTCATAAGAATATAATCATAAAGAGAAAAGAACCAAGAGAAGTACGATAGAAAAGAAGAGAAATTTACTTTTATTCAATATATGTAAGTCGCATCTATATATCATACAATAGTGAAGAACAACCCTATTTTCTATAGAGTGAGAAATAGAAATCACTCCAAAAGTCACTATATTAAGTATCAATAATAAATTAATAAAATTAGATCATTCTTTATCCAAAAGGTTAATGAAACACTGTGGAATATGAGTTGTTCATGTACAACTTTAGGACATCCACTCATTCAATGGATTTATAACACTCCTCTTGGATTGTCCATAGATTAAGTGCTCGTTAAAACATTACTAGAAAAATCCTGTGGGGAAAATCTAGTGAAGGGAAAGAGTACACATATCTTTGATACGGCACTATTTGTTGCCTCAAAAAAATCTGCCAGGAAAACCGAGTGGAAAAAAATCTGTCAAGGGAAAAAAGAGTGCAACGCGTATTATACTCCCCATGATTAAAATCACTTAATTTTTTGGCTGATGTCTCCATCTTCGTACAGTGTGGTTGATATAGTATTTTTCAAAAAAAACCACACATTTTTGATGAATATGGGTATGGTGTCATTTATCTCAACCAGAGCACTTTCGACTTAGCTTCATGGAGGCTTTTATTTCTGCGTAGCACATTTGCCTTTATTGATAGCTAGGATATTATTGTGCATTCACATGCAAACAAATAGCGTGCTTGCGCTAGAGTTTATGCCGAATCAGATAATATTTCTGATCTGTGTTGTGACCAATCAATTTTGTCTTGGATTCATCGGAAAGAATAAATAGAATAAAATCAAAATATGGTCCTCGAGGATATTCATCATGTGATCAACACCATTTCAATGTCCTTTATCGGGAGAAACTGATATTCCAGTAAATTTACTGAAAAAAACAAATATCTGGTCAAAATATGGTTAGTAAGATGGCACTAGGTGCCATGATGGACCACGATATAGAGTTTTATCACCAAAAATCTTCATCCTCGTTTGAGATCAAACTGAATCTAATTTATGTCAAGTGATCTCATAATCATTGGGTACTCAATAAAGTGATTTATCCCTATAAAAATGCATCAATAACATAATGGTATGTCACTGATAGACAAATATTTTATTTGTCCAAATTATAATCTGTAGGTTGAAAATTCTGTCTTACCAACAAACCTTTTTCATAAAAAACAATGAACCCTTTTTTTTCTTCCTTGACTATTTCAACATATAAGATTCTTGAGCTTTATGAAAAAGTCTTTTTTCAAACTCTTATATGCTTTAGACACCTCGATGTTCAAGGATTTTCATAAACCTTCATTGGTCTCTAGATAGACATACAATTATTTATTACATGCATTCAAGTGTTTATATGTTGCCAGATCAAAACAAATTCATGGCATCCACAAAAGGAAAAACATCTCAATAATGTCAGGATTTTGGCGTAAACCTTTATGACCAAGGCCACAAATCGTATTTGATATCTTACGGTTATATCAACCGCATATAATTTATTTGTATCACTGACATATACCTTGATTTTGGAACTACCAGTCCCAAAATGTCACGTTTCTAAGTGAAACAAAAAAATTTTAACTTGAATTGTGCATTTATTGCCAACCTTTATCGTCCACACTATAGACAGATTTGAATAATTCAGATACTCGTCATAATTTATATCATTGAAGCGCTACTATATCAGAGATACTGTCGAATGTTATTTTGATTTCGATAGCAAAAAGACATAACTTATCGATATCTCTTCATTTTTCAGGTACAGAACCTTTTCAGATTTTTGATGAAAGTGTTTTGTCATTGGCTCTTTTATAACAACTGCCTCATTATCATGACCGTATTGATATTTGCTCTTCCTCTCAAGAAATTTTTTTATTTGGAATCTAATTGGTCTATTACGCTTCGGAGTATCATAGATCGTATTCAAAGACTTCACATTGGAGCATTGCAGCTGAATTATATAAAAAGTCAGTCATTCATCTGGCAACTAATTTGATAACATTATGCAGAATTTATCCCTGCACTGTAGTCACATATTTATGTACGGGCTCTAGATTATTCTATTAAACTCACACTTTTTAAGCTGTTATCATCTCTCCCCCTGATGTTAGAAAATTAACATTCATTCCAACCCTTATTTGGAAGTTCACTTGTGGCAGGCAGGGGAGCCCAATTAAAATCATAACCGCAACATTCAACATTTTAGATGAAAAATTATATGGTTCCTGACCCTGAACCAATTTTAATGGGCGAAACATTGCGGGTTGATGCATACAGGGTTGCTACATATTAAATAAAATTATCTCATACCAAATTATTTGGGATTTTATTCTCA
Organism: Solanum habrochaites; assembly: GCA_027704765.1. Classification (NCBI taxonomy): domain Eukaryota; kingdom Viridiplantae; phylum Streptophyta; class Magnoliopsida; order Solanales; family Solanaceae; genus Solanum; species Solanum habrochaites. Next base: position 10,867,605 of record JAKWJA010002491.1, read on the forward strand.
TAACCATGATTTTATCTATAATTGGAGCCATACAATTTCTGCTCTAATAACCATTTCATTATTACTACAATCTATAGTTTGAAACTGTGCTCTCCATTTTAATAATTCGAGCAAAAAACTTATAAAACCAATTTAAGTTTGACAACAAAAAAAACATGTGACAATCGCATAGATTGCATCGATCATATAGTTGCAAATGATCCACCATGACAGGTGGAAGGGCCCATGGCCCAATATTTCACCCTTTTATAGTTCCAAAAATTTTAGGGGGATTACAATTCCAACCTTAGCTTGGTACAATGATCCTTTTTATCAAGGAGAAACAAGCACACAAAGAATTCTGGGAATCTTTATTTATTCATAATAGATAAATCACTGAATTCTCAATCACATTGGCATTACATTTAATCGGGAATGGTCAAAACCAGTCATGCAAATGATCTTTATTTTAGTACGCTTATAATTATTTTTACATGTGATTTTACAGCATGGACATGTTTGTATGGAACAAACAAGAGCGTAAAAATGGGGAATCTGTTACATTAAACATTTATAACCTCTTAGGTGACTCAGGATTATAGTCTCAATATTATTTCAATTCATCCGAAACTCAAAAAGCTTTTTGAGACTTATACAACCCCAAATTATTCCTATGATATAGCACAAATCGGTTAGAGCTTGCAATTATTTTTGTGTACTACACATATTCCATGACACCATCCATATGGTGAACATCTTCCTCAAGGAGAAATTATATCTATTGTCATGGTTAAAATTATCACGAGCAGCAAGCATGTTTCTGGATTTTCTTGTTGTACACATAGTTACAAAACAATGACAAATGTGTATTGTCACACAGGTATTTGATCATGGGCCCAACCTTTATAGGCAAAGACTTGTTTATTTTCTTTTTTTGCCCTTTCGGTAGTTATAACAAACCAGTACCATAATATCATGAGTATAAACGTTACACGCCCATTGACCATTCATGTAAATACAATTTATTTTTATTCTCTCAAAACTTTAAGTAGAGAGTTAGAAGATGAAGATGTGGCATATATCTTTTTTGTCCAACACTTAATAGAGGTTGAGTTGTGTGGCATATATCCAACCCTTAATGATTTTTCAATACATGGCCATTCTCTTATAGAATGGTCGAGCTTCACGATACTCATCACAAGCCACATTCTCTTCAAGGAATGGACTAATAATTTATATGTATTCATAAATTTGCATATAAGCAAATTGTATGGCTTTAAAATTCATCAGATTTCCAGACACACCTCAACATATTGGAAAGATCAAGTTTTTTTTTTTGGTTTTACCATCACTTTATTCCTTGTCTTTTGATGGAGGATTATGAAATTTGCTCCAAATTATTGGGTCGACACATCACAAGTCCATGTCCTTCTACATTTTGACAATGAAACTGCCCTTCACATTGAGTAGGACATTGGAGAACTCATAGTGTTCTTCTTTTATAATTACACAGTGAGACTATTAATAATTTCGTCCATTATGCCCTTTTTATATCGGTAATCATGTGTATCTTTCAGACTAATTATTTAATGCTACCAATTCAGCGATAGAATGGAGCAAGTCAGCATCGGATTTCAAAAGTTATTCATATGTTGCTACACTTCTTTCAAGGAATGGAAGCAGTGCAATATGACGACTTTCAAGCTATTCATCAAAATCTTAGTTTCATGATTATTTCATCACGATGGTGCAGTGACTCAAAACTTCAATGTTTTATCCATACAAGGCTGTTAGGTCAATTCTAAGGGAATCCTATCATCATGGTGCATCAAAACTCAGATTGAGTTTCTTATCCTTGGTGCGATTTAGTTTGTAGAACTTTAATCTACCGTCTTACCGTCATTTTTTTTTATGTCATCCGTACTTAACAAGATGTATACCACTTTGGTGCGATGGGTTGTCCATCGTCTCTCCCTTAACCAACAGTATTATAGACCGAGTACAACATGACTAACCCTTTGACTTTCAAAATAATTAAAAAATATTCAAACTCATGCTATAAAATTTTATACCTTTTTCAATTTAAAGAAAGCTTTGTATAGCATGTCATATTCAACAATAGTTGTATATGCCTTAGGTTCCTGTAATTGTTAAATGATTGAATATTATTGTATTCTAAATCATTAAAAAAGTATTTTAGAAAATACATACCTGATTGATTTGATATAATACCTTGATTTCATAACGCGATCACAAAACATGAGTTAAGGAAAACTAAAACTCAATCTTAATTGGCTAGAAAACTTTGCGGATAACGTGTTATAAAAATTAAGCTCATAAGAATATAACATAAAGGAAGAGCAGCAGGAATAGATAGAAGAAGAGAAATTTTCTTCGAATTCAAGTATAGTAAGTCTTATCTTAGATATTATACAATAGTGAAAAGGAATAACCCTATATAGGAGTGAGAAAAACCTCACCAAAGTCACAACCATATTAAGTATCATTAATAAATAGATACATTCTTGTTCAAAAAGGTTCATGAAACCTAGTGAATATGGATGGTTGTTCATGTACCAACTGTATGGACTATCCACTCATTCAATGGATTTATAATATAAATTACAATTTTTTGCAATGATGAAAAATTACGTTTTAAAATGTTGATCAAAGTTCTTATAATTTGACTCTAAAAAATAAAACCATGACAAATAGAAGTGAACAAAATCAAACTCTCACCACAATATGAAATTTCAGATAATCAATCAACTGGTTATTAAAATTTCCGTGACAAGAAATAGCTTAATGGTTAAGGTTGTATAAAACACATATGAAGAACCATTGCAGGTTCCGATTTGATTCTTGACTTTCTCATTTGTACGTTATTTTCCAATTTTCGAAAACAACGTGTAAATGGGGCGTTCACACAAATTGAAAATGACATTCATGAATCAATTCAGGATCACATGCAAGAAATGCGACCACCCTCCATTGCACTTTTGTTTATTAGAATGTACAATTAATTATATACCAACTCATTTTTCAAAAAGATAGAATATATTACTACTATATATATATAATATCTGTTGAAAGTTAACAAATAGACGAACATCTTATTCTTTATTTATTTTTGATTATGATATATATTAAATGTAAGGAAAGAAAAAAAGATGAACAAATATGAAGAGTATTTAATAAGTATGCCATACCTAATAAAGTAGTGGTGAGACACGTTGGTTACCAAGACATAACGTACACCTCAAGTTAAATATATTCACATGAATATAAAATATTTTCATCAAATATTAAGTTAAATATTTCTATTTATAAGCTTAAAGGCTAAACTCAAACTTAATATCAAGAAAATATTTATATAGATCGTTAACTTTCAATCTGAACACAATACAAAATATTTACAAATGTTTACAAGATCACATTTGAAACAATATATTTAAACATTAAAACTATAAAGTAATTTAAAAGATCTTAAAAAATTAGATGACATATACATGCACTATGTCGATTCGATTTGAGTTCCCTTTGACCTTTTTTTAATACCAAAAGAAATCAAGAGTGACATTTATTTTAACACCCAAATCAAAGTATTAATTCGACTTTTTATTCAATTTGACTTGAATATTCTTGATACTTTTTGATTATAATCTATCCTATATATATAATATAGTATATTATATATATGTTATGTTTTAGTAATAAAAAGTGAGATAGGTTTAAAAAAGTTCCGTCAACAGATTGGAAACTTTAAAAATAAATTTTACCTACATATGATTTCTCAAAAATATTAAAATTCTATGATCAACTGCTAACTTAGTGACCGAATAAAGTGAAAAGTTCTAACAAACTATACTATATAAAGCATGATAAAAAAAATTAAAAAAAGTAATAACTATCGTTAATTAAATAATACAACGATTGAAATATTAGAAATATCAAATATAACCAAAAAATACAAAATAAAGAAAAATTTACAAAATAACGTTAAACTAAAACTCAAACATTCTCACAGATTAAAAATATTATTTAAATTAAAAGATAAAAAATAAAAATATCATATAGTATGAACATGAAGAAGTATAAAATATGTTAGGCCTTCAAATTCTCGAATTTGGTAAGCAACACCCAACAATTTTCATATTGAGCGAATCATACATTAAACATAACTAACACGTCTTTATTGTTGTGAAGTTAATAAGTCTACGTACCTGTAATGATTTGGTTAGTTTTTTTTAAAAAAAAAAATCATGAGGTACCCTTTTATTCTTTCCGATATTTACATTGAGTCATTTTTTAATGACTTTTGAAATTGGTTTAGATTTTTGAGGTAAAAGTTGTTAATTATGAAAAAATTGGAAATTTGAAAGGCTAAAGTTGTTTTAAAAATGGGTTTTCGATGTCTTCTGGAGTTTTGAGTGTTGGAAAAAAAATCGGTCGATCTCCTAAATTCTGAAATATGAAATTTGATCCAATAGAGTTTTCAATATCAGATTCGGAGTATTTTTGAGGATTTGAGGTCAATTATTGAGATTTTAGACTTTTAGTTTGACTTTGGTCGGGGTTAGAATGCTCGAATTGAATTTCCGACAATTTCATTGGATTCAGGAGATAACTTTAGGGCTAGATGAGATTTTAGCTGAATTTTTAGAGATCCCGGGCTTGATTTAGCCTTTTAAGCGTTCTGATTAGTTTCTTGTGACTTACACAGAACTCAGGCCAAGGAAACCTCAAATTCGTATTTCTATTGTGTTATTGTGTCCGAAACATTGAGTATAGTCAAATTGCATATATGATTTGTATGTACAAGATTCCGAATGAAGTTCTAGGATCTTTTTAGAAACATTTTATGCCTTGTGCGATTCTGGTGTTCAGTTCAAGTGCAGTATTAAATTGTTCATCATGGGCCCACCCAAACAATCGCGATGACTTGTGTGTGTTGTGAATCGTGATCGTATGGACAACCCTGAATATCACTTAGCTCTGTGTGAACTGGTCATCGCGATTACACGTGTCAAGTCGCAATAGCAATGACCAAACCTTAATGAGTTGACTCATTTAACTCATCGTGATTGCAAAGCCTTAGTCATCACGATTGTGATGAGCATTTTATGCTTGGGTAAAATCAGTTTATAATTTCAATCCTGTTTTACCTTTTTTGAGTTTTGAAACTTTGGTGTGACGATTTGAATTCGTTTTTTAGAAGAATATTTGGGTAACGATTTTTAATCTTAAATCTTAATTTACCCATTATTATTAGTGAAATTAAGTGTTCACATTAAGGTTTTTGAAAAAATAAGTTGGGGTTTCTTCAAGAACCCAAGAAGTTGATAAAAATGGTGATTTTGAGCTAGACTCCAAATCCTTTTTCGAAATGATTTTCATTAATGAGTTTCAAATGTCTAATCAAACCTTATTGTTGGTATTAGGTTCTTTAGTTGATTTGACCCATTTCTTCAAACGGTATTAGTTGTGTGACTTTGGACGTTGTTCGAAAAGGGAAAACTCAAGTCTTGGATTAACTATTGATTGAATTAAGGCCAGTAACTTTCTAAACTTTGTAAAACTTGTAAAATCTTGAATTTTCTTTCATTGCGTGTGTTGGGAGCAATTAGAATGAGGTGAAAGTCTAATGATTCCACTTAATTGTTTATAATGGATAAAAAAATGCAACGTGTTGATCATAATATCTTATGAATTGCCATGTTGTGAACTCTAATAGGTTAATTGATGAATGTTTTGATGGCATTATTGTATATTTGAATGGCTTGAGTTCTTGTCTCTTGTGGTATGCAATTGCTTATTTGCATTGATTTTTATGTATCATGATGAGTCATGTGATGGTTGTTGATGTAATTTATTAATGTCAAGGTCATTTTTGAAAAATGATATTGACGTCGAGGTCAACTTCAGTCAGTGTTATTGATGTCGTGGTCATTACCAGTGAGCTCTTGAACTATAGGCGGCTCCTATGAGTTTCGATTGATATTGTGCATGATGAACCTTTAAATTTGTGTTCAATGTACTTGATTATTGTGCGCTGATGAACTTGATACTCGTTATTGATATACTTGAAACTTGTGATTTTCATACTTAATACTTGATGATTGTTGAACTATGACTATTGAATTACGATTATGAGAACTTGTGAACTGTGTATAGTAAATTATTCGGTTGGGTTGCTTTCTATGTAGGTTGTAGTGGGATGAAAGGAGCACTCGTATTCTAGCCAGTTTTGCTTTATTTATTAGGTTATTGAGTACCGTTTGGTTGATACTCACACATTTCTCTCCACTTGTATAATTTCCAAATATCGTGTGATTGCCCTTCTTCTCCATCTATACCCGAGGCTCTCGGAGGACTTTGAGAGGTAGTTGTTTGTCATTCCGGCGGACCCTCTTATTCCTTGATTTATATTTTATGCTATTCGAGTAACAAAGATATTGAGACATGTATTATCTTTCTATCCTATTTTAAAACATTAGTGGCTTGTACACATAACAATCAGGTTCGGCGTTATATTAGAATGACTAAGATTTCCACTCTTATGTTATTATCGTTTCACATCTACAACAACACAATAGCATTTCATCAACCACCAATTTAATTTCGACACTCAGAACAATTCACACTACAATATAACATTATCAACATGTTGATTTGTTATTGATCCACTTTCCGTCACTAGGGTTATTAAATTTGATCATTCGACCCCATCACTTTATTTTCATTACTCTCCAACACACACAAAAAGGAGGATTCAAGATTCTACAAGGTTTTAAAGTTCACTTGTCTTTATCAATCAAAAGTTAATATGAGACTTGAGTTTTTCATTTCCAAACAATATCCAAATTAACATGATCTAATCAAACACGTATTAACAATGAGATTCTGAAACTAACAACAACCATATCAATCAATTTGAATAAATGAGTCAAATCGGCTCAACAACTTGATTCTGGGAATAAAGTTTGAATATGAAATTGTTGCATAAATATGTCACCCAATTAAAGCATTTGGACTCCATTGGTAAAATCATTATGAAAAATGAAGTTATATTTCACCCAAAATAACCAATTCTTCGTAAAATTCAAGTTCTTGGAAAACCCCAAGGTTTGAATTTAGATTATCAAATTAAGTATTCAAAATATTGTCATATCAGGAATAAGTAAAAACAAAAGAGAAAGTTATTAAAATTGTTACCCTAGAAATTTTTAAACCCATTTGAAATTTCTAAGGCCGAGATTAAAAACTCAAAAATTAAAAAAATAGGATCAAAACCCTAAAAGTTCTGACAAAAAATATTTCAAGTCTCGCTTTCACGAACTGGGTTCGATTATGAGATCATCATGATCGCCAACCCTAAAGCAAACCCCCAACAGGTAACCAGCCTTGCTTTCGTGAGTCAGCCTTCGATAACGTGAAAGTCATGAAAACGAGCGTTAGACCTTCTGACTATTCGTGAACACGAGGACCACAAATACCAACAAACATCAACAAAAAAAAATATTTCTGAATGGAGCCTCACGATTTGTTCGGAACTACTTGCCCATAAACTTAATATATTACTTGACTAAACTCGACGTTCTGGATTCAATAAAGCCATCACAATACATATCTGAGGTCTCTTTGACCTGAAATCAGTAAAATTTGCAATGAACAAACAGAATGCCTAAAATGATCAAATCAAGCTTGGGATCAATCGAGACCCCCCCTACACCAAAAATCATCTCCTGAATACAATGAAATTTTTGGAACTTCGATCAGAGCATCCGATCTTGAATGCTGGTCAAAGTCAATTTAAAGACTAAAATCTCGATAATTTTTAATTTAGAACCTTTAATCCACGAAATGACTCTGAATTTGAAACTGATGACTCTCTCTTAGACTAAACTCCACATTTTAGAACTTATGGAATTGACAAAATTCCATTCTCAGACTCAAAGATTCAAAAGACACCGAAAATCACTTTTTAACAACTTTAGCCTTTCGAAACTCTAAAAAGTTTCAAACTTCACAACGTTTTATTCAAAAATCAAAATCAATTTGCAAACCAACCCGAATGACTCAGAACAACTATCGGTTTGAGTAAAATGATAATTTTATGAAAATTTCCAATAATAACCTTTCGGGTCATTGCACGTCTTTTCATACTCTGAGCCTACAGCCTAGACGCGGCCAACACTCGAGAACCATTGCTGGCCCCGGAGAACCATAGCTCATCTCTCAACGGAAGACTTACTCAACAATAACTAAACTCAAAACAAAACTTTTCTCAATGTATTTAATTAAAATAAATAACTCATAATGCATTAGAACAATGCACCGACAAGAGAAAGGTAACTCAAGTCTTGAACATCAACAATAGAAATGAAAAGGACTCCCTAACTACTACTTTTTATAAAACCTATAAAATAAGACGATGGACACTACAACAAAAAAAACTTTTAGCGGCAATAAATAGACACATTAATAAAGAGTAATAAAGTTTTTGCCGGTATTATTTAAGTGTCATTAGATTCAATGGCACTAAAGGCTTTAGGACATATACAAAGAGTGATAATTACAGCTAAATATACATATCTAGTAGCAATTAAACTATTTCCTCAAATTATTTGCTGCTAAAGATCATTTTAAAGTAGTGAGAAGTCGGAACAAGACCCACGACATTCTAACAAAATAAAAAAATATAAATGGAATTCTTCAGAAGTAATGAGGTTCATCAAAGCTAACTCGAACTGCAAGTGATATCAACTAAGTGTCTGTTGGTGAACCTAGTTACCAGTGTCTGCATCATTAAAGATGCATGCCAAATGATGTCAGTATATGAAATATACAAGCATGCAAGGGGAACTCTAAAGCACAGACTTAAGCCTGAACTTGATAAATGGAAGAACATACTCACCTCATCTCAACTCAACTCAAGGATACTCAACTCAATACAATATAAAAACGACAATAAAAATGCAGTTTATAAAAAATTTATAAATGTAGATAAAAACTCAATGTATTTAAAAATCAATAATAACTTTTATTTGAGAGATTCTCTAAGCAACAACCATCACCATGAGCTTTGTGATAATACAACGTCTCACCCACTCTAACAGAACTATCATATACCTTGTTGGAGTATAAGACATCCTCAACTAAGTGGATCCACTAAGTTATGCTTAAATGCAATAAGAAATCGTCTAAAAAGTATGACCCTATTTCTATACACGTTGGCTACATTGTTTATGAAGACTTTGAGTTGTTGGAACTCATCCCAATATCGGTGCTTAATACTAATCCTAATAATATAACTCAGCTCATACGTTAAAAAATATTTCTTCATCCTCAAACTTTGAGATTATTATTCAAAAAGTTCTCTTAAAAGAGATTATACTCAAAACTCTTCTTAAACTCATTTGGAAATTGATGTTCCTTTCATTTTAAGTATAAATATTTATTCTTGGAATACTTAGTTCTCATATATTTATTTTTAAAAAATGAAACTCAACTCTTCTAATCCTCATACTCAAGTACTCGAATCTTAAAATAAGTTTTAAAAGTTTGCAAAAGACTTCTCAAATGAGTCAAGAACATCCTCAAACTCTACTCTTAACTCGATCTTGAATTTGTGTTATAAAATTTAATAGTTATGACAGGCTGAACTCAAACAGACATATCTCCCTCATCTGAACTAAGATTTAAGAAAAATTGATGGCGTTATAAAGAGGATTTAGAGATCTTTCATTTGATATTTAATGGGTCAGCTAACTCATCTTGTACGAAAAGTTACGACAGTTTGAAGTTGACCCAAAAATCATAATTTAAGGCTAACTCGCAAAATTTTCAATTTAGCTCTTTCCAAATTGGTTATTGCTAAAATTAGCTCTTTCTAAGACCAAGGTATTACACTTCTACTAGAAAAAAATATATATAACTAAGAAGGGTCGTCTCAACAAGTTTAGGCCTAAAATCAAACTTCATCGAGAGGCCTTTTTTTTTTTAGAGTTGTCACATTTAAATTGACTAATTATAACATACTCAATATAATTCTACAAAAGAAGTCTCGAGAAAGTAGGAAGTACACAGACCTTGTAAAGTAAGAACGTAATTTTTTTTAAAAAAAAAGCTTAAAATAATGATAGTGAAATACGTGTATTGAACTTATAAGTTAATATAATGATATTAAAATAGTATTGAGTTGTTATAGTACTTGAAACATAAATATACCAAAAATAAATTTGATCATTTTATAAATATACAACAATAGATTTTGCATAATGCAAAAGATTTAACCGTTTGATAAGCTTTAGAATATTTAATAAGAGAGAATAAAAATAAAAATGGTAACAAAAAGATAAATGTAAAAATAATAATGTGAATTCATGATAATCATTAGTATATGAATAAGTTAACAAAATAGTTAGTAATATAAGAAGTTAAAGGAGGCAACAATTAACTAAACACTATACTATTTCTCAATTATTACAATGACCACTACATTAAATAAAGTAAATGATCATTAACTAATTATTATATTTTCGATTCAAAAAATTCTTTTCAAATTTAGCAATACATCATATATATTTCATCCATTTCATATTAATTGAACTTTTGAGATGTTTCACAACCTTTAAACATAGTAGATTAAAATATAAGTTGAACATAAAATCAAATAATTATTTGGAAAATAAAAAATGCCTCAAAAATTCAATTAAAATATGGAGGGAGTATAAAATTGGGGCCTAAAAACTTTGAGGCCAAAATAATTGCTTTAATGACCTTAACTAAGCAAACATAATTACTATTTTTACATAATATAGTAATATGCTATCATAAACTATAGTCGCATTAAATTACATAACTATAATTAGTCTACAGACATACGTATAGACCTGGGTATAAACACGTAAATTTCCTTCATCAGTTTCAAAGGGAAAATGAACAAATAATTGGCTTCACCAAATTCAAATGAAAATGGAAAATAAGTATATATATATATATGGAAGAAATTAGAGCACAATTTTTGAGTCAATACGCGTCGTCTTTGGAAACTTCAGTGGGTCCCTTCATATTTAACGTCATTTCAATTTAGGGTATGATTTGTAGAAAATAGGTCTTTTTCTTTTGGAATTATTGATAAGGTCTGAATTTTGCTAAATAGAGAAGACAGTCCTCTTAAGCAAAGCTAATTTTGCAAAAAAAGGTTTTGAACACCATAATATCCTCATATTTTTCATTTTAGGACCAAAAATTAATATGTTGAAATCCTAGTTGCAAAAAAATTGAACTAAAATTAATAACTCAAAGTAAAAAGAAGTTACTGATTTATCACTAATAGATTCGCTCGGTTTCTATTTTTATTTATATGTTATTATTTTATATTTCATATATATTAAGAAATTAAATAAGTTTATTATTTTATCGTTATTTTATATTTACAGTTTGAGCCTTTTTTAATCGATTAAATCGATAATTTAATAGTAAATTATATTTATATCATTAATTAAATAAAATCATTAACTTAAAATTTAATTTCATACTTGTATTTTTAATGCTCTCAAACTCTCGATAATTCTACAAGGTGTCAATATTTACTTTGAGCAAATATGCAATCTTTTAACTCATATGCATGATTTTTTTTATTTGTAAATACTTTGTTTCTAAGTAATTTTCAGTGTATTTAAATAATTAAATTGATAATGAAACCAATAACGATCAACAACCAATAAATTGATATCTCAATGATTTTATAACGATCTGACATATTGACAAACTCATAATCTATAGTCCAATAAAACAAACTAATAAATTTAAAAATAAAAATAAACCAACGTTGCACAACCCTTATTTAAAAACAACTTTCTAATTATATATAAAAATAGGAGTACCAAAAAACTGAACCAACGACAATCGCATAACTTATATATATATATATCATACTATATATATTAGATATATATATATATATATATATATATATATAAATAATTATATATATATTATATATACTGAGTATTTGGTAAATAGATAGCTCATTAAGACCATAATAGTTACTACTTTTATTTGTAGATAAATGTTATATAAATCTCAATACCTTAAAAGTTACCGTCTTTACTTTTATAGCCTTCGATTCATACTTTGCAGTGACTAAGTTCACAACATCACATTATAAAAAACATCAAAACGTAAAATAAGAATCTTATTTTTCTTAAATTTTCTTTGTATTATATTTGTATAGTTCATTTCATATTAGTTACTATTGTTTTTTATTTAATGAATGTTTGTAAAGTTACATTATTGTCTAATAATCATATATTTATTTTATAATCATTTTTTATTGATCAAATTAAAATCAAACCGCGACGAACCAAAATAATAAACAAAAAATCAATAAAATATATCTTAGATATTAATTTAACATATTTAAAAATGAATAAACTGAATCAATAATCAAATCGACAACCCTTATAAAAAAAAAAAAATAACAAGTCCATTTATTTTTGTATTTGAACCGCCCATTTTCATCATCCCAAGAGAACGCAGAAGGGGGGTGGAGGACAGAAAAAAAGCGCAGGGGGTAGGCGGCAGATACATGGGTATCCCTGGTTATATCAATATATAAATAAGAGCTTTGGTAAAGGAAGCAGCGTACAGAAAGCTCTTGGGTTTTGCTCATTCACCGATATTCCAATTTTGACCTTCTCCTTTTTTTTCCCTTCAATTCAATTTATTCATTAGAACCAAACAAAAACAATACTGATCTTCGCCGGCGTGATTCCGGCCCCGGCAACGGTCCCGGCAGAGAAGATATTTTGTTGTGAAATCAGCTTTCTCCATATGACTGAAACTACGATGATTCAAACCCTACGTTATTACTTCTCTGAACATCCTTCAATCGTCGGATTCCGATGGACTGATAGCCAATCATGGGGCAACACGTGGGTTTTCCTGTTCATTTCGATATCGGCCTACATTATTTTATCAGTTTTCCTCCATCTCTTCCTCCTCCTGGTGTTCCGTCACCGTCGTCCTCTTCCTCTGGGTCCGATCCCTGCTGTTCACTCTCTTTCCATGGCGTTAATCTCGTTTACTATATTCGCCGGAATCCTCCTCTCCGCTGCGGCAGAGATCCGTGATACCCGTTGGTTCTGGCGGAGGTACAAAACGACAGCGTTTCAATGGCTGCTGTGTTTCCCTATCGGTACTCGTCCATCGGGTCGGGTTTTTTTCTGGTCCTACATTTTCTACCTCTCTCGATTCGTTCACAGTTTGCGTACGTTTTTCACCATCCTCCGTCGTCGTAAACTGTCGTTTTATCAGCTATTCAATCACTCCATTTTAATATTCATGTCGTTTTTATGGCTTGAATTCTCACAATCATTTCAAGTACTTGGTATAATATTAACGACATCAATTTACTCAGTGGTTTATGGTTACAGATTTTGGACTGCTGTTGGATTACCGAGTAAGTGTTTTCATTTTGTGAATCACTGTCAAATTGTGTTGTTGAGTTGTAATGTAATTTGTCATATTGGAGTACTTTTGCTTCATTTGTTAAGAGGGGGATGTAATGGAATTGGTGCTTGGATTCTCAATTCAGTACTCAATGCTGCTATTCTCTTCTTCTTCCTTAATTACTATGTCAAATTGCATTTGGAGAAGAAGAGAAAAATTGGAGCGGATAAACAAAAGGATAATTGAGCTCTAGTACTAATGCTAATAATATATATGTATATTTCTTAACATTTTTGTAAATTAATTTGTGTATTTCTCTTGAGGTGGATACATGTTTATTTAGTATAATATATAATATATATTAATTTTGATAATTATTACAACTCATCAACTATTTCAATTTTCTGATATTGTTCCAAGGATTAAATGAACTTCATTTATATTTCTATGATCTATGGGCTGTTCTATTTAAACGGATAAGGTGGAGGAACATATTTAATCATAATTTATCGATTTTTTTATGGTGTTGTCGGTAGATGAGTTTTTCATTTGTTTAAATCATATGGTACTAAAGTAGTTGATGTTTATGACACAGTTTTATGTTATACAACTTAAAGAATGAAGAGCCAATAATGGAATTGACTATAAAATATAGTAATTCATGATGACTCAAGAAAAAAAAAGGAGCTTGACTTTGTCATTTTTTTTGGTTTGTCTTTTGAAGTTTCAAATAAATTTGAATTGCGATTTACAAGATCTATTCAAAAGTGACGCTTCTAATATAATTTTCTTCATATTTAGAACTGAAACTCAAAAGTGATAAATGGATAAAACGCTCCCACTTGTATATCATAATCCATATCGGTAATTTGGTCAACTTGCTAGTTGCTTAGTCATTTAATTGGTGCTCACCAAGAATATTGACCTAAATAACATGGGGTATGACTTTCTACATTGTTACTCAAAGAATACGTGGCTGGATTTTGTTCTAAAGGACAAATTATAGGTAGATTGTTTGGGCCAAACGTGTTCTTTTTTTTAATAATAGTAAATAATTATTTTTTAAAATTAAGATATTTGATCGAGCTTCTTGAAAAAAATAGAAAAAAGGATCTGAAAAATATTTTAATTTTAGTTAAAATTTTATATATTTAAAATATACTATTAAATAATGCAAAGAATAAACTTTTTTTTATAAAATTTAATTTTGTGTCAGTCATTTTGATCTAAATTTTTTAAATATATTAGAGGTCTTTTTCGAAAAAAAAAAAAAATATATCAAGCTTTTTGAAACTATGTCACGACCCAAATCGGAGACGGACTGGAACCCACATTTACCCCCAATGTGAGCGAACCAACCAATTAAACCTTATCATTTTCAATTTATATCAACATAAAGTAATGCGAAGCCTTAATCATTAATAAAAACAATTCAATACTATTATTAGTATCCCAAATTGGAAGTCATCATCACAAGAACCATCTATCTCAAAGTACTTTAAAACTAGGAATGTCTAAGAAACAAAATAACTAAAAAGATAGTCCATGCCGGAAGTTCAAGGCATCAAGCTGAAGAAGACGAGAACAAGAAAGACCAGTCCAAGCTAGGAGCATTAGCTCACCCTTGGAATTTTCCGATGGAAGTGAGACTGGCTAGTAGTAGATCTACTGTTGAGTTGAAGTGGACGGACGTTTGCTGGGGGGGCATTACACAAATAACAAGCGGAGAGGAAAAACATGAAGATAGGGGTCAGTACAAACCACACGTAATGATGTAAGATATCAGCGCCAACTCAAAATAGGGGAACAGATATATCAATAATAATGTAAAATCAACTACAATACCAAAATTGCCAATAACAACATGAATTCATCAATTTTTAAACAAACATTCCAACCGAGTTCACACGTGAGGAACTCAATCAAGCCTCAATACATACTCATTTAGGGAATTAAGTCATTAGATTGATATATTTCTATCTTTCAATATCATTATCTTCTCCCTTGTGTCGGTCGTGGGACAATCGATTCTCTATTCTCTGGGTGCCGGACGTGGCACTCCGGACCGCATTCTATCCTGGTAAGGAAGTGGCACCCGATCCTTTTCTATCATGGGTGTAGGAACGTTGACACTCCGATATATATTCATCCTGGTACCGGAACGTTGGCCCCGATCCATATCTATCCTGGTGTCGGAAAGTGAACCACTCCGATCCTCATATTCATTCTATCCTCGGTACCGGAAGTGGCAACCCGATCCCTAATTAATCAAGCCGTTCTTTTACAACTAAGGAATCTCATTATTATATAATTTATCAGCCTTCTTTCATCTAAGGAATCATCATTCTCATTAATAATAGATCAAGCGAAATTAGGTTCTTTCAAGATTTGGGTTCAATAGCTTCCATCATGCTTGTTAATTCATCGCCAATTTCGTAATAATCATCATGCAAGCAGACAACTTAAGCACATGAAGGGTTTACAATACTATCAACACATAATATTCACTATTAAGAGTTTCACTACGAATAATCGTAACATAAACCATAACATCCCTCCACCGAAATAATTGACTCATCAACAAAGCATCTGCTCAAAATCATTGCTATCCTCTTCTTCTTCTCTCTAACTATTCGTTTTCCTCTCTTTAGGTTTTATTTTCTTTTGTTTTGTTTTATTATCAAACCTTCCTTCTTTTACCCTCCCCATAATTAAAAGTATAATTAAGTGTAAAGGAAGGACAAAAACCCACTAATTACTTAAGTTACCTCTTGTAACACCCCAAGTAATTAGGGGAACCTATTAATATTACCTCAATCTTTATAAGAAGGAAGCATAGTCCCAAAACGACCCCATAAAAAGTGTAGAGAAATCTATTTTGCCTGGGACGGCAACCTGGCGGGCAGTCGTGCCTGCGCGGTCCGTCACACAGGTCGTCGACAGCTCCTCGAAATCACGTAGCCTGTGAAGCCCGTCAAGCTGTGTGGACGCGTCCGTCCTTTCCTCCGTCATGACGGTCAAGAAAACTCGTTTTATTTTGATTCCAAATTCTCAAAAGTGAAGTGTTTGCAACGAAAAACTCACGGACGGTTCGTTTCGTGGATTGGACGGAACGGCCTTTGAGGTCCGTCACAATTTACAAGCGAGTCGATTCAGTCCCAATTTCAAAATTTCTAAGTGTTCATGGGACACCCCTCCTGACGGGCAGTCCGTAGATGATATGACGGTTCGTCGTTAATCCGTCGTCCCAGCCCAGTTTTTCCAGAAATAAAATCTGTTGCTCAAAACGACTAACAGGTCGTTACAAATAGATACAATTTACCACGTTCGTCCAACCCGAAGATCAAAAGAAGAAAACAATGCGGGAAAAGGGAGTAGTACCTGAATCGTGAAACAGATGTGGGTATTTTTCTTGTATATCGCCTCCTTTTCCCAAGAGCTCTCAACCGGTCGCTTCTTCCATTGAACTTTGATGGATGCAATCTTCTTCGATCTCAACTTGCGAAATTCTCTATCTAATATAGCAACTGGTTCTTCATAAGTCAAGTTCTCATCCAACAAACACATGAGTCCAACGGATAATGTAGATTCCATCCCAGGTATCTTTTCAAACATGGCACATGAAATACCGGATGCACTCGGACAGGCCCTGGGGGCAAGGCTAATTCCTAAGCCACCTCCCCATTCGCTTAAGTACCTCAAATGGTCCAATATATCTTGAGGGACTTAGCTTACCTCTTTTGCCAAACCGCCCATCAACCCCTTTAGGGGTGGAACCTCAACAAGACTTGTTCACTTCCAGAATCCAAAAGTCTCTAACCTTACGGTTCTGCAATATCTTTTGTCACTTTGCGCCGCTAGAAGCTTTTCTTGAATCCCTCTTCACCTTTTCTAACGAATCCCTCAAGAGATCCGGTACCCCACCCAAGTCTACCTCGAATGCATCAAACCAACCAATGGGAGATCTACACCTCCTCCCATACAAGGCCAATGGAGCCATATCAATACTGGGGGATAAGCTATTATTGTTAGAAAACTATGCCAAAGGTAAGAAGAAGCTATTTCCCCAAGGCCCCCACCACACTCTATCACGCATGCGCGAAGCAATCCTCCAACACTTGAATCGTTCGCTCAGGACGACCATCGGTCTGAGGAAGGATGAACGAGGAACGGGGCGGTACTAAGTCCAAACCTAGTTACCCAATTCTGCATGCAATGTTTTCCAAAACTAGAAGTAAACGTGCGTGACCTCTATCTGGGTATAATGGATAGTGGAAACCCATGCAATCGAACTATTTTGAGATGTAGATTTTGGCTAACTTATCTGCTTGTGAGTCACCTTGACCGGAATGAAATGAGCAGACCTGAGTCAAATGGTCACCAATTACCCAAAATTGAATCAAACTTCCCCAGTGTCTTTGGAAGACCCCACACAAGTCCATTGCAATTCTCTCCCACTCCATGCCGGACTGGGCATTCTTTGAGTGTTCCTCCGGGCCTTTTGTTGGTCATATTTCACACTGTTGACAGTGGACACGTGCATAAGTCAACAATATTGAGCTTCATTCTACTCCACCAAAAGTGTTGTTTTAGGTAGCGATGATACATAGTGGGTACACCCGGATGTATAGAATACCTTGAAATATAGCTTCTGCCAGAATAGTGTGATCACATCATCAATGCGGGGTACACATACCCTTACCTTAATCCTCAACACAGCCTTTCCCGTCGATGTTGCTTCCTTCTTAGCCTCTCCTCGCAACACTTATCTCGGAGTCGCCTAGTTTCTCATCATCAAATGTTTTCCTTAATTTGTCAAGGGAAAGAAGTCTTTGACTCCACACTAGCCACAAATCCTCCCTTCTCATTATTCCAACTC
Source organism: Solanum habrochaites (assembly GCA_027704765.1). Taxonomy (NCBI): domain Eukaryota; kingdom Viridiplantae; phylum Streptophyta; class Magnoliopsida; order Solanales; family Solanaceae; genus Solanum; species Solanum habrochaites. The sequence goes on from JAKWJA010002491.1 coordinate 10,885,921, forward strand.
ATCAAAGTCGTTATTCCAGCGTCTTGAACCTCTTAGCCAATGGGCGTCTAGAGGCTTGCAAAGAGCTAGACTTCCATCTTCACCCCCTTTATACGCAAGGAATCTGCCACAACATCGCCTTCCCGGATGATACAAATAGTGAGGTCGTAGTACCTTCAGTAGTTCCACCATCCCCTTTGCATCAAAGTTCATACTTTATGAGTAGTAAAGGGCCATATGAGGCTACGATGATCCGTGTAGACCTCACAACTTAACCCCATAGAAATAGCTTGTTAGTGTCTCCATTGCTTCAATGGCAAAACACACCGCGGCCAATTCCAAGTCCATGAGGTTGGATAGTTTACGTCACTGCACTTTTAATTGTCTTGAGGCATAAAAGCAATAACGTTCTTCTCTTGCATTAGCACTGCACCCAAACTCCGAATAGGAGGCATCACAATACACAATTGAAGTTCTACCCTCTACCGGAAAGGTTGAGGATAGGGTGCGGTAGGGGTGTCAACAAAATCTTAAGCTTCTGAAAGCTTTTTTTAATCACATTTTCATCTGGCCATACAAAAGGAAAATTCGCTTAGTCAAGAGTTGTCAATGGGAAGGGCAATTAGAAGAGAATCCTTTGAACAAAGACTGGCGGTAGTGCTAGAATAACCCAACAAAACTCCGTATTTGAGACACATTAGTGGGTCGTACCCCAATCTTCACTGTATCAATCTTAGAAGGATCTACCATCACCCCATCATCGAAACCACATGCCCCAAGAAGACACTGAATAGCCAAACTCACACTTTTAGAGAACTTGGCGTGTAAGAATTTTTCTCACTCAACATTTCCAACACAACATCAAAGGATCATCCATGTTCCTTATTACTTTAGAACTTACCAGTATATCATCTATAAATACGCGAATCACAAGAGGTCCAAATACGGCTTAAAATATTCCGTTCATCAAGCTCATGAACGCAGCAGGGGCGTCGTAAGACCAAAAGAACACCAAAATTCGTAAGTCTACCTCGTTCGAAAGCAGTCTTGGCACATCCGTTGCGTTATTTTCCATTGAGATAACGGGGATCTCAAGTCCCAATCTTAGAGCAAGACACAAGCCACTGTAATTGATCGAATAAGTAATCAATGCGAGGAAGAGGATAATTTTTTAATAGTTACCTTGTTCAATGTCGGTATTGGTTATAGTCATGGCACATCCGAAAACTCCCATCCTTCTTCTTCAAAACAAAACCAGGCACCCAAGGAGATTGCCTTGGTCAATGAAGCCTGCCCTCAAAAACCTCTTTTGAAGTTGAGCCTTTAACTCTCTTAAACTCCGAGGGAGAAATTCTATTACGGGGGTATAGAATGGGGAGTGTGCCCGGTTCAAGATCGTACAGAAGTCAAATATCCCTATCTGGGGCATACAGGGAAGATCTGCAGGGAACACCTCCAAAAACCGCGGGACTACCGAAAACCCGACTCAATCGAAGGTACTTGGGTAGGTCATCCTTGAGGATGGGCCCAGAAAGCTAAACACCCTTTATAACCATTTTCTTAGCCGAAGAAATGAGTGCACGCACGGATTGAAGTTGTAGGCCCCCTCCCACACTAACGGATCTGTCCCCGGCTTGGCCAATGTAACAGTTAGCATACAATCCAAGATCGCAAACTTTGGAAGAAAGCCAAGTCATACCCCAGAATACATCAAAGTCCACCCATTTCTAAAATAACAAATCTACATAAGTGTTGCTCCCACAAGTGAACAAACAAAGACCTATGACCTGTTCAACTACCACAGACTCACCCACGGTTTTTGTGTAGAAAGAAACGAATAGGCATGTCAAAGTAATTCAAATGCAATTTTTAGACCATTAGCAAATGATGAAATACTTGAAAAACGTGGACCAGGGTCAAATAATACAGATGCAATGCAATCACAAACCCAAAGATTACCTGTATAACAGCATCAGACGCCTCCGCTTCAGATTCTCCCAGGGAAGCGTACAATGGGCCCTATCGTGGTCTGTCCATTGCCCTACCATGGTGCGTAGTGTTGGCTCCATTTTGCCCATCCACCGTGCCGTGGTGATGGACCACCATTACTCGACCACCAGTCCCTCCACGAAAGCGGCCTTACCATGACAACCTCTACCTCTAGCAGTGGGGGTTCGCAACTCTGGTTGGACATACTCTTGAGTGTCCAACCTCCCCCATCCATAACACCTCGGGGGGTCATGATAGGTCTCTCGGAGTAGTTTTGGACCGTTCTGAGGGGTACCCCAACTACAGTCTGTTAGTGAAACGATGAAATTATGGGTCGACTGGAGTAACCTCCGGAGCTCTGTCTCTAGAGTGGAGAACCCATTAAAACTCGCCCTCCCCTTCGAAACATTTTCGATTGTCGATGTCGTGGTGAAAAGGCGTCTGGCTGCACTCCTTCCAACCTTATCACAAAGTCTACCCTCTTGGAAGGATGTTGCCCGTAGCGATACATGGAAGCTGAAATCAGCCAGCTCTGACCTCAACCCCTTCACAAACGCGTGTGTGAATCCATTCTTGCTGGACTGACAAAGGTTGGGTGGCGTATCTGGATAGAGTGCGGAATTTAGCCTAATACGCGGTTTGTTAACGTCATCCTCCCCTTGCTTCGACTCAAGCACTCGTTCCCTTTGCTATCTCTCAAAGTCCTTGGAATATACTTCTCCATAAACAGGGTTGTAGTTAGGGGAGAGAATGCTTCCCAAGTCATAGGTGGTGCATCTGTGGTTGGACACTCAACATTGTGTGACAGCCCACCACGTTTTTGGCGTTTCCCTGAAAACTGATGCTCAGAAATCAACGCCACCACCCAAAAAACGTTCTACTATACCCATCTGTGTTAGAAGCTCATGAAGCCACCAGAAAATCGTAGGCAAAATTGTGTGTGTAACCTCGAAACCTTATAGTTTTAAGATTATTTGATAGCCCAGATTTTATTTGGACGTCCACCAAAGTTGAGGGCTAAGTCCCGAAGTGATTGTTCGATAAATGAGGCAGGGATTTCTAACCGCTTTTCATATGAAGCGTTTTCCCTTGTGTTGTTGGCCGTGGAGGGGATGGTTATGCGATGACTTTGTCCCCATTATATAATTCTAATGATAAAAAATTGATACTAAATGCATGTTGGTTATTGTTTTTTTGATGTGTGAGAAAGGTTTTTCTGTCTTGTTTACTCTTGGTTGACTTTGATTTCACATGGTTTTGTTGTTTGAATTGGGCAATGTTATAAAATTTCATCTTCCTCATATTTGTGTGAACATGTCATTTTGCATTATTCATTAGACATGTTTTTTACAGTGTTATGTGCATTGCTAAAGAATGATACCTTAAAGAGGATGTCCATTTCGAGACGTATCTCCGGCCGCGAGTTGCGTCTAGGTTTCCCTATACTTTCTCATTAGGACCGTCTCTCATACGGCTAGGAAAGGGTGCGGAAGATAAGGACAGGGTGAAGCAATGCAATAAGGAGCGTGAGAATGGAGGCTTAGAGTAGTAGGGAATACAAAGAGTAGGTAAGAGATAAAAGATAGGAGGAGCGCGTGGTTCTACGTATCGAGGTTTCATGTCGTGCGCCGCGACAGATGCATTGCATATGTCCCCCCCATGGGTCCCGGAACTGAGAGCACGGGTGTGTATAGTTAAGAAGACATGCATCACGATATTTTAAGAATTGCATCCATGGCATTGCACCCTTTTATTATTTGATGAGCTTGACATGTGTTTTGCTGATCTTGTTGTGATTGTTTCTCTGTGAGAGCTTGTGACTGTTGAATATTGAGTTTGTTCTTGAAATGTTACACTGAAGAGTGTGGTTATGGGAGTGGGTGTTTTGCGGTAAACTGTTAGCCTGTAGCGTGTCGTTTAGATATGCGGGCCTTAAAGGAGTACCCGTATTTTATGGTTTCACTTAACTTTTGTTTATAGGTTCGCTTGTTGGTCCCCGGTGTTTGGTACTCCCAACCCCTTGCTTCTCATACAAATTTTTTCTAGTTACGAGCCAAATTTTTGTGATACCTTCCATGTCCTTTGTTTCCGAGGCATCTTGTGGAGGATTGTGAGTAGCTGCTTGTAGTCTCATCGCACTTTGTCCTACTCCGTAATATGACACTTTGTTTTTTACTTGAAAGACACTTCATTTTTAGACTTCTATTTTATTTCAATTCCTAATTGTTGTACTTAGAGGCTTTGCACGTTGACAACCTGATTTGGGGGGGATTGGATTAATATAACTTGGCTCATAAGGAATTGTTGTTGGATTGTCATTTAACCGCACTTTGTTGATTTGGGTTTTAGGGCTGACTTTTCTTGGTGGGATAAGAAGAGTGCCATCACACCCATTTTTGGATCGTGCACCAAAAATGGTATCGAGCCCCAGGTTCAAGTCTCACGTGTGTGTATCAGTCGAGTCTAATAAGTATCGATGATCGGTACGAAAGACGTCTGTGACCTATCTTCAAGCGAGTCTATCGTGACTTTTAGGAAATATTCCCCCCCCCCCTTTCCTTCTTGGATCTCTCTTGTGCGTACCTTCTCATTTGATTCTTATCGCTTAAGTTCCATTCGCTCGTCGTTTATGTGATGACCGTGGTAGTTGCTTTTGTCATCATTGGCATTATCATGTATATTTGATGTTAGATAGATCTGGTATTAGGGTTGGAAATGATTTAATCACTTATGAAACGAAGTGTGATCATATTTGAACCGATTGAGTAAGGTTATTATCATTGTAAAATAATAATAATAAAATATTACTTATCTGGTTAAGCAAAAGGAGTGGTTAGACTATTAGAAAGTTAAATGTTTTGAAGAATAATATATATAAATAGGTTAACCTTGAACAATACAATTGATATATTTGTCATATCACATTAATGAGTTTGCTTAGCAAATGATGTTGGCACCAATTCAAGGTCAGAATCCCTTATTTGGTTTCACAGATCGAGTGTATACCAAAGAGGTCATGATACGACTATTACAATATACTGATGGGTACTTGGTTAGAATTAATGGATTGTTTTACTTTTTGATTTTGACCTTGCTTACGAAAGAAACATATAACTTGGGTTAGATACAAACTAATCTGGTATATTTACAGCTATTTGATGGATAAAGTGTGTGACCTATTGGAATGATCTTCTCAATAGATATGATATTTCTGTGGTGGGATGTAATGATTTTCACGATGTGTTACAGTGGTACATGAAAACGCACATTTTGATTGTTAAGTGAAAATATTAACTACTTGGAGGTTATCTACTGGTATACATCCATATGATAAGATTTGGTGTTGAACTCATATTTGGAGAACCCAACTAGCTTGTTGGTACGGGTGGAATGTGTTAAACATATTTATAAGGAGCTTTTAGTAGTGGATCTTTGGTATGATATTGATTGTGAAATGTATTTTGTTGATTGTAAATGAGTGTTGGTTCATCTTAAATTCCATGGAAGTGGAAATATGGATGATACTTATAAGTAAGGAAGTCTCATAAAGTATATCTGTGTGTGAATGTATTGAGAATTTTAGTAAAAGTGCATAAAATTAGTAATACCTTGGATGGTTGGCATAGCTAGGTTTGGATTGTCATGTTAATGGCGAGAAAAATTTGTAGTGAGGGAAATGACGACTAACATCATGATGATTATAAGATTTATGACGCATTATGATTGAATGCAACTATATGATACGGGTGTTGGTTAAAACAATTTTTTTAATTGGTATTGATGCATTTTGAGTATTTAATGTTATGGTCTTTTTCTATTTCATAGTAGTGTGGTTTATGGTATTTATAAGGAGTTAGGATGTCATCAATAAATTGAAAGGGCTGAGCAATATGGAAAGAATTATTGGTAAATAGTTTAACTTTCAAGACGAGGATAAATCTAGGCTATTTTACTTTTTGTTTTCTGTTCAAAGGTTGAGGATGTTCTTCAGAGGAATTTGGAGAATTGGGGTTCAGAGACCAGTGATTTTAACCTGTTTCTTCCAGATATGATATAATATAGTGTCACAAGATCAATAGATTGATTAAAAAAAAACTATTGGATAAAACTTGAGAAAGAGTGTAACGACATTCACGTCGAGTGATGTGATGAGTTCTTTGTGGTTTGATTGGTAAGGAGTTACGATAAGATTTTTAGAAAAAGATATGGTAGGGTCAAATGAAGAGGCGATCAATGATAAGCTAAAATACGTTAAGTATTTATCTTTTTTAGGTTGAGCTAATGTTTTAAGATAATGGGATTCTGTTACTGGTTGGGATCAAAACTTCAAGTTTACATGGCGAGTTAGATTTGGTGATAGTGTATTTGTCAAGATATGAATTGGTAAGGTAAGAATGATCGATCACATTGAGTTAAGCAGCATTAGAAGGACTTAAAATTTGAGTAGTACATTGGTTACTTTTGATTGTTATACCTAAGGTTTCCCCCATATTGTTTGGCCAAAAAAATAATATAAGAACTGGTAAGTGAGTTAGAAACAAGGGAAAAATTATGGTGTATTGAAGGTTAAAGTTATTTGAAATTTCCGTCGTGGAATGATTTTAAGAAGGCAAAGGAAACATCGCCTTTGAGTTTAGATATGACTATGAGATGTGAACTCGTTCGGCACCTACTTACTATGGATTATTATTAACTATCTCTATCATATTTGAACTAGTGTTATCAATTTTTTTTTTGTAGGACTCGTACTTGCTATGGATGCTAAAAAGAAGAGAGGTAGACCATAGTTTGAAAATTTTTGAGGAATAATGTGTTTGTTTAAGAAGATTTTAATACTAGTGACAATTTGAGAATAAGATAAATGTTGTTGCGACTATGAAGTTTCTTTTAGAATTCAAAGTGTTGACCTTAGTGAAGTATTGTAAATCAGTTGTGGTTCGATAAAACAAGTATGTGAGAAATTATAATCGAGACTATATTGTGTGATTGTGGCTAACTAGAAAATTAAAGAGTAGAATCAAATAAATGCAAATGTTTGATATGGGCCCTATGAAAAGGAGTATCTATTCTTATTCGCTCTCGATTTTATAAATTATTATATGACCATCTACTTTCGTATTGATATGGTTTAGAGTGTGAATTTGCTACCTATATACTACATGTTTTCATATTTACGGTGAATTTCTAGTGGTGGATCGGGTTGTACCCAATCTTGTGATTGTTCTCATGTAGATGACATCCTTGGGCAGACTTGATCATTTCAGTCATGGCATATTTGGTGTTGTTTGAGAAAGTAGAAGTATACTATGGTTCTACATGCGCGCCATAGCGTATGAATTTTTTTTATATAAGAGCTTACATGAAGAGTTACAATTATTTGACAGTGTTGTTAAGGGTTGCATCCTAGAGTGTACCACTTGTTGGGTGCTTACTTTATCTGTTCTATTTGGATATGTATGTTTTGATTCTCTCCTTGATGGATACCGAAGTCTAAGATCAGATTTTTATAACTTAAACTGTAAAAAGATTGTGTTCTGAAAAGGGAATCAATTATAAGATATGTGATGGTTTGTGCACTATGAGTATGTGATGATTGGTTTCGGTTCACTTCTGCTTGTAGCTAGTAATCAATAGAAACGTTATCTTTGCTTATGTAGAACCATTGTCATGACTATTGTGTTATGGTCCAAGGGTTTCAGTTTTAGATTCGGTTAATGGGTTAGTATGTAGCTTGACACATACTACTTCTGATATGTAGATCTGTCAAATTCTCTATAGTTCAGTTCTGGTAGCTGGTCTTGATAGAATGGGGTAAAGATAGCTTTCGTGGAGAGATTAACACGACTCGGAAGATCATGCATTAGATTTTTGATAACGTCAATAATTCTTCCTTCTCCTATTTATGTTCGAGGACGAACATGATTTTTAGTGGTGGATAATGTAACGACCCCTCTAGTCGTTTTGAAATTTCCAACTATTATTTTTTATATCAACCTTTTTAGTAGATTTTATAAATTTATAAGACTAGTAACAATTAGTGACATGATTTTAGATTTATAAAAAATTATTTTATTGCTAAAAAAAATATTTAAAAAAAATAGAAAAGGAATTTAATTAAATAAATAATAAATAAATAAAAGAAGGGGCAAAGTGCCCCACTCATTAAAGCCTTGACGGCTTATATGAGGAAAAGAAAAAAACCGATTGAAAAAGAAAAAAAAAACGCAGAGAGAAAAGAAAAGAAAGGGAGAGAAAAGAAAAACGAAAAGGAGGAGAAAAATCAATATTTTCATCTCAGCGTCAAGGTAATATTTCATACTTTCTATTAAGTTTTTTATGTAATAAGAAGTAGATTTTTAGATTAAACGTGTATAATTTACACTAATCATGTGAAACTAATTTTAATTTTGGTACATGGTATGCATTTTATTTATCAAATAAATTTCAACCTTAGTCATTAAGTAATTATGACCATTGTTGATGATCATGAAACAATTATTGGTAAGGGAGGTAAATAGACATGCAAGAAGCCTTCCTATAAAAGTATTTCGATAATATCTTTTTTTTGGTATTCAAATATGGGTTATAAATTGGATCAATTTGAGATCTTTTTAATAGTTTTCATATTATCGTTTAAGTTTGATATATTAAATATATATAATTAGTATTAGGTATATGGTATTAAGTGAATGTCTTAAGATTTATGATATTGAAAAGAAATTAAAAATTTAGCTAATCTGGAAACTTAAGAACTTAATTAATATTTTCGTGAGTGGTTTAGTCTAGACATGTGCAATATGTGTTGTTAACTCGAAACCTTATAGTGTTTAATTATTTGATATCCTAGATTTTATTTGGAGTGCAACAAAGGAGGAAGGCTAAAGGTCCCAAGTGATTGTTCGATAATGAGGCAAGTGGATTTCTAAACTCTTGTTAAGTGTATGGAATTGCGTTTATTTCCTTGTGGTATATGTTTGGAAGTGATGGGATTGGTGATGGGTTCCTTGTCCACATTGATTAATTCTAATGATGAAAAAAAATGGATAACAAAAGGCAAATGTGGTTAATTGTTTAGTGTGATGTGTTGAGAAAGGTTGATGGCTTGTTGATCATGTTGATTTGATTTCTCATGTTGTGTGGTTGTGAATTGTGCAATGTTATTGAAAAAAGTCACTCCTCATTATTGTGTGAATGTCATTTGCATATTCTGACACAGTGGTTGTTGAAAGTTAGTGCATTGAGAAAGAATGATAACTTAAAGAGGATGTACCATTCGAGGGACCGTATCGCGCGCCGCGATGGATATATATTCGAGGGACGTATCGCGCGCTGCCGCGATGGTTACTATATCGAGGGTCTGTCGTGCGCCGCGACGATGCATGGACAGATGTCCCCCATGGGTCCCGGATTGAGAGACACGGGTGTGTATCGTTAAGAAGAGACATCACATATTTGACATTGCATCTCTGGCATTGCTCCCTTTATTATTGATAGCTTGAACATGTGTTTTGTTATCTTGTGATTGTTTCTTTCGTGAAGCTTGTGACTGTTGAATATTGAGTGTTATTGAGAATGTGTAAACTGATAGAGTGTGGTTATTGAGTGGTGTGTTTGTTAAACTGTTAGGTCTTTAGCGTGGAGTTTATATAGGGCGTAAGGAGTAACCCTATTTTTGTTTCACTTAACTTGTTGTTTAGAGGTTTGCTTGTGGGTACCGACCGGCTGGTGGTTTGGTACTCACCCCTTGCTTCTACAAATTTTTTTGTAGGTTACTACCCTGATTTTTGTGACTTCTTCCATTTTCTTTGTTTCTTCCGAGCATCTTGTGGAGGATTGTGAGGTAGCTGCTTGTCCTTCTCAGCGAAACTTTCCTACTCCAGTTTATGACTTTATTTTTTACTTAAAGAAGACATTCATTTTAGACTTCTATTTTTATTCAATTCTAATATTTACATTAGAGGCTTGTGCACGTGACAACCGGATTTGGGATTGAATTAATATAACTTAATGGCTTCATAATAGGAATTGTTGTTGGATTGTCATTTACTTCCGCCACTTTGTTAGATATTGGGGTTTTAGGCTGACTTGTCCTTGTGGGATAAGACGAGTTCCATCAACACCCATTTTTGGGTCGGACAAATGGTATCAGATCCCCAGTTTCATAGGTCTCACGTGGGTGTACAAGTCGAGTCAAATAGAGTATCGATGATCGTACGGAGACGTCTGTACCTATCTTCGAGAGGCTATATTGACTTTAGGGAAATATCTTCACTTCTTGGATCTCTATTGTGCGTACCTGTTCATTTGATTCTTATCGCTTAAGTCCCATTCGCTCTCGTTTATGTGATAACTCGTGCGTAGTTTCTTTTTGTCAATCATTGCATGTCATGTATTGATTTGATGTTAGATCTGGTATTAAGGTGGACATTATATACTTATGAACGACTGTGTGATCATATTTGAAAGAGTTGATTAAGGTTAATTATCATTGTAAATAAAATAATAAATATAGTACTTATCTGGTATAAGCAAAATATGGAGTGGTTTCGACAATTAGAGTGTTAATGTTTGAAGAATTACTAGATAATAAATATTGTAACCTTGAAAAATAAATTGATATAGTTGTCATACCATTATGAGTTGCTTAGCAAATGATGTTGACACCAATTCAGGTCAAATCCCTTATGTGGTTTCACGATTGAGTGTATACCAAAGAAGGTCATGATACGACTTACAATAGTACTGATGGGTACTTGGATAGAATTATGGAGTGTGTTACTTTTGATATTGACCTTGTCTTATGAAGAATACAATGTAGTCTTGGGTTAGATAACAAACTAATCTGGTAAATATTTTTCACTATTTGATGGATAAAGTGTGTGACCTATTTGGAAATGATCTTCTCTGATATGTATATGTTTCTAGTGGTGGATGTAATGAATTTTCACGATGTGTTACTATTGGTACATGAAAACGGACATTTTGATTGTTAAAGTGCAAATATAACTACTTAAGGAGTTATCTATGGTATACATGCTCATATGATAAGATTTGGTGTTGAACTCATATTTGAGACCCAAACTAGCGTGTTGTACGGTGGGATGTTTTAACATTATTTATAATGAAGCTTTTAGTAGTGGATCTTTGGTATGATATTGATTGTGAAATGTATTTTGTGGATTGTAAATGAGTTGGTTGGTTTCATCTTAAATTCCATGGAAGTGGAACATGATATAAACTCTATATTACAAGGAAAGTCTCAAAAGTAAGATTTGTTGAATGAATTGAGAATTTTAGTAGAAAGTGCATATAAATTGAGTAAATACCTTGGATGGTTGCATAGCAGGTTTGGATTGTCATGTTAATGGCGAGCAAAATTGTAGTGAGGGAATGACGAACTAAGCATGATGATTATAAGATTTTATGACGCATTAGTGAGTGAATTGAACTATATGATACGGGTGTTGGTTAAAAACAATTTTTTATGGTATGATGATTTTAGTATCTAAGGTTTATGGTTTGTTTCTATTTCTAAGTAGTGTGGTTTTATGGTAATTTTATAAGGGGATTTAGGTGTCAATCTATACAATTGAAAGAGCTAGACCATAATGGAAAGAATTAGTGGTAAATGTTTAACTTTCAAGCGGATAAATCTAAGGCTATTTTACTTTTGTTTGCAAGAGGGTTGAGATGTATCTTCAGATGAATTTGGAGAATTGGGTTCAGAGACAAGTGATTTTACCTGTTCTTCTTCAGATTATCATAATATAGTGTCACAAGATCAATAGATTGATTAAAAAAAAATATTGGAATAAACTTGAGAAGGAGTGTACGGACATCAACTCGAGTATGATGTTAGTTCTTTTGTGGTTTTGATTTGGTAAGGAGTCCGATAAGATTTTTTAGAAAAAGATATGGAGGGTCAATGAAGAGGCGATCAACGTATAGCTAAAATACGTTTAAGTAATTTTATTTTTTTTAGGTATGAGTTAATGTTGTAAGATAGGTATCTGTTACAGGGTTGGGATCAAACTTCAAGTTTACATGGCGAGTTTAGATTTGTGATAGTGTATCTTGTCAGTTATGGATAGGTAAGTAAGAAATGATCGATCACATTGAGTATGAAGCATTTAGAAGGACTTAAAATTTGAGTAGTACATTTGGTTACTTTGATGTTATACCTAAGGTTTCCCATATTGTTTGCCAAAAAAAATTTATATAGACTGGTAAGTGAGTTAAAAAAGAGGAAAAATTATGGTGTATTGAAGAGTTAAAGTTATTTGAAATTTCCGTCGTGGAAAGATTTTAAGAGGCAAGGAGGACAATAAGACCTCTCGTACAAACATTGGATTCAGAGGTGATGGTTGTAGTGATTTCGCCTTTGAGTTTAGATATGACTCTGCNTGAGATGGAACGAGGGCGGCACATATTACTATGGGTTTATTATAAAACTATTCTATCATATTTTGAAAATATTAGTGTATCAATTTTTTTTGAGGACTCGTACTTTGCTATGGAATGCCCTAAAAAGGAAGAGAGGTAGCCATAGTTGAAAATTTTGGAGGAAAGAAGTGTTGGTAAGAAGGATTTTATACTAGTGACAATTTGGAATAAGATAAATGGTTGTGAGATATGAAGTTCTTTTTTAGGAATAAAAGTTGTTGACCTTAGTGAAGTATTGTTGTAAAGATCAGTTGTGGTTCGATTTAAAACAAGTTATGTGAGAAATTATATCGAGCTAAACTGGTGATTTTGCGACTAACTAGAAAATTAAAGAGGATAGAGTCAAAATAAAATGCAAATGTTTGATAGGGCACTATTAAAGGCGTATTAGTCTTATTCGACTCTGATTCATAATTCTTATATGACATCGACGTCGTATTGGATATGGTTTAGAGTGTGTTTGACACCTATACACAACATGTTTTCATATTTAAGGGTGAAAGTTCAGTGGGGATCGGGTTGTGATACCAATAATTGTGATGTTCTCATGGTAGAGTACATCCTTGGGCAGACTGATCATTTCAGTCATGGCATATTGGTTGGTGTTGAGAAAGTAGAAGTATACATTGGTTTACATGCGCGCCATTGCGTATGAAATTTTTTTTCTAGAAGAGCTTACTTGAGAGTTACAATTATTTGACAGTGTTGTTAATGGTTTGCAGTCTAGAGGTACCACTAGTTGGGTGATTACTTTATCTGTTCTTATTTGGGTATGTATGTTTGATTCTCCCCTGATGGATTACCCGAGTCTAAAGATCAGATTTTATAACTTAAACTTGTAAAAAGATTGTGTGCTGAAAAGGGGAATCATTATAAGATAGTGAGGTTTGGGCACTATGAGTATGTGACGATTGGTTCTTTAGGTCACTTCTGGTTGTGTAGCTAGTATCAATAAGAAACGTTATCTTTGCTATGTGAGAAAGCATTGTCATGACTATTGTGTTATGCGTCCAAGGGGTTTCAGTTTAGATTCGGTCATGGGTGGTATGTACTTTACAATCCTTCGATATGTAGATCTGTCAAATTCTCTATAGTTCAGTCTTGGAGTTGGTCTGATAGAATGCGGTTTAAAGATCAGCCTTCACAGAGAGGATTAACAACGACTCGGAAGATCATGCATTAGATTTTTGATAACGTCAATAATTCTTCCTACCCCTATTTTAGTCGAGGACGAACGGATTTTAGTGTGGATAATGTAACGACCCTTTAGTCGTTTTAGAAAAATTTCCAACTAGTATTTTTCTATCAACCTTTTTAGTAATTTATAATAATTATATGACTTGGAACATTGTGGACATGATTTTAAGATTTAATAAAAGATTATTTTATTGCTAAAAAAATATTTTAAAAAAATAGAAAAGGAATTAATAATTCAAATTTTTTCAATAAAAATAAAATAAAAAGAAAAGGGGCAAACGTGCCCTTAAACTCATTAAAGCCTGTGACGGCTTAGATGAGGGAAAAGAAAGAACATTGAAAAAGAAAAAAAAAAACGCAGAGAAGAAAAGAAAAGAAGGAGAAAAGAAAAGGGAAAAAAGAAAAGGAGGATTTAAAAAATCAATTTTTCATCTCAAGGCGTCAAGGTAATATTTCATACGTTCTATTACGTTTTATTGTTATTAGAAGTCGATTTTTAGATTAAAAAAGTGTATAATTTACCACTAAATGGGAAACTAATTTTTTTACTTTTGTGTACATGTTGTATGCAATTTTATTTAGCATAAAATTCACCTTAGTTCAGTAAGTAATGATGAACCAATTTTGATGATCTGAAACAATTATTGGGAAGGAGGATAAATAGAATGCAAGAAGCATTTCCGTATAAAAGTATTTCATGGAGATATCTTTATTTTGGTATTTAAATATGGGTGAATAAATTTGGGATCAATTTGAGATCTTTTAATAGTTTTCATTATTATCGTTTAAGTTTTGATAGATAATATAATAATTAAGTATTAGGTATATGGTTATTAAGTGAATGTCTTAAGATTAGGATATTGAAAAGAAATTAAAAAATTTAATGGCGAATCTTGAAACTAAGAAACTTAATTATAAATGTTCGTGAGTGGTTTAGTCTAGATATGGCAATATGTGTTGTTGGTAACTTCGAAACCTTATAGTGTTTTGTTAATATTGATAGCCTGATTTATTTGGAAGTGCCAATACAAGGGGAAGGCTAAAGTCCGAAGTGATTGTCGATAAAATTGATGGCAAGTGGATTTCTAAACTCTTGTTAAGTGTAGGAATGCGTGTTATTCCTTTGTAGGTATATGTTTGGAAGTGATGGGATGATTGGTGATGGGTTTACTTGTTCCACATTGCTAATTCTAAGGATGAAAAAAATGGATACAAAAGCAATGTGGTTAATGTTTATGTGGGATGTGTTGGAAAGGTTTGATGGCTTGTTGAATCATTGGTGATTTGATTTCTGTGTGTGTGGTTTGGGAATTGTGCAATGTATGAAAATAGTCATTCCTCATATTGTGTGAACATGGCATTTGCCATTATTCTGAGACATGGTGTGAAAGTGTTATGTGCATGACGAAAGAATGATAACTTAAAGAGGATGTACAATTTCGAAGGGACGTTAAGCGCGGCGCGATGGAGGTGGATACATATTTCGAGGGACGTATCGCGCGCCCGATGGTTAACTATTATCGAGGGTCGGGTCGTGGCCGCGCCAGAGCATGGATAGATAGTCCCCCATGGGTCCAAGACTGAGAGACAGGGGTGTGTATGTTAAGGAAAAGAATGCATCACGATATTTTGACAAGTGCACTCATGGCATTGCACACTTTATTATTGATGAGCTTGAACATGTGTTTGCTGATCTTGTATTGTTTCTATGTTGAGCTTGGACTGTTTTGAATATTGAGTGGATTGAGACGTGTAAACTGATAGAGTGTGGTTATTGAAGTGGTGTGTTTGTTAAACTGGTTAGCTGTAGCGTGGAGTTGGAGTTTATATAGGGCGTAAGGAGTACCCGTATTTGTCTCACTTAACTTGGTGTTTAGAGGATTTGCTTGTTGGTACCGCGGGTTTTGGTACTCACCCCTTGCTTCTTACAAAATTTTTTGTAGGTTACGAGCCATGATTTGTGATACCTTCCATTTCTTTGTTTCCGAGGCATCTTGTGGAGGATTGTGAGGATACTGCTTGTCCTCTCAGCGAAACTTTCCTACTCCAGGTATGACTTGTTTTTACTGAAAGACAACTTCATTTTGACTTCTAGTTTATTGCAATGTCTAATATTGACATAGAGGCTTGTGCACGTGACAAACTGATTTGGGGTTGGATTAAATAAATGGGCTTCATAATAGGAAATTGGTTGGGCTTAAGTTACTTCCGCACTTTGTTAGCTATTGGGTTGGAGGCTGACTTGTCTTGGTGGGATTAAGGACGAGTGCCCATTCACACACATTTTGGGTTGTACATAGAGCTAGTAATTTTGTGGGCGTAGTAGAGATGAGCATGATATAGGGTTGAGTTCAGATAACTCATAGTCTTCATCGTGTAGACAACATGAGTACAAAGGGTCATAATTTTAGGTGATTCCTTAATGATTTAAGTATAAACTAGATGATCCACTTAGTAGAAATTTTTATACTCCGGCATAGTGTAGGAAGGTCTGGCAGCGTGAGGCAATACATTGTATCATTACATAGCTCAGGGTGATGGTTGCTGGTTAGAGAATCTCCCCCAAAGTTACTTGTATTTTTGTATACAAAACTAAGTTACTATTGTGTTATTAAATACACTCAAATTTTATCTACATGTTTTAATGTTTTTTATTTATACTGCATCTTTAATACATATTTATACTGAAATAGGTTGAGTTGAGTTTAGATGAGGTAAGTTTATTTAGTTCCCTTTCAAGATTATGTCTTGTTTTAGAATTTTCCTCACATGCTCATACATTTCATGTACTGACATCATTTTGCCTGCATCTTCTATGTTGCAGATACAGTTAATTAGGATCAACTTCCAGCACTTCATTGATCCAATTAAGCTTCATAGTTGTTGGTTAGTCTCCTTGCTTTCAGAGGATCCCTTTTATTTTCTTTATCATTCTATTTTTCTGAGGATATCGTGGGTCTTGTCTTGACGTCCATCATAGTTATTGGAGTCTTCGTAGATAGTTAGATATTTTTAGTTCATGAGTCTTTTCCATTTTCAGTTTTAAATGCTTAAAGAGTTGAGTTGCCTCTTTAGTCAATTGAATGTTTCATTTATAATATTCTTTGTTCAGTATATTAGTTTATGTCTTGAGCTATTTTAAACGAGTAAAGTCTTTCGCTAAGTTGTAAGCTAGGCCAAAGGTTCGTTTGGGATAAACAATTTTCCTAGGATGTAGGCTTGGGATGTGATAATGATTTATGTTATGGAGGAATTTTCAAAGTTTAAATGTAACCTAGAGTAGTAAAAATTAGAAAGGAGTAAAGGTATACTTCAAAAGAAATTAGACAGAGCAAACAACAAAAATATGGTGGAGGGCAGGCGGCCCTGGAGTAGTGCTTGCATGGGGCACCAACCCGTAAACTGCACATACTCAAATGTGGAGCGCCGCCCTATCTCCCTTGGTGCATCTGGGGTGTGCCGCCCTAGACCCTCCCGAAACATTCCAACCTTTAGTTTTTACATTAATTCACCTAAAATCGAATGGTTTCTTCCCAGCTCACTTAGATTCGAATACTTAAAATAAGTACACGAAAATCTACTAAAAAAACCCTCAAACTCCTAAAATTCATCTCAAGAACTCATCAAACTCATTATTAATGATTCAAGATCAAGAAATCAAGTCATCCAACCTCAAGAACAAAATTACGGATTTAAAATCAGATGATTTATGTGAGGGTGAACGAACCCAACACTATGAGAGTTTACATACCTCTTAGGGATCAACCTCTAGCGAAATTCCTCAACAAATCTCAAGAACCTTGACGAACGTCTTGAAACTTTTCTCTTTTCTGGTCATAAACTCTTTTCAAAATTCTAAGGGGTCGTTTAGTCCAAAAATTAATAATGCATGGCTTTGTAATGTTGGGATAGTAATGTAGGGACTAATAGTGCGGAGATTAATAATGCATGGTTTATTTTTATCAAGTGTTTGGTTCATAGTTTTTCACCTTATCTTATGTTTGGATTAATACTTTATAATTTTTTCCCAATAATATCCTTAAATTACTATATAATTGGTTAAGGTAAATAATTGTCAGACAACATTATTTTTAATGCCCTTCTAACTAGCTATGAGAAGAACAATTTTTGTTGTCATATTTGCCTTATATATATATAATATTATTATATATATAATATATATATATCTATATATTATATATAATATATAATATGTAATTGGAATTTATATTTTAGTCACAACAACTCTCTCTAATATTTGTAAGCTAATTAATTAAACAAATTTTTCGTACAAATATAAAACATAAAATCAAGAAAATAATTAAATGATTTAACGGATATTTTTGTCTTTACATAGACTTATCTCACAGTACTATATCTTCAAATTGTAAGGTATTAATAATACATCTTATAATACCACGTATGATGTATAACTAATCCATGAATTAGTTATACATAAGTCCAAATTCCTATCAAACATAGTACTAAATAATACGTACATAATAAATGGATTATTTTTTATAATACGGCCTACCAAACGACCGCTAAGAGTATTTAGGATTGTGAAAACTGACCAAATCAGTTTTGACCCCTAACATATTATTAAAAATGAAGTCGCATTATTCAAGAAAATATTTTTTTTTTTAAAAATGATGGCATTCTATAAATGTTAAGAAAAAAAGTGACTAACATGACTGTGTCGCTTTTTCATCGTTTTTTACTAAAAAAAAAATAACGCAATCCATCACTTTTGTCTATCATTTTTTGCAAATTTTTTTAGTGATGAAATTCAATTAAAATTTTCATATATTACAAGAAAAAAGAAGAACAATATGTCAAATTGTCCATGTCTAGGAAGCAAACATGTTAATGACCACCTACCTCCTTCCAAGACTTTTATCAATAGTAACAAAATTTTGTAAAAATGTAATAATATATTTTTCTTCTATAGTAGAAGAGTCAGTAATATGATATTATCAACATTTACTACATACATAAAAATTACAACTATAGTCAACTACATGCATAAGTAGGACCTTCATCATATAGCAAGTAAGACCAACATCATGCATAATCAAGGTAAGACCTTTATCATATAGTCAATATGACTAACAATATGTATCTAAAGTAAGACCTCATCATATAGACACAATAGGACTCATACTATACATATTATCATAAAAGTAAGTCAATAACACAATATCATGCATAAAGGACATATACATACAGAACACATCCGTAGAACTCCGTTCAACAGCTACTTGTGCTATGCATAGGTAAAGTCCCATACTCTCACTTACACTAAGAAACTTACTTATTAATGTTTATCCTATTTAAGGTTCTTCCATTCTCGTCAATTGTCAATTTTTACTTTAGAAATACTAAAAAGATTAACCGACATAAACCATGTTGCTAAACTGGAATCCGGTGGGCATGGAACCCCACCCCGAAGAGGGTGCTCTACTGTCCAAGGTAGAAAATTACAACTCGTTTGAGCATTTTAGTGGATCCACTTGCATGTCCTATAGGGAACTATTTTAAGGACTAGGAGATTTTCAATATTTACGTCTCTTTAATAATTTTTATGCGCTACGCGCATTATGGTTTTCACTCATGAAGACATTTTGGTGAACAAGCCTTCCCTCCTCATTAGGAGGGACACCTCTCATGTGTCAGTTCACTCGGTGCAAGCTAGTTTCCTTATTTAAAGCCCTTTTTAATATTATCTCATAAAAATATGCTTTAGGAGTATTAACCCCTCATATGCTTAGATCATAGGTCATAGATGAGAATTGTCCTTTCATCAACCTAAATTATGTGAGAAAACCTTTCACATGAACATAGCATATTCAAGCATAGTCTAGTTTAGATTACAACTGAGAACACCTTTCAAAAGACCCTACTTTTCTAGAATATCATACATACTTCATTTATGCATTCATGTATGTGTACATATTCATCTATGAGGAAGTGTTTCTCACACTACCTTTAGACACTACACATATGCATACTTCATCATATCATATACTTTCACAACGTTCATGATCTAACCATGTGTTTCATTTCATACCGGAGGTATCACCCTAGGAGCTTATCTCTATCGGTATACGGTTCAATGGTATAGGAAATCCTACACCTTTACTTATACTAGTTCACCTATCAATCTTAGTTAAGTATACATTTCATATTTCATTGATTAATAGCTTTATACAACGCATAATAGTAGACATAGTGAATATGAGAATTCCTTCATTAGAGACACCATGACGTAATACTACTTATATACATACCTTCAGTGTGGTGTGTACATTGGACAACCCTGATCACATAATGACCATAACATATCCTTTGATGGCAGAGGCCACCCTTCTCTAGACCACAATGCATATCATGCATAGGCCCACACACCACATTATAGCATAGGAGACAAGATGCCTTCAACATTGCATCCAAGACTCCTAACATTGGCTAAGATCACACAATGATATAGGGATACATCGGTAGGGGGTCATTAAACATTAGAACTTCATCATTGGCAGCACAAATATCATACCTAGCCCTAGCAACTCCATTCAAATTTAGAAGACACCATCAACACCTAGCACATAATACTAGATTGAAAGACTAGGCTTATAATTCACCTTGTATGATCATCATACCCATATTTCACAATTAATAAGCTTTCCTTCAAGGACATGATCAACACGTATAGAGAACTACAAGAAATTAAACACCGCACAATTAGTGGACCATATCACACAATGCCATTCAAGGCTAATTCAACTATGAATTCTATAAAAAAAAGTAGAAGTAGGGAAATCTTACCGATTCTCCATGTGTTGATTATCATTGATCAATTCCCATAATTCATCAATAATTCATATACAAAATAGTAGCTAAAGTTACAATAACATAAACAAAATCCACAATTCAATCATCATTGGCAAGATCACATTATCCACATTATAGTCTAAATTGAGAAATTGGGAGGAACATGGATTCATCATGAAATTGGACCAAAATTAACATTATAAACAATATATAATCATCAATTAATCATAATTATAGCTTTTGAAATTATTTTGAGAAAGAACTCATGGCTAGATTGAAAGATGGACAATTTGATCGTGAAATCTCTTTGAAAACATTGGAAGGAAATCCTTAGATGAATGGATAACTGAGGATGAAGGATTGCCGTAGCTCATTATATGATAAATCCACGAAAACTTGATGAAGAATCTATGGAAATCCAAATTCCAAGCTAAACTTGAGCTTCATATCAAATGGAGGTTTCTAGAGAGTTTATTTGAGAGGGAAAGTCTCTTTATTAAGAATGACTTAGAATAAGGGTTTTTGATCTTTTTAACTAACTTAATATACCCTAAAATAGATAAAATAAATGAATAGGGTCTATTTGGGACGTGGGGTGAATTTCCCATTCACCCCTTCAGTAGACAACACGCTGCAACAAAAATTGCAGGCTCAACCTATGTGCAGACTGATTGACCGTCTTTTGAATGACAGTACGGTACTGCACGTCCGTAGATGGTGAAAAAGACTCCATTTTTTGGTCTTAATCTCCCACAACTAAGTGTGGAGTAACGTCCCCCATTAACAGGGTGTAGACTAAGGTGCGGTCACAGCTCGTCGATTGACATTGCCAAGGTAGTGTTTAGGTAGTGTTTGGGTCCTCTTCAAGGACCCCTTAGGTGGTCCCTGGGGAGTTGTGCCCGTACGTTTAAAACCTAAATACGATCATGAATATATTAAGGACATTCCCTATAAATGTGGGCATCAAACAACATGTAAAACATACCAAGGCACACCAGAACACTAGCACGTCTAAGGACTAGCTTTCGAACGTCTTAGATGTTCTTGTACGTTTGTCCTCTAAACAACTTCAAATAAAGTATACATATTGTAAAACACTTAATTAACATTTTATTAACCTTATTTAGGGACATGTGAGGCTATAGATACCTTAATGCATTTTGAGGGACCTTAAAATATCCCCCACTGGGAAACATTCGTTCTCGAATGACACTAAAGATATTTCAAACACATACAAAGAGTCAATGACCCATAGATCAGCTCAAAACATTCTACATATCATAACATAGCATTAAATACACCAAACTTACAAAGAACACCAACTTCATACCATCATGCACTCAAGTCAAAACAAGCAAGTAAAACCTTTATTCACTCACTCCTTAATGCATCAAAGTATATAGGTACTTCTTATGTTCATAAGAGGAACATCGTTCTCCTAATCATGACATGGTCTTTACATCTTATTTCTTTAAGAGCTCAACATGCAACAACCTTTAAGTCACGCATAGGCAGATTCAACATCACTAAAGAAGCAAACAAGTAACTCACACTAAATGCACTTAGATCATGAGTAATGTAGACCAACAAGGATCTTTATCATTTAGTCATAGTACCATTAAGGCCATACTTAACATTACCATGTTTTGTTATGTTAAAGGAGGAATTTCCTTATCCTAAGCATACACAGATGTTATTATGAGTTCATACACAAGCAAGCACAAAGGTCAATTCATTTTAAAGAGACTTCCCCACTTTTAACCAAGGCATGCTCATACTCTCTTCCTAATGAATTCAACTTGGTAATTCACATCAACACATAACAACAATAGGAAGTCATTTCACATAAATTTCAAGTTTTAGCATGACATTAATTTTCATAACATGCACCAATCTGGGGAATTCTTGCAATTATAGGCACACACGAAGAAGATTGTCTAGACATACTATCACCTCTCAAGAATGAGCCTACATTAATACTTTTCAAGTCATAAAGGTCACATATTTTTAAGAGACTCAAATTCTCATTGTTATCTAAAAAACCAAACTCAATAGTGTCATTAAGCATGCTTTTTACATTATCTCATGGAAACTAATTCACAATTATCATATCAAGATGCACAAGCAACATGAGAAAACACGAATTTGATAAAAATCCATTTGCATGAAACTAAGAATATTCAAAACATGAACAACATAAGGTCAATTTAGATACACATAACATATGGAAAAAATGCAACTTATACTTATATGTAAGATTTCCATCATGAACAAACTACTAAGAACTACAACCTTACTACACACATCATCATCCCCCACTTAGGATGAATCATTTTAGAGGGATTTATCTCAACCTTCAAGAGGTAACACCCATGAACCATCATTCTTCAAGGTCTAACACCTAAAGGAAACTCATGAAAATCAAGTTAGGTCATGCTACCCAACCACATAAGGCTTTAATTACACCATGAATACCAATGGTCATGAAAACATTAGGGGAATCAATAGAGGAAACTTTGCCATAAAGATCTATTTTTTTTCTTTTAACACTAGGAAAGGTAACTTCTAGGTCATTTCAACCCACATCATCACCTTTGGAGGAAAAGTCTAATCAACCACACCTAGGTACAACCTAAGCACTTCCTGAAATGGTCAATCTTAAAAGTCACTCACCACCTCAAAGTAAGTCAACATCAATCCTCTCCTTCTCTTTAAGATTTTAAGGGATAAATACTACCCTCTAAGTCAACCTTAGGCCCAAAACATAATTTCAACCTATGAAACAAAACCTTTTTTTCCCCTTTTCCCCACTCTCCGAATAGGTTCATAAGGAAAACTAGCCACCTAGTCATAAGGTTTCTCCCATTAACTAGCATACTCCACAATCACCTGACAAGGTAATCACACTACCTTCACTTTTAGGATCAAGCCTACACAAAAAACTCCAATCCACACAAGGCAACTATAAGGAATCACACACATAAAAGGGCAACATTTGATTCATTATACATATATAAAGGCAATATGCATCTTTAGCTATTTATCACATTCCATCAAAGCATTTCAAGCCTAAACAATAGCATTACATAATCATCATATCAAATCGTGTAGCAATCTATAATTCCAAGGGAACTCCATTCAACTATAACAACCATTAGCAAGTTATAACCATATCATGACATAAATTCTCACATAACATATCATTTCACATAAATCACATATATAGCCATAAATGGAATCACATCAACATATTTTCAAAATTCACCTTCACACATACTCATCAAGCCATAAAACAAAGATAAGCATCAAATTCACTTTTTTTCCCTCAAGCATAATATACCATCTAATCCAAGCAATCACACCTAACACTTTTTTTGGATCATTGTTGCCCATTGTTTCATAATGTATTGTATTGTATTGTAGCTCTCATTTGTAACTGTAATTGTAATGATGGATTACCATGTTTTTGGTTAGACTGTATTGTTTTTTTATTATCTCATAATATTTAATTGTTTGGTTTTTATTCGTATTAAATTGTATTGTAATTTTAACTTTTTACTAAAATATCCTAATTATTCTCGGGTAGGAAGTTTTGATTAGATTAAATAATTAAGATACGGGTAAAATCGTAATTTTGATATATTATGTATATATATAATTAGAAAGATTAATTAAACACAACAAATTGTCTGTTCCATAAAAAGGGGTTTTTTCATTGTTAACTAATATTAAATTTTAACAAACAATATAATATCTTTTAAGGAACAATTAAACGAACATAGAGGTATAAGTAAAGAATACAATACATACATGTATAACATTAATCCAAACTAGTTAAAAGATCACCGAACAAGAAACACAAGAACAAATGAATATCAATAGGAGTTTAATTCTATGCATACACAAGAGTAGTGAAACAAGTGAAACTCTATAGTCCGATGGCCGTTGCTCATAGACGTGTTGCGACTCACGACCGGTGAACAAGACTCTACTAGACGTGGCAATATGAGATTTTTGGACCCTAAAACCACTTTTATAACCTCTAGATCTTATACTGTGTTTTTCACAACCCTTATAAACATATAACAATAATTTAACTATTCCATAACTTCAAATAAGAACTTTTACATAAGCAATCCTTGAATCTTAAAGGACTCCATTTTCTTGAGCTTGTGAAACATCTATCAAGTCCTTCAGTTTAGACACATCCTTTAAGCATCCATAACGTACACTTTGTGTAAAAAGGTGAAGAAGAATGGTGTTAGTACAAGGATGCACTTAGTATGACAATCATGCAAAAACATGCATTTAAAGAGGACATTCTCTTAGAAAACCATGACCCATGATCATGCCTTTTATTACAACTACTTCAATAAAACTTGATAACAAAGTTATAGTCCATTACATCAATAGGGATGTATCACTATGTTCCATAACATCCCACCATGTCAAACTTTATTGCTTTAAATCCCATCAATTATATTCATGTCATGCTTTCCTTTACCTTATTCATTAAACCCCCTAATAACCCTCAAGTAAGCATTTTGGTGGAATGCGTATAGTGGTCCGCATTACAACATCACACTCAATTATCACCCTTAAGGTATCAAGGTGGAACTGCACATAAACTTTTTCCTTTACATCAAACACATATACATATACATATACATAGAAGCATATCATATAATGACAATAAAAGCTTCACATATAACTCAACATAATGTATGAACCTCATATAAGACTCATTCCAAGACAACATGCAAGACAAGACTTCCAACATAATCATAGTAAGGAAATAGTAAATATATACATACTTGGGCTTCATTTCATAGAGACGTCATAATACCTTACTCATAATTCCAATCTAAGACTACTAGTGCAATGTACATTGGAAGTCCCACAACGTCACACATACTTAGTAAATTCACAAAGAGACCATAAGCATCATCATTTACTCCATACATAAACATTAAAACTATAGTAAGCTACATGCATAAGTAGAACCTTCATCATATAGCAAGTAAGACCAAAATCACGCATATTCAAGGTAAGACCTTTATCATATAGTTATAAGACCAACATCATGCATCTAAAGTAAGATCTTATTATATAGACACAATAGGACTCATACTATGCATATTATCATAAAAGTAAGTCAATGCCATAATATCATGCATAAAGGACATATACATATACATATACATATACATATACATATAGAACACCTTCCTAGAACTCCTTTTAAGACCTACTTGTCAAATGCGTAGGTAAAGTCCCAGAATCTCACCTACATTAAGCAACTTCCCTAAGGTTATCCTAGTTATGGTTAATTACGTTACTTCCATTGTTCATGTTACTTTAACGAAATCCTAGCCTTAAACGACAATAAAACCATGTGAGCTAAACATGAAATCCAGTGTTATGAAACCCCAAACTGAAAAGTGGTGCTCTACTTGCTAAGGTTGAACATTAACATCATTCTAGAATTTTAGGTTGATCCAATTTCTAGGTCCTATGGGAGCAACATACTTAAGGAATTAGGATATGTTTATTGAAACCCTCTTTATGCCCTTAGGCATTACAGTTTCCACCTCATGAAGACATTTGGTGAACAAGCCTTCCTCATTTGGAAGGGGCACCTCTCATTTATCAAGTTCACTTGGTGTTAAGCTAATTTCCCTTTATTGAAAAGCCTTATTAACATTATCTCACAAAAATAGGCTTTAGGAGTATTTACCTCTCATATTTTTAACTCATAGGTCATAGATAAGAATTGTCCTTTCATCAACTTAAATCATGTGAGAAAATCTTTCACATCGACATAGCATATTCAAGCATAGTCTAGTTTAGAGTACAATTGAGAAAACCTTTCAAAAGACCCTACTTTACAAGAATATCATACATACTTGATTTATGCATTCATGTGCGTGTACATGTTCATATACGAGGAAACATTTCACACACTACATTTAGACACTACATATATGCATACTTTATCTTATCATATACTTTCATGTTCATATCTTAACCAATATTCATATATATTTATATAAGGTAATCACCCTATGAGCTATTCTATCAAGGTAGACCTGTGCAATGTATAGGCAAAGTTCCATACCCTTACCTATACTAGTTCACCTATCAAGTGATCCTAGTTAAGATACAATATCATAGTTTCATGGATTATAGACTTTACATGCATAGTAGTATACATTAGTGCATATGAGAATTCCTTTCATAGACACCATGAACGTATGCTACTTATAGACATGCATGAATTGTTTGTACATTGGACAACCTGATCACATAATGACTATAAACATATCCTTGAGGCAGCCACCCTCTCAAGACCACAATGCATATTCATGCATAGGCCACACACCACATTATAGCATAGGAGACAAGATGCCTTCAACATTGCATCCAAGACTCCTAACATTGTCTAAGATTAAACATTCATAAGGGGTATATAGGTAGAGGGTCATTCACCATAAGCACTTCATCATTGGAAGCAAAAAGACCATACCAAACCCTAACAACTCCTTTTAGATGTAGAAGACACCATCAACACCTAGCACATAATACTTGATTGAAAGACTAGGCAAATAATTCACTTTGTATGATCATCATAACCATACTTAACAATTCATAAGCTTGCCTTCAAGTCCATGTTCAAAACATATAGAGAACGATAATAAAGTCAACACCGCCACCATAAGTGGATCATACCACACAATGCCATTCAAGGCTAATTCAACTATCGATTCTTTACAAAAGTAGAAGAAGTAGGGAAATATGATCAATTCTCTATGCCTTGATCGTAATTGATCAATTCCCATAATTCATCAACAATTCACACACAAAACAGTATCTAAAGGTACAATAAAATATATGTAATCAATAATTAATCATCATTCGTTCAAGATCATATTACTAACATTATAGTCTAAATTGAGAAATTGGGAGAAACATGGGTTCATCATGAAATTGGAAGGTTTAAACGTCCAAGTACGACTCTCCAAAGACCACCATAAGGGTCCTTGAGGAGGACCCTAAGTTAAAACCCAAAAGCTGCCAAATGGGGTGAACTACGGCCCTGACTTATGGCCAGTAGCTCAAGCTACGATCTATAGGTGGTGGGCGTAAGTCCATGCCTGCAATTTTTTTCTTGGTTCGGCCAAGCCAAGGGTGGTTTCGTAAAATCCCCCCTTGGCTAATTAAATATAAGGTCGGTTATTTTATGCATTTTTAGGTATTTTAAGTTGGTTAAGAAATTTAAACCCTCAATTAGATTTCATTATTCAAAAATCAAAATTTCTAAACCCTCCCCTCCCTAAATTTTTCTCTAGAACACCATTGAAGGTCAAGTTCAAGTTAGGGTTGTGGATTTCAAAGGATATCTTTTTCAATTTTCACATGAATTCATCTAATAAGGTATAGGAGTTCTTTGTCTAGGTTTATCTATCACCCTAGAGCCAATTTCAAAGATCATGAAAAAAGCCTTTTTTCATTAAAACTCATGAGTTACTGCATGAAATGATTTCAAATGACAATATACATTACTATTGATGTTTAGTTAATGCTTTTTAAGATGAAAACTCCAGTAACACATGATCTTCCCTAAAAACCTAAATTGTTCTTAAGAATTTAGTTTTTTGATTATGTTTGGAAATTGATGGAATTGTGGTAAGATTGAATTGTATCGTTGATTCTTATTGTTATATATAACTATTGATGACAAATTGTTAGTATATGGATGAGTTGGGAATTATGGCCTTGTGGGAAAATTAGGGTTGTCTTTTTGTGATGATAAAATTATTGGGGATTTAATGATGATGATTATGGATTTGGAGAATGGTAAGTTGATCTAATCTCATTGTTAAATGTAGAATCGATATAGAATATCTATTGTATGTTTCGATCCATTTATGGTAAAGATGTTTACTTCTTGTCTTTGTTGTGAATATGGCCTTGAAGGCACTATGTGGTGAATTGAAATGTTATCATGTTATTGTATAGATGGTTGTATAAGGTGAAAGTGATCATATGAATGATATGACTATAATGTGAAAGTGATCTTATGTAATGTGAGTGAATGGCGATGAAAGGTATGATCTCTCTAAATGTTATATGTGTAGATGATAGTTTATGAAGAATCTTTATATGGTGATGTTATGTCTTGATTTGGTAGACTTAGGTGCCTCTTCTTGACACATGATAGTTTCTTAACTATAAAATCTTGGACTCAGTAGACTTAGGTTCCTTCTCCTCGATGCATGAAAGTTATTTTGAACGTGATCTCTTGACTTGGTAAACTTAGGCATCCTTTTCTTGAGAAATGATTGAATAGATTAATGTTTAGGATCGTAGACCTAAAGTTTGTGCCATTCTATGAATGATAAATGAGGCATTTTAGGCTATGTCTTGAACCGGTAGACCTAAGCATGGTGCCCTTTCATGGAGAGTAGAAACCTAAGAATCGTATAGCCTTGAATTGTAGTCTTATGGAACCCTTTTAAAGAAGGTTAATGATGAGTCTTGAACCGGTAGCCCTATGGAGCCCGTTCAAGAGAATTCAATGAGCTATTTGTTTTAAACTTGGTTGGTAGATCCTTTATGATGCCCTTCTTAGTAAAGGTATTATGAGTCGGCAGGCCTAAGAATGACACCCTCTATAATACATATATGTGAATGAAATCAATCTATGGGAAATAAGGCAAAGAACCGAGTCGACATGCGTCAGATAGTTGCTCTACTTGAGTATGAGACTAGAGTACAAAGAAGTCTTTATATTTCCCCTAACCATGTTCCTACATAAGATGTGTCCTAGTTCTACCCTTCGCAAGTAAAATACCCTCCACAGAGTAGGGTAGACTGCGGATTAAAGCCTAGCTAATGTAGTCTATGTCGGTTAATGCTTATTCACGTCATGTGGTCACTATAGTTATTGGATAGGTTCTATTACGTGTAGGTAGTAGTATGGGATACTATTTACACATGGCACGAGTAGGCCTTGAATATTATAAAGTGAGTTCCCTAGCTATTTAAAGACCATTATCTTAAGTCCTGCAATTGTATAATTGACTCATAAATGACTTAAATAAAGCATGTTCTCCTAATGATAGTATATTGAAATAGAAAAGTTCTTACCTAGGGTGGCTTTGAGGAACACTTAGGTGTGCTTGAAAAGGTTTTATAGGCGTCCCTTTCATGTCTTACTTAAGTGGGTATTGAGTAGCCTTAGGTAGAGGGTCTAAATAATTAAAAGGTTATTTGATGAATATTTAATTGAGTAATATATGCTGATGCTAGTTGAATGTCTTATATGTGAATGTTTAGTTGTATTATTCCTCTTAAACTCTTATGATAAAGGTATTATAATAATTTTATGAAAGCATGTTTCTCTACTAAATGTCCCTTATTATATGGCTTCCATATTTATTGCTTAATTGTGTTAACCTCTTTTTTTCCCTTTTTGACTTAAGCGTAGAAATTGGAGGTTTGGTGTGTTGTGGATGTTTATTAGGTTCCTACGGTGATTTAAGATGAAGTATTGTGAGTTCTCATAGATTCAAGAACAAGACCGCACTGATTCTTTTATGCCTTTTTAGTCTTTATTTAAGTTGTATATAGGCTTAGTCCCTATGTTGTACTCTAAAGTATGAGATGGTTATGAGACATATTGTTAAGTTGTAGAAGTCTTTCGCTTGGTTATTAATAAAAATATTCTTCGTGTGTGAAGAAAATTGTCGATTCTTTTTTTATTTTTAAATATTGCATGCAATGTATGATCCATTAGGCTTTTATAAGATCTTTTCGAGGTCAAGTATGCTGATTACGTCTAGGGGTTGCTCTTAAATTGTGAAAAAATTGGTATCAGAGCATAAAGTTTTTGACATGGTCTTAGTTTGTCTCAAAACCATATCTTTTAGATTCTTGTTCATAATGTGAAGTGCTCCACATTATGAGTAAGAGACTATTGGGTACTAAGAAAGTTTCACTTATTAATATTATTTTAGTCCTGCCAAATTGTTTTGCTCTATATTGTCTTTCCTTGTTCCTTATGTGATGATACAATTATTGTGATCCCCTTGTAAAGGTTGTGTTGGAAGGGGTTGAGGGAGATAATAATTTGTTTTGATGCGAACTATGGCTTTGTAACTTTGTAGGGGAGAGATGCATGGTTAAATGTTTACTTTAGGTTGAATGAGTTTCCTTATGATGGTGTGTATTTTGGCAGAACCCGTCTTAGATATGTTATATTTTTAGGTAGGTTGAAAAAGATTATGAAATGTGGTGTTAGAAATATATAGGTTTGATGAGTTGAAATGTGTAATTTTGTCTTGATCCGACTTAGAATGGGTGGAGATGATGTTTGGAAGAGCTTGTATAAGTTTCTCCTAAGTGGGGGATATTATGGCTAGATGGTGAGGCATTTTGAGAATCTTTGGTGTTCATGAATTAGGCTTGATTGATATTTTTATTTCAAGAGGCGTAGTGAGTTGAGGAGTTTAGACCTGGTGTGGTGGACTTATATAAGAAATTGAGTGGTGTTGGTAAGACTAAGTTGAGCAAGAGTTGTTTAATCAGTTTCTCTTGTCATATTAACCTTAGTTTCTTTTACTCTAAGTGGGGGATGATATCTATAGTAGTATTGTTATTGAGAGTGAAATATCTTTATCTTTTCCTTGTGTGGTTACTTAATCCTAGAGTAAAGAGTTTTTAGTAGCTTGGTTCATGTTTGGAATCTTGTGTGAAAAAAAGAGTTTCCATATGGCCTCCTTATGTTGTGCATGTTTTAGTTGAATTCTTGTTATAGGAGATATGAGTTTTCAAAAAGAAAATTTATGTTCCCCATGTTGATATGCATCTATAATGAGTTGCCTGGATGTTTCATGAGTTGTTTGTTGAACATTCCTAATGTATTATTGAAAATGTTGTATAATTGTGCTTTGATGAGAAATTTGCATGATAATGATGTTTAAATGAGCATGATGTTACTTGGATAAGGAAGTTCCTCCAAAGAAATGAGAAAATGGTAAAGATGATACATAAGGAGTTGGTGAGTGTGTTCCTACTTTCTTGAATTGCATGAAGATGAATGAGACTTTTTATGTGGAGTTTATGTTCCTCTTAATTATGTGAATTGCATATGATATTGTATGTATCAATGTGGGTTGTTTACTTTGGTTCTTACTTTTTGTGTTTTAAGTGTCATTTTAGGATGCATTGTACCCAAGTGGGGGATTATATAACAACCCTAAAAATAAACTAGAGCTTCACATGAGTTTTTAACTTGTTGATTTAATTATAAAATGAGTTTATAATTTAGTCTAGTTGTGTTCAACGTCAAACGTCAAGGAACGACCAAAACGTTCAAAAACTGACCTTTTTTGTGCTAGTGTGTTCTAATGTGTGTTGTTGAAATGAGAGTGTTGTTTGGTGTCTAAAACTAGTATAACTGATCCTAGTACCTATATGGGCATGTATAAGGTGTAAATGTTCGAGTACGAATCCCTAAGGACCACCCTAAGGCTCCTTGAGGGAGACCCTAAGTTAAACCCCAAGAGCTCCAAAATAGGGTGAAGTACGACCAATAGATCATGCCTTAGTCTAGGGATCAAGCCTCCATGTTGAATCCTCATTAAACTTTGACGTAGGAGCATCATGCTATGTCAAACCACCTACGGTCTGTAGGTGTTGGTCGTAAGTCCATGCCTGCAATTGTTGTCTTTGTTTGGCCAAGCCAAAGTTGGTTGGTAAAATCCACCCATGGATAATTAAATATATGTTCGGTTGTTTTATGCATTTTTAGGTATTTTAAGCTGGTTCAAACATTTACACCCCGAATTAGATTTCATTATTCAAAAATCAAAACCCTTCCGTCCCTAAAGTTTTCTCTATAACACCATTGAAGGTTAAGATCAAACTCAAGCTAGGGTTGTGGATTTCAAAGGATTTCTTCTTAAATTTTTGTGTGGATTCATCTAATAAGGTATTTTATTTTTTTATCTAGGGTTAGCTATCACCCTAGAGCCAATTTCAAAAGAGATTTCAAAGATTATGAAAAAGCCATTTTCTCACCCAAACTCATGGGTTCTGACATGAAATTATTATATACGTTACTATTGATGTTTTTAAGATGAGAACTCCATAAACCCATAATCTTCCCTAAATTCCTAAATTTGTTTAAGAAGTGGTTATTATGATATGTTTGGAAATGGATGTATAATAATTAGATTGAATTATATTCTTGATTCTTATTTTTATCTATACCTACTGATGATAAATTAATAGTATATGGATGAGTTGTGAGTTATGGACTTGTGGGAAATTTAGCGATAAGTCTTTTTGTGATGATAGAATTTTTGGGAATTGAATCATGATGATTTTGACTTTGGAGAATGATAAGTTGATCTAATGTCATTCTTAAGTGTAGAATTGGTATAGAATTTCTATAGTATGGTTTGATCCAGTTATGATGGAGGTGCTTACTTCTTGTCTTTTATTGTGAATATAGCCTTAAAGGTACTATGTGGTGAATTGAAGGGCTGTCATCATGTTATTGTATAGATGGTTGTATAAGCTGAAAGTTATCATATGAATGATGTGAATATAATGTGAAGGTGATATTGTATAAAGTGAGTGAACCGTGATGAAAGGCATGAGATCTCTAAATGTTATATGTGAAGATGATAGATTATGAAGAATCTTTATATAGTGATGTTGTGTCTTGATTTGGTAGACTAAGGTTCCTCTTCTTGATACTTGAAATTTTCTTAACTATGAACTCTTGGACTTGGTAGACTTAGGTGACTCCTCGTTAATGCATGAAAGTTATGTTGAATGTGATCTCCTGACTTGGTAAGCTTAGGCATATTATTCTTGAGAAATAAATGAATGGATGAATGTTTAGGATCGGTAGACCTAAAGTTGGAGCCATTCTATGAATGATAAATGAGGCCTTTTTGTCTATGTGTTGAACCGGTAGACCTAAGCATGATTCCCTTTTATGATGCGTCTAGAAACCCTAGTAATTGTAAAGACTTGGTAGGCCTATGTCACCCTTTCTAAGAAGGTTCATGATGATTCTTGAAGCGGTAGGCCTATATCACCCCTTCAAGAGAATTCAATGAGCTATCCTTATGAACCTTGATCGGTAGATCCTCTGTGGTGCTCTTCTTGGTAAAGGTATTTTGAGTTGGCAGACCTAAAAATGACACGCTCTCTAATACATATATGTGAATGCAATTACTCTATGTGAACTAAGGCAAAGCACCGAGTGGATATGCTTAAGATAGTAGCTCTACTTGAGTGTGAGACTAGAGTACAAATAAGTCTTTTGATATCCCTTAAACCATGTGCCAACATGGGATGGTGTCCTAGTTATACCCTTTACAAGTAGAACACCCTCAACGGAGTAGGGTAAACTCTGGATTCCATACCTAGCTAGTGTTTTGTATGTTGTTTAATGTCTATTCCCATCATGTGGGATGTACACTCTAGTTGTTGGTTATGTTTTATGACGCGTAGATAGTATTATGGAATGCTCTATACATATGGCACGAGTAGGTCTTGAAGATGCTAAAGTTAGTTCCTTAGATCTTTAAAGACCATTATCTGACGTCCCCTAATTGTATAATTGAATCCTAAATGTCTTAAAGTAAAGAATGTTTTCCTAATGATAGTATATTAAAATAGAGAGGTTCTTACCTAGGGTGGATTTAAGAAACACTTAGTTGTGCTTGAAAATGTAATATAGTATATTAAAATAGAGAGGTTCTTACCTAGGGTGGATTTGAGAAACACTTAATTGTGCTTGAAAATGTTGTATGGGCAGCCCTTTCATGTCTTACTTAAGTTGGTCTTAGAGTAGCCTTAGGTAGAGGGTCTAAATGATGAAAAGGTTACTTGATGAATATGGAATTAAGTATTATATTTTGATGCTAGTTGAATATTGATGTACCATGGTTTTATGGTACTTTCAATGCTTTTTCCTTAAGTTTAGTGTGTGTCTAATGCCTTTTTGTAGTAGTTTTAATGTATTTTTATTTGTGTTTGCAGAAAACTGTCCAGAATGGAAATGCTGAAATCAGTGCAGAAGTGATGACCTACAGAGCCACCGATGGTTCGTCGACCCAGTGAAGGTCCGTAGGTGATGATCGTTGACTAGGGGTTCATGCAGATAAAATCAAATCAAGGAATTCTGACCAAGTGTGGGGCTATGGAAGGATCGACGGACCTTCGACTGATCGACGGACCGTGTTGGCAAATTGTTGTTTGTGATAGAATGTAATTTCAGTACCCGACCTGAAAAAACCACTAAGTATGGAGGAATGGAGGCCATCGACGGGCTGTAGGTCTACTGACGGACCGTGCTGGTGGTCCGTCGATGGTAACAGAAAGTGTTGAAAAGTGGAGGTTGAAAAAGATTTGAAGTATGGACCGACGGAAGCTGTCGACGGTCAGTCGTTCCATCGACGGACTGTCAGTTGGGTCGTCAATTGAAGACGCATTTTGGACAGATTTTTCCTTGTTTAGAACTCCTTTTATCTTAGGACTTTATTATTATAAATAGGAAAAAAACTGGTTTTTGAGGTTAGACTCTTTACTATATTTCAAATTTGTGTTATTATAAGTTAAACTTTGGTTTTTAGGATACAGTTTAATTTTCTGGAATTGTTTCTTTCAAAATTTTAGTGAATTCAAGTGATATTTCTGGATTTTCTTCAAACTTGCTAAAGTAAGCACATGATTTCTTGCTTAAAAATTATTAATTGTGTAATTCTTAGTATGGATAACTAAATCAGCAACTAGGGTTGTGGGAACCATGGATAATTAACAAGGTAAAACTAACTAAATAAAAATTCCAGAATAAGGTCTTGCATGTATTGATAATTCTTTCATTTAGAAATCTTTTTAACGAGTGCACGCGTTAGAACTTCCCTTGTTTCTAGTTGTCGAACCAAGGAGGTAAGTGATAGGAAAGGAATTATCAACATAGATTTAGTATACACTATCTAATAGGATAGTTTCAATCGGTGCAAAGTAGTAACTTAGCCATTCATTTGAATATGATGCTTAATATGAGGTAAAGGTAAGGTTTAGTAAAATAGATACACGTATCCGGACCAAGGAACAGAGTGAAATTATCTAGTTGCTGAACCAAGGAATTAAGGATATATAACTTACCTATTTGCATGCAAGATACTAGGAGAGAATTGTTATAGATAGGATTACCGCGTTATGAACTTATGGGGAACACTTACACCCTAGTTTCTTTCATAACATGATAAACACCAAAGTTATAAACATACTATTAGTCTTAGTTAGAAATAATTAAATATTTTTGTTATACAAAACACCCCTTTTAGTTAATTATTTTTGGAAAGGACTTGACTAAACGGACGTAATCGTAGATTGAAGTTAAGTCTAAACTATTTTCCTCATGGGATCGACCCCAACCTAACAATTGGGTTCTTTACTTGATACGACCACTTATACTTCTTTAGGGAAGTATGATTTGAGCGTATCAAATTTTTGCGCCGATGTCGGGGAAAGTGGCTTTTAGATTAACTTTAAGTATATTACCAAATTTTGGTCAACAAACTCCTAATTTTACTTATTCTTTTTGTTTTTTTCTCTCGCAGGTCTAGCTTTAGTATATGCCAAGCACACAAAGTCGAGGAGAACCAATACTTTCACTTGATCCAGAACTAAACTGTACACTTCACAGAATGAATATTCAAAACAATCCCACTTATATCGATGATGAGATCAACCCTCCACTTTCGCTGGTTGATGCTCATAATCAAGTGATTGTTGATAACCCTGGTGAAGGTAATCCGAGGAGGAAACTATTGCCCCACGCCCTCAAGAGTACTATAGGGGAAATGTTAACATCACTGATTCTGACGCACCACTTGTCCTACCTCTTATACCACATGGTCATGCTTTCGTGGTAGCTAGTAGCTTGATGCAGATGCTCATCGCTAGAGGATTGTTTTCTGTGCTTCCATATGAGGATCCACATACTCACATCACCAAACTGAGGTCGGTGTGTAAGATTTGTATAGGGAGACTGACTTGGACATTGATGTTATTGGGTTAAGTGTGCTCCCTCTCTCACTGAAGGGAGAGGCTTCTATAGGTTTACTCAGATTTCCTATAACTCGATCTGTACTTAGAACCAATTGGGAATGTGTTCTTAGCACCTTACTATCTGATGTCTATGAAGCTAAACCACAAAGATATTGTGAATAACTTTGTGGCATTACCAAGGGAGTCAGTAAGCAGTTCTTGGGATAGGTTCACCTCATTCTTGAGAAGTGTCCTAAGACAACTGCATTGATGATGAGTCACTGAAAGAGTACTTCTATTGGGGGCAAGATGATATAATAAAGTGGTGCTTGATACGATTGTGGGTTGTTCTTATGGGGAGTGTACTTACGCAGAGATCGCTGAGAAGTTAGAGAAAATCTGTCGAAATAATAAAGCTTAGAGCACTAGGAAATATGATACTTGGAAAACACTTTCGCAGTGAAAGCTTCACACAACCCATCCGCAGATGAGATTCATGAAGAGATGACTCAAATGAGAATTGAGCTTGGGTTGGTGTTAAAACATATCACCGGGGGTGTAGAAAAGGTAAATGCGATAAACCATTTGGCTAAACCACCACTACTGGTTGATGAGTACTACTATGAAGAAAATTCTTATGCAATGAATAAGCAGACGGGGGGTTTCTGGCCGAACGCCTAAGGCTCCAATAAGGATACTTGGTGCCAAATTCAAGGAAATCAAGGTCGGAACTATGTAAATTACAATCGAGAGGGTCACTATGTTCGATATGGCAATTACAACCTTGATAACAACTTTAATCGGGGTAACTATGGTAACAAAAATGATCGGAGTGGGCCCTATGTCCCACTTCAAAATCGGAAAGTTTCTCCTGGGATGGTGGAGGTAGTATGGCGCGATTTGAAGATATGTTGCAAAAGATGATAAGGAGGTTTGTTAGTAGTGATGAGCACACCAAAGAGTTGACAGGTGATTTAGCAAATATTGGGCAAAAGGTGGATGCACATGCAATTTCAATCAAGCATCTTGAGTTGCAAATGACCTAATTGTCTTCAACTGTGAACCCACGCCAACCGGGTACTCTTCCTAGCAATACTGTCCAGAATCTGAAAAATGATGGACTTTTTATGGTAGTCACTACTCGAGGGGGTAAGCAGACCATGGATCCACCTATGCCATCTAGCGTCGAAGATGAGAAGAGAGGAGATAATAAGGTAGAGAAATTTAGTGGTGAGTTAGTAGATAAATCAGGGAAAGAAGTTGAGACACCCCAAAAAGTGAA
The DNA here is from genome assembly GCA_027704765.1 of Solanum habrochaites. Classification (NCBI taxonomy): domain Eukaryota; kingdom Viridiplantae; phylum Streptophyta; class Magnoliopsida; order Solanales; family Solanaceae; genus Solanum; species Solanum habrochaites. The sequence goes on from JAKWJA010002491.1 coordinate 10,923,722, forward strand.
TCCCATTCCTAGACCACCACTTCCATTTCCGCAAAGATTGGTGAAAAACACCTAGGATGGTAAATACCGTAATTTTATTACTATATTGAAACAACTTTCCATCAATGTCTCTTTGATAGAAGCTCTTGAACAAATGCCCGGTTACACCAAGTTCATGAAAGATATGATCACTGAGAAGAGATCAGTTAGTTTGAGGATGATGATCGAATGCAACACGGTAATGCTATAGCTACAAGGTCTCTTGTGCAAAAGAAAGAAGATTCGTGTGGTTTTACTATTCCATGTACAATCGATTCGTTGGACTTTTCTAAAACATTATGTGATTTTGGGGCAAGTATAAATCTTATTCCTTTCTCTATTTACAAGATGTTACGTTTGTGTGACCCAAAGCCCACTTCGATGCGGCTACTGATGGCCGATCAAACGGTGAAGAAGCCTATCGGGATACTCCACGATGTGCTAGTGAAAGTGGAGTAATTTATTTTTCATTCCGATTTTGTGATTCTTGATTGTGAGGTGGACTTTGAGGTGCCTATTCTTCTTGGGAGGTCGTTCCTTGCTACCGGTCGTGTCTTAGTTGATATGGATAAAGCGATGAAGTTCCAGTTGAACAATGAAAAAGTGTATTTCAACATTTGTATGTCTATGAGGCAGAGTAGTGAGCTCCAATCGGTATCTGCGATATCCTACAAGGTTGAGAGTTCGTCCAAGGTACAAATAGAAGAGCATCTTGGTGGTTAGGCACTAGCGGCAGTGATCATGAATTTTGAGAGTGATTGTATCGAAGAGTATAGGTCATTTTTTGCGGCACTTGATCGAGGTGATGTTCGGTTCATGCTAAAGAAATTGGATTTATATATAAAACATCACGAATCTTCACCCGCGAAACCATATGTTGAGGAGGCTCAAAATTAGAGCTTAAGGCTCTACCACATCATTTGAGGTATGTTTTCTTGGGAAAATGTGAATTTTGCAGGTAATCATTGCATCAGATTTGAATGTGGAGCAAGTGGAGTGTCTTATAGAGGTGTTTAAGAGTTTCAAACAAGCCATTGGTTGGACTATTGCGGACATTATTGGGATTCCACTAGGTATTTTTTCACAATAAATCCAACTCATGCCCGATCATAAGCCAAGTATAGAGCACCAGAGACGTTTAAGTCCACCTATACAAGAGGTAGTGAAGAAGGAAATTATTTAGTGGTTGGATGTCGGAGTCATATATCTGATCGCTATAGTAGTTAGGTGTGCACTATTTAGTGTGTCCCCAAGAAAGAGGGAGTGACTATGGTCCCTAATGAGAAAAATAAGCTTTTTCCAATGAGGCCAGTGAACTGATGGAGAGTGTGTGTGGATTACCAGAAATTGAATGAATGGACTGAGAAGGACCATTTTTCTATGCCTTTCATGGATCAGATGTTGTACAGGAAAGGGGTGATATTGTTTTTTTGATGGTTATTCGGTTTACAACCAAATATCTATTGCACCGGAAGATCAAGAGAAAACCACTTTTACTTGTCCTTATGAAACTTTCATATTCAAGAGGATGTCCTTCAGGTTGTGTAATGCACCAACTACTTTTCTGAGATGTATGATGTCATATTCTCTGATTTGGGGGAGGACACCATTGAGGTATTTATGGATGATTTTTCTGTTGTTGGTGACTCGTTTGATTATTGTTTGAATCACTTGTCCAAAGTAATCAAAATATGTGAAGATTTCAACCTTCTAAATTGGAAAAAAATTCACTTTATGGTGAAAGAGGGTAATGTATTGGGCCATTACATCTCAGATAAGGGTAAAGAGGTTGATCGAGCTAAAGTTGAGGTGATAGAGAGACTTCCTCCACTCATCTCTGTAAAAGATGTGAGGAGTTTCCTTGGGCGGGTTTCCACCGGAGGTTCATCAAGGATTTTTAAAAAATTGCACATCCTATGTGCAAGTTACTTTAAAAAGAGTGTAAATTTTATTTTGATGAATCCTATCTGAAATCATTTGGAGAGTTGAAGGAAAGTTTGTGTCTGCGCCCATGTGTGATGCTAGTGGGATTTTTCTTGGTGTAGTATTGGGGAAAAGAAGGGATAAAGTCCTTCACCCCATTTATTATGACAGTAAGGCCCTTAATGAAGCTCAGAAGAATTATACTGTGACTGAACAAGAGCTACTTGCGGTGGTATTTTCTTTCAAAAAAATTTCTCCTATTTGCTTGGCACGAAAGTTGTAGTGCATACTGATCATTCTGCCTTGAAATATTTGATGGCAAAGATGGATGCGAAACCGAAGTTTATTAGATGTGAATTATTGTTGCAAGAGTTTGACTTTGAAGTGAACGATAGAAAAGGGATCGAAAATCAAGTTGCCGATCACTTATCCAGAATAGAGGATGAAGCTAGGCGAGAATTATGTGAAAAGGCTAAAATTGATGATACTTCCCCTTATGAGCATGTAGGCCGCAACTCAACAATTGATTCCACGGTTCGCCGATTTTGTGAATTACTTGGCTAGTGATATCGACCCATCGGACTTGTCCTTTCATTAAAGAAAAAATTTCATGAATGATGTGAAAAAATTATTTTGGAATGAGCCATATTTATATAGGAGTTGTGATGATGGTCTTATTCTCCGGTGTGCCGAAAGTTGAAATGTTGAGTGTTTTGGAGGCATGTCACTCCTCGCCTGTGGGTGGGCATCATAGTGGTATCCAGGCTGCCCATAAAATCTTTCAATGTGTCTACTATTGGCCAACCATCCACCAAGATGCTCATGATTTTTCCAAGGCATGTAATAGGTGTCAAAGAGATGGAGGTATTTCTAGAATGCTAGCGCTCCCTTGAAATCCCATTCTTGTAATTGAGTTTTTGATGTGTGGGGCATTGAATTTATGGGCCCTTTTGTGAGTTATAATAGTATGAAGTACATTTTTGTGGCGGTTGAATATGTGTCCACATAGGTGGAAGCCATAACACTTGCAAATAATGAAGGAAAGAGTGTCACCGCATTCTTGAAAAAGAACATATTTTCCAGATTTTGAACCCCAATAGCCATTATTAGTGATGGGGGATCCCACTTTTGCAACAAGTTGTTCAAAGGGTTATTGAAAAAATATGGGGTTCGCCACAATGTGGTCAGTTCTTACCATCCTCAGACTAGTGGGCAAGTTGAGGTGTCAAACAGAGAAATTAAGCAGATTCTAGCAAAAATAGTGAACGAAACTAGAACGGATTGGTCAATGAGGCTTGATAATGATCTTTGGGCCTACCGGACAACATACAAGACTCTCATTGGTATGTATCCATACAAACTTGTATATGGGAAGGCTTGTCACTTGCCGGTTGAGTTAGCGCATAAGGCCATGTGGGCAATCAAGAAACTGAAGATCGATTGGAATGAAGCAGCGGAGCAGTGGTTGAAAGGGTTAAACGGGCTTGATGAGTTTCACTTGAAGGCATATTAAAGTTCATCCCTCTACAAAGAAAAAAAGATAAAGTACCATGACCAAAAAAATTAAGAAGCGCAACTTTGTGGTTGAGGATTTGGTGCTTTTATTCAACTCTAGGTTGCATTTTTTTCAAGGCAAACTCCAGTCCAAATGGACTGGTCCATTCTTGATCACTCATGTCTTCCCTCATGGTGTGGTTGAGTTGGAGAACAAGAAGGGTGTATGGTTCAAGGTGAACAGACAAAGAATCAAAATCTACCTCGGGCATGCGGAAAATGCGAATGAAGTGGTTGAGGCATACCATTTTGATGAAGTATGAGCAATCAAGAGTCTTACGTAGTGCCGCGACGTTAAATCAAGCGCTGATTGGGAGGCAACCCAATTTGTATCGTCTACCCAACAATAGGGTTTTCTTGATTATATAGGAGTAGTTGCATTATTTCTAGTTTTACTTCATGTCATATATGAATTTTCCTTGACTTTCTTTTAGAAGTGTTGGCTAGATAGTAAACTAGGGTCCGTGTCTAAAAAGTGTCCATAAAACACAAAAATATTAGCTTATTGGGTGTTCAATATGCAGGAATCAAATCACCAGAAATCAGCAGAAATTGGTCTGGTGCATTGATCTATGGACCAACCGACGAGTCGTCATCCCATCAACGGACCGTCGATGGCGTCCGCGGATCCCAGGTATGATTTTTAAATTTTCCTAATTTAGGGATCGACGAAACAGTTGACGGAACGTCGATGGACTTATGGTCCGTCGACGGGGAATCGTTAGTTCCCCAAACCCAATAACCCGACCGACTATATATTGATTTTTAAAACTTTTCAATTACCTCCCACCCTTTCTAATGCCTTTCCCAACCGTTTCCCTCCCCATTTTCCTTCAACTACCCCACTCACTCACACATATATTCCCCACTACTCATTTCCTGATTACTCATCTTCCCCAAAATTCCCCTCAATCCCAAAACTTCTCTCTCCCCACTTCCCCTATTCTTTTGTACTCCTTCCGGTCGGTGTTCAAAGGTGGGCTCAATATTGTTTCATGAAAAAATTCATCTCCCCATTCAATCCACTACTGTACACAGGTATGTTCATCTCATCTGCTACTAATTTCATGTTCTTTGTTTGGACACCTAAATGTTAGCATACGAAATTGATGAAATTTGTATGTGTGTCTTGACTTGGGGAGAAATTGCATGATTAATTTATTGAACTTGGGTCCCTAGTCCTGTAGTATGATGGAAAGTGAATGGATTGGGGGTGTTAATGTCTAAATGAATGGTGTTATGAGTTTTATAGTTTTTCCGACTTAGGGATTTTTAGTACTTTAGATTCTAGGATTGAAATGCACTAATCGATGCCCTAGGAATGACCAAATGGTGGGTTAATTGATATATGAACCTAACGTGTCTTAATATGCTTGACATTGTCAATCACGGGTACCAAATATGGATTACAAAAATCTATCTCTGGCCGACAGTACGAGCCCCGTCTATAAACCGTCGGTTAATCGATGAACCGTCAATGGGGTCCGCGATAGCTACCTCAAATTTTAATAAAATCTAGAACAACGGACTAGGACTACGGTCCGTCGATTGATCGACGGACCGTCCTATACGTCGTTGACTCTAAGAGAACCATGTTTGCTGAGGGTCAAAATTTTTTGTCTAAGTGCCTACCGATGGAAATGATCTACAGTTCGTTGATGACCTGCACGTCCATCATCTTTAACAGAAACTTTGAATGTCAAGCATTCCAATTTTTTTTAAGTGTCCAACTAGGTCTACAGTCCATAAGTTGATCGACGGACCGTCCTACAAGTCCATCGTCTTTAACAAAACCTTTGTTTCTGAAGACTTCAAAATATTTGATAAGTGTTCACCGATGGACCCTACCGACGGACTGTCTTTCCATCGATGGACCATCTGCAGTGCCCGTCATTCAGTTCTGCAATACCTAACTTGACTGTGTTTTGTGTTTCAAATTTGGTCTTACTTCTGTTGGGTGTGTAAGATGTTTACAATGAAACTAAGTACTCTCTTTTGCAGGTACCAATAGCTCCCAAGAAAGAGCTAGTCTACTCAAGAGGACGTTCAAAGTTTATTGCCCCTTCACGTCGGTTGGTGATTGGCTCATATGAAAATCGTGGTCCACAATACGTGCCACCAGGCACCCGGACACGGACACGTGCTGCTAGGACCACTCGGGGCATGCCCACGAAGGTGGTATCCCGCGTAGTCACTGCATCCTAATCTGATGAGGAGCGCACACTGACTCGCACACCATTTGGGTCTGGCTCCGAGGAGTCTTCTGGGTCTGAGGGAGCGTTTGCCTCTAAGGAGGCTTCCGGGTCTGAGGGAGAGTATGCCTCTAAGGAGGCTTCCGGTCCATTTTGACTCATTTGAAAAGGCTGACTGTGCTGATTCCACTCCAGCACCCTTGATCGACGTCCCTGCATCGATTGCTGATCAGATCAACCGGTGGTGTGTAGTACGAGAATACCTGGTTTAGAGGGATGCCAAGCTGCTCAACAATAAGAGGGTCATGAATCGGAGTCTAACAGTAGAGCTGTGAGTTCTTATAGGGAGTCTGCACTCTATCCCTAATGCACAAGACCTTTTCACCCGCCATCGGCTAGAATTGATGGCTAGAGCGTTGGACTCTACAACGAGGAGGTGGTGCGATAGTTCTACGCTTCTTATGTAGAGACTCTCCGATATTCTATGGATAGGCGGTCTAATCCCACCAAACGGGAACAACTTGATCATGTTCGAGTCTGTGGCCGTAGGGTGGACATATCTTTACCCGTTATTCACCATTTTTATACGACGATGATACAGATGCTACCAGGGATACCCTTACCCCCGAGTTTGACTACAGGTGGAAGCTGATAAAGGAGAGTCATTTCCAGCGTGATGAGGGGGTAAGAGAGACCACCAAGAGGTAGATAGCTTAGCACAGATTGTGAGGGTGCAGATTGGGTGCTGGATCACAGAGATGTGATAAAGAAGGCGAACCTCACATGCGTGGCCAAATTCATCTTTAAATTGGTTCGTCATTTCCTATCCCCCACTGCTGCTGACAACATTCTCACCTGGGATAGAGCAGTATTGGTAGCTGCCATGGTTGCAGGTTCGAGGTGGATGTTTCGAGACTATTGCTGGAAGTCATTCATGAGAGGGCCTTTAAGGCCACCACCATGTACCCTTTTTTCCTACTTGATTTACGATTTGTGCAGGTATGTTGGAGTGCCCATATGACATATTGATGTTCTCAGGACTCCTAGTGGGAAAGTTGATATAGGTCTCATCAAGGATGAGGCCAATGAGGCGGCACCCAATAGATGACCTAGAGTGGAGGTGCAACCGCTAGGTGAGAACTTGGCGAACATGGTAGATCAAGCCTAAGGGGCTTATCAGAATACATAAGAGCCTGCAGGAACCACCCCGATTGAGTCTATCCTGGGTATTATCACAGCTCCGAGTTCCTCTCGCTCTACTCCATCTGCAGCACTGGTCCCGATTACTATGGTCTAGAAGTTAGAGGCCCAGATAGACACACTGCTACATCATATCTAGCCTTGGATAAAGAAGTCCATTGCTGAGCCGAAGGATCAGATCAAGAAGAGGATTGCCAAGGAGATTATGAGGCAGATTCTGGCAGTCCACCAGCGCCTAGATGCCTTTGAGTTGAGAGTTCTCACCCGGCCAGCCGCTACTATTGACTTGACAACTCTCCAGGCTGCTGTGGCGAGTCTGAGGGCTGATGTGGATGCCATTCTTGATGCGTGGGTACGTAAGATTGAGGCCACACATGTAGAGTCTGCTGAGGATATGGTGCTTGCTGCACTGTTACAGACTACCGCTGCGCCACCCCCTCCACCACGTGAGCATGCCAAGAGGCACTGGACCAGAGAGGATGATGAGGCTTGTGCTAGGAAGAGAGAGTGTACTGATTTGGAGGTTGAGAGGAGAGCCTCATTGATGGATGAAGAGCCCCAGCGGATGAGGGATCATGAGTTGGCTGTTGTGGCGTCTAGATCAAGGATTTTTGATGTTGAGAGAAGCACTACTGAGGGTGTTGACATTGCTGAGGACACTAATGATGGTGTCCCTACTACTGAAGTAGAGGGTTCAAGGAAACCAGACCTGCCAGCTTGTTGATCGTCGGCCCTATGCGCCTCAGGTTTGCTTCACCTACCACTCCATTTTATATTTCTTATGAATTGGGGACAATTGCATGCTTTCTTGTTGGGGGTGGGGTAAATGGAATGTGAGTGCTAGGGTGAAGTCTGAGTAGCCCAAATCATGATCCTCTCTTGGGGTTTTTCTTGCCTGTGTTCTTTCTCACCATTAGACTGATTATTTTACTGATGAACCGGTATGTTAGTACCTTGTACAATGTATTAATGTGAAATCTGAAGCATGATGGCAGAATACAATGAAATCCATTCTAAAATGAATGCTTGCATTATTAGGCATAGTGAATGTTGAATGTGTTGGCTCTAAGCATGAGATAGAGATACACCATTGCATGACCCTCAATCTAACACTTAAACTAGGTGTCCCATAATCTTGTAGGGTAATGAGGTTTTAAGAGAGTGAGGAAAGTTGAATAGTCCACTGTTGTTACCTATCTAGAACTTGCCCGATTAGTCCTGTAAAAAGTAATCTGTGTTAGATAATTAGGAAAAAAGCGATCATACCCGATCCTTGTTCAAATTAGATAATTTCTTTAGCCTAAAAGGAAAGAAAACCAAATAAATTAATCTTTTTTTTATACAAAAAGATTTGAGCTTCCAATGTAAACTGTCTTTCTACCCCAACTATCTTTTATAGGTACAATGTATGGGTTGGTCCTTCGTGGAACATGTGCCACTTTAGCTATTCAAAAAGAAAGTTGTGAGGGTGTTGTCTAATGCGAAAACAGATAGAAAAACCAAATATCGTCCTGACCTAACCCAACTTGGGGTAGTGTTGTTTTGTACCTTGACCCATGGCTAATAAAGACATGAGGCTTTTTCTTGAGGTCGCCCCGCTATTAGAGGAATATGTCAGACGAACCCCCAAGCAGTTCGTTGATGTTGTTCTGTTGAAGAATTAAGGTGAATAAAAATCAATGAACGAGAGAAGACAAGAGAAGTTGCTCACATCGAAGTGAATTCTAGTGAAAAATTTGACAATAAAAAAAAGAAGTAATTGGATGAAAGGAGAAAAAAGGCCAAAGAATATCAAGAAAATGAAGAGTAGGGCATAATAAAATGATTGAAAGGTAGGACGTTTTAGCGGTATGTCAAGGGGAGGGAAACAAGTCACTAAAATGCATCCCAAATGTACCGTACCTGCCATGAGCTTATGTTACAAGCCTTTGAATATCTATCGTCTATCCTTAGAGTCTAATATGCGAACTCAAAGAACCCGTGAATAAGAAGCCTATGGCGACAAGTATCAATAGGTGTGAAGTTCTTCCTCCCGAGACGCGAGTGTTTAAAGTAACCCCTTTTACTTAAATTGAAAAACACTGTGGTGAGAAAGGCAGGATGTTATTTAAACTGATGGACACAAGTTGCAAAATTGGAAAAGTTGGTACTTGGTGAGAGATAAAAGAGGAGACCTTGTGTTCGGTTTGCATGGTGAGTCTGTGTCATGTCTGCTAGAATGACATGAGCCTAAAGAGTGATATCATGCATAAAAATAATGAAAATAATCGAGATTGATAGCTAGATGATTGCGAAAGCTTAAATGAAGATACTTTTCTGCAGAGCTGTTGTGGTGAGTCATAGTGCGTCTCTTGAGGAAAAACAACGAATTTAAGTTGAATTTGTTGATGTACCGTGGTTTTACGGTACTTTCAATGCCTTTTCCTTAAGTTTAGTGTGTGTATAAGGCCTTTTTGTAGTAGTTTTAATGTATTTTTATCTTTGTTTGCAGAAAAACTGTCCAGAACGGAAATGTTGAAGACTGTGCTAAAATTAGTGCAGAAGTGGTGACCTATGGAGCCACCGATGGTCCGTCGACCCAATGACTGTGTGTAGGTGATGACCGTCTTTTGGGGGTTCAAGTGGCTGAAATCAAATCAGGGAATTCTGACTAAGTGTGGTGCTACGGAAGGATCGACGGTCTATTGACTGATCGACGGACCGTGCTTACAAATCGTTGGTTGTAACAGAAAGTATTCCCAGTAACCGACTTAAAGAAACGACTAAGTATGGAGGAACTGAGTCAATCGACGGACCGTAGGTCTACTGATGGACCGTGCTGCTGGTCCGTTGATGGAAACAGAAAGTGTGGAAAAGTGGAGGATGAAAAAAAATTGAAGTATGGATAGACGGAAGCTGTCGACAAATTTTTCCTTATTTAGAACTCCTTTTATTTTAGGACTTTATTATTATAAATAGGGGGAAAAACCTCGTTTTTGAGGTTAGACTCTTTACAATTTTTCAGATTAGTGTTATTGGAAGTTAAACTTTGGTTTTTGGGAAACACTTTAATTTTCCGAAATCATTTCTTTTAATATTTTAGTGAATTCAAGTGATTTCTTCAAACTTGTGAAATTAAACAACATGATTCGTGTTTAAAATTATGAAGATGTATCTTAGCAAGGGTAACTAAATCACAACTAGGGGTTGTGGGGAACCATGTAATTAACAAGTAAAACTTCCTAAATAACAAATTCTAGAATATGGTGATGGCAGTATCTTATAATTATTTCGTTAGAAAGTCTTTTTAAAACGATGTGCACGCATTAGAACGTGCCCTATTTTATACTTGCGGAAACCAAGGGGATGGGTAGTTGATAGAAAAAATAATTATCAACATTAGATTATAGACACTATCTTAATAGGCTAGTTTTAATTGGTTTCAAAAGTAGTAACTTGAGCCATACAGGGAATATGAGGCTTAATATGAGATAAAGGTAAGGTTAGTAAAGTAGACAACAGATAGCCGGACCAAGGCACGCGGACGTGAAATTCTCTAGTTACCGACCAGGATTAGGGATTAATAACTTACCACTTTTGCATGAAAGATACTAGAAGAAAAGGATTTTATAGCAAGATTACCGCCGTTATGACTATGGGGAACACTTACACCCTAGTTTCTCTCATCGCTTGATAAACACCAAACTTATAAACGTGCAATTAGTCTAAATTAGAAATAGTTAAATATTTTGTTACACAAAACCCCCCATTTAGTTAATTAGTTTTGGAAAGGACTTGACTAAATAGACGTAGTCGTACATTAAAGTTTCTAAACTATTTTCCTCGTAGGATCGACCCCAACCTAACAATTGGATTCTTTAGTTGATACGACCGCTTATACTTCTTTAGGGAATTATAATTTGAGCGTATCAAATGTGTCTTATATGTAAATGTTGACTTGTATTATGCCTCTAAAACTCTTATGACAAAAAGTTTTATCAAAATTTCATGATAGAATATTTCTATACTAAATGTCCCTTTTTGCATGTCTTTGCATGTCTCCCATACTTAGTGCTTAATTGTTCTAACCCCTTCTTTTATTTTTTTGACTAAAGTGTAAAGATTGGAGTTTTGGTATGCTATGTATTTTGATTATGTTTCGAAGGGGTCATGAATATGAAAGTTTGTGATTGAATACTATGAGATGCGAGACCAAGACACAAAACATGTCCTGGTTTATGTCTCTCCATGTGTTAGGCACGTTCACTTTGGTAGATTATGACGTCTTCAATTTATAACTTATGTTAATCTAGAGTCTCACATATGATTTAAGTTTTAATAACATGTTAATAAAATGTGTCACAACATGTATAGTTCATTTGAAGATGTTTGGCAGTCAAACGTCAAGGAACGACCAAGATGTTTGAAAACTAGTCGTGTGTATGTGCTAGTGTGTCTTTGCATGTTTTACGTGTTGTTTGGTGTATAAAATTATAGGAAAGGACCCTTACATATATATGTTTGCATTTAGGATCGAAACATCCAGACAGGACTCCCCAAGGACCACTTTAAGGGTCTTTGAGAAGGACACAAAGATTAGCAAAAATTTGCCAAGACAGTATCACACTAAGACTGATCGGATAGTGGCTGGGTTTTATTGACTCATGCCCAAGTCCCAAATATGGTCCCGCCGCGAGTGTCCTCCACACTTAGACATGGGAGCTTATACCAAAAATGAGAGAGTCTCAGTCACAAACGACAGAGTGCAGAACGGCCCCGTCATTCCATCGATGTTCCCTCATTGGGGTCGTTGTTTGGACCTGCAACTTTCTGTCTAGACACGACAAACCAAGGAGTGAATTGGAAAATTCACCCCACGTTCCAATTAAACCATGGATGGTTATTTACCTATTTTTGGGTAATATAAGTTAGTTAAAAATATAAAACCCTATTTACAAATTATTCTTTAAATCAAACCTTTATAAACTCTCTCTCTATAGAACCTCCATTGAAGAGTAAACTCAAGATCAAGATAGGGGATGGATTCCAAGTGGGTTCTTCTGAAAATTTTCCTGGATATTTTTCTATTAAGGTATGGTTACCCTTTACCCTTAGTTAACCTTTCATCTAAGGAGTTTTTTCAAAGGTTTACAAAAGAGATTCTATGATTAAAATTCCTAACTTTCAATCTAACATGGGTTCATTGTCAAATTGTTTTCAAATCATTATAATGATGAATGTATGGTTAATAAATGTTTTAAGATGATTTCCAATATAATTCCATGAATAAACCATGATTTCCTTAATCTTTCAATTAGCTTATAATGTGAGTCTTGTGATGTTTATTAGATGTTGATTGAATTGTTACTAGATTGTAACGTATTATTTAGTCCTATTTCCAACACACAACACACACACACAAACACACACACACACATACAACATATATTATATATATATATATTATAATATATATATAATATATATATATCAATTGGTTATGATTTTTTTAGAATTGTTATATGGTGATCATAGCTTTGAGAATTGGTGTTAAGTTAACCTAAATTCCTAATTATAGGCTTCAAAATTGATGTTGTATGGTATAGTCCAACATGGTGGCAGTGTTTACATTCTTCTCTATCTATATATGTTGCGATCATGGCCTTGAAGGCAATAGATGTAAAGTGGATCTATATGATGATTATCATGACTATGAAATTCATGTGTATAAAGTTCAATTCTAGTATCATGATCTGAGTGTATTGAGGATGTTATGTATAAGTGAATGATTTTTTAGGATTAGGTATGGTCTACATGTTTAATGGTGATGAATACTATTGTAGAATGACCCCTACCTATGTAATCCTATATGTAAGTGTGATCTTATGAGTGTTAGGAGTCTTATTTTCACATGTTGAATATGTCCTTGTCTCCTATGATATAGAGTGGGTGTGTGGTCTATATTCCATAATACTCTATATGTGGGTTATTCATGACTTGAGGGATATGGTGTAAGTGTTGGGTTCCTTGAAGGGTGGTTTACTACATGTCAATGTTGTAGCTCTTTGGTTATCATAATGACCAATATGTACACATACACATCTCATGCCTATCTAAAAGTGTAATATGTTCATGGTGCCAATTGAATAAATGAATGTAAAAAGATGAATCTTAACTAGAATGAATTGAGAGGTGTACTAGTATAGGTAAGGGTATAAGACTTTACCTATACATTGAACATGTGGACCTTGAGGGAATAATTCATAGGTTTGTTTCTTTATATGCATAAATTATGAATGCATGATTAGTCTATGAATATGATGTATGTGAGATGATGATAAGTGTGCGAATATGAGCCATTGAAAGTGATCCTCTTGTCCATCTTCTTACTATGTTATGAGGTAATGTATATGACTAATAAAGTATGAGTATGTGTTGTCTAAATGTGTTTATATGAAAGGATTCCTCGTATAGGTACACATATACACATATGAATGTATGAATGAAACATGTTAATGATAATCTAGTAAATGAGAGTCTCATGTATGGTTTCCTTAGTTGTACTCTCTACTAGACTATGTTATGATTATGTGAAAGGACATTCTCACATGATGTTATTTTTGTTGAAAGGACATTCTCATCATATAACCTATGAGCTAAGTACAAGTTATATAAGAAGTTATTCTCCTAAAGCCTATATTATACTCTAAAGTTTAATAAGTACTAAAAGTATTTTAAAAAAGGAAAAGTTAGCTTAGCACTTAGTTAACTTGACAATGAGAGCTGTCTTTCCCAAAGGAAGGTAGGTTCACCAAATGTGGTGTCTCTTCCTAAAAGGAAGGTAGCTTTACCAAATGTCCTCATGAGGTGGAAACTTCAATGCGAATCAGCATAAAGATGGTTTCTGGTAACAACCTCTTAGTTCCTTAACTACGTGCCCCCGTAGTATCTAGCTAGTGGATCCACATAAATAGCTATTATACATGGTTTTAACTTGCAAAGTAGAGCAACTTCTTTCGGTGTGGGATTTTATGACATCGAATTCTATGTTTAACTCAAATGGTTTAATGTCGGTTAAGGCAAATTTTCCTGAATGTAAAATGAACAATGGAAGTAAGATCATGAACCCTAACTAGGACTACCTAAGGGATGTTTCTTAGTGTAGGTTAGGGGATGAGACTTTACCTATACATTGCACAAGTCGCTCTTGAAGGAAATTCAGAAAGGAGTTGTATATGTATATGTATCTTATGTATGATATGATGATGTTAACATACTTCTTGTAATGATATGCATGGTATAGGTCTTATTATGTCTACATGATGAAGGTCTTACTTAATGTGTATGTTGTTGTGTATTACTTTATTATGATGATATTGGTAGTATTGACTAAGATGTTGTCTTGAGATATTCATGAAGACTACATGGATTATGACTATGATGTAATAAATAAATGAGTTCCAATCCTATATGATGGTCTATTAAGTACATGGGTCTTATGTCTAAGGTTAAATGCATGTATTGTACCTTGTAGAATGTGATGTGTCTAAGTCTAGGATGACTTCATAGGAACACTTAGTATAAGTAGTATTACAGGATGCTACTTGCACATTGCACTAGTGAGATTTGGGTTATCTTAGGTGATGGTTCTTATGTGAACGTTTTGCTTATGATATACTATGTACTTATCAATATATATGCTTATATTGATGAAGGTTGGTGACCTTAGGGTGATTCTTTGATATAAAGGGTGGAATGTGACACTATTCATGCATTGCACTAAGTATTACCTAAGGGTTTCTTTGGGGTAGAGAAGTTAAGGTAAAAAGGAAAGGTAATACTATGAAGATGATGAATGTGAATGGCTTTATGTGTTGAGTTGAATAATATCCATGTCTATATTGATGTATGTGAACTATATTATGCTTATTGTGTTAAATGTTCACGAGTTACTAAAAGACAGGATGCATTATTTCTAACTAAATGTCCTCTTGAAAGCATGTTTTTGCATGGTTATCATACTTATTGCATTCTTGTACTAATACCATTCTTCTTCATCTTTTACATAAAGTGTAGGTGGTGATGGCTAGAGGATCTTCTCTAGAATGAAGAGCTTGGATAGCTATTTCCAAGTTCAAGTGTGTCCTTATAGTTCAAGGACTTTCATGTCAAGACTTTATTTAAGTTCACGTAATAGTATAGATTATTCTTTTATGTTTATAAGAGGTGTGTTCCTATTTTATTCTATTCTGTCTTAAGATAGAAAGACGAGACTTAGTATCTTAAATATGTACTTATGATTATTAAATGAACTGATGTTTTAGCTTTATGTTATGCTCTACAAAGTTTTAAATTTTCCGCTAAATTTCTATGACAATGGGATGGATGAATGCTAAGAGGCTTACCCAAGACCTCCGAAAGGTCGACGACGCTGGTTACTTCTACAGGGTGCTCCCTGGTCAGGACACTCTATTTAACTTTTGTATGAGATTATTCCCTATGTTAAACTCTAAAGTATTAGATGATTATGAGACATATTGTAATGTTTTAGAAGTATTCATCATGCTTATTAATGAAAATATTCTTCGTGTGTGAAGAAAGTTTTTAATTCATCCTTCTTTTAAGTATCGTATGCAAGCATGAGGCTTGTATAACACCTTTTTGTAGTCGAGTACGCGGTTACGACTAGGGATTTCTCTCAGATCATGACAAACCTGGGATGGACTTGCAATTGAGAACCACTGTTTGCTCCAAGCAAACCCTTGTCCTAACTTACAACTCAACGGAAGACTTTACTCAACATATAAAATAACTCAAGAGATAAAATCAAGTACTGAACATAGAATGTTATACAGGAAACATTCAACTAGCTAAAAGAGACAATTAAAGTCTCTAAACATTTAAAATGAAAATTGGTAAAGATTCATGAGCTAACAATTTATAACTATCTATTTGATACTCTCAAATTACACCTTCCTAAAGAATCATAAGCGATCATTATCAAGTAAAGAACACAACTAGTGGATGGGGTCGGTCCTATAAGAAATATGATTTAGACTTAACTATAACCCACAATTATATATTTTTAGTCAAGGTATTTCAAAAACAAGTAAGTAAAGGGGGGTGTTTGTGAAACAAATTACTTCAATTGTGTGATTATCAAGTAAACAAAAGGAAACTTTGATTGTTATCAAGATGATAAAGTAACTATGGTGTGTGTGTTTCCCATAAGTTCATAACGCAATATTCCTAGAAATAGCAAGCATTTCCTAGCGTAGTACATTCAAAGCGATAAGTTAAGTATCTCTAAATCCTTGATCCGGTATCTAGAGAATTTCACCACGCACCTGGGTCCGACTACGTGTGTATAATTTATTAACCCTTACAATTACCTCATATTAGACATCATAATCGATGTATAACTTATTTATTACTTTTCACCAATCGACACTACCTATTAGCTAATATCACACTAAACCTATGTTCATATTTCTTTTCTTATTAACTACGTCGTTAGTCCAACAAGTAGCAACAAGGCAAGTTTTAACGCGTGCACTCGTTAAAAAGACTTCTAAGTGAAAGAATTATCAATGCATACAAAAACACTATTCAAGAATTGCTTAATTACTAGTCATATTTTGTTAATCTCTCATGGTTCCCACAACCATAGTTGTGGATTTAGTTAAACATATTACCAAGAACCCATTTTTACGTTTGTAGATGAAAGAATTATGAACTTACGTAAGTGGACTAGTAAATCCATAAATCCAACTTAAATTTCAAATCAAAAGCTTTAAATAAACTTGGAAAACCGATAAATGTCCAACGTTGCCAAGAGTAATTCCCAAAACAAGAACTAGAACAAAATAATAGTAGCTAACCCCAAAAATATGGATTTTTTTCCTATTTATATAAAACAAAGTCTTAATGAAAAAGAAATTCAAATAAGGAAAGTTTTGTTCAGGCACGCGGATTTAATCGATGATAAAACTTACGGGCCATCGGTTGATCAACGGTCCGTGGATTGCTTCTGTCAGCAAGGACGTATAAAAATATTTTGCTCTCTGGATAGCACCCTTCTCAATCAAAAGATGGACCAACAACACGGTCTGTCCTTCCATCTACAGTCCGTCGATGCTCCTCTGTTACTTTACACTTAGATTCTTCAAATATCATGTATTGGAACCCTCGCATACATAAATTACGGTTTGCCAGTATGGTCGATGCCAATCGTGGTTCCACACTTGGTCAGACTTTCATGATTTCCTCCAATGCTTGGGCTTCTCTTCTATGACCTTTACCTACGGAGCGTCGATTCAGCGATGGTCCATCGATTGCGTCCATAGGTCTGTTTCTTCAGTTTTTTCAGTTGTCTTCTCCTTTTTCTGCCTGAACGTCTTTCCTGCAAAACAAGGCACAAAACTTGTTAAAACCCATACAAAAAGGCTCTAGACACACACAAATATTAAGTCAAATGCATTAGAAATACCCTGTAATCACGGTACATCAACACTCTCAACTTAAATTCGTGTTTGTCCTCAAGCGACGCAACTATGACCCTAAATGACACTTACATATAAGCAACCACTTTAAGCTCCAACAATCACATGGATATCTATTCTGACTCTTTCTTTATTTAGAACAGAACTATGCCTTAGTCTCGACAAGCTAAATCATGTGGATCACATCTTGACACGAATTCACAATGCAACAGACACCTCTATTGTTTTTCCTCTCACCAAGGTACAAAATTCTCTCATAATGTAACTACTTCCCTCACTTCAAACAAAATCCTCAGTTTTTACAAAGTGATTGTACATTTTGGGTACAAGGATCTATTTCAACACACGTGCTTGGAAAATGAGTTCAAATACAGTTAGTGTTCCACGGCATTGGCTTTGCCTTATCTTTGCTTCTTAGATTCACCACACTAGACTCTAGGATCACGTTAGGACTTTCTTGGTTTGTAATGTAGGCTCAGGGTAGGATGTGGTACATTAGAATACATTTAGTGACTATCTGCCCTCCTTGACATTACCGCTAAGATTTCCACCTCTTTTTATTGTTCTTGAGCCCCTATTTATTTTCTCTTCTTTTTTTTGCCTTATTTCCCTATTAGATGTGACTTTAACTTTTTATATCTTTTTCTTAGAAAACTATGTCTTTTCTTTTCTTTTTCAACTGTTCTTTAATTTTCACCAAGTCACATCCTTCTCTTACTTATGCTTTTATTTTTAACATCCAACTTTATTCACACCCATTTTTGGGTCTTCTCTCATAATAACCACCCTCAACTCATAGATTTTCCATGATTTGAGGTGCGCAATACTCGATGTCGGGTCAGGGCCAAGACAAGGTGAATTTTTTGCATTAGCCACCCCTAACTTAGGCTTTTGGCCACAGTCGAGGTGCATATGTCCTATGAGGGATTGGGGCCAAAAAATTATACGCTGAGAAGGTGAGTTGGAAAAAGAAAAGAAAAATAGCCTATTACAGGCTCAACATATTTGGATCAAAAGGGAAATTTATTTCATTTGGTCAACCTCCTTTAGGCTAGATGTTGTCTATTTCAAACAAGGGCCTATGGTCACTTGCTAGCATCTAGAGTAGATTCTTTAGCAGGACTAACCAGACAAGTTCTAGTTAGGCAAAATTGTTGAACACTCAAATATCCTCACACTCACTTGGCACATCGTTGCACTATCAGATTATCAAAATTCCCGGTTCAAGTTTTAGTTGAAGGTTATGCAGTTGGTGCCTTTTCATGTCATGTTTACAGCCAACACTTTACACTTATCTGAACCTATACATGCAAGCACTACAATTTGACGGGGTATCATTTTTTACTAACCATCATGTTGCAGTCTTTCATGCATTTTTTACTAACCATCATGTTGCAGTCTTTCATGCTTCTAACATACACTCACTAATACATGTCAGTTCAACAAAAATTTAAGCAGTATCTTGGGGGAGAAGAACGCAAGAATGAAAACCCCAAAAGAGGACCCTGAGTTGGGATACTCAGACTTCACCCTATCACTAACATTATATTTACCCCACCCCACCCCCCCAAAAAAGAGTGAAATTGTCCCGAATGAACCATAAATCATAAACATCATGATGATAGGTAAAACAAACCTGTTGCGCATAACGCCGAAGACCTATCAACAAACAGGTGGGTCCGGTTTTCAAGAGCTCGCAAGATCAACAATAGAGTCACCATTAGTAGTGCCTAGATCTCTCAGGATGACCATCAATAGTGTCATCCACCACTCTATCAACATAATTAGTAGTTCTCCTTTCTCCTCTCACGGGCATAGAACTTGATGCCCCAACATCTAACTCGTGCACACTCCTCTGGTGCATTTCCTCATCCACTAATGAGTCTCTCCTAGCCTGTTCCATTTCCTCCAACTCATTTTTATTGCATGAGCCTCATATCCTCTTTAGAGGTGCAGTTAGAACGGTGTCTCTTGCCGGGAACACGGTGTTCGTGTTGTATCATAGCAGGAACCTTCAAAAAGGACTTTAGAACAATATATTTGGCGAACTCTGTAGGGCATGCTCCGGCTCAGTCCCCCGCAAATCTAATATGGAATCAATATCAGCATTCGCTCGTAGGCTGGCCAGCTCAGTCTGAATGGCAGTGATATCAGTGGAGGGGGCTAGTCTTGTTATAACACGCAACTCAAATTCATAAAGGCATTTGTGAACGACATGAATTTTTTACTTCTTTTGCTCGATCACCCGCTTCTCAATGCATTCCTCTGCCTCCGTTATGGAATTTTGCATCCACGACTAAATATGATGGAGCAGGGTGGCCATCTGCGCCTCTAGCTTCTAGACTTTAGCTAGAGAGATTGTTGCTTCAGCTGGTGGTGTGGATCTAGATGAGTTCATGGACCTAGTGGCTGCATGCATAGAAGAGGCTGGAGTGGGGTCGACATGTTCTGGTATGGAAGGGTCAGCCCCTTTGTGCTGCTCCACCGTGTTTGCAAAATTCTCTCCCAATGGGGGAACCTCGAATTGGGGCCTTCTGCGGATTTCTGCCACATTAGCCTCATACTTAATGAGACCTATACCGATCGGGCGTAGAATAATATCACAGTGCCAAATTGGCACTCCAGCATCTTGGCACATCTGAAAGATCAGACACGGAAAAGGGTAATTAGTGGAGGTCTTAAACGCTTCTCCCCCTTGACTTCTTAATCTCCCTCTCCCCCTTTTCCCACCCCCCCCCATCCCCCCCCCAGTTTTCTTTTTCCCCCCCCCCCCCCTCCCCGCCATCTCATCCGACATCATCCGGGAGAAGTCAATCTCTAGCCCTGCTACCAGCGCTGCCACCATGATTGCCATGTCCCATGTGAGTACCTTGTCATCCTGTGTGGGTGACATTCTGTTTTGGACTAGAAGCCACAAGAATTGGGCCATAAAATTCAGCGGGGTCATCTGGATGCGTACTTGGGGTGCTATGCCCCACTCAGTTTGCTCACCATCTGCCGTTATATATTGGGCCAACCACTTTTTCACTGCCTCTCACTTCTCGACACTCTTCTAAAAATCAACACCTCAAACAATGTCCCACCTGTAATCAAACTCAAAAGTATTACGATTCGACTCTGTACAAGTGGTGGGGGCCATATAAATATCAGCGGATGGTGGCTTGAGAGATATCGACCTAACAGGTTTGGACTAGTGTAGAAGTGAGAGGGTCATGTTTGGAGGGTTTTGCCCGCTTTGTTCGCATGATCCTCGGAGATTGACCTGCCCGCTACACTTGAAGCATATTGAACTCCCGCAACACCATCTCCTTTGATATAGTGCACCCAAGTTCCACAAGACCAATGTCAATCGCACTTGTGGAGATTAAAAAGTATGTTGCACCTCTGCACTGTTATGCTAGGAATCCCAGGTGAGGCCACTAGACGCTCCCCTATAACGATCCCAGTACGGGTCATCACCCACTTTTCATTTATCATCTTAGATACCCTGTAGATTTGCCATTGTTCGTTAATACACCACATATTTGGTTCCTCTGCTACCAGAGTGGGGTCATTTGTGTGGTGTGTAGGTGCAGCTCCCGAGCTACTGGCCTCATCAAACGATGCTTGTTATTCCTGTTCCCCTGATCTGGTGGCTCCATGAGAGGTGGATCTGGATGCAGTGGCTGACTTGGACCCTGAAGACTGGGTCCAACTTGATCCTGGCAAACTCGGATACAAATGTTGAGACCCCTTCTATACTGGAACCAGCCCCGATTGGTGTACCGATCAGTGTGCGCTCCTCATCAGACTGGGAGGCAGTGACTACATCAGCGTTCACCTTCTTGTGTGTGGTTAGGGGGGGGGTTGCCCCTAGTGACTTAGGATAATGTTGTTGGTGTTTGAGTTCCCGGAGGAAGAAAGGTTGGGTCCTTCTCTGTGTCGGTGTATTCATCAATTAATTTATACGACGGGGCGAACGACTTGGATTTACCCATTTGGTATAGACCACTTATTTCTTAGGTGTCATTGTACCTGTGAAGCATTTATTAGCACCAACATAACTTACGACACACTCGAAATAAATAAAAAAATAGTTTAGGTAGCAGTTCAGGGAGACGAGCACCATTGATCAATCGACAGATATGTAGGACGACCCATTGATCAATCGACAGACCGTAGTCCACATCCGTCGTTTGACACTTGCGCTTACTTGTGGGAGTGGAAAACTATAGACCCCATCGACGGTCCGTCGACTGAAAGACGGACCATAGATGAGGTCTCGTAACTAAGGCATGTGCCAAATTTCAGGCGTCTTTGAATTCAAGTTCTGATTTTATTCCGGGACCAATTCTAATAACAATCAAGTCTATACATGCATTTTAACATATCATATGTTAGTTCTTGTTCATATGGTTTCGATTTCATAAAATTTTCTAGCCATGATTTGCATAATCTGAAAAACCCTTACGGCGGGAATTGAACATTGTTATACTAACAAACGAAAATTAGGGTTAGTTATAGGCTACCCAATCATTGTATATCATCCCAAGGGTAATTACTATGAAACTAATGACATGCCATGTTAATTGATTCAGTTTCAAGTTCAAAACCCACTCACTATAAGAAAATGTACTTTAAGCTACAAAATACATTGTAGCTAAATATAAAAATTTTCATAGTTGAACACTTTAGCTACATTATTTTGTTTTGTAGCATGCGTAGCAAGATATAGCGTGGCTAATAGTTAGCTACAAACTTTACATGGTTCGTAACTAAGATCTTATACTTATAACTACAAAATAAATCATTATAGCCTGCAATCCAATGGATACACACTTCTCAGAAAAAGTCTACTTATCAGCAAATTTTTGATACTTGTGCCTGAAAATAAAATTTCTATCTATATTTGTAAAGTAGCCATAAGGGGTTGTATTGTACCAATTTATTTGTTATAAAAAAGTAATTATTTCAACCAAGTTCTCTATATGTGGAAATTATAGGACTATAGATATGAATTTAAAATTTCATAACTAAAATTTCACACTTCATTGCTCACAAGATATAAATTGTAGCTGAAAATTCTAAAATATTTTAGTTGCAATTATATATTCTTCGCAAGATATTTTTGTGGCAATTATATATATTTTTCAACCTAAAATAATATTCATTTCTACAAATTCATACAATGTAAATGCTAATTTAACATGAAATTTATATTGAAAATGTGCGAAATATATTGAATTGTATAATAAATACAATACATGGAGAAAATACTTAATAAAGATTCAAAAATGTTATTCAAAATAGTGAAACATCATTTTATTCAAGCATATAATTTTTTTTACAAGACATAATAGTTATTTGTCGCGTCAATATATTACATAAGAAAACGACACAATAAATATTAAATTAGTTATTAATATGCTTTTTAAAAAAAAAAAATTCACATATTTACTAAATTAATGATATGAAAAACTATTTTAAAAAATGAAACATTCTTAGGTTAAGAGTATCATTTGATTGTCGACCTAGAGCTTCAATCATCATTTGAAATTTTGTTTTTCCACCTTTTACTCAACTCTTCTAATTTGTTATCTGTTTCTTTCTTCATTTCTTCAATTTGTTCCTTAGTTTCTCTTTTGACTTCTTCCAAATGCTCATTTGATTCGTTTCTTGCTGATTCTAATTGTTTTGAATTATACTTTTGTTGGTCTACCACCAAAATATGCCATATATTTGTTCCCCCTAGGAAATATTTGTCGCTGACGTACTCATCCCTTTTTTCCTGCCCCAAGAACATTTTAAAGCTATCATCCTATTTAGAGAAATTTCTATATTTTATCTCTGTTTGCCTTTTTTAACTTTGTAAAATTTGACCTCCGACAATCAAAAGTTATATTGGAGAAAATAATTATACCTCAGATAAAGCGGAAGTAACATATTTTAAAATTCACCACGACCTTATGGTTAAATGAATCCTACTTGTTATCCTTTTTTTTTTTAATTGTGAAATTCCATGAAAATTCAAATAGGAAAGACCGTTATCTCGTCCTTTGCTATAAAATTAACAAATCATAATGTATGTAAAATTAATTAAAGCATTAAATTCTTCTAATCAATTCAAATATTTTTGGTCCATTCTATGTCTTAAGCTTGCCATAACGTTGGTTCCATATAATGGAAAAGTAAGAACGCTTTTGTTTGATTTATCGATTTGTTTTTGCATACTTCCTTCTAAATAAATAAGTTTTGAAAATATAGTAAACCCTTTATTAATTGATAATAACACTTTATTTCTTCAATCAACATTTTTTAATCAATATCCTACCTGGAAATCAGCATTACTCCAAAGATTAATCAAATATTTCCAGTATTCGACGCTAACACGTTTAGGCTTATTCCGCAAGTAAAGTTAATAAGATACTTTGAATCAAAATACTTACTTTTCATTTTGTGTCTATAGTCTCTATAAAGATGACTCATATGACCAATGATTGCATATTTTCTATCCTCAAACACATCAAAGTAAATTTTTCCTACAAAAAAAATATTAAATATAATTTACTATAATATATTCTGATAGATATTAAATGTTGTAAACTTAAAACCGATTATGCAAAACTATTAATTATTCTTACCAATTATGATATCCATTGGGTCAATCTTATTCTCCTCAATTCTTTCCAAAACCATTACTTATCAGGTCACCTTCGGTTCTAACTGTTTGTCTCCAAAACCAAACCAATTAAGTTGCAATTACAATCGTTGATTATCCTATACATTTACAGATACTTTTGTATTTCATACGTGCTTATTGTGTTATGTCAATTTCCGGTCGGCCCTCTAGGGTTTTTTTTATCCCATGTTGGGACTCTACACTACCCCCTACTCCTCACACCGCACCTGCCGCACCTTCTCCCTCTATCCCCCCCCCCCTCTGCGTGCATGCTTTTACTCGCCATTACTTTCCTACGGGCGCTATATTGATTTTGTAACTTCTGTACTTGGACCATTTTAGATCCACTACAGGATGTGATCTTTAGTTCTTATGCGACTACGCCGTCCCCTCCCTCTCTTGCTACCCGCGTGAGCTCCACGACATCTTGTCATGCGGGTTTGCCCCCCTTTTAACACTCGCTACTCCCCACACCTAGCATTTAGTGCGTCGGTGTACACGCGCCACCTACTCTGTAGTCCTGGTGTTGCTGTTACCTCCTCACAGGCCCTACTTGCTTTGTTTAAAGTCCTCTCTCATCTAACAGGGCTCACGGCTTCTCTACCTCATTCTTCTTTTTTTGCGTCGAGGTTTAGTTTTTTTCCTCTTGGTTCGTGTTCTTGTTGCCACCACTCTTAATCCACTTTCCTTGATTTGACACATTTTTTCTACAATATTTAGTTTTCACACTAGGAGTGTTTCCTCTTTGGTCCTTCCAGCTTCCGTGTTTGTCGCTCCACGCCCCCGTAACCCTTCGACAACCCGTTAGAGTTGTTGTTGCTCCCGCGTGGCAGGATTTCTCCGTTCTTCGCTGTTTGCACCTGCAGTCCCCATCGTCCTTAATATCATACGTGTCTCCTCTTTGTTTCGTAGACTCTTGGCCATTTCTGCGCACACGTCTCTGATTATAAACATCTGTATTACCTTACTCACTATAGCTTTTTACTACCCCCCACCTCGTCAACACACTCCATGCATAGCCCAATCACGTGTCTGTTGTTTTGTTTACCCTTCTATCCTCTTTCGACCTTTCGCTCGTCCGTTTTTTTGTTGTTTTGTTTTGTACTGTCTCATCTTTGCTTACCCCCTCCCTCGCTTAACAATTCAACCGGTCGACATACCAGTTTCCCTGTTATTTTTTAATGTCCTTTATCGTGAATTTTTGACTCCCCCACCCCCTCTCCCCACCCCCCACAGTACTTCCGTTTCCCAGCCCCGTCGACTTCCCTTCAGTCTTTCCTGTCCCTGTCCCACCCACATAGGCTTTCGCTTTGTGACTCTCTCTATCGTCATACGTTTCCTTTTTCTGGTGGTCTTCCTTTTGGGAATCTTTTTCTTCTTCCTTAGGCTTTCTCCCACTCGTTGGTCTTTGTCCTGTCTTTTTTGACTCCGAGCCGAGACCCGCAAAGTTTTTTGGCTTGAACCTTTCTTGGGTACTTTGATGTGTTTGGGTTGGCGTTTTCCCGACTTTCTTCTAGGCTAGTCACCTTAGTTACCCCACAACACACACCTAATATGCCCCACAGATTTCCTCCTCATATGAAGGCGACTTTATGTGTCTCTGTAAGCATTCCCCACATACTCGCTTTTCATCTCAATACAAACTAGTTTCCTCCACTTAATGTCTTTCACACTTCAACTGCTATGTTGTCATTTTTTATTCGATCGGACTTTCTCATGTCCCCGCTTTGTTATCGTGACAGAGAACTTCGGTTGGCCATGCAATGATTTACCTCTGACAGATAATGCGATTTCTCGTCGTTACACATCATGTGTTTGTCTACAATTTTCGCGTTGGTGCATTACTCCTGCTGGCCCCTGCCCCCCAGCTGTGCTTCTTTGAGATCCTCGGTGCTCCCGCCCCCTGTGGATTTTTTTTTTTTTCGCCATCCTGGCGCCCAGGCACATAATAGGGGACCCGAAACACTCTTGGGTTAATTGGACATCAACTGACCTCCCTCCACACAATCGTTCTA
Source organism: Solanum habrochaites (assembly GCA_027704765.1). Classification (NCBI taxonomy): domain Eukaryota; kingdom Viridiplantae; phylum Streptophyta; class Magnoliopsida; order Solanales; family Solanaceae; genus Solanum; species Solanum habrochaites. The sequence goes on from JAKWJA010002491.1 coordinate 10,949,763, forward strand.
GAGTTTTCACAGTTTCCCTCTACAAAACGTGACACAACTCGACGCATTGCCTAATTCTGACAACCCGTAAGAATACTATAGTACTAATATTGCCAGGGACTGTCACAAAATCTCTTCCAACGTTGGCCCCAGAATACGGTGGGGAACGACAACACTCTAGGGCGATGTGTACTTGGGATTACATCGTTATTCAGGTACTGACATAGATGGTCCCTGAGCCCCTATGATGGCTCTCAGAACCTAGCCAGCCCTTTCGTTTAACAATTTTGTACTTCGGAATTTTCACGCCCTTATGGTTTTTCTTTGGGGATCGGGTCTTGGTACCGCGACTTCTTGGGTTGGTAACGAAAAAGACTATTTAACCGTTGCAGTACTCAGTACAGTCCCAGGTGGGGAGAAAATGCTAGTGATTCAGTTATTAGAGGGGTGGAAGTCGACGAACACTCATGTCTAACGGCAAGCAAGCAACAGCCCACCCTGGGGTGTTTAGGGTCGGAGTGCACATTTCCATAACACTTAACCAGCATGGGGGTCGCACACTCTTAAGTCATACCCAATAAGCATGTACGATCCAACAAACAGTTACAAGAATCAAACACATAAACACTTTTCGGACCTTTTATTCACACAACATTCAGGACCTCCAACACCAATTACGATTTCTCTCTTTGGTCAAAACGAGCACCTATTACAAGTCAACCACACCATCCGACTATAGGATATCGATTTCTTTCTCTACTCTCACAGTAACCAAACCCCACTCACAAGAACAACTAGTGACTATCATCCCGCCCAACACATACCCTCGACAAAACACGTAAAATTCAAAATAAGCCGTGTTACCAGGACAATACCTCAAAAGCACCACACTACCCCTGTGCGACCAACACCGAATGAAGTATTGCGGTGGAACGAAATTACCAATGAGTTCGAAACCCTCCCCCCCTTATGTACAAGTGAAAATAAAAATAACTTCCCAATCAAATGAAGCAGTAGAATGTATAACATCCCTATTTGGAATTAGGCTATATAAATGTATTGTTATATGCAGAGGTTTTCATTAAAACAAAAAATATAGACCACAAGATTGTTACATTAATCGCGTATCAATACTAAAATTGTCTCCACCACTTTTTCAGCAAAAATCAATAATTAAATAATTATGACTTAACTTAGCTTTATGATCATTTGATAATTGATATATTATTTAATTAATTTAATAATTATGAAATTTGAACAAAAGGAAATTACACATATTATTTCCTTTGGTTTATTTACTTATTCACTTGAGCATTCCACATTTATTAAAAAAATTATCGGTATGACTATTTTACAAATATATTCATATTTATTGATCAATGTTTAGGTCTTGATTTTTTTAGAAATAAGTAATTAATATTAAAAGTAAAACATGGTTTTTTTAAAATATTTTTAAAGTAAAAATTAAAAGAAAAAACAATGTAATTATATATACACATATATTGGGAACCAAAGTGTATGTCGTACAGCTTTGACATATATATGTACATTTAATAGGTGAATGACAAAATGTACATATAATAGTGTTAAATGTAAAATATCCTAAATAAGAGGACTAAATCTACTTTATTTTGATAGAATATAGACCTTATTAGTTATTTCTTTCTTTTTTATGAAAAAAAAATTTCTCTAAATCCCTAAATTTGAGACAAAGTACACTGCATCTGTCTCAAAATTCAAATCACAAAGCTCAAGTGAGCCTTCATCTCTTCAATTTGTCTTTCGAAGTTCAAGTTCAAACTTATCCTCATTTCCTCCGGCAATACTCACACATCAGTGGTAATTTATTTTGCCTATCAAGCTCTATCTTACAATTCTTTTACTGCAAAATTTACTTTAACTTGTTTTCTCATCATATTTTAAAATCGATTATTTATAAATGGACCATAGAGGATACGTTAAGAATGAGAAGATCCTTTATTTGATAGTTTATCTCAGCCAAATTCTTTTATTTTTTAAGCGAGATATTGTTAATCATGTTCAATCTACTCAAATTGAGTGTAACCACATATATCTTGGCTTCCTTACGTGATTGGTAAATAATCAAGTCTAAAAACATTATCTTCTTTGCCTCAAGTAAAAATTATGGGACGAAATCGGAGTATATAATATGATGGGACTATCCTGTGTGTTCGGATCATCAATGCTCTGGACTAGTTCTTGCAATGTTATTTCACGCACAAATCGTTGATGATCTTGGTGTCTTTTATGTTTGACCTTCATTTGTTTTTGTTGCACTAAAAAAGTATGTGGCTGTAGTGTGTTTGAACCGGACAGTTTTTTATTAATTGTTAAATCCACTAATATAATTGTCAGTCATCAACCTTTTAATTTGCTGTAACAATGCAGCTAGAAATAAACTGGTACCAATGCTACCCATGAACAAAATGAATTTGGCAGTTATTCCTTGTTATCTTTTTTATGTTCTTGGTTTTGTTCTCATGTTGCTTTGTTTATCTTTATTTGATCTTGCTCTATGTCTAATTGAGACAAACTCTAGGCTATCCTACAAGCCAAAACACTCAAATCAGTTGACATCAATTAACAATGTCCACTCTAATTCATTAATGATAAAATATTACTCCCTCTAGGTTTATATATTAAGGGTTGTTACACTACTTCATGTAGAATTACGAGAAAAGGCTCATTTCCAAGGCTACTTAATGTCACAATCATACACCTAAACTTGTCAAGAAAGGCTTTCTCCTATTAACTTTGACATTAAGTGGACAATAGTATGAATGTGATTTAGTTATTTCAAAAGTCGATTTATTGAAAACAACCTCTATCACCTAAGAAATGGACGATGAACTCAACAAACACTTAATAATATATCGTCACCTTCTGCCCCTCTTCATTCTATTGTTTTTTTTTTCTATTATGGGAGATTTTTATGCTAACACTATGTTTATCTGTTTGTTTCTTTGTAGGAAATTTGAAAATGGATAAGACTTGGATCCGTTGTACTGACACGTCGAGTGATGCTTATTTAAAAGGAGTTGATAATTTTCTTCAATTTGCCTTTCAAAACTCCGAAGTAGAAGGTGAAATTCCTTGTGCCTGTAATCAATGCAATAATGCTTCCAACGGATCTAAAGATGAAGTGAAGGAACATTTAATACTTTTTAGGATAGTCAAAGGATACACACGTTGGCTTCAACATGGAGAATTTGCACCAAAAAAGAAAATTATTAATCATGATGAAGAAGGTGGAGTAGAGAAAGAGCAAGACGAACGATCTCAAAAGAAAAGAAAATAGCGAGATGATGATATGTTATGAAATGATTTATGATGCTGCCTGTCCCGAAATAAGGAATGATTCCAGTGGAGTAAATTATTGGAAGATGCTTCACAACAACTTTATCGAGGTTGTGATACATTCTTTAAGTAATCACTGATTGTGGAATTGTTCCAAATCAAATGTGTTCATTGTTTGAGTGATAAAGCAATTGATAGCATATTGAAATTGATCAAACGAGCACTTCCTTATGGTAAAACTTTACCAGAGTCATTCTATGGAGCAAAAAAAGTGATAAAAAATTTAGGTCTCGGTATGAAAAGATACATGCTGCGAAAATGATTGTATGTTATTTGGGAACGAAATGCGTAATGTTAGACTTTGATTTGCATCTGACGGGGTAAATCCTTTTGGTAACTTAAGTGTTTCTCATAGGACTTGGCCAGTGATTATTACTGTATATAGCTTACCCCCTTGGATGTGCATGAAGTAACCCTATTGCTACTTGTCTTTGTTGATACCTGGTCCTAAAGCCCCTGAAAATGATATTTATGTGTACTTAGAACCATTGATAGATGAGTTGCGAGAATTATGATATTATGGAGTCGATACATTTGATGCTTCAAGAAAATAGAACTTTTGTATGCGAGCAACACTCTTATGGACTATCAATGATTTTCCATCTTATGCAAACTTGTCTTGATGGATCACAAGGGGGGCTTTGGCTTGCCCTTCATGTAACAAAGATAATCCATCTACTCGATTGAAGTATGCTCATAAGTTATCTTACATGGATGGTCGGAGGTTTTTAGCATCTAATTAGTAAGTGGTGGCGTAATAAACATGATTTGTAATGGACAGATTGAAAGAAAACCTGCTCCAACTATTCTATCGGGAGATGATGTTTTACGCCAACTGCTTGCTTTGGGAGACATAAAATTTGGCCAGACCTAAAAAAAAAAAGAAAATACACAAAAAGTAAAGGCATACATAACTGGAGAAAAAATACATTTTTTAGGCTTCCTTATTGGAAAAATAATTTAATATGCAATAGTTTGGATGTGATGCACATTGAAAAAAATGTGTCTGATAATATTGCTGGGACATTACTAGATAGTGAAGGAAAAACAAAAGATACTTTTAATGCTTGTCGCGATTTGAAGGAAATGGGTATAAGAAAATATTTGCATCCAACTTATAGAGATGGAAGATGGTACTACCCAGCAACATGTTATTCTTTATCACAAGATGAGAAGTCTAAAGTATGCAAGTTATTGAAAATGGTTAAGGTTCCAAATAGTTATTCTTCCAATATATCACGATGGGTAAAGTCAGAGGATCGTAAAATTAATGGATTAAAGAGTCACGATTCACATATTTTATTGGAACAACTACTTCCTCTTGCAATTTGTGGAGTCGTGCCAAGCAATGTCTATGATGCTATCACCGAGTTAAATACTTTTTTCAAAGAATTGTGTTCGAAAACACTAAGGGTTGATGTGTTGGATCAACTTTTAGCTCAACTTCCAATAACACTTAGCAAATCAGAAAAATGTTTCTACCAGCATTTTTTTAACGTTATGGTTAATTTAGTCATTCATCTTCTAAGAGGCTAAGCTTGGCGGACCTTTACAAAATAAGTGGATGTATCCTGTTGGGCGGTATGTTTAAAATATATAATTTTGATTTAATTTTATGTTGCTTGTTAATTTATCATGTAAGAAAGAAGTTTGAGTGATATGTTATATCATGCAGATTTTTACGCATATTGAAATGTTATGTGTGTAATAAAAATAATCCGGAAGGGTGTATAGCAGAAGGGTATATTGTTGAAGAATGTATAATACTTTGCTCAAGGTATCTACATGGAAGTGCAACATGACATAATCGAATGGACAAGAATCATGAAGTTGATCATTCTAAGAAATACAATGGATTATGAGTGCTGGAACAAAATGTTCTCCTTTATTAAGAGATACATCAACAAATCTTGAAGAATTTGAGCTAAAACAAGTTCATCTTTATGCCTTGAGAAATTGTGAAGAAGTTCAACCATATCTATGGTACTTTTTGTTAGCTTTCCCTTATTTCTTACAGTTTTTTGGAGTTACCTCAAACTAAAATTCATTAATTATTTTTTTGGTTAACATTATTCTAAGTGATCATGTTGTGCATTTGCAAAAATAGTTTTTTCATCTTTCCATGGAAAATTCTGATTCTTTAGTTTTTGATAGTAAAGCTTCATTACCTAACATTTTCATAACATCTGCTAGTATAAGGAAATAGTGAACGGGACTTTTACTTTTTATATAATTAACATTTATTTGTATAACATTGAATATGAGCAGAGCAATAAGAGCATGAACTTTGATGATTGGTTTTTCCATAGAGTATTTTTTACTTTATAATATATTAAATTTGCAATTACTATTTATTATCATTGATTAATTGATTCTTTGTATAGATTGTCCAAATGCGCAAAGAAGAAACTTCAGTTGCAAGCAGTGAATTGTATTCTGTAGCTAGAAGTCCTTTTGATGGAATTCAAAGGTTCAAGGGGTATGAAATAAATGGTTTTAACTACTTAAGGAAAACATGAAGACGCAAAATAGTTGTGCTTTAGTAAGAGGATTAGTGAATGGTCAAACTATCAATTACTATGATGTTTTAACAGAAATAGTAGAACTTCAATATTTCGGAGGTAAGCGGATTGTTTTGTTTAAGTGTGATTGGTGGGATGTTAATAATATTGGAAATGGAGTGAAAATCGATAAACATGATTATGTTAGTGTTAACACTAAGAGAAAATTAGCTACAATTAGCTACAAATTAACCATTTGTACTTGCATCTCAGGTAGAACAATTTTTTATGTGAAGGACAATCTTCATCCCAATTGGTCATTTTTTTTTGGATGGTCATTCTAGTTACTTTTCTTGAGGTGCTATTGACGAAGAAATCTTTCAACAAGATGCTTGTAATGATTTCTCGCATAGATTTGTGGATGATGAAGACTTCATAAATTGGAAAAGAAATTATCTGGATGTTACTAGCACCGATGTTACTGTAGCTGATGATATCATCGAAGACAGTGAATCACAATAAGAAGATGATGATGAAGATTTATTATTGTAAATATTTGGAAGTCTTATTTACTTTTACTTACTTTTGAGAGTTGATCTATATGTGAAATATTGTTATTATTTAGTTGATAATATGTCACATCTGGGGAGCACCCCTTAGACGTAACCGGTGTTGTCATCCTCAGAGAGGACTAAGATTATCCTCTTAGCATTCGTCATTGCATATCATAAGTTAAATTATAGAAAATTTAAAACATTTCATCTACGTCTATAAGTGAGGTTTACATAGACCTCTCGCTTACACATCATATATTTATAGGGAGATTGTATAAACTCCTCACATAGAAAGCATTACATAGGCTTCTACTTTTATGTCAAATAAAAATAATATATAAAGATATTATAATAGGAAATTGCCTCACATTTAAACCATCTAGATCGAGTACAATATTCGGGCATATCCCTTACTTTATTACAACAAAAGCCACATATAGGCATATACAATAATAGTCTTCAAATGAAAGAGAATGAACTAAATTGTCTTTAAGACTAAAACAACATCCAATAGGTAGATAGTGGCATCGTCCTCGAAAGGTGAGGACCTAACAAATTTGGAGAACGAGAGTCTAAGTTATCTTCAATGGCATCTCAATGGCCGGAACCTACATAATTTTAGAAACATAGAAATATGGGTTAGTACATACTTGTAATAAGTATGGAAACATGCACATAAATATTTGCAATCATGCTAAAATGGGACATTTGTTCAAACCAGTGCAAAATTACTTTGAAAATCCTTATACACAATCAAGCACCCATATATGACAATAATCATATATTCCTTAAGTCAAAGACATATACAACACAAGACCAACATCATCAAGTATACCGAAGTAAACATTTTTAATAGAATCCTTGAGTAATAATCAGTACAACTCCAACATCATATTATAATAACGAAGCATATATAAGAGTTCATAACATTAAAACATATACAAGACCCTTACTCATAACCCATCATCAAGTCCATAAGTGCAATGACCAAGTAAGGATCCATAACCTTACTCAAACAAGTAAACCCAACAAAGGACCACAAGCAATGTCTAAACTCACAAAACATAGCATCAAGAGTAGTCATTATCATATTTAACAATATAGACCAATAGCATGTTCATACATGAACCTAACAGCATATAGGATCATCACCATGTAGACTAAAAATATACATAATCATTTACTTTATATACATAAGAACAACCCTCTAGGACTTCGCTCAAAGCCAACTAGCGCAATGTATAGGTAGAGTCTCATACCCCTACCTCGACTAAGTTAACCCCTCAAGTCATCCTAGTTAGTATTCACTTCTTTAATACATTTTACTTTCGACAACACTTGCCTTAACCAATATAGACCACCAGAGCTAAATATGGAATCCGGTGTCATGAAATCCTACACCGAAAGAAGGTGTACTACTTGCCAAGGTAGTACCAAAACATGAAAATAACATTCTAGGTGGATCTACTAGCTAGTATTCCTATAGGGGAAATATAGTGCAAGAAATAGGAGATATGCTTGGGACATATTTATGCATATTGCATTATAGTCTCCAATCTCTTGACTACAATAGTGAACCTACCTTTCCACATTGGGAAGGGACACTCCTCAATACTAGTTCACTCAGTGCTTAGCTAGAGTCCCTTTTTAAAAATGTCTTTAGATCATCTTTTAACAAGCATAACTTAGATTAGGCCATAGGAGACTAACCTCTTATATATTCATAATTATTATCTCATTAGGAATTGCATGAGAATATCCTTTCAATACAACCCTCATATGTGAGATCAACACATTATCATCATTATGTCATAATAAGGCACATAGGCAATTCATAACCAACCTTATATCATTACATCTTAAGCATAATCTCACAATCACATAACCAAGACATTTCAATTTCATAACCATAACAACACCTACTTAATCCAATCACAAGACATGCTTCAATTGAACTTCATCGCCAATGCCATCACAATTGAAGTAAAGGGTCAAGATCACAAAGTCTTACCAGTTTCTCCTCAAAAGTCATCATCAATAGTATTACCCTCAACCAATCTAAGTCATCCATCAATAGGTGTAATTACATCATTCAATAGTAATTAACACTATAACTAAGTGAATTGCAACAATACTAATCAATTCAACATGAGTTCATCACCTAGAGTTAGGGAATTTGGGTCAATTCATGATCTATTCCACACACTAGGTTAAACATCAAGAATTACTATAATAGAAAAATAATACATCGTAATATAATCATAATAATCATTAGAAATCATGAACAATACAATTTGAAAGATCAATTTTGAATTAGAAAGAAACCCATATGGAATTCATTTTTTTATAAATCAATTTTGAAAGAACCCTTTGGGGAAAGGAATCCCAAAGTTGAAAGGTTCCCATACCTTGATATCCCTTGAAGATCTATAAATAAAAGTTATCTTCTTGAAGCCTTAGAAACCTTATACCTTGGTCTTCTATGGAGTCTTCTTTGGGAGAGAGAAAGTAGATAGAAGGAATAGCAATTTGTGTTTGGGAATGTGGGGTGTTAAGTTGGGTGTAGGCTTAGGGTAGGTTATATAGTCACCTAACAAACTTAATTAACCACCCCTTAACCCCTAATTAAAACCCTAAATAATTAACTAATTAATTGACTCCCTTAAAACTTAACAGTGAATGCTGGCCTGACTTACGAGATCCTGACCTACAAGCCATAGGTTAGTCGACAACCTTGTCCCCCACCGTCCTGCATGTCCGTAGTTAAGTTCAGAGACCATGTTTTTTTCCACTTTTGTAAAAGTGTCTAAGTGTCCAACCACGGAGGCATCGACGCCCCGTCATTCCACCTAAACCTCGTCACCTGCAATCTTAGGTAGACACTGCCTAGTGACTGTTTTTTGGCCAAAATGAAAGGGTTCTCCTCAAGGACCCTTAGGATGGTACTTGGGGAGTCGTACCCAGATATTTCAACCCTAAACATACTCTAATATATGTTTGACACCTTTCCACCAAATTTTATCAAATTCCGACTCCTAAAACATTGTGAAATAGGCTAAGTCACACTAGCACCTCTCTCACTAGTCTCCAGATGTCAAGAACGTTTCTTGACTCTAAAACTAACTAAATGACTTGTAACCATTATTTTTTTTACCTTAAAAAGTGCTACAAACCATAGATACTAATGTGAGGCTCTAGATTAGGTCTTGGACTTTCGGAGTGTTACATTATCCCCTCTAGGAACATTCGTCCCCGAATGACACTAAAATCTTTTGTACGGAAAGGATAGACTCAATACTAGCAGCCCAACAACAACAATATAATATAAACATGAGTTACAACTCAAATCAGCATAACAACATTGCATGTACACATAGTAACTCAAAATACCAATTACCACATATGAGAGCTGAACATTACAACATGAGGAATTTCCTTCTCAACAACAACATGAGCTAAACAACACATATAGAATCACTTATGCTAAAACTCACTTCAATATATCAACATTCTCAATATCATTTCATTAAGGCAACAACATACCAAATACATAAATAAGTGCAAATCAAACAAAAGAGCATCTTTCCATTAGAATTCATTTTAGCAAAAACTTTTACCATTTTTATGCCCATTTTTGCAAAACAAGTAAAATTCATTTTTCCATTATTTTAGTTATTAATAGGAACAACTTATCTTAATTAGCAAAGAGATGAGGATAAAAGGACTTCATGCTGGCCTCAGCCTTCCATGTTGCTCCCTCAACTAGGTGGTTCTTCCATAACACCTTTACGAAAGCAACCTCTTTGTTCCTCAACTTCTTCACTTGTCGATCTAGGATTTCCATCAGAATCTCTTCTTAGGAGAGATTCTCATCCACATCTAGACCTTCAATATGAAGAATGGACTTGGTGTCACTGATGCACTTCTTAAGCATGGAGACATGGAATACTGGATGAATTGAAGCTAGCTTACTAGGTAATCTCAACTCGTATGCACCCTTGCCAACTATTTGTAAAATTTCATAAGGACACACATAACAAGGACTTAACTTTCCTTTCTTGCCAAATCTCATCACCCCTTTCATGGGTGAAAATTTTAAATACACCTCATCACCTTCTTCAAATTCTAAGTCCCTTCTCCTATTGTCGGCATAAGACTTTTGTCGGCTATAGACTATTTTCAATCGGTTCCTTATGATACGAAATTTCTCCAAAGTATTATATATCAATTCGGGACCAAAGAGTAAAGACTCGCCAACTTCAAACCAACCAACCGAAGATCTACATTTCCTACCATACAAAGCTTCGAAAGGAGCCATGGATATAATTGAATGGCAACTATTGTTATAAGAGAACTCAACTAAAGGCAAGTTTTCATCCTAACTTCCCTTAAAATCAATTACCCAAGCTCTAAGCATATCATAAAGGGTTTGAATAGTATGCTCCGCTTGACTATCTATTTGGGATGAAAAACAGTGCTCAACTTCACTTGAGTACCCAACCCTTTTTGGAATGACCTCCAAAATCAAGATGCAAATTGATCAGCTCTATACAAAATAATGGATAAAGGGATCCCATTAAGACTCACAATACATGGATATAGATCCTTGCATACTCTTTCGACGAAAAAGTAGACTTAACAGGGATAAAGTGAGCGGATTTCATCAACCTATCAACAATCACCCGTATAGAGTCATTTTGCTTTCATGTCCGAGACAAAACTATTAAGAAGTCCATATTAATTTCTTCCCACTTCCAAGAGGGAACTTGCATTTCTTGAAGTAAGCCACGCGATTTTTGGTGCTCAACTTTCATTTGTTGGCAATTGGGACATTTTACAACAAATTCCTCTGTCCCTTTTCAAGGCATCCCACCAAAATACTTCTCTACATTCATGATACATCTTAGTATAACCCAGATGAATCGAATAACGGGAACCATGAGCTTTCTCTAGGATCTGATTTCTCAAATCATCCACATTTGGTACACAACCTCCCTTGGTACCATAAAACACCATATCCCCCTAAGGAGAATGACTCATTAATCTTACCGAGAACCGATTCTATTAAATCCGTCAATGATAGATCAAGGTGTTGCTTAGACTTCACCTCAACCACCAAAGACGATTCAGGGTTATAATGGACCATAAACCACTATTAGGAGAATATTCCAATCAAACACCCAAACGAGCCAACCTATGTACATCTTTCACTAAGTATTTTGTTTTCCTCCTCAACATGAGACACACTACCCATGGTCATACGACTTAGAGCATCAACAACCATGTTAGCCTTGCTGAGGAGGTACAGAACACACATGTCGTAATCCTTCAACAATTCCAACTACCTTCATTGTCGGAGATTTAACTCCTTTTGAGTAAACACATATTGAAGATTATTTTGGTATATGTATACATCAACAATAACACCATATAGGTAATGCCTCAATATTTTTAATGCAAACACCACGGCTGCTAACTCAAGATCATGAGCTGGGTAGTTCTTCTCATAAACCTAGAGTTGCCTAGAGTCATTGGCTATAATCTTCACGTGTTTCATAAGGACACAAGCCAATCCCACTGGGGATGCATCACAATATACCACAAAACCCTTGGTACCTTTTGGTAAAGTCAACACAGGAGAAGTGGTAAGCCTATCTTTCAAGATTTAGAAGTTTCATTCACAAGCCTCCGACCACTCAAACTTCACATTCTTTTGGGTCAAAGTAGTCAGAGGAGATGCACTGGACGCAAAACCATCCATAAACCTCCTATAGTATCCGGCTAGACCTAAGAAAATTCTTGTATTTGTTGGAGCCAAAGGTCTTGGACAATTTCTAACCGCCTCGATTTTCTATGGATCAACCTCTACACCCTCACTAGAGAAGACATGACCAAGAAACGCCACTGACCTTAACCAAAACTTACATTTTCTATATTTAGAAAATAGTTGGTTTTCCTTCAAGACTTGTAACACCACTCTCAAATGGTCCATATGTTCACCCTTATTTCTCGAATATACTAAGATGTCATATATGAAAACAATTACAAAGGAATCTAGGTAACTATGGAACACCCTATTCATTCGGTCCATAAATGTCGTCGGGGCATTAATCAATCCAAAATACATTACTCTAAACTCATAATGACCATATCTTGTTTGAAAGGACGTTTTGGGAATATCTTTATCTCTCACCCTAAGTTGGTGATATCCCGAGCTCAAGTTAATTTTGGAAAAGTAGCTTGCCCCTTCGAGTTGATCAAACAAGTCGTCAATCCGAGGGAGAGGATACTTGTTTTATTCGGAAGGGAAAATATTTTATTTTTTAGAGACTTGGTTTGGAGTCTCCACTTAATTTTTAAAAAAATCAAGATTACTTAGTTTTCAATAGATTAAATAGGGAATCTAATGAAAACCTTAAAAGGGGGTTCGAGATTCTTATTTATATTTTAGGAAGGTTTTTACGACACCAAAAATACTCACTAACTGGAGACTATCCAAAAACTAACTTGTTTGGTCTAATTGTCTAACTAAAATTTTGAGATAAAAGTTATTTAGAGTTGTTTGGAAGTGAAACACGAATTTTACATCTAAGTAAATTTTGATTTTAAAATTTATTTAAGTTATTTACTTGATTTGATTAAGTCATTAAAATAAAGTGGCTTCTTGCGGGGATTTTGAATTTGTAACCCTAAAATAATTACAATTGATAACAAATAAATAAACAACAAAATAAGAGAGAGAGAGAGAGAGAGAGAGGAGAGGAGAGAGTTGGGGTCCAAATCCAGTTTCTGTTCACCTGGACCGATATTTGGACCCATTTATTTTTGGGACTTAAGCCTATTTAATTTTGTACATGTCCTAAATTCTAGCAAAATAATACTACAAAGATGACAAGGACTTAGACCCAAAAACAACAAAATACAATAAAAATAAAAATAAAAAGATAAATAAATAAAGTAGGCCTCTTGGCCAAACTTCTTTAACTCTTCCACTTTGCCTTTTTCCCCTTCAAGACCTGTACGTCGATTTTCACAGCTAGTCGACTCGATAAATGGAATTTGATCCTTTATGACTCTCTCGAAAAGCAAAAGAAGATGATAGGAGTTCAATTGGACTCAAACGGTTTCACATGCAACGGAAAGAATAAGAAAACATTAGTTTCCAAATAATATTGTTATGAACCTACCCTAACTAATGTAATACACTAGTGAATAGATTATGATTTAATATACTGACTTCAGGATTAGTTATTATAACACATGAGACAACGAAGGATGAACATAAGATAAAATTAAGATCATTTGATATTTAGTCTTAAAGTGAAAAATAAGGCTCAATTGATACGACTTAAAGGGGCAGGGATGATATTAAAACTTAACTACTTGTGACAAAGCTTCAAGAAACCCAAATTATTTATTTTACGGATTACGTCAATATCACAAAATGAAACGAAATTCCGACTCCATGATATTAACTTATCGTCCTTTAATTAAATTGAAATGGGAAGAGGATCTATAGTAAACAGTAGGAAAACTATATGAAGAAAAAACAAAAAAACATGTAGCTGCGACTAGTGCACTTTTGATATTAAACAATGGATTCCAACGGTAAAATGATAAGCTAAATTTAAGACATTGTAGGAAATTGAATATATATTATTTCTATTTTTTTTAAAATACAAGAAAGCAGTCTAATTGAGATGAGAAACAACAAAGATAAACTTAACGGCTTATTATGAGCAAGACTCGACAGGATAAGCGATAGAGGAACAAAATAATCGAAGACTTCGAATTTGAACCAATATAAGCAAATGATAACATACCTCATCAACAAGGAGGTAGCATTTAACTAAGCTTGAATACTTAAACGATCAAACTATACTATCAGCAACATGTAACACTTCAATGAACCAAGTTTTAGTATGTAAAGATTACTTTAAAGCTAAAGAGATTTAAAGAGGGGGGGAAAGTAACATTGACAAAAGAAGGAAATGGCAAACCCCCTGCTTATTTATACTTCAGGGAGCAAGAGAAAGACACAATGTCACACTAGACTAAGGAAATTGGCTAAAACATTCAGATTATATAACAGCACATGAATAACTCGATTAAGCTAATATTAGAGCTCCAAACAACATGGAAACGCAACCGAAAACCCAAACAAAATAAGAAGAGCAGCGAAACCAATGCTAGTACATCCGAAAATAGTGAGAAAAGATAAATAATAAATAAAAAAATTAAACGAGATGGGACCAAATATATGTAAGATAGCATTATTGCACAAGAACACCCAATCAAAAAAAAAAATAAACCGAAATACACTAAATAACAAGTAATCTTCCGACAGCCTAACTCGAGGGAAGGGAGTAAGAAAAAGCCCCAATAATAATCACAAAGAACAGTGAAGTCAAGCCAAAGATAAATTAGAAACATCACAAAACATTAGAGATATTATGCAAGTAACAAGGGGTATCAACATGGTAGTTGCATCAAAGAAAGAAATCTAAGAGTTATACAGACGACAACATGTTGAGCTCATTTTTTATATAAGATTAACATGAAGACGGTTCTAACTGAAATGCGAAGAAGAACCAACAAACAGTTTCAGCTCACCAAAAAAAATCTCAACTAAAGAGTTGGAGTTGAAAGAAGTTTAACTTTCCGGAGGCAACGAACAGAGACTACAAACGAGCGATGATTTCACCATAAAAACTCAAGAATGAACTACAACCTAGAAGTCCAAGCAGAATATCACCTTCAAACAACTAACCCTTTTATCTTTTTGTTTTGTGAAAATGTATTTGCAGTATGTACTTTTTTAAAATTCTTTTCCGTTCAATGGCTCAAAATTCCCACTCAAAGAAAATTCTTCTTTCTATCTGTTCAAGTTTTCAGCCTCAAAATAAAAGAAAATTCCCCCTCACAATGAAGAAGAAAAGGAGTTTATAAAGAAGGAAATTAGGGTTTAATTTTTAAAGGGAAAAGGGATGAAAACCCGGATTCAAGGCCCATCTTCTTGAATTCAAACTTGAATTCTTTCTCCATTTTAGGCAAACACCTTTTCTCTAATGCTTGAACCCATTCCCAAAGAAGAAAAGAGAATGGACGGACTGGATGAGTCTCTCGTCCTTGAAGCTCGACGTGGCGCTCATCTATGTGAGTCAAGGATGAGGTCGCAGGTGCCATTGCAGAGAAATGGGACCTTTAATCGCAGAAATCTGAAGGAAATCATACCAGGGAACAAGGCGCGTTGCAAGTCGCTCTTTGTCTTATTTTTACGTGTGAAGGAAGAAAGAATCAAGTACAAGGTCGTCTGGTACGCGCAACTGCTGTTCACGTCTTCTAGGAATAATTAAGTGGGTTCTTGTGAACCAGTTTTGTGGGTCAGGTCAGGGAAATACAAGGAGTTGGATCTGGTCGTGAAGGCAGCGAATGGGTTAGAAATTTGGGCTACTGAAGGAAAATTTGGAAAAAGTGGTGGACTGAATATCGAATTAGAATGCTAAAACAAAGCCCAAATTTGTTCTCAAATGGATTTAGGGGATCGGCTAATGAATTAGTACGAATTCATTATAGAGTTTCACAATCTTAACGAAATAAAATAATTTACTTAATTATAAATCAATTAGCCTAAAATATAGTCATTTGAATGATTAAACAAATTAACCCGATATTTAATTTAAACAAAATCTTTTGCGATGATTTTTAAATATTAAAAAATAAACTAATTATATATAAAATTATATAAAACATATATATTAAACTATAACAATATAAGTTGATAAATCTAACTATAAACTAAGGATCCAAACTACAAGTTACTAAAAACTAATTTAATAAAGCGCCAAGTAAAACTAAAAAAAAAAATTTATACGATTTTAAAATATTTATAAAATAAACTAATTATATAAAACATATAAAAATATATATCATTTCAAAACTATAGAAATCCATTAAAGCTACTTTAAAATAATTTGAAAAACATTTGAATCTTATAAAGTCAATTATTTCAATTCGTTTGAAATTTAAAAACTCGTGAATTAATTCCTTTCAAGGAGGATCGAAATTGGGTGTCAACAATACTTATTCTTAATGTTCACTTTATTGAGTTTGTCGTAGTCAATGCACATTCTAAGTGACTCATCCTTGTTCTTCACAAATAAAACTGGAGCACCCGATGGGGAAATAATGGTAGGATGAAGCATTTGTCTAGTAAATCCTTCAGTTGAGCCTTCAACTCTTTTAATTCGGTCGGAGCCATCGGATAAGGAGGAATTGAAATGGGATTTTTATCCGGTAGCAAATCAATACGTAAATCAATTTCCCATTCGGGATGAATTCCGAGAAAATAATTAGGAAAGACCTCCGAAAATTCCCTTACTATTGGGACTAACTCAATGCGAGGAGTTTCGGAGTCTAAATCTTTGACTCTAACAATATCTTATAAACAACCTTTAGAGATCATCTTACAATCCTTTAGAAAAGTAACAATATCTTATAAACACCCTTTAGAGATCATCTTACAAGCCTTTAGAAAAGAAATGATGCGAACTCTAGAAATAGACCTTCCCCCCTTCCACTCTAAAACGGGTTCATTAGGAAAATTAAACTTGACAACTCTTGTCCTACAATCAATGGAAGCAAAATAAGAATGCAACCAATCCATTCCCAAAATGACATTGAAATCTACCATATCAAGTTCTACTAACTCAACATGGGTAACTCTATTGGGAAACATTATAGGATAGTTTCTATTTACTCTTTTTGCAACCACCAAATCACCTACTGGGGTAGTCACCATAAAAGTTTCTTTTAAGATATCAGGCAAAATATCAAACTTTTTAGCTACCAAAGGACTAATAAATGACAAGGTAGCCCCGGTTCAAGTAAAGTATAAATATTTAAAGAGAAGACTTGTAACATATCGGTCACCACGTCGGGAGAACTCTCTTGTTCACCCCTAGAGCGGAGAGCATAAAAGTGATTCTTTCTTGGAGCATCAACATTAGAACCACTTGCTTGAACTTGCCCACCACTCTTGTCTTTCCCATTCACATTAGGGCAATCTTTGACTTTATGACCTTTTTTCCACAACTAAAGCAATTTCCCGTTCCAACTACACACTCATCCCAATGTTTCTTACCACACTTGGAAGAAGGAACTTGAATGGAGAACCTCTTCTAAAATTTAGGCTTATCTTGAATTTCCAAACTTCCCTTTGAAGAACCACTTTCAAAAGACTTGGCCCTCTTGGCCTCTCTATTATTCCTCCTTAGTCTACTTTCTTCCACTTGTTGAGCATGAACCATTAAACGAGAGATATTCATATTATCATGAAACATAGCCAAACAACATTCTTACACCAAGTCATTGGACACTCGCATAAGAAAACAACTCATCTCATCCCTTGGGTTAGACACCAAGGATGGAGCATACTTAGAAAATTTTCTAAACTTCAAGGAGTAGTCAAGTACACCCATACCTCCTTGATGAAGGTTGATGAATTTTTCCAACTTAGCTTCTCTGAACTCTCTAGGAAAGAAACGATCAAGGAAGGGCCTTTTTAAATATCTCCCAAGTCACTGGACCACCTCTTAGAACCCTATTATACCTCCATTGGGTGTACCAAGTTTGTACCATATCTTTGAGTCGATAGGCATCCAACTCGACCTTTTCACCCGTAGTCACACCATAGCAAATAGGATCATCTTATAGACTTCATCTAGGAAATCTTGAGGGTCTTCATCCGCTTTTGACCCGAAGAACATAGGTTGGTACATCCTCGTAAAATCTCTTAAACAAGAAGCCATTGTGCTAGCATGTTGAGGCATACGGGGTCCAACTTCCTGATTCACTTGAGTCATCATGGATTGGACTTGAGAAGTGACGACATTAGCTTGTGAAGTCATGGCTTGGTCCAAATTGAGAAAAAATGCCCTTATCTCTCCATCAGTCATCGATGGAGGAATAACTGGAACTTGATCACCCATAGGAACTGGCTTAAGTGGAGGGACTTGATTATCTTAAGGAGGAGCTTGGCTGTCATGAGCCCCCCATAAGCAATCCCTTCCTTGTCCCTTTGTGCAGATGCCCTTCTAGTATTCATACCTATAGCCACAATCAAAGGCTTAGGTAAAAATAACACATAAAGTAAAATTCTAGAGGCACGACATAGGAATAAAATAAGATGAGGATTTCCTAAGCATCACTTAGTCTCTCATTCATAAGTGTGGCGCGCTTCACCATTATGAATAAGAATCTACATAGACGTGGTTTAGTAAGACAACAATCCTAAGGATATTCAACTTCATGCTTTGATACCAAGTTTTTTACATCCAGGGAGCACCTCCTAGACGTAACCGGTGTCGTCATCCTCGGAGAGGACTAATACTAGCCTCTTAGAATTAATCCATATATATCATAGGTTAAATTGCGGAAAAATTAAAACTTTTCATGTACGTGTACAAGTGAGGTTTTCATAGACCTCTAACTTACACATCATATATACACAGGGAGTTCACGTAAAATCCTTAATAGGAAGCATTACATAGGCTTCTACTTTTATTTCACATGCATAAAATATAAAGATATTTAAATAGGAAATTCTCTCACATTAAACCATCTAGAGTGTGTACAACATTCAGGCATAGCCCTTACTTCATTACAACAAAAGACACGTATAGGCATAAATAATAATAGTCTTCAAATGAAAGAGAATAAACTAAATTGTCTTTTAGAGTAAAACAACATCATATAGGTAGATAGTGGCATCGTCCTCGGAAGGTGTGGACCTACAAAACTTAGAGAATGAGAGTCCAAGTTATCTTTAATGGCCTTCTAAAATATCAACGGCCGGAACCTACATAATTGTAGAAACATAGAAATATGGGTTAGTACATACTTGTACTAAGTATGGAAACATGCATATAAAACATTTGCAATCATGCTAAAAAGGGACATTTGTTCAAAACTATGCCAAGTTACTTTGAAAAACCTTATGCACAATCAAGCACCCATATAAGACAATAATCATATATTCCTTAAGACAAAGCCATATACAACATAAGACCAACATCATCAAGTATAACAAAGTTGACATGTTTAATAGCATCCTTGAGTACATAATCGATACAACTCCAACATCATGTTATAATAACAAAGCATACATAAGAGTTCATAAAATTACAACATATACAAGACCGATACTCATAACCCACCATCAAGTCCACAAGTACAATGACCAAGTAAAGCCTCATAACCTTAGTCAACCAAGTAAACCCAACAAAGGACCACAAGCAATCTCCGAACTCAAATAACATAGTATCAAAAGTAGTCATCATCATATTTAACAATATAGACCAATAGCATGTTCATACATAAAACTAATATCATATAGGTTCATCAACATTTAGACTCAACATATGCATAATCATTTACCGTATAGACATAAGAACAACTTTATATGACTTCCCTCAAATCCAACTAGTGCAATGAATAGGTAGAGTCCCATACCCCTACCTAGACAAAGTCAACCCCTCAAGTCACCCTAGTTAGTGTCCACTTCTTTATTTCATTTAACTTTCGGGAACACTTGACTTAACCGACTACCCCACAAGAGCTAAATGTGGATCCGGTGTCATGAAACCCTACATTAAAAGAAGGTGTATTACTTGCCAAGGTAGTACTAAAACATGAAAATAGCATTATAGGTGGATCCACTAGCTAGTATTCCTCTGGGGCATCATAGATCAAGAACTAGGAGATATGATAGGGATCCTCTTTATGCACATTGCATTATAGTCTCCAATGTCATAACTACAATAGTGAACCTACCTTCCCACATTGCGAAGGGACACTCCTCACTACTAGTTCACTCGGTGCTAAGCCAGAGTCCCTTTTTGAAATGTCTTTGGATCATCTTTTAACAATCATAACTTAGATTAGGCCATAGGAGACTAACCCCTTGTATATTCATAATCATTAGCTCATTAGGAACTGCATGAGAATATCTTTTGAATACAACCCTCATATGTGAGACCAACACATTATCATCATCATGTCATAATAAGGCACATAGGCAATTCATAACCAACCTTATATCATTACATCTTAAGTATAATCTCACAATCACATAATAAAGACATTTAAATTTCATGATCATACCAACACCTACTTAATCCAATCACAATATATGCTTCAATTGAACTTCATCACCAATTAAAAGCCATCACAATAGAAGTAAAGAGTCAAGATCACAAAGTCTTACCAAATTCTCCTCAAAAGTCATCATCATTGGTCTTACCCTCAACCAATCCAATTTCATCACTAAATAGGTGTAGTTACATTATTCAATAGTAATTAACACAATAACTAAGTCAATTTCATCAGTACAAATCAATTCAACATGAGTTCATCACCTAAGGTTAGAGAATTTGGGTAAATTCATTATTTATTTCACATACTAGGTTAAACATCAAGAAATAAAATAATACATAGTAATATAATCATAATAATCATTAGAAATCAAGAACAATACAATTTGAAAGATCAATTTCAGATTAGTAAGAAACCCATATGGAATTCATCTTTTTAAAATCAATTTTGGAAGAACCCTTTGGGAAAAGGAATCCCAAAGGTGAAATGTTTCATACCTGATATTCCTTGAAGATTTATAAAGAAAAGTGATCTTGTTGAATCCCTATAACCATTAGACCTTGGTATTATATGGAGTCTTCTTTGGGAGAGAGAAAGCAGAGAGAAGGAAGACCAATTTGTGTTTGGTAATTGTGGGGTGTTAAGTTGGATTTAGGCTTATGGTAGGTTATATATAGTCACTTAACTAACTTAATTAACCACCCCTTAACCCCTAATTAAACCCTAACTAATTAGATAATTAATTTACTCCCTTTAAACTTAACAGCAAAATGCAGGCCTGACCTACCAAACCCCGACCTACAGGTTGTAGGTCAGTCGACAGCCTTGTCCCCCCACCGTCCTGCACGTCCATTGTTAAGTTCATAGACCATGTTTTTTGACACCTTTGGAAAAGTGTCTAAGTGTCCAACGACGTAGGCATTGATTCCCTGTCGTTCCACCTACGCCTCGCCACCTGCAACCGTAGGTAGACACTGCCTAGTGACAGCTTTTTGACCAAAATGGATGGGTCCTTCTCAAGGACCCTTAGGGTGGTCCTTGGGGAGTCATAACCAGATGTTTTGAACCTAAACATACTCTAATATATATTTGACACCTTTCTACAAAATTTCGTCAAATTTTGACTCCTAAAACTTCGTGAAATAGGCTAAGACACATCAGCACCTCTCTCACTAGTCTTCGGACGTCATGGGTTTTTCTTGATGTCTTGACTATAAAACTTCCTAAATGACTTATAACCGTTATTTCTTACCATAAAACAGTGTTAAAAACCTTAGAAACTCATGTGAGGCTCTATATTAGGTCTTGGACTTTCGGAGTATTACATAATATTAGTTCAAGTGAGTTGAAACATTATTTTTTACAGGTAAACATTGATGAAGTTTTTAGTTACAAGCAAAAAAATTGTTGAATGTTTTATTTTAAATTTATTATTATGAGTATAAATTTTCTATTGCTCCAACTAGTTTCAGCACGATCATGAAAAAACTTTATCTTTAACTATGAAATTTTATCGTAGTAAATATTCATGACTATATCTTTCAATATGCCACAAATTTTTGAACATGAAAAATATCTATTTAGTATAGAAAATTTATATTGATGGTGAAAATCACAATCTTACAGAATTTGTGGAAAATTAATGGCCAAATTTTATAGTTATTGCCGAAATTTTGTATAACTTAAAGCAAACTTATTTATTTAGATACAAATGTTTCTTCAAATAATTTATTGTGGCTAAAAGTTATTATTACTATGAATTTATGGCAAATAATATTGAATTGATACGATATCATATTATAGCGGAAACACTATGGCTATTTCATTTAACTATAGCTACAATAGTTTATAACTTGAAATAAAAGTATTTATATAGCTACAATAGTTTATAAATTGAAGTAAAAGTATTTATATTGCTACAATATTTTGTGTCAAATAACTTATAGTGGCTAAAGGGTTACTATTGCTACAATGACAATAACATATAGTTAGCCAAAGAACTTTGTTGTAACTTAAATATTATAGATAATTTAGATCATTATTGCCACAATTTTTAGCAATTATAGCATAAGTAAGGATTTCACTTTATAAATTTAATTGTCGTGGCTATGAAATTTGAAGAATTTTTTGATAGCCACAAATTGTGATTTTTCGTGGCTATTACTAAGTAATAGCTATGATTTTCAAATTCATAGCTTAAATTTTGTAGCTATAAGTACATTTTCTTGTAGTGACTCCCGACTTCCTATTTTCAACTTTGAACGAGAATTCAGAATGAAAAGAAGTCGAATCACCTTTTAGGCAATGAAAAGCATTGTGATTGTGTGCCTACTATAATGTGTAACCTAAAGACAAAGCTGATGCTCACCGAAACTGATCACCGGAGATTTGAGGAGGAGAAGATGGATAATTTGTGAGAAAGATTATTGGGATTAGGGGAAAGTTAAAAGAAGGAGGGTTTGCAGAGATTTGGTCATGAGTTGGGGAGTAATTTAGGGAGGAAATTAATATGGAGAAATGGTTATGGATATAATTTATGAAGAAAATGGAAAGGGGGACGAATTGGAATGGTGGGTTTCAAATATAGGTGTCCGAGTTCACTGGCATACTGGATCCACGAGACCTCGTTGATGGTTCGTGGATCGATCGACGGTCCATATATGGGGATCGCCAATCACTATTAGAATAAGAAAAACTTTGAAAGATTACCTGGTATCTACGAACACCATTGACGGTCCGTCAATTAAAATATGGTCTGTCGATAGGGTCCATAGACCTCTGCATCAGACCAATTTCTGCAGATTTCTAATTTTGCCTCCTACACATATAACAAAAGTTAGGCCATTCTTTTTTTATTTTTAGGACACTTTATAGACACGGACCCTACTCTAATCTCTAGCATACGAAGAACGAAGAACATGAGACACTTAGTAAAATTAAACAAAACAACGACTATTTTAACATGTTAAACAAAACCTATCGTTGGCGAAAGTGTATACCTTGGTTTGCCTACCAAGCAGCACTTCATTTAATTTCGCGGCATGATGCCGGCCCCTTAATTTCTCAAACTTTATCGAGATGATAGGCCTCAACCACTTTGTGAACACTTCTCGCATGCCCCAAAAAGATCTTAATCCTTTGTCCATTGACTGTGAACCTAGTGTTGTCCTTGTTCTCCAGATCAATCGCTCCATGCGGAAATACTTTGGTGATGAGGAATGGACCTTTCCATTTGGACTTGAGTTTGCCTCGAAAAAAGTGCATCCTAGAGTTGAATAGAAGCACAAGATCACCAACCGCAAATTCTTGCTTTTCAATTCTTTGGTCATAATACTTTTCATCTTCTCTTTGTAGATAGATGAACTTGCATAGGCTTTTAGGAGAAACTACTCAAACACATTCAACTCATTTAATGCCCTTGTCAATCTCTTCATTGCCCACATCGCCTTGTACTCTAGCTCGATTGGTAAGTGACAAGTCATCCCATATATAAGTTGGTATAGAAACATACCGATAGGGTCTTATATGCAGTGCGGTTGGCCCAAAGAGCATCATCTATCCTCCTTGACCAATCCATTCTATTGGCTTTTACAGTTTTTGCCAGAATCTGTTTGATCTCCCGATTGGACTTTTCAACTTGCCCGCTAGTTTGTGGGTGGTAAGGAGTAGCCACATTCTGGTGAACATCATATTTCTCCAGTAAAATTTTGAACATTTTATTACAAAAGTGAGACCATCCATCAATAATAATGGCCCTAGGTGTACTAAATCTGGAGAAGATATTCTTTTTCAAGAATGTGGTGACACTCTTCCTTTCATTATTGGGGAGCACAATTGCTTCCACCCATTATGACACATAGTCAACTGCCACAAGAACATATTTATCCCATGACAACTCACAAATGGGTTCATGAATTCAATGTACCATACATCGAATAGGTCAATCACTAGAATGGGATTCATGGAAAGCTCTTGCCTCTTTGAAATCCCTCCATCTCGTTGGCAACAGTTACATGATTTAGCGAAATCATAAGCAGATTGGTAGATGGTGGGCCAATAGTACCCACACTGCAAGATCTTATGTGTAGTTCGAATACCACTATGGTGCCTACCAATAAACGATGAATGGCATGCCTCCAGAACACTCAACATTTCAACCTTAGGTACACAGAGACGAATAATCCATCGGCAAGATCTAATATAAGTAAAGATCATCCCAAAAGAACTTCTTCACATCATGCATGAACTTCCTCCTTTGGTGAAAAGTCAAATCCGGTGGGACCAAATCACTTTCCAGATAGTTTGCAAAGTTTGTGAACCATGGGATCAGATCATGAGAAGTAGCCAATATATGCTCATATGGGAACACATCATCAATTTCGGCCATTTCGCCCAATTCACGCATAACTTCATCCTTCAATCTAGACAAGTGGTTGGCCACTTGATTCTCGATCCTATTTTTATCCTTTACTTTAAAATCAACTCTTGGAGCAATAACAACCATGTGATAAATCTTAATTCACTTCCTCCTTTGTGATCAAATACCTCAAAGTAGAATGGTCGGTATGCACTATGACCCTCGTGCCAAGCAAATAGGAGCAAAATTTCTCGAATGCAAACACCACTGCGAGGATTTCCTGCACACTTACAGTGTAGTTCTTTTGGGCTTTATTCAGGGATTTACTCTCATAATAGATGGGGTGAAGGATTTTGTCTCTTCACTATCCCAATACCACACCAAGTGCAATCTCATTTGCATCACACATCACCTAAAAGGGCTCACCCAGTTTGGTGAAATGATAATAGGCACAAACACCAACTTCCCTTTAAACTCACCAAATGCTTTCAGACAGGATTCATCGAAATAGAACTTACAGTCCTTATCGAGCAGCTTGCACAATGGATGAGTGATTTTCAAAAAATCCATGATAAACCTCCGATAAAACCAAGCATGCCCAAGAAAACTTCTCACATCCTTGACTGAGATGTGTCGTGGAAGTTTCTCTATTACCTCAAATTTCGCCCGATCAACCTCTATCCCCTTTTCCGAGATTCGATGGCCCAACATTGTCCCTTCTTTCACCATAAAATGGCACTTCTCCAAATTTACTACAAAATTTCTATCTTCACATATCTTGAGCACCTCAACCAGATTATTCAAACACCGATCAAAGGAGTCACCAACCACAGAAAAATCATCCAAGAACACCTCAATAGTGTCTTCCACTATATCAAAAAATATTGACATCATAAAACGCTGAAAGGTCGCTGGCGCATTGCACAACTCAATGACATCCGTTTGAATGAAAATGTCTCATAAAGGCAAGTAAAAGTGGTATTTTCTTGGTTTTCCGGAGCGATGGAGATCTGGTTGTAGCCTGAATAACTATCAAGAAAATAGTACCAACCTTTGCCTGCAAGTCTGTCTAACATCTGGTCCATAAAGGGCATGGGAAAATGGTCATTTTCTGTTCATGCATTCAACATCCGGTAGTCCATGCAAACTCTCAATTCTCTCACGAAATGCATTGGAATAAGATCGTTACTTTCATTAGGTACCACAGTCATCCCATCCTTTTTAGACACGCACTGAATATGGCACACCCAACTATTATCCACAATATGATAAATGACCCCAGTATCCAACTATTTAATGATCTCTTTTTTAACTACTTCTTCCATAGGTAGATTCAACCTTCTTTGGTGCTCAATACTAGGTTTGTGATCTGGCATGAGTTGGATTTTGTGGGGAAAAATACCTGGAGAAATTCCAATAATATCTATAATAGTCCATCCAATGGCTTTATTGAACCTTTTCAACACCGTCACTTAGCACTCTACTTGTTTCCCATTCAAATCTGCTGCAATAATCACTGTAAAGTGTCATTACTGCTAAGGAGCACATACCTCAAGTGCAGTGGTAGAGCCTTAAGCTCTAATATCGGTGTTGCCACAATAGATGGTCTCGTAGGTGGAGACTCACAATGCTTCATGTCCAACTCCAACTTCTTAGGGTTTGACTAATATTCGTTTCTTTCAAGTGTGGCCACCAAAGAATCATACTCTTTAAAACCATCATTGACAAAATTTGTGATGACCGCTGCTAGTGCCTCAAAATCTAGTCGCTCTTCAATTTTCATTTCGGAAACACTTTCAACTTTGTAGGTTATAGATGATATTGTTTGGAGCTCACCACTCTACTTTATAGACCTACAAATATTTAAAGTTGCTTCTTCATTATTCAACCTAAACTTCATATGCCTATTTTCCATATCAACTAGTACACAAACAGTGTCAAGGAATGGTCTCCCTAAAATAATGGGGTCCTCAAAATCAACCTCACAGTCAATAATCATAAAGTCGATCAGAAAGATGAACGACTCCAATTTCACAAGCACATTGTGGAGTACATCTACGGGCCTCTTCACAATTTGATCAGCCATCACTAATCGCATTGTGGTACGCTTTGGATCCTCAAGCCTAACTTCTTATAAATGGACAGTGGCATGAGATTTATGATCTCACCAAGATCTCACAGCGCTTTCGCAAAGTGTAGAAACTCTATAGTACATGGAATAGTAAAGGAACCTGTATTCTCCTTCTTCTGCACAACAGACCTTGTGGCAATATCACTACAATGATGCATTTTATCATGATCTTCAAAGCTGACCGACCTCTTCTTTGTCACCGTATCCTTCATAAACTTAGAATATTTGGGAATTTTCTCTAAAGCTTCTATCGACAAAACATTGATGAAAAGCTTCTTCAACATAGTGATAAATCGGTGGCCTTCGTTTTCTTTGCTAATCTTTGTGGAAATGGTGGTGGAAATCTAGGTATGGGGACCACTTTCTGAGAATACTCTACTTCTTTCGTTGTTGCATCACCCAACTCTCCACTAGATTCTGCTACATCATATTTCTTTCTAATATCACCTTCTACTGCAGATGGTATAGGTGGATCAATGGTTTTCTTACCTCCTCGAGTAGTGACTCTATTGAATGCCCATCATTTTTTTGGGTTTTGGATAGTGTTGCTTGGAAGAGTGCCAGGTTGGTGTGGGTTCATTATAGTATACAACTGAGTCATCTATAACTCAAGGTGTTTTATCGAGACTGCATGTGCATACACTTTTTGTCTAATGCCAGATTAGTCACTTCTTATATCCTTGACATTCTCATTAGTTGTCTCAAACCTCCTCATCATTTTGTGCAGCATATCCTCAATCATACTACCTCCACCTTTCCTAGGGGCAGCTTCCCAATTTTGAGAAGGATCATATGTCCCAACCCGATCATTCCTGTTACCATAGTTGTTCCGATTGAAGTTGTTGTCGCGATTATAGTTCCCATCTTGGACATATTGACCCTCTCAATTGTAATTTCCATAGTTCCGACCTTCATTTCCTTGACCATAGCACCAATTATATTGGTTGGAACCTTAAGCGTTTGGATGGAAACCCCTCGTCTGATCATTAACTTCATATGCATCCTCTTCATAGTAATACTCTTCTGCCTGTGGTGGGGTCTAGTCAGATAGTTTACCGCATTCACCTTCTCTGTGCATCCACTCACATGCTTCAAGACTAACCCCAACTTGATTCTCATATGTGCCATGTCTTCACGAATCTCATGTATTGTTTGTAGCTTGAACAACAAAGGTGTTTCGCCCAGTGTCCAAATTTTTAGTGCTCCAAGCTTTGTTGTTGCGAGATATCTTCACCAAATTCTCTGCAATCTCAGCATATGTGCATTCCTCGTAGGATCCACCAGCCATAGTGTCAAGCACCGCTTTATTATTGTCATCTTGACCTCTATAGAAATACTCTTTCAGTGATGATGATTTGGGACTCCTTCAGTTTGAATCTATCCCAAGAGCTACTCACCGACTCTCCAGGTAGTGCCACAAAGTTGTTCACCTTACCTTGTGATTGTTAAATACTGGACCATACTTTGCTAAGAACACATATCTAAATTAATCCCAAGTATATATTAAGTTGTATGGTAGCTCAGTGAACCATAGACTCTCCTATCATAAATAGAGGGAACACTCGCAACCCGATGACATCCATGTCCAAATCTTGTCTACCCATACAACTTTTACAAATAACCCTTAGCTTGGGTATAAGAGCATGTGGATCTTCCGATGGAATTCCTAAAAAATAAACCCCTCACGATGAGCATCTACATCAGGCTACTCGTCACTATGAATGTGTGACCCAGGGGCAGGGGGGTAGGACAAGTGGTCCATCAAAGTCTGGAATGTTCAATTTGCCTCTATAATAATATTTAGGTCATAGGGCTACTGGAGGTTGCACTCACAAGGCATCTCCTAAATGATTCTCAACAGGCGCTTGGTTATTTGCACCGAGTAGTATTCTAGGTTGCAAGCCTACTCCATCACCTACAATCCCTCTGTTTGGGTTACCTGGGACCCCTTGATTCTCCATCCTTTGCAAGGTTCAATTCAGTTCGGGATAGTAAGGAGGGAGTGGTTTCCCTCGGCTCCGTGTTCTTGGCATACAGTAGAGCTAGACCTGAGACAGACAAAAACACAAAGAAAAACTAAATTAGGAAATAGTTAACTAAATTTCGATAATGTATTTCAAGTTTATCTAAAATCCAAAATCCCTGACAGAGGCGCAAAATTTTGATATGTTCAAATTACAACTCCCTAAAGAAGCATAAGCGATCGTTATCAAGTAAAGAACCTAACTAGTAGGTTGGGGTCAATCCCACGAAGACTATGGCTTAGACTTAACTTTAACCCACGATTATATCTTTTTAGTCAAGGTATTTACAAAACAAGTAAGTAAAGGGGGTTGTTTGTGAAATAAATTACTTCAATTCTGTTATTATAGAGTGAACAAAAGGAAATTTTGATTGTTATCAAGATGAGAAATTCACTAGGGTGTGTATATTCTCAGTAAGTTCATAATGTGGTATTCCTAGTAATAACAATC
The DNA here is from genome assembly GCA_027704765.1 of Solanum habrochaites. Classification (NCBI taxonomy): domain Eukaryota; kingdom Viridiplantae; phylum Streptophyta; class Magnoliopsida; order Solanales; family Solanaceae; genus Solanum; species Solanum habrochaites. The sequence goes on from JAKWJA010002491.1 coordinate 10,979,291, forward strand.
ATTTCCTAGCGTATTACATGCAAAGTGATAAAGTTAGGTATATTTAAATCCTTGGTCCGGCATCTAGAGAATTTCACCACGCGTCTTGGTCCGGCTACCTGTGTATAATTTACTAACCCTTACCATTACCTCATATTAGACATCATAATCGATGTATGGCTTAGTTCTTACTTCGCACCAATCGACACTAGCTTATTAGATAGTATCTCACTAAATCTATGTTGATAATTTCTTCTTATTAACTACCTCCTTAGTCCGGCAAGTAGCAACAAGGCGAGTACTAATGTGTGCAACCGTTAAAAAGACTTTTAAGGGAAAAATTATCAATGCATGCAAAAACACTATTCAAGAATTTCTTAATTACTAGTTGTACTTTACTAATCCCTCGTGGTTCTAAAACCCTAGTTATAGATTTAGTTACCCATATTAGCAAGAACATAATTCATGTTTGTAAATGAAAGAATTATGAACTTACATAAGAGGAATAGTAAAGCCAGAAATCTAACTTTAATTTCAAACCAAAAGCTTCAAATAAACTTTGGAAATTGATAAATTGCTAAGGTTGCCAAGAGCAATTCCCAAAACAAGAAGTAGAAGAATAATAATAGTAGTTAACCCCAAAATCAAGGCTTTTTCCCCTATTTATAGAAAAAAAAATCTTAATGAAAAAAGAAATTCAAATAAGGAAAGTGTTGTTCAGGCACATGACTTCAATCGATGAGACAACTAATTGGTTGTCGATCGATCAACAGTCCGTGAATTGCTTCCTTCAGCCAGGAATAGTAAAATATTTTACCCTCCGGATGGAACCCTCTCTGAATTAAACTATGAACCAACTGTACTATCTGTTGTTCCATCTATGGTCCGTAATGCTCCTCCATTACTTTACACCTAGATTCTTCAAAAATCAGGTACTAAAACCCTCGTAGTCACAAACTACAGTTCAACAAGACGGTCGTTGACGGATAGTCGATGCAATTCGTGGTTTTAAACTTGGTCAGAATTCTTGGATTTCCTCCAATGACATGGTTTCTCGTGTATGACCTTCACCTATGGAGCTTCGGTTCAACGACGGTTTGTCGACTGTCTCCGTAGGTTTGTTTCTGCACTTTTTCAGTTGTCTTCTCCATTTTCTTCCTGGACATCTTTATTGCAATACAAGACATAAAACTTGTTAAAACCTATACAAAAAGTCTCTATACATACAACTCTTAAGTGAAATACATTATAAATATCGTTAAATCACGGTACATCACTATGAAGCATCCAATAAATGAGATGGACCTCAGGACAAGACTTATGACATCCTAATAAAGCTAGAATGATAAAGCAAATAAAAGGGATCCTCCGAAAGAAAAGAGACTCACCAACAACTGAAGCTCAACTGGATCAACGAAGCAATAGATGTTGATCCTGGTTACCTATATCTGCATCATAAAAGATGCAGGCCAAATGGTGTCAATACATGGAATATATGAGCATGTGAGCGGAATTCTAAAATAAGAGATAAGTTTCTAAGGGAACTAAACAAACATACCCAATCTTAACTCAACTCAACTCATTTCAGTCTAAAGCAGTAATAAATATGCATTATAAACAAAATCTTTAAAAAATGAAGATAATAACTCAGTGTATTGAAAAATACAATAGTAACCTGGTTTTCTATACGAAAACACAATTGACTATGTGGGAGATTTTCTAATCGACAATCATCTCACTATGATTTATGTGATTATACAACGTCTTACCTCACACTGCCAGGTCGTCCTAAACTTTTTTTGGGTATATAACTACTACTAAGTGGATAGCATTACGAAATCATCAAAAAAGTATGACCTGTTCTACCCATATTAGCTACACGATTTATGAAGACTTTGAGTTATCTGAACTCGTCTCCATATTGGTTCTCAATACTACTCCCAAAAAATTAACAGGCTCATATGTTTAAAACCATAACTTCTTTGTGGTTTGAGATTTTTACTAAAAAATCTTTCTCTTGCAAAAGATAATACACAGAACTACTTATGAAAACTATTTTAGAAATTGTTGTTTTCTCTCATCTTAAATGTGAAAACATTTTCTCTTTGATAATACTTAGTTCCCGTATAAAATTTTGAAGAAATGCACTCGGCTCACTCGACTCTACTCTTCCTTAAACTCAATGTTTAAGTGTTCAAACAAGTTTTAATACGATTGTACAAGACTAATGACTCAAAGAATTCTTCAATACTTGATTTTTTACTCAACCTTCAATTTCAATTATGAATTCAAGGTAATGATTGGTGATAGAAAAGATATTGTGATGATTAAGAGTGTTTAATCATGAGAAACTATAAGAAAAACTACTTGAGAACAAGTCTGCGATACGGAGATAAATTTAAATATTTATACTTGAATTAATTTTGAAACAAAAGAGTCCGCAACCTTTCTGCGACATTGATAGAAGGGATCAAGTCTGCGACGCGCACTTGCGTGCCAGATTCTGCCTGACTTTTTCTTTCCTCATTTTCTAACCCCAATTTGTCTAAATTGAATGATTTCTTCCACAATCATTTAGAATCAAATACCCAACAATAGTGCACAAGAATCTACTCAAAACAATCTTAAAACTCATACGATTATCTCAATAACTCGTCAAAAACCTCAACAATTAAGATTATGAAAGAAACGTCAATTAACTCATTAAGAACTCAAATTCTTTACTTTCAAGAACAAAATTATGTTGAAATAGTCATGATTAGCGCGTGGGTGAACCAACCCGATGCTATGTAAACTCACATACCTCTTAGGATCGAATCTTTGGCGAACCTTCGCATTTTCACAAAAAACACACCTCTTAGGATCGAATCTTTGGCGAAACAACCTTCGAATTTGCTCAAAAACTCCAAGAACGCATTGAATTTTCTCATTTTATCCTCTTTTTGAACTATTCTCAAAACCCTAAGCGTATATTGGTTTGGAAAAACTAAACCAAACCAGTCTATCCCCCTTATTAATTACTAAAAATGAACTAACCTGATTGAATACACATCTTAAATTTGTGTAAGGCTGGGCAACGAAACGGGATGTACCCGTACCGGTCCGGTACCGTTCCGGTTCGTCCTGATTCGGTTGCCTATGAGACTGAACAGGACATCCCAAACCGGGACACGGAACGGAACGAAATCGAGGTTTTGTACCGGTACCAGTTTATCCCAATTTATTTCAGTTACGGTCTGGTCCGGTTCTTGTCTTGTTTCGATTAATTAATATTTATTAATTAATTATTTATTATATATTTATTGATTAATTATATTATATATTGATAAATTATAATTTATATTTTATATTAAATAATAAATACTACCCAAGTAACAAACTACCCCTATTAGTATTACATTAGTATTACATTCGAGACTTAGTTGAAACAGAACCCTTCTTTATTTGTATTTAATTTTTTAAGATTACAAATATAATTTATTTAAATTACAATTTATAAATATTACTTATAAATTATAACATATTAATACAGAATAAGTAATTGAAAACTTAATTAGATTTAACTTGCAAACTTAATAAGTAAAATTTTTACAAAAAAATATCTTTAAAATAACTTAAGTAAAAAATTACATTATAAATTTAAAAACTATTAATTTAGACTTAGAAAAATAAAAAAATATTCCTATTTTCGTAATATTTTTAAAAACATTTTTTTGAAATGACAAGATGTGTCATCCCGTTTATCCCATCCCGATCCATTCTGGTCCGTTTCTGTTCCATCCCGGTATATAGTGGGACAGGAAGGAATCGAGTATCCATCTCGGTAATTCCGATCCACTTCATTTCGGTACTGGTCAATGAACGGGTCAACTCATTCCGTTCCGATTCGGTAATCCCATTCTTGTCCATTGCCTAGTCTTAAATTTGTGTAACTCTCCTAATCCGATAGGATGACTTCAAATATACATATATCTCTCATACGAGCTCGAAAATTAGTAAATTTAGTGTCGTTGGAAAGAGGATTCCAAGACCTTTCACTTGATATCTTATTGACCACTTGATTCCTCCTCCTGTACTAAGAGTTATTGTTGTTTGAAGTTGACACAAAAACTCATACTTAACATAACTTGCCAAAATTTTCAATTTCATTATTTTCAAAAATAGTTCTTTAATTTGGTGGGATGTTACAGGCATAACCCTGGAATTCATAATTCAAATTGAAAGTAGATTTAGGAGTAAAATCTTAAGAATTCTTTCGAGTAATTTTGAGAAGCCTTTTACAATCTTTTAAATTTGTTTTAAGACTTGAGTACTTGAGTATGAAGAAGAGGAGAGTTGAGTTTCATTTTTTCAAAATGAAATTACAGGGACTAGGTATCCCCAAGAGTAAATATTTTCACATTTAAAAGAGAGGAACCATCGATTTTCAAATGAATTTACAAGGACTAAGTATCCCCAAGAGTAAATATTTTTAAGCATATCTTAGTGAATTCACTTAGTTTAGGATGTGTTATAATCCATATAGGATAGTTTTGATAATGTGGGAAAGACGATGTGTCATCACGTAGCTCATAGTGATGATTGTCTCTTAGAGAATCTCCCAAATTGAGTTATTTGTTTCTTTGCATACAAACTGAGTTAGTATTGTATTTTAAATACATTGAGTTATTATATACTATTTTAAATTCTTTATATAAGTTGCATCTTATCATTGTTTTATACTGCATTGAGTTGAGTATCCATGAGTTGAGGTTGAGGTTGAGTTGAGTTGAGTTGAGGTGAGTATGTTATCTTTTTTTCAAGTTCAAGCTTTTATGTTATGTTCACTGTTTTCGAATCTTACATGCTCATACATTAAATGTAGTGATGTCATTTGGATTGCATCATTTCATGATGCAGATACAGGAGATCAGGGTCATCAACAGAAGTTTCATTGATACCACTTGAAGTTCCAAAGTTGTTTGGTAAACCTCCTTGCTTCGGAGGATTTGGTATTTATTTTCATTTATTTTAATTTTGTTAGAATGATCGAGAATTTTTTCTTTAAATCCCTCATAATATTAGATACTTCATAAATAGACATTAGCAATTGAGAAGTTTTTTCATTTCCAGTGTTTAATGTTTAAAGACTTGAGGTGCCTCTTTTGGCTAGTGAATGTTTTACAAAACATTCTAAGTATCTATTTTAAGACATTGAGTTATAACTTTATTTTTAAAAATTTATTTTATTGTTGAGTAAGTCTTTTGCTGAGTATTGATTAAAGTCAAGGGTTCTCTTGGTGCCAAAAATGGTTCTCGATTGTGGCGACAAAGTCCACAGTGTAAGCTCAGGGCGTGAAAAAGCGAAAAAAATTCCAAAAAGTCTTGCAGTCCGTCGCTTTTTTGAAATTTATATTTTGAAAACCTAGAAAAAATGAAGGATTAGAGGACCCTATTTGTCACTTTTCTTAATTTTTTAAAAATGTGGAAAAAGCGACGTACTAAAGGACCCTGTTCATAGCTCTTCTAAGATACTTTTTTAAAAAAATCGAAAAAGATACGGATAATACCACCTCGTTCGTTGTTTTTTTTGCAGTGTTTTTGACAATGAAACTGAGTTTTTGCTGCCCACTTGCAAAGTCGATTCAATTCATTCCGCGCATTCATATAACTCACACAAGAAACATGCTACATCAAATATAAACTAACAAACTTAATTAACCATTCAAAAATATTTGAATCACAATTGTAAGACTAAATAAAACTGTTCGTCATTTTCAAAAAAATGTTTGATCAATATTTGACCAAAAGCAACAGACTTAACAACACTGGCCATCACTTTCCAAAAGTGTTTGATCACACACTGCATCTACTTTCAAATCATTAAAAGAGTAATGTATGGTTCTATACCTTGATTTGACTATTCTTGAGATGACTTGATTTTGAGTTCTTGAGTTTCTGATTCTTTTTGAAATTCTATTCCTAATTATTGAATTTCTGTACGTTCTACATTATTATTCTTGAGTGGAAAAATGCATAAGTACCCCCCCAAACTATGTCCGAAATTTCAGAAACTCGCTAATACTATACTAAGGTCCTATTATCCCCCTGAACTTATTTTATAAACAATTTTCTACCCCTTTTCGGCCTATGTGACACTAGTTTGAAAAAAAAATGTCAACACGTGTTGGGCCCACAATATAGTGTCACGTAGGCCTAAAAGGGGTAAAAAATTATTTATAAAATAATTTTAGGAGAGTAATAGTTACTTAGTATAGTATAAGTGTGTCTCTAAGATTTCGAGCATAGGTGGGGGGTACTTGTGCATTTTCCCATTCTTGAGTTGATTCATTCTTGTCTATATGCCAGTATGAACCATATGAGTTGAGTATCCTTTAGATGATTAGTACTATTGAGTTTTGAGTTTTGAGTTATGAGTATTGAGTCTTCCATATTGTTGTTGAGATCCTTGAGTTGATTCCTTCATATCTATATTTCAGCATGAATCTGTTATTTCAGCATGAATCTGTTATAAAATTTTGAGAATCTATTAAAATCAATATTTTGTTTTAAACTGAGTTTTTGAGAATGTAAAGAGATATTTGAGAAAGTGTTTTAACCAAGATTTGAGCAAGAGTATAAGGGAACTACGTGTTTCTCGAATGTTTTATTTCTACATGAAGAAACAAAGTATTATTTAGAGAAGAGTAAAAGAGTTTTTAGAAGGATCGGATACACAGAAGTTACCTCTTAAAGAGGCCCTTTTGATTAATTATCTCAACACAAAGAAAGTATTTTTACATTGAGCAATGAGAAATACTATTTTCTTAATGAGTAATGAGTTTAGAAATATTTCAGATCAGTTACCTCTTTTAAGTGGGTAGTTTTAGCAATTGTCTCAAACAATAGAAAGAGTATATTTTATAAATTTGAGCATGCGTAGAAAGAGTATGTTTTATACATTTGAGCATGCATAAAAAGAGTATGTTTTATACATTTGAGCATGTGTAGAGTTTAGAAATATCTCAGAGCAGTTACCTCTTTTAAGAAGGTAGTTTTAGGAATTATCTCAAACAATAGAAAGAGTATGTTTTATACATTTGAGCATACGTAGAGTAGTATTGAGCGCCGATATCAGGATGAGTTCAGACAACTCAAAATCTTCATAAACCATGTCTTGCCAACATGAATACATAATCATACTTTTTATATGAATTCCTATTTCTTAGTGGATCCACACAGTTGAGGTGTTCTATACCCCGTCAAGGTCTATGACAGTTGTGACAGCGTGGGTGAGACGTTGTATCATCACATAGCTCATAATATTATATAGTTGTCGGTTAGAGAATCTCTCAAATAAGAGTAAATAATATTTTTTTTAAATATTTTTGAATATATATTATTAAGTTTATATCTTTTATTTTTGAAGCTTTAAACATGTATATTGTTGTTACTACTTTTGTTATCAATAGGCACTTCGTTGATACCACTTGCATTCCGGCGAGCCTTGGTGAGCCTCCTTGCTTTTTGGAGTGCTTCACACTTATTTTCTGTTTTTGTTAAGTCGTCCTGGGTTATATTTCGACATCTATCTTAGCATTAGTGGCTTCATAGATAGTTAGATGTTGAGGAATCTCTTGTTATTTCCCTTTCTTGTTGAAATGTTTTGAGATCTTGAGCCAGTTGAGTTTATGAAGAGTTGAGCTTGATTTAGGCTTTAAGATTAATTATGAAACTGGAGGTCCTATTTCTATTTGGATAAGTTTTCCGCTAAGTAGACAGTCTGACAAGGATTTGCTTGGGGACCAGTGATGATTCTCGATGCTGGTCAAAACCACGGTGTAGGTTCGGAGTGTGCCATTAAAGTCATGATGATTCTCGAGTATTGGCCACATCCACGGTGTAGGCTTGAAGTGTGACATTGAAGTCATGAGTTCTTGTTAAATCCACAAACTTTGTAGTTCAAAACTAAGAATTTGATGTTTAAAAATCATGAAAAATTAATGGTTAATGAAGATTTAAGGCCAAGAACACTTACCCAAATGTTTGAACTCGAAAAACTCGTTGGAATTTCCATACTAGACTTCTCAAAGCTCAAAAAATTATGATATGAGAAAGAAATTTTGTATTTAGGAAAGAAGAATTGCTAGTCAGTTTGCTCTCTATGATCATGGGTTGAGGAGTGCAAAGGTGGAGGTCAACCCTAAGCAACCCTTCGCGAACAGGAACCCTCTTCTGCAAACACGAACGTCAAGACCCCCGACCCTCCGCGATTATGGCCTAAGGATCATGAATGCGGAGGCCAACATCCTAACTCTTCACGATCATGGTTAAGAATGTATGAATGCAGAGGTCCCTATATGTATCCTTTGCTATCATGGTCACCAGCTCTACAAACGCAAAAAAGAGGGCACTAGAACACCAAACCAGCAACACACCCTAAGACAAATAAATCGCCAAATAGACACTCGTAATTTGTTTGAAATTCCGTGCATACAAAAAAGATATGTTATCCTACTAAATTCAACATTTTTGACTCAATGAAATCATCAAAATACGAATTCAACTCACAATAAACGAAGCTTTACCCAAAATATCAATTTCTTTCGGAACCTTTAAAAATTTAATCAAGACCTCACCTAGGCTTAAAATTACTTCCTGAATCCAATGAAATCATTGAAAATACAATCCGAGCTTCTGAACTTTTAGATTTTGACCGAAGTCAACTTTTGACATTTCAAACTTGAGGACTTGATTCCAAAAAAAAACTTTGAAATTGAAAACAACAAGACCTATAGACCAAATTCTGCGTTGTGAAGTTGATGGAATTTCATTTCGAGATCATAACTCTAGTTGATGTCAAACACCAAATGCTTTAAAACTTAAAAACTTTCAAAAATCACAACTTTTCTATTCAAAACCAATCGGATAAATTGATCAAACGTGACTCTTGACAATTGTCGAGAGAGGTAAGATGAATTTTTCTTGAAACTTTTTACAAAAATGACCTCCAAGGTCATTACAGACATAATAAAAATATACTGATTACCGAAGATATTTATGTAACCAAATTTTTATTTGCATAAAATAAATTTCTCAAAATTAGATATTATATAAAAAGACTCGGGCAACACATAACACGCATTGTAAAATGGAAAAAACATAAAATTCTACATGTCTTTACGATTATTCTTCGATTTTGATAGTCCATTCATGGATTTAGTTATTTAGTCGATATCTCTATTCATTTTATCAATTTCTCCATTGATGTTGTTATTAATCGGAGCCTAACAATAAATCTGTCATTTAGGGCGTTGATTTTGTTATTAATTTGATTGTGTGACTTCAAAGATTTAACAACTATTGTTTCTAATACAACTTTATGTCCACATTTAAATATTTATTTAATCGCAAAATTTGATCAATTTTTCAAAAAAATAAATTTAAATTCTTTGTATTTTTAAGTTTCACTCACCGAACTTTAATTTTTATAAATAAATTGCATGTTAGGAACAAACTCAAATATTCAAAATTTTAAAATTTTGACTTCTAAATTTATAGTTAAATCTAAGCTTTTTGTCTTGTTCTATTGGACTATAATTATATATCTATAATATTTTTCTCAAAGAAAGAATTACTAAATTCTATATAAGAAAGGGTCAATTTTACATTCATATCATATGGAGTATATTATATAGGACTATAGGAGTAATTGGCAACAACGAAATGCATTGGGTTGGAATGTGCCATGTGGCAGGCTGGCAGCATATACAGTTATTAATGCACTGCAAATTAAAAGCAAATAATTTAGGAAAATGGACAAGTATCCAATTTGAGGACCACCCAAAGTTTTGAGAGGGGGGCGGGTGTTAAAAGGGTTAGTTTCGATATGTTATTAGTCAAAATTAACATTAAATAATTTAATTGGTTTTGAAATTATCAAATCAAATATAGTATATATTTATTTGTTTGATTTTTTTTAGTTTTGATTTGATCTGGTTTGATTATTCAGTATTAATCATAAATAAAAATATAAGAAATAATTTATTCAAAATGTGAAAAAAAATAATAACAATTCATTCAAAACGAAAAATAGTTAGAATGATTGATATTACATAACTTTCTATCATTAAATTTGCTTATATGAATAAAGTTTCAAAATTCATTATTTTGACTTAGAAGGAATAGACTATGACATTTTTAATCCCACGCAGAATTGTCATAGACACTCATATACATGAAATAAATAAGATAAATGTTCTCACCATGGACATTTTTCTTTTCATAAGTAAATTATAAATAAATTTTGATGAAACATATATTAGATCTATCAAATTATTTATAAAAATAATTTTATGTATGTATCATAATAATATATGTATATAATCTGTCAATTTGGTTTGATTCAGTTATTTCTTCTGTTATTTTGTAACAAAATCATGACAAATCCATATGATATGTCCATCGTTATGAAAGTAACTCATGTGTATTCTTATCATTACGCAAACGACTCATCTATATCCCTGTCGTTACAAAATGAGCTCACATATACCCTTCATTTAACAGAAGTGAATAAATTAGTTTTAAATTTATATTTTTTACTTTTAATTTTTGTAAAACTTATTTAGGAGTATAAATGATTCTTCTAGCAAAGTTCAAGGTATATTTTTTTTCTATACATCAATTATTTTTTGACTTCTTTTATTATAATTATTTGAGTTTCTTATTCTTATTTTATTTTCTTTCATTCCTTAGTGTATGAAAAAAAATTAAAATTATTTTCTTGTTTACATTGTAACTTGATTTTTATATTTGAAGAAAAAATTTGGTCATCTCTAATAAGTTTTACAAGAATATTAGTGAAACATAAATAAATTTGACCATTAAAATAATAATTCTAAATTAGTCATTCAAACAAAAAAAAAGTAAAAAAGAATATGTCTGAAGAGGATTAAATTTACTCATATGGATTATAATTTTTAGATAAAAATATTAACAAATTAAATAAATATTAATTTTTTTCATTTTCTTTAGACGAAAAGGATATATATGAGTTATTTATTTATAAGTAGGGGTATATATGAGTCATTTTCATAACGAGAGGTAAATCAGCTCTAAATGACAAAGTTGAGGGGCATATCATATCCTTTTCCCTTAAAAAAATCTAAAATCAAATTCAAATTAAATCGTTGATTCAGTCAATTTGGTTAGATTTTTCTATTTTATTCCAAAACGATGAACACTACTAGTTCAGTAGCGGACTCAGAATCTTCATTAAGCAGTGTTAATGGCAGTAGTAAAAATATTGTAATAATCCTTGTAGGACCAGAACTTACAACCTCAAGAATTTTTCGTTACACCTTAACAAGACTAACCTTTCACTTGTATCAAGAGGTGTTAAATTACTTTATATATATATATATATATATAAACCAAAATTTTTTGACATACAGTGTAAATTTCCGATAAAGGGATGTCACTTGATATCCTTGACTAAAGATAGATCTGCCCCAGATAGATTCAATAGATGATGCTACTTTTTTCTTAATTAAAAATCTTTAGTTGAAGTTCTTGATATAAAATAATGGAAAAATGCATAAGTGACCCCTCAACCTATGCCCGAAAACCCAGAGACACTTATACTATAATAAGGTCCTATTACCCCCTTGAACTTATTTTATAAGTAATTTTCTACCCCTTTTCGGCCTACGTGACAATAGCTTAAAAAAAAGTCAACCAACGTTGGGCCCACAAGATAGTGCCATGTAGGCCAAAAAGGCATAGAAAATTATTAATAAAATAAGTTCAGGGGGGTAAGATGACCTTAGAATAGTATAAGTGTGTCTCTGAGATTTTGTGCATAAGTTGAGGGGGTACTTGTGCATTATCCCTAAAATAATCTTGATAAAGAGCAGTATCCGCCATTCAAGGCCCTCCTCGTTCAAATTAGAGGAACTTCACATATAGTCACTCAAAAATAACTTAAGTATTCTCCATAGCTATAGTTTGATAATTACAATTCGTAGCTACATGTGCTAGAGAGAAGAGAGGCAAGCGAGACTGGGAGAGAGGTGAATTGTATATGTATATTGGTTAGATAATTGTATGTTATACATATATATTTGTATAAATGACAAAGGAGATCGAGAGAGGGAGGAGAGAGGCGATCAAGATTGGGAGAGGGAGGGGAGAGGCGGGAGAGATTGGGAGAGAGGTGAGCGAGAGAGGGAAGAGAGTGGGAGAGAGGTGAGTTTCATATGTATATCGATTAGATAATTGTAAATTACACATATGCAATTGTATATATGGCAAGAGAGATTAGGAGAGAGAGAGATAGGCGAGCGAGAATGGGAGAGGGAGGAGAGAGGCGAGCGAGAGAGGGCAAAGAGTGGGAGAGAGATGAATTGTATATGTATATCGGTTAGATAATTGTATATTATATATACATATTTGTATATTCGTCGAGTTATGCATATATAAACGTGACTAAATATACAAACTCGAAATCAGCATACATAAGTAATGTATAATGATAGTAGCGAATGATAATTATAGCAAATTATAGCTATGACAAGTAATTGAATAGTATAAGTTTGCTCTACCATATAATGTTGCCTTCAAATTAATTGAACTCAAATAAAGACATCAAACACCCAATAAAAACTAAAAAATATGATAAAAAAAAACACTCTTCTCAGCTGCTAAAATGATAGGAGATATGTCTTCACTATATCTTCCCAACCTAAAACTCGGACTTTTTTGTATAATGTTGTCAATTACTTGCTTCTGCTAGTATCTTGTTTGACCACGTCTGTTTCGAAAGAAATTTGATAATTAAAATTGACATAATTTAATATAGTAATTATATACTTTAAATTTAATAATTATATAATATGGTAATTATAATAAATAAATTATTGTAATATAATACATTACAGTATAATTATCTGATTGGATTGGATTCTAGAAAAAAGTTAATTATCTAAAAAATAATATTTGAAAAATAAGAAAAATGATACTAAATCAAATATTATTATTATTATTAAAAATATATTAATTTATAAAGATTAGTTTAATTAATATTATAAAATCAAATGATATATATTTCAAAATTAATAATATATTATTCTAATTAATTATAAAAGCTAAAAGTACACATTTTGTATGAACATCAAGGACTTCATGTTTTGGGAAAAAAATTATATTTTAAATGTAGTATCATAAAATTATTTAAATATTTAACATAAAAGATAATCTCTCAATTTTAACAAAAAATAATCAATGATATATAAAATAACCACTCTCCCTAATTTCGCTCGCCACCCTCGCCTCTCTCTTATACGAATAGAAACGAAATGGATAAATTGTGTTTCCGTTGCATAAGAAACGAGAAAAAGTATATTTACACATGCAAATACATATATTTTTCGTCCTATAAACTTACAATTATACAATAAAAATACTCCCTGCCCAGGTTTCTTTTGCCTTTTTTTTTTCGCTCGTCTGTTTATACAATTCAAATTGTATAAAGTCTTTTTCTCGTTTTATACAGTCGATCAATTGTTAGTCTCTGTCAAGCTCTTTTGTCTCTCTCTCTCTTTCACATTTTATACAAAATTCAAATTGTTTATAGCGTTTCCTATACATTGCAATATATTACCAATACAATATTACCTGCCCAATCTCTTTTGCATTTCTCTATTTCTCGTTTATAAAATAAATGTATAAATTCCTCTCTTTCTCGTTTTATATAATTCATTTTATACAATTCGCTTCAATTGTATATGTATAGCGAATTATACATATATATATATTTGCTATAAAGCGTAATTATGCGGAGTTTGTTATAGCATACAAATATGAATTTTGTGTTTGCTATATATATATATGTGTGTGTGTGTGTGTGTGTGTGTGTATATATATATATATATACGTAAATTCAAATTTGTACTAAATGTATCTGATACATAACAATTACCAAACAATAATATATCGATCTCAAACAATTACTATAATGTATTTTTACAAAAATTTAAAAAAAGTGTTGTATTTCTCAAATAAAATAACAGACATAAATAAGAATGTATCAAACACTATTTTTTGTAGTTATGATAGTAACTTGAAAGTTATACGGATGTATCTTATTACTAAACAATTGACCAAACAAAATCTAGCGATCTCAAACTTAAACTTTATAGGCAACACGGACTTATTTAATGTCTCTAGTAAAAATTATAAATCTATCATTCAATCTGAAGATCTTCATGATCTCAAACAAAAGAAACATACATATAACTAATTCAGCACTAATTTTTAGTTATGATACGTTAAATTTGAATTTATATAATATATATGAACTTAACAATTGTCAATAATATGATTAAATCTCACACCTAAATATTTCATGGGCAACACTTCTTATTTAGTGTACCAAGTAAAAATACACACTTATCAATTTAAATTAAAGGATCTTCATGAGGTATCTTATCAAAAATTTTGATAATTTAATCAAAAATTGAAAGGAATCTTCATGACTGAGAAAAATTTAGATCTCAAAATTTTCGATAATCTTGAATCAAAATCGAAAAGATTTTCGATGAATTGAAGATTACCCCCCCACAAGAAATCTGTCCAACAACAATTCCATCAATCAAAATTTTGATAATTTTTAATCACAAAGTGAAAGAATCTCAATGAACTAGGAGAATAAATTTTGAAATTCCAAATTTTTCGTCAATTTTGAATCAAAAGAAAAAGGATCTTCAATGACATGGAGGAAAAAATTTTATGAATCTCAAAATTTCGATAATCTTGAATCAAAAATCGAAAAGATATTCAGATGAACTTGAAGATTTACAATAAGAAAGAAATCCTTCATAACTCATTCCCGCTTTTCAAAATTTGACAAATTTTTTTATGAAACAGGAGAGAATGATGAACAAGAAGAAAAAATTAATTTTTGATTTTTTTAGAGTGTTAACTATATGATTTTGGTGGGAATTCTTTGAGAATAATTTTGAATGGAATAACGTTAATTGTGAAGGTCTTAATTGAATTTCAGTTATTCCCTTAATTAGTGGAACAAATGGATACTATGAGATTTTAAATTAATTTTATAGCTTTTTTTCCCTTAATAAGCGCAACAGATTGATACATAATGTGTCAACAATAATGTATTCGAATTCTTAATTATGTATCTGAAATGTCTAAAAAATATGGATTTATGTAATTATCGAAATAACAGAGATAGAAGATAATTTAGATTTTACACTGATATTTATGTAAGTTATACATAACTTTATTACTTTTTGTTGTAAATTTTTGGTGCAAATATGTACAACAATGAAATAGTCAAAGATCAAAATATTACTATGATTTTCTTGTTCAAAAAGCTTAATCTATCTTTGATGTTAAGGCTTGTACTCATTCTTCTATACTGGCAATAATTATAAAACAGAAAGTTCTGCATCCAAGCAGAGTCAATCTTCTGTTCAGTTGATAGGGGTGAAGTATTCTTTCGATCCGATTAGTGTTACGTAGTGAATGAAACGACACAAGCAAGCTTTGGATTTGCATTTTGTTATTCATGTGATATGTGTTGTTGTATATCCTTGTCCGTACGTTTAAGATGGATGAGATTGTTCAGACAGACATATAACTCCAGTTTAGATATTGGGACAACCAAGATGATTAATCAATAATGACACCTATTATTTTGCAATTTCAATGCATCATCAATAACCTCTTTTATAGCTCCATTGCTATCACTTGTATCTGCACCATACACTGTTGGATATATAACTCCTCATTCACTCTAAAACCAACCCAAAAAAAATGTCAAGGAAAGAAATTTATAAAATTTTAACAAAAAAAACATGTCCAAGTGACAAATCAGAAAAGTGAAAGTTAAGATAGTCAAAACAAGAAACTGTTGGGAATAAAGGAATTACAAAAGAATTGCAAAGTACATACAAGTATAGAATGCAGTTGCCAACTCCGCAAAACTGCAAACGGAAGAGGGTAAGATGAGAGAACATAGCGAGGAAACAGAGAGCTGTGGCGGTGATGTACTGTGAAGGGGGCGATAAAGTTGATGTGCTGAAAAATAAGAAGGTGAGCGCTGAAATGTCTAAAATACCCCTCGTTGTCAATGTATTTTCAGGGAAGCACGCGCATTGATGGAGACGTCTCTAGTTATTCCCATTTCTATTATAGAAGTACTAGAAGTAAGCACGGGCCCAATATAGTAGGTCTACTCTCAATAAATAATAAAGAGTGATCAAAGTTATTGAGCTATATCGCATCACACCACCAAGTCATTGTTGATAAAATAGATTACATAAAATATTGCCACAACCCAAATAACTTGCACTCAAACAACATAATTTAAGAGTAAGTGAGAAAGAAAGGGAGAATGATATACACACCCCCACCAAGTCATTGTTGATAAAATAGATGACATAAAAATATTGACACAACTCAAATAACTTGAACCCAAACAACATAACTAAAAAGTAAGAAAGAAAGAAAGGGAGAATGAACAAAGTTGTTAGAAACATTCTGCATTTCCAGCATATCATTAAGCTTTCAACTTCACTATCCTTAATGGATTTATGATATGATTTTGTTTCTCTTTTAGTGGTTGTATCCTCACATCCACTTTCTTGATAAATATTCTCTTCCTTATTTTTTCATTTCCGACTGTCCCCAAAAGTTTTAGCAAGTGAGAGAATGCTGAAATTTTTATTCATCGGCTTCAAATTTTGATGCTCTATTTTCTTTCCTTCGGCTGGTGTTAACACTATCAGAAGGCTTAACATCATGAGACGAATGTGACCTTTTTGCCTCTGTCAACTATCATGAATTTGACTTTCTGCTAAAAGTTTTTCATCATCTTCCAACTCTTGTCCCGATAAAGTATATTCTTTACTTGCAATCTGATACACAACTTTTCCTCCTCCTAAAGCATCACTGGCCTCACCTCCCTGTGTTATAAAATTCTGAACAGTGTCAAATACAACTTAATCCTTTTCTTTACTTTTGGAACATGAACTATCTCAACATTTTTATGTAATGGTTTGGTCTTCTGCCATTCCAGACTGTATGTTATTCTTAGACAGTGATTCATAATCCAAAATATCCTAGATTCTAGCTTTTGGAGCACTATCTAGCCCGCCAACAACAGAGCATTTGGTATTCTAAAGGAATCTGAAACTCGCTGTCTTCTAGAATACCAGTGATCACACCCAATATCTTCATTATTTCAGGACAATTGTGTAATTGGAATGCCTTGACTTACACTATGAAAGCACCACTAATGGTGCATAAGCTGATAATACAGCAGGCCAAGAAGAAGAAGGAGAACCTTCTATTTGAATTTTATGAATGCAGTCACATTACATTGATACCTATACATCACTATATATAGATGTTAATCAACTAACTAACTAGACTAGTTAAGATACCTAACTACAATTAATCATAACAAACTTTTGTAACTGATTTTTAACTAACCTATACCACTACCACTTTCCTTGAAACCCATATACAGCTTTACACTCACAACACCCCTCCTTCAAGCTGATGGACTCGAAAGATACTCTTTCATCCCGCTTTTGCCCTTAAATGTAGATGTCGGAGACTCCTCCAAAGTCCTTTTAGTAAGCAAATTGCTAGTTCGATCCCCCCTCCTTTGTGAACATGCGTCCCTGTCGTCTGATAGCTTGTAATATCTTTTTCTCTAAAAAAAGAGCAATCTATATCAAAATTGCTTAGGTTCATTTCATGGAAAGATAGGTTAGATGCAATTGAATGCTGCTTAGCTCCCTGCTATCACAAAATAGATTGAACTGGTTGTTTAATATCGACTCCTAACTCCTTGTTATAATCCAATATAGCTATGTAACTATGTAAGCTCGCTACTGCGATGCCATACTCCGAAATCAGGTTGCAGAACTTCTCGCCAATAGTTTATTGTTTCTTCGACCCATCCAAGGAAAGGACCAGCATCACCAATTTCACCCACCAGATACCCCCCTCATGCAGATTTCCTTGTTGCTAACAGTACCCCAACCACCATTGAGTCACAGTAGGTTGAAATAATGTTCCTGACACGCAGCCTTGTGAAGGCATTAAACAGACCGCACCCTGGAGCTGTTTTAAGATATCTGCCTACCGGAGAGCTGTTCCCATGTGGATCGTTTGGAGCATGCTATACGGATCATAACTGGACGACAGATATGGCTATTCTGGTCATGGTGAGATATAGTAATCTACCTAACCAACGTTGACATCTTCAATATCCTTTCAAAGGTTGTCTCCTTGCATAACTCCTGACATCCACCTGCACATGTAAATCATATTCCATAGAAGTCAAATTATAATTAGGACTAGGGAGTGTGAATGGTGTGACACACTTAAAGGCCCATCTCTGAAAATTAGTTCCAAAGCATATTTGCGTGGTTCATAATATACCCCTCCTTGGACTAGCAAATCAATGCCAAAAAAGAAAGTTAACTCCCAGCAACTTCATATTGACTGAGCTGAAGTAATGTTTGTACAATCAAAAGCTCACAACTCCCATGAGAGTAACAAGAAAAAAGAGAGTCATCCACATACACAAGTCTACAATCAAAAACGAACCAGTATGATGTAAACAGAGAGTAAGTATGTGACTTGAACCACCAACCCACAGCTTTGATTTTTTTTTTTTTTTTTAATGCCTCAGTTAACTTCAGATTCCATTGTCCAGGAGAGCCTGCTTGGGCCATATAGTGATTTTGTGAAGATCACCACAATTAGTAGAGTTCTCGACTTACTAAACCAGGGGAATCACCTGTTACATCCCAAGAAGATCACCCTGTAAGAAAGCATTATGAACATCCATCTGAAAATAGGCCAGGGTTTAGAACAGCAACAGCCAAAACTGACGTAAACTGTAACCATCTTCTGCACAACAGGAAAAAGGTTTCAGTATAATCACGATCCTCCTTTCTGAATGAACCCCTTGGCAACTAGTCGAGCCTTGTACCTCTCAACAGCTCCTGAGGCCAAATATTTGACTTTTAACACCATTTACAACCAATAGATGCTTGCCATGAGGAAGATAACAATACTCCAGAGTGATAGCCGCCAAAGCACTGATTTAGCCTTCAGTGGCATCCAACCCATTAGGATGAGAAGAGCTCAGTAAATGATTGTAGGCTCAGAGAAAGAAGAAGAAGCAGTCAGTACGTGCGCATCAGTAGGAAGTAGAAAAGCTTATATGACACGGATGGAGACAGGGGATATAAGAAGCAGACTTGACTTAGGATAATTATAAACAGTCATCCATATAGGAGGTTAGTAGTCTAGCAAGATTTCTAAGACTAAAAGATTTATGGTGGAGGAGTAGGGTAGTGAAGTATTGATTCAAATGAATTAGAGTAGGATCTATAGAGGAATCAAAAAGGCATAGTGGAGGCTGATCCACAAGCTCATATTAGTACCAAATATCATCTGTGAATGAACACAGGAAAGTGAAGAACTAGAGAATTCAGATGTTGAAAAGGAAAAAAAAATGGATTCTTGAAACACAAACATCTCTACTAACAAAGAAAGGTTTGTATAAAACCATAAAGTTTGTAGCCCTTTTGAAGACTAGAAACAAGAAATACAGCTGGAAAGCTTAGAAGCAAAGTTGTCTACTTTTTTACCTCAGAAGCAAATGACAAGACAACCAAAAACCACTCTGATATGATCAAGAGAAGGAGAGTGTTTATTATACAGCAGTTCATGAGAGTTTTACTTAAGAAGTTTAGAGGGTTATTCTATTGATTAAGTACACAACTTATAAGAACACACTCTCCCCGAATGTGAGATGGAAGATAAAGGATTGAAATCTCAAGACCTGGCCATCTCAGAATTAGTCTATGTTTTCTCTCGTACAACCCCCATTTTGCTGTGGCGTATAAGTACAAAGAACTCTGATGCAATTACCAATGTTGTAAGTAAAGCAAATTGAGGTGGAAAAACTCCACAACCATTATCAGATCTCAACACTTTGATAGTGCTAGGAAAAAACATTGTCAAGCATTGAAAGAAGTTCTGTAAGGCTACAAAACCTCGACTTAGAGTTCAAACGAAACACCCCAAGTATTGCTCTAAAGGAATCCCGACCAAAGTAAGAAAATATCTTCCCCCTTATTGTAATGAAGTAGGAACTTCGATAGGGGCCCCATTACATCAGCATGTAATGATGGGTTAAAACAAGCTGGTGTAGTGTGATAATAAAGGAAAAAGGTAATCTGATTGCTTAAATGAGGCCAACAGTACATATATCAATAAAGGAAAGAAGACAAGAACAATAGCTTTTGGCAACAACTAAGTGTTCTTAGTACACTAAAGGTAAGTGACCCAAATCTTTGATGCACAGAGCAAATTTTGAAGTTAATGAGAAGAAACTACATTAGCAGTTGTTAGCTTGAGTTTGATGAGACTTTATTTAGTTCTCTGCCGTCTTCAACTGAGGTATCAACATGAATCACATATAGATCATTCTCCAGGGTGTCAGTCCCCCTCACATTACCATTGAGGAGGTCCTGGAAAAAACACAAGATCACGATAAACATAGCACAACAATTCAATTCTCTTGTAAGCATGGATACAGACAAAAGATTTAGTGAAATTCAGGAATGTGAGCACATTGAGATCTTATATCCTCCTAACACTGGAAGACCCATGACTAACATGAGCAAGACGACTTAGTAGGTAATGTACCTGTCACACACATTCTTATCTACAGAATTGCACTGTGTTAACATATTTAAATTGGACCATATGTTGAGCACCTGTATAATGATCCATTTGTCAGCATCAGGAATAGAGAAGTGCCTATACTTGAAGCAGGGCAGTAGCATTAGCACAATTACTCTTGACAGTTCTGCTCATCAGTTTCAAAAGCTGCATATACGTTTTGTTGTGGAGAGAAATGAGAGGAAATTGTTGTTGATGAGAGCGCAACTGATGCTTTGGGAGGAAAAACACCAGAAGATTTAAGTAGGTTGAACCATTAGAGGAACAAGATCATTAGTGTGATTCTTGATGATTGCATAGGCAAACCAGGAGTATTGTTGAATCTACATGATTACTGAAACAGAAGCCGGATTGCTTCTCCTTTTACCGTTCCAATCAGCAGGATATTCCAGTCAGTTTGTAACAATTAGCTCGAAGACATGACCCTCAGTTACAATAATCACAGTAAGAGTGTTATTACTTAAATTGTTTCTGTTGTTCTAAAAACCAGACCAGCTCCTATGGAGGATTAGACACTGACTGGGAAGTAGACCTAGATCTTAGCAGTGTCCTTTACCATTGCTAAAAAAAAATGCCAGTCTCATTTTATCCACCAACATTAGCTGAACTGAACAGAGTTATCAATCCCTGTTGTGCGCGATTTACCAAGGATTCTCTGACTTCTCAGCCATTATATGAGAATAAGATTTGTTTTACACCTGGTGTGGACAAGCATCTATCTGACTTCTAGATGATGAAAGATCATTTTAGTCCTAAGAGAATATTGCATCGGCGTTGATACTCATAAATGCTCTACATGTTTTTAAGCCTTAGAACGCTCATAGCCAACCAGGACCAAGACATCAATGAATCTACTCCATCCACATTCCCTAAGCCTAGAAATACTAGAAACAAACATAAGCCCTGTGTAGTGTAGCAATCTCCTTATGCAGATAAAAATCTAGATCCATCAACTGTGTCAAAACTCATCTTAGATCAGTCCACCACTGTTGGAGCACTACTTGAATAGACGTATCCACTCAGTCATTCCCTACTTACAGAGATCATACCATGGATAGCCACTATAGCATTGCATTTTTCCCATAGACATGTAGAGAAGAATTTAATGTATCCTTTACTGTCATTGTCATCAATAAAGCCTAATTTCCTTTTTCCTAGAAGAACGTATCTTAAAGATCTACTCCATAATGGAGTAGTTTCTGATACCAGAATGTGGAATGGAAACTAGAGAATACCTGGAGTATCACATGACTGCCAAGCAAAGTGGATGATGAGAATCCACCATTGTGTTCCTCTTTGAAACTGCACACTGTTTTGAAGATAAGTCGCCATGATCAATTGTTGTCGTAATGACGATCTTCAATAGCGTCTAGGACAATACAGTATCTCAATTTCTTCCTGCACTGCAAGCCTAAACAACACATGAGCTGTGATACCATGAAAGCACCACTAATGGTGCATAAGCTGATAATACAGTAGGCCAAGAAGAAGAAGAAGAACCTTCTATGTGAATTGTAGAATTGCAGTCACATTACGTTGATACTTATATACATCACTATATAAGATGAATCAAACTAACCTAACTAGGACTAGTAAGATACCTAACTATAATTATTTCATGAACAAACTTTGCGAAAAGATTTTTAAACTAAACTAATAAACTAACTTTTGACCCCCTATACACTTTAACTCAACACACTATCAACAACTCTAGTATCGGAAAGGGAAACATCTTTATTAGACACATCCATAGATGTCTTGTAGTTGGCTCATCCACAACAAAAGGCCTATCACTATATTCATCATGTCCTTCAACAAATTCCGAATCAACAACAAAAAATGTCTCTCACTATATTCATCATGTCTTTGTATGGTTTTTTGCATATGGGTCAGTCATCATAATCCTCCACAATACTACCTCTTTCAACAATTTCTTCATCTCGCATGGGCTCTAAGAAAAATTGTAAAAAGAGCATAGTAAAAGATCATTTTCACTTGATATCTAATTGTGAAAAACAAATAAAATGTATAACATTGAAAGTGTTTTGTAATATTGATGATATCATCCAACATGACTAATACATTAACTTTTATTTTTCATATCTATCTTTCACCTCTTGGAGTTGCAAAAATTAGTTTCAAAGTGTTTATAATTAAAAATAAATATTTTGCAAGTTCATGTACGTTATCTATTTTAGTAACATGGAATAACCAAAAAATCATTATGCAAAAAATGAGAAACAAAGAGTCAATGGTCAAAAACACACCTAAAATATTTGGTATTTGAGTTTCATTTCTAAACTATGAACTATCACCAACTATTTGTCAAAACACACGTCTACTATTAATAGTTCATTTCTCTACATGAATCGATGTGATACTTCATGTAAGAAAATCATACATATGATAGTTTAGGTATATTTTTTAGCCTTCACTCCAAAAACAAATAAACATAAGCACTGAATTTTCGAACCAACAAATATGACTTCTTTGTTTTGACATACTTCCCAAACACTACTAAGTTTTTCATTTCGTTCCAACATTCTTGTCGAGTTGATCGTAGAGATCAACAAATTTGTTTATTCTTCTGATAATTAAGCACGAAGTTGTTCTTGTCTATGTATTATGCCAAGTGAAAATAGAAAAGACAAATAACAACAAGGTGACAGGTGCAAGTTCATAAAGAACCTTGCCAACTGCCATAATTGGCATAACAGAACAACTTCTATTTTTATACCAAATTATTTAAAAGACTGTCAATCTAACACAAGTTAAAATTTGACAATTTATCAAATCTTCTGGTGTTGGACCTCCCAAGTTCTGTAAAAGGTATTATATAATAACCTTACACTGATCGGGTAGAAGATAGATAAGAGGCAAAAAAGCTAACAATAACTATCTTTTAGATGACATGCCATCATGATGTGATCAACAATCGTTGGAATATATTTTCTGAACTTTCAGAGATAAAACCAACACACATAAGCTACATACTTATCAGAAGCGGAATAGATAAAACATTATATAGAAAAATACAACATTTATCTTACAAAGACAATACGCGACAATCAAGTGAGCAGATCAAAGCTGAAGTGAGACCATTTTTGATAATGTGCGTAAAAGGTCAAATTAATCAGATAAAAGAAAGAAATGTTTACCTCATATAATCTTGTATCCACAACTATAATATCTAAAGCTTACATGGACAAATTTTATATCCTTTTAAGAGATCGAGTAGAATACATACAAATTAAGAATGGTTGAAGGGAAACCACAAAGACAAATCATTTCAAAATGATGAAATCGACATCTAAAAGAAAAAAGTTAGTTCAAAAGGAACAAACTGCTTATTCATAGAGGAGCATATTATGGGATCTTCACGGAAGGAAAATGCAACATAGCTTGCCAAGGTAGGGACCAGATAAGTAAAATTATTATTTCACCGGATCCTCATTGGAAATTTAAGATGGATTCCTTTTTATCAGACAAATTAGAGGTTAAAATAGAGATTACTGTTATTTCAACCATCATCTTTCCCGATTTTGAGTCTTGAGCTTTCAGAATTAGTAGGAACTTCAAATCTTTGATTGTATGAGTCCATATATCTTGCAATAAAATGGAAGATAAGAGAGCGAATAGGAGTAATATTAATGAGTAGCCTTCCAACAGATCCTTCTACTTTACTAATAAATTATTCCAGGCCCCTTTCATGTGAGAAAAAGTCAGTTATGAATTACTTTAGACGTTTCTCCCTGGACATACTTGAGCAAAGAGTTGATTCAGATGTTTAATAATCAAGGAAGAAAAAAGAACAACTCAAGCAAAGTAAGACATTGATGGAAAAGGAACTAACGAAAATTTGTAAAAACATTCCATGCATTGATGTGAAAAGAAAGGAACTAATGATGCTTCAAGGGTAAAGTGATATCTTTTTGTTTTAGTCTAAAAATATTAGCTTGTACATTGGTATATACTTTGTATATGTATGTTATTGTTTTATGGGATAAAATCTTTAAGAGAATGAGCAACAAAAGGTACATTCTTGACATATATAATAGAATTTGTGAGATTTGTTGATGTATGCGAGAGAGCTAAGCTTCTATTGAAATATAAAAATAAAATCTAATTCTTTAGTTCTTCCTAAAAGTAATTACCAGCCAAAAGCTGAAAATAATATCAAATATTTTCTGAAATTTGGGAACACATGCCTGAACTGAACTGCATTCTGAAACCCCATCTAACATAGAGAACAATTACCAAAAATAAGACATCATTAGCTTAATAAATAGTTTTAAGTCTGAAAAAAAATTATATAGAGGAAAAGAAGCAACTTATTAGTTTCACTGACCCATCCACACGACTGATCTCCAAGCACGAACCACATGATCCATAAGTAGGGTCAACAACATACTGGTCTGGAAATTCCCAAAGTTGCATCCTTGTATATATCTTCTATGAAGTATCTCTCCCTTCTCCATCATAATTAAAATGCTATAGACCGTAAAACACAAAGTTTATTATGAAATCATCGCTTTTGCGAATCAATTTAAGTGGAATATGCAAAATATGAAACATACCAAAAAAATGATTAAAAAGACGGGTGATAGCGCCACAAGTACTTAATTAGAAAAATATTGTTACTTGCAACAGACATTATGAAGCTAGGTTTATCCAATTGATATATATACTAATGTGTCAACATCAATACGCTTATGACATCCTTAAACTTGTTTGGAATCAGTGTATCCATTGTATTGTATTGTTATTATACTTGGTTTGATGTTTACTTAAAATGTTATTGATTGTAGTGTTATATTTAGTTTTAAAGTAGACAATTGAACCCCTATTTATGGAACAACCAATTTGCGTGTTCCATTGTTACTTAATTTCTTTTTTTTTCCATTAATATTTACATAATATTCAAAAAATACTCTTTTACCCTTAATCTTAATTATTGAAATCTAGTCCAGCCTCCTACCTTAGAATAATTAAAGAATTTTAGTAATTATAAAATTACAATACAGTACGATATGATCAAACCAAACAATTAAAATGTTATTAAACAACAACAAACAATACAGTCTACCCAAACATTGTATCTACCATACAATAGAGTAAAATAAATGGGGAACAATGATCCAAATAAAGTGGTAGCAATCCGTTATGTAAATTCAGCAACTCTATTATGTATTCAACAGAATAAAATAATGCAGAAATTATGTGTGTTAGATCAAAGTTCTTTCTTTCCTCGGACAACATTAAATTATTTCCTTGATTTCAATTTATTTGTGTGTACTTTCTTTTTAATATTCAAAAAGAAACTTGTGTT
This sequence comes from Solanum habrochaites, assembly GCA_027704765.1. Taxonomy (NCBI): domain Eukaryota; kingdom Viridiplantae; phylum Streptophyta; class Magnoliopsida; order Solanales; family Solanaceae; genus Solanum; species Solanum habrochaites. Next base: position 11,005,371 of record JAKWJA010002491.1, read on the forward strand.
GCGTCTCAATTTTAACACATTAACAGTGAGAAATGCATATTAACTAAATACATCTAGACTAAATTGAGGATGCAAATGAACGAAACATATTCAGAACGATCGAAAAATAGTTTTAAAAGTTGAGAATATGTAAGAGAATACTGAATAAGCGGAAAATGTTTCAAATCTCTCACAAGCTTATCATTGGGACAAACTGCAGAGAGAGAGAAAAAAAAGGAGTAAATTTCCAAAAATGACTATTGGTTGCTATATAGTACTAACCTTTGAGAATTTTGCTCGCTGCACCTTTCTGTATTCTAATTAAATTCTTCCTAGTACAATACAAACTTACAAAATTGAGACAAAATAGTGAATAAGTACACATGTATGTGAAAATCAGTTAAAGGAAGAGCTCCAAAACCTCACATGATTTCTGGTGCTCTTTACTTCATTCTATTCCTTTCTTGTTGCACAAAATTTCGTAGTGATGGGTTCCTGTAACTTTTCCCATTTGCAAAACCAAAACACATAAAAAGTGAAAGAACAATTTTGACTAAAATAAATATGAAATCTATCTTAAGGAAAAAAATGATTTAACTCAGGAAAATCCTAGAAATTTACCATTAGAATGTAAAATTACCTTTAATTTCGAAAATCTATTGTGAAATTTCACCAAATTGTGCATCAGCAGACTCGAACCACTCCTTCCATCAGTTTTGTCTTCGTCGCCGAAACTGTAATACTTGCATTTTCTTAGCCTCTTCTCCTTCTCTGCCCACAATGAGAATGAAAAGGAAAAAAAAAAGATGACGAAAGAGATTAAAAATGACGAAAGAACCAAAGCAAAACAATTGAAAATGAGGATGTAGAAGGACTCGTATAATACACGTGTTTATTCACCACTAAATAGGGCTCAATGGTGTAGTACAAATTTTGATACTATTAGTACAATTTTGTAGTGGTATATTGCTATATATAAGAGTAAAGTAATATATATATATATATATATATATAATATTCTTAAATTAATTTCCCAGAAATATAATTCAATAATATCATTCAATAATGACATTCTGCTTTAACTCTAACACATTGTTACCTCCGGTATTTAGGTTTGCAAAGTGGAAACAGTAAAGATGAAATACAAAGATAAAAACGAAAAATAATTTGAATCCACAAAAAAAACAAAGACATTTAATCATCTTAAGTACCTGAGGTTGTAGATTAATTTCTTTCAAGATAAAACATATTAAATATTATAGAAGTAGCGGTACTTTAAAGATCGATTATTTCAATGAAGACGACAATAATATCTCACATAAAGACACAAACAATCGATTTTGTTTGTGTGAAATGTATGCAAAAGAAGGGAAAAATTCAATTTAGAAAAATGAGAAGAAACTCCTCTATTTACCTCCAACAAAGATAAAGGCACAACTCTTTGGAAAAGGGACAATCTTTCAATTGGAAAAGGCACAACCTTTTAGACGGTTACAACTCTTTATCAAAGACACAACATTTCATAAAAATCACAATCCTTTAGCAAAGTCAACACCCTTCAGGAGAGTCACGACTCTTCCTTTCCTATTCATACCTTTAAAACTCAATAATCCCTCACATCAATAGTGAAATTTTAAAATATACGCATGAAAAATTGTGATTCGTAAGGATTGATTGCATCAGGATATTTGGGGTTTCCTTTAAACTTTCATAGTGGACATATGTCGAATATACTTGGTCAATCGGTAGATTTGATATCTTTGAACCATTGAGCTCTGATGTATACCTAGACTATATAAATCACACAATCAACCATTTAACTGTTTTTTATTCTCATTGTTTTGTTCGTTTCACTCATGAACAATCCTTGATTTATAAGTGTGTAAAGAGCTAACCTTACCAGATTCTCTTTGAAGTGACTTATACTTCACACTTACGTATGTGTTTTCTAAATGTATCATCTCATCGATAAACCATTCAATATACCATGTATAAAATTTAAAAAGAATTAAAAATCCTAATGCCCTTATCCTTATTACTGAATGTTGTTTGATCATGAATGAACCATAAAGTAATTTTGACAATGTTAAATTGTTGTCAATGAATTTGTTTGATCTCCTTGAATCTAGAAGTTGGAATCTCAGTCTTCTAGATAGAGTGTCATAATGACTTTTACACTTCCATGTGTTTCATTACGGGAGTAGACCATGATATAATCTATGAAAACAATAATAAACATGTTGAGGTACTGCTTGAACGTTGTGTTAACGAAGTATATAAAAGCTACAAGAGCATTGATTACTCAAAATGACATCATAAAAAACTCGTAGTGACCCTACTGAGTTCACAAAGTGGTCTTCATAAAGTCAATCTAACTTTCAACTAATGGTACCTTGATCTGAGATCCATCTTGGGTTAACAAGTGGATTACTGAAGCTGGTCAAACGAGTCATAAATTATAGAAAAGGGATATTTATTATTAAGGCATAATACATAAATGTGCCCTTTAACTTGGCTTCAAATCACATTTATGGCCTTCAACTTTGGATGTGCACAAATAGACACTTAAACTTGTATAAAGTTGAATAAATAGACACACATGTCCTACATGTCATTTTTTGTCCTAGGTGGTGTCCTACGTGTATTGTTCCATATAGGACACATGTGTTTATTTATTTAAAAGTTAGATAGTTAAAATATCTATTTGTGCATTATGAAAGTTGGAGGTCAAAGTTAAAATTAGAAGTCAAATTTAGGGTCTAATATATGTATTATGCCTATTATTAATTGTGACCTTTTTGAATTGGCGGTAATCGATACACACTTAGCAATAATCATATTTCTTATGCATGAAAAGGACTAGAGCAGCGCATGAGAAACACGAGGTCTGATGAATACTATATCTAGAGAATATTTCAATTATTCTTTCAATTCTTTTAACTCGGTTGAATTTTTTTTATAATAGGATGTGCGCCGGGAAGATTAGTTATCTCAATGTCTATCCTATATCAGGAGCGACTCTGAAAAGATCATTGAGAAAAGCTTTTGAAAACTTATATACTACAAGAACTGATTGAAGAGGTGAGGTCTCAAGGTTGGAATCCTTAACTGAAACAAGATGGTATAAATAAACCTTTGATATCATTTTTGAGACTTAATACATGAAATGAGATGAATTTTAGGCACGGTAGAGCTGCCCTTTCACTCTATGACTAGCTCATTATAAGAAATTGAAACTTTACAACTGTGATTTTATCGTCAACTTAGACATAGAAAGCATGAAATTAGTCCATGCCTAGAATAATGTCAATGTCCACCATATTAATTTCCACTAGATCACCTACGGTATTGTTATGAAGGACTAAAATAATACAAACCCTATAAATTAGTTTAGACAAAGTTGACTCTATGATAGGAGTAGAGACAAAAAGAGTCCCAAAAGTTGTTAAAGGCCAAATCCAAACTTCACAACAATATATGGGGTTACAAAGGACAAGATAGCACCTGAGTCTAACAAAACATAACATAAAGGTAGAAAATTTTTAATATTCAAGTAACAACATGAAGGGACTTCTCCAACACTTGACGACATGACAAGGCACAAAAAGAGAATTTGACCACCACTTGCTAGAGGAGTGATGCTTTATGAGCATCTTGGTCGGTTGGGACTGTTGATATAGTGGACTCTATTATTTAACCCCCCCCCCCCAATCTCATTACCTTGTGAAGGAGTTATCCTTGAGTATATAACCTATCTTGGTACACCTATAACACATATACTTACCATAATGACAGTTACCAAGATGGTTCTTACCACACTTTCTACAAGTGGTGTAAGATGCGTACCCTTTGGCAATACTGCCCTGAGATCAAGAACCAAACTCCCTTCCCTTGTGATCATTTCTAGGTTTGGGTGTTGGTGCACTGCTTAAGAGTGAGATAGTCCATATGACCTCTACGGAAAGGATGATCGAATGTCCTCTGCTAGCTAGGTTGATTTATACTTTCATGTTTTTCCCTCTTATTATGAAACTCTTCCCCATCATTAAACATATCCTCCTCAATGTGATGCACATGGATCATTAGGCTAGTTATATTCATATCCACAATCAATATTGTTTCCATACCTTTCTTGCTTGACGGACGGAAGATTCTGAGATGAAGAGCTCCTATTGATCCCTATATCAACTACCGTTACTGGATCATACAAGACAATTGAGTGAATTTGAGATTTTACTGATATACCCTCATATATAAAACGTTGCTTCAGGTTTGGAAAACCTCTTATCTTAAGCCTTTCTTAACTCTCGAGGAAGAAACTCCCCATTAAAGCATTTTTAAACACGACCCAACTTAGAGGTAGTTCTCTCTCCCCTAGTCTTCTTCCAGTGATCGTATGAAATCCTTGCAACATCCTTAAAGTGGTAAGCAGATAGCTCAACACTCTCTCCACCACCAACATGCATTACTTGCAATATCTTTTGAACCTTATCCACAAAGCTTCCTAGATTATACTCATTATTAAGCTTTGACCCTGTGAACTCAGATGGATTTATCCTAAGAAATTCATGAACTCTTGAAGTGTCTTGATTCACCCTAACGATCTGCATGGAATAGCTCCTGTACCTGTTTAGACATGTTTCTCGGGAGAGTTTTTTGATTAATTGTAAAGGCATAGTACATAAATGTGACCTTTAAATTGGTTTCAAATCACATTTATGCCCTTCAACTTTGGATGTGCACAAATAGACACTTAAACTTGTATAAAATTGAACAAATAGACACACATATCCTACATGTCATTTTTTGGTCCTACGTGGTGTCCTACGTGTATTGTGTAATGTAGGACTCATGTGTTTATTTATTTAAAAAAGTTGGATAGTTAAAGTGTCTTTTGTGCATTATGAAAGTTGGAGGTCAAAGTTAAAATTTGAAGCCAAGTTTAGGGTCCAATATATGTATTATGTCAATTGTAAAAGGATGATTCTTATATGCAAGTTTCATGTGTATTCCAAAGTATTAAAGATATTTCTTATGTTTTATTAATTTTTACATTGCTATTTTTAAATTGAGTAGTGAGGATTCTTCTATTTAGATCTTAGAGTAGGTCCGCACAGACCGGTGGATTAGATTGTGACAACTACAATTTCTCCTACCTTTTGAGTATAGGTATTGATTTGTGTGTTAGTCGAGTTCGATGTGATTGTTGAAATCTTAAAACTTCTTAGGGTTCACCTATCAGACTTAGGTGTGTGCCCTCACGGCTTCTAGCCTTTTGAGTTTTGGGTGTGACAATAAAGTTCCAGTATAGTGTTAAAAACTCATGTGAATTCTTTGATTCTCCATTGAAATCATGTTAACAAGTCCACAATTATATTTCTAACAAATACTTCCCCCGTTTCAAAAAGAATGAACTCTTTTTCTTTTTAGTATGTTTAAAAAGAATGATCTAGTTCTTTTTTTGGTAACAACTTCCACTTGGCATGTTTAAAGCCATAAGATTAAAGGATAATTTTGTACATTTAACATAACTATAATTTATGACCACATGATCAAAAGTCTTCTTTATTTTCTTAAACTCCGTATCAAGTCAAACTAAATTATTTTTTGTGAAACGGAGAGAGTGTAAGATTTCAAAGCATAATTTAAAGCTTTAGATTTTTTTTTCTAAAAAAAGGGCTTGGATGATTATAACAAAATGCATACCATCTTCTTACATATACTGATAACTGGAAATGTATCCATATAAGGAGATTTATTTATTTTACATGCGTCTAGACACACACGCTTATTTATTTATATTATTATTATAATATAGAAGAACATAGATTCTATTTCTTTAGAAGGTGAGATTCTATATCCTTGGTCATGTCAAGAATAAAACCCAAAAAAATGAGGGGCTCTGGAGTGTCTTCAATTTTCTTTTCATACTCAATCGTCCATGTAGCCCACTGATTTTGACAAGATGATACAAACGTAAAGGAATGGTATAACTCTAACAAATCCCCCTCAATCACTTTCCGACTGATCGAGTTCGTGTGATGATCGATGGCTTCAATTACATACTTTACAATCTTTTCTTGACCATCTGTAAACATTAAGACCAGAAAAATACAATAGATGTTACTCCTAGTTCAACTATATCCAATTCCTCATGAAAGATTTTAACATTTTAAAAATATATTTTTATTTTTTTTCTTTGTTTTCCTAGTTTTTCAGTTTCTCCAAAAATTATCTAATGCTCATGAATATTTATTTTTCTACCTTTTCTGAATGGAGTTGTGTTTTAAAAATAACATTAGAGTTAACATTGTGGAACACATGAGAATCAATAAGGGAACTATAATTTTTATCGTATTATGTTTGGATGACAAAAGTTAGTTTCCGCAGAAAAAGTTTTATCTGAAAAATATTAGAGTTGTTAAAAAATCGGAAAAATTGTATATAATGATAAACTAATAAATCAAATTAAAAGTTATGATCACACTTTAATTTAATTGTGTCATGTAGCAGACTATTTGTCAGTCATCTCTCTCCCTCAAACTCTCGCTCGCCACTCTCCCTCTCTCGCTTCATCTCTCGTTCGCTCCCTCACTTTTATACAAACACAAGTGTATAAAATATATTTCTGTTTGTATAAAGCGATAAAAAATTGTATATATACATATACTTTCATTCCCCTCTCTCCCCTCTCCCGAATCTCACTCGCCACCCTTGCCTCTATCGCTTATACAAATAGAAACGAAATGTATAAATTGTGTTTTATGTTTGTATAAAGTGAGAGAAAATTGTATATACACATGTAAATACATATATCTTCGTCCTATAACTTCTAATTATACTACACAAATGTTTCGCTGCCCAATTTTCTTTTGTCTCTCTCTTTCTCGTTTTATACATACACAAATTATACACTTGATTTGTATAAAAACTGCTTTATTTTATATATGTATAGCGAATTATACAATTGGTTTCTTTGTATATGTGTATCGAATCATACATATTTATGTTTGTTATGGAGCGTCATTATGCAAACTTTGTTATAGCATACAAATATTAATTTGATATTTGTTATGTATGAAAGTTGCTCAAAAAAATATATATTACAGAAAGCCCACACTATTTTAGATATAAATAATAATGTTAATTAGCAAGATAAATTTGTAAAACCCTTTAAGTACTAAATATATGTATGGAAAGACTAGCTATTAGTAGGACCAAACAAAAAAAAAAAGTTAAGAAAACATTAATTAAGAAATTACTCTGTCTACAAGTGAAAGTATATTATTTCCCTTTTTTAATGAAAAGGATTCAAGTAAAATATAGCTATGGTCATCAAACACCAATAAAAAAATTTATGAAGATTATTTACTTTAACATATAACTTTCGTACTACCAAATACACCTAAATTAACAAAATTGATGAAATATAAATCATATATATATTATATAGATGGAGGAGAGAAATGCATGTTATCAGTTATACCTTCTTTATATCTACAGTTCATAATTATACCAATTTTTCTAATTTCACCCTCATTAATCTCAATATGGTTGATCTTACTAGGACTTATGTAGGGTATATGATGAGAATTGGTAAGAAAAAGGTTATGAATCAAGTATTCTCCACACTTCACCTCCTTTGAAGCAATCAACTTTCCTTTCACGCCCATATATTTTTCCTTCTCAAAACAGCAGTAAGTTGTGACAAGAAAATGATGAGGAAATATTACTTGCAATCTTTATATAGATTTTAATGTTTTTGTAAAAAGGTAGGTAGGAGAAGATTAAATAATATCAACCATCTTTATATCACATGTTATAGTCCTTGACTTTTTGGGATTATTACTAACTGGGATTGGTCCAAATTATTATAGGAAAGTTCGTAATAACCTCGTGAACCATATGTATTCATACAAGTTTTGTGCCAAAATTCTTTTTTGTTATTTATGGATCACAAAACAAGAATTCATGGTTTTCTCAGTTTTTATTTATACAATTTCTTGTATTTTTGAAATATGAATTATCAACTCTTTTATACCTCAATTTTTTTAGAACCATTCATAATTAGCTAGTAACTCATGCCTTTACCCCCTACAAGATTCACACCTCTTTTTTGAGTATTTAGAAGTCATGGCGTGAAATTCAGAATTTTCTTAATTTCTCGTGAATTGATGGGAGCATTATTAACTAGTTCCATTAGGCCCAAATTTTTTGGACCATTCCTAGTGATATGGTAAAGCCATATCGTTAGAATATAGAGGGTCCATAATATTTTTTTATAGCATTTAGGGATAATAAAATAGGAATTCAAGATTTTATCATTTTTTTCATATGTTTAAGCACATGTATTTTGTGAAATATGACTGATAAACTCTGTTTAGCCTCAAGTTTTGTAGGAGCATACCTAATGACTATTGTAAACCATATCCGTAGTATCTATAGGATGCGTGATATTTTTATATCATTTAGAGGTGATAAAGCAGGAATTCAGAATTTTATCATTTTTTCATATGTATAAGCCCATATATTTTTAGAAATATGATTGGTCAACTCTTTCTGGCCTCAATTTTTAGGATCATACGTCACGACTTAGTAAGCCTTACATATAGTTTATCCATGGTCACACCCATTGGTTTAGTATTTACTAATTATTGAACATGAATTTAGGATTTGCTCAATTTATCGTGTGTGTTTAGTACATGAATTTATTGAAATGTGACTGATCGATTGTGTTTGATCTAATTATTTTTGGATTCGATTGTGTTTGATCTAATTATTTTTGGATCATTCATAATGACCTACTGAACCAAATGCATAATCTCTATAAGATCCATGTTCCTTTTTATTTATTTATTTATTTAGAGGTGATGAAATCATATTTCTGATTTTTCTTAGTCTGTATAAATAGTGATAGTTTTACTTTGTTTTGGTATAAAGAAATATACAAGAAAATATAGAATGAAGAAACACAAAAATATTATATTGTGTTTGTATTGAGATTAGTGTAGTTAAAGAAAGAGTTGAGACAAAAAAAATATTTGAAGTCTTTGACTAATTCACTAAACAAGGAGAGTAATTATATGTTGAGGGAATGTGTTTTTTATCAGTGGAGCTTTGAACTCTTCAAGTAATCCAAAGTTATTTGAGTTTTTACTTTGAGAATGTAACTTACCGAATGTGTTTGAGTCAAAACTTTTTAGGACCATATATAATGACTTTGGGAATCATACCTCTTGCCTAAAGATTATTGACATAAAGTTTTTAGCATTTAAGAGTCATGAAACAAGGAGTTTTCTCAGTTTCTCGTGTGAATTAGTCCATAAATTTGAACATTATTAACCTGATTTATTAAGCCCATGTTGTTTTTGAAGTATCCGTTATAGCATAGTGAATCATACCAATAATCATTCAAGATTCATGCCACCTTTTAGGTATTTTTGGGTCATGTAATAGAAATTAAGAACTTCATAGTTTTTTATGTATATTAATCATGAATTCTTTTAGAATATGACTAATCAACTTTGTTTGGCCTCAATTTTTTAAGATCATATGTATGGGTCAAATAAGTCATACCTTTAGCCTCTACAAGATCCACAATAATCTTTTAAAATTTAGGGGTCATAAAAGATTTGACAATATGATCGACTGAATTTATTTCACCCATAAATTTTTAGGACCACCCTAATGATTTAGTGAATCATATACATATCATCTAAAGGATTTATCTGACTTTTTATATGATTTATTGTATTGAAATATAAATTCAATATTTTCAAAACTATTTCATGTTTATTAATTCATGTATATTTAAGAATTTTACCTAAACAACATATTTTCCTAATTTTTTACGAAGAGAAGATCCTTTAAAAGAATGATCTAGTAACAGACCTATTCCCCTGTCTGAAATCATGCCACTTTTTTTAGCAATTTCGGGGTCGTTCACCACAAAATTAGAAAATTAGATGACAATAATTCTATAACTTTGGATGGTTTATACATATGTTCGAAAATAATTACTGATCAACTCTAATTGGGCCAACTTTGTTTGCCCACAAATTGTAAACAGTGAGAAAAATACTTAACTTATACAAATAAAATTCGACAGATTAAGAAACATGATTTTATTTATCAGCATATAGGGGTTTACAATTTTTAGTGGCGTATTTCTCGAATAGGATGATTAATTTGACATTCTATATAATGGAGTATTCAAGATCTTGATCTCTTTATATAAAAGTATTCCGTATTATTGACTCACTTTTTAAAGGGAATTTAGTACCCTTTATGTAAGCATAACCTAGGGTCTATTGTTGCGTATAGTTCTAAGAATTCTAATTTTGAAAATAACACAGAAATACTTACATAGTCCCAATTCGAATGATAATGTCTTGTAGAGTCCCACAAAATTTCATTATCACAAAATGTACCATTGAACAACCTTTGTTTAGTCGGTCACGAAGCAAGTAGGAGTAGTATGATTACAATTACTGACTCGGTCGATGGATCAGGCGACAGTACCGACTTATCTGGTCACGACGCCCGTCGAGGGCCTCCATTCCAAAAAACTTCAACTCTAAAAACCTGTGGTACTGGGAGCGGACTCTCTTGAATACGCGACGGGAACTGCAGCAGGACGGTCGAGAATATGACGGACTGTCACAATACCCTTAGAAAAGTTTAAATTCTCTGAACTTTGTGGACGCGACTTGAAGGCGGGACTGTCAATAGACGAGACGGGGCGTCACAGGTTGCGTACCCCAACGGGTTGGATTTGTTGCTAAAGGTTTTTTTAAAGGGGTGGTTGGGACTATTCCTGACAACGTTATGAAATAGGGGGGTAAGTTTAATAATTTATTTACTTGGGGGTGTTAAAAAGGTAACCTTAAATAAATAATGGGTATTTAGCATAATGAATGATATGATAATTAGGGTAAAAGACAAAAAAGAATGGTGAGAGGGAGATAGAACGAGCGAGAAAGGGGAAGAATGCGAAAAAAAGAGGAAAGCAAAAGGCAATTGAGAAGTAACTTGTTGATCGCGATTCTTCGGCGGAGGAGGTAGGTTATGGTGATGCATTTCATAATAAACTTCTAATACGATTGATATGATATTGGGTGGTTTGGTATTGTAAAGGTCTTATATAGCTTGATTGTGGGTTTGTATGTTGTCTAATTGTGTAATTGTTGGTGGATTAGAAATGTTGATATGTGGAATCTTTAATCTTGAATCCTCTCCGATGCTTCAGACGGAAGCATCGGCATACGAAAGACTTGTGAAATATGGAAAAAGGAGAGTAGTTGTGATCGGGTGTGTCACGTTCCGACACGAATGCATTAGGCGATGGGTGTCACTGTTTCGACACGTAGAGTATTGGGACAGGGTTTATTTTTTAATTTTGGTTTTATATTTGAACGTTACCGAACACGTAGTATTAGGGGATGGGTGGCACGGTTTTCCGACACGTTTAGATTAGGAAATCAGAGGTCACGTTCTGAAACATATAGTGGTAGTAATAGGGGATCGAGTGTCACGTCTTACACATAAGAATAAAGAGAAGTAATCGTGAACATGTTAATATACTCAATTTCAGAAGAACATATGTACCAAAATGAGTTATGGTGTGGATGGCTTGTTGATACGTTCCTCATTAGGTGTGCGTGGTTAGGGGTTATGCCACCGGTTATTGTACTTGTTATTGCTACCTGCTAGATTGTGGTTGATTTTATATTATTGTTCAGTTATATAATTGCTTTCTATTTTGAGTTGGCTTTTGTATAGAGATGTAACCTACTTCGTATCATGTTCTGGTTACTGACCCCTACTTTTATTTCCTTCTTGTTGTTTGTGGGCGGGCAGCAAGTGCACCTTGACTTCGGACTCGTCCTCCACTTCTAGTGCAGCTTCAGAATGTTCAGATTCAGGGTGATGCTATTATTCCTAGCTGGTTGGATTCTGTTTCTTCCCGTCTTGATTTCTTTGAAGTTCGGGCAATTGGACAATCTTCTACTATTTTAGTTCTTAGAAATTTTAATAATACTCTATAGACGTAGTTAATTAGAGAGAGATTGTTCTGATGTGAGACTTCCAGATTTGGGAACCAATAAGTTTTGAGTTTTAGAAGGTATTTAATTGATTTCGTTAAGAGTTTTGAGTCTTCAGATTATATTTTGTTCACTATGGTTGAAATATTTTGAGTAAATGTTGGGGTTTAGATGTGTTTGTTGTGTTCGCTCACTTAGGAGAGTAGTGTGAAGTGCCATATCGCCGCTCTTTTGGAGTTATGTTTATTCGTGACCAAAACTTGGTAGCAGAGCTTTGGTCATAGTCTCTATATTCATCTTAACAAGAACGAGTATAGTAGAGTCTGAGGACGGTTAGGGGGACACCCTTAACTTTTCTTGATGAGGCTATGGACTTTAGCGAGCTCATCTTTATTCCCTTTCGTGCTATTACTTGGTCCAATTTCGGTATCTAGGTGATACAAGATTGGGATCTGACATCCTCACCTTATTCCGCCGCTGGTTAGACAACTAGGCAACAACTTTATGTGTCAAACCAGCACCGGCAGGAACCGGGGGCGTTGAAGCACCCATTGTTTGCGACCGTGTCAGCTCGACGCGTCTGGTATTGCTACTTATGGAATTGATCTTTTTTCGGCTCGTGGTAGAGGTCGAGGCGCACCTATCTAGAGGTAGAGGAGAGCACCTGGTTCCACACTCGTTATAGGGCGGTGTGCTCCTCACCGACTGATTGCTTTCCCGATGTACATTTCGTAGGGGGTGATTAGTTTTAATGTGTGTGACCCCTATGAGCAGGTATATCCAGATGAGGAACTACCACCACAGACTACCAGGATGATTAACCAGGTTTTACCTATCCTTAGCGGGTTTTATCGTATAAGGCCCAGACACCTCCAGTGTTCGCACCAACACCTCAGGTGCAGGGAGTACGACATTCGCAACCGCTGCGGATCCCCTGCATGGATGCCGTATTGGCTAGGCACGTTTCCCGATTGACTCCAGGGTCCATAATGACAATTGATCTTTGTACACTTGAATTTACTTTTCTACGCAAGAGATATTATCCGTCTCAAACCTGTTCTATTATTTCTTATTCACGGTGCTGAATCTGAAGATGCTATGATTTTTCTGGTTTATTTGTCATGAGCTACTGTACATAAGAGGACATAGTAGAACGGTTCGGTGTGGGAGTTTTGTGACCATCAATTTCAGGGGCGGAGCCAAAAAGGAGGTGGCTGGTGTATGTTGAGTGTCAGCCAGCACAGGCACCAACTATGACTGGGCATTCATTTTCTAGCTTATTTGTGGAGGAGAAAGTATATCCCCGGAACTTTGAGGGACAAGAGGAGAGATGGAAATTCTGAGCTAGGCAAGGCAGCAGGATGTCTGTTGATGCTTATGAGGCCACAATATATGTATCCGTTTTTATGCACTATTACAGGTATTGCCACTCAGCTTTGCTTAGTCCACAAGAGCAGAAAGATTACGCCGCTAGTGAAAGGATTGAGGTCAGATTTGCAGGATTCCAGCCTTAATAGTAGTATGACACCGCAAAACCTTTAGGAAGTGGTTGGGATGTTGTGATAAAAGTATAGGGGGGAAGACGAGACTTCACCATAGGCGACGACATCTAAGAAGTCTGTAAGGAGAGTGATGTTTAAGCGGGTTTCTTACTCCAGAGGGAAAGAGTTCAGGAGGTTACCAAAACATCCTTATTCAGTCTACCATGCCAGCTTTAGCTGGGGGTCCATACAGCCCAATTCAGCCTTTTTCTGATTTTGGAAGGTTATCCTAGAGTTCGTCACCTTAACAAAGGGAACCTATGCTTGACTCCAGGAATTGTTATGGATGTGGGGAGACGGGAAACATATTTGGAGGGTAGTGTCCCAAAACAGAGTTACAGACCCCAATAGTCAGAGGTAGAGGTGTCATGGGAGAAGAGGCGCCATTCTGGAGGAAGTGGGGCCAGGTTAATGGCGGTCACCAAATCAACGGGGAGGGTTGGCGGGAAAGATGGAACTGCTGCAGCGCAACATGATAGGGGAATGGACAGACGTGATAGGGCCATATTATGCTGTTCCCGGGACGGTCTGAAGCAGGGAGACATCTGATGTTTTATAACAAGTAATTCTTTTGGTCTTATGATTGCATGCCTGCTTGAGTATTATTTGATCCTGGATCCACATGTTCATATGTCTCTTCCTCATTTGCTACTGGTTTTGATTTACATTGCGATTTGCTTGACATGCCTATTAGTGTATCTACTCCTGTGGTGCGTCGTGTGATAGCTGAAAAGGTGTATAGGGTCTTGCCTTGTGACTTTTGTACGGGAGCAATACTAATGTATATTTTGATTATCTTAGAACGGGTTGATTTGTTTGATGTAAGTCTGGGTATGACTTAGGCTTTCCCCAAATTGCTTATTAGATGGTAATGCTAAAACTGTGCATTGGCCAAGCTGATACAATCCGCTAGTGTGGGGAGAGGTGGACTGTACATTATCCACTTCTTCCAGGGTCATACGTATTTATCTCGTTCTTTGCGCTAAGAGGATGGTATAAAGGTGTTTAGCTTTTTGTCAAATCTAAGGGATGATAATTCCAATTGGTACCTTCTGATGAGTCTGTTCGGTACAGTCTGTGAGTTTTAGGTTTATGGAGTGTTTCCTTGGGCCAGAACTTTCCTGTCCTGGCTTTTATATTGCCACCGTATGGGATATTGATTTTTGTATGATATGGAGCAGGGGGTACTCGCCCCATTCCAACCCCTTATAGAATAGCTCCCGCTGGTTAAGGAGTAGTAAATGCACCCCTCTTCAGGAGTTGTAGGTAAAGTTTTATTTAGACCCAGTGCAATCCACTTGGGGCGTCTCCTGTTTTATTTGTGAAAAAGAAGGATGGAAAAGCCTTCGGATGTGCATAGACTACAGGCAGACTGAATAAGGTGCTAGTAGACAAGTATCCTATTCCTCGAATGATTATTTGTTCAGATAGTTCAAGGGGCGGTGTCTTCTCTAAAATTGACCTGAGATCCGGTTATCATCAATTTTGAAAATTATTTAATAGAGGGGCAATTCAATGTTGCCAAAGACTTCTTTAGAACCTTAGGTTTATGGGATTACAAATTCTTAGTAATGTTTTTTGGGCTACGATGCCCCTGCATGCTTTCATGAGCCTTGATGAAGGGATTTTTAAGCCTATCTGGATCTCAGTGTTATTGTATTGATGATGGATTACATGATATACTCAAAGATGCAGGAAAGACACCATGAATGGTAAGATTGTTGATTTGTATATGATGGATGAGAGTTGAGAGAGGAAGAATAGGACTAGGCCAATATTCTCATAGGTGAGTTTGGGCCTAAATAGTGTCTTCTTGGGTGCACGTCGGTTTTAAGGATGGAGTGATGATGGGGATATTCTAAGATGAAACGGTTTTTGAAGAGTTGGGCCAGGACCTACAATGTTACAGAGGTAAGGAGCTTGTGGGTTTAGCTCGTACTACCGTCGATTTGTCAAGGGATTTTCCTCTATGGGTTCGCAGCGAACAAACTTGGACTTAAGTAGAATGTAACCCTTTGTTTTGTATTCGTTTTAGTTCTTTGATGATGTTTGAAGACCTTTCAGTCTTTACAGGAAACCTCAAGATCTTGTTGATACTGCACCAATCTTAACTTTGCCTTTTCAGTGGAATAGGTAAGAATTTATCATTGTTGTATTGTGATGCATTCTATTCTGGTTTGGGTGTTTTGTAGTGCTTCAGTTAATGCAGTTTGAAAGAATGTAATTTTATGCTATGCTTCGTATGGCAACTAAGGGGCAATGAAAGCAACTATCCGCCCATGATTTTGAGTTGGCTGCAGTCGGTTTATGGTTTCAGTTGTTATTTGCATAAAGCAATGGAGACATTAGCTTATATGGGTTAAGTGTGAAGTCTATAGCAGACATCGTAGTTAACAGTATTGTCTTTACTCAGAAAGATTTGAATTGAGACCATGGAGGTGGATGGAACTACTGAGGACTACAATATTATATCTTGTATCACCAAGGAAAGTAATGTTGTGAACCAGATCTTCAAGTAGAAAGGCATGAGCATGGGATATGTCCAGCTCACTTGCAGGTGGTTTTCTAGAAGCCCGGGTAGAGGGTTCAGACTCTGGCTAATGAGTTAGAGGGTGAAGTAGTACTTAGGAAGGGGGGGTAGTTGATTTTTGTCCTGTTGTGGATTGGTAAGATCTTCTTTTTCTGACAAGATAAGGGAAAACAGTTTACCGAATGAGGAAACTGCCTCCGCAACGCAGTATATGTATTGCGAGGAGAGGCTAAAAGAAGCAAAAATTGATGAGGGAAGGAGGTTTTTTGTGAGACAGTAGGGGCGGAGGTCTGTGTGCCCGCGACGGTGTTAGTGTGAGGATTCACACTATTCTTATAAGGGCTCATAGTTCAAGGTATCTAATTACATCCTGGTGCAACCAAGATGTATCGTGACCTGTAAAAAGCAACATTTCTGGGGAGTAGGTTAGTAAAGCGTGAACAGTATTGATTTTTTTGCCCAATGCCCCGAATTGTCATGTCTTAAGGGATATTCAGTTATGAACCCAGAGCGCCGGAGGAAACACTTCAGAAAAATGCCCATCCTGAAGGGATAAGTGGGAGAGAATTGCAGGATTTTGTAGTTTTTCTTCCAAAAGGACCATTTGTGTCTAGGTATTTTATCGTATGTACTCCATTTGGGTAATTGTTGAGATAGGTTAACTAAGTCTGCTCACTTCATTCCGTCACGATGACTTAACAACTGCCCATGAGACGTTAGGTCAAACTCGAATCAAGAAAATTTGTTCGATTGCTAGGATCCATTTCCATCATATCAGATAGGGGTACGCCAATTGAATTCTAAGTTTTGGAGGACATGGCATGCTGAATTAGGTACTAGGTGGATATTGTACAGTATTCAACCTCAGACCCCCCCCCCCCCCCCCCCGATGGTCAGTGCTGAGCGAACGATTCAGCGTGGAGGATAGCTTCGGTGCAATGTGTAATGATTTTGGTGGTCATTGTGATAATTCTGGCCTAGCAGAGTTTTTAATCTGTATCTAATTAAATTAGCTATTCAACTCACGTATTGATATTGGCCCCATTTGATGGCATGTATGGGAGGAGATGTAGGTTTCACATTGGGTGTTTGATGCATTTGAGCGGGGAGACCATGGTTGGTCGGTCGGTACCGATTCTTTGAGGGAAGTCGTTTAGAGAAAGTTAAAATTCATTCAGTAGATGCTTCTAGAGCTCATGATCAGGCAGAAGAAATGTAATATGCAGAGCGAAAGGTTAGGGTACTGATTTTATGGCGTGTGAGCAAGTCTTGCTGAAGGTTTCACCTGAAAAGGGGTGTGCTGCGGTGGTAAGCGAGGGAAGCTGAGCCCAAGTTATCTTGGATCTATTGGTGTTAAGTTTTGAAGCGCTGTGGGGGAGGGTGGCTGATGAATTGACATTGCCTCCAAGACTCTCGAGGCGTGCACCCGGTTTTAATTGTTTTCAATTCTTTTTTAGGTTGTCTATGCTTGAAAAAATACCATGGGGACGGAAAACTACATATTGTTGGGATTCAGGTCCTTCTGGATGGGAATGGTCTTATGGGAGAGGCCTGTTGATATCTTAGATAGAGAATTACAGAAGTTGAGATTTCAAAGGACGATTTGCTTATTCCACATCTTATATGTTCTTCATGGAGAACTCCGGCCAGTTGAAGAGTCCACTTGGGAGAAGAGGCTGATATTGCCAAAAAGATTAATCCCACTATTACTTTTTTACAGATTCAGGTACTCTTTCTCTCCCTTTGTTTTCTATCTGTGAGCGTCAGGGAACGAACGATGGGTAAATGGTATCTATTTAACAACTGTTTAGTCGCGGTTCGAGCAGTGTCAGAAATTATTTTGGATACATATAACTGGGACTAGGTCGACGTACAGGCGACGTACAGTTTCAGTGGTCACGACAGACCGTCGATGGACCCCGCTTCCAAAACACTTCAACTCTAAAAATATGGGTACTGGGAGCTAGCTAGAGCGGAACTTTCTTTTTTCATCTGAACTCCACGACGACTGAACTACCACGGACGTCGTAGATTAGGCGACCGTTCACAAACCCTTTAGAAAATTTTAAATGCTCTGAATGAACTTTGGACGGACCCCCCATGCAGGACGGACCTTCATAGAAACGACGGGCGTCACAGGTTGCGTAAACCCCAACTGGGGTCGGATTTATGGCTAAGGGTTTAAGGGGTGGGGGGGAGAGGTAAGGAAAAAAAAGGGAGGAAAGTTACGTGTGTCGGAGGATATTTTATTATTTGAGGAAGGGTATGACACTGAAGCGAGGGACGGGGGGGGGAGGCACAAAGGGGAAAGAAGGCTAAAGAAATAACGGGGGGAGGGGAGAAGAAGAAGGCAGAGGAGAAGGAGGGGAAAAGAAAAAGACATGGGTAGCGAGTGTGAGGAAGAGAGCTACACGAGAGTGAGATGAAAGGGGGAGAAGAGAAGAGGAAAAAGAGAAAGGAAGGGAGAAGGAAATGTTCAGGGAGTTTGAGTGTATAATGGCGGAGGGGAGGGGGGGAGGGGGGAGGAGAGGGCAGAGGGAAAGGGTTTTGGGCTGTGAGTGAGAATTGAGATGGGCGGTGGGAGGGGAAAGGAGGGTAGGGAAATGGTAGCTTTCCTTATTCTCCTTCCATTCTCGTCCTGCCACTCTACGATCATTCTAGTAACCCTTCTTTTACACTAACTAAATTTATTTTTATTATATCTTAATAGAGATTATATGTATTGGGTGGTATGTAAAGTCTTCTATGCTGGATTGTTTGGTTGGTATGTTGTTAATTGTTGTAATTTGTGGTGGATTAGACTGTTGATACGTTGAATCTTTAATCTTGAATCACTCTATTGAAGATGACGCTCTCGGGCATAATCGAAGACTTGATGAAATAAGAATGGATTAGTGGATCGGGTATCACGTTCCAGACACGTACATAGGGGGATCGGGTGAGGTCAAACCGGGGTTCCGCCACACGTAGTATTAGTGGATCGGGGTGTCACGTTCCGACACTAGTATTAGGGCGTATCAGGTGTCACGTTCGACACGTATTATTAGGAAAAATCGGAACATCACGTTCGACACGGTAGATATCTCATAGCTGGAGCGGGAGAGAAGTAAAGATAAGTGTTTAAGTTTCGACACGTTAAGAACAAAGAAAGTTAATCTTGGAATCAGTAATATAACTCATTTCGACGCAGAGAACCTTTTATGCTTTTTACTACACCAAAGAGTAGGTGTGGAGTCTGAGCTCATAGGTGTGCGTGGTGTTGTTGCCAATGGTTCTTGTACTTGTTGATTGCTACCTGCTAAGTATGGGGTTGGCCGATGATACCACTCAGTCCGTGTTCTTGTACTGACCCCTACTTTATTTCCTTTTGTTGTTCTGTGGAGTGCACAAGTGCACCATGACATACGACTCGTCCTACACATTAATCACTATGAGCCAGTGTTCAGCACGTTCAGATTTCAGGGGAGCTATTATTCCTAGCTAGGGCTTGGATTCTCTTCTTCAGTCTTGACTGTTAGTAATGTTTGTATTGAATGGTCGGACATGGACCACTTTCTACTTATTTTAGTTCTTCAATACTCCTTAGATTAGTATTTAGAGGATAGATTTGTTCTTGAATGTGATCGACTTCCAGATTTTCTGGGAACCGATAATTATTGAGGTTTTAGAGTTATTAATTGATCTTCGTAATGTTGCTTGTGTATTGAGTATTCTTTATTTCACATATATTTTGTTCACTATGGATGATCATATTGGTAAATGTTGGGGTTTGGATTTGTTGGTTCGCTCACTTAGGTGAGTAAGTGTGAGTGCCACTCGCGGCTCGTTTTGGGTCGTGAAAAACACCTCAATGCTTATCGGAGTGTAGACTTGATGAATCTCAAAGACGAGGTTTGAAGTACTCATTCTTCCACCTTTGCAGCTTTAGATTTTCAGATGTAATTTAAGAGAGAAGAGATGAAGGTAGATTTGGTCCTATTGGGCGTGCCAATCCGTTTACAATAAATTTTAAAAGTGACAGAAAATAAATTGCAATCACAAAGAAAGTCTGAAGAAACATGATTTTATTGATAAATATAGTAGGTACAATTCTATTGATCCATTAATTCTACTCTCCTAAGATTTATCCATGATTCGAGGGCCGTTAGTGGCGTATTTCTCGAACAAAGATGATTTAGATTTGGACATTCACACATAATATGAATAATCTTAACTACTTATACACTGAAGGATTGATGTTAGAATCTAGTAGGTATCTTGAGTGTGTATATTTATTTTTTTCACGAATGCCTTTGAATGAGATGTTAGATATTACTTTCGTTCGTATATATGGGATACATAGGGTTTACAGTTAAATAATCTCTAAGAACTCTAATTGAAACTAAACATATCTATACGTTTTGTAAAGTCTCACTAAATTTCAATATCTATAAACTTTTTTTTGGACAATCTGTGATCTCCTTGTAAGTCATACCTATAGCCTATAAAGGATTTTCATCAGTTTTTCTTGGAATTTAAGAGTCACTAACAAGAATTCAAAATTTTCTTATTTTTTTGTTTACGAAATCCATGCATTTTTTTTATAATATCACTAATAAGATCTACTTGGCCTAATTTTTTTGGTATCATCAAATATGGAAAAAGGGTCAAATATGCCACTAAATTATTCAAAAAAGGTCTAGATATACCCTCCATTTAAAGTTTGATTCACTGATGCCTTCGCCATTCTACTTTTGGTCCAATTATGCCATTATGGACGTTAGTTCCATTTTGGACATATCCAACTCATTTTTCATTTCTTTAAGTGCCACATGAAATTGCCATGTCATTTTGGCCTTACCACATAACATTTATATGAAAATAGAAAAATATTCGGACTCATAAACACCTAATCCGACCCATAAATCAATCCCCTTTTAAATAAATTATTCGACCAATTTTCAATAATTTTGTTTAATTTTTATTTTTTCGATAAATTTCAAAAATGAGTAATTGATTAATTAAAAAAATAGAAAAATATGAAAAAACTATAAAATTGACGCCAAAAATTCATAAATAATTACAATAACCTTAAATTCAATTTAAACACTTTTTTAATTTTTCTTTTGATAAATCCCGAAATGAGTAATTGATTAAAAAAAAAGTATGAAAAAAATATAAAATTAACGCCAAAAATTAAAAAATAAATACAGTAACCTTAAATTCAACAATTTCAACATTTTTTAACCTTAAATTCAACAATTTCAACATTTTTAACAAAAAATATGAAAAAATATAAAAATTACGCAAAAAATCAGAAATGAAAAATAGGAAAATATGAAAAAAAATATAAAATAAAAAAATTGTTGAAATTAAGTTTACTATATTTATTTTTGAATTTTGACGTATATCTTTTATTTTGTTTTCATATATTTTTCCCTTTTTAATAAAAAATTACTCATTTTCGAGATTTGTCGAAAAATATAAAATTTTTAAAAAATTGTAGATTGAAATGTTACTATATTTATTTATGAACTTTTGACATTAATTTTTTTCCCCCATACTTTTCATAATTTTTATTAAGCAATTTCTCATTATTGAGATTTATAAAAAAAATAAAAAATTTAAAAAAATTGAAATGTTAGATTTAAGGTTACTATATTTATTTGTGAATTTTTGGCGTTAATTTTATATTTTTTCATATTTTTTCTATTTTTTATTAATCAATTACTCATTTTCGGGATTTACCGCAATAATAAAAATTAAACAAAATTGTTAAAAATGGGTCAGGATTGTGAATTTAAAAGGAGTTGATTTATGGGTCGGATTAGGTGTTTATGAGTCCGAATATCTTTCCATTTTCATACAAATGTTATGTGGTAGGTTTAAAATGGACAAAACAATTCCATGTGGCATTTAAAGAAAATGAAAAAAGAGTTGGAGTCAACAGACAATTGACACCCATAAGGGGCTTATTTGCGACAAAAAGTTGACGGCGAGGGATGAGTGAACCAAATTTTAAACGGAAGGTATATCTAGACCTTTTCGAATAGTTTAGGGGCATATTTGGCCATTTTCCTTTTTTTTTTATAATATCTCTAATAAGATCTACTTGGCCTAATTTTTTTGGTATCATCAATAATGATCTAGTGATCCATATTCATAGTCTTTACATGATCCATTTTCTTTTATTCTAGTATTTAGGACTCACTAAACATGAATTCATAATTTTCTCAATTTTTCGTCTGTGTTAAAAAATCAAGCTCATATCAATATAAGTATAAAGAGAAGAAGACAAGTGAGAGATGAAGAGAAGAGAATTTTTTTAGTAAGTGTATAATTCAAAATGGAGCAGAATATTTATTATAGTATTGAGATATCACTCTCAAAATTCATCCAACTAGTACATACATGCTTATCACTTAATGTTCTTATTGTTTTACTCAAAAATGAATAAAAGATAAAAATTACTAGTCTCGAAAAATCAATTTATATTATGATATAAGAGAAATCGGTTTTCCAAAAAATTGACAGAGTCACCACTTAATTTTTTTTATTAAAAATCAAGAAAAAACTTATAATTATTTTTAAAAGATTTAAACAGATAAAATCAATTGAAAAAGGGTTCGAAGTTCAAATGTACATTCCGAGAGGTGTTAGGCTCTCAAAATGCCTGCTAACATGCGGTTAACCGGCGATTTGACTAATGGACTTTTGATATTGAAAATAATAATAATAATAATAATAATAATAATAATAATATAATAATAATAATAACAATAATTATTAAAAAAATAGTAATGATAATACACTTTTTAAGGGAAGGGAAATAAACTAAAAGGAAAAATTAAATGTAATTCAACCCAATGTTACAAGATAACTGAAGTAAAATAAAACTAGACTTATAAATAAAAATATAAATTTTTAAATTTGAACATAAAAAAAGGCATGACTATCTTTTGGGAATTAATTTAGTTTAACACCAAATTACAAATAAAATGGTTAGTTAATGCAAACAAATAATAATTAAGAGTAAAACAAAACATATTAAAATTTGGGTCATCAGATAGGCTTTTGACCCAAGTCCTGTACTAAATCTAAAAGTGGGTCTGCTGATGGGTTTCAGCCCAATTTTGCTCCTGAAAATACTGCTATATACAATGGATGTATGTTGCTGTATATGGACGGTATATTAGCCCATTTTCTGTATATTGAACCATATAACAAATGTATGCATTCAAATTTGACCCCTGAAACCCGTGTTTCGATTTTTGCGACCTGTATATGAATATACTCCATATGTATTTAGCTGTATACATATGTATATAGCAGGTATACAACTCATATTTGAGATTTTGGAGGCTTGCATTAGCTTTGCTTTTTCCCCCGAACAACAAAGGCTGACTTGATACGACTAAAGGATATGAGAGAGTGGAGTTCTTTGACTCGTTCAAGGGTGTTTATGCAAGAAAAATAAAACGATAAAGATTAAAATGACTAATTAATGAACTTGATAAAATAATTAAGAATCATTTAAATAAAATAGGTGACAATAAATTTAAATCAAGTTACGGTGACAATATTGTAAAGTGTTACATGATAGCAATACATAAACGAGGAGACAATCATACTACCACTCCAATTTGAAAAAATAGAATCACTGTTGGAAGACAAAACTTAGCACATTTCAAAGAGTAAACTATATGAGAATGCATTTTTCATTAAATGTTTTCAAACACATCTTAACAAGAGTTTCTTAACACATGGACATGCAAAGGACACATATTTAATCAATTCAAGCAATTATGCTATAGTCGAATAATAAAATTGTGAAGTGGTAACATTCACCAAACTAGTCAGCAAAGCATAATTTGAATCAAAACAGGAGGAAATTAAATCCAAGCAAATGGATCAAATTGTTGCCAATATTTACATGCCAACATAAAACATATGTTTAAAGGAGAGAAATCACCATAAACACAAAGCTAATTAGAATCAAGTCATTCTACAACTTTAAATAAATAAATACTAACTATCATATCAATTATTTAAAGCCATCATTCTGTAACTTAAGGCAAGAATGAGATATTAAAGCATTATTTAACATGATAAGGGAACAAAAGAAAACACCAACTTAACCAATATTTGTATCCTATTAAGAAGTGAAATCTCATACTAAGAAAAATAATAAACAACGAAAAGAGAAGTAACAAAGCTTAAATTAGCCAATTTATTAATCCATTTCATACTTGAAGTTTCACTAATATAGATAAAACTTGAAAATTTAACAAAATCAATACAAACTTGGCTACATAATGGCAACGATATAGTAAGGAATATCATAAAGGCATTTGAGACATAATGCAACACTGATGCTAGAGATCGAATTCGATCCTTTCGATGTGCAAATGAGAGGCTAAATCACAACGAAATCCATAATGTAGAGTTAAGCCACTAAACAACAGGAAATCAAATTAATAGAGAAAATTACAGCAGAAGCAAACCAGAGCTGAACTCAAATCTACGAACTAAATAAAATCTTGTCTAAGATAAATTAAAATATGCTAAACGGAGTTTATCTTTTCGAGAGCAGCGATGGGATAAATGAGCTATTCCACCACTAATTCCTTCACGAGTGCCCACAAAATCAAATGAACTTGGGCGAGTAATAGGCGGATAGGGTGAAACTAAAGCTTGAAATAAATTATTTTCTCTACTATGTAGTGTATTTCGAATATATTGTTTGTATCAATTTTGTGCTAAGTCGTTCTCTTTTATCAGTGAAAAAAATCATCCCCATCCCTCTACGATGAGGATGAAAGGAGGGGGAAATAGAATGGATTTTTGGATGAATTGTCAACTCAAAATTTGAATTTTGCAGGATAAGATTAAGGAGACGTGATTTGTACAAATCCTCAACGGAACTTTGAGGGGAGCCGTTCGATGCTCGAAGAAGGAGATGGGGACACGTTGGATGATTCTCCAACGGGACAAAAGAAGAGAGGAGAGAACGATGTCGTTCGGGTTCTCATTGCTTCGCTTCTACTCTTTGAGGAAGAAAGATCGCAGAGTATTGAACGAATTGGGTTGGGTTTCTTTTGGCATTGGGCTGAAAATTGAGTAATGGACTGATTGGAAAAGAGAAGGCCCAGAACTTGGTCTTGATGGGTTTAAGATTTTGAGGGGAAATTATAATTAAACAATAAATAAATTCGATCAAAACTTTAACATAAATTAATTAATGATCTCTTAATCTTAATGAAGTAAAATAATAAACTAATTAATTTTTAAAAATATAACTATTATATAACTGAACTAATAAAAAAAATATTTAATTAAAACAAAATTTCTTTTAGACGATTTCAGAATAATCATAAAATATACTAATTATATACACAATTATGTAAGTCATATATTTTATCTAAAAATTATAAAAAGGTGACAAAACTAATTAAAATAACTTGCGAACTATTTTTTTATTATTATTCTTTTTTTGAAACTTTTTAAAACTAATTATTTTAAATCGTTTGAAACTGAAAAGACTCGAAATGATTAATTTTTATTGTGGAGGTCAAAATTGGGTGTCAACACTTATCACCTTGGAAGCACTCATACATGAATTGTATTAATTCTTGGATAGACTTAATGGACAATCCACACAATACAATGGATTTATAGCACTCCTCTTTGGATGTCCATAGATTATATGCCTCATTAAAATCTTACTAGAAAAAATCCTGTGGGAAAAAAATCTAGTGAAAGAAAAAGAATACATATATATTTTGATACGCACTATTTGTTGCCTCATTAAAAACCTTCACAGAAAAATTCAGTGGGAAAAAATATCGGTCAAGGAAAAAAGAGTGCAACACGTATTATACTTCCCCTGATTAAAACATCACTTAATTTCTTGCGACGATGTCTCCAATCTTGTACACCATCTTCTCAAATATTGACATTGACAATATCTTTGTGATCAAATCACATTCACTAAGTTTTCCATCATTAAATTCATCCTGATATATCATTTTCTGATTTTATGAATATGACGAGGCTTTGAGCTTAGCCAAATTTCAATATCATTCTACTCATCATGACCTCGTTGTTGCAAGTACATTGCTCTTTCAATTTGTTCACATCAATAATCATCTTGTGAACACTTTTATTTGCAGTTGATTATCTTCGTACATTGTGATTAGTATATTCTTTTTCAAAGAAAAATCACACATTTCCTGAATATGGTGTGTCATTGATCTTAACCGGACACTCTCAACTTACTTCATAGAGCAATATTATTTTTGCATGTAGGCTACAAATGATTGCTTCATTGATCGCCAAGATATTCTTGTGTCTCCACATGTAATTAGTAGCATTTTGAGACCAAGCTTTATGCATATCAGAAAAATATTCTGCATCTGCATAACTAATCAGTTCTGACTTGATTTCCTTGGAATAGAATAAACCCATGTCTATGGTTCTTCAAGGATATTCAAGTATGCGCTTAACACCATTTCAATCTCCTTTTGTTGGGGAGGAACTGAATCTTGCCAGTTTACTACTGCAAAACACATATTTGGTCAAGTATTGTTAGGAAGATGCATTAGTGCCTTGATTGCACTAAGATATGGAGTTTCATCACCAAGAAGCCTTTCATCCTTCTTTTGAGATCAAACTGAATCATCATTTATATCAAACGATCTCATAATCATTGTGGTACTCAATGAATGTAATTTATCCATATAATAATTGCATCAAAACTTTTTTGTGTATGGTGATCGATAAAAAAATATTTCATTCGTCGAATTCTCAATCTTAGGTCAAGACAAATTTTTGTCTTTCCAGAATCTTTTAATTTTAGATCCCCTTCTCAAATACTCAATAGCTTTTAAAAGAACTTTAAGAGTGTTAGTAATTTCGAGTCATCAACATACACAATTTATAACAAATTCAGACCATGACCTTTTCATAAAAATTTGAGGTCAAATAGAGTCATTCTTTTTGTACCCTTTTCTTCCTTGATTATTTTAATCCATAGATTCTTGAAGCTTTATTGAAAAAAAAATTCCTTCAAACTTTTTTTTAAAATCCTTCAGACACCTCAAATTGCTTCGGGGATTTTCATATAACATCATTGTCTAAGCTAGGCATGAACAATATTATTATATTGCATTTCAAGTTTTTGCATTATGTGCAAGCTCAAAACAAACTTCTTTTACCCACTGCATAGGAGAAATCATCTCCAACAAGGTCATGATTTGCGACAAATCTTTGCCCAAGGCACAAGCCATACGTGATATCTTACAGTATATACTATCGCTAATATTTATTTGTACTCCTGAAATGAGACCTGATTATGAACTATCAGTCCACAAGTCATTTTTCTAAGTAACTGAAATAAAATAACTTGATTAGCATTTTACTTGGCCAATAATTTATCGTCACCCTCTATGACATATTTAATTCAAGATCATCGTCACAATTTCCCTTGAGTGCTTACCTTCATATGAAAAGGACCATCGGACGTTATTTGATATCGATTCCAACACGACATACTTATCGAGATCTCTTCATTTTTCATATTTTTCTGGTAATAATGAACCTTCAAGGTTTTTATGAAGTGTTATTTAATGTGATCTTTCACTAACACTTTGATTCATTAATCATGACATATGATATTTGTTTCGATCATTTTTCAAAAAAAAGTTATATTTGGAATCGCTTGGTTTAATATGATTCTAGCGTATATAGACGAGTCTCTCAGGACATTCACATTGGAGTGTTTGCAGATGAATTCTATCATAGGGGCGTACATTCACTGACAATGATTCTGCAACGTGTGCAAATGAATTATCCCTTGAACGTTAAGTTCACATTTTATTTACGAGGATCTAGATAATTTATAATTAACCTTACATATAATTCAGTTGGCATCATCTCCCCCCCTAATGTAGAAAATTCTAACATTCATTCCTAACCCGTATTGAAAATAATCTTTATGCGTGGTGGAATAGTAGAACCATACATTGCACATTCAATAATGTTAGATGAAAATTATTGGTTCGGACCCTGAACCAATTATAATAGGAACCTTTGTTGCATACATGTGTTGCTACATGTTTAAAAAAATTATCTCATACCAAATGTATTTGGAGTTGTGTTCTCATAACCATGATTTAGCTATAATTGAAAGGCATTTCGTTTCTGTTACATCAACTTCATTATCAGTACAATTTCATATTTGAAGCTCTGCTCTTAAAAAATTCAAACAACTTCGAGCAAACATTGTACCAAACCAATTTTGTAAAGTGACACCAAATAACATGTGATCATCGCATTATATGCATAGATTCATATAATTGTAAAGATCCACATGCAGATTGAATGAGCTTTCATATTAACCTTTTATAGTTCCAAAAACTTCAAGAGATTACAATCCCAACCTTAACGGTACAATGATCAGTTATCAAGAAAAACAAGCCAACAAAGGAGGATCTTGAAGAATCTTTTATGCGTCTATATAATCACATGAATTTTCAATGCATCTTGAATCACATTTAAAACCCGAATGGTCAATCAATCATAAACTGATCTTTATTTCAGTACACTTATAATTTAACTTTTGCATGTATTTCATCAGCATGCCCACGTTTGTTATGTGCTGCACAAACAAGAGAAAAAAATGGGGAATATGTAATAAAATATTTATAACCCGCTTCAGGTGTAGTAATTGAAGATAATAAACATATTTGATAGTTTCAATATTCTTTTCAATTCATCCGAATCAAAGTTTCTTTTGAGATTACCACAAACCCAAATATTATCCTCTTTTAATAATACAACGCGTTAGAGATGTCAATTCTTTTGTGTACTCTCCCCGCTTTCCTGGCCCCCCATCCGGTCGTGCCCCTCTCCTCCCGGCGACCTCTATCTTCTTGTCATGGTCCCCCTCTCTCCCGAGCCCCAGGCCCTGTTTCTTGTTTTCCCTTTGTTGGTACATCTATTCCCATCAATTCCCAATTGTTTTGCCACCCAATAATCTCTTTTGGTCCTGCCCCCCCACGTTTCTATTTCGGGTCACTACGTATGTGGCGCAGTGTTAGATGTTTGCGGCCCACTGCGTGGTTAGGTTTACATTAATCATACTTGCGCCCGTGGAGCTTGACACTCCCCCTCGCCTGGTCTTGCCCACCTTCCCCCTCATCGTTGGACCCCCTTTCTCTTATCCCTTCTGTATCCGACCAATCACTTGCCAGCACACGCTTAGTGTGTGGTGATCCTGTGAACGACCCCGAAATCGACAGGAGGGTTTAATTCCATTATTTCAATCCAAAGATATGCCTCCCGCTAGTAGGACCCTCTTGGCGCAGCGCGCGCGCAACGATATGATTCGCCCAGCGCTTTCCTTTTCCTGAAAACGGGTCACACTTTGTAGGTGCCATCTGTGTGTGAGGTTGTTCTGTGGTGATTAGACACTTTCCCGTGCTGTTCCCCATTGTCGCTCATGTTCCCGGTAGCGCCTTCCTATTACACCCCCAATCATGCTTTCCCACTTCACCTATTGTGGCCAATCCCTGTTTTCGCCCATGGTATGTGAGGCAGTCTGTCGAGGTACATTATCCGCCGCTGACATCTGCGCTTGTCCCTCCTCGCGTCCCTGTTCCTCACGGAGTCGACCAATCTTGCGTGTTCACTTGTTCTGTCGTGATCTTCATAGAAGCGTTCTGCCTGTATGCGCCGCCTAGCTCAGCCCTGGTTTTTCAAACGTCACTTCCCCTCTTTTCTACTGCTCCCCGCCCCCCTGCACTCCCTCATCTTAACTCTCTGTGCACTTCTGACTGACAGACGAATCACATACAAGTTACTGACTACACTTATCTGCTGTCCGTAATTTCGGACAGTTGGGCAACTAGGGTCACACCACAGACGCCTTGGTGAACTAGCATATGTGCAGACACCACCCACCGTTGGTCACGCTGGCTCGGTCGTCACCGATGTGTTCCACTACAAGTTTCCACCTGCTACTTGTATCACACAGGTGTGTTATTGTGGTGCAAACACGTTTCTACACACTTCACTCTTTTAAAGTGTGCCGATTTGTCGTTGCGCAACCACCATAGTGTGGGTTGTAACAGGGAACAGAAATAGAGTTTGGCCCCACATGATGAATGTAACTAATGGTAATTGTGGTCAAGTCCGCGGTAATAACCCACCAACACCATGTGTGTCGTAGACTAAGAATTTGCACGATGTTGATTCGGTGCGAACGTATTTCTGGATACCTTACTTTTCATTCATTGACGTCAGGACCGCATCTCCCGCATCACATTTACAAAATTAGGGATGTAAGATGGCGAAGAACGTGTTGAGCAAGAGAAAGTGAAACGCGCGAGTGGAATTTAAGTTATCCATATTGCTACCACATTCTTTTCAAGGAATGGACGCAAAGTTAATATGATGAATTTAAAGACTTTTCAACAAAAAATATTATTTTTGCCTTAGTATCATTTCATCATCACTATGGTGCATTGAGGGACTCAAACCATTGTCTTACCCATATAGATGTGTACAACCATAAATTTTAGGGACTTGAACCACAATCCTTATCATGTGGTGCATTAAAACTCAAATTGATTGTCTTCCTATTGGTGCGGTAATAAAACTTGAATATACCATCTGATAACCGTGGTTTCACGGATGTTGAATGTTTTTTCCTTAAGTTTAGTATGTGGCAAAGCCTTTTGTTATAATTTGTATGTAGTTTCTATTTATTGCAGAAAAATTGGTAAAGATGAACACGAAAGTTAGTTTGTTTGAGAAGAAATGCAAGAAAAGTACCACCCTACGGAGCTGTGACAGTCTGTCTGCCATGTGTGACAGGTCGTAGGTGGGCATGTAGTGAAGCTGCGAAGGATGATGGGGAAGTATGACAAAGTGTGGGGGTTACGAATGCATGACGGACCGCGTACCTTGATGGTTATGTCCTGCTGGTTCGTCGGATATCAAAGAAGTAATACAGTACCCAAATTCAGAGTTCAAGTGTTATGGAACGGGACCCTCGAAGGACGTCTTTGTGCATGTGACGATCTGTCCATACCTGCGTCGGAGGTTTAATGAAGAAAGAAAGAACAGAGGATGTTCGAAGTATGGGACGAGGAGGCCATGACGTTCCGTCGTGACCACGACGGCCCGTCACGAGGTCCGTCGACCAGCCGCTTTTTGACAGATTGCCAGCAAATAGAGTACTTATTTATTAGGTTTTTATTTTTTATAAAAACAGGTAAAGGATCTTATTTTTGGGGTTAAACTCTTGGTGTAGACCTCATATAGTTAGACTTTTGTTATTAGGCACTTTTATTATGTTAGATTCTTTGTTAGTAGCTTATTTGATTATACACGAGGATTGTCTACAGTTTTCTTTGGAGTGATTGTGGGGCTGTGTCGATTAATCAAGTAAATTTCTGGATTTATTCTTTCTCCGTGAATAAAGGCATGAATTCTTATTTATTATATATATGAATATTGTGATTTGATTATGGATAACTTAAACGCAATACACTAGGGTGTGGGAGCCATGTATGAATAATAGATAAAATCTAACTAAAATAACAATCTAGAATAGTGTCTTGCATGTATTGATAATTCTTTTGTTAGAAGTCTTTTAATGGATGAACAAAACGTTAGAAATCGCCTTAATGCTACGTCTCACCAGAAGGTAAATAATAGGAAAAGGGGGAATTATCAACATAGATTTAGTGTATACTAATAATAGGATGATTGATCTGGTACGAGGTAATAACTTAGTCAACTATCGAATTACAATGCTTAATATGAGGTAAAGGTCAGAGTTAGTACAGCAACACACGTAGCCGGACCAAGGTGCGGTGAAATTTTCTAGATGTCGGACCAAGGATTTAGAAATATATAACTTATCACTTTGCATGCAAGATACTAGGAAAAAATTGTTTTAGTTAGAATTATCAAGTTAGAAACCTATGGGGAACACGTAAACCCTAGTTACTTTTATTAATTGATTAAACTCTTATATTTGAATCTGTTAGCTGGTTACTTTAATTTAGTTAAGTCTTTTTCATTACTTTAAAAATAAAAACACCCACGACGGTCCGTCCTACACAACCGTCGTGACGGTCAGAGACTCCTCTCCTAAAGGTCTCCATACTTTTTCTAAGTGTCCTCTAACGGACATCTACGACGGGCCGTCACATCCTCGACGGTCCATCCAGCACAATCGCCGTGATGATCAGAGAGCCCTTTTCCTAAGGGTCTCCATGACGGATATCGACGACGGACCATCATTGTCACGACGGTTCATCCTGCTTACCCATCATACTTATCAGAGAATTTCCTTCAGGGGTCTCCACATCAACATAGTTGAAGTAATACATGACGGACCCCATGACGGTCCATCGTGCTCACGACGAACCGTCACCTGGTCCGTCGTGTTTTACTGGTACTTCATAAAAGTCATTACAACTCTTATATTTATCTTGTTTGCTCCTTCTCATACTAATATTGATTCTTTACAGGTACTATGTATTATGGCACTAAAACAAGATTGAGTTTACGCACGTGGGCGATCAAAGTCTGTCGTCACGTCTGCCCGCATGGTCACAGGATCTGATGATGAGCGTGACCCCGACTACCGTTTTTTTGGGGCCCCCCAGGCCACTGACTCCATCCGAGCTGCACGTGGCCAGAGCACGACCAAGAAGGTGACGTCCGGAATAGTGACTGTCTCCCAGTTCGGATGAAGAGCGCACACTGACAGGAACTTCTGGGTCAGCCTCATGAAAAAGAAGCGTCTGGCTCCTTAGGAGTTTCTTGGTCGGAGGAAGCCTCCGGGTCTGCTGAAGTCCCTGCACCCGCCACAGCCGCACAGTCTGCCTCGTCTGATGAGGCTAATATTTCTGAATCCACTCCCGGCTCACCGACTTGTGCTCTTACTCAGGTTGCCGACCAGCCCAACCGGTGCTGTGTCAATGGGCAGTATCAAGTTTATTCAGACGCAAAGTTTTTGAATGATAAAGGAGTCATGACACGAACCCTTACATTGGAGAGGCGGGTCCTTATGAAAAGTCTCCCTAATATGCCAGAGATCCACAATATCTTCACCAGACACCGACTTGAGTGGACAACGCGTTCTTTGGTTCGTTATAGTGAAGAGTTGGTCCGAGAGTTCTACGCCTCTTACGTGGCTACTCTCAGATCACAGATTGATAGGCGGGCTGCCCCCGCCAAACAGGCCTCACTTGAGCATGTTCGAGTACGTGACATTTAGATTGATATCTCCCTGCCTGCCATCCGACGGTATCTATACGGTGAGGATGTTTGATGCTAACCAGACCCCTTTCACCGCCGAGTTCGACTACTGGTGGAAAATTGTCAAAGATGGTCAATCCTTATCATCGTGGTGCATTAAAACTCAAATTGATGTCTTACCTACTTGGTGCGGTAAAACTTGAATTTATCGTCTAATATACCGTGGTTTCACGGTATTTTTAATGTTTTTTCCTTAAGTTTAGTGTTTGTCGAAAAGCCTTTTTTAATTAATTTTTGTGTAAGTTTCTCTTTATTTTGAGGAAATATTTCTTAAGATGAACGCGGAAGTTTTTGAACAAGAAATGCAGAAAAGTACCATCTACGGAGCTTGTGACTGTCTGTTGTGCATGTGACGGTCCGTAGGTGGCATCGTGGTGAATCTATTGAAGGAAGATGGGGAAGTCTGACCAAGTGTAGGGTTACGAAGTGCATGACAGACCGTCATAGCCATGACGGTCTGTCCTGATGGTTTGTCGCGATAATCAGAGAAGTAGTCCTTGTATCCAAATTCCAAGAGTTCAAGTGTTATGGAACGGAGACCCTCGACGGACCGTTGTATATGTAACGATCCTTCATACCTGCCGTCGAGGGTAATGAAGAAAGTAGAAGGATTTTTAAAGTATGGGACGATGGAGGCCATGATGTCCCGTTGTGACCACGACGGCCCATCACGAGGTCCGTCCATCCAGCCGCGTTTTGATAGATTTTCAGCAAATAGAGTCCTTCTTTGATTTTTTTTTATAAATAGTTCAAAGTCTTACCCTCAAATATTTTTTATTATGGTGCATCCGAACTTTAACCTGATGTCTTACCCTTTTTGATGCGGTGGGACTTGAATCCATCGTCTTATCCTCAACCAACAGTGTAATAGACCGAAATAAACATAACTCACCCTTTAAGTCTTTCAAAACAATCAAAATTATATTTAAGATCATGTTATTAATATGTTGTACCTTCTTCCATTTAAGAAATTTTGTACAACATATCATATTTAACCAATAGTACTATATGTATTTGGTTCCTAATAATTGTTAGTGACCGAACACTATTGTATTCTAAATCATAAAAATATTTTAAAAAATACATACTTGATTTTATGCAAATAATACCTTGATTCTTATAACGAGATCAACCAAAACTTGAGCTAAAGAAAAACTAAAACTCACTCTCAATTGGCTAGAGTTTTGTGTTGATAACGTGTTATAAAATTAAGTTCATAACAATATAAGTATAAAGAGAAGAAGACAAGATATAGAGAGGAAGAAGAGAATTTTTCTTCTATTCAAGTGTCTAATTCAAATTATGAGTAATATCTCTATTTATAGCGTTGACATATTCATCCAACTAGTATATACATGCTTATCCCTTAATATTCTTATCACCTTAGAATCATCCATACATGAATTGTATTAATTATTGGATAGGATTAATGGACAATCCACACAATACAGTTGATTTATAACAAGTTGTATTTTGTTTGAATTTTTGGACTTATGACTTACTTGCTTTATTTGCCTAAATCTATGATCATCCATAGTTACCTAGTAAATCATAATCATATCCTCTACATGATCATGTCACTCTTTTTTCATTTTTGGGTCAGAAAATGAATTTGTGAATTGTGATTAGCCTAAAGATTATCCACAAAGTTTTAGTAATTAAGAGTCACGAAATAAGTAATATTCTTCATTTTTAGTGTGAATTAATCTGACTTTGTGAGAATGTTATTGATCTAATTTGTTTGATTCATATTATATTTGGAGAATTCATAATAACCTAGAAAACCATACCCATAATCATACAAGATTCACCACCTTTTTGGCATTTATAGGCCGCACAATAAATATTAAGGATTTTACAGTTGTTTTATGTGTATTAATCCATAATTTTTTTTAATTGGACTAACTAACACTATTTGGTCTCAGTTTTTTAAGGACCATTTGTATGGGACTAGTGAGAAATACTTATAGCCTCTACAAGATCCATACTAACTTTTTAGAATTTAGGGTCATAAAAGATTGTAAAAATTAGGCAATTCACATAGTCGTAATATAGAATTACTTGTCTATATCCCCTACTCATTTTCAAACTCATTAATCAAAAAAAAAATAATTTATTTCGAATACATATTTGGCGACCCGATCTTTTTTTGATTCAAAAATGGACGGATACTTAAACTTTTAATTGTTGCTAGAAATACTGCTTAAAAAAGGATTAACAAAAGTAATATATTAACCCCACGAATCCCACAGGGCGGACGTTTAACATTCCTACCAACTCATCTTCACAAACTCTAACTGAATTAGGCATTTTAATTTCAAATTGTGAAACCTTCTATTTTTCTTCGAAAACCTATTAAACTTATTCTTTTTTATGACTAATTTTTTCTTTATTTTCTTTGGTTTGGGATGTTGTTTTTGGCTTCTCCGAACCTTTGGTGTCAAGAGAGTTATTATTTTCTATTTGGTACAATTGGCATCTATGTATTTAAGTGTGTTATACAAATCCAATGGGGAATCATGTGGAACAAATTGATTGATTAGTTTCGATTGTGTTTTGAAAGAAGTTGTCCTTTCAACAAGATACAAAAGAATTCCAGAGCTAGAAAAAACGAGAAGCAAATTCAGATGAAAACCTAACATCAACATAACTGTTATGGGCGATTTGGACAAGAGAGACACAATCGAAGAACTTATACTTTCTTCCCAAAAGAATCTTGATCAATAACTTTTTTGTAGTACTTTTTTTTCCAGATATATAAACTTTTTAAATTATAATATTCTTTCCCACTTTCAAAAGTTTACATTAAAAAGTGCTCTTAGCTTCTAGTTCTGATTCATAAATTGTAATCTACGTTTTTCAATTCCGCCTTATTTTTTGTTGTTGTTAATTTTTTTATAAGTGAATACGGTATGTACATATTGTTGTATTATTTTGTGTTTGATCTACGTCGCTTTTTTAAAAATACTTCAATTAGTTAAGTATTAATGTATATGTAACTGTCATAATTATTACATTGTATTGATTTTGGCTTACATACAGACGTTTTGATATTTTAATTCTTTAATTTTTTTGTATGAAGATAATATAGTATCAAGTGTTGTAAATGTACCTGGATAAAGAGTGTAATATGTATAGGATAAGGACATAATGTTAAGACAATTATTACAAATTTAGTGAGGATTGGAACAATTGTATATACTATCACATCAAGTTTAATTTTGGAGACGCAATCAATTTGTGATGTTGAAATGTTATAATAAAATAATAATTGTGTATCATATACTTCGTATATAATATATATAACATTTTTGGCAAATTGTTATCAACTTATACACATCAATTTTGTGCTACTGAAAGCATGAAACATTAAAGTATGTATCATATACATAATAAATATTATTTGACAAATTGTTCATACTTATAATATAGTAATCAACTAAATAAGTCATTTGTACTCAAATTTATAGAGACATAATGTTAAAAATGTCCTAATATATTGAAACTTACTGATTTTGTGTCAAGTGTAAAATAAGTTAGAGGTTGTTTGATACATACAACTTTTTTGTTATATAAAAAATTGGTGTATCATATACCATAAATAGTTTTGTAAAATCTTTATCTGCTAAATTAGCTATTCATTATCATATTAATTGTTATATACTCTATATTACAATTAATATAAAGTATAATAATATATGATACATAAAATACTTATAATAGACAAAACCCTTAAAAAGGTACTAACATAACAAATAACATAATTCAAATTTTGTTCAACACAACTGTAAAACTTGAGAAAATGTTTCTTGAAAGATAGAAAACCTCCAAAATAATGAATATAATGTTTCATACAAAAAATATACAGCAAACTTTTGTCTGTGAATTTAGTACCTATCACTATATTATATATCCAGTCATCCCCTTTTTTATTGTTGTGAATGAATAAATCTCTCAACTGTATGTGGATCCATTTCGCTTCTAATTTGCCTAACCTATCCCACTTGCATTGTTGAGATCGTCTCTCCATAATAGTGTTTGCATCATCTTGGGCGAAGCTAGTCAACATCAGAAACATTAGATGGATGTTGACTTAATCGCTAAGAATTCAACAAAAGGCACTACAAACATTCAACCATCACTATAAATATTCTTGCAGATACATTATACACAATATTAAAAATTTGAACAAAATTCAATTACATGATATAGTAAACAATCCGAAAATCTTATTGTTTAGTTGATACGTAGGATAATATACGTAAATGATACTCAATACCACTGAGGAGATTTGTTCTACTTCTTCTGATACTAAATGAAAACATCATATATTCATTATATGTTATTTAGGTATCGTGGTGAAGCTATTTTATAATATGTACACGGTATTATGCATATCTCATCAAAATGGATTTCTACTATATAGTTTTATAGCATTATTGACAATATATCTAAAAATAGAAAAAACACAATTAACGATGTTTATATAAATTTCGTAAGATTTAAAGCAAGTAACAATTAATGATGTATACTGTATCATTGTTGTCAACATACTAATTTTTAAAAATAACTCACCAGGGATGAGTTCTTTCCACATTTGCCTTTAAAGCGAAGTTTCTATTTTTCTTCGGTTTTCGTCTTCAAATATTATGACATTCTCCATGTTAAGGCTTCCTATCACAATCATCATTCATCATATCAATTGTAAGGGTATTGAATTAGGCTATATCTTTCATTAAAGTTTTCATCTCAAAATCACATACACCCTAGGTACCTTGATATACGAAAAGAGAGCAACATTCATATGTATTTAAGAAAATTGTAAATAAAAAACAATAATTTTTTTATTAAAAAATACACAATCTGAATAATTGAAAATAAAAATTATGAAACAACTGTTTTATCTCTTTGAAGTTTGAAATTTTCGACTTGAGAGAGAAATCATATTAATGAAATTATAAATTGAGTGATTGATTAACTGGTGGATATATGAGGCGTAATTTTAGGGCGTAAAACTAGGAAAAAAAAATCGTTGAATTGAAGAGATGGTAAGCTATCTCCGTATCATCGAAAAAATCTACAGAGCAAAGAAGAAAAATAAGAAAGAATTGTTTGAAATTTTAATAATCTGGTCAGGGACATTTCAGAAATTCATTGGGGGAAAGAAAGATCGTGTAGTTAACGTAATTTTTCTACATATAAGATTTGTGAATATGACAATATGAATCTTACTTTGGCCCAAGCATTTTAGGACCACCTGTAATGATTTAGTTAACCATATAAGTATCTTTTAAAGGATTCACGTGACTTTTTATAGCATTTATGATGTTAATATAAATTTAATATTTCTCAATTTTTTAAATATGTATATTTAATCCATGTATATTTGGGAAAGTGACTAACCAATTATCTTTTTTACCTAATTTTTCTGGGTTCATTCGTAATGATCTAGTTAACCATACCTATATGTTTTAGTATTTAGGGGTCTCGAATATAGCAGTCCATATTTACCAACTTTCCTATATGTGCTCTTATACAGTACAATGTAACTTTTTGAGAAAATAGTCATTAAAATAAATTATTTTTCGACTATGAGAAATTTATTTGCACCACGAAAAATATTTTGAGTATTTGAAAATAGTTTGTTCATATATTTTTTTCCATATTATCAAAATGTCATTGATAAAATGAAACCTCTTTTAGAAATTTTATTCTATAAAAGAATTATAGTGCTTCAATTTCCTTTGATAATTTTTATACAATGTCAAAGTTCATTGTTAGAGGCACCTATTGCATGTAAAAATTACAAACTTTAAGTCGGTGCACTTTTTTTCTTTCACAATTAGACGTACCACTTAATATTTAAAATAATAGACACAAAAAATATTGTAAATTTATTTCTATTTAACAACGAAGTTAATAGAAAATCATAAGTATAACACTGATTTATAAGGTAAAGTTTCATATTCTTCACATCGATTGCATAGTCTACTTTATCCATAGTATGAAACTACAAAAGTTTTTAGCCTACAAGAATCAGTCACAATCAAATTTCACACGGAGTATAAAACTAAAAAAGGTTTTTTTAGTCTCTAAATAGAATAAAACATATCCTTATATTATGCTTTTCTTTTCAAATAGCCTTTCAATATTAACATTTTGATATATTATCTTATCTATATATATGCACATCTTGATAGAATATGATAGTTCTACAAGCTTATAAAACAGGTGTTTTGATGATAGACAATAAATGCAAACCTATATATATACGAGTTTCGCCAGAATTATCGCAGCCACCGAAATTAAATGTCGCAGCCACCATAATTAAGCGATTAAATGTACAAGTGCTCAAGATGCTGAAAATACAAGTTGAAACAAATAAGGAAACT
The DNA here is from genome assembly GCA_027704765.1 of Solanum habrochaites. Lineage (NCBI taxonomy): Eukaryota > Viridiplantae > Streptophyta > Magnoliopsida > Solanales > Solanaceae > Solanum > Solanum habrochaites. The sequence continues at coordinate 11,045,173 of JAKWJA010002491.1, forward strand.
TTAACATATTTTATTAAGTAAGTAAGTTGTGTAGAAAAAGGCTTGTACAATAAAAGGCAAAATTAGTACTTCTTGTTTAAACTACAATATGAACTTCCTTACCTATTGATGAAGACAGGCACTAGAAATCTCTATAGAGAGTATCTAACCGCAGAAGAGCAAAGCAATACTTTTAATAAACACAAGTATCCGAAAGCGAGCGGAGCCAGTTCATCAGTAAAAGCCTCGTGAGGATGTCAAGATTGTTACAAAGTTCAAGAAATTCTGAGTTAGAAATTCTTGAGCGTGGTTAATCGATTTCTCCTGATTCATTGTTTGAGTTGCAGTTTAGGTTTTATCATTGTACAAGAAGTGATTATTGGCTTCTGTGAGTCGAGTTTGGTGAGGTTTGTACACAAGAGTGGAATTGGCCTCTTGGTAGAGTAGAAGGAAGTCGATTTATCGTTAATCGAGAGTTGTTGTATTGGTGGGTTATTGATTATTGAGTTGTAATCATAAAATCATCCAGTTAATTAATAAAACAAGGTTTTTCCTTCTTGATTGATGAAGTTTTTAGTTTTTTCAAAAGTTTTTGTGTTTGTCTGAAACCACTTACAAGAACCTGATTCTTGTTTTTACGGGTAAAGTTTCTCAATTTGGTATTAGAGCAGGTCTTATTCGATAAAAATATTGACATCTTGAAAGACTCACTGGCAGCACCACCTACCCCACAAGAGGGAGCTTCACTAAACAGATCAATCCCTATTCAATTGGAAAATACATTGATGGTGTAAGAATCAATATGATGCAAATCATCTTATTAATCGCGAAAATCCTGATTTATGGGGAGTCCCATTCTAGATGGACCAACCATACCTATGAAATTGCCACTGATGAAATCACCAAATCCCAAATGAGAGAAAAGAATGGATGTTGTTAGAGCACTCGCAATCCAAATAATTCCAAAAGCCAGAAAATCCTAATCTGTGGGACAGGCCCAGATGAATACAATCGAATCTCGTCCTGTCAAGTGATAAACCATATGGGAAAGACTACAAACAACTCATAAAGGAACAAACCGCAAGTCCAGAATCCAAACTTGATAACTTAACAGACATACAAAACTATTAGAATGGCAGAAAGGGAGACTGAAACAAGATATCATACTATGTTCATTCAATCAAATCATCAATGAGATATTTCTTTTGGGAGAGATGTAGTTTCCCAATGGAAAGGCAGTAAAGAAACTCTTGAGTGTCCTTCTTGAGACTTGGAAAAGCAAGCGTTGAGGCTATCACTGAAGCCCGTGACCTAGAATCAACTGCATGAATGTTAATTGGAAACCTCACACATATGAACCAAGAAAAATCAAGAGAAAGAAACGGAGTCGCTAAGAGAAGGTACAAGGACATGGGTTTCTAAAAAAGGCTCTACAAGTCAGATGACTTTGTGGATAAAAGAGCCTCCTTATGACCACAGGTTCACCAGAATGCTGAAAAAGGACAAACCTTCAATGAAAACTCCTCAAAAGTCCATGAAAACATAAAGCCCCAATCTATCATAATGTGTGGAAAGCCGATCACTCCTTCATACTAATTCTGTCCACTCTGGGCTAGGAGCAAGAAAAGACACCTCAGAAAAGGGACAAGACATTAAGAATATACGGTTCATGTCCTTCAACAGAAGAATGCAACTCAGAAGCATATCTCTCAATGAAAAAGGCCTTCGCATTCATGGGAGAATTTTTCATCTTATGATGGTGGAAGACAGAAAAAAAATCTCTTCTTGTCTAGAACAAGAAGATTAATATGACTTTCTTTTCCCTAGTAGCCTTGGAAAACAAAGAAGAAAAGAAAACCTTCAGATCCCATGAAACTATATTAGCTCTTATGGTTTGGATCATTTCTGAAGAGGATAAAGAACAAGAAGATATACTCAAAGGTTTTTAGCCTTCAATCACATACAAGATAATTTAAAAAACTCTTACTCAAGAATGGAGCTACCATCTTTACTCTCACCCTTTCGATGCGATAAAACACATACTAAAAAGAGATCGATAATGGAGAACTATGCAATCATAGGAGAACGAAAACAAGACGCTTGCAAAACAAAATCTTCAACGTATTATCTAAACCTACAGAGCTAAGAAAAACCTAGACTTGGTTAAGTAAAAAGAATGAAGAGATAACAAAGACCTTCTCATGACTAAACTGATCTGAGAATGGAAATGATATGGACCAGGTCCCTCCATACTACTCGATAACATTCACATGAACGTACTTCTAAGAGACATAGAATAGGTTTTTGATAAACTAACCCCTCAAGTAAAAAATATCCCCAACATAGATTGTCTATGTATTTACTGTGGGCTGGTAGGGCATAAAAGTTACGATTGTCGAAGAAAATTGACTGCTCCTACCAATACCTAAGTCTTAAGAAACCTCAATTCCTGAGAAAACCATGAACAAAAAAAAAAACCCTCCACTACACCAAATCTTTTTCCTAGATGGGCCAGAAAAATCTTATTCATATCCATTTTAAAGCAAAGATCCAAGTGGATCTGGTACCAAAAAACTACCCCTAAATTGACTGGCAGGATCAGTGAAAGGAAGAACAATAATGGTACTTGGATAGTGCATGTTCTAGACACATTACTGGAGATAAAGTAGTTTCATCTCACTCAAAAAATTCAAAGGAGAACGTGGCCTTTGGTAATGGAACAAGTGGTGAAATTCGGGAATTAGAAAGGGTTGGGTCCTATGGATACTCATGCAATTGAAACGTATACTATTGACTAAGGGGGGTCTGCAACATAACTACTCTGAGCGTATCTCAAATAGCTATAGAGGAAACATGTACTCTTTACAGAATAAGAGTGCAGAGTGCATTCAGTGACTGGGAACCTGTTCACGAGGTAAGAGACACAAAGCATGGTATAACAAAGATTTGTTGAGTCTAAAGAAACACTCTTAAGTGCCTAAGTGCATCTCTGATTGCCCATGCCATGTGGTCAGCAAAAGAATGGGGACACATAAGCATGTCACTAATAATAAACTCATATCTAATGACCTTTAGGTGACTGCTAAACAACAGTTTCAGTAACACAAAGTATTGCTGGAACCTGCATTCAAGGAACACATGTGAGATCATCATTCAAACCAAAGTTGACACTCATTACTATCGAGCCACTTGAGCTGCTTCACCTGGATTTCTGTGGGACAATGCGTTACAACGCAAGGTGGGAAAAGATATGTTTGTAATAGACGATGATTTATTCAAGACATTCACATGGACACTGTTTCTTTTGCAACAAATTTAAAACATTGCCTATGTTTGTTTGAAATCTTTGCAAAGCTTGTCCAAAGTTCCACACAGAAATAATTAGCATCCAATTTGCATCAGGACTGGAATTGGAATTGAAAACTCAGCAATTCTACCATTTGTTCTATTTCAAATGGATCGAGCATATTTTTCGGCACCTAGAAACACACACAAAATGGAGTAGTTTGAGCGGAAAAATATGAACCCGAAAGAAATCAGGCAAGACAATTTGCGCTCAATCAAACTTCAACATCCTATTGGGCCGAAGTATTAACACAGGGTGCTATCTCTAAATGATGCATGATCATATCAGTCTTAAACAAAACACCATATGAGTTACTAAAAGGGAGAAAAACCAAATTTGGAACACTTAGTGCCTTTGGGTGTGCTTATGCTTTATACACACAATGACAAAGACAACTTAGGAAAATTTGATGCCAGAGTGATAAAGGAATTTTTTTTGGGTTATTCCTTCACAAAGCAAAGAAGCCTACAAGGTACTAATAAAGAACAAACCCGTGTAGAATAAAGTGTTCATTTGTCCTTTCTAAGGAAAGTAATAGTGAAATTGGAAGGTATTTACGAGGATGAACAGAATGAAGTCATCTGTTCAAAGTCATCAGAACCAAAAATATGGAAAGAAGAAATCATATCCTCTCATAAGACACCTGAAACATAAGATAAGGATACTACTGAAACAGGTCCTACTATATCGGAGGAACTTGCCAACATCCAAACTCATAGCTGGAAGCATCAAAGCTCACATCCTTTACAAAAAATTCTTACTCCTCTTAATTCAGGCATTTGAACAAGATTCAAATTATGCAATATGTGTGCTTTTTCTGCCTATGTATCCCCGATTGTGCCAAAAAATATAAAAGAAGCACTATCAGACTATGATTGGATTAGTGCTATGCAAGAAGAACTAAATCAGTTTGAACAAAGCAGAGTATGGAATCTGGTCCCAAAACCTCAAAACAGAACAGTAATAGGAACAAGGTGGGTATTTAGGAATAAGCTTGATGAACAAGGACAAATCATACGCAACAAAGCCAGGCTAGGTGTACAAGGATATAACCAAGAGAAAGGGATAGACTACGATGAAACCTTTGCACCCGTGCAGAATTGAGCAATTATAAATGATAGCATATGTTCTCATTGGAATTCAAACTCTATTCAGATGGATGTCAAACGTGCCTTTTAAATAGTTTCTACAATAAGATGTATATGTGAAGGTTTTGAAAATACCACCAGTATCCTGATACGTATACAAAATTAGACAAGCACTTTTATGGGCTCAAATCAAGCACACCAGCGTGGTATGATCGATTGTCCACCTTTCTTCTCATCACTTGGATCCAAGGGCAAATTGATAATACATTGTTCTTTTCAAAACACGGTGAAGATCTTATCCTAGTTCAATTGTAGGTAGATGATATTATATTTGAAGAACTACTGACTCACTTGGGTGGAGTTTCTCAACTTATGAATATGATTTAGATGAGTATGATGGGAAAACTAAACTTCTTCTTGGGACCTTGCAAATTCAAACAAAACCCCCGTCAGGAACATCAATTCATCAACAAAATACATCAAGGAACTACTGAAGAATATGATATAATGAAGCCAAGACAAATGAACAACACCCATGGGACAACAACAAAACTTGATAAGATGAACCAGGTTCACCAGTAAATGACACTATATAGATGATGATTGGATCCTCCTATATCTTATATCTTCTCTACTGCCCAGCAGGCCCTGATAGTGTGTTTCAAATGTTGTCTATGTCAGTTTTTATGCTTGTCCCAGGAATCACATCTAAATGCTGTCAAAAGAATTCTAACATATCTGAAAGGCACAGATGAACCTGGTTCCCTGGTATCCACCGAGACATCAATTTAAAGGGATTCGCGATGCCGACTATGCCAGGACATAGGTTGGATAGAAAAGCACCCCTGGAATGGCACCTTCTTGTGAACCATTCAATATCCTAGGCAACTGAAAACAAAAATTCGGTTGCCTATCCCACTGGTGAGCTGAGTATGTGGCATCTGTTTCTGTTGTGCTAACTTCTTTGGATAAAGCCACAGCATCTTAATGATTTTTGGTATAAAAACCGGTTGTATTCCCATCTTTTTTGTGTGTCATAATACCAGTGCGATGATTATGGCATGACCCCGTTTCAACACAAACAAACCACACACCATAGATATTCGACATCGCGTTCTTTGAGATCAGTGAAAAGGGGTTTCATTTGATGGTCCATGGGTAAGCCTGAGATCAAGTTGCTGATATTTTCAAATTGACTCTTACTAGTACTCATCTTTTTAGATTGATTAAACTCAAAATATGACACAGGAGTACTACCTCACTAAGCTCTCAGGATATAGAAACCTAGTCTAATCTATTATTCTTAAACAACTTTACACTAGCACGGGAAATTAGTACTAAAAAAGGGAACTATTTCTCTTTCTCTCTCATATGTCACTCATCTGAAAAGTAAGTGCAAACCGTCAATGCACACGTCCTTTCAATGACAGCCCATCATAATTGCTAAAACTCTTCGAATACAACACCCAAACCGTTCCCAATAAAGTACATCTTCCAAAAGGCAACCAACTCTTTCTCTTCTTCTATTTTTCAGAAACTTAAAAAAAAAGATTCATCACCGTGCTATTTCCTCTTGTTGCATACTCAGACGATGAAAATTCATCTAACAATGCACCTTCTCAGGGGGAAGAAAATCCATTTACTGATACAACCTCCCTCACATCGCCTTCTCAAAATCGACCCACCTACAAACTGTTCACTCCTTCTCCGTCTTTCCCAAAGTCAGATCAGCCCATCTCACCACCACCAACATTCACAGAAACACCCATTCCCACCACCACTAAAATCTTCACTTATTCTCCATCTCAGAAGCCCATTCCTCAAACCCTATCTACCTCCCCTCTACGACCATCTTCACAATCACTAAACACTGATGATATTACTCTCAAAACACTTCATCCCCAGAAACAAAGACGGCCATGTAAACATATAGCAGTCAAACAAGTCTGTCCGCACAAACCAGTAACTCGAAGTGCGAATATATTCAAACCAACTGGTGTTGCGACATCTAGTGTAAAGCGTCGTCGCTTGGGTAAGTCTCCTGTTCATTCGTCTGTTTCCCCAATGATTCTTGATTCTGAATGTGATGATTGGTCTGAGGTTAAAACTTCTGAAACCCCTCAGTCTAAATCAAAATCGGCAAAAAGAAACATGGACAAATTTCTCAAAGTTGGGAAGAAAAAGTATTTTCAAACTAAAACGGTTCTTAGGGGTAGAATTTTTCATCCTGATATCCTATGAATAGACATATTCAAACAGGTTTGTGAACTACTGCGATTTCAGGAGTGGGAAGAGTTATTTCTTGAATCTAATCTGATTTATGAACAATAAGTAGTAGATTTTTACACAAATTTAAAGTATTGGAAGGGGATGTGGTATCTTCTAGTGTGAAGGGAGTAGAGATTGTCTTGATTCACCTAAGTTTGGAGAAATTTTAACATACAATCTGTAGGTCATTATTGATTATATGGGTTTTTATGAACACTTCTGGTGCTTCCGGCAAGTTTTTCTTAAGGGAAGGGTCACCACTCCAGGCAACCAGACTGTGTTTAAAAAAGAGTTCATGGGGGACAAGTTCATAAGCCTTTTTGGAAATAATTAGTAATAAAGGGATTATCACCAGGGGTCACCATCGTTATATTGCTTCTCTAAGGGACATGGGAATTATGAATGCTCTTGAATGTAAATAACCTATTGATTGGCCCACACTAATCATCAAACACTTCGCTCGAATTTTTGATCCTCAACTCGGTTCTCATCAATTGGCATTTGGTAATCTTTTAACCATAGTGTTTAATGCGTTTGAGGTACCATTGGGAGAAGGACGGGTTTTGACTCGCGCAGACATGTTTACTCAGTTGGTGCAACAACAGCTTGCTAACAATGCAAGGGTTGACAGAGTACTTGATATGCTTGCTTCTGCCTCCACCAAACCTAGCGAATCTTCAACTTAAAAAGCACTTCGTATGCACCTGGTTCTTTTTGGATTGTTTATTCTGTTTTGTTATTTCATATTGTGTTGCCAGAACATTTTTTTTGCTCAACTGGCTGAGCTTAAATTGTTGTTGTGGATTCTATCTAGTTCTTTTACGGTTATTGGCCTCTTTTTGATTTGTCAAAAGGGGGAAGGGTATTATATGTTGCATCACACAGGTTTGTCTTCATCAAAAAGGGGGAATATGATAGAACATCATAATTCTACAAGCTTATAAAATGGGTGTTTTGATGATAGACAATAAATGCAAATAAATACATATATGAGTTTCGCCAAAATTATCGCAGCCACCAGAATTAAATATCGCGGCCACCGGAATTAAGCGATTAAATGTACAAGTGCTCAAGATGCTGAAATACAAGTTGAAACAAATAAGGAAACTTTAACATATTTTATTAAGTAAGGAAGTTGTGTAGAAAAAGGCTGTACAATAAAAAGGGAAAAAATTAATACTCCTTGTTTAAACTTACATTTGTAACTTCTTACCTTATTTGATAAGGATTACAAGGCACGGAGAAATCTCTATAAAAGGAGTCCAAAAGCAAGAAGAGCAAATCACGACATTTACATCGAAAGCGGGAGCGAGGCGTCATTCATCAAGTAAAAACTGGAGATCAATATTGTTACAAAGTTAAAGAAATTTGGGAGTTAGAAAGGTCTGGGGCATGTAATCTATTTCTCTGATTCATTGTTTGAGTTGCTAGTTAGATTTTATTGACAGAATGAGTTTTGGGCCTTTTCGTGTAGAGTCGAGTTTTGGTGAGGTTTGTAAAAGAGGTGAATTTGGCCTCTTGGAGAGTAGAGGTAGTCGATTTATAGTAATCGAGAGTTGTTGTTAGGTGGTTGAGGTTATTGATTATTGAGTTGTAATCATTTAAAATCATCAGTTTGAATTAATAAAACAAGGTTTTTCCTTCCTTGATTGAGAAAGGTTTTTAGTTTCAAAAGTGTTTGTTTGTAAACCAACTTACAAGAACCTGGTTCTTGTTTTAGGGGTAAGGTTTCTTCACATCTCATTCTGCAAACTAAAGAATTCTAAAGGCAACACTATTTTCCAAGGAAAATTCATTCAAAAACATATGGTTTGCAGACGGTATTTTTCCAAAGACACATGATAAATATAGATTTTAGAAACTATTTTCCTCCTTAGATAAATAATAAGAAGGTTGCCTAGTGTAATCTTTAACTGAAACATCATCAATTCTTCTAGTGCATTCTCTCTTCAACCATGTACACAATGCACCAAATTCTGGAGAAGTAGTGCATTAATCTTCTTCTTCCATTACTTGTTTTCTTCAATCAGTAGAATACAAGAAATACCAATTGTATAATAATTTCCTTAAGATTGTTGTCCATCCTATATTTCTAAAATACTAAGACCAAAAACTTTGAAGAACGTAGAGAAAACAAAACTAGAAAAAGATTAGAAACAATGTACCAAATATTTTGCTTAAAGAAGAAAATTGAGCCAACTGAATGCATAGTGTTCCCTTAATGCGAAATTATTCCCCTCAAGTAACCGAGGTTAATGGAATATATATTCTCCCGAGATAGTGATACGTCCAAAAAACACATTATCTTCAAATAAGAAAGTAAAGCGGTCGCGTAAGTAAATAAACCCAACTAGTGAGGTTGGGATGTTCCCACGAGGAAAATAGTCTAGACTTAATTTTAAAATTGTTATTACTATTGTCTCGTTTGATGGACTGCCTAGAAAGTAGTAAAAAAACATAAAACATGGGGGGTTGGGGTTTGTATTTCCTAAGAGTAATAAAAATAACTATGAAATTGAAAGGACACTTAAAGTTTTGAAAGTTGGTTTTAATTAATTAATCAAAGTAAACTAGGGTTTACGTGTTCCCCACAAGTTCATAACTTGATAATTTAACTATAACAATTCTTCCTGTATCTTGCATGCCAAAGTGAGAAGTTATTTGTATTTTCTAAATCCCGGTCCGGCACCATAGAAAAATATTCACTCCGCACCTTGGTCCGGCTACGTGTGTGCTTTCCTAACCCTTAGCTTTACCCATATTAGCATCGTATTCAATATTTTGACTAAGTATAATCGTAACCAATCAATACTGCCTATTAGATAGTATACACTACAATCTATGTTTAATAATTCTTTTACTATTATCTTTACATCCTTGGTCCGGCAAGTAGCATAAGGCGAGTTCTAAACTTGATCATCCGGTAAAGACTTCTAAGCGGAAAAAAAATTATAATACATGCAAGACACTATCTAAATGTTATTAGCTAGGGTTTATTCTCATTATTGCCTATGGTTCCACAAACCCTAGTTATGGGGTTAGTCTACTATCATTAGCCATAAACAAAATATCAAATATATTTCCAAATAAATTATTGTACTACTTCAATGAGAAAGGAATTTTAAAATCCAAAAGGTTGGCTTGATTAATCACCAAAAATTACTTAACTCAATGATAATCAAAAAACTTAACCACTAATTAACAAAGGAGTATAATAATATGTGTCTAACTATCTGGTTGTCTAACGCAAAATGAGGTTTTTCGAACTTATTTATATAAGATAAAAAACCTAATTACACGTAAGAACTCTAATTGTTGGAAATCGCCAAAACGCGGCTGGGCGACGGCCATGCGACAGGACCGTCGTGGTCATGACGCGACCGTCATGCCTGGACTCCGTACGTCCCATAATTGTACCACTTTCTTCTGTGCTTCTCTTCCATCGAGGGCAAGATGACGGACCGTCATAGGCACAAGGTCGCGAGTGTCTTTCGTTTCAAAATACTTTCAACTCTCGGAAATCTGGGTACTGGGATCACTTCTCTGAAAACTTCCACGGACGAACCTGCAGAATGGGACCGTCACATTACATGACGGACCGGTAGCAAAGCTCCGTAATCCAACACTTGTCAGACTTCCCCATCTTCCTTCAGCAGCTTTTCTCTACACTGCCACCTTACGGACCCATCACAAGCCACGACGGACCGTCATCAGTCCGTATGTGGTCTTTTCTGGCATTTCTTCTCTCAAAATCTCTGCATTTGGCTTTGGACCCCAGATTTCCTTGCAAAAATAAAGAGAACTTATTATAAAACTTAGCACAAAAAGCTTTTGGACGCACTAAACTTAAGGAAAAGTATTAAATTATAATGTGAAACCCACTGTGAAACCACGGTATATCAACACCCCAAACTTAAATTCGTTGTTTGTCCTCAAGCGAGCAACTATGACTCAACTACACCATCCCTTGAATTACAATAGTATCCAGGTATACCCTTTTGCAATTCTTTGGCTACAATCCCGATTAATCCATTAAATCTATGCATGCTTATTCCACTATTAGGCTTTGAATTTTTGTGGGATCAGCAACATTTGCCATAGACTCACCATCATTACACCTTTTTTTCCCCTTCTTTTTTTTTCCAAAACTCTCACCGAGCGTGCTAAACAATTTTGTATTGCAACTAATGTCCTCCAACTTTAGAACACAATCCTCATTTTTCACCACAATTGATTCAGTTTGAGTATAAGGATTACATTTCAAAACACTCGCTCTCAGAAAAAAGTCACACTCCTCATACTATTGCCATAAGCTTTGCCCTTATTTTCACTGCCTTAACGTTAGCTATACCAAACCATTAGGATCACGCTAGGGACTTTTAGCCTTGTAACATAGGCTCAGGGTAGGTATAGGGACACAATTTTTTAGGTATAGTTTAGTACTTTTTGCCATCCTTGACATATCGGCTAAAAACCTCCCTTTTTCATCATTTTATCAGCCCAGTTTTTCTCATACTCTTTCCCTTTGCTCAATTTCTCTTCTTTCGTCATTTGTGTAAGTGACCTCTTCTTTTCTGTTTGTTTATTCTTTATATTTTTCTTTTTCTTTACTTTCTTTCAACTATTTTGATCACTTTACTTTTGTTCTTTCTCTATCTTTTTTTCTTCAACCCCACTTTCCAGGAGAATTCCTCATAATAGCCACCTCAACTCATGGGCTTTGCCATGAGTCAAAGGTACACAATACCCCAAAGTTGGGTCAGGGGCCAAATGAAGGTTGTTACATGTATTAGCCACCCTCAACTTATGCTTTGGCATAAGCTGAGGTGCACATGTCCAAGGAGGGACAAGGGCCAACAAACCATTGTTCCCCAAAAAGATCAGTTAGGTGAAAAGAAAGGTCTAATTTTAAAGCTCAGATTATTTGGATAAAAGAAGGATAACGTCATTCGGTTTCTTTATTTAGGTTAGAATGGGATTTCTTGAATAAGGGCCTATGATCTTTCCTAATTTTTTGTTACAGCTTACTTTTAGCGGACATAACCAGGCAAAGTTCTAGCTTCAGTACAATAGTTGGACTATTCAAAATTTCATCACCCACTCACTTGACAGGTCATCACTATACCAGATTTTAGAACACCTATAGTTCGAATTAAAAGACTTAGGGTAATGCAATGTGTATTCTATTTCATGCGGTAAGGGGACACACAATTTTGTCAGTTACTAGCCTGGTAATGATTATTTGCAGTTATAGGATATCATTTTAGCCATCATGCTCTAGAATTAAAAACTATTACAACAAGATAAAAATATTGCCGGTTCAACAGAAAAATAATCAGTTTTTGGGGAAAAAAAAGAACTAAGGCAGAAACCACAAAAAGAGGGAAAGTGGAATGGGCTCCTCAGACTTCACCCAACATCACTATCCATTTTACCCCCACCCCCAACAAAAAAACATTGTTGCAATGTCCCAACAAAGCATAAAAAATGTAAATACTTAGAGTGGTAGGTGAAGCAAAACCTGTGGCGCAAAGCGTCGTCGATCAAAACAAGATGGGGGTCCGGATCCCCGGAACCCAATCCTCGGCATCTGACACACCCTTAGTAGGGTCCTCAGCCAACAACCGCACCATCAGTGGCCTCCAGCGATATTACCTTCGGGAGCTATAGGCCCCAAGCGCTAACTCTGGACGCTCCATCTGGTGGCGCAGCCTCGTCAGCAAGTGAGCTCTCCGCGCAGCCTCTATTTCCGGACGCTCCTTCTTCTTTGCTCGGCCTTTACTCTTTCTTGACCCCTACGCCTCTTGGCACTCTTCGAGGGGAGGTGGTGGAATGTCTTTGGGAGTGGTGAGTGGTAAACAGGGCCGCTGCACGGTTATCCTCAGCAGGGCGACAGCAGGGGGCCTCAGATCCGGCACCTTGCCTCTAGGGATCGTGTCGAATGTATGCACAAAGACTGTCGACTGCAGCTGAAAGAGTCGACACATCCACCGGGGAGGGGCTGGTCGGGCTAACACTCTCAAACTCAAAGGCGTCTAGACGCTGGTTGACCTCAGCAAACTTACGCTATGTAAACTGCTGAATCTCCTCTATAGAGTGCTTCAGACTCTGTAATCGCCTTCTGCATCCACGGCTGGAATATCGTGGGAACAGGTTAACGGTAGAGGGGCTGTGCAGAGGGAGCTCGGGAGCTGTTGGCTACTACCCGGGATAGGACTCGGACCGGGGTAGTGTCAGTGGAAGCTGTTAGTTGTGCGGTCCTGGGCTACCCGTGTCTGCCAGATCATCAGCAAGTGTGGCCGCTATAGCCGGGGCCCTCTTACGAGGGCCAAAACTCATTGGCCTCGTCTTGATAGACGACGTCACGGTACCCTGCGGGGTCCTCAACGATCTAGTGTGCCATATGGGCACACCTGCAGACCTGCAAAGTGCAAAAGATCATGCACGGAAAGGGGTTAGGTGGTGTAGTGACCTTTGAATTGCCCTCTCGTGCATGACCTTTGCCTGGATAAAGCCCTGAATAGTCCACCTGAAGCGGCTATCATCGCCGCCATCAGCAATGCTCGATCCCAGGTGACTATGTTAATCAGAGCTGTGGGGGAAAGACAGTGACGAACGAGCAGCGGACAAGAACTTTGCGAGAAGTGAGGGGTTGACTTCTTGATGGCCCCCTTTCGGCTCGGTGGACCCAATCGGCACCCTCTCCGTCGACTATAGGTGCAGGGGGCAATCCTCACTCTTGGTGGTCTCCCTCAGTTGCTGGCTCTCGAAGGAAAGGAAGGAACTGCCATCCTTCACTATCTGGCCAGCGGTAGTCAAACTCGGCAGTGATGGGCGGGGTCCGAAGTAGCATCTGCCACTATCGCCATATAGGAAAACCGGCGATGGCTGAAAGGGAAATGTAAACCTGCCGCCCCGGAACTCGAACCTGCATCCAATGGGGCCTGTTTAACGGGAGCAGCCTGCTGTCGTCTGTGATCGGAGAGTCGCTACGTAGGGACGCGTAGAACACTCGGACCATCTTCCTCGCTGTGTATAATCCAAACGGATGTTGTTGTGCCACTACTAAGCGATGCTGGTGAAGAGGTTTATGAAATTCCCGGAATCTGGGAAGGCTCTCCCTGTAAGTACCCGCCGTAGGGTGAGTGTTCGAAGTATTACTCTTTATCGGTTTTAAAGAAACTTCGCGGTCGGAGTAAACTTGAACTGGCCGTCGACACACACGGTTTGCTGGTCAGCGGATGGGGTGGGGAACCTGAACTGGTGCGACAGATGTAAAGTCTGATAATGTCAGCCGCATCAGGACGAGGGCCGACGCTGCAAACAAAGCGGGTGCGGGAAACCCTCTGCAGAGCCAGAAGCATCCTCGAAACCATGATTTACTCACTAAGGAGCCAGGGACGATACTTCCTCATTTGTGGCCGACCCAGAGGTTGTGCGGTCAGTATGCCGCTCCTAATCAAGACTGGGAGGCAGTACTACGCCGGATGCCAACGTTTGGGTGAGATCTCTAGGGGCCCGTGCAGCAGGGAAGGGAAGGAGGTTGCATGGGGGCATGTACTCAGGTCCCGCTCATCATCAGGCCGATATGGGAACATGCGGGAAGAAGGGGCGACAGGACTTAGATCGCCCCGTGCAAGGTGCGGTCTGCTTGGGTTGCCATAGTCGATAAAGTACCTGAACGGAGCAAGATTAGTATGAGTAGTGGCAAACAATACAGGCAAAGCCCATAACGACATAAAAATATTGAAAATAGGTGTTGTGATATTGACACTGTATTACACGACGGGCAGATACGGCTCGTCGTGGCTATGGAAGACGTCATTGAGGTCCGTTGTGTTTGTACTTGTTTCTATGTATATCTAAAGAACATGAAGGGGGGGGGGTCTCGATCATTCTATTGAGGGTCGAGCAGGGACGGACCGTCGTTGGTACGACGGCAGTCGTAAGAGTCGTCGTAGGACACTTAGAAAATGTTGGGAGACCCTTATCAGAGGGGTCTCTGACAATCATGACGGTCAAGCAGGGAAAGGACCGTCGTAGTACGACGGTCCATCGTTAGTACACGGGCCGTCGTAGGAAACTTAGAAAATGTTGGAGACCTTATCAGAGGGGTCTCTGACCAATCATGCGGTCGCTGCAGGACGGACGTCGTGGGGTATGACGTCGTCGTATGACACTTAAGAAAATATTTGAGAGACCCTAGAACGGGTCTCTGACAAACAAGCACGTTGTGCAGGACGGGACCCGACGGTAAGTCAAATGTGTCGTTTGGGGCAGGGTGCTACGGCTTCTGGAACGGACCCTACGACGGTCCGTCTTGTGTGCGGACGGTCTTCAACGGGGTCTCGTCTGAGTTACAGTGGCAGAAAACTTAAGGTACCTAAGCAACCACGATGAAAAACCCACATGGTCTTGTAGTGTTGTGACCTATATTTGTTATACCAAACTACTTAGGAGGAAACTACCAATGCAAACTCCCCTATTCCTTAGGGTTATCATTTCATGGAAATTCGAACCATTTTGAGGACTAGGTTTAGGGACATAAGCATATCAGGAACAATATACGACTAAGACCTAAGATAATACTAACTACTAAACCAAAATGCAGGATAAATGAGTATTAAAATTTAGAGGACACATCCTGGAAATGGAGAAAACACAAGTGGAGAATGATTCGTTGGAAAGGGTAGATACCAACAGCAGCAGCCACCCACTAGTAGATAATAATTATAAGGTTTAGGAGGATTTTGGGGGCAATGATCAGTGGGGGAAAATGTGAAGGAGGGAGATGAAGAGAAATTTGGAAAGTAATGGGGTGAAATGAAATATGGAGGGGTGAGGGGGTAGTATAGTAAAACGGTCAGATTTTGATGAAAGGGTCCAGCCGGGTTCGGGCGGGTTAGAAATTTAATTAATCACGCGACGGTTCCCCGACGAGGTCCGTCGCAGTTATGACGACCCATCGTTAGGTTCCGTCGTGTGTGCCCTAATTTCAAAAAAAAATAGCATAAACATAAAAACGTTACCTGGACGGACAGGATGCATACGACGGTCCGTCCAAATGCGCAATGGGTCCGTCGATGATCCGTAGGTGGCTGCTGCTAGGAGTAGGTTTCTGCAGGGGGAATTTTCCTGGTGATGTGACCTGCGAATTTAAAAACCATTAGTAGAAACAATGCTATCCGTACTAAAAAAATGACAAGTATTGGGTTCATCCCAACAAGCGCCTGATTAAATGTCGCGGCACGACTGGGGACACTTGATACTCAGCCTTCAATCAAGATGGTGTGCCTCTATTACTTTAGTTCCCGATGCTTGAGGCCCAAGATAGAGATTTATTGTTCTTTTTCTTCTTAAACCATACTCCCTCCTTGGATTTTAATCTCAACTGCTCCATGAGGGAATACTTGGGTAAATCAAGAAGGGCCAGTCAATTGGAATTGAGCTTTGCGCGGAAGATGAGGCGACCCAGAACTGTCTACACGCACCAAATCCCCAACCATAAACACTCTGTTTTGCTTTTCCTGTTCAGTCTCCCATTCTTCATCTTTTCTTTGTGGGATATGGCAGATACCGGATTGGATCTCAACACTTGCCTCCATGGTCCTACAAATGTTGAAGGTCGCTTCTTCATTATTCAAACCGAAATGTCATCTGTTTCCCTTCTCCATATCAACTTAAGGCTCTTATCTGTGGCAAGGAATGGCCTCCCAGAATAAGAATAATAGGCACTTCGAAATCGACCTCGAATCAAGGGAATAACAAAAACATCAGCCGGGAAAGATGAATGACCCACTTTTACTAGCAAATCATGAGTATCCCTATAGGCCGTTTCACTGTCCTCCACTCATCACATCAGTTTAGCCAATCGCAGGGGGGGTTTGGATCCCCCAACCCAGCTTCTTGTAAATTGAAAAAGGGCATGAGGATTTATGCTTGCCCCAAGATCACATAAAAATGCTTTTTTTCGTAAAATGCAATTGACCAACTGTACAAGGGATAGTGAATGCACCCAGGATCTTATTTCTTTTGTACGAGGGATCTAGTAGCGATAGCATACAATGCTGCACAGTTCTATCATCCATCCTCGGAAGTGGACCGACTTTTCTTTGTGTGACAGATTCTTTCATAAAATTTTGCGTAACACGGGATTTGTTCTAAAGGCTTCTTCCCAAAGGGACATTGATAGAAAGTCTGCTTCAACCATAGTTATGAAACGCCGGTATTTACATCCTCAGTCTTTTTCACTAAATTCTCTGAGGGAAGGGGGTGTTGGTCTAGGCATGGGGGAATTACATTGATGGGTACTTCTGCATCTTTCCATTACTTTCCTCTGCTTCACCACTACCCTTTACCCACCTTACATTATCCTTTCCACATTTTTTCTCGGCAGATGGCATAGGGGCAAGGTTTTGCATACCCACCAGCCCGAGTTAGTAATCTTTCATACGTGCGCATCATTATTTGGATTGGACAGTGTTGCTAGAAGAGTGCCCCGGTGCCGTGATGTTCACTGTTCGCCGATTAATTGGGCCACTTGCAATCGATCTGTTTAATCGAAATTGGGGTGTATAAACTTTTTGCCCAAATAACTAGCTTAAATCCACCCCCCCCCCTTAATCTGTAATGTGCTCATCAACTGCATCGAAACCTCCTCATCATTTGTGCAACATATCCTCAACTCGCGCCATACTATCTCCACCATCCCTAGGAGAACTTCACGATTGAGGAGGAACATAGGGTTCAACCTCTGCTCGTTTCTATTACCATAGTTACCCCTGGTGAAGGTGTTGGCTGCGGGTTTTTGTAGTACCATCTCAGACAAATGACCCTCAGGGTTGTAGTTACCGTAGTTCCGACCTTGGTTCCTTGACCTTGGCGCCAATGATACTGATTGAGCCTTGGGCGGCTTGTCGAAAACCCCCATGTGTTCATTGACTGCATAGGAATCTCTCATAGTTACAATTCCACTGTTAGGGGGTGGGGTGGGTTTTAGCCAAGTAGTTGACTGCATTAATCTTTTCTGCACCCCTAGTAGTGACAGGTTTTATTACCAACCCAAGCTTTAGTTTTCTCATGAGCCATTTCTTCATGAATCTCATCTTGGCTGGGTTGTGAGTGGAATGCACTGCAAAGGTGTTTTCTCCCGTTATCGACTTCTAGGTACTCAAGCTTTGTTATTCTGGGAGATTTTTTTTTTTTGTTTGTTCTAATTTTTCAGTATCTCAGCATAAGGGACATTTCTCACATAAGATACACCTGCATTAGTGTCAATAGCTTGTTGGTTCATATTGTCCCCTATAGAAGTATTCTTTCAGTGAAACTCATTTCAATCTAACGGTGATTTGGAACCACTTCTCAAGAATGAGGTGAATCGATTCCCATGAACTACTAAACTGACTCTCCTGGTAGTGCCACCAAGTTATTCAATCGGTCTTTGTGGTTAATGTCTTGGAGACGGGCGATAGTAGCGTGCAAGAAAGACATCCCTCAGTTGATTCCAAGTAAAGATGGAGTTGTATTGGGGAGCTCAGTGCCCCCCCCCCCCCCCCCCAAATAGCAGCCTCTCCCGTCAGTGAGAGAGGAAAACACTCTGAGCCCTATTACATCTAGATCCAAACCCAGTCAGGCCTCCCCACACAACTTTTACCCACAAAACTGCCTTACCTTAGCTATATGGGCTGTGGATCTCAGAAGGTAGCCATGAAAACAAACCTTGGCAGTGAGCATTTGCATCAGAATACTAGTTTACCACAAAAGGTGGGGCCTTGTGGGTAGAGGAGGCAAAACCAGTGGCCCATCCGAATTGCTATGTTATCATAGCCTCTGTGTAGTATGCTGGGGCCGGAGCGGGATTAGTCTCCTATGTGGATGTTCCCCGGAGCATCGGGTAACATCTGGACCATGAACATCACCACGAGTTGGGGATGTTCTGGTTTGGATCCTCATCATTGCTTCCCAAATTACGATCATGTTTCGAAGTGTACGCTATAAATCGTGATCGTAGGAGGAAAACAACGGTTCTCGTTCTCTCCGTTGTATTTTTGGCATACAAGGGAGGATACTTCTGAAAAGAAATCAAAACAATAAAACAAGTAAAATAAAGAAAAATATCAATAAACATAGAAGAAGTTTCCAAAGTTAATCTAAAAGCTAAATCTTCCCCTAGGCAGCGGCGCCAAAAATTTTGTACGCTCAAACTTTTACTTCTCAAATAAAATAGAAGTAAAGCGGTTTCGCGTCAAGGAAATAACCCAAACTAGTGAGGTTGGGGATGTTCCTACGAGGACAAAAATGGTCTAGGACTTTAACTTTCAACTGGTTATTACTATTGTTCGGTTGATGACTTCCTTAGGAAAGTTAAAAAAACATAAAAATGGGGGGTTTGTATTTCCTAATGAGTAAAAAATAAATAATGAAATTGAAAGAGACCAACTTAAACAGTTTTGAAGTTGGGGTTTAATCAATTAATCAAGTAACTAGGGTTACGTGTTCACCATAGGTTCATAACTTGATAAACTAAACTATAACCAATTCTTTCCTAGTATCTTGATGCAAAAGTGATAGTTATGTATTTCTAAATCCTCGGTCCGGCATCTAGAAAACATCCCACTCCGCAACCTTGGTCCGGCTTTACCGTTTGTGTTGTGCTTTCCCTAACATTATCTTACCTCATATTACGCATCGTATTTTGATATTTGACTAAGTTATTAACCTCGTACCAATCATCACTAGCCTATTAGATAGTATACACTAAATCTATGTTAATAATTCTTTTCCTATTATCTACCTCCTTGGTCGACAAGTAGCAGTTAAGGCGAGTTCTACCGTTGATCATCCGTTTAAAAAGGAATGCTAAGCGCAAAAAAAATTATTAATACATGCCAAGACACTATTCTAGAATTGTTATTTCTAGCTAGGGTTGATGGGTTTCTTCATTATTTGACTATGGTTCCCACCACCCTGTATGGAGTTTAGTACTCATAGCCATAAACACAATATTCAAATAGATCAAATAAGATCATGTACTTACTTCAATGAGGAAAGAATAAAATCCAAAAGGTGCTGATTAATCACCAAAAATCATTGCAATCAATGAAATCCAAAAATCTAACAAAATACAAAGAGTATAATATATGAGGTCTAAAACTATCTGGTGTCTAACCTCAAAAACGAGTTTCGAAAATATTTATTATAAAAAATAAAAAACCCTAATTTTAACCAAGAACTCTAATTGCTGGAAATCTGCCAAAACGCGGCTGGGTCGACGGACCCGTCGTGGTAATGACGGACCGTCAGGACTTCGTCCCATATTGTAAACTTTCTTCTGCCTGCTTTCTTCGTTCCCCTCGAACGGCAAGTATGACGGACAGTCATAGGCACAACGGTCCGTCGAGGGTTTTCAGTTCAAAAATACTTTTCAACTCTGGAATCTGGGTACGGATCACTTCTCGGAACTCCACGAACGAAACCTGCAGAACGAACGGGTCATTTTTATACATGACGGACCCGCGCAAGCTCCGTAATTACACATGGTCAAACTTCCCATATCTTCCTTCAGCCAGCTATCTACACTGCCACCTACGGCACAGTCACAAGCCCGACGGACCGTCATCAGCTCCGTAGGTGGTCTTTTCTGCAGTTCTTCGTCTCAAAATCTCCGCATTTGGCTTTGGACAGATTATGCAAAACAAAAGAGACAACTATATAAAAATTAGCACAAAAAGGGGGGGCTTTTGGACGCGCTTAAAACTTAAGGAAAAAGTATTAATTATACCGTGAAACCATGATATATCAGATAGAACGATCTTACTCGCAGTGTATCGTACCGATAACCACGGTGTAACGAACCACTCTATGATAGTAAAGTGCACTTAGAATACTAGATTTAGTAGTAGTAGAAGAAATCTAGAAAATTGATTCTCTTAAAATGAGAGAAAATCTCTCTATTTATAGACAACAAAGGATAGTTTAAGAAGGTCCTTATTTTACCTTACCGGAAATATTACAACCCTTTGAAAAAGTCACAATCTTTTGATAAGGTCACAACCTTTCATAAAAATTGCAACTCCTCATAAAAGTCATAATAATAAGTCACTATTATATAATTAATTAATGTGATGACGTGGTTAGTGTTTATATTGAATAATAATAGTAATGCATGTTAAAAGCTGTTGAAGGTTCTTAGGAAGCACAAAACGGGTGATTGGGTGAGAGGACAATGAGTGACATAGGAAGCATAAGCCCTCATAAGAAATGTATAGACAAAGAAAACTCAATAAGAAATCCAAAATGTTCTTTAGGATACATACTCAAATTTTTTTAAATCACATATTTCGTAGAAGAAAAAAATTAAATGAACAATCTTCCTTCCATCTATTTTTTTGGCGGATAGTGAGCTCTCTGGAGCTCATTATACCTCTGAAGATCAAAATTACGAACATTCATAAGTCGATTTTGTTTCGTACTGAAACGTGCATGGAAGAACCCTTGAAAAGAAGGCTCTTTAGAGGTCTTAAGGAAGAAAATACATGTGGTGATGAAATATGTTGATGTGAGATAGAAACAAATTGGTTCCATAACATCCCATGTTAGGTCCCAAAAAGTGAACTTCATGAAAGCTATTGTCTGAATTATAAAGCACCCAAGTCCAAACCACATTTCTTTACGTACTAATGATACTACTTTCTTGTCAATTGATGTTTTTTCCTCCTTCATTCTTTCAAGCTCCTTCATTCTTTCTTTCTCGTGATTTGGTTTGTGCATTCGCATTACTTCTTGCATGGCTTCAACCACCTGTGCGTAGATACGAATTTAACATTTGAAATTTAATACTAGTTATCTCAAATTAATATATAATGAATGTTTTACTATATATACACAAAAATTAGGACTAAAAAGTTAATTAGGAATTTGGGGTATTTGGAAATGGCCCAACTTATCAGTCAAAGGATAGTTCCTTTGACCATAAATTGTCAAAAGTATAGTAAATTATAACATTTATGAAATTTCTTTTTAAAAAAATAAAAATAAATTCAAGATAATAAAGATAATAAGATAAATTAAACCAACCTGATAAGGTCTTAGAAAAACAAAGTTTCCCATAACAATTACATCTCCCGACTCATCCATCTTCTTAGCAAACTTAAGGCCTTTTTCATCATCCAAATTACATGTTTCCTTACAAATTTTAATAAATTCAGCAAACAGAATCCAACTCTTCTCCATTTTCCTTAGCCTTGTTTTCAACATTTGAAGTTGCACACCTGTCATGGACCCCACATCCAATGACTCGGATTGGAGTGGGGGCCGCGGAAGCAAAAGTACCTCATTAATAAACCTCATCTTATCTCTCGAAATAATGTCCATCCCATGTAATTTCTGGCGGAGTTTTTCTCCAATGGCTAGTGACCCTTCGATCTCCGGCGAGGATTCCAATGATTGGTAAAGAAATCGACGTGGTTTTGTATTTTTATCGGTGAATTTTGCTTCCGATTTGGTTGAAGAAGTAATACGACATGTTAATGTTAAAGATGGAGCACAAAATTTGTATGCACTAAAAATACGTTGTTGTAGTGTTTTCTTGAATGCCATTGATATAATTGGATTGTGATAAATTAGTTTTGCTTCAAAATATATATAATAAAAAATATTAAGAACCTTGTGTGAGGAAGTGAAATGTTTGTGAACTCCATGTTATATATAGGTCTAGGTTCATAATGAAAACACTATATATATCAAAACTCCAGTTAGATTCAAATATGCTGCACTTTTTGAACATCAATTTTTTATAATTTGAAGAAGTGTATATGTACGTTTTTTTTTAAAGTTATCCATATTTTTAAATGTTAGTTAATATGTGCTAAAAGAAATACTTATAACAATAATTTTGTAGAAATAAAAATAATAAAGTAAAAAAATTAGAAATTAATAACATAAGTGGAAGCTAATGACTTCATTAAAACATACAAGGTTCTATAACAATGGATGAAATAAAAAGGAAAAATAATCAAGCTAAGTGAATGTACAACGTGTTCTTAAGGAAATTACTTTCCTTTAGTACTCAAGGTTTACAGAAATAGATCATTTCAGATTTCAAGATAGAACAATTCTATTTACCAGCGTTTTAGAATAGTCATTTATAAATAGTGGAAAATTTAAATAAAATGATAGACGTTTACACAAAGGGTCGTGCGAATTATCTTTGGATTGGGTCATTTCGCGTTGGCAACTTATTAATTAATTAATTAATTAATAATTGATGAAATAAATAATAAATTAACTAAATTAAAACATAGAAGGTTCTATAACGATGGACGAAATAAAAAGGAAAAATAATCGAGCCAAGTGAATGTACAGTGTGTTTTTAGGAAATTATTTTCTCTTAGTACTCAAGGTTTACAGAAATAGATCATTTCAGATTTCAAGTAGAACAATTCTATTTACCAGCATTTCAGAATAGTCATTTATAAATAGTGAAAAATTTAAATAAAATGGTAGACGTTTACACAAAGGGTCGTGCGAATTATCTTTGTATTGGGTCATTTCGGGTTGGCCACTTATTAATTAATAAATTAATAATTGATGAGATACATAATTAATTAACTAAATTAAAACATAGAAGGTTCTATAGCAATGGACGAAATAAAAAGGAAAAATAATCGAGCTAAGTGAATGTACAGTGTGTTTTTAGGAAATTATTTTCTCTTAGTACTCAAGGTTTACAGAAATAGATCATTTCAGATTTCAAGTAGAACAATTCTATTTACCAGCATTTCAGAATAGTCATTTATTAAATAGTGACAAATTTTAAATAAAAAATGGTAGACGTTTACACCAAAGGTCGTGCGAATTATCTTTGTATTGGGTCATTTCGGGTTGGCCACTTATTACGTAATAAAAGAATAAATTGATGAGATACAAAAATTAAGTAACTAAATTAAAACATAGAAGGTTCTATAGCAATGGACGAAATAAAAAGGAAAAATAATCGAGCTAAGTGAATGTACAGTGTGTTTTTAGGAAATTATTTTCTCTTAGTACTCAAGGTTTACAGAAATTGATCATTTCAGATTTCAAGATAGAACAATTCTATTTACTAGCGTTTCAGAATAGTCATTTATAAATAGTGAAAAATTTAAATAAAATGGTAGACGTTTACACAAAGGGTCGTGCGAATTATCTTTGGATTGGGTCATTTTGGGTTGGCCACTTATTAATTAATTAATTAATAATTGATGAAATAAATAATTAATTAACTAATAAAAAACTTTGTCCAATAATAATTTCTTGATCATTTTCTAAAGACAAAGTCATAATTCGAGCGAACAAACAACGATGATGGCATGAGGGGGTCCCTCGTTCCAACTCATTTAACAATTAGTAGTAGTTTTCCTTGTTTAAACAAGTGAATTTTTTTTCTCACCACCAATGAGGGAGAGAATTGTTTTTGACTAAAGAACAAGAGGATACTTTATATTTCCTCCTTTCATCTTCCCTCCATTTTTCACTAATTCTTACTGTATACCCAATAATGTAAAGGAATGCACCTGCGAATGTGTACTTTAAAAGCAATGATCAATTGCATTTGGATAAGTAGGTAATCGTTTGAACTTTCGGGCATAAGACAAAGGCCTCGCAGGCCGTTCCGCCCCTTTTGTCACCTTGTGGTTGCTCCGACTCCTATTTGGAAATTCGCCTGACGTATCTACTTGCTTATGGGAGAACGAGGACCACCATATTTCTCTTCAACTGGATTTTGCCTGTTTTGCTTCGTACCCAGCGGTTCTGGTAGTTTGCCTTAGGTTACCTCGGGTTGTCTTTTATCCTTCACTCTACCTATTTTCTTTATTGTGCTCACGTATTCTTTTTACCCCACTATGGGCAGTACGTATATTTATTCCTCTTTTCACTATCCTTAACCGTAGACTCGCGTTAAGCTTTCTCGCTGCCACAGTGCTTATACTCTCTCGCTCTGATCTACTCTGATTCTACCCCTCGTCCGCTTCTATACCCTGTGGGATATCTTTGAGTTTAGTTTTATGTACTGTGGAACCCCTTTGTTCCACTCTCTTTGGGCCTCTTTTAGTCCTCCTTACCCCTGTCTTTTACGCAGGCATTGTACTTGCTTGTTTTTCGCCTGTCGTTCTTCTTCTTTCATCGTCACTCGTCTGTCGTCCATGTAGGTTCCCGCCAACCTATTGTTTTCCCCTCCCCACTCGGCGCCTCGTATCTCGCCGCGCCTTAGCCGGGATTGGGTTCAACCTGCCAGTTATAGTACACCTCTTTTTCCCTATGCATTGTCGTCGTGGTTCCCCCCTCCATTCCCATCTTGACGCGGCTCTTTTTTGGTTTGGATACTTGTGCTATTTTTGCCCGCTCCTTATATTGTTGCCTTAGAAGCTGGGTCTATGTCGGGCTATTCGGGCCCTTTTGTCATCTGGTGCCCGTTCGAATATATTCGGTCAATCGGTAGATTTGATATATTTGAACCATTGAGATTTGATTAATATCTAGACAACCATATTTAACACAATGAACCGTTTATGATTCTTAAGATTGTGTTCGTTTCAGTTATTGACGCCTCATAAATTTGTGAGTGTAAAAAAATATATTTTTCACAATGATTCTCTTTTAAGCGGTGTACACTTCACACATATAGGTGATTAACTGTGTCATCACATAGATACACTATTTGGTCAAATCTTTCAAATTTAGCAAATAATTAGAAATTTTC
The DNA here is from genome assembly GCA_027704765.1 of Solanum habrochaites. Taxonomy (NCBI): domain Eukaryota; kingdom Viridiplantae; phylum Streptophyta; class Magnoliopsida; order Solanales; family Solanaceae; genus Solanum; species Solanum habrochaites. The sequence continues at coordinate 11,070,593 of JAKWJA010002491.1, forward strand.
AAGTTTTACTAACTCGTTAACAAGTGTTAATGTTTTATCATTGGTCCTAAACATTGTCTTCGTCATGAGAATTGATTGAGTTGTTTGACAATGTCGAACAGTCATTCACAACTTTGTTTGATTTGCTTAACTGTTGGGATCCCAAGTTTGCTAGGTAGAGTTACCGCCATGATGAGTTGTCCTTAGCCTTAAACTCATTCCTTTAGATGATCTTTTAAATGTCTCTCAGTACTAGATCTAACACATTATCTCTATACTTTATATATTTGATCGTAATAATTCCACTAGAGAGTGGTTCTCTTACAGGATTATGTCGTCGTCGTATGTGACGAGATTTTTTATTGTACATGATGTTCTTTGCCCTAACTATTGCTCCTTGACTATCATAATATGCAAATAGGTTCCAGGAATTTGGACCAGAACGGATTGTCTTCCAAGAAGTTTTAGAGTCATTCAACTTATTCACCTAAAGAAACAAATTCATGTTTCATTGTAAAGGGAGTGATACATATCTGTTTTGGATGATTTCCAAGTTACTGTTCTTCTACCGAAAGTAAATACATACTCATTTGTGAATTTTACTTTATTGGACTCAGTGATCCAATTTACATCATTATATCCTTCAAGCATGACATATATTTATTATAATGCAAGGCATAATGTTGTGTAAGTTTCAGATATCCCGGAACTTGCCTCATTGCCATTCAATGAGTTTGGTTAGGATTACTTCACAGGTGCAAGATCCATTCTATTAGGTGTTTGATCAGGAAATTGAAAATCAAGATAGGGGGTGAATCTAAAATAATTTACCGTATTTGACTAAGGTAGAACTTTAGTTAGATTCTCCTGCAAGTATCACCAGTAATTGATAATCAAGGTGCATAAAGTAAATTAAGATAAGATATTTTAATGCTTTTTTAGATCATCATGTGGTCTAGTTCAGTCTCTTTCAGTTACAAAGATTTCCTTTAGATTTTTTGGAAGAACTTCTGAGTATAGATGATTTTAGTCAAATATATCCTAGACATAGCCTTTACTTCTGTAATCTATAAAATCTCTTCTTTTTTTTTAAACCTTTTCTTTTATATTTATAATCTATCCAGCTTTTCTTTTCTAGTAGATGATTGCGCTGATTTGTGTGTAGCGAATTTAATCGCTTGTATAGTGACTCAATCCTTCCCAAATTATTCCTTTTAGTCATTCATTTTTTATGCTAAAGTAATATTTTCATTATTAAAACTTAACACAACCTATTAATCTCTCTCTTTTTGATAATGAAGCATAAGTTGCACAAATAATAGTTTTATACTTGGTTGTTTAATTTCTAAACTCCCCTTGCTGAGTGCATTTATAGGAATCCATCCAGTTCCATCTTATGATTTATCACCCTTCTCTACCCCTTTTGTTACAATCTAAAATAACAATCTCATTTATACACCTAAATTCTTCAATAGTAAAATAATTCACCTATAATATGAAAGTTGTGTATCAAAACATATAGGGATGCAATCCAAAAACAAAGATATTTAAGTCCAAACAGTGAACCCATGACAACCCAAAAAAATCAGCTCAGGAAACGTTCATATCACAATTGATGAGGACCCAAGAATATTTCTTCTACTCATCAATAAAAGAAGACCAAGTTCAATATCAATACATCAAAAGAAAAGTGTATAGATAGGATCATGTACCTGATTCAAATATACGTAATATGAACATACAAATATAACTTTGTAACACATGACAAAACATGTACAGCCTTAGTTTGTGAAAATAAGCAAAGACTAAAGCCATCAACCTGACTAAACAAAGATATGAGACATGCTCCAACGTCACATCAACAACAATATATGCGAAACCTTTCAACCACCCAAGGATTCCTATGATATCATCTATCTATACGGTGTTGAACATTCGATCAATTTCAATCTACCCAAGAACCACTCTAATATGATATGTGTTGTAGACCAACACAATAAAAGCACAATAAAACATGTACAAGGAGTAGTATCCAAGACAACCACTTGTAGCTTTGAAAGTTAGATAGGTATGGGAAAAATGAATAGAACAGTAGCCTTTGGAAGGTATAAGCATCGACATCATATTGAGGTTCCGTATTTACCTCAGAGTATGCATCAGATCTGGATACCCAAGCATGCTCCATCCCCTCTTTGATTTATATAGGCCAGCATCTCTCTCGATCTGCGGTAACCTTTTCTTTAGGCGATACCGCGCCGGTTCGTGGAGGGCGACTGCAATCTGCTGCTTATTCCGCTTTGTAGGAAGAGTTGGGCGGGGTTCGAGGGCAAGGGGGAACAGGAGGAGGAGAAGAAACGGACCGGTTGGGTCCCCCTCCCCGGTCCTCTATTCGGTCATCCTGGCTGTCAGGATTCGTTTTTCGTAGCGGGCCTACTAGGGGGGCTAGTTTGGTCGTTGTTGCAGTGGGTTCTATCTCGCGGTGTCTGTCTCTTTGCTTCTTTGATTACCTTCTTCCTCCCCTTTGCGCTTCCCTGGTTTCCGGGCGTTAATGTCCTTTATCAGGATGTTGAACTCTAAGTCTAGGCTGGACAATTGATGGGGACCGTCATGTAGATTGTTGAGTTCTCTACTTCATCTTTCTGTACCCTGCAAGGACTTTTCGGTTATGAAGGATTTGCTCTCCCTTCCCGGGAACGCCCATTATTGCCTATGACATGACTTTGTGCACATTTCTTTAAAACTACATTTCCAGGCGTTTGGATTGGGATGGTGGTCTCAGGAAACCTACATGATTGTGGATCATTGGCCTTTACATGTGGTTATCTTCGAGTCATATGGCTAGTGGTATTATCTGGTGGGTTCTGGCGGATCTGATGGTCCTAAGGTTAGTGATTTCCCCTTCTCTCCATTATGTTTCATGTTTGGGTGCTCGGATACAGTAGGTACTCAAAGTTCCACTACTGGGAATTACAACTGGCGTTGTTGGCCGTGGCTCTTTGATAGGATCATCTTCTGCTAACAATACAAGGGTTCTGTGGACTAGCTTGTTCATCCTCACTTTTGAGAGTTGAATCATTCCCCTAGTCTTTTTCAGCTTTTCAACCGAGGGCACCTGAGATATCACTCTAACGTTCATAGAGCTGCTAGGATTTTGTTAGTAAATCAGTACATTATTTTAAATTTAAAAACTCTTATTATTATTATGGGATAATGCACAAGTACGCCTAACCTATGCCCGAAATCTCATAGATACACTTATATTATACTAAGTTCCTAGTGCCACTTAGGCCGGAAAGGGGTAGAAAATTTACTTATAAAATAAGTTCAGGCTTAGTATAGTATAAATGTGTCTCTGAGATTTCGAGTATAGGTTGAGTGAGTACTTGTGCATTATCCCTATTATTATTCAAAAAAAGGCCTAAAACCTTGAATTCATTTTGACTGTTAAGCTATCAAAGTGCTCGAGTCGCCCATGTTTAAACTGACAAACATCAAACCATATTGAGGGATAATGAATTCATGATAGACTTACAAACTTACCATATACGGATCATAAAATATAAAAAAAAATCCCATTAATAAACACCGAGACAGAAAACTTTTTTTAAAAAAATCTAAGTGATCTCTTCACTTACATACCTATTAATTAGCCGCCACAGGATACATACTCAAATTATTTTAAAACATATAGTATTTTTAAAGGAAGAAAACACATTGGAGTGTCTTCCTTCCATATATCTTCTATTTTAATTTCCATGCCTACCTCATAATTAGAGATTCAGGTACCAATTAATTGACAATCGATGATTGAGCTCTCCGGAGCTCATTATACCTCTGAAGATCGAAATTATGAAGTTTCATAAGTCGTTTTTGCTTTGTACTAAAACGTGCTTGGAAGAACCCTTGAAAAGAAGGTTCTTTCGATGTCTTAAGAAAGAAAAAATAAGTAGCCATGAAATATGCTGATGTGACGTAGAAACAAATTGGTTCCATAACATCCCATGTTAAGTCCCAAAAAGTGAACCTCATGAAAGTTGTTGTCTGAATTACCAAACATCCAAGTCCAAACCACATTTCTTTACGTACTAATGATTCTGCTTTACTGTCAATTGATGTTTTTACCACCTCCATTTCTTCAAGCTCCTTCGTTCTTTCTTTCTCATGATTTAATTGGTGCATTGACATTAGTTCTTGCATGGCTTGAATCACCTGTAACACAAAGACAAATTTAAAATTTGAAATTTGTTAATTTTTATAATATATAGTGATAATTAGGTTCGTAAGCAAATATTTCATAAGTTGTCTTAGTTACTATTAAGCGGTCAAATGACATTTTCTTTTGACCATATACTTTTTAAATATCTATCTACTGTGACTCAATACTATTATTAGTTTCTATATTAAAAATCAAATCCGCTCTAACCTTTATTCTGAATCAAGAAACTCAGAGAGGATACTTTATATATATATATATATATATATACATAATTTTAAGGATATAAAAAAAGTAGGAAAATAAATTAAACCAACCTGATTAGGGCGGAGAAAAACAATGTTTCCCAAAACAATAACATCACCAGAATCGTCAAGCCTCCTAGCAAATTCCATGCCTTGATCATCATCCAAATTACATGTTTCTTTGCAAATTTCAATAAATTCAGTGAACAAAATCGAACTTTTTTCGATTTTCCTTATCCTCGATTTCAACGTCTCAAGTCGTGACAATCTTAAAATCTTTCTCGCATCCTCTACGGAATCGGGTCGTGGTGGGGCCCGTGGAGGCAAGAGTACTGTTCCATTAATTAATCTTGTCCTATCTCTTGTAATAACGTCCATCTCATGTAATTTCTTGCGGAGTTTTTCTCCCGTTGGAATTAGTGACCTTTGGATCTCCGACGAGGATGCCAATGATTGGTGAAGGAATCGTAGTCGGGGATCCAAAGTCGTAATTTTATCATAAATCGTAGATTTCACCTCCACCAAAGTTGATGAAGCGATACGGCATGTTGTTAGAGATGGAGCACGAAATTTGTATGCACTAAAAATACGTTGGGGTAATGTTTTCTTGATCACCATTTTATTTTTTTAGTTTTTTTTGGGTCATAGTACGATAAAAATAATTAAGAACCTTATTTGATGAGGAGAAAAGGTTTGTGAACTCTATGTGTATATATATAGGTCTTCCAATGAAAAAAAACTAATCAAGGGTATTTTAGTCCAATTCTACAAGATTATATAAGGACGTGGAGTTGAGTAGATTAATTGTCATGATTAACACGTGGCAATTAAAATTATAAGGATAAAATTTGTTGACGTAAGATAGATTTAAGAAAATTATGGTAACGTTTTTCTTGTTAAACAAGATCGTGTCGCCACATATATCCGATGTGGCAGACATCAGTTAGTTGAATTGTTTCATAAATTTACTTATCCTTGCAAAATCGAAATTGGCGCACACTACTACAACTTTACTTATTTTGGTAAATAGGATTAAAAAATTAGTATTATTTATTCATTTTTAAATGTGTTTAACAATCTAATATTTGAACGGTACAAATTCTCCTTTGTACAAAGAATATTTAATTGATCATTCTTGAGAATTGGAACCATTTAAACACAGTTCCTCGTTAAGGAATATACTCTGCTTAGTGCGTTTAAAAAGAAATATGTCATTTAAAAATGTGTATTTTTATTCCATAAGTATTACATAATAGAATATTTTTTAACCAAACTATTAAAACGGAAGAAAATTTTATTTTTCAATTTTATATAATTTAAAACCATTTTTTTATCCTTTTCCACTAAACAAAAAGGTTGGTTCAAACAAAATGTTCTTAGATGCTGGAAAATAGTGGTACAAAACAGCATGAAACATATATCATGAAAAATATTGTACTATGCACGCTGATATGGATAGAACAGACAACACAATATATCATGAAATAGAAATATACCTTTTATTTATTTTGATAATTAGGACAGATCGAGAAAGACAATCACATATTTGAGTTTTATAAGACAGAATATATTCCCATGAAAGGAGTCCTGGCATATCAAACAAAGAATCACATTTCATATCAACTATAACTTTATATATGTTTACCAAATAAAAAAAAAACTTAATATATGTTCAAAATAAAAATTGATATTTAGAGATCAATTATACATCTGAATTATCTACTTTTTTGTATTTCATATCTAAACTATTGATAGTGAATTTCATACCTAAACTTTACTTTTGAAAGCACACAACTCCAAAACTTACAAAATGAGATTTCTTGGACATCACATCGTTGTTTTCATTTTAGAATACTCTTTCAATTTACAAATATCTGGTTCCATTGAATACAAACTTTACTGATTGTTGAGGCATGACTATCAAATTTTAAAAATTAAAATATAAAATATTAAAAAACTAGAACATGAATAAGAAATGTGGAGTGAATATCTCATATTTATTGTTGAAGAAAGAGATATAACTTCATGCGAGGAAGAAAGAAGTAGACATTCGCGTGAGGACTTAATATAAATAAGGCATTGTAGTTCGCTCATTTATGGGCAAACTATTTTTAAATTTGTGTAATATTGTATTGAATGTATTTGTTGAACTATCCATTTTGCTGAGTGCTTTTAGAGAGTATCCCCGTTGATGTTTAGGATTAAAAAAATATATTTTGATGTCAGACTCTCCTCGATAAGCGCTAAACAATTTATCAGAACAATACAATTGAATTTGTAATGAGGTCAAGATCAATACACGCTATTTAACTCGTTGATTTATATAAATATAACGGTAAAATTTATCAAGGACGGTAATGAAATATAATCATGGAACGATAGAACTTAATTAGTTGGTTGATGTTTGAGCTAGATCCAAAGACAAGTTATGAGGCAACTTTTAGAATCAAAATAATTTGGTGTCATGCGGAAGTTAACAAAGAAAACCTCGATGGATCATGAGTAACAAGACAAACAAAAATATATCAAAAGATATATAGATTTAACGTGGTTTGCTTAATCGACCTATATCCATAAAGGAGATGAGTAAATTCTCTATATAAACAGGAGAGTACAAAATACAGAGAAAAATAACATCAACTATACCCCAGAATATAAGAAGGTTCACACAAGTGATAATGTATCACTTGTATCCTACTAATTCTCCTCCTAACCAAAATTCTCAAAGCTTCTAGGACTACATAGTGAATGTTGATTATGTTAGAATGAACTAATATCTGTTTATAGAGTCCTAAACCTTTTTCCTACAAGAAAAGGACTAGCCAAAACATTTTCCTACCATAATAATATTATACCAAATATGGAGACTTTATGTTTTCCTTTTCCTCTTTATATTTTCCTTTTAGGAAAAAGAAAATATATTTATGATAAGAAACACGCGATAATTAATATCCAACAAATCTCTCCTTTGGCATGAATTTCTTACAAAAAAAATTTAATTCGACTTCTTCACATAATCTTCAGTAGCTTGATTCTCTTCTTCTAATCACCTCCATTAAATCTCTGTCTTCACACAAAGAACATCTCCAAAACTATTTCTCCAACACAATCTTTATTACTATCAAATAGGTTGTTGTTAGAATTACACCTGCCACAATGAACACCCATTCTTCAACCTAATTCAAACATTAAGTATTAAAATCATTTAACCTTACTCTGATATCAGTTGTTAGGATCGAAACAATTTGGTGTCATGCAAAAGCTAATAAACCAAACCTTGATAGACTATGAGTAAGAAGACAAACGAAAAATATATCAACTGACACATAGATTTATCGTGGTTTGGTCAATCGACCTACATCCACAAAGGAGATGACAAATTCACTATATAAACATTAGAGTACAAAACATAGGGGTAGTATCCTCAACAAATTAACTCAGAATATAAGAAGGTTCACACAGGTGATAACGTATCACTTGTGTCCCACAAATTCTCCCCTAACCAAAACTCTGAAAGCCTTTAGGACTACATTGTTAGTGATAATTATGTTAGAAGAAACAAATCTTTATTTATATAATCTTAAACTTTTTCCTACTAGAAAAGGACTAGACAAAAAATTTTCCTAAGAAGAATTCTATTTATGTTTTCCTTTTAATTAGGAAAAAACTGAAACATATTCATGGTAAGAAACTCGGGACAAATACTATCCAACAATAACTGATCTTAGATTCAAAGACGAATTAATATAGAAAAGCTTGAGAGCTAAGTATCATGTCCTTCCACTTTGCAAGTCAAATTTAGCATCCGGATACTCTCAAGTCTTTGACATAAAACTTAGTAAATAATAGAAAGCTTAATGCACAAGTATATAAGTTCGTAGTTTTTTATTGTTGAAATTCAACTTTTACATTTATGCTTAGACCAATATTTATAGATAACAAATATAATACATTAATCGATATGAAATTCCACTAAACACCTAAAGTAATGTGTCCAATAAAAATTTTCCCCATTTTATGTTTTGAAAACCTTGAAGGTGATTTGTCACGATCAAAAATAAGTCATGAGGGGCACCCACAATAACCTTCTAGATGAGCGAACCAATGAATGCAAACCACTATATATATATATATATATATATATAAACTCAAAATACCAAGTCTAAAAGTATTAGCAATACCAAAATATTTTTTTCCCAAATCTCACACACCACGAGTTGATTTCAAATGTTGACACATACAAAAACTATATCTTTTCCTCAATAAAAGATACCTATTCAGAATCATCTAGAAAATGACTAGGTTCTTTTACCATTCCTACCTAGGAGTTTTTACCCTTTTTGCTCCTTTGATGACTTGAACTCATAACGTTAGAATCGAAAATGATGAGTGATTCAAACAATCTCCTCATGTTAGAATCACCAGGTTAATTATTTCTTATATCATTAAAAGATTTTTAGGATCTGAAACGTCTGTTTGGATGGTTGTTATGTATTATTTTATAATGTATAGTTTTGTATTGTGGTGTGTTGTATAGTATCGTATCGTATTGTACTATTTTTATAAATACAATATTTGAATAGATTGTGTCGTTCTCCATCTGCATTTAATGTTACATATTCACAATTTGAATGATAAAACGACAAGTAAAATATGGTACATGGTAGAGCTACTATTAAAAGGTAGGTTAAAAGATAAAATAAAACTATCAAATAATAAGTAAAGACAAAATGAGAAGAATATATTAAGGTAAAGACGTAGTCATACCAAAAGAATCGTTATACAAAATGAGTCTTTTCGTCGTGTCTTAACAACTGATTTAAATGACATGATATAATATAATTTAAGTAGTCATCAAAACAAAGATTGCATTTTAACTAATAATACAATACAGTACAGTGGATAACAAACATCCAAACAGAGCAAAGGAACTTGTCCACTCATATGAGGATTTCAAACCACCAATAATTCTAATCATGATTGCTATATGTAGAATTCTCACGTAAGTATAGAGAAATCAAGGATTGTATTGATAATTATAATGTTGAGTTACAACCTCCCTATATAGGAGAAGAGTCCTATTCTATTTATACTAGAAATCCTACTACAATACAACATGAGTAGTATCATACTACAAGTCAAATATCTTATCCTAGTCGACTCCTACAATATATAGTAACTTAATCGTACATACTTTAGGATTTAGCAGTCTAGTCCTAGTATGACTCCAACTCTAACTTGTCAGCCTGCTTCGATGGACCTATTTGATACGCTCAAACTTACTTCTCAAATAAGAAGTAAAACGGTCGTGTCAAGTAAATTACCCAACTAATGAGGTTGGGATCGTTCCCACAAGGAAAATAGTTTAGACTTAACTTCAATCTATTTTTATATTATTCAGTCAATTAAATTCCGCCGAAAGCAAAAATGATAAAAAGGGGGGTTTGCTATTCTAAATAATGAAAAAGAACTTAGCTAAAGTAAAGGAGACAATTACATCTTCACATGTTTAGAGAGTAATCATTAATAAAAGTAAACTAGGGTTACGTGTTCCCCACCAGTTCATAACTGATAATCAACTATAACAATTCTTTCCTAGTATCTTTGCAGCAAAAGTGGTAAGTATGTTTCTTCTAAATCTTTGGTCCGGCATCTAGAAATTTCATCCGCACCTGTTGGATACGTGTGTCTTATACTAATAACCCTTGTGTCTTTACCTCATATTAAGCATCATATTCGAAGTTGACTAAGTTATACTCGTAACAATTAAACTAGCCTATTAGATAGATACATAATATATGTTGTTACTTCTTTTCCTATTATCTACCTCCTTGGGTCCAGCCAAAGTAGCATTAATTGCGGTTCGAACATTGGTCATCGTTAAAAGACTTCTCAGAGAAAAAATTATCAATACATGCAAGACACTATTAGACTTGTTATTTAGTGAGGTTTTACTATATTGACCTATGGTTTCCACAACCCTAGTTATGGAGTTTAGTACTCATAGTCATAATCAAATATGCAAATATATAATATAAGAAATCATGACCTACTTCATGAGAAAGAAGAAAGAATAGAAAGAAAAATCAAAAAGAGTCACTTGATTAATCAACAAACATCACTAAACATATCACTTCCTGCAATTAATTGAAGATAAAGATCTCCAAAAGTGTAATAAATCACCAAGTCTAACCACAAAAGAAGCCAAATAACCAAAGTCTGACTAAGAGTCTAAAAATAATCAAGAGTCTAACAAAAGAGTCTAAAAATAATCAAGAGTCTAACCACAAAAAAAATGAGTTTTTCAAACTATTTATAAAAATAAAAACCTAATTAAATAAGGACTCTATTGCCTGGAAATTGTCAAAACGCGGCTGGGTCGACGGACCTTCGCGACGGATTCGTAGTGGCACGACGAGCCATCTGGACTCGTCGTCCCATTACTTTTGTAATTTCTTCTGCTGCGGCTCTCTAATCACCCTCGCGGCAGGTCTGACAGGATCGTCACGTCACAACGTGCGTCGGGGGTCTCAGTTCCATACACTTGAACTCTTGGAAAAATTGCGTACTAGCGACTACTTCTCTAATCTTTATGACGGAACCAGAAGGACGGACCAGTATGTCTATGACGAGTCCATCACCGCCTCCGTAACCCCACCTTGTCAGGGACTTCCCCTTCTTAATTCAGAGATGCACTACGATGCAACCTACGGACAAGTCACGAGCACGACAACCCGTCACAAGCTCCGCTATGTTGGTACTTTCTAGTTTCTACTCAACCCCAACCACGCATTCACTTTTAGACAGATTTTTGCAAGTAAAGAGAAACTTACATAAAAATTAGTACAAAAAGGCTTTGGACACATTAAAGCTTAAGAAAAAGTATTAAACATATCGTGCAAATCACGGTATATCAATACCCAGAAAATCTAAATTAGTCCCTGTTTGTCCTCAAGCGACACACTGACTCAATACAAAATCTTTGTACAAAGTATCCAGATTTTATCTTTCTCAATCATGGGGCTATCAATCCCGATCAGGTTTCATCATGTTTATGCATGCTATCACTATGAGGCTTCTGAATTATATGGCAATCAGACCATACACAGACTCACCATGACAAAACCTATCCTATTCAATTCTCACCAAGGTGCTGAATTCTGGTATTGCAAACTCGTGTCCTCACTTCAAAACAAAATCCTCATTTTTCACACAAGATTTCAGTTAGAGTATAGGATTACATTTCAACACTCACTACAGAACAAATCACACTCATTTATGCAATTGCCCTAAGCTTTCCCTTATTTTCACTTGCTTGAAGTTCGCTATACAACTCTTAGGATCAGATTAGGATTTCTTAGCTTGTAACATCGCTCAGGGTCAGGTAGGGATATTTAGGTATACTTATTGAACTTTTGCTCTCCTGGACATATCGGCTAAAAATACCACTTGTCATTTTATTTCGCCCGTTTATCATATTCTTTCACCCAGCTATTTTACCTTCTTTCTTCATTGTTGTTAGGGCTCTCTCTTTTCTTTCTTGTATTTCTTGGATTTTTTAAAAAAAAAATTTAACTTTTCTTTCAACTTATTCCTGAGCCACTTAGCTTGTTCTTTTCCTCTTTGTTCTTCAAGCCCACTTTCCAGAGCGATTCCTCATAATGTCACCCTCAATCATATGCTTTTGGCATAAGTGAGGTGAACAGTCCAAGGAGGACAGGGCCAAGACATTATTCTCAGAAAAGATTAGTGGGGTGAAAAAGAAAGTTCTAGTTTAAGACGTCAAATAATTTGGATCAAAGAAAGGATTAAATTTTCACATTTGGTTTTATTATTAGCTAAAAATGGGCTATTTGAACAAGGCTATGATACTTTCCCCACTTATCTATTACAACTTACTTTTAGCAGGAAAACAGGAAGTTCTTAGCTCAGTAGTAACAAAATAGTGGACTATTCAAATCTTCCTCAACTTTCTTGACATTCATTACTTACCAGATTATCAGAGACCAAGTTCGAATTTTCTAGTATTTGGATAATGCCGTGGTGACTGTACCTTATGTCCGTTAGAGCCACACATTATCAATACTATGCCTATAATGACATCGCTTTTCCCATATTATCAGGATTATAATTTTAGCCATCATGCTTCAGAATTAAAACTATGTAACAAGATCTAGACATGGCCTGTTCGACAGAAGAAAATAATCAGTCTATAAGGAAAAAGAACACAGGCAAACAAAAAAATCCCAAAAGAGGATAGTTGAATTGGGCTACTCAGACTTCACCCTAGAACCTCACTCCATACCCTACCCCAAACAAAAAGACATGCAATTAGATCCCACTATGTAGATAAAAAAATTGAAATACACGAGTGGTTAGGTTGAAGCAAACCTGGGCATAAACCTCCCCGATCAGCAAGATGGGGTCCGTGTCCCGGAACCCACTATTCTATAATCTGGAACACCCTCAGTAGTGTCCTCGCATTAACAATATATCAGCAGTGCCTCCCGTTATCTCCTATTTTGGAGCTAGACGCCCTAGCAGCTAACTCTACTGCTACTCATCTCGCGCCTCCTCACAGCACTCGAGGCTCGCCCGAAGCCTCATCTCAAGAACGCCCGTCTTTCAGTGGATCGAGCTTCATCCTCCTCTCGAAAACCCTACGCCTCTTGGCATGCTCTCGAGGGGGAGTGGTGGAATCTCTAAAGTGGAGAATAGGGGCCGCCATCACAGGTGTCTTCAGAAGGTCTGCAGAAGGGGCCTCAGGACTCGGAACCCTAGCCTCTAAGATCATATCGATTGTATGGGCGAAGGATGTTGAACGCACCTGAAGGGTCGGGACACATCCAATGAGGATTGGACGGGCTAGCACCCGCCAACTCAAAAGTTGTCAAGCCTGAGGAACCACGATCTTCGCTCTCATGTGCTGGACCATTCTTCGCTCAAAGCGCTCTTCTGCTCAGCACTAGATCTCTGCATCCATGGCGGAGGGATGCAGAAGTGTAGCATATGTGCCTCCTAATTCTGGACCCTAACCAAGCAGGACCGAGCAGGGAAAGGGCATGAGCGATAGGAGCTCAGGGCAGTGCTACTACCCTGGATAGACTCGATCGGGGGTAGAGGGGGTTGGTGGGGTGGTAGTGTAAGTGGAAGCCGCCTGCGTAGCCGTGCGGTCCTGTGCTACGTATCAGCCAGATTGTCACAAGTGGAGGCAACTCTGGACGGGCCCTCTGCGTGGAGCCAACTCATTGGCCTCATCCTTGAGAGGCCCGATACACATTGCCCAGCGGGGTCTTGGAGCTGATCAACGTGCCCATATAGGACACCCGCGGACCTGCATAGAGGAAATATCATACCCGGGAAAAGGGTAAGTCGGTTGTGACCTTAAAAAGCCCTCTCGTGGTCCATGTAAAAGCCAAGCAAATCCACCTCAAACCTAGACTATCTCGCCGCCATCAGTCCTGCACGATCCCATGTGACTATATTATTAGCAGTTGTGGGGGAAAGGCAGTAGCGGACAATCAACCACAAAAACTTCACCGTGAAGGTCAGGTTAGTCTTATTGAAGGGTCCCTTTGGCTCGGTCACCTAGTCAGCACCCTCTCCATCAACGGACAAGTGCAGGGCCATCCACATCTTGGTGGTCTCTTTCAGCAATGGCTCACGCAGAAATTGGTCATCTTTGACAATTTGCCATCGATAGTCAAACTCGGCGGTGAGAGGGGTCCGGTTGGCATCAACATTCTCACCGTATAGATACTAGCGGATGGCAGGCAGGGAGATATCAACATGAATGTCACGTACTCGTACATGCTCCAATGGGGGCCTTTTTTACGGGAGCAGCCCGCCTATTATTATGTGATGGGAGAGTAGCTACGTAGGAGGCGTAGAACTCTTGGACAAACTTTTTACTATAACATCCCAATGGACGCGCTGTCCACTCCAGTAGATGTCTAGTGAAGAGATTGTGCATCTCTGGCATCGTCGAGAGACTTTCCGTAAGGACCCGACACTCCAATGTAAGTGTCCGTGTCATGACTCCTTTGTCATTCAAAAACTTTGCGTCGGAATAGACTTGATACTGCCCGTCGACACACCAGCGGTTGGGATGGTTGGCAACTGGGGTGAGAGCACGAGTCGGTGAACCGGGTGTGGAGTGGGATCAGAAATGCTCAGCCTCATGGACGAGGCAGACCTGTGCCAGCGGGTTTGGCGGGGCAGGGACCTCACGCAAAGCGGAGGCTTTCATCCGACCAAAGGAAACTGCTAAGGATCCCAGACGCTCCTCTTCATTAGTAGTTGACACCCAGGAGGGGTAGCCGGTCAGTGTGAGCTTCCTCATCAGACTGGGAGGCAGTGACTACGCCCGGACGCACCTTTTAGGTGTGGCCTAGCCAGCACGTGCAGATCGGATGGGGTCGGAAAGTGTCTGGGAGTCACGTACTCAGGGGTCCGCTCATCATTAAGCAATGACCAGGAGGGTAGACGGGCGACAAAACTGTTATGCCTTGTGCGTAGATCGATCTGTATTTTCGTTCCTAAAAGATACCAACTACCGAAAGATCATTATAGTACTAGAAGGAGAAAACAAGACAAGAAAAATGACATAAAGTAAATAAAAGAGTTAAGATGTAATGACATTTTTATAGTAACGGTGAAACACGACGGACTAGGTGACGGCTCGTCGTGAGTACGATGGACCGTAATCGGATCCGTCATGTCTTACTTAAACTATGTTTATGTGGAGAACCCTAGAGAAATGTCTCTGACAAGTATGACGGTGTATGCAGGACGAACTGTTGTGATTATGACGGTCCGTCGTTGATGTCCATCGTGGGACACTTGGAAAAAAATTGGAGATCCTTAGGAGAGGGGTCACTGACCGTCATGACGGTTATGCAGGACAGACCGTCGAGAGTATGACGGTTCGTCGTAGATGTCCGTTGGAGGACACTTAGAAAAAGTGAGAGACCCTGAGGAATAGGGTCTCTGACCGTCGTGAAGGTATGTGTAGGACGGACCATCGTGGGAATGACGGTCTGTTGCATGTGTCTGTTGAAGGACACTTAGAAAAAGTGAGGGACCCTTAGGAACAGGGTCTCTGATAACCAGAACGGTTGTGCTGGATGGAGCGTCTAGGAATGACGGTCCGTTGCATGTGTCCGTTGGTGGACACTTGGAGAAAATTGGTCAGTGGGTTGTTAGGGATGGTGGAACGGACCCAATGACGGTCCGTCGTGGGTACGACGGTCCCTCATCGGGGTCTCGTTCTATCATTCAGTGGAAGAACTAGGGATTTCCATTCATTCCCAATGACCCAAATGGAATTGTTAGTGTTTTAACCTACATTTATCTAACCCAACTACCTAGTAAACTAGCAATGTTAAATCACCTATTTCTAGAGTTTTAACATGATAATTTTTTTGGATTCTCAACCTAGGTCAGACAGAATTTTATTAAAGAATGAACCCATCAAGAAGAACTAGGATAATGGGATAACTAATTGATCAAAAACAATGCAATGTAAAATGAGTAGAAATCATAGAAACATACTGAGAATTTGAGAAAAACAAGTGAGGAAGGTACTGGTGATCAGTAAAGAACCAACGGCAGACTCCGACTAGTAGATAGTGAAATTTAGGGAATTGGGCGTATTGGAGAATGATCGGTTGACGAAAGAGAGGGGGTGGTTATGAACTTGGAGTTGAAAAAAATGAAAAGGGGAGGGAAATGGAGGAAGAGGGGAAGGAGTAGGGTTGACTGAAGGGGGGGGTGGGGTTTTTAAATGTTAAGAATTTTTTAAAACCCCCCCAGCTGGGTCGGGTCAGGTACGCTTCATGAATGACGCAACGAGTCCCCGACTATGGTCCGTCGTAGCTGAGACGGTCCGTCTTTAGTTTCGTCGTGTTTGCCCTAGTTTTGAAAATAATAGAAAGACGTACGTAGCATGACGGATTCATGCGACGATCCATCACAATCGTGATGGACCATCGGTGTATCCGTTAGTGACTGCTATAGAGTGATTTTCTGTAGAATTTCCTGGTGATGTGCCTCAAAATTTAAAACCCATTAGTAGAAAATGCTTCCATTACTAAAAAGAAAGAAAAAAAATGAAAAAAACTATAAGTATTGGGTTGCCTCCCAACTAGCGCCTGATTCAACATCGCGGTACGACTGAGGGACACTTGTTATCAGCTTTCACAAGGATGGTATGCCTCTATAACTTCATTCACCAATGCAGTATGCCCAAAATAGGAGTTTTTATTCGGCTCCATTCATCTTCAAAAAACCGCACTCCCTCTTGGTTCTAACTCAACTCTCATGAGGGAATACCTGAGGGGTAATCAAGTAAGGGCCAATCTGTTTGGGACTTGTAAACTTTGCGCGGAAGCCAACGAACCTAGTAGAACGGTCTAAAAACACCAAATCCCAACCATAAACTCTCGTTTTTAAACTTTTAGGTCCAAGTATCCTTAATTCATCTTTCTTTGAGGAGATACTCAAATACCAAGTGGAAATCCTACTCTTACCTACATGGGACCTACAATAGTGAAGTAGCTTCTCATTGTTTCAACCAAATTTCGTCTGCCCCCTTTTCCATATCAAATATCTTGATTTGGCCTTGGGCCTCGGTCGGAAACCCCCTGTCTGCTCATTTACTACGTAGGAATCCTCCGCATAATAGCATTCATCATTAGGTGGTGGTGGTTTAGACAAGTAGTTGACAACATTTTTCTTTTCTGCACCCCCAGTGACATTGTTTTGTACCAACCAGCTAAGATCTCATGAGCCATTCTTCACGCTCTAATCTGTGAGGGTTGTGCGGGGACGCACTACGAAGGATTCTTCGGTATTGACTTCATAGTACTCCAAGCATTATGGTCGGGAGATTTTCTCCTAATTTTTCAGCAATCTCAGCATGAGACACTCCCCATAAGATCCACCCTACTATATTGTCCAACACCGCTTTATTATTATCACCTGTCCCTGATAGAAGTATTCCCTTCAGTGACTCATCATCTTACGGGATGATTTGGGACCGCTTCTAAAAAAAAACGATGTACATCTATACCAAGAACTACTAAACTAACTCTCTGGAGTGCCCACAGTTGTTCACTCTGACTTTGTGGTTGAGTTTTCTTGGAGAAAGGGTAGTAGCGTGCTTAAGAAAAATGTCCCTTGTTGGTTCCAAGTGAAAAAAAATTGAGTTGTAAGGGAGCTCAGTGAACCATATAGCAGCCTCTCCCGTCAGTGATAGAGGAAACCTCTAGCCTCCGTTGAACCATATAGCAGGACTTCATCTCCCGATCAGTGAGAGAGGAAACACTCTTAGCCCTATATAATCCAAGTCCAAGCCAGGATCCTACACAGCTTTTTTACACACTGCACTAAAAAAAAACCTTAGATATATGGGCATGTGGATCCTCAGAAGGTAGCCTGAAAACAAACCCTCAGCCAGTAAGCCTTGCATTCAGGCTACTATTACAAACAAAGGTATGGCCTGGTGGTGTAAAGGGGGCCAACAAAAAGTGGCCCATCGGAGTTGCTATTTGTCATCCCCAGACCTCTGTAGTCTTCGTGGCCGGACCGTTGGAGCCGGGATTGTGGCTCCTCTGTTGTTTTCACCCGGAGCATCGGGTAAACAACTAACCATGGAACATCAACTGGAGCTGGGATGTCTAGGTTTGGATCATCATCACTATTCCCAAGTTTTTGATTCATGTTTGCCGTAATTACGCTCTAATTAGTGATCATAGGGAGGAAACCAAGGGTTCTATTCCTTCGTTGTATTTTGCATAGAAGGGAAGATGGTGTGCAAGAATACAAAAACAATTGAAAACAAAGTAAAATCAAGAAAATATAACTAAATATAGTAATAAGTTCTAAGTTAATCTAAAGCTACTTTCCCCGGCAGCGGCGCAAAAATTTGATACGCTCAAACTTACTTTCAATAAGAACGAAAGTTAAAGCGGTTGTTGTGTCAAAGTAAATAACCCAAACTGATGAGTTTTTGGGATCGTTCCCCGAAGGAAAATAGTTTTTAAGTTAACTTCAATCTCTTATTACTATTTTCAGTCAATTACTTTCTTGAAAAGCAAACTGATAAAAAGGGTTTTTTCTCATTCTAATAAATGAAAATAAAAGCGAAATTAAAGGGAGACAAACTAACAGCTTCAAAGGTGGAGTTTAATCATTAATAAACTAACTAGGGTTTAAGTGTTCCCACAGGTTCATACTGATAATTCATAAACTATAAACAATTGTTTCCTAGTATCTTGCATGCAAAGTGATAACTAATGTATTTGCTAAATCCTGGTCCAACATCTAGAAAAATTTCACTCCGTACTTGGTACTGGCTACGTGGTATTGCCTATATTCAAACCTTATTTTACTCATATTAAGCCACGGATTCAATATTATTTGGACTAAGTTATTACCTCGTACCAACAATACTAGCCTCATTACGATAGTATACACTAAATCTATGTTGACCAATCTTTTCCTATTATTACCTCTTTGGTCCAGCAAAGTAGCATAGGCGAGAAGTTTAAGTTGGACCATCCCTTAAAAAGACTTCTAAGAGAAAAATTATCCAATACATGCAAGACAATATTTAGAATTGTATTTTGGTAGTTTTTACATCATTATTCGCTATGGTCCCACAAAAACACTAGTTATGAGTTTACTTACCCATAGTCATAATCACAATATTCAAATATATAATATAAGAATTCAGGCACTTACTTCAATGAGAAAGAATAAAATTCCCAAAAGTTCACTTGATTAATCAACAAAAATCAACCAACAATAAATTATGCAATTATTGAAGACTAAGATTCTCCAAAAAGTGTACTAATAACATCAGTATAATCCAAAAACGAAGCTCAAATAACCAAAAGTCTGACTAAGAATCTAAATAATAAGAGTTAACAAAAAGAGTTCTAAAATAATCAAGAGTCTAACTCCAAAAGAGGGTTTATTGAACTATTATAAAAATAAAACCTAATTAAATAAGGACTCTATTTGCTGGAATTTGTCAAAAAGCGGCTGGGTCGACTAACTCGCGACGGATCGCCGTGGGTCACGACGGGCCATCATGACCGTCGTCCAATGTGCAATTTCTTTGACGCTCTCTTCATCATCTCGACCGGCAGGTATGATAGCTCGTCACAGGCACAACAATGCGCCTAGGGGTCTCCGTTCTATAACACTTGAACTCTTGAAAAATTGAGGTAATAGGACTAATTCCTCTAATATTCATGACGAACCAGCAGGACGAACAGATGGCTACGGACGGTCGGCACGCACTCCGTAAACCCCACACTGCGTCAGGACTTCCCAATCTTCTTCGCAGCTTGCACTATGATGCGCCACCTACAGACCGCCACGACAACGAAGAACCGTCACAAGCTCTCGCTAGGTGCTACTTTATGGTGTAATTATTTCTTGCTCAAAAACCGCAGTAATTAATCTTTTAGACAGATTTTCTGCAAATAAAGAGAAACTTACATAAAAATTAATACAAAAAGGCTTTTGGACACAATAAACTTAAGAAAAAAGTATTAAAAATACCGTGAAACCACGGTATATCACTATTCCTTCAACATGTTTCATCAATCTTCAAGTTTCCTCCAACATTTCCCCTCAAGCAAGTGAGTGGAGGAACCGTCACTCCTAGCTTTCTACGAAAATTAGAAAAAATCTATTTTGTTAAGGCTTCAGTATGAATATTAGCGAGATGATCCTTGGACTTCACAAACTGAGTAAGAAGTTGTCTGTAGACACTTTCGCACGAACAAAATGGTAGTCTTTTTCAATATGTTTGGTTCTAGCATTCATAACTGTATCATAACACATTGTAGGATAGATAGAAGGTACAATTCAAGGTCATGAAGAAGATACAAAGTCTAAGTCATTTCTACGTCAGTGGAGGCTAGTGCTTTACACTGATTCTACTGTGGTCTGTTTCTTGGAGGTCATCAAGTAATACAATTTGCATATAGGTAGATTATGTGGCATGTAGTTGATCTACCAGTTGTGGTACAACCTCCCCAATCAACATCTGAGTAGAAACACAATCTACATTGTGATTGTGAAATAATTCGTAGTCCAAAGGATAGAGTACCTTTTATGTACTTGAGAATCCTTTTCACCCGTTGAAGATGTTCAATGTTTGGGCTTTGCTTGCTAAATTCACAACATGAGTGATTCCAGGTCTTGTGAGGGTCAAATATTGAAGGTTCCCTACTATCATTCTGTACAAGGATGCATCTATAATACTTCCCACAGCTTCATGCGAACCATGATTTTGAGCCAAAGGAGTTCTTATAGCCTTCAGTAGTGTGCTTGAATTGGTTTAAGTGAATTACTCCTTTGAAATACTTCACCACAACTCCAAGAAAGAAGTATAAAGGACCAAGATATTTGATAGCAACGTCCTTCCTAAGTTGTAAAACCAACTTTGAGACATGATATGGATTACTTCTTGTGACAATAATATCATCCACATATAACAAGAGATATATGTTGCCTTTGTGAGTTTGCAAAGTAAATAAGGAGGGGTCAACCTTACTACAGATGAAACCAAGGTATAAGAGATGCATGTTAATCTTATCAAATCTTTTCACTTGTTTAAGACCATACAATGCCTTTTAAGTAGACCCACATGTTGAGGATACTGGGGATCAATAAAATCAGGATGTTGACTCGTGTACACCTCCTCTTGTAGGAAGTCATGCAGAAAGACATTTTTTACATCTAGTTTTCTAACTTCCTACTTTGAACTAACAACAATGGATGAACCACCCTAGTAGTTGTGGATTTAACCACAAGACTAAATGTTTCTTCAAAATCTGTCCCTTCAAGCTGCGAGAATCCTCTTACCACAAGTTTGTCCTTATATCTATCTATTGTTCCATCACCTTTTAATTTTGTCTTGAACACCCATTTTATGCCAATGAAGTTTATGCAAGGAGATTTGGACACGTAAATCCATGTCTTGTTAGTATGTAAAACATTGATTTCTTCCTGGGTTGTTGCAAGTCAATGAGGTAAACATAGTGCTTCCTTATTACTATGTTATTTTCTCATAATTTTTGTGTTGCTGCGAGCAATAAGTGACAAATGATGTTCCTTTTTCTTGTTCCTGGTGATCATATGATGGCCTTATGGTGCAGAAAGTACTTCAATTGGTACATCAACTAAAATAGTTGACTAGAGTATAGCATTGTCATGTTGATGGTCAACTGGTACATCAACTAGATTGCTTGTTTGATGATGCTCATTGGCTGGAAAAGTAAGTGCAACTTGTTCCTCACTGCTACTAGAAGATGCAAAATCTAAAGTTGGAGTTTCAATAAATACTGTATGGATCATCACCGTCAATTTGTTCCTCGTCATCTAATTCTATGCTTGAGAGGTCAATAGTACTCTCATCATCAAGGAGTATATGAGTTATAGCAGCATTATTACTATTAATATGTGGACTAGAAGGTTGTACTTTCCCTGAGTCAAAATTATCATGTATTTGCAGTTTAGAGAAAGATTTAATAAAGATAGCATGATGAGATGAGACATCAATGTTAGTGGAGATTGCTTTGGAGACACATAGAGTAATGTATTTTCATCAAACACAACATGTCTAGATATGTAAACCCTCCTTGCAGAGGGATGATAACACATATATCCTTTGTGTAAGTTGTACCGTATGAACAAACAAGGGTAGATATTTGGACTAAAATTATTGCTACCCCTTGATATGTGGAAATCATCTAGACCCAAACACTTATAGGTTGCTGCAATCAGATTGTTCCCCATACAACTTAACACACAACAATAAATATGACATATAGCTACAAATTATTAGCTACGACATAAAATTCTTCACTAATTATTAGCTTTTAGTGACAAAAGTAATTTTCATGCTTAAATATATGAGAGATACATATTTTTAGTTAGAGACATTAAAATTCGTAGCAAAGTTTTGTCAACTAAAATTTCTCACAAAAAAATTAAATGACGTCATTTGTTAAATACTGTTAGTCACAAATTTAAAGTTAGCGGTGACGCATTATTTCGTCATTAATAGTGTACCTAATTCATGAAAAATTATTCTTTGTCATAAATTTACTAATTTTTTACACAAAAATTTTTTATCTAAAAAATATTTTGGTACAATATCGACAAATTATAGTTCCTAGTTAAATAATATAAGTTTTAGATATACAAATTAGATTTAATTATGACATTATTTTTTTCACTAATAATATAAATAATTAATGACAAAGATTATACTGTCTCTAATCAATTTGTGATTTAGTGACGACAAAATTCTTTTCACAAAATGTGTAAGTTGTTAAATAGCGACGACTTAAAACTTGTAGTGAATATTTTAACTATTTGCTACGAAAAATATTCATAGGTAAGTTTAATTTTTTTTGCTACAATTATTCATAATTATAAGTGACACCTTACAAAAAAATAATACAAGTCTTCATAAGAAATAGACATAGTCCATTAGTTAATTGGCAAGGGAAAATATTAAAACCAACGAATTCAGTCGATTTTGTAAAATGAAAAAGTTCAATTAATCTATTTTCTTAAATTACGTGATTATAAAATGCGTCATTTAAAAACTACAATCCAGGTTATAAGTACCGTGTGTGGTGTATGGTTCTATCAGTAGATTGTTAATATTTGTTGGTTTAACATTTTTTTATTATTTTACACACATATATCAATAAAGCGATAGACACAAAATAAGTTCTCAAGTATTTGGTGTAATTTGGTGTGTCTATTGATCCCTGATGGTGAAACTCATAGACTAAGTCGTCTATTGCTTTACTGAAATAATAATATTATGGTAATTCCACAGGCGTAGGTATAACAACTATGCAAAGATAACATCGATTTACAAATTTAGACTTTGCAAAGGTGCGGAATTTTTCATAAATTTATTTTAACTTTTTTCATTAGTGTGAAAATTGAAATAAACTAAAAAGAGAATGCACAAATGAAAGAAATGAACCAACTGGGGTTTCAAATTTATTATGATGAAGTAATATAATTATGAGTATTGATGTTTTTTTAAACAATTGATTTACTGATCAAATTGAACCGATTATTCATTTTTTTTAAAATATAGTCAAAATTTTAATTTTATATAAATTTGTAATTGTACTAAATAATGTTTAAAATTTACAAAAATAAATAACTAATATGACAGAATCGTACTGAATGTATTGAAAGATATTTTAAAAAACATATAGATTAATTTAAAATACAATCTACATTTGAATAAATTGTGGGTGATAAATTTCATGCATTTGTTTATGTTATTAATTAATCTATAAATTATTATATCTACGAGGTTGAAATGTGAAAGAACGTGATGAGTAAAAATAAAATAAAAATGTAAAAATGTGACATTAAAGAGAGTGATCAGATGGTAAGAACTCCCGCTTTCAACTGAAGGTTGTGAGGTATGAGTCCCAACAAAGATAAGGTGGAGTACTAGGGGGGAGGGGTTTTTTAAAAATATGAGATGGGAGAGGGGGGGGGGGGGGTGGAAGAGGGATATAAGCTCTAATAATAATAAATTTTTTCCTATTAAATAGATTTAAGAATGGAATAATTTTTTGTATTTACAAAAAATAATCATTAGTGACAAAATTACATTTTGTTCAACTACAAAATACATATAACTTTAGAAACAATTGATGTCGTCACTGATTGAAGTTGAATAATTAGCGACGATATAACTTTGTCAGTAGCGATAACCCTTTTAGGACAAAAAATAATATTAACTACAATAAAACATAATTTTTTGACAAATTTGTCACAAATGTTTAAGCATTTGGGTACAATTTTTCTTGTTGTAGTTAATATAATACTTTCAGCGACAAAGCACTAAATCGTCTTTGTGTACTTTTAGAGACACATTTAGTGACGACTGATCGACGAATTATTTTTCGTCTCACAATATTTTTAGTGACGAAATATAATTTATAAATGACGAAGTTTTTTCTCCCTGATAATTGAATTTGTTGTAGTGACAAACGGAGTCACCATGTTTAGGACTGATGAAGGCAGTCTATTGATAAGGAATATTGCAATGAGGAAAGTCTCAACCCATAGAAACAAAGGTAGGTTAGCATGAAGTAGCAGAGTTAGCCCAGTCTTCACGATATGTCTATGTTTTCTCTCTACAAATCCATTTTGTTTAGGTGTGTCAAGACATGAAATATCTCTCACAATGCCATAATCTTCCAAATGCTTAATGAATGTCTGTTTGGATAAACTCACCACCTCCATCACACTGAAAAATCTTGATCTCTTTAAAAATTATTTTTTTACCATTTTCTGAAATTTTACAAAGACCTCAAAAAATTCGAATTTCTTTTTCAGTGAATAAATCTATGTATATCTCGTGTGATCATCAGCAAACGACATAATATTTCATATGTTGGGAAGATTCGACAGATGCAAGTCCCCATAAATCACAATGAATTTTCAATAAATGTTTTTTCTCAATTTTATTTCTTAACCCAAATAGATTTTACAACTCTTTCCCAACAATCAACTAGAAGAAACAGTAGGCATTTTATTCAAACTATTACTATTCAAAACTTTTAAAGACTTCAACCTAGGGTGTCATAATTTAGTATGCCACATATTGTCTTACGTGTTCAATCGTATGCAACAATTAAAGCATAGAGATTGTTATCTTCTAAAGCATATAATCCAGTCTTTTTAGTTCTCTTAGCCAACAATGTTCTTTTCTTCTTGTCTTTTACAATAAAGTTTGTTTCATCAAATTCAAGAGTGCAACAATTATTCTTTGCAAGTTTACTAACTGATTATAATTTTTTTATTAATCTTAGGGAATACAAGAACTTCTTTTAACTTTAGACCTGTTCCAAATATTTTTTCAACATGCGTTATGTATAACTTTGACCCATTCACGATAATGATTGTATTTGATCTATTGTAGTGTTTAAGGTCAGTTAGGATACAGAGATATGTGTCATATGGCTACTTGCTCATGAGTTGACAGACAAGGTGTCATCAGTAGTGTTTTGTAGATTAGTAGAAGCCAAGGTTTCTGGTAGCTCATCTGCAGCTTGGTAAGACTAATATCACCTGTAAAAACACTTAAAAGAAATATGGTTGTTCCTACCACAAATTTGACACGCATCAGTATTGTTTTTTTCATGACTGTCACTAGAAGGAATGTTTTGAGGACCTGGTCCATTTCTTGTGTTATAAGAACTTGTTCCATGTCCAGCAGACTTAAAGCCTCTTCCTCTGGAATCGAAATTATTGTTTCCTCTTCTTTGAGAGTAGTTTTCTCTTCTCCTCCCTGTTTGGGAAGAGAGTGTCATGTTATGGTTTTGTTGAGACAGTTCTTCTTCTATATCCTCCCTCATATCAAAACCCCCGAAAGTATTAACAAATTGATTAGGATAGGATATGGTGTCTTACCTAGAATAACAGTCCTGAAGGTCTTGTACTTAAGACCTAGACCTTTAGCAAAATCAATTTTTATGCTATCTTCATCTACAGGCTTGTGAATGGTTACAAAACCATCACACATGTCTTTAAATTTCTTAATATATGTTTCAATTGTTTTGGTTTCTAGCTTCACACTTTGCAATTGTTGTTTGAGCTAGAACTCCTTATCTTTTTTGCTTGAAAAAAAGCTTCTTTCAAGCATTCCCACATTTCCTTCGTAGTAAAGCAGCCTACGATCAAGTACATTCTTTCTTCTGTCAAGGTGCCTGAGATTCAACTACTTAGCAACACATCTTTCTCCTCTCAGTCAGCAACAATGTTGTCTTCTGCACCCTACTAGCCTGCTACAACTTTCTCAGTAATTTGTCCAGTGGAATAGGTAATATTAGATGATTTTGTGATGAGGTAGTTTAATCTCATTACTTGAATCAACAGAGATATTTGTATCCTCCATATAAGATAATTCGTTGGTTTAAGTTTAACGGAGGAGGACAAAATAAGATGATGAAGTGAAGAGGTCGAAAGAGTGTTGGTAGAAGGGGCCATTGCAATTCGATATTGTAATTGTTTTGGTTTTGATGTAGTACGTTAAAGAGCGAAAAAACTTTATTGGTATGATACCATGTAAAATTCTCCCGTAATTATGGAAAAGTCAAGGATTTTATTATTAATTATAATGTTGCGTTACAAGTCTGCTTCGATGGACCTGTTCCTTCGATATATTCCATCGGTCTTCACGATTCCTTCAACACTACATACAATTTGCTTCCATGTACAAAACATTTATAAAAATTAGCATTTGATTTAGGGGTGTGAAATAATAAATAAATTCAAAAAAAAATTATTGGATTATGGCTATAAGATTATTGGATTAACAGGTTTTTACTTAGTTTACAAAAAGAATTATTGGTGAGATGTTGGTTTTTAAATATTGGTTTATTGGATAAATCAATAGCCCATCTCGACATTAATAATATACTACTTTATTCTACATAATATTAAATATAATATCATATTGGGTAAATCGGTAGCCTATATTGGAACACTATTAAGAAAATAATAATTGACATAGTGAGTTTATCATTTTACCTTTATTAATTGATAGAATTCCAAGATTAATTTACTCATTAAAGAGGTTCAACCTTTTTAAAAAAAACATTGATTCTGTAAATAATTGAGGATATACTAGGTTAAAAAATGTTGTGTTTTATTTATTCGTTAAAAAGGACAAGTAAGATGTTAAAATTGGACAAGTAAAAAGGAATAGATGGAGTACTATCTTTGTCATTTAGCCTTCAATTCACATTATTGTCCTAGTTCTTTTATTTGTGTTGAACTTGTAAAGTTCTTCTCATATTAGATATTATTGTTTCTATTTTATGAGCATTCTATAAGTTACACTATTTTGTCTTGTCGCACCAAATTATTGAAAAAGTCATAATTATTTTATGGACATGTTTTTATTGGTTAAACCAAAAATCAAATTGTTAAGAATAAAAAATTCAAAAAATTCATAAAAGATCTTAATGGGTTGATTATTACTTTAGCATATTTAAAAATTAAAAAAAATCAATAAATCTAACCAATAATACATAAAACTAAATCAGATGATACACACTCCTAATTTGATTGGTATATTACGATAACAATTTAGGTCCTTTTGGAAATATACGAATAAAATATAAACTAAAACAATTGGTTAGTACTCCCAATAAAATATGAAATATAGTAATAATTTGAGTCCCTTCTCGAAACATATTCAAAAATATAAATAGAACAATTGATCTCGTTGTGGCTTATTATTAATTTTACCAACATATTGTCCAAAAAAAAAAAAAATTCATTTAAGAGGGATCAACGTGATTTCATTTTCCACTTACGTAAACGTAATCAGTGTTCATTATTTTATTATTATTTTATTTTTTTTTTGAGGGGGGAGGGATTTTGGCATATAATCACTCAAAAAGGAGAGTGATGAGAGAGATTGGGATAGAGGAAAGCGATAAAAGGAAGGAGCGTCGAGAAGTGATTGTGATAGTATATCGATTTGATAATTGTACATATATATATATATATATATATATATATATATATATATTATAAATATTATGTTTATATATCAATGAAATGTATAGTATTTTGCATAAAATTTAAATTCGTTATACAATTGAATTGAGACTAAAACATTGGTATTTGTATATATTATCTCTCCGCACATATAATAACACAAATTATACATTACATTTGTTATGATTATAAAGTGAGAGAGAAACGACAAAAGAACTAGCCAGATTTATATTTGATATAATTTTAACTGTATAAGGAGTAGAAATATGTATATATATTTTTATATACAACATCTCTCGCTTTATACAAACACAAACACATTTTATACATTTTTGTTTGTATAAAGTCAGAGAGATTAGCGGAAGAGAATCGGGAGAATGACTATGCAGGAGAGATGACTGAAACTGAGGAGAGTGACAAGCAAGATTATAGAGAGAGGCGAGAGAGAGGAGAGAGGCGTGAGAGAAAGTATGTAATTATAGCTATAAGTAAGTTCTGAATTGTAATTGATGCAAACTGTAACTATGTTAGCTATAACTATGTTAGCTAATTAGCTAGTATATATTTGCTTAAGCGCGTGATTTTCTCTTTTTTATATGGCTTCCCCACTATTGTATTTATTTTACATATTTAAGTTTTATTATGGTTTTCATAAATCAAGTGTCTATTGAAAATAATCTTTCTACTTTCATCAAATCAAAGTAAGGTTACGTACACACCCAATCATCTTAGACCTAACTTGTACAATTATACCGGATATGTTATTAGAAACCTAATTAGTGTGAATAGAATTAGATCACATAATGAAAGTGGATTTTGCATACAAGCGCTACAATGAATTAATAATTAATTGTGTACAAAATCGAATAGAAAATCGAACTAAACCGCAAATTGAGTCAACCCGAAAAAAATTCGACTAGTGATTTGATTTGGTATTGGAAAATAAATTCGACTATATTTGGTTTTGTTTGGTTTTAACTAAAAAAATAATCCGAGACAAAACCAACCCGACATTATATATGTTATTTTAATTTATTTATAATAAAATATTTACTTGATATAATTTTTGAAATATTTTTATAATATTTCCAGTTTTATCTTTAATATATTATTTCAAATTTAAAAACTTAGAATTCGAAATGGTACAATAAAAAAAAAGATGTTAGTTCATAGATTTGATAATATAATAAAACTTAAATCCCCAAATAAATTAATATTAATTGCAAAAAGAAAAGTAATTCAACACTAAGCATGACAATATATTGAATATTATTCTTTGTTTACATTGGTTTAATTTAGATAATTAAAATAATCCATTTATTTTACTTTTTCTTAAAATATTAGTAATAAACTAATACTTATTAAACTTATTTTAGATGATTTGTACTTATAATTATGATCATTTCATTATGACTTTACAATATTTATTTATATGATGTTTCATTATATTCTTAATTGAATATTTTTGTTGTCATCAATACTCATCTCATATTTTTTGTAATTTTTTTTAAAAAAACACCATAGATAATTTTATTTTTGTTGGACTAAAGAAATATTTGAAGCACAAGTTAATTATATGTTTGTATGCAAATTTTATCGAAAAAAATCCAAAAATCAGAAAAAATTTGGGGTTTGTTATTTGGTTTGGTTTATAAATTTAAAAACTCGACACAATAATTTGATTTGGTATTTAAAAAATCCAAACAAATCCGAGGTTGAAAAAACCAAAAAAAAACAAATTTTATTAGTTTGGGATGATTTATAAATTAAAAATTCTTTTACAAATAATTTGATTTGATATTTAAAAAATCTGAATCAACCTAATCATATACGCCCCTATTAATATTTTTCTATACCTTAGAAGAAATTTTCAACAACGTGAATTCTGCCTTGTGCTAATGATTGATTAACGGGAATTTTTTAATAATTGGTTTAATTAAGCTCAACCTTATTTAATTTTAATGCTGATGAAGCTGTTTCAAATTTCAACTCCATTGTGAAAAAATATCTACATGTTCATTAAAAAAGAATATTTTGAACAATCGTTAATTGCCATGAAAAAATGTTGTGTATATATTAAATTAAAGATCTAATTAATTGCCACGATGTGCCCTCTAATTATATTATTGCGGAAAATGGAAATGGTAATAAAGTAATCATTAACAATTACTATAATAAAAATATCATTAGTGATATTTAATTCTTAATTATTATTAAATATGTATTTTTAGTGTTAATTGTTATTTTTTATATGTCTTTAAAATTTTTAGTAATATTAATTTTAATAATATTTAATTAATATTAATAAAGACTTTAAAACTCTTTATTAATGTTAATATTTAATGTCACGAATCAATTGTTTTTGTTATAGTAATTTCGTGACGAAGGAAAACAACTGATTGCACATGAAAAGCAGCGGTGAAAACAAGAATAAATATTCAAATCATTCAGCTCTTTTATAGGTAATTTAAACTTCTATATGCATTATTTTAAATGTTTCTTTGGTTGTTGTTTCATCTTTCTAAGATTTGATTATTATTTTTTACAAAAGATTTAGTGGCGGATATTTTATTTATATCATTTAGGCATGGTATTCATCTGAGTCCAATTTTATATATTAAAATTTTTATTAAAATTATAATTAATAATAGTAAGTCTAAATTTACAAAGCAAAAATTAATAAATTTAATTTTCAACACTAGGAAGAACCTTTAAAATTAAACTAGGAATTTGAATTCTAAAATCCGTCTCTACAGAGTCTACCGTTGGTCTAATACTTTTTTTCAACTTCTAAATATAAATTAAATCAAGGTTAGAGTCACATTTTTTCAACTTCTACATATAAATTAATTATACACGCAAAATATCGATTAAAATCTCGTGTTAAAATATAATAATCATTAATCAGGAATGTAGCTTCTCGAAGTAATTAAATGAGTCAATTGTCTTTTTTATCACCCCGTATAAATATCATAAAGTTTATTTTGTGCATTCTTATCGAAATGAATAAAACATACAACGTGTGATCCTAAATTAAAAATTAATTTCCTTTGTCCTCAACCCTTGAAAGTTAGTATTTTTCTACACCCCGAGTTGGTTTCGCTCGAACATAATAATTCATTGTTATTTAGAAACTTATTTATTAGTTTAGGAGCTAATTATATAATTATATTTTAATTTGTAATATTACGAATTTTAGCAGATTTTAAAACATTTAATAGTTCCAGATAAATGTATCTTCAGATATATCAAGTAGATCAAAATTATGTGTAATTTGTTCATTGTATCAAAGCGGATTCGCATGTATCTAGAATATATAACAAAATATCATTATCCTCCCACTCGTCTCGCTCGCCAGTCTCCTATATATTTGATATTCTAAATACATGTGAATTACACCAGATATATATCTGATAGTAAAACTATATATATCTAAGTGTATTTTTTTTAAATTTATGGAGAAATGTGTCTCATTATGTGTTTGTCTTTGTTTTTTGAAAAAAAAAATAATGACATATTTAAGGTTTCTTGTTATTTGTCATAACAGGAGTTTTAGTAGAATCCTAACCACAATTAATGACAATCAAAATCTGTATTCATGACTAATTCTTAAAAAATCAAAAATGTAATTAACATATAATAATCACGTAATTGTAATTAAGATATTGTTTCCATATTTAAACGGATTGATGAGACGCTTAAATTTCTCCAATCGATTTTGAATTCTTTAATAATATTTTTTTTTGTAAAATAAGTTCTTATTTTCTTTTTGTGATTTTCTGCAAAAAAAAAATTATATACTTTTTATGAGCTAATTGTTTAGATGTATACTTTCATTTGTAATATTAAGAATCTTGTTATATTTTGGTACAGTCAATTAGTTCTAGATAAAAGATACATCGTGTCAATATTATATGTAGTTGTTCAAGAACATTGTATTTAAATGAATTAGCATGTAACTAGGATATATAATAAATATTATTCTCCTTCCTTCCGTCTTGCTTGCCACTCTCCTATCTATCTGGTATAAGAAATACATGCAAATTACACTAGATATATGCATTTGGGACGCTCGCCTCTCTCCTTATTTTAGTGTATCTAGTAGCAAAATTACATGTATCTAGATGTACTTTCTCAATATATGGTAGAAAATCTTAATTAGTGATAAGTAGGTAATATTTTAAAAGTATAGTTTAATAGGGCAAACTTTAAACATATAAGGCGAACAGAATTTCATTATTGTATTAGCATAGCAAGTTGCATAAGTGCGATCCATAGCAAACATGTAACTGTATAATTCGCTATACATATACAATCGTATGATTCGCTGGCCTAAATTGTATAATACGATAACCTATGACCCAAAACGAGTCGTGAGTGACACCAACACTTAACCCCCACTAGGTGGGAGAACCAACGAATTTAACCCCAACTTACAAAATACAAGCATAATGCGGAAGCTCCCAAAATCTAAAAGTCATCACAACAAGGACATCTAATCTCAAATTACTAAGTCTAAGAGTATCAAAGACACCAAAATAAATGAAATAAAGTAATTCATGTTCGAAAACTAAGGACATCAGGGTAGTGACTGAGAGAATCCAACCCAGACTCGACAGATAGCTCCTCCTTGTTTGAACATGGAATGCCGAGACTTGATGAGCTGAGGACGATTCAAATTCGTCCACACTTGTTGCACTTCCATTCAAGAAAAACAAAGAAAAAATCAAGTAGAGTCAGTACGAGGCAAACATTACATGAGTAAGTATCATCGGTCAACCCCAAATGGTAACTAATATACAAAGAATAAAAGTATAAAATCAACTACAATACTTAATAGGTGTGAAGCAACAAACAACATGAACAAGTGACAACTGAAGCAAGTACATAATCAATCACAATATCAAGAACGCAGGAGAACTCATGCTTCCACACCACGTTCATTGGGAAATGAGTTCTTTGAGATTGAGTACATTAAATTAATTCAATATCCTTTTCCTTTAATGTTGCTATGTCGGAACGTGACACTACGATACTATTATACCGTGTCATAACGTGACACTTCGATCCAATTATATCGTGTTGGAACGTGACACTCGGATCCAATTATATCGTGTCGGAACATGACACTCCGATCCAATTATATCATGTCGGAACGTGACACTTCGATCCAAGAAAACTGCGTCAGAACGTGACACTCTGATCCAAGAATACCGTGTCGGAACATGACACTCCGATCCAAGAATAATGTGTCGAAACGTGACACTTTGATTCAAAAATACCGTGTCGGAACGTGACACTCCGATCCAAAAATATCGTTAATTTATCCTTTATTGTAACCACTTTCAATTCATTGTTATATTATTTCATCAAGCCTTCTTTATTCAAGGCATCACTTCGATAAAGAGGGTTCAACGGTCTCAGAATTTCAAACCAATCACAAACCACATCATCAAGTCACACAATCACACAGTCACGTACATAGAAAACTTCATAATATTATGCAATGCATATCAATCACTATTAACCTCCATCGAAGAACTGAAGTCAAGCAAGCTACTTCTCCAATACTTTTTCTTTCCTCTATGCCTCCGAACCTTTCCCATCAGCCAATATGATCAAATATAAGTTTACGTTCGTAGGCACTTACTTACTATATTAAGTATTAGTCTAACCCATCATCATCACCCACTAATCTATATTCAAGGTTATTATCTTGAGTAGTTAAATGTCAAGCCTCCTATTTTCTATATTAGGTAAGGTTAAGTCTTTAGTTTTTGAAAAAACATAAATTAATGGTAGTATTTAAAATAAATAATACACTCAATATTTTAATTACTATCTTAATAAATCAAGATTTGAAATCATAATAAAATAACTATACGAAGAGAAACAAACGTAATTAAAACCTAAAAATAACTTGTCACGAAGGGATACGATTTAAATGCAGAGATGATGATATATTATGTACATATTCCTAATGATGGTTTTTTTATAGTACCATACGGGTGTGTTAGGTTCGGGGGGATAATAGTGGTCATTTATTCTTAATAGGACATGAAAACTTGCCACCTAAATAAATAAAATAATAATATAATACGGTCACAGAAGCAAGGCAAATGAATTTGCACCTTCTGTTCCTTTCCTCAACTTTGAAAATACAATATAATACTAATAATAAAATAATGATAATATGACAATATGTATATAAACAAATGCAGTGATTGAGGCGGCAATTAATGCTTACATGTTGTTCGGTCAGTTCTTCTTTTTGATGTGTTTTCTTCTCCCGCTTTGCGCCTCTCTTTTAATTTTACCAACTTGTGTTACTACCCTAATATTAAAAAAGTATTATAAAACTAGTTAAATAAAAGTGGGTCCACCATAAATTCTAATGGTATTTTCCTTAACCATCAACAAATAAATTATTAAAAAGGACCCTATAATTTTACGTTTATAGTGATGTAATGTAGTTAAAACTATCCATTTAGATCTATCGAAAAAGTTATTTTAGAAATTAAAAATTCTAAACTGTAACGACAATAAGGGTCATTACAATAGAACCAAATTTACCCTCGTTCGTCCTTGAACGATAAAGGAAGATGATGAAAGAAAGGACGAGTTATCAACAATTCATCTCAAAATATTAGTACCCAAGGTCTTATATCAAAAAATTATCAAACCCACCAATTGAAAATTGCACTCTTCACATACAATGCATCAAGTGGGTCTATCTCACTTATTAGTGATAATTATGTTGTATAGGAAACTCACAACAACAGAACTTTTCAAACAAGAACTCTTCAATGAACCAATTCTCCAACTAACCTTGGACACAACCCAGTGACAAATATTTTCTTTACATAACCATGATAAAAATCCGAAATCAAGAGGGGCTACAATTAGAAGTGGTTTAAACCATTCCAACACACACATTCATAATACACAAATCAATATTTCACTTTCACAATGACCATCTTATCACAAGCCTAAGTGATAAACTTATTATCTCTTAGACATCGATTACTCATCAAGGAATAAGGATCAAATATATAAACCAACACAAGCCTAGCGATTTAAATTGACTATCTTTAAACATCGATTACTCCCAATGGAGGATCAAACATATCTAACCCAAAGAAGAAAATGATCAAGTAACCAATCCATCGAGTGATACACCAAAGCATTACATGACCTCTAACAATATTGTCAAAATGCTAGAGTTAGCATTATAGACAAAAAATTTAATGAATGACAAAACCTAAACCAATGGTCTCCATATTTAAACATAAGCCGCAACATGATACTAATGAGAGATAGCTCTAAGTCTATAGCACGACGTAATTTACCATGGTAAGCTATCCTATAGATTTCAGAAGCAAAGTCCGTTATGTAGAACCACATATACTTCAATAGCTCCAAGAAAACACCAAATCTTTCATAACTGGAAATAACTAAGGTGGAATAACTCTAAATACTCCTTCAATAGTGTCCATGTCAAACATTTTCATTCAACTGACTCTTATCTATTTGATTTTCTACCTGCTCATAATCACCAATTTAGTCACTGTTATAATTGCACAGATACTTGATTTATCAAACCCTACGTTCACTAAAGTCAATACTTTTAATTCAAAAAAAAAATCATCATAACTATATTGATCATATACCTTACTCTCAAATCATCAGTAGTATCAAAGTATTCTTATCAAA
Organism: Solanum habrochaites; assembly: GCA_027704765.1. Lineage (NCBI taxonomy): Eukaryota > Viridiplantae > Streptophyta > Magnoliopsida > Solanales > Solanaceae > Solanum > Solanum habrochaites. The sequence goes on from JAKWJA010002491.1 coordinate 11,106,323, forward strand.
TACATGTTCAAACTATGAGTATCTCTCTTTGTATTTAAGTATTTCATAACAAATACGAGTCCCAAGCAAAGCTCATTACACTAATTTCAAATGTGATAGTACCTTTTCATCGAGATAAAACTATTAAATTACTCTCAAAGTCAACTTCCCACCACTTTCACATACCATGCTTTAGCTAACATTAACACAATCACATACCTCATGCCAATACTTAGGGAAATTCTTGGTCACTCAAATTATTTTGTATAATGTAAGCTCATAACCTCTATTCACCATCAAATGTCTATGTAACACATCTTAACATTCTATGTAGTCCCATCAATAGAGCATTATTAACTCAACTCCAAATGCTTAATAACCATATAGAATTAGATCTCACCTTGTACAACATTATTTAGTCATCTATCATAATTTGAAAAATCTAACCCCACGTAAACACTAAATTTTTCATAACTCACCATTTTTCACCCAAACCAAAACTCAATATTTATAGTAAAAGTAAATGATAAACTCCTAATAAGTTTATGTTGAACCAGTCCACACTTCACAGTCATATCTAAGCTTATAAGAGAAAATTCATACAACATTCAACTTTGAACGGGTCTATATATGAGAGATTTGATTACTTTACCTTTCTTGAATTCTACCCATTACACCAATTTCAAATCCGTTGAACTCTTTAATACACCAGGTTGTTTTTCATTTCGCTAACTTGCTAAGAAATATTATTCCTTGATCGATAATCTATAATATTTTACCTTATACTCTAAACTAACCTTTAAAGTGAAATCCTTCCTTCAATCCTCTAAGAATCAAACGTAACAAATTTCCAATCCAAACTATGCATAGGTACTTCCATATATTTAATATTTGATTTAAACAATATATTATTATTTTATTTTATTTTTACCTCACAAATCCATGCCTTGTCTCCACAAAAGTAGATTCACAATGAAAAAGCTTTATTTGTAAATCAAACCATGTAACTCAATCTCCTTATCTATCAACATGACTGATACGTTGAAGATTTTTATAAACTAACATATCATAACTTATCGTTGATCGCCTCTTTATCAATCTTATCATAGTTTCAAGAAAAATTCGACCGTAGTTGTTAACCAATTTGATAAACATGTGACACTAAAATCATGACCATATTAAAATATACGAAACCACATGTCTCTGAACCCAATTCTCAACCTCCAAAAGATACTTCTTTATCCCTTGTAATTAGAGAAAATATTCTTGTTCTCACCTCTTTCTGAAGATTGCATTATATCCCACAATTTTTATTTTTATTTTTTTCATTATGACTCTAACTCTTTTAAATTCAATTCAAGTGGTGTTTCCACATCTCCTAAAAAACTTTTCATACAACCACATTATTCATCAAATAATTGAAAACCACAACATTAGATGCTCGCAATTCGTTAGTACCGTATGAAACTCGTTTAACCAACAATCCTTATTATATAATATCCATCACCAATCCCTTATTATCATTACGAACTCTATTCACCTCCATTATCTTAAATAATATTTCTATAATTAAATATTATCTTAAAACACCTCATAATACACACTATAAGTACAATATCTCTTAAATTTTAATGCAAGCACCACCTAAACGCAGCTGTTGTTTGGAATCAAAAATAATAATTTTGTGAAAATCTGAATCCAATCTCCACCGTTCAAATCAATCAATAATATGTCAGGTATATTTTGTTCAAATTTTATCCTAATCAACGGTTTAGTTAGTTGATAACCTAGAATCTGAAGGTTTCTTTCTTGTCGAGAAAGAGGTATGGCGCATAATAAATATTTTTGAGGCCCTCTTCTCTCTTCTGTCTTGCTGAAAGGATCTATAAAACATCTCTTATATCCTAATTTTTTGAGGGAGAATACATTATTATTTCAATTTTTCCTCTAGGAACATCCTCTATGTATACAATTTGTGTTTTTTCCTTAACAAATCACAATCAACTACAATAGGATTACAATTTCATCTTTTTCTAATAAGAAGTTTGGAAATCAAATAAAGAGAATAATTCAATTCTTTTTCAATTAGAGTAGGCCTGTGTCCAACTCTAAGTAAAATACTAAATTCGATATCAGAACTGATGAAACGCTTTTCCAAAGACGTTGTTGCCACTAAAACTTTTCAAATGATAATTTTTGATAAAGTACAACAACATAAATCATATAGTCATATATCGCTTTCTCTTTTACCATCATGGCTTATCTAACCAAAAAATCATCACGAAGGTGAAAATTTTCCTCAACATGCCACCTTAAAACTCAGGTATACTAATCATTTAAGACTACTCATTTTTATAACATTTTCTTAACTAAAATCCCTTCAATTTAGTTCACCCAAGTATACTTATGGACTTCTTTCCCAATACGTTTGTTCATCTAGTTTCATCTACCTTTTGAAGCTAGATAAAATCATCATTCTCCTTCAGAACCTCCGTAACCCTCAAGAATACATGTCATCCTTCCCGATCTAAATCACCAGTACCATACCAAAGATACGCCACTGATTCTAATCATACCTACGCGAGAATATCATATCCAATAGGTCACATATTTATACAGTTAAATAAATACAAAATATGACCAAATTCTTCTTAGAATCAGCTCGAGGAACAAAAATAACACACATCATAACTTTAACCAAGTAAACATCGATGATGATTGTAGTAGTCGTATCATGACCCTTTTTTTACACACACTTAATCTATAAAGACATAATAGAGATACTGCCCTCAATTGCCTGAACATAATTTCATCATTTTATAAGAAATTCATATATGTTATGATAACTTTACTAACTGCTCTTCACAATGTAATGGTGTCCATTATGTAGTCATTACAATCCCAATAGTCAATCGAGAAAATATATCCATTTCAAAAGACACAATTTATTTCTGGTATTGCTATTTAAACTTCTAATACTCTAGTCCTAACCATATGTGAAACAGATTGAAGAAATTCAGATAGCAGTTGATATCATCTAGATACCAATTGGATTCAAATAGTAGCACGAAGAAACAAGGAATAAATTTTCCTAAAGTCCTATAGCCTCTCGAAGAAAAGTAAAGACGTCCCCGTACCGTTCCACAAGACTCTACTAGACTTGTCCTTGTGTGATGAGATCACCGAACCTAACGCTCTGATTCAAATTTGTCATGACCCAACACGAGTCGTGAGTGGCACCTACACTTAATCCCCTAGGTGGGAGAACCAACGAATTTAACCCCAAATTACAAACTACAAGCATAATGCGGAAGCTAAAAAAACTTACTAAATATCTTTTTTCAAAACCTGAAATTTATCACAACAAGGACATCTAATCTCCAATTACTAAGTCTAAGAGTATCAAAGACACCAAAATAAATGAAATAAAGTAATTCATGTCTGAAAACAAAGGACATTAGGTAATGACTGAGAGAATCCAACCCAAGCTCGAATGAATAGCTCCTCTTTGAACATGATATGTCGAGACTTGATAGAGCTGAGGACGATTCAAATTTGTCCGTGCACTTGTTTGCAAACTCATAGCCAGGAAAACACGACAAATTCATTATGGCTTAGTATGATGCCAAACATGTCTGAGTAACTATCCCATGGACTAACCCAAAATAGTAACTATATACAAAGATAATGTATAGAATCAACTATAGTTCTTAATGGTGAGAAGCAACACACAACATGACAGTTGGCCTCTGAACCAAGTACATAATCAATCACAATATCAAGACATAGAGGAACTCATGCCTAAATCACCACGTTTTGTTGGGAATGGGTATCTTTGAGATTGAGTACATTAAATAATTCAATATCTTTTTTCTTAATGTTACTTGTGTCGACGTGAACATCTACGATCCAATTTAAACCGTGTCAGATGTGAAACCGCTGATCCAAGTAACTATGTCGGAATGTTGACACTCGATCTAATTATATCGTGTCCAAGACGTGACACTCTTTCGATTCAATATATCTGTCGGAACGTACACTCTGATCCAAATACCGGTTTCAGAATGTTTTGACAACTACAAAACTCCGATCCAAGAATAAACCGTTTAATTTTATTATCCTTTAATGTAACCATTTTAAATCATTGTTAGATTATTTCACCAAGACTTCTAATTCAAGGCATCACTTTGTTCGATTAAAAAGAGGGTTTCAAACGGTCTCAAAATTTCAGACCAATCAACACAACCACAACCACCAAGTCATATACAATCCACACAATGGAAGTACATAGAAATTTCACAATATGAGTAAGCCATATTACTCACTATTAAGAGTTATTACTATCAAATAGGATAAACCATAACCTCCTCCTAATCGACGAAACCGAAGTCAAGCAAGCTAAGTCTCCAATTTACTTTTTCTTTCCTCCTCAATACCTCCAACCTTTCCAATCTATGCTGCATAATTTATAAGTTACGATTTCTATATACACTTACATTCCTTTATTAAATTATAGTCTAAAAAACCCAATATTCATCAAACAAAATCTATATTCAAGTTTTCTTATCTTTGGTCAATTATATGTCAAGCCTACTATTTCATATTTTAAGGGAAGCCTAAGGTTAAGTCTTTAGTTTTCTGATAACTAACTTTATGTATTTAACTAATATACTACACTTATATTTAATTTACCTATCTTCGATATCAAGATTTGAATCAGTAAATAAAATAACTCTAACGAAAAGAACAAAAGTAATTAAAACCTTTAATAACTTGTCAAGAAGTGTATAATTTAATGGCATAGATGATATACATTTATGTACATTATTCCTAATGGGTTGTAATTACCATAAGGTAATGTTGTCCATATACCATCTGAATAGAAATGAAAAACTTTTGGCACATAAATAATCATAATAAACAAGTGCAAATTGAATTGTACTTCTGATTCCTATTCCCTCAACTTTGAAATACAATATAATTAATAAGAATAATTTAAATAATGAATAAATAAATTAATGAAAAGATTGACATTATGTATATAGTAAATGCAGTGATTTAGGCAATTTATGCTTACATGTTGTTCGTCGTTCTCTTTCGATTTGGCTTTCTTCTCCCGTTGTGCGCCTCGCTTTTATTTTTCTTCTTTTCTCCAAATTGGTGTACTACCCTAATTAATTAAAAGACTAATTTATAACAATATAAAAGTGGTCCGACATAAATATTAAATGTTATTTTTCCTTAACTATAAAACTAAATAATTATTAAAAGTACCCTATTAATTTTTTAAATAGTTGTAGTTATATATGTTAAAATATCCATTTAGAATCTATTGTCAAAAGTATTTTATAAATAAAAGCTCTAATCCTTTAAACCGACCATAAGGGAGTTACAATTTCGCTAGCAATTGTAGAATTTTCTCTGCGTCTATTTCACACTTCAATTGTAAAATTTCGCATGGCCTATTGCGTTGCAATATCTGTATAAAATTTGCTTTGTATACAATTGAATTGAATAAAATGTTTGTATATTGTATATTAGAAGTGTATGGAAGAAATCTATAGTTTTTCTCCTCTCTCGCTTTATCACAAAAACATAAACACAATTTATACACTTTCCTGGTGTATACAAGTGAGAGAAAATTGTATTTTTCCACTACAATTGTAATAATTCGCTTGCCTTTTTCGGCTCACTAGTGTTCAAAATTTTTTACCATTTATATAAATTGGAATCGTAAGTACTATGTTGGGTAAATTGTAATAATTAAGGTAATAGAATGAAGATATATATTTTTGCATGTGTATATACAATTTTCTCCCTCACTATTATAACAAACATAAATCAATTTATAACACTTCGTTATATAAAGCTCATAAATAGAGGCGAGCAGAGGACTATAGTGGCGGCGAACGAATAGGAGAGTGACGAGCGAGAGTTTAGGGAGAGAGGCGACTGACAAACGTTGGAAACGTTTGCTATGGGGCACAATTAATAAATAGTAGCTACTCCATTTATTTTAGATTATTAGTTTACTATTATATATAATTATCCCTTAATAATAATAATATATATGGTGATGAAATATGTCTAGTTATTTAGTCTGTCTTTGTTTTTATTCAAATGGACTACACCGGATCAAATAGTAAACAAATGGATAAGGCCCATTAATCATTTTGGAGAGGTGAATTTTATGTGTATATCGTTTAGATAATTATACATATATATGTAATTACTATGGATGTGTATTAATGATTGTGTTTGTATATCTGCATAAACTTTAAATTTTAATACAATTTAATCGAGTTAAATTGTATTAATGATTGTGTTTGTATAAAAATCAAAGAGAGAAAAGCAAAAGAGAATTGGTAAGGGAAGATTTTATTAATATAGTTATAAGTGTATAAGACGGAAAAATATGTGTTTGTATCTGTATATACAATCTCTCGCTACATACAAACCCATACACAATTTATAAATTTGTGTTTATTAAAGCGAGAGAGGCGAGGGAAAGAACTCAGAGTGGAGAATGAGATTCGGGGGGAGAGAGACAAATGTCAATATGTTTGCTGCGGAATTAAATGAAATTGTAGCTATACCATTTATTTTGAATTAATAATTTGATTATAATGCACAATTTTCTTATAAATTGATTATGTTAGCTAGCCCTCTTCTTAAATAATTAAGAGGAACTTTTGCATTCATTCACTCAAAAATAGCCTAAATACGCACCATATCTATACTTTGGTAATTACGATTAGTAGCTATATGTTATAGGGAGGAGTGCGACGAGCGAGATTGGGAAATGGGGGAGTGAAGTGAGTAAACAGGCAGAGAGTGGGAGAGAGGTGAATTGTATATGCATATAGGTTAGATAATGCGATAGTATACATATGCATTTGTAAATATGACAAGAGAATTTGATAGAGGGAGGAGAGAGACGAGCAATATTGGTAGAGGAAGAGAGAGGTGAGAGAGAGAAATAACTTATATAATATGCACCTCATCTGTAAATTCGCGGGTACGCTTGTTTAATTCACTTGTTTTTGTATAATTGAGTAATAAAAAGTTTGAAACTATATAAATATGATAAAACTCAAAATAACGAATTGATAAAAAGATAACAATATGAACTTCAAAAAGTTATACAAAATATATTAGTCAAATTACATTATACAAAATCTGAAAACTACACGTTTATACAATTTTTAAAAAGTTATATACAAAAAGATTGAATATATATAGTGACAAAATTAAAAAATCAAATATATCATCGTCATATACAAATACAGACCATCGTATACAAATACAGATCAAACGAAGAATTGTTCGTGGCAAATTACAAAAATTTGGTGAATTATATAAACGTGACTAATTATACAAATTCGAAATCAACACACAAAACTAACAGTTAATATTAATCTGGAATGATAATTATAGCAAACTATACATATAATGAGTAATTAAATAATATAAGTTTGCATAACTGCATAGTTTTTTCAATAATTAATTTGATACCGCTTTGCCCAAATAAGTTTGCTTATCTCAGTAGATGTCCCTAATATTTTATCACATAATATTTAATTCAACATCTTTGTGGCCCTTCTTCAGCCATTGGCGAAGCTACTGTGTCACGGGGTGTCCAAATAGATATTTTTTATCAAAAAATTATATTGTATATATAAGTAAAATGTTATTTGAAACGGTCAAATTTTATCATTGGACACCTTGAACATATCAAGATGCTATGACCCAATGTTGTGAGGTTCTCCTCCTTACTTTGTAGGGGTATGTTTGAATCCCTGCAACTTCATTCTATAATTATTTTAAATTGAACACTCTTATTTTATTATTTATTAACTTATTCCTGTAATTGTCTAAGTTAGTTAATTCTTCACTTTATATTAAAATAAAAAACAAATATTAAACCCAAATATGATGAAGTTTGATATTTAAAATTTTGAAAATTCATAAAAAAACTAATATTAGTATTATGTAGTTCTGTTTTAATTTTTTAATGTATCCATTCATAAAAAAATTTACTTATGTAATATTTGGACATTCTTCGTAAAATTCCTAATTTTGCCACTATTTTTTCAGTTACACTCACATTTCATCTTGAATTTCCAAGTTCCAAGGTAGTCATAAATTAGTATTCCCTCCGTCGGAATTGTTTGTCATGTTGCGCTTATTGAAAGTCAATTTGACTAATTTTTAAAGGTAAATTAGATCACATTAATTCGATATTCTAAACCAAAAACTAGATATTCTAAAACTATATGAAAAGTACTATAAATTATAATTTTTTGCATATTAATATGATGAAGAAATGTATCTTAAAATGTTAGTTAAAATTTTTATAGTCTGACTATAAAAATAAAAACCATGACAAATAATATCGGACGGAGGGAATAATAAATACAAAGCAAGGAAAATAACGATACATTATATAGATTTTTTTTGTTATGTTATTAAACAACTAAATTATAAAAATAGGTACTTAATAATATGATTAGCCTAAATTATTAATTTATTTATCAAATATTAATATGTACATCGTTTTTTAAAAAAATTCAAATACATTTGGTAACATTTGTTATTTGTTTATTTTTGTTATCTTGTTGTTATCTTTTCTTTTTCTTTTTCTTTAAACAAAAATAAAAATAAAAATATTCGGTAACTACTTTTAGATTAATAAAATAAAAAAATAATATCACTAATTTATTTTCAAAACTACGCATTGTTTAATGATACCTTGTCAAAATATATATTGTGATGGTATCATTGAGAAATGAGTTGGTTGTGTTATCTCCTGTATTCAAATTGGCAAACCAGAAATAATAAAAGGTGAAAAGAAAAAAAGAAAAGAACTATCTGAGTCCACAGAATTAACAATGTGTCCTTAATAAATTTAATCCCCTCAAGTATCTGAGGTTGCATATTTATTCCTCCCAAGATAAAACGGATTAACTATTAAAGAAGTAGTGGTATCTCAAAGTTTAATAATTTCAATGAACTCAAAATAACAGCAAATAATCACACATACAAAAAAGATCGATCGATTTTATTTTTTAAGAAATGTAGTCTCATTCCCTCTCTAGTTAGGCCTTTTGCAAGTGGATCCGACACATTATCCTTTGACTTTAAATAATCAATTATGATAATTCCACTAGAGAGTAGTTCTCTAATGATATTATGCCTACATCATATATGACGAGACTTTCCGTTATACATCCAATGAGTTTGATTGAGGTCACTTGTGAACCGAACCAGTTTACTAATAGCACATGCTATATTTAATCATGTACTCTTCATGATATATATCATACTTCTCAATAGTTTTTAAGTATGTTTCAAATACTTTAAAGCTCTTTAGATTGTCAACAAGTGAGTTTGATTGAGGTTACTTGTGAACGACTCAGTTTACTAATAGCACATGCTATATTTAATTGTGTACACTTTATGATATATGTAGTACTTCTGAATACTCTAGCATAATCCAATTGTGAATCACTTTTTTCTTCATTCTTTTGAAGTACAAAGCTCACATTATTGGAGTCTTCATAATATCGAAATACATATATTTGAACTTGTCAAGTGTTTTTTCAAGCACATCAGTAACTTCAATGTCTTTGATATCTAAGTTACTTTATAACATATGCTTAGTAACATTTATGTCAGAAATGTCTCTTTTAATGATCAATATGTCATCAATATAAAACAAACAACAACCTTGTGATATAGAGAGTCTTTAATGTAAAAACTTTTATCACATTCATTAATCTTGAATTCATTTGCCAAGATAGTTTGGTCAAACTTCGCATGTCATTATTTTGGGCGCTTGTTTTAATTCACAAAATGACGTGACAAGTTTACAGACTTTCTTTCCTTTACCAGGAACCACAAAGCCATTGGTTTGTTCTATGTAAATTCTTCCTCCAATTCTCCATTCAAAAAAATATTTTCACATCTATTTTGATAAATTTGAAGGTCATATACACCAAATAGTGAGATTAACATCTGAATTGATGTAATCCTAATTAGTGGCTATTATGTGTCAAAATAATCAAAATTTTATTATTGTCTAAAGTCTATGACAATAAATTTTATTTTGTATTTGTCAATAGTTTCATCAACTTTCTTTTTCATTTTGTAGATTCACTTTGAACCCAAACGTTTATTTCATGGAGGATTATCAACCAATTCTCAAGTATGATTTTTCAAGATTGAATCTATCTTACCATTTACAACCTCTTTTCAAAAGAAATGAGTCCAAAAAGGACATAGATTCTTCGAATTTATGAAGCTCATTCTCAAGAAGGATTTACACAATCATAACTCGAAGGAAGTAGTTTGTCTATTGACATTTATTACGCCTCTAAATTTCTTTATTAAGTACATCCTCCTTTGGTTCTTTTCAAGGTCATTTAGAACCTTCACTTTTCTATCCGATAGTTCGGACTTATGAACCATAAATTGACATATTTAATATTTGTAGCATATCCAGTGAACATACAATTCACAGTTTTAGATCCTTTTTTATCCGTATAAGAATAGTTCTTTGATTTCATATCTCAAATAGAATAGTCCGTATTGAAAATTATTCTTTCAAGAGTTATTGCTTGTATATACTTTAAGGGGGCGGCAAATAATCCGCTATTAGGACACAACAAAGCCTGAACAAACAAAAAATTTATGCTAGCTTCCCCTTCTCTAGCAAACAAAGGTTTTATCTGTACTACTCTACGTAGCTACTTTACTTACTCTCCCTTTCCTACCAACCAAAAACCTTTTTTGTTTCTTCTCATTTTAGGAATAGACAAACTCTTTATTGTTCTCTTTTGTTATAATGATAGAACCCCCTACAAATTTTGTGGCAAAACTGAACTTATAAGTAATACATTTAACATTTTCTTTAAAGTTTGGTTTTTTCCTGTCAACAATTTCATTAGATTGAGGTGAGTATGTGCAGTAATTTGATGGATGAATATTCCATTTTTCAAATACATTTTTGTAAAAGAAGATTCATATTCTCCACATCTACCACTTATAATCATGAAATCTTTTTATCTAACTGTTCAACTTCAATTTTATATTTCTTATATGTTTTTATTGTTTCATCTTTACCTTTCAACAAATAGACATTACATTATTTAGTGCAATTTTCAATAAAATTATGAATCACTTTTTTCATCACGAGATAATGTTGACTTCATATCACAAATGTCAGTGTAAATCAATTCTAAGGGATTATAATTTCTTTCAACAACACGTACTTGACATTTTGATTTATTGTAATAGAAGTTAGGCAAAAGTTCTAAGTTTATCAGTTTTTGCAAGGTTTTGTAATTGACATGTCCCAAAAGTTCATGTCATAAACAATTTGATTCAAGTAAATAAGAACAAACAGAAATACTGAATTTGAAAAGATCTACCATGAGGTAACTCTTTCCAAAAAATATTTTTTTCATTACTTTTTCTAAATTTTTAAATACATACATTATTTTAGAGTCAACACCTTGTCAGATTTTCTTTTCAGAAGGATCTTTCCATAACATTCAGTTTGTTTAGAATTACCCATTACCAGTCTTATCGGTCCAATAAGGGCAATATGACCAAAATGTTTATTTTACAACACAACCATGACATATTACTTTTCACTAATTTTAATGTCCATACAAATAAATTTATTTTTAATAGATATTTTTTTTAATTGAAAATTCAAAGAACACAATTTTTTGAACGAGTAATATAATTTTGTTGTTTTATACTAGTCATATCATATACTAGTAAAAAGAGACTCAACGATCACAGTATAAAATATACTTTAAGAATTTTTTGGGTCTAACGTAATACAAGAATGTCATTTAATTTCATATCTTGTACTTTCAAATTCAATTTTGTCTTTATTACAAGTAAAAAAAACTCACATTTTAAATATGTTTTAAAAAATACTTTTCAAGTATTTGAAATTATTTTCCACATATTTTTTCTTATACTTCCAAATTGTATAAAATAAAATTACACATTGGCAACAAAAAGCCTTCTTTTTGGAGATTTAATCCATTGAAACACCTATTGCAGACACAAAAATCACTAGTTTTTTTCCTTTCTGTCACAATTAGACAATCAACTTAGTATTTAGAATACTAACAATAAAGATTCAATCTTTATTCAACTTGTTTCTAGTTTAACGGTGAAGTTTTTATATTCTTTAAATCGTTAACCGAATGAACCTTGAATTCTGATAAAGTTTTTATATTCTTCAAATCAGTTTCACATTCAGACAAAGTTTAAAAGGTTTAAATCTCCAGAAACCTCAAATACAACAGTGTTTCTAGCTAACGAGGAAGATTTTATCATTTTCAAATCATTTAGCCTTAATATTCATGACAAAGATTTTGTACTGTTCAAATCAAAAATATTCATTCAAACAGAGTATTTAACAAATTGGTGAAATTTCTATGTTATTCAAACCAATGTGCTATCTAATTTGTTCATGAAGTTCTTATATTCTTCAAACTAAAGGAGTAAAAAAGTCAAAAGATTTTGTCTCCAAAACTTAAACACAATCAAATTTCACATAGAGTAGAAAACTACGGAAAGAATCTCCTCTAAACATGATACGTATTAATAATAATAAAGATATATTTCGAGATCATCACACAATTACCATCTATCCTAACATTTATGATATAAATCTCATAACTTATAAATGATAGAAAAAATAATCAAGGGAAATAATGACAGAAGCTCATTTTTACTCCCATTGAATTGTATTCTATATGTTAGAAATTATTCCACGCAAGTCTCCTTTTTAGCTATTTTTTTCTTTCTTTCCTAGTTTCAATCATATTCAAATATTCCATGAAAAACATTGAATTTCAACGAGAAACTAAACTCATGTTCAAAAATTGTTAGGAGACCATCTGTTAATTTACTTCAAAGGAAATTAATTAAAGTGCATATCTTATCTTTTATGCACAAAATAATTTTCTCATTGAAAAAAATTGAAGGAGTGCAATGCTTCAATGCACTAGGGAAGAAATAAAAGTAATCTTACCCATCCAAGGAAAACGTAATACAGAAAATATACTCACCCCGATAAAAAGAACATAGAAAGTAGAAGTAATTTTCTTACCACAAAAAATACAACCAATCATAAATTTCTTAAGCTTCTTATCTCATGTATGCCGATTAGCAAACTAGAAATAATAAAAGATGAAAAGAAAAGAAAAGAGCTATCCAAGTCCACAAAACTCATTGTGTGTCCTTAAGAAATTTAATCTCCTCAAGTACTCGAGGTTGCATATTAATTCCTCCCAAGATAAAATGAATTACCCATTTAAAAAATTGCGGTACCTCAAACTTCAATAATATCGACAAACTCAAAATAACAACAACAATCACACATACAGACACGATCGATTGATTTTATTTTATAAGAAATGTATGTAAAAGAAAGAAAGAACTCAATGTCAAAAAATGAGAGAAAGTCTCTCTATTTATAGTCAACAAAGGGTAAATGTCACAATTCTTTGGAAACAAGACAACCTTTCAGAAAGGTCAAAACACTTTGAAAAAGACACAACTTTTCAAACGGTCGCAACCTTTTATCAAGGACACAACCTTTCATAAAGGTCAAAACACTTTGAAAAAGACACAACTTTTCAAACGGTAGCAACCTTTTATAAAGGACACAACCTTTCATAAAGGTCACAACCCTTCATGTCCTCTTCACACCTTTAAAACCCAACATATTTCACATAAATTGTTGTAGGAGATGTTAATGATATAACAACAATATATGAATTTTTTGTAAATAAATGAATGAAGGAAACCTTACTACTACTATAACGATATATTCATATATTGTAATGATATCATACATGATTCGAAGAGTGTTACAAATTATATGAAATAGTCCTGAATGATACCATTTCAGTTGATCTATCGTGACTTTACAATATTTTTAATACATTTTACTTAAGAGTTGTGTGTGTCTAGTAGAACCAATTTGCATTGGTTTTTACGTGTTTTTCTTATGTTTGTCGGAAATAAGATCAGACGCAGAGAATTGGAGACACTGTTGAGAGAAGTGAAGAAAAAGGAATATACAGAGGCAACCTACGGACCATTGGTCAAGTTACGCACCGTATATTATAACTGTATATAAATAGGCAAGGCATTGCTAAAGATCAGGAAAATCTTGACCAAGCGTGGAACCACGATTGAAACATATGGACCATAGATTGATCCACGGATCGTATTATTGCTCCGTTAAATCGAATATAGATTTGGTTCCCATAATTAATGCTGAAAAGTCTAAGTGTGGAGTTACGCACCGTAGGTTGAGTTACGGTCCATACTGCTAGATCGTCAAATATGACAGAGATTTTGAAGACTTTGAAGAACGAAAAATTTTCAGCCACGGAAGGGACCTGCGGACCATAGATTGACTTACAGACCGTAGGTCAGTGTCGTAGATAGAAGATGCGCCTGGCGACTTTATTTCGTTATTTTGTTTCCTGTTAAGTTATGACTTGATTTTCTATATATGAGCATGTAAACCATGTTTTGGGGGGTAAGACATTATTGTTCTTATTTAGTATTGAAGAGTGTTAAAAATTATATGAAATAGTCCTTAATGATACCACATTCTTATTTTTATTCATCTTACCATTGAATAACTTATAATCAAATCATAGTAACTAAATATTTTGCAACTTGACAATTTACAACAAACTTCTCAAGTGATTAAATTAAAATATTATTGAATGGATGAAAATGGAATTTTTTTTAATTACGATCTATGTCGTAACATACGCTCAAATTACACCTCCCTAAAGAAGCATAAGTCCAAGGTTCTAACATGGATAATTGGCACCAAGGTGAAGGAAACCAAGGACAAAACCATGGAAACTATAACAGAGAGAGTCAATATGTCCGGGATGGTAGCTATAATTTCGACAACAACTTCAACCGAAATAACTATGGCAACAGAAACAATCGGGTCGGACCTTATATTCCTCCTCATAATCGGGAATTTGATGCTAGGGAAAATTGAGGTAATATCACGTATTGAGGATATGATACAAAAATGATGAGAAGGTTCGATGCGACTGATGAGAATTTCAAGGAGATGTGGAATGACTTGTCTGGTACTGGTCTAAAAGTTGATGCCCGTGCAGTGTCAATAAATTATCTTGAGTAGCAGTTGACACAGTTGTCTATCACGGTGAACCCACGCAAACCTGGAACTCTTTCAAGCAACACTATCTAGAATCAAATAATAACGAGTATTGTATGGCAGTCACTACTCGCTGGGGTAAAAAATCATTGATCCACCTACGTCGTGTGGGGTGGAAATTAAGACTAGTAGAGATGATGATGTGGTTGAGGTGAGGGGAGACTCGGAGAATGCGACATAGAAAGAGGTTGTGGTAACTGAGAAAGGTGTTCCCATACCAAGACCTCTTTCTCCCTTCACAAAGAGGTTGGTAAAGAAGATCGAAGAAGGAAAATACCGCAAGTTTATCACTATGTTGAAGTAGCTTTTCATCAATCTTCCTTTGATATATTTTTGGAGCAAGTGCCTAGGTATGGTAAGTTTATGAAGGACATGGTGACAAAAAAAAGATCTGTAAGTTTTGAAGCTAACGATAGGCTGCAACATTATAGTGCTATTGGTACAAGGTCCCTTGTGCAGAAAAATGAGGATCCCGGTGCTTTCACTATCCCATGTATCATTGTGTTATTGCACTTTGCTAAGGCACTGTGTAATCTTGGTGCTGGCATTAATCTCATTTTATTGTCCATTTATAAGAAGTTGGGATTGAGAGATCCAAAACCAACTACGATGAGGTTGATTATGGCCGATAGAACTGTAAAGAGGCCTATTAGGGTACTCCATGATGTGCTAGTGAAGGTGGAGCCATTGTTTTTTCCGGGTGATTTTGTTATTCTTATTTTTGAGGTTGAGTTTAAGGTTCACTTCATTCTTGGGAGAAAATTCCTTGCCACAGGCCGTGCTTTGGTTTATATGGAGAAAGGACAAATGAAGTTCAGACTCAACAATAAATAAGCGACTTTCAATATTTATAGCTCCATGAAGCATATTGGTGAGATCCAATAGGTATTTATATAACATATAGAGTTGAGAGTGGGTCTGAGGTGCAGATTAAAGAGAGACTGGGTGTTAAGGAATTAGAAGCAATCATGATTTACTTTGAGAGTGATTGCATTAAAGAGTACGACAAGTTAGTGGTCACACTTGATAGGTGCAAATATCATTCGAAGCCAAAGAAGTTGGATTTAGATATGAAGAATCAGGAGTCTCTACCCTAAGACCGTCATTGGAAGAGGCACCTAAATTGAAGCTCATGACTTTATCCCTATATTTGACGAATATATTCTTGGGTAGAGATGAGACTCTACCGATCATTATTACAGCGGATCAAAATGGTGACAAGTAGTGTGTTTTGTATTGTGTTGAAGAGGTTCAAGTAAGTTATTGGGTGGACTATTATAGATATTATTGGGATCCTCCCGATATTTGTTCTCACAATATCGAACTCATGCTGGATCACAAGCCAAGATCGAGCATAAAAAAAGATCAAATTTTCCTATGCAAAAGGTAGTGAAAAAGGAGATCATCAAGTAGTTGGATGTTGGAGTTATCTAACCCATTGCAGACAGTAGTTGGGTATGTCCTACTCAGTGTGTGCCTAAAAATAATGGTATTAATGTGGTGCCTAATGAGATAAAAGAGCTTGTCCTAATGCAGCCTTGACCGAACGAAGAGTTTGTGTGGACTAGACGAAGTTTTATGCTTGGACAGAGAAGAACCATTTTCCTATGACATTCATGGACCAGATATTGGATAGACTTGAGGGAAAGGGTTAGTATTGCTTTCTTGATGTTTAATTTGGCTACAATCAAATCTCTATAGCTCCGGAAAACTAAGAGAATATAACCTTCACATGACCCTATGGGACCTTGCCTTCAAACACATGCCATTAGGGTTGTGTCACGCTCCAGCGACCTTCCAGCGTTGTATGATGTCGATTTTCTCTAATATGGTGGAGAAAACTATTGAGGTGTTCATGATGATTCTCAATGGTGGGTGACTCTTTCGTTCGGTGTTTGAATAATTTGTCCAAGGTACTAAAAATGTGTGAAGCCTCTAACTTGGTGCTAAATTGGGATAAGTGCCACTTTATGGTTAAAGAGGGTATAGTGTAATGGCATCGGAACTTTAAAAAAGGTATTGAGGTTGATAGTGCTAAATTGGAGGTAGTAGTAAAGCATCCCTCCACCTATCTCCATTAAATATGTGAGAAGTTTTCTTAGGCATGCGGGATTCTATAGGAGGTTTATAAAAGATTTCTTAAAAATTGCACATATGTTGTGCAAACTACTTGAAAAAGAGAGTAAGTTTGACTTTGATGATGCTTTTATGATAATATTTAGAGATTTAAATAATAATATAGTCTATGCTCCTATCATTATTGCGCCATATTGGGGAAGGGGAACCGTTTGAGATCATGTGTGACACAAGTGGCATAGCGTGTAATAATCGTCAAAATGAAATAGGACAAGATAGAGTTTCACATGTGTTTTATGAGTTAATAATGTGTTAAAATAATGAATAATAGCTTTAGAAATAAATTTTAAAAAGTTTGGGAGTCATACGTCAAAGAATGACCAAGACATTCGAAAACTATTCTTGTGTGTTCTAGTGTGTCTTTGCATGTGTTATGTGTTTGATGTGTCGTTTGGAGTCCAAAATGGGTTGAAGGGACCCTAGAATCTAGATGTTTATGTTTAGGGTAGAAACTTATGGGTACGAATCCCCAAGGACCTGTTTAAGGGTCCTTGAGGAGGACCCAAACGTTAGCCATAAATCCGCCAAAACAGCACAAATCGACGGCCTAGTTGACACCCAGTGGATCAATTGAAGCCCCGTCAAAAGGGTGTGTGGCTCCACACTTATTCGTTGGAGCTTATCCCCCAAATAATATGTCTCTGACCAAAACGATGACCAGCAGCATGGCCCCGTCAACCCATCCACAATCCGTGGATTGGGGTCGTCGTTTGACACCTACAATTCTGTAGAGTTACGGCTAGCGTAGGGATGAATTGGTAAATTCACCCCACTTCATAATTAAGTAATTGACAGTTATTTTAGGTGTTTTTATATATCATAATTTAGTTTAAACACCTAGACCTAAATATAGACTTCACTTTTAAAAATTAAAACCCCTCTCCCAAGTAAAGATCTCTCAAGGCTCCATGGGAGCTTAAAACTCAAGTTGAAGCTAGGATTGAAGATTTTTAGTGGTTTCTTCATCAAATTTTGTGGGTTTTTATTCTAATAAGGTATGGTAATTCATTTTTAATTCTTCTATAATTCAAGGAGCCAATCCAAAGGTTTTTTTAAAAGGTTTCAAGATCCTAAAGTCTCATATTTCGAGTTGTAAGCAAAGGTCCTTGCATTAAAAAGTGTTAATGTATGCATTATGATGTTTTCAATGTTAATTGATGAATTTATGATCAAAAACTCTATGGAACCATGGACATTCTAATTCTTTAATTTTGGCATATGAAGTGGGTTCATTGAATGTGATTGGATATTGTTGAAATTGTGTGTATGCTATCTTGTAATATGGTTATCTACTGCGAATTATGCCTAATTATGATGAATTATTGGAGAATTGAGAAAAAGTGATCAAGGAATGGATTAAGGGTAAGTTGACCTAAATTGTTCTAGTCTTCTTGAATCTTGTGTGGTATGGTCCACTTATAAGAGGCTTGTACAAGACCTCCGAGAGGTCAAGTACGCTGTGTGACGCTTAAGGTTACTCTTGGATCATTACAAACTGGGTATCAGATCATAAGATTATGAATTAGTCTTTAGGGTCCAAAGTCTTACAAGCCACTTCTAGTAGAGTTTTGTTCATTGGTGTGAGTCGCGATATATCTATGAGCGAGAAGCTATAGGACGATATAAGTTTAAGTTTTTTCATTAATCATGTGTCATACCATAGAACTTAACTTTATATGATCTCTCTCTTATTTCCCTTGTCCGGTGGTCTTCTAGATGGGATTACTTAGAAGGGGTAATGTTGCAAGGTTTGAGGGAGAAGGAGGTGAGTTTTTATGCGTATTATGGTTTGTGACTAGATGAGTATATGTGGAAGTGTATTTCGAAGAGTTTGTTGTAATGCCAACTATGATTATGTATGATCAATGATATTTGAGGTATTATGATGGGAGGTTGTATTGTGAGGTAGTTCTAGTTTGACAAGAGTTATAATGGTGAAATGAAGTCCATTTTGGGGACAATGAGTTACTTTATGGTTATGTGCAATGATAGTAGAAAGTTATGATGTAGACTTGAGGAGTGTTGGAGGAATGTGGTAAATAATAAGAGTTGAAAGTTTTCCTTTAGTATGAATGATGCTTCATAATTGTCCCAGTGTTGGATTGAAGTTCTTGTGTAGGCTTATTCCTAAGAGAGAGAAGAGATGGTGTGCTTACCCAACAAGGTAATTGTGAAGGTATGCTAACAAATGGTAGAACCCATATAGGTAGATTATTGGTTTCCAAATGAATCTACCTTAAAGGTGGAAAGAGAAAGAGGGAGTTTTTATTCCATGAGTTGGAGTTGTGTGGTGACTTAAAGTTGACTGAGGTGATGTTTAAAAGAGATTTTATAAGCTTAAGTCCTAAGAGGAGAATGGTATGCTTAGATAGTAAAGTTAGTTGGTAGTCTTAATATTCATAAGTTAGGCTTGCATGAGTTCCCACTTTATGAGAGGTATAATGGATTATGAATTATGAGACCTTGAATATGTTTGGTAAGGGTCCTAGCAAGATTTGGTGAGAATTGGTTGAGAAGTTATCCAGAATAAAAGCCCCGGTGAGTAATAGTTCCTTATGGTTGTCTTGAATTGTTCTTAGATAGGTTTACCCTAAGTGGGGGAGAATGAGTTGAGTAGTAAGGTGGTTGATATCCTTATCTTATCCTTCTATTCTTACTCAAGATTGAGAACAAAATTCTTAGTAGTTTGGTTATGTTATAGATTCTTGCATATGAGTATGAGCTGCTGTCTATTTATATGATGAGTGCCTTATGAGATAATATTTTTCATGCTCTAGATAATGTTATGATAAGATTAGTAATTGATCTACGTACCTCTCATGTTAATGTGCATCTAGTAAATTGCTTAATTGCCTTGTGAGTGGTCATGTTAATTAGGCCTATGTGTGACTAGAAAGTTATTACATGTTGAGCCTAATAATGAAATGATAGCATATCTAAAGTTGGAGAAGGTATCCTCCAAAATGCAATGAAAATGATGAAGTATGTGTGCACTATGAATTGTGGAAGTAGCTCCAAAATTGTTGTGTTCCTTATAGTGCATAATGATGTGAAGTTGGTGTTCTTTGTAAGTTTGGTGCATTGACTATGAATGATGTATCCATGATCATTTGTGTTGTGAGCTTCTTTCTAGTTTAGTCTTTAGTCGTTGAAGGTGTTTTTGTGTCATTCGAGGAAAAATATTTTTTCTAAGTGGGGGAGAATGTAATAACCCTCAAAATGAAATAGGACAAGATGGAACTTCACATGTTTAGTATGAGTTAATAATGTGTTAAAATAATAAATAAAGGATTTCGAAATCAATTTTAAAGAGTTTGAGAGTCAAACGTCAAAGAACAACCAAGAAGTTCAGAAACTAGTGTTGTGTGTGCTAGTGTGTCTTTGCATGTTTTTATGTGTTTTGATGTGTCCTTTGTGAGTCCAAAATGGGTTGAAGTGAACCTAACATTTAGATGGTTATGTTTAGGTTCAAAATTTTTGAGTACGACTCCCAAAGGACCACCCTAAGGGTCCTTGAGGAGGACCCAAATGTTGGCCATGAAGCTGCCAAAACAGCCCCAATCGACGACCAAGTTGATGCCCTGTAGATCAATTGACGCGTCGTAAAAAGGTTGTTTGACTCCACACTTAGTAATGGGATCTTAGACACCAAATGATGGGACTCTGACCAAAACGATGGCAGCAACACGACCCCATCAACCCATTCACAGTCCGTGGATTAGGGGCATCGTTTGGCACCTTCAGTTTTGCAGAGTTACGGCCAGCCTAGGAGTGAATTGATATATTCACCCCACGTTATAATTAATTCATTGACGGTTATTTTAGGTGTTTTAATATATTATAAGTTATTTTATACACCTAGACCGAAATTTAGACTTCATTTCAAAATCAAAACCCCTCTTCCAAGTAGAGCTCTTTGAAGACTCCATGGTAGCTTGAACTCATGTTGAAGCTAACATTGAAAATTTTCAGTGGTTTATTCATCAAAAGTTCGTGGTTTTTCTTCTAATAAGGTTTGCTAATTAATCCTTGATTCTTTTATAATTCAAGGAGTCAATCCAAAGGTTTTAAAATCCTAAAATCTCCTATTTCGAATTCTAAGCATAGGTCCTTGCATTATGATGTTCTCTATATTAATTGATGAATTTATGATTTAAAAAACTCCATGCAACCATGGACATCCTAATTCTCTAATTTTGGCATATGAAGTGGGTTGATGAATGTGATTGGATATTCTCTAATTATGATGAATTGTTGGAGAATTGAGAAAAGGTGATCAAGGCTTAGATGAAAGGTAAGTTGACCTAAATTTTTCTAGTCTTCTTGAATTGATATTGTGTGGTACGGTCCATTTATGGTGGGTGTGTTTAATTAATGTATACGAATATATATGTGAATTGTGATCATGGCTTTGAAGGCATTGAATATGGAGTAAAGTGATGTTATGATGGATATGTATAGAGATGTCTTATAAAGTTATGAAAGTATGTCTTGAAAATACTATGACTAATTGAAGTATGATGTGAGTGTAAAGTATGGTTTTGTGTGGATTATGATGAATGTAGTATGATCATGCTTAGAATATAATGGCATGAATAATGATGGTTATGTGAAAGGATTTCTCACATATGCACACACAATGAATGAATGAATAAATGAAGCTAATGAAAATGTAATGAATGACAAACTATTGAAAGGTTTTCTCAATAGAACTATAATGAATGAAAAAGGGCGATTTTGGGGTAGATGCTCTTCGTGAGTTGAGATTTAGTATCTAGTAATAACCTCACTATTCCTAAGAGCTTTCCAAAGAATGAATAATAGGTTGGTGGTTGGATACTCTTAATGAGTTGAGATGTAGTATCCAAAAGTAACCTCTCGACATGAGTACTCTTCGTGAGTTGAGATGTAGTACTCGGTAGCAATCTCTTAACCTATAGCTAATAAAAGTAATAAATGTCTAAAATTGTGTGGTGATTTATTCTTAGCACCGAGAGAATTTGACAATGGGGTAGATACTCTTCATGAGTTCAGATTAGTATCCAATGTACCTCTTGAGATGAGTACTCTTCGTGAGTTGATATGTACTACTTAGAAGAAATCTCCTTATCTCTTAACTATGTGCCCGCATAGGACTAGCTATTGGTGATCAATGTAAAGGCTAAAGAATGAGCTTACCTTAGGCAAATCGGGATCCCTTATCTCGTAGGGGTTAATATTGGGATTCCATGTCAAGCTCTCATGGTTTATATTGGTTAATGATAGCCCCCAGAAATGAGTGTAATGAACAAGGTCTTCATAAGGGTGTACTACTTAGGGTAGGTGGTAGAATGGGACGCCATCTACACATTGCTCAAGTAGACATTTGGAGAGAGTCTTGGTTTGTCCTTGAATATAAATGAATGAATGGGTTACTATATGATGTTAATGAAGTATGTTGGTCCTCTATCTAATGATAATGAAGACTATGTAAATGATTGAATGTGATTTGCCTAGTCTAGGGTGATTCCTAAAGAGCACTAAGTGGGAGTAGTAGAATAAGATGTTACTTTCACAATGCACTAGTGTAACTTGGAGTTGTCTTAGGGGATGTTTTTTATATGAAGTTCTTAAATGCATGAAGGTTTACTCTAGTAATGAATGTTGACTTGTTGAATTGAGATGAAGTATCCTTATCTTTGGTGGTCTTAAGGATCATTTAGGTGTGTATTGAAGAGGTTATATCAGCGGTCTCTTCATGTCTTACCTAAGTGAGTCTTAGGATAAATTTGGATTGAGGGTTTAAGAGTTTTAATGGGTTACTTAATGAATGCGTCTATATGTTGAGAATTATGGAATATTTCCCTGTACGTTGATGATGACATATATCATGTCTTGAACACTTGATTCATGAAGTTTTACAAAAATAGCATGAAAAGTATGAGTCAACTAAAATGTCCTTTTTAAAGCATGTTTTTTGCATATTACCATACTTAGTGCATTATTTGTACTAAACTCCATATTCTTATCTATTTCTACAAGTATAGGTGGAAGGAAGTGAGGATCTTAAAGTTGAATATTGGAAATAGATTGTTCTCTCAAGTCTCTTGGTACATCCTCATCTGTTCAAGGATGTGTAGGTTATGTTTAGTTTCTTTTCTATTAAATACTTTGTATTAGACATGAGTTTCTTTTTTATGTAAGGTTCGTGACCCTATGATAATAAGATGTGTCTAAGATGGCTTGTGATGATGACTTAGTTTTCTTACATTTTATAAAAGAGATTCCTATTGAATTTATTGTGAAAAGTTTTAATTTCGCACTACTTTTCATATCTATGTGATGAATGAATGCTAAGAGGATCGTATAAGACCTTCGAGAGGTCAAGTACGTTTTGTAACGACTAGGGGGTACTCTTGGGCTGTTATATAGCGTTTGGAGTAGTATTTAAAAAAAGGTGAGAGAAGATACTTCATCCTATTTAGTATGCAAGCAAAGCTCTAAACGCAACCCAGAAGAATTACACTGTGTCCGAGCAAGAGCTTCATGCAGTGGTGTTTGCATTCAAGAAACTTCCATCTTATTTGGTTGGTACAGAGGTCATAGTGCATATTGACCATTTGGCGTTAAGGTATTTGATGGCTAAGAAGGATGCAGAACCATGACTAATTAGGTGGGTGTTGTTGTTGCATGAATTTGATTTTGTGATGAAAGATAGAAAGGGGACAGATAATCAAGTTGCCGATCACTTTTCAAGATTGGAGGATGAAGCTTTGCTCAAGCTTGGTGATAAGGCTGAGATTAATAATGTGTTTCCATATGAACAAGTATTGATTGCTTCTCATGATCTCATTTATTTGTTTGCAGACTTTGATAATTACTTGGCAAGCGATTTGGTGCCCCCGAATTTGTCTTTTCACTAAAGGAAGAAATTTATGCAGAATATGAAGAAGTTATTTTGGGATGAGCCTTATTTGTATCGTAGTTATGCTGATGGGATTACTATTCGTTGTGTGCCCGAGGTTGAGATGTTGACTGTTCTTAAGGCGTGTCATTCATCGCCCATTGGTGGGCATCATAGTGGTATTATGACTGCGGATAATATTTTTCAATGTGGATACTGTTGGCCTACCATGCACCAAGATGCTCATGAATTTGCCAAGTCTTGTGACCGTTGCCAAAGAGAAGGTGGGATCTCAAAGAGGCAAGAGTTTCCTATGAATCCAATATTGGTAATATAGTTGTTTGATATATGGGGCATTGATTTTATGGGTCCATTTGTGAGTTCATATGGGATGAAGTATATACTTGTTGAAGTTGACTATATATCAAAATGGGTGAAATAAATTGTGCTCCCCAACAATGAAGGTAAGAGTGTCACCGCATTCTTGGAAAATAATATCTTCTCTTGATTTCGTACCCAAAGGGCGATTATCAGTGATGGAGGTTCCCACTTTTTCAATAAGTTGTTAAAAGCACTACTTGATAAATATAGTATCCGCCACAATGTAGCCACTCCTTACCATCCACAGACTAGTGGACAAGTTAAGGTATCCAACGGAGAGATCAAGCAGATCTTAACGAAGACTGTGAATACCAATAGAATAGATTGGTCAAATAATCTTGATAATGCTTTATGGGTCTATCACGCTGCATACAAGACTCCCATAGGTATCTCTCTATACCAACTTGTATATGGAAAGTCTTGCCATTCGCCAGTGAAGCTAGAGCATAAGGCTACGTGGTCAATGAAGAAGCTGAATATAGATTGGGGTATCACATCAAATGAAAGAGTGTATGACTTGAATATGCTCGATGAGTTTCGTCTAAAATCCTAGGAAAGTGCAGCCTTGTATAAATAGAAGATGAAGAAGTACCATGATTAAAGGATTGAAAAGCGAGATTTTTTTATTGGGGATCTTGCGCTTCTATTCAACTCTAGGTTGCACTTATTTCTTAAAAACTCAAGTCCAAATGGACCGGGCCATTCTTACTCAAGCAAGTGTTTCCACATGAAGCGGTGGAGCTCGAAAACAGTAAAGGAACAAGGTTCAAAATGAATGGGCAGAGGATCAAGCTTTATCTGAGAAACGCGGAGAGTATACAAGAAATGATTGAGGCCTACTATCTTAATGAAGTCTGAGTAATCAAGAGGCATGTTTCTTGCGGCGACATTAAATCAAGCGTTGTTTCGGAGGAAACCCAAAGTGTAAAATCTAGCTAACGATAGGTTTTGATTTTCTATTGAGTAGTTTTTTTTACTTATTTGATTCGTTGTACTAAATTATATAGGTGTTAATTTTTATTTTAGCATTGGCTAGATATAGCATAGTGTTGGTGTCTAACAAGTGTCCAAAGAATGCAAAAACAATGGACTAATGGTTTCTACATGTGTAGGTGCGCATTGAAAAAATTGTAGAAAAAGGTAAGGTGCAGAGGTGTATGGACCCATCAACGATCCGTAGTTCAGTCTACGAACCGTGAATGGTGTGTATAGATCCTAGGTAAGTTTCTAAATTTTTCTAAGTGTAAAGGATATCTAGGGTCCCAACATACGAGCTGTAAGCGGGGTCTCATCGGTTCTAACCCCCTTTAAGGTTTTTGTGGTTTGACCTGACCCCACACGAACCTCTCACTAGGTATCAACCCCCATTCCAAATCGCGCTCTCCGCCACGGCCCGCATGTCGCTCCACACCCAGGTCCAAAAGTCAAAGCCCCTAAAACACGCCCCAAATCAACTAGCACGCGCCCAGACACCATGCTCAATCTCTCATCCACACCAAAGCCCCGTCCCCTTCCAAGGCGAGTTGCCCCAACTTCCCCAAAAAAACGCGGGGGTGTAGGGCGGGGCAAAAGGAGGGTTGGTGGGCGTAATGGAACCAGAGTGGCAGAGCACACAATCACACCACGCGTGCAGGGCGGAGAAGGTAAGAGCTGGCCGCGGCGGGGGGAGGGGGGGGCACGAGGGAGAGGGGAAGGGGGAGGGGAGGGCCGGGACTGAGGGAGGGAAGCAGCCATACATTCCAGGCGAAGTAGGAAGGACACAAACACCCTGGTACAAATTCGGAACGCTGATGGGGGGGAGTTAGAATTATAAAAGCGGTGCAAAGAAACTAGGCGCGGGAAGGGGTCGGACGGAGGGGGGGCCAGAAGCGGGGGCAAAACGTATAAAATTGAGCTCAGTGGACCACCATACCCGAACAGAGGGAGGATCGTCAGAATCATTATAAGTTAAATGCTGGAGTGGACTAGGATCTTATTGAAAATGGCTTCAAAATTGGTTTAAAAAATAAGGCACATCTGAGACCTGACACATACCCTGTCTATGAGACCCCGTCTACGGACCGTAGATTAGGTTCGTAGATGGAGGCACTTGAAAAAATTCACTAAGTATGAAAAAACGAATATGGACTAAGGTCTGCATATCCATAGTTTCATCAGAGACCAACTTTTTGGTACATATGATCTACGGAGGGGTTTTACATACCGTATGTGTCCGCTATAACATACTACCTAAATATTTGAAATTTTATTTCCTAGTTCAGAAATTAATCCAAGTGGTGTTTTTTGCTTATTTTGGGTACAGACAATTTCTCCACATGTAATAATGGCACCCAGAATAACCGTCGCTACGGGTAGGTCCAAATCAACAAGACCTTCCCGCAAACTAGTTTTCACCGATTCGGAGAGTAACAAAGACCCCGAGTATTCCACACCATCAAAAGGACTCTAATTGAAGCACCCCGGACTAATAGGAACTAGCCTGGGAAGGTGAACACCGATGTAGTCACTGCCTCTCAATATGATGAGGAGGTTACACTAACTGGGTAACCGGAAAGGTCTGCTTCCGGTTCTTCAACCAACTCTGCTGACGGGTCTAATTCAGAATCTGCTACCATTTCAAGTGACAGCAATCAAGCTGCCTTGTGTGATGAGGCCATTATCTCTGAAGAGGCCCCAATCCCACAAAATTATGAACTTGATGTCAGTATGTTGGGATCCAAAATTAATTTGCACTCGAGGGGTAATGGAAATCTGGGCGTCCTGGTGGTCAGGTGTAAAGGGAGGTGCGGGCGGGAGGAAAGAATAGGTGGGGTGGGTGTCTGTCATACCTAGGTCGAGGCGATGGGGAGAAGCAAGAGTTTCTCTCACCGCGAGTCAACACCACTATCCAAGAGATCCTTGGTTTTATTAGACGACCAAACGAGAGTAATGGATCATACCTTGGATGTAATACACGGGATATTGTGCGAGATGTTTTAATATGCTTCCTATAATGCCACTCTCCATTACGAGGGTTGCATAAGTTATCCAAGGGGCCACGACCCTGTGGGGGACCGCTGTGCGTGCAGTCTGCGGGGTGGGTCACTGGGGATGGGGGAGGTTCGGAGGTGGTGGTCTCGGGGTGGGCAGGGGATGGGATTTGCATGCAACCACCAGTCCATTTCTCTACAGTCTTGACCCTTATCACACTTGGGAAATCAACATGGCTGACTTTGATTATAGGTGGGATATCATGCAGACTGGAGCTTTCACACCGAATATGGAACAAAGGGAAGATGGCCTAATAAGGCTTGCTAGGAACATGACTCTGTACGGAAGAGAGAGAGGAATAGGTTGTTCACCTCGGTTAGGATTCTTAAGGAAACCCTAAACATGGTGGCCAAGTTCTTTTGGCTCTTAGTACAAAACAGAATGTCACCGATGATGTCTCACAACGTAGTTGCATGGTCTAGAGAAATCATGGTTGTTGCATTAGTAACGGGGATTGAGATCGATTTTGCCCACATGCTACTAGCGGAGATAAATGAGAGGTCCTTCAAGATCATCACTACTTATCTATTTCTCTGTATGATTTTTCAGCTATGCGGGGATGCTGGAGTGTCAATCTGGAACTTTGACAAGTTGGTCTATGCAGTAGAGACTCTAGCTTTTAGACTAATCCAGGATGATGCAAATGTGGAAACACCACGTAAAGGGTCTCGAGTCGATGTGACTTTGGGCAATGATCTGGTAGATGTTTTGGAGCAGATGCAGGGTGATTGGCCTGATCTTATATCCCACACTGATGATGCACCGACTTCCTCCTTAAAGGCTGATTACCAGGCCCCGAGCTCATCTAGAGTCACTCCGCCTTATGGAGCCACTATTATACCACTAGCCCAAGTTTAGAAATTAGAGGGCTAGATGGACACTTTGTTGCACCATATTAAGCCCTAGATGTGGAAGTTGATTGTCGGTTCCTAAAGGAGAGTGGAAAAGAGGATGGATATGAAAACAGACCAAAAGTTACAAGCAGTTCATGAGCACCTCGATGCCTTCGAGTTGAGAGTTCTAGAGAGGACAACTCTTACTACTGATATGTCCTGTTTCCGAACTGAGCTAGCTAGTCTCCGGGCTGATGTTGATGCCATCCTTGTAACACCAGCTATTGAGCCACAAGTTGCACCGTCTATATTAGTCAATAATACAGTCTTGGGTGTACTATTTAGTAGAGATGACGCAGAGGAGTAGACTGATCCTTTACGTACCCGAGGTAAGAGGCACTAATCTAGTTGTATATCTGAGCTCACGGAGGAGGAAAAGGCTAGCAAGAGGCAGTGCAGGATAAAGAAAAAGGTAAAGAAAGACTCCATCGTAGATAAGCAACTGAGGCAGAAGAAAGCCCTTGAGATGGTTTCTAGGGCATTATGTTATAGGTTCATTACTGAGGTTCTGCCTAATATAGTGGATATGTGACGTGTCGAGCGGCAGGGGCTAAGGGGGGTTGCAGGGAGACCGCAATAGCATACTTAGGGTGAGTGTGACTAAGATCAAGGCACTGACTGGAGTTGGCCCCACAGCAGCTGTAGCAGAGTCAGGGAAACCGGGCCCATCCGCTTGTTGATGATTTTTTGATACTATGCGCCACATGTTTGCTTCACCTAAATCCAGGACGTTTTACTACTTTTGTGGGCATTGGGGGACAATTATACCTATTTTTGTTGCGGTAATGTAAATGTATAATGGATGAAAGAGTGAATTCTAAGTAACCAAACTCATAATCCTCTCTTGGGGTTTTCTTGCATGTATTTTTTTCCCCAAGGGGGGGGGTACGTGGTCGCGGGGGTTAATTTTCTGTTGAACCAGCATGTGTGTGTTGGAGGGCCGTGTGGTCGGGGGGTGTGGTGTAAAATCATTAGAAATAATAATGCCTGACGACATAAGTTGAGTTGAATATAAAAATGGTACTCGTCCAAAATATTTGAGATATGTGCTAAAATTTGTTAATTAGAATGAGTTGAATGTGTTGTCTCTAAGTATGACATGATAATTGACCAACTTGATTTAATGACTTAAGCTCTAACTTGAATTGGGTAATATGATAATCTACTAGTGGAACCCTGTGCCAAGAGTTTGTGAGATTAATCGACTGTTCAAATATTGTTGTGTCAATCTTAAATTTACTCGGTTAGTATTGCGAAGATAATCCACTCTAGGACCTTTTTCTAAAAAGTTAACTAAATGCCTTAAAGAATCCAAAAAAATGAAATTAATTTCCCGTTAATCCAAATGTTTTGAGCCTTAATGAGACCACATCTTTATAAACCCATAATTCATCTTCCCATAATATAATGTGTTGGCCACGGTCCCTCCTTAGACATGTGCATGTCAACTTAGGGCGAAAGCCTAAGTTGAGGGTGAATTACGCAAAAGTAACCTCAATCTTGTCCCTGATCCAACATGGGATATGGTGCACCTCAACTAGCAAAAAAAACCGTAAGTTGAGAGTGGCTATGAAAGGGGAAATCAAATGAAAAATAAGTATAAAAAGAGTTTAGTGTTGAAAAGAAAAGAAATGAGAGGATGTGACTGTGAGAAGAAATTGAGCAAAATAAAGAAGAAGTTGAAGACACGAAACAATAAATAAAAATAGAAAAGAGTTACCAATTGAAAGCACATCCAAGTCAAAAGAATCAAATGAACCAGAGGAATCAAAAGGGGTAGGATGTCAATACGGAAAATAGAGGTAGAAAAGCCTAATGTAATGTCGAGGAGGGAAGAAAATCACTAAAAGTGCCCAAAAATACCACATCTGACCCTGACCTTATGTTACAAGCCAAGAAAGACTTAAAGTGATCCTAGAACCTAGTTTGGAGAGTCTAAGCAGTGACAAAAAGGGCAAGCGTATGGTGTTGAGCACTAATTGTAACTTGAACTTACATTTGAGCATGAATGTTGAATGAACCCTTGCACACAAAAACATATTTACTGTGTGAATAAGGAATTTTGTTTGAAATAAGGGCATTGGTGACATTGTTGGAAAGTTGGTACCTTGGTGATAGTCATATAGTGTATGTTGTGTGTCGATTGGTAAATTGTTGTCAAATTTTCATTCGCACAAATTATCTTCTTGAGTCCATGAGAAAATATTTGCACACAAAAAAAGAGCCGAGATAGAAAGCCATATGATTGTTTGTGCTTGAAATGTTTGCTTCTATACAAGTATCGTTTAGAGTCTTAGTGTGTCTCTTGAGGACAAACAATGATTTTAAGTTGAGGGTGTTGATGTATCGTGAGTTTACGCTATTATTAATACATTTCACTTAAGAGTTTTTTTGTGTCTAGTGCCATTTTGCATCGGTTTTTATGTGTTTTTCTTATGTTTGTAGGAAATAAGTTCTGACGTGGAGAATTAGAGAAACAGTTGAGAGAAGTGCAGAAAAGGGCATCTATGAATGCAACCTACGAACCGTAGGTCAAGTTACCCCTCATAGATGATAATCGTAGATGGGTAGGCAAGGCATTGCTGGATATCAGGGAAATTTTAACCAAGTGTAGAACCATGGCTGCAACTTACGAACTGTAGATTGATCTACAGACCATATTGTTGTTGCGTCAAATCGATCAGAGATTCGGTTTCAGTACCTGATGCTGAAAAGTCTAAGTTTGGAATTACGAACCGTAGGTTGATTGATGGTCCGTACTGCTGGATCGTCGAATGTAAAGGTTTTGAAGACTTTGAAGAATGAAAAATTGCCTAAGTCCTGATAAAAGACGCGTCTGAAAACTTTATTTCCTTATTTTGTTTCCTTTTAACTTAGGAATTATTTTTCTATATATAGAAACTTCGTTTTTGGGGGTTACACATTATTGTTCTTGTTTATTTAGTGCTTTTGGAGATTAACTTTTCAAACTTTGATAATTGTTGATTTTAAAGTATGTTTTGAAGATTTTGGCTTTACAATTCAAGTTGAAATTATGGGTTTATTTTTCTTATTACGTAAGTTCATGATTCTTTCATCTAACGTATGAATTGTGTTCTTGCTAATATTGATAATTCTTTCGTCTAGAAGTCTTTTTAACAGTGGCCAATAATAGAACTCGCCTTGTTGCTACTTGTCGGACCAAGAAGGTAGTTAATAAGAAAAGGATTATCAACATAAATTTAGTGTGATACTATATAATAGTCTAATGTCGATTGGTGCGATGATGTAAGCTAAGTAATACATCGATGTAATGTCCAATATAAGGTAAAGTAAGAGCTAGTAAATTATACATACGTAGCTGGATCAAGG
Source organism: Solanum habrochaites (assembly GCA_027704765.1). Lineage (NCBI taxonomy): Eukaryota > Viridiplantae > Streptophyta > Magnoliopsida > Solanales > Solanaceae > Solanum > Solanum habrochaites. The sequence continues at coordinate 11,138,223 of JAKWJA010002491.1, forward strand.
TGCAGGTGGAATTCTTTCTAAGTCAGACCAAGAATTTAAAGGTACCTAACTTATCACATTGCATGTAATACACTAGGAAGGGATTGTTATTACTAGGGTTACCGTGTTATGAGTTTGTGGGAAACACTTATGCCTAGTTATTTTCTCATCTTGTAACAAATAAAATTAGAATCTTTAGCACTCTTGATCTTACAACATTTCAAATTCGTTTTTAACATACTCCCATCCCCCCCCCCCTTAATTACTTGTTTCCAAAAGTACATTGGCTAAACAAATATAATTGTTAGTTAAGTTTAAGTATAAACCACTTTTCTCATGGGATCGAACCCAAACTACAAGTTGGGATCTTTACTTGATAATGATTGTTTATACTTCTTTAAGAGGTGTAATGTACGCTTACCACAGTAATGTTCTGTTATACTTATTCGTATTGTTGTGCCACCTACATGTGCTATGTGAGTGCACAAGAACTATATATATAATATATTATATTATATATATTATATATTTATATATATATTATATATATAATATATATATTGTTATAAACAATTTTGTATTATATGGAATGTCAAATGATTGTGGAGTCCTTGTAGGATATGGTTAGGAATCTACTTGGGACCGAAGTAATGTTTTCCCCTAGAATAAAAGGTTTTTCCTTCATGTAATAAGATTTTGAAAACTCTATCTTAATAACTCAGAGAAATAAGAAGTCTTTTCTCTTCTCTCCCCTACTTTCTTCTTCTGCTAATTTCAGATAGGTTCATAACACTTTATCGCACGATTGTCATTCGTCAAAAGGATGAAGAAGAAGGGAAAAGTGCAAAAGAAATCAGTTAGCAATAAGTTCTTTATATCTTCAAGGAATGATTTATCTTTATTTTATCATTATTTATGTAACAGATTGAGGTTACCATTAAAGTAAGTATTTTAAAGAGACTTGTCGACTTTCTATACGTCCTCATTTTTTAATCGATGGAAAAAGAATTCCTTAATTAATTTAATATTCTAGCATAATTTAGTGAAATCTATGTTTTCAACCTTTATATGAGGTATGTGATCTATTAAGCTACATTTATTAACTACTAATGTTGATTACTATATATCAATAATTTCAATTTTGTGTGTTATCAGAGAAGTTGTTGGATTTGCTCTATATAATAATAATATGCATAATGAAATTTTATTAAGTGAAGGTCTACTTTCCTCTTACAACGAGTATGAAATTTACAAGTATAACACGTGCAGTGAAATTCTATACAATGAAATTATATTAAGTGAATAATTATTTTTCTTTTTCAGTCTCATTTTATAATATAGTATAACTGAGTATGAAATTTATAACAATAATATACACAATGAAATTCTACTAAGTGAGGGACTGAGTATAGAATTTAAAAATGAAATAAGGAATTTTTAGGAAAATGTTATGACATTTTTATAGTTTAAACGTCAGGTCATTAAGAAAAAATGAGAAACAAATATAGTTATAAGATCAGGTCATTAAGACAAAATGAGAAACAAATAAACTAAAAAAAATAAAAAAATTGCTTCAAGTATATACAATAAAGTATTTAGTTAACAATAGATATAGTTATATTTATTTTTTACAAATAAAATTGTCAAATGTCATAAAAAGTATGACCTCCTATACAATATAGCTTAAATATATTATTTATAAGTTATAAACTATTTATACATTATGATACAATCAAAAAGTTGAATGTAGCTAAACTATTCACAAAATATAAACTGACTTTAATTTTGATCAACTCAAAATCACCTCTAAATAGTAAATAGTCCAAATTTTAGATATTAAGTCTTCTAGATATTTTGAGTCTTTTTATATATAATTTGCTCGAAATGATTTATTTTTATAATACGTTGAATTTTAAAGAGAAAAAGGAAGAAATGAAATAGAAGTAAAATATGAAGAAGTAGAAGAAGAAGACGGCATGGAAGAAAAGAATAACGAAGAAGAGGCAGAAGAAAAACGACGAATAAAAAAAAAGAGGAAGGGGAAGAACACAGTAGAAAAAGATGCAGCGTGATCATTTTTTTAAAAAAATTACACGACTGAATGACCATCTTAAGTAATTTAATTAAATTTATCTAAAAATGACAAATAAATTTTAATGTTTGACATCTTACTAATTTTCCAAACAAAAATCGTTGCGAACATAATGAATATGACGGACTAGGAAAAGTCCAAGTCCGCCTCGCTTCATCAAGGCCATGATTAGCTGGTCTTCACGTACTTTTCAATGCTTTTTTCCTTAAGTTAGTGTGTGTCCTGAAGTCCCTCTTTGAAGTTGTTTTTAATGTATTTTTCTTTCGTTGTCATTTCTGAAAAACGTCCAAATAAACCCTGCAGATGTGCTGAAAATTGCAGATAAGTATGACCTCCGGAGCCATCGACGGTCCGTAGGTGCAAAACCGTCGCCAGGAAGATGTTATCTGCCAGGAATACGGGGAATTTTGACTAAGTGTGAGGATACGGAAGGGATACGGTTTCCGTCTTTCTCATCGACGGACCCGTCCTAGTGGATCCGTTGTGTTAACCCAAAATGTAGCCCCAGTACCCGATTTTGCTAATATTCAAATGTTGAGCACGAAGGCCCATCGATGGGACTGTCCGTCTTGTCAATGGACCGTCGTCCTTGGCGTCGATGGTAACAGAGAGTTGTAGAAGAAAGCAACTGAAAATTGAGTTGAAGTATGGACAAGACTGAGGTTCGACGATCGTCGTTGCCATCGCGACGTCCGTCGATCAGGTTCCTCGACGCGTACTGTTTTTGGATAGATTTTCGTATGTGGTTTCTCTTTATGTTTAGGAGCTTTTATTATAAATATGACCAAAAACTCATTTTTGGGGTTTAGACTTCGTTTGGTTATTTTTCTGAGTTTGTCATCTTGGTTGTTTGAATATGTTTTTGGGAAAATACTTAATTTTTTCTGAATCGTTTATTGATTATTTTCCCTTCTCGAATTCAAAGTGATTTATTAATTTTGCTTCAATCTCATCAAATAAGTACCTGAATCCTTGCTTACGTAACAAAGTAAACCTAGCTACAATAACAATTCTCGAATAGTTTCCTTGAATGTATTGATAATTCCTTCTTATCTTTCGTTTAGAAGTCTTTTTAACGAGTGGAGACGCTTACCCTCCCTTGTTTTCTACTTGCCGGACGAAGGAGAATAGATAATAGAAAAAATTAATCAACCTAGTTTAGTATATACTAACTAATAGTCTCGTGTAATTGGGTGCCAAAGTAATAACTAAGTCATACAATCGATTTCTCACGCTTTAATATGAGGTACAGGAAGGTTTAGTAAAGTACATACACTCGCCGACCAAGGTGCGGATAAAATTCACTGTTTCGAAACCAGGATTAGGATACATAACTTACACTTTGCATGCAAGATACTAGAAAGAGTTGTTATACTCTAGGTTACTCTGCTTAGGAACCTATGGGGAACCCTTACACCCTAGTTGCTCTCATCATTTAATAACTCCTATCAAATATTTGAACTAGGTACCTGTTTACTAGAATTAATTATTACTTTTTTGACACAACTCCCCATCCCCCTCCCTTTAATTGTTTTTTGTTTTCGAAAAAGCCTTGATTAAATAGAATAATTGTAATTAAAGTTAAAAGTCTAAATTATTTTCCTGTGAGAATCCCGCCCCAACCTAACTTGGGTTTTAGGAGTATAATTTGAGTCGTGGTATCAAATTTTGGCACCTCTACCATGAAAGTTTCTTTTAATTAACTTTAAGAATATTCCTTTGAATTTTATCAACAATGTCCTGATTTTTTTTTGTCTTTCACAGGTCTATATCACTTTAGTATATGCCAATACAAAAACGATTCCGAGGAGAATCATACTCCACTTGATCCAGAAAAACTACCCACGTTTTTAGAATTCACTATTCAAAAGATTCCCTCTAATATCGAGGATGAGAATCACAACCCGCATTTCACCGCCAGTTGACTCGCTCATAATCTAGAAGTGGTTAGCTTGATAACACACCTTGTAAAAAGGTAATCCGAGAATGCAACACTCACCACCCCAGGACCCACTTAGACTTGCCTAGAGGTGAAACTGTCTTTTAACAATCACACTGACTCTTACAGTGGAAACTTTGTACCCTACCCCGTAGTCTGCCATTCCTTTGGCCTACTCCTCCACCTTTACCACAATGGTCATCTTTTATGGTAACTATAGCTTGATGCAGGATCCTCACGATAGAGGTTTGTTTTCGGGGATACCATCTGAGGATCCACATGCTGACATCGCCAAACTAAGGCCGGTGTGTAAGAGTTTTGAGTAGGGTCCAGACTTAACATGGAGGTAATTGGATTAAGGGTGTTCCCTCTCTCACTAACGAGAGGCGCAATTGGGTTTACTAAGTCGCGCCCTACAATCATCTAGACTTAGGTCTATTGAGGTAGTGTTTTCCTAGCCAAGGTATTACCCGTTTTCTATAAATCTAAACCACAAGATAGGTGAACAACTTTGTGTAATTACAGGGGGATTCAGTAACATTTCTTAGGATACGGTTCACCTCATTCTGAATAATGTCCTAAACAACCACCGCATGATGATGAGTCACTGAAGAGTACTTCTATGGGGACAAGACCTATAATAATAAATCAGTGCTTGAGCCTATTGCGTGTGGGTTCTTATGGGGAGTGTACTTATGCAGAATCGCTGAGACGTTAGAGAAAATCGCCAAAAATAATAAAGCTTGGAGCACTAGACAAGTCGGATACTTGAAAACACTCTCATGCAGCTTCACATAACCCAGATGCAATGGATTCGTGATGAGATTCGCAACAGAACTACCTGGATTGATTTTAAAAACATGTCACCAGGGGGTGCATAAAGAGTAATGGAGTGAACTATTTGGGCTAAACCCCCACCACCGGTTTGATGAAGTACTACTATAAAAATTCTTATGTACAGTGAGAGCAGACGGGGGGTTTTTAGGCCGAACGCCAATTTTTAAATCAGAAAACGTTGGCACAAAGTCAGCAGAAATCAAGGTCGAAAGCTGTCTGTGGAATGTGGGCAGTGCGAGACTTGGTGTGGTCATATAGTTGAGATGGAAACTACAACCAACCCGACAACCCTTTAAAACGGGGTCCCTATGGTAGATAAAACTATCGGAGTGGCCTTATGTTCCACCTCAAAATCGGGAAGTTTCTCCTAGGGGATGGTGTGTAGTATGGCTCGAGTTGAGGATATGTTTTGCGAAGATGAAGGAGGGGTTTGAATGCTAGTGATGAGCACTCGCGCCAAAGAGATTGATGAGGTGATAGAGCAAATATTGGGGCAAGAAGGTTGATTCGACATTGTAATCTTATCAAGCATCTTGAGTTGCAAATGGCTCAATTAGTGGTGATTACTGGTGATAATCAGGAAAAAGCCGCTAAGACACCAAACCCCAAAAGTGGACCCCATTCCTAGACCCCACCTCCATTTCTGCAAAAATTGTGAAAAAGACCGAGCATGGTAAATAACGGCTTTTGAGTACTATGGTTGAAACAACCTCCATCAATGTCGTTTGATAGATATCGCTTGAACAAATTTCCTTCCCGGTTTTCGCCAAGTTCATGAAAGCTATGTCACATAAGAAGAGATGTCGCTTTAAAGAAATATTGAACCACACACAGTTGCTATTAATACAAGGTCTCTTTGTCTAAAGAAAGAAGATCCCAGGTGTTTCACCATTCCATGTCACAATCGGGTTGTTACAACTTACTAAACTAATTGATCTTGGGGCAGCATAAATCTGCATGCCGCTCTCTATTTACAAGAATTTGGGTTTGGGTACCCAAATCCCACTACGATGCGGCTACTGATGCCGATCGCACGGTGAAGAGGCCTATTGGATACTCCATGATGGTGTCGAGTAAAAGTAGAGTCATTTATTTTGTCCTGACCGATTTGTATTCTTTGATTGGGGGAGTGAATTTGAGGTGCCTATTATTCTTGAAAGGTCGTTCCTTGCTACAGGTCGTGCCTTAGTTGATATGGAGAATGGACAAATGAAGTTACGGTTGAACAATGAAGAATTGACTTTCAACATTTGTAGGTCCATGAGGCAGAATGGTAAGCTCCAATCAATATCTATGATATCCTACAAGGTTGAGAGTTCATCCGAGGTAAAATAGAAGAGCGTCTTGGTGTTGAGGCACTGGCGGCAGTGATCATGAATTTTGAGAGTGACTGTATTGAAAGATTCATGGTATTATTCTCTGTCACTTGATCGAGTGATTTTCGTGTTCAAACCAAGAAATTGGATTTAGATAGAACATCACGAGGTCTCCCCCCACAAAAACATCTATTTGAGAAGGCTCCAAAATTGGAGCTTAGGCTTGACCACATCAGCTGAGGGTTGTATCTTGGAAAAGGTACACTTTGCCGGCAATTATTGCATCAGATTTGAAAATATTCACAGCAAGTAGAATGTTTTGGTTTGAAGTTTGAACGAGGTCAAGAGAATTTCTCTTGGTGTAACTATTGCGGCTATGATTGGGATCCCTCATGTATTTGTTCACATAACATCCAACCCATTCCCGATAATCAGCCATTATGCGCGTGAGCACCATAGATGTTCAATCCACCTATACAAGAGGTAGTGAAGAAGAAAATTATTAGTGGTTAATACGCAGTCAATATATCGATCGCTGATATAGTTGTGGTAATTCCCTGGTCAGTGTTTGTCCACAGAAAGGGAGCCATTGTGGTCCCAAATGAAAAAAATGACTGTTTCACTGAGGCCGGTGACCGATGGATAGTGTGTATGATTACAGAAAGTTGAGTGCATCGATTGAGAAGACCTTTTCGCTATGTCCTTCATGGATCAGATATGGGATCGGGCTTGCACGAAAGAGGTGTTATTATTTTTTTGATGGTTATTCAATACAACCCAAATTTCTATTGCATAACTCCAGAAGATCAGAGAAACCACTTTTTACCTTTTCTTATGGAACTTTCGGTGTTCAAGAGGAATGTCTTCGGGTTGTGTAATGCACCGACTACTTTCAGAGATGTCTGTATCTCATATTCTCCTTCTGGTGGAGGACACCCTTGAGGTATTTATGATGATTTTTTTGTTGTTGTGTGACTCGTTTGATCATTTTTGAATCACTTGTCTGAAGTCTCAAAAATGTAAAGTTACACCTTTGTGCTAACCTGGAAAAATGTCACTTTATTGTGAAAGAGGTGTTGTATTAGGGCCAATCCTCTCAAAGAAGGGTATAAAGTTATCCGATCTAAAGTCAATGGATAGAAGAGTCGTCCTCCACACCTCTCTGTAAAAGGTGTGAGGAGTTTCCTTGGGCATACGGGTTTTCTACCGGGGTTCATCAAGGATTTTTCAAAAATTGCACATCCGCTGTGCCAGTTATTCGAGAAGAGTGGTAAATTTATTTTGTGGAATCTTATCTTTGTAAGGCATTTGGTGAGTTGAAGGAGAAATTGGTGTCTGCACACCCATTATTATTACCCTGGATTGGGAGTCAGTCATTTGTAGGTGATGTGTGATGAAGTGGGGTTGCGGCGTGGTGAAGTTTTGGGTTAAATAAGGGATAAAATCCTTCACTCCCATACTAGTCATAATCCCTTAATGAAACCCAAAAGAACTAACTTGACTTAACAAAACTCCTTGCCCTGGTATTTGCTTTCGAGAAATTTCGCTCCTATTTGCTTGGAACAAGAGTTATAATGCATACTGATCATGATCTGCCATTTGAATATTTGATGGAAAAAAGGATGTTAAACCAAGTTTATTCGTGGGTATTACTGTTGCAAGATTTAACTTTGAAGTGAAAGATAGAAAAGGACTCAATAATCAAGTTGCCAATCCACTTGTCCGACTAGAGGTAGAGCTATCAAGACTTGGGTGAAAAGGCTTAAAATTGATGATACTTTCCCAGATAGCATATATTGGCCGCTTCTCAAGACTTGATTCCAGGGTTCGCTGATTAATTGCGATTACTACTTGGGCTAGTGTTTCTGGAATTGTCTTCACAAAGGAAAAAGTTTTCTGCATGATGTGAAAAAGTTCTTTTGATGAGCCATATTTATGTGGAGTTGTGTCTCTGGGCTTAAATTCCAGCGTTGTGTTCGCGTACTCGAGATATTGAGCATCTTGTCTCCACTCTTTCCTGTGGGTGGGCATCAATAGGGAATCCGACAGCCCATAAAATCTTGCAATGTGGCTATACTATTGGCAAACCATCCACCAAGATGCCTTATGATTTTCGCAGCATTTGATAGTGTCAAAGAGATGGAGGTGTTTTTCTTCGGCAAAAACTACCTTTAAATCCCATTCTTTAATTGAGTTGTTTTGACGTGTGTGGTATTGACTTATGGGTCCCTTTGTGAGTTCTCATGGGAGTGAAGTATATTCTTGTGGCGGTTGATTAGTGTCAATGGGTGGAGCCATAGCACTTGCAATAATGAAGGAGAGTGTCACCCGCGTTCTTGAAACAAAAAAAAACATAATTTCCATATTTGTTGGCACCCGCAAGGGCCAGTATTAGTGATGGGTGGATCTCACCTTTGCAACAAGTTGTTCAAGGATTGTTGGAGAAATATGGGGTTCGCCACATGTGGACCCCCCATAACCACCTAAAACTAGTTGGGCAGATGATGTGTCAAAAGAGAAATCAAGCAGATTCTGGCAAAAATGGTGAAATGTGAATAAACGGATTTGTCAAGGCGGATTGATGAGACTCTTTGGCCTATCTTGACAGCATAAAGACTCCATAGGTATGTCCTTCATACCAACTTGTATCTGGGAAAGTTTGTCACTTTGCCGGTTAAACTTAGAGGCATAAGGCCTGTGCAACTGAAGAAACTGAAAATGGATTGGAATGAGGCTGTGGAATAGAGGTTAAATGGGTTGAATGAGCGTGATGATTTTCTTAAAGGCATCTGATGGGGGGGAAAGTTCATTCCTTTACAAGAAAAACATGAAAAAGTAACGCATGACCAAAAGATTGAGAAGCGTGATTTTATGGTTGGGATTTGGATTGCTTTGATTCAAATCTAGGTTGCTCTTGTTTGTGGGGCAAACTCGTAACTCCAAATGGAACTGGTCCATTCTGATGACCCCGATTTTTCACTCATGGAGCGATTGAGTTGGAGAATCAGGGAGAATATAGGTTCAAGGTGAACGAGCAAGACCAAATCTATTGGGCATGCTCAATAAGAAAGGGCGAAAGAATTATCGAGGCATACCACTTGAATTAGTCTTAGTAGTCAAGATCTGCATCATGCCGAGGAATGTTAAAATGAAGCGCTGATTGAGAAGGCAAACGCCAGATAGTATCCCTAGTAAATAATAGTTTTATTTTTTGTGATTTTATAGGTGTAGTTGCATTATTTCTGTTTTTCTCACTTAATGTTACGTATTAATTTTCTTATATTTTTGTAGAAGTGTTGGCTAGAGAGTCAACTAAGGTTCGTGTCTAAACTGTGTCCATAAAATACAAAAAATTAGCTTATTGGGTGTTCAATGTGCAGGGACCAAATCCCTAGAAATTTGCAAAAAATTGGTCTGGTGCACTGATCGACGGACCGCTGGTAGGGTCCGTAGATCCCAGCTTTGTTTTTTTAGTTGTTTTCTAAGTTAGGGCACACTCAACGAAGTAGTTGACGGACCATCGATTGACTTACGGTCCGTCGACGGGGAATCATCCGCTCCTCTGACCCAATAACCCGACCCGACCGGATATATATTAATTTTTTAAACTTTTTAGTTACCTACCCTTTCAAAACCTTCCCAAAACCATTTCCCTCCTCATTTACCTTCAACTTCCCATCCCCCTTCCTCACCCATTACTCCCATTTGTTTAATCATCCGATTCTCCTCTTGTCCCTAAATAGCACCATTTTCCCAAATCCCTTTCGCTTTCCGCAATCTCCTCTCATTTGTCTTCTGCCCGGTCTGTTTTCGCGTTCGCTCTTTGGTGTTTCATACTTGCAATATTCATGCCCCGCATTCCTACACTACAGTATATTCTTATGCTTATGATCTCTATATTTCTCTTCTCGTTATTTAACATCCTAAATTGCTAGGAATACGATAGTGGGCTTGAATTTGGACACCCGTTGTCATGCTTAAAATCTTCCAAAATAATTCCTAGTCCCTTAGAACAATGAAAGGTTGAATGGGATGGGGTGTATATCTAATAATTGTTTGTGTTTTGAGTGTTGTTGTTTTCCGACTTAGGTTTGATCGCTGTGGACTCTATGTTTAAAAACTCCGATAATACAATGCCCTAGGATGATGAAATGCTTTTTTAAACGCTAACGGAACTTACTATTCTTATACTAGATTACTCGGCAATTGTTCTTGTTTGGGGGTACCAATGATGGCTGCCAAATTTTGTCCCTGCCAAGATAGACACGACCCCCGTCGACGCCGTTGTCAGTTATCAACGGACCGTCTTGGTCCTCAAACAAACACCTCCCCTGATCTGTCTAAGTGTCTACCCACAGGGGTAGATAATGGTCCATCGATCCATCGGCAGACTGTCCTGCATGACCGTAGACTCTATCAGAACCATTATATCTGAAGTTCCTCAAAACTTTTCTATGGGTCCATCGACGGACCCCCATTGACAGACCGTCGTTCCGTCAACGGTCCACCCTGTACTTTCGTCATCTCTAACATAATCTTTGTTTCTGTAATGTCTAAATAAATTTTCTGAGTGTCCACCGACGGACCCACACTGACAGACCGTCATTCTATTGATGGATCGTTGATGGGGTTCGTCAGTCAGTTCTGCATCACCACTCTGTATGTGTTTTCTCTTATGTGTTTGATTCTTTTGAGTGTGTTGCGTGCTTACATTGGTACAAATAACCCCTTCTTGCAGGTACACCATGTCCACCTTCCCAACAACGACATTAGTCTACTCTCAGGACATTCAAGTCGGTAGCATTCCCTTACCAGCCGGTTGTGATTTGGGTCTCCCTAGACGATTACCACGGCGGAACACGAACCCCAATACGTCCCATCGGGTAACCCCTGACACCATCACTTGCTGCTAGGACCTCTCGTAGCACGCCCAAGAGGGTGGCGTTCGACGTATTCACAGCCTCCCAGTCTGATGAGGAGCGCACACTGATCGGCACACCGTATGGGTTTGCTGCAGTTTCTGAGGGAGCGTCTGGCTCTGCGGAGGCTTCCGGGTCTGAGGAAGCTTCATCTTCACATAGGGTCACTACTCCAGCTACATTGTTCCACTTTTCCTCGTCTGAAGAGGCTGGCAGTGCGGATTCTACTCCAGCACCAGTGGCTGATCCACCCAACCGTGGTGTGTTGAGGGACAATATCATATATACATGGATACGAAGCTGCTCAACGACAAGGGGGTCATGACTCAAACTCTGACAATAGAGCGGAGAGTTCTTACCAAGAGTCTTTCCACGATGCCGGCTATACATGGATGGCTAGGAATTTGGGTTTTTACATCGAGAAGATGGTGCGAGAGTTCTACGCCGCTTATGTGAAGACGCTCAAGGATAGTTTGGACAGGCAGGCTAACCCTGCCAGACACGCACCACTTGAGCATGTTTGTGTCCGTGGCAAGCGGGTGGATATCTCTTTGCCCGCCATTCGCAGATTTTTATTTGTTGACACTGATTCCACCAAGAAACCCCTCACTCCCGAGTTTGACTATAGGTGGAAGCTGGTAAAGAACGGTCATTTCTAGCGTAAGAGAGTGCTGAGAGAGACCACCAAGAGGTGGATAGCCCTGAACATCTCCGTGGATGGCGAGGGTGTTGATTGGGTGTTGGAGACCAAAGGAGGTATAAGAAGAGCCAACCTCTCAACATTCAACGGCTAGAATTCTTAATTGCTCTTGGTCCGAGCGTTCCTCTCCCCCCACTGTGTTGATAATAGTGGTTACTTGTATAGATCATGCGGATAGCTTCCATGGTTGGTGGGTTCGATATGGATTTTGTGTGGCTCTTACAGGCGTTCATTCATGAGAGGGACTTTAAGGCCACCACTACATACCCCTTCCCTTGCATGATTTTTGAGTTGTACAGGTCTGCTGGAGTGCCTGTGTGGCACATTGATGTGCTCAAGACCTCGACTGGCATAGTGGATATCGGTCTCATCTAGGATGAGGCCAATGAGTTGGATCCCAATAGAGGGCCCGGAGTAGAGGTGCAACTGTTAGATGAGAGCATGGCAGCCACGGTAGAACAAGCCCAAGGGGATGATCAGGATACATCAGAGCCTACTCACCATCCCGATTGAGTCTATCCCGGGTACTAGCACAGCTCTGAGCTCCTCCCGCTCCACCCTATCTGCGGCACTGGTCCCGATCGCTAGGGTCCAGAATTTAGAGGCCCAAATGGACACACTTCTGCATCATATCCAGTCTTGGATGCAGAAGTCCATTGATGAGGCGGGAGAGAGAATCAAGAAGAAGATGGCCCAGCGGACTGATAGGCAGATTCTGGAGGTCTACAAGTGCCTTGACGTATTTAAGTTGAGGGTTCTCGCCCGTCCAGCCCCTACTGTAGATTTGATGACTCTCCAGGCTGTTGTGGCGAGTCTGAGAGCAGATATGGTTGCCATACTAGAGGCTCGGGTGCCCGAGTCCGAGGCCCCTACTGCGAAGCCTGCTGAGGATACGGTGATGGCTGCATTGTTCTCCACCACTGCTGCGCCATCACCTCAGCCATGTGAGCATACCAAGAGGCGCCGATTTAGAAAGGATGATGATACTCGAGCTAGTAAGAGAGAGCGTTTTAGTTGGAGGCTACGAGGAGAGCATCGCTGATTGATAAGGAGGCCCGACAGATCAGGGCTTAGGAGGAGGTTGCTAGGGCGTCTAGCTCCAGGATTGCTGATGTTGAGAAGAGCACTACTGAGGGTACTGTTATTGTTGAGGACACTACTGATGGTGTCCTTACTACAGAGGGAGCGGGTTTAGGGAAATCGGACTCGCTATCTTGTTGATCATCGGCGCTACGCGCCTCAAGTTTGCTTCACCTACCACTCGGTTTTATATTTTTTTTATGCATTGGGGACAATTGCATGCTCTTTTGTTGGGTATGGGGTAAATGGAAAGTGAGTGCTAGGTTGAAGTCTGAATAGCCCAACTCACTATCCTCTCTTTGGGTTTTCTTGACTGTTTACTTTACAGTTCAACCGACACGTTTGTATATTGTATATAATATTGATATGAAATTTGAAGCATGATGGCTAAATAAAATGATACTCTAATTTAAAGAAATTGCTTGGCATTATTAGGCATAGTGAATGATGAATGTGTGGTTCTAAGCATGACATAGAGATACACCCCTGTATGGCCCTCAATCTTAAGCTCAAACTAAATGTCTGATAATCTGGTAAGGTAATTGAGGTGTTAGTGAGTGTGAGAAAGTTGAATATACCACCGTTGGTACTGAACTAGAACTTGCTCGGTTAGTCCTGGTAAAAGTAATTTGTATTAGACAATTAGGAAAGGATCATAGTCCCTTGTTCAAGATAGTCAATCTTTATCCTATATAAAAGAAAACTGAATGAAATTAATCCCCTCTTTATCCAAATGATTGAGCTTAAAATGAACCTTTCTTTTCAACCCCAACTTATCTTCTGGGAACAATGTGTTGGCTCTGGTCCCTCCTTGGATATATGCACCTCAGCTTATGACAAAAGGATAAGTTGAGGGTGGCTAATGCAGAAAATAACCTTGCCGTGGCCCTGACCCAACCTTGGGTATTGTGTACCTTGACTCATCGAAAATCCATGAGTTGAGGGTGGCTATTATGAGGAATGCTCCGGAAAGTGAGGCTCAAAAGTCAAGAGAGCAAAGAATAAAAGAAAAAGTGACTAGGCAAAGTTAAATCAAGTGAAAATTTCAAAATTTGAAAGTAAAAAAATCAAAATAAAAGAATAGTCACTTACACAAGGAAAGAAAGGAGAAACCAAGGCAAAAGAATATAAGAAAATTAAGGAAATATGGCGTATAAACGATGAAAGTGTAGAGCTAGTTGGTTAGTCATGAGGGCAATAAGTCAATAAATACTCAAATGTATCCTAACTTAAACCCTGCCAACTTACAAGCAGAAATTCTATCTGAGCCTAAGCGTCTAATACGGGGTGTGGAACTTAATCATGAAAACAAGTGCAAGCCTATGGCGAAAATACCAATAGGTGAGAAATGTTCTAATAGTGAGTGTTTGAAAAAATATTCCTTTTTAAAATAAATCAAACTGAAATCACTGTGTAAAAAAGAGGATATTATTTTTAAAGAAAGGACACTAGTGCATACTGGAAATTTGTGCACCTGGTGACCGTAAAGAGGAAGATGCGGTGCGTGGTTAGTCCTGTGTCATGGTTGATCCACATACGCGCCTAATATTCTCTCAGCTGAATATATGAACTAATCGGAGATTGCTAGTCAGATGATTGTGAAAGCTAAAATAAGGATACTTTTGTACAAAGGTTTTTGTGGTGAGTCATAGTGCGTCGCTTGAGGACAAACAATGAATTTAAGTTAAGGGTGTTCATGTACCGTGATTTCACGGTACTTTAAATGTTTTTTTCCTTAAGTTAAGTGTGTGTATAAGGCCTCTTTGAAGTAGTTTTAATGTATTTTTCTTTGTGTTTGCAGAAAAAATTGTACAGAATGAAAACGTTGAAGATGAGCTGAAAATTGCAGAAAAGATGACCTACAGAGCCATCGACGGTCCGTAAGTGGCAACCTTCGCCATAAAGATGTTATGTTCCCAAGGAAAGATCGGGGAATTCTGACTAAGTGTGAGGCTACGGAAGGGATGACTGCCCGTCGTCTCATCAACAGACTGTCCTAGTGATCCTTTGGTGTTAACAGAATGTAACCCCACTACCCGATTTGAAAAGATTCTAACTATGGAGAAACAAAGGTCATCGACAGACTGTCATCTTGGTCCGTCGAAGTTAAAAGAGAGTTGGAGAATAAAGCAACTGAAAATAGAGTTGAAGTATGGACCGACGGAGGTGTCGACGATTCGTCGTTGCCTTGACGATCCGTCGGTCAGGTTGTCGATGCGAGAGGCGTTTTTGGAAATATTTTCCTTATTTAGGTTTTCCTTTATGTTTTAGAGTCTTTATTATACATAGGGGCTGTCAAAAACTTTTTTTGGGGTCGACGTGGGGGCTTGGTGTATATTGTTCGGATTTTAATCTTGGTTGTTGAATATTTGATTTTGAAAATACTTCATCTTTTCGATCGTTTATTGATATTTTTCTCGAATTTCAAGTACTTGTTCCTGGATTTTCTCAATCTCATCAATGTAAGTACACGAATTCTGTGTGTGTCTGTTACGTAGTAGTGTAATGTGGTGTAATTATGAACATGGGAAATAAATTCCACACCGAGGGTTGTGGGACCCATGGGTAAATAAATCCACACTATGGTTGTGGGAACCATGGGTAATCAACAAAGTAAAACTAGCTAAAATAACAATTCTTGACTATTTCTTGCATATGTAGAATAATTCTTTGTTTAGTAAGTCTTTTTTAAAACGGATGTGGCACCGTTAACTCTCTTGTGCTAATTGCCGGACGAAGGAGGTATATAATAAGAAAGAATTATCATCACGTGATTTAGTATAGATCTATCTCTAGGCTAGTAGTCGATTGGTGGCGAAGTAAATAACTAAGTCATACATCGATTATTATGCTACTATGAGTAAAAAGTAAGATTTAATAAAGTACACACACGTAGCGGACCAAGGTGCGAGTGAAATTCCCAGTTGCCGAACCAAGGTGCGGAGTGGAAACATCACTTATCTCTTTGCAAATGCAGATAACTAAGAAAGAGTTGTTAAGCAATGGTTGATTGCG
Organism: Solanum habrochaites; assembly: GCA_027704765.1. Classification (NCBI taxonomy): domain Eukaryota; kingdom Viridiplantae; phylum Streptophyta; class Magnoliopsida; order Solanales; family Solanaceae; genus Solanum; species Solanum habrochaites. The sequence goes on from JAKWJA010002491.1 coordinate 11,154,100, forward strand.
TTATGAACCTATGGCGAACACTTACACCCTAGTGTCCTCTCATTAGTTATAAACATCAAATATTTGAACTAGCTACTTGTTTATTAGACTTAATTAATTATTTTTTGTTACCAAAATCCCCCCTTTAAATTGTTTGTTCCGAAAAAAAAGACTGACTAATGAAAGAAATCGTAATTAAAGTTAATCTAAACTATTTTCTCGTGTAATCGACTCCAACCAAACATTTGGGTTCTTTACTTGATACGATCACTTATACTTCTTTAGGGAAGTATAACTTAAGTGTATCAGCCTAAAACTCACATTTTTTTATATGATTGAAATTTGAATTCGTAATACTATCAATCATCTGAATTTTAACTTATAAATTACTCCTTGGATTGTCCTTTGGAGTTTGTAATATGTAATATAGATGGGAGACATGTCAAATCAAAAAAGGGTTATTCACTTTTGAAGCAATCTGCAAACTTTAGTATAGTCGAAAGAGAATTATCTTAGGGGCCAATTCCATAAACGTACAATTTAAGCACCCAAATACCCCTTGTATAACAATATTCTTTTTACAAAAATAAAACAAATAAAAAATAAATTGGTATAAATAATATAACAATGTACGTTCCTATTTTAAATATGATTTCATTCCTTATTTTTCTCTTATTTTGTTATTTACATTCCATAAATCTCTTTATAATTAATCGCTCAATATTTTTATTTCCTTATTTTCCTCCCCTTTTTTCATCTTCTTAAATACTATAAAAATGGTCTGCTATCACAACGCCGATAATACTTACAACAAACTTCGTGATATATTTCTGTTAAAATAACAAATATTAAAATAAAGTTATATATAGCATAAACTCGTATGGAAAAATATTTTTAGTCGACCTGCACTATATATATTTAAATAAAAGAAATATATATTTATTTATGATTCGTTACCTTGCTCTTTCTTTTGTAACGTCTTCTTAATTACTTCTTCTATTTTATATTAAATGAGTTTTCTGGATCTTTTTCATTATTCAAAATAATTGAATTGCCCCACGTTCAAGATAGATGTTTGACAATTTTTTTCATATCTGCTCTTTTCTTCAATGGAGTTTGATATTTTCCAAAGAGATAAATTGCACTATTTGCAAAGTTATATTTATAATTTACAAAAGAAAGTAGTGAAAAATATGGTTTAAATTATGTTCTTGAATTTATTTTTTAAATAAGTATGTGTTGTCTAACGAATTCAGTTAATATGGAATAAAGAGTGTAAAAGAAACAATTCAACTATTCTGAAAATAAGTGTTCGATCCTTACTGTTATTAAAACTCTACTATTTAATTCATTCATTTTCAGTGCAAAACCCTCCAACTAGGAACTCTTCATCGAAGAGAATTCTTCTTTCGGTAATTTCATTTACATCTTCAAAAAATGTGATTGTGACTCATAAAATTTTCATCAATTGTCTTATGATTATAAATATTTTGATGATGTGGAAGACAAACAAAGGCATTAACTTTTTAACTCATGAATCATCATAATAAGCCATGGGAAACTTAATTCAAAAAGAAAATTATTATGTACTACAAATAAAATCTCGACGTTAGTTTAAAATATTTAGGACCAATTTAGTCCAACAGAAATGAAAATGGGCACTGCTACTTGATCTTTGGCATACATCAGAAATTATGTGTAACATCTAAAAGAACAAAAATTTTCTTGATTTTCTCAAATATAATAATCATTGAGCAAATTAATACAATATATGGTAGTTCGATATCAATTTTGTTAATACTAAACAATACTAATTACTGCGAAGTGTTCGACTTCTGCACATTTGTTATTAATTTTCTCTTATCGAATATTTGCATGTACAAAAACTGACCAATGCTACCCACATACGATATAGTGTAGACATTATACAATGCGTCCCACTATATTCATGGTCACTTTAACGTAGGGCAATTTTTGTAATTTTAAAGAAGAAAAGGATGATTTTTTGAAGTTACTAATATTGTGCAAATATCAAAGCATAAAAGACAACCTTTTTAGACAAAATTATCTTATAAAATGTTCAAAGACAATTAATGTCAAAAAACTTACATGTTGAAAGTGGGGAAACACTGTCCTTTCTAATATATATAATTAAAAATAAGCAAAGTGATTCTCTTTCCCTCTTCACCCTTTTTTTTTCTAAACTCTCTCTTCATTTGTCTCCTCCTTTTTTTTTTTCTTCTTACCTCTTTTTTTTCTGAAAAAATTCTTTGTTTTTCTTTAGTTCTCTCCCTTCAATTCTTTAAATCATTTTTTACATCAATGTAGTTGGAAGATATAACCAACAATAAATTAATCATCAATATAAGAATTTATTTATTGTAATGTATTTTGTTATAATTTGGTATAATTCATTCATTATGGTAAAATTTAATTAGATTTATTTGAACTTGACATCAAAGTTAAATCACATTGTACACCATGTAAATTAATTTGATGATTATAAAAAATTGATAAATACTTTATTAGATTATGATGTTATGCATTGCAGGATTGAAATATATAACTAAAATCAACCTTATTATTATTATCTCAATCTTATATTTTTCTACTCATTATATCACCAAAAATAGTCACCCATCGATAGAATGAATGGCCAAATACATGAACAATCCCTAAACCTTGTTGATTTTTTCCCTCAGGCCCTCACTACGCATTTTTTTCATCAATTGGAACATTGAACCATTCACCCCGTTACCACCCATACTTTGTTTCTTCTTAAACATTTTTGGTTGATTTTGATTTCATCTTTTCTATTGTTATGTCTTCAATTGTGTTTTCGAATTGTAATAATTTGATTGAAGATGAAGACAAACATGGTTAGTCTCAGTTGGTTTTCTAATGTGTTCAATGACTTAAGTAAACCCAACTATTTTCAATTTTTCAAACATTTTCACTATCATTTGGATTAATGATTTGTGGAACACTATGTTCATCTATCAATACCTTCACACATCTGTTCAGCATCATCAGACAACGGTGTTTGTTTAAAACGGAACATTTAGGGATTCAATGATTTAATAAGAAAATGACGTAGTTGAGGTACCTGAGGAAAAAAACTCAACATGTTTAGGGATCTGCTTATGTATTTGGCCAATTGAAATCAACAAATTATCAATATTTTAACTATACCATCCATCATAATATATACACTAAAACATATTATTGTTAATAACCAACAAATCATCAATTATTATACCGAATCAACTACCAATGATGCATATCAGTATTAAAAATAAGTATCATCAATAATGTATCAAATCGACCATCATCGATCAAATTGAAATCAACAATTTACTAATATTTTAACTATACAATATTCGTCAAAATATATATACAAAAGCATATTGCGGTTGATAATCAACAAATCACCAATTATTATATCGGATGAGATATCAAAGTATATTCTTTAATACGTATCACTATTTAAAATAACATATCACCAATACTTGTACCAAATCGACCACCAAAGTGTACAAAAAAATGTATCTAAAAACTTTTTCCATAATTTATAGACCACATGATACAAATCATATTCACTATGATAATGTGGATCTTCTTCAAATTAACAGTTGTAATTTTCGGTTTTAAACAAACAATCGGACTCTTGACAACGATATAAGCATTCATCATCAAACGAAGACTCTTTTCGGGCC